>CM018692.1:35634794-36938426 GCA_009363875.1 Mikania micrantha
CTCGTGCAATCGCGTAGATAACCTTCTACAAGGAATCTGTGTTATTTCAATATCGTCGTGTTATTTGGAATGTCAAATCGTGTTTGTAATTACATACGTGTCAACCCACGTATATTGGAATAGTTCAAACACTTATACATAAGTAGTTTAAACTAGTTGCACTATATATTCAGAGTCGTATACATGTTTATACCATTATAACTATATACTTGTATGTATACAAAATCGGGTTCATGTTCAAAATGTAAGTTTTATATGTTTATTGTGTTCGGGGTTCCATTTTGGTTGCAACAAAACTGGAATGGACCAAATTGGAGTTAATATGAAGGAGTTATGTAGAAAAAACCAAAAAAAAAAGAATTTTGGTTCAAAACCGGCAGAGGCTCGGTTTCGAACCTGCGACCTCCCAGTCACAGCACACACATTATTGGTCTCGCCCTCTAGGGTATCGCAATAGGACACCATTTTTAATTGTTTTAAGCCTTAACCCGTCTGATTCCCTTTGTTAACCCAGCAAAACCCATTTGACCCAAATCGAACCATGATTTGACTATAATCGAATGCGACATCATGGGGTTATTGTAGTATGGGTTCAGACGAGTTTAATGATGATTTTAATTTGATAGTTTCATCAAGATCACATGGTTTCTATTGTTCTAATCGGATTCAAACCCTAGTCCTAAACCCTCGATCCAATTGAACCGAATTCGAACCTGTTAATCCTCGAGTTCATCGGGATTTTCATCCTTGGATCAAAAAAATCCATCTTTATAGATTAATTGAATTTTGGATTTCAGTTGTTTAGAAAACCCCAAAACGTTTTTCAGTTGAAAACATGAAACTGGTTATCATCAAATTTGATAAAATTAGATGTTTAATTCATAGTGTTTTCATTAATATGGACCTTGCGAACTTGTGGGTATTGTTTAATTTGAATATTGACTTCGTTTTGATTGAAAACCCCAATCGTTCTACACTGATGAACCCTAAGACCCAAAATCATGCAATTCGTTGTTGTTATATGAAATTAACATAGGGTATTTTGTTAAGTAAGACATTGCGAAACTAATGATATGGTTTAATTTGATTATGGAACTTTGTTTGGGTAGAATCCCCCATTTCGTTTTAACCAAAGAACCCTAGAGCTCGAATTCATTCAATTCGTTGCTCACATGTTCAATTATCTTAGGGTTTTTCTTAAACATGTTAGAATGAATGTATAGGTATCGATAATTACCAGGAACAATGTCGAATTGGTGTGATTCTACTAGTAGCTTGTTCTCGGCTATGTTCTTGAACCAATTCTTCCGCTCGATGTTTTTTGGTTCGAATTGTTGTATGCAGAAGGTTCTTGGAGTGCCAATTAGAGGTTTGTATGTATCAATTCTACTGATTGTGGTCGAATTATACAATGTTTATTGCAAATAGTTTCGGTTTCGACGTTTGGACTATGATTTGTTTAATTTGAACATTATGATCACAATAAACACCGAATTGATGATGGGGATCATCAATGTGACTGTTATGGGTGGTTCAATATGATTAATTTCAGTGTTTTAATGTAAATTTCTAATTCTCCATTGATGAACCACTCGAATTTTGACTTCTAAAGTCAAAATTGAGTATTTTGTGCAATTACAATCTTAGTCCTAATAATTTAAATGTTTATAAACTTGTTTTGTTCAATTCTAGTCCCTCTAGTTTGATATTGTGCGATTTCGTATAATTCATGATAGTTTTTGGTTAATAGAGTTAACCCGAAATGTCCGGATGTCACTGTTGCTGGCAAGCATTTTCATTGGATTTATGTTCTCTTCCAGACCTTTACTTCAGCATAGCTTTGACAAACCAAAGAAGTTTATATATAGGGCATACATAGGGAAAGTCCCAGCCACCAGCCCACCACCCCTTTAATTCCTCTTTGATATACTTTCTTCAAGTTCATGATTCAAAACGTTCCTTTAAATAGCTGTCAATAGGAATGACGTTGGCATCAGGATGTTTGTATTAGCAAGTTCCTACAGTATTAGAATCCTAGTTTAAGTCTAGATACTATGGTTGTGTCTAAATCTCTCAAACTAAGTCTCTCATACCAACTTGTGACGCCCTGATCCCGAGCTCCCAAGATAGCGCCATTGACAACGGTTGTAATTGATGCAAAACACAAAGTTATAAAGAGTTAAAATCAGCAAACTAAAAACTTTAACTTATTTTATTAATAAGTATTTACATCCAAGAAAAAAAACTACAATATAGTAGGTTCAAACTAAGCGAGTACAAAACTTCTTATACAAGCCTTCCTTATTCCAGTTATGTCTCAGCCTTCCCTTTGCTACGCGAGGCATTATTCCTCCCTAATATGCATAATCAAACAAGCCAGTTAAAAACCGGTGAGTTCTAAGTTTTAGAAACCATAGTCCATAAATATTTACACGCAAAAAATAAGTTCATCAAATCATTATGAATAAATTGTATAGTGTCATAAATAACCACAATAATACCATCTATGCATTTCCTACTAAATCACTGCCCCGGAGGTCACGCACCCTCTGAAGTGATCATCACCACTTATTTAGGCCCTTTATAACCCACCATGACAGTCTTATAGCATGCTTATCAGCCCAAAAAAATAAAACATTGATTTCCCTATTGGTCCAGGTCATTTCGGGGCAAGCAGATCATTTATGATGAAGAGTATGAGCTTCAAGAGAATGATTCGGAGATCTTGCAGAGTGGAACCGTGCAGTACCAGACACGAGATAGATCTTCCAAAGAACTCACATGACTTGTATAATACTTGATCGATATAACCTCAATCTTCAAGCTTGATTCCATGTAATCACAGATTTCCTAATATCACAAATATCCTAGTTGAATTATTACATGAGCAATAACACTAATTTGGGTTTCCAATCGAGCAACACAATGGCTTATGTTAAGTTATCCTTTATACAAGTGTTTAGCTCGTTTCATCAACCACGAGCTAATATGGGGTTGGATCCACTAAGAAGAGATTTTTGCTTAAGAGTAAGAACCAATAGGAATTTGACACGTGGCATGCTAAAAACATAAAAACAAAAATCCAGCACGAAAAAGAATATCCGATACAAAAAACAAAATACAGTGCAAAAAAAAAAAAATCCAGTACAAAAAATCAAAAATCCAGTACAAAAAACTAAAAAAATACATTAAAAATATAAAAGTTCAGTACAAAAAACAAAAATTCATTACAAAAAAAATGCAGTACAAAAAAAAAGCATTTCAAAAAATATCTAGTACAAAAAATAAAAACCTAGTACACAAAAATAAAAATGTAGTAAAAAAATAAGATGTTATCCCTTAAATTATCTTTAATTTGTTTTATAGTATGCCATATGTCAAACTCCTATTGGTTCTTACTATTATGAGGCAAAAATCTCTTCTTTTTTATCATTCCCCTATGTATATAAACATCTTATAATAACTTGCTTAACAAGTTATCATGGCCTTTGTATAAGTCTTGTGTTACCTTGTGAAGATAACTTAACTGAACAAAAGCTTTAAAGCCTTACCTCTTGATTAATGAGCAAAGTTCCGTTTAACGTTTTAAAGCATTCCAAGCGTAATTCGAGCTTCCTGATACTTGTAATACTTCAAAGGGTCTTAGAGGGGTATTTTGTTTGAGAGAAAGTATGGTGTTTGGATGGAATACATGCAAAAAATGAACCGGTGAAGTCTATTTATAGAAATTGGAACGTAAATCGAGGTAACGGGGTTGTGACACATTTCCGAACACATGGCAAATTCTTGGGACACGTGGCATATCTCCTTGACACGTGTCATAGGTGTTTGATACGTGTCATAGGTGTTTGACACGGTGCGTTTGAAACTTATTTTCGCGATTCCCCCTTCATACGAACTCCGTTTTGCGCACCATTTTTGCCTACATTCATGAGTTTCATATACCTATCTAACCATATAAATTTCATAACCTGAATCCATGAAATTTAGGGTCTACTTATTGTGCTCGTTTTAACTACTTGGTTTAGCACATCTTTCGTTATGTGCATTGTTTGCTGATTCTGCTTTTATCCAAACTAATCATTTTTATATAATGTATCTATTGTGAGTATGACTTATTTATCTCCTTGAAAAATTATCATAGTAAGCTTCGAATTTTTTGCTGATAATGTTTGTCAGATTACAGGATTAAAGTAAAATTAATACACCATACATAAAAGCACATTCATTGCATATCGAGAATGGGTTACATGTAAATCAGGATGTTACATTCTGTTCACGCGTCACGATAACAACTCTAATTAGGGAAGACATTTTGGAAATCATGGACGAGGTCGAGGTAGGAGCAATTATCAATATAGAGGAGAAGGGAATTCCTCATATGAGTCAGGGAGAACCGACCACATATCACAAAGAAATGATGTTGAGCGTTCCACATCAGATAAAAATGATAAAACTCAAATTACATGCTATAGACGTCAGATTCTTGGACATTATGCCTACGATTGTCCAAAATAAGAAACATATGAATGTTGAGCCATTATTCGTCGAAACACAAGATGATGAACTTGCACTTTTGATGTGTTAAGTCGTAGATGAAAAGATAGAAAATTTATCATGTGACATGATCAAAGAAAATAAACTATGAAAGTTGTTTGTGTGAAACAAATGAAACTGTGAAAGTTGGTTGTGTGAAACAAATAAAAGAAAATGTGAAAGTTGGTTGTGTGAAACAAACTAAAGAACTGTGAAAGATAGTTGTGTGAAAAAATCAAAATTGTGAAAGTCATACTGTGCAAGTCAAATGTCAAAGTCATTTGTGAGAAACAAATCAAGAAGTCCAAAAGTTCATGAGAAGCAAGTTGGTGTGAAGCAAAATGGCGTAAAGAAATCAACACAGAATGTAAGGACCTAGATTTGAGACTTAAGCAATCAATGGGGTAGTTCGGTGATTTACAGTTTTCGGTTAAGATTAATAATAGTTCTCGGCATATTGATGGGTTCTAGATTGCGGTGGTTCAACTAATGGGTTCTCGGTTGGCTTTGGGTTCTCTGTGGGCTCGCTTGGGGCCGTGATAGGTTAATAGATATATAAATGTGTTTTTGTTTATTTTTTAAATAGAGCTGTTAAAAAGACTTTGAGAGACAGAGAGAGCGCCAAGGTTGAGAGAATTCCTATTGTTCTTATTTTGTTTAATCTCATTGTACCAGACGATTTCGTTTTCGTTTAAATGATAATCGTTTTCGTTTAAATGATAATCGTGTGCACTGATTGATATTTATCTTTAATTATCTACAAGTTCTTATTCGATTAACATTCGGTTTGGATTCCGCCCATCCAAAGTGGTTCGCATGTTGAAGTTTTGATTTATAGATCCGACGTGGTGAAATCGGGACCTATCGAGGTAAGAAATTTTGCAGTTTGATTCATTTTTGAGTTGAAAATTATTAGTTTTTAAAGAACTGTTGAAGAAGACGAAGAACGGATTGAAAAATTGGTGCCTGATCGGTTTGTGTGTATTCATTGGGTGTTTCCAAAACTTAAGGAGTGAATCTTGGAAACTGAATTTGAGACAGAAATTAAATTGGTTCTTGCTTGAACACCGAGAATAATTATTTAGTTCTTTGCAATTTTTTTAACTGTTCAGCTTTGCAACTTTAATTAGTTCTCGGTCAAATATATATGTTCTCAGCACTTCAACAATACACACACACACAGATTCTTGGCAACTTACTTGTTCTCGACCGCTTGAATTGGTTCTTGGAATCAATATTGAATTGGTTCTTGGCAATATTAAAAGTTTCTTGAATTGTTCTTGAAATTCACGTAAAAAAAGGAAGAATATTTCTTCTTGAGAAAATAGTTTCTGCAAAAGAAAAGTTGAAGCAGTCAACGAATTTTTACTTTTTTTGGAATCAAAAGAGTTAATCACATCAAATTACCACTTGCTTTCACTGTAAACCAGGAACCCGTTTGTGCTCGTATTCCAGCATTAGTTCGTTGAACCTCGGTGTCGTAAACGGTTAAGTATTAACCAAGGATTTTACTCTGTATTCTCGGGTTAATATGTTTTCGGTATGAATGGAACCTAAGGTTGATCAATTATTGTCTTCTAAGGAAAATGATATTTTATGTTGTCAATCTTGTCAAGATAAAGTGATTTTTTATAAGTCACAATATTCCGAGTTACTAGAGGATTTGCAAGATTTGAAGAGATCAAAAAGTACTCTTGTAAGAAATGAAAACGTTCTTAAAGAGAAAGTTGAAGCACAAAATAAAGACATTTCGAAATTAAAAAATGACTTAAGGGAAAAAAAATTTTCACCAAAGAGACTCTAAGCATCTCATTTAGGAGCTTACTGATGAGATTGAACATTTAAAAGCTAAATACAATGATGCAGAATTTAGCTTCAAGAAGTTTGAGTCATCTAGTCAGATTGTGAATAAATTGCTAGATCAACAACTTCACGAGAATAACAAAAGAGGTTCGGGTTTGGGTTATAGAAGTGTGCCTCCTCCTTTCAATGATAATTATACAAGCATGCCAATCTCTGAGGAAGAAGAAGCAAACGAGAAACACATGACGTATGGTCCAAAGATAGATCCTGAAAATGTTGAAACAGAGTCAACAAAAGAAACTGATTCTGCGAGTAAAGGTGTCAGTATTACGAATGTTTATGAGATATCAGCAGAAAAAGTGAAGGATGCTGAAGTGAAGCCGAGTAATTTGAAGTTTGTTCCTAGTGTTTTTCGGAGCCATACTTCAGGGAATATAAATTTTGCTCTTAATGCTGAAAGTACACCATATATTCCATAACAATGTCATGAAAGAGAAGGTAATGGTTTTGTGAATCAGAATCACTTCAGAAATGATAAATCGTGTTACTCTCTGTGGTCAACATATAATTCAACAGTCCAGTTTATGCTCCGTATGCAAAGAAGAAGACTTGCTTTGCATGTGGCAAGCCCGGTCACATTGCACGAAATTGTATTCATCAGCCAACAGAATTTTATCAGAAAGTTATTCCAAACGCAAAGGTGTGTTCTAAGCCGAAGAAAGTTGAAAGACCAAATATTTTGAATCATCCTAGACCAAAGAATAAACCATGTGGTTTTAGCAAAGGTGAAGTCTAGGAAAATCAATATTGTTTCAAGCAACAAAAGTTTTAGAAGCCTGAACCGGTTAAAAAATCTAAAGTTAATGCCTCAAAGGTGTTGAAACAATTTGCCAAACCGAAACAAATCTGGAGAATGAAATCTACTGAAGTAGCAATGTTCAATGAAAATAAGAAGTGGAGTTTGCAGGAAGTATGTTATATTGATTCGTCTGGATTGCCCAGAATCACTATAGCATGGGTGCCGACGCTAAATTGAAGAACTGAAGACAATGATAGCATAAGTCTAGGGGGAGATTGTAAGGACCTAGATTTGAGACTTAAGGGTAGTTCGGTGATTTACAGTTTTCGGTTGAGATTAATAATAGTTCTCGGTAGATTGATGGGTTCTAGATTGCGGTGGTTCAACTAATGGGTTCTCGGTTGGCTTTGGGTTCTTTGTGGGCTCGCTTGGGCCGTGATAGGTTAATAGATATATAAATGTGTTTTTGTTTATTTTTTTAAATAGAGCTGTTAAAAAGACTTTGAGAGAGAGAGAGAGCCAAGGTTGAAAGAATTCCTATTGTTCTTATTTTGTTTAATCTCATTGTACCAGACGATTTCGTTTTCGTTTAAATGATAATCGTGTGCAGTGATTGATATTTATCTTTAATTATCTACAAGTTCTTATTCGATTAACCTTCGGTTTGGTTCCGCCCATCCCGAAGTGGTTCGTGTGTTGAAGTTTTGATTCATAGATCCGACGTGGTGTAATCAGGACCTACACAGAAGGAATCAAGTTGTGTGAAAGAAACAAAATTCGAGAAGAACCAAGAATGCTTAATGTGAACATGTGATATGATCAACGAAAGAAGACAATGAATATATTGAAGCGAAGACCCAAACTTGGATCAACAATTAGGGAGGTGAATGTTAGCCTTAATTGTTTACCCAAGTTTGGGAATGTTAAAGGGTCAACTATGTAAATAAGTCAAAGTTACATTTAGAGTCATATATGTTACATTAGGAAGTCAAGAGTGTCTAGTGTCAAAAGTGAAACTTTTTAACCATAGTTAGGGTTATATAAACCATGGTTGTGTAAACATTTGTAATTAGATGTTGGAAGAATATTACGATCAGATTTTCTTATCCTTCTTCTATGTGTATTTTCTCTCAAGAACATTTTGATTCTTGTCAAGTATTTGATTAAATCTTGGCAACAAAACATAGATTAGCTAATGCAATAACATAAATTTTATTAAATGGTTTAGCAATTGTTATAATCAATGGGAGGCATGTATGCCGGCTAATGGTTTAATAATTAACAGTGTATGTTTACTTCCTATTTCCTAATTGATTCATTATAGGATTTGTATATACTTGAAATAAAAGAGACCTGCATGTATACACAAAAAATACCCTCATTTGTATGACATTTTGTGTGTGAAATACCCTCATTTGTATGACATTTTGTGTGTGGAATATATAGAACTTGTGTGTACATATTGTTTGTTTTATGTTTCTGCCAAGAGGGTCTGCACATGTTGTGCAGAACCTATAACCTTTAATCCAATCTTTATCTTGTTCAATCCAATCTAGTTAATATGATCCTCTAAATTATCGATCCTGTGGGCAACATATGCAAATAGTCATCCATGAAAATGTTTGTTTCTTATATTACTTGGAGTATTTGCACAATATAAAAACCATGTTTTGGTTGCAACTTGTTGAAGTTTGATGTGGTTAAGCCTAGGTAAATATTGTTAGTACTTGTTAAAGTATTATGTGGTTAGTTGTTTGTCTATTAAACCTGTGTAAAAACCAAGCTTATGTGCAACACAAAAGAGTTAAACAATATCCAAGACTATTGAAACATTATAATGTGCGACATATCATGATCGCTTTCAGTTGATTATTATGGTTGGTTGGGTCATGGATTTTGATGTGATGATCCTAAAGTTTGACAGAACTAATTGTTGATACTATTTTTAAGCTTAGGTGACTAATTTAACTTGCAAAATTAGGCGGTGTTTGTTTTTCATATTAACATGATATTAGCTGCTAGTAATGTTAATGAAACGATGCGTAGTGCTTCTGTAAGTTTTTCTATCTTCTTTTTCTCTTATGTTGCTTAAATTATTTAAAAACACTGAAACTAATGGGCTGAAACTTTTAAATCTTTAACAATACAAGGAAAAAACCTAAGGCTTAATTTCGAATTCTTGTTGGACCTCAAACAAAAGTTGAACCGTCTTTGTGCATAATCACTAGGGAAGCATAAGAATAAGTCATGAATCATGAATTTATTCAAAGTTCTCAATTCTTATAGACATGATATTTTCTAAAATCTCATTTCTTGCCGGTTGCTTTCTAGTAATCTTCTAATTGTTTATCATTTCTTGCTAATTTTTAGTTGAGTTATCATTCT
Source organism: Mikania micrantha (assembly GCA_009363875.1). Classification (NCBI taxonomy): domain Eukaryota; kingdom Viridiplantae; phylum Streptophyta; class Magnoliopsida; order Asterales; family Asteraceae; genus Mikania; species Mikania micrantha. The sequence continues at coordinate 35,644,318 of CM018692.1, forward strand.
ATTACTATTTGATCCGTTGATTAGCTAATAATCATTATTTTAATTTTGGCAGGTAGTTATCAAGAAATGACATATGACACAGTTGTAACAAATGTGACATTCTTTACATTTTATTGCTGGTCTCCATGTTTTTTGTTGCTGCCCTAAGAACAACATATCAGATCTGTACGTTATGTTGCTGACATATTAAGCTGTTTTAATCAAATGTAGATCAATTTAATTTTAGAGTTTGAGATCTTAGGTATTGATAGATTGGGTGCAATGTCTATTAAATTATATATGTGTATGAATTTTGATATATCAATATATTGTTATTTAATTGTAAGCACGATCTGGTAATTGTAAGATCTTGCAACTTTGAATTGATAATTATATTGTATTAGATTATTTATGCATCTTTTAGCAAAAAAAAAATATCAGACATTTTTTTATAATTAAATTCCTTTAAGAAATTAAAGAAAACATAAATAATTAAAATTTATTTAATTATGTAATTTTGTTGGAAGTTTGTTGGTAAGCTAAAAAATAAAGATACAAAAATTAATATTTTGTTGAAAATTTGTCACAAAAGTATAAAAAGTAATTTAAAAATATAAATTATTTGTTGGGAATGTACCGCTAAGCTAAAAAATAAAAATAAAAAAAGAAAATTTTGTTTTTCGTCCAAAATTTGTTGAAAATGTAGAAAGTGATTTTTTAAAAATATATAATATGTTTTGTTGGAACTTTGTTGGAATTTTAAAATATATTGAATTGTTTATAGTTAAATTATAAGTGAAAGAAATAGTATTTATGAGAAATTGTCACAAAGTATATGGAAAAGTAAAAAATAAATTTTGTCGGAAGTTATTGACGCATAATTTTGTCGGAAATTCTGTTGGAAGGTTGTCGAAAAAATTTTTCTAAGAGGTTTTTTTCTCACAAATTTTTTTGTCGGAAATTCGTCGCTGTTGTTTCCTATGACTTTCCTACAAGTTTTGATGTCGGAAATTATCATGTTTTTTGGTAGTGAAATGTTGTTTTCGCTCGTTCTAGTCTCGTTTCCAAAACTTGATTTAAAATATGTGAAAATAGCCGTGTTTACTTTCATATGATTATTGTAATATGTTCACACAAGCACATAGTATTAAAAATAATTGGATCAAAGTAACAGTAAACATAATAATTTTACGGAAGTATCACCACTCTTTTAATATAATCAACTCGAATAAAGAAAATGAACTAAGAAATTATATAACCCTACCAATCTATTTATACTAAAATTATAACTTGCTCAACAAGTTAATATAAATGTCTCAAAGAATAATTATTAATAAAATATTCACAACATAATTTTAATACAAAATAAACTTCAATATATAAAACAAACAATTTACAAGATTAACCCTCTATTCTCCCCATTAATCTTGATATTGACCCGTTACCTTTCAAAATACTGTTGGCTCATCCTTTTGAGCCAAGTTTGCTATGTCTTCTTTTTTGCTTGGGACATGCAAAATGCCTAAACTTGTTACAACTAAAACATCTCATTTTATTTTTATCACGTTTTATGTCTGTCTAGAAAGTCGGTCACCTCGACCTCTTCTATTATCGTGGCCTTTTTTATGGTTAATTTGATTTGACGAATCACATGCTCAACACTCTGAAAGAGGGATCATTAGGAAAATCATGGATTCTTTTTATAAAATAGGTTTAGGATTAGAATCCAAAGGTTATTGGGTTTTTTCTTTTTTTTTTTTTTTATTTAAAACAAGTGATAAAACGTTTGTAAAAATTAAAAATACATATAGTACAACTTTAAACTTTATTAATTTATTTAATTTTTCCCTCACGCAAAATAATCAACCATAAAAAACAAAATTAGGTGGTTGTGATGCAAATACAAACAAATTGTCTCCCCTTTTATTTTTCCTTTGTAACGTATACAAACAAATTACCAAGAAAAAGAATTTTGATTTGCCCGACTAACAATAGTTGATAACCCAAACCAAAAATTTTTTATTTTTGCCCTTGAAGTTAGTGCAAAAGACCAATTTGATTCTTTTGTATTCATGTTTTTGGGCTAACCCATTGAGTAGGATAAGTCCAATTCCATCAAGCTAATCAAGAAAATGCCCCAATACCTTGTTATAAATAATGAAACTTCTAATCAAAAGAAGGGAGGTTTCTGTGTTTGGAATAACTCTCCTTCACTCTCTCTCAAAAAAAAAAAAAAGAAACACATCTTTAACTTCTTTTCACTCACTAAAAAATTCTTTAACCAACCCCCTGCATTGTTACACACACATGCACTAGGGGCCACGATGACAATGATGATATAAGGATCTGAGTCGAATGACTACTCCTTTTCATGATGTAGGCCGAGTCTTTACGGCTCACGTTAGAATTTTGGTTTCTTCAACGGTGCCATCCGTGGGACTAAGTACAAGATATGCTTGTGTGCTAATTACTCCACGACCCAGATTCAAGACAAGATGAAGAATTTTTATGGCCATTTGTCAATGCAATTAAACCGACGATCCATGTCATTGACTGATAGTACACGAGAGGAGCTAACAGTCGATGCACAATAATGAAAAGATCACGGGCATATAATTGTTCGCAAACACAGACATGTAGCATATCTACCTCTTTCTTTGAAAATTCAAAGAAAATCTGTTATATTTTGAGGCTTTCTCTAAGCACTTACGGGTTATGAAGTCTTTTATAAGAAGTTTTGGCTCTTCACAATGTCCTTACTAGCTTTTATTCACTAAACCAATGCATGGGTATGCATATTTATATTCTCAAGCCTAGATGTGGAGGAGATAAAAAAACATTCTTTAAAGATCGGAGGAGATTTGGTATTATTTTGAGGTCTTCTTGAGACACTTACAGGTTACAAAGTCTTTTCTTCAAAAACTCTAACTATTCTCGAGTACTTTATGCCAGGTTCTATCTACGAAACTAGAACATTGTACCTTTTTAGTGGTTTGTTTTTTTCTTATAGTCAATAAATTAGTACTTGAGTTTTCTCGAGGCCCTTATAGGCTATTAAAAAGAGAAAACGACACAAAAACAAAACAAAAGAATAGTAAAAAAAATACAAGAAATTAAAGATAGAAAAGTAAAAGATTTGTTAGTACTTGAGTTTTCTCGAGGCCCTTGTAGGCTATAAAATATTTTCTACAACAGCTCTGAACCTTTCACATGACCCTTACCAGGTTTTATCAACAAAATAAACTCAAAATGCTTGTTCACTATTTTATATTTTAAGACAATTGACAATAACTTAGACAAAAAGTGATCTTACTTAAAGAATCCTGCAATAAAAAGATAGATTATCATAAAATATGATGAAAAGTACAACAACAACAGCAACAACAACAGCAACAGCAAAATATAACTAACTGATTCTTAAACATTGCCTATATATGTACTCCTTTAAGAGACAAAGAAATTAAAATAATAGCAAGAGAATGCATTTTACATTAACAACCTTTCTTAAAAGTTCACATCACATATATAGAGATTTTTGGCACTGTAGCAAGTACTTTTATAATGTAGCGAACACTTTTACTACAACAAGTACTCTTAATTAAAAACCAAGTGGGTGACAAGTCATCATATCAGACATACGACATTTTTGAGGCCTTTACCGGACAAACGACATTCTTGAGGCCCTAACAAGAACCGAAAAGTCTACTTTAGCTGTCATAATTCTGCTTAAATCCCTTGCCCTTACGAGGACTGAATGTATTTCAAAGACTAAAAAGCTTTACATTCAATTGTTATGATTCTGCTTAGGTCCCTTACATTTTCTAGGACTGGATGTAGTCCCTTACTCCTTATGAGGACCGAAAAGTCTACACTTAGAAGTTGTGATTATCCTTAAGTCCCTTATTCCTTATGAGGACTGGAAATTCTACATTTTGGAGTTGTGATTCTGCTCAAGTCCTTTACCTCTTACGAGGACTAAAAAAATCTACACTCAGCAATTGTGATTCTGCTCAAGTCCCTTACTCCTTACAAGCACTGAAAAGTCTACTTTCAGCAGTTATGATTATGCTTAAGTCCCTTACCCTTATGCGGAATGAAAAATCTACTTTTCAGCAATTATGATTCTGCTCAAGTCTTTACCCTACCATGACAAAAAAATCTGCTTTTAGTGGCTTATATTATGTTCAAGTCATTTACCCTTTACGCTGCCATACGGTTCCGGATTTGTACCATCTTTGTTGTCGTTTCATGTACTAGTTCGTGTCTTATTAATTGACTGTCACCAATTTCAGCCCAGAAAACTGGTGAATGACATTTACGGCCGTATAAGGCCTCAAAAGGTGCCGCTTGAAGGTTTGTATGATAACTATTATTGTAAAAGAATTCCACTAATGGTAAGTGGGTTTCCCAACTATCCCCAAAATCAATTACACAAGCTCTTAACATATCCTCGAGTGTTTGGATTGTACGTTCACTTTGACCGTGAGTTTGTGGGATGGTATGCAGTACTCATGTCTAATCGAGTTCCTAGAGACTCATGGAGATATTTCCAAAAGTTCGAAGTAAATAGGGCATCTCGATTGGATATGATGGATATTGGTATGCCATGTCGCAATACCACTTCCTACATTTTGTTAGTTTCCTTAATAGCTAGGAAATGTGCAGATTTCGTTAGTCAATCTACCATTACCCATATGGTATCACAGCCACTTGTTGTACGGGGTAACTTAGTAATGAAGTCCATTGAAATTTGTTCCCATTACCATATAGGTATTTCTGGTTGTTGCAGTAAACCAGATGGTTTTTGATATTCCACTTTAACCTTAGAACAAGTCAAACATTTTCTAACATACTTAGCAATGTCGGATTTCATGTGAGGCCGCCAATAAAGTGCCTTCAGGTCATGATACATTTTGTCTAACCCTGGGTGGACTGAATATCTAGATTTGTGTGCTTCATCCATCAGAAGTTCCCTCATACCACCATGCAAAGGTATCCATAATCGTTTCATGAAACACTGAGTTCCATTAGTCATTATCTCAAATTGTTTTTCCATTCCCCGTAAGGATTTCTGTTCCAGGTTGTCCGTATCTAAGGCTTCGAGTTGAGCACTACCTACCTTATCAGGTAGATCAGTATGTATTGTTAACTAAAGTGCTCGAACCCGTCTTGTCTGTACTGTCTCCTTCCTACTTAGAGTATCAACTACCACGTTAGCTTTGCCCGGATGATACTTGATTGTGCATTCATAATCATTTAGCAATTCGACCCATCACTGTTGTCTCATATTGAGCTCCTTCTTATCAAAGATATGTTGCAAGCTCTTATGATCAGTGTAAATGGTGCACTTGGCTCCATATAAATAGTGCCTCCAAATCTTCAAGGTAAATACTACTGCTCCTAACTCCAAGTCATGAGTTGTATAATTCTTTTCATGAGGTCTTAGTTGCCGTGAAGCGTAAGCAATCACATCACTTTATCGCGTTGCATCAACACACATCCTAATCCTTGGGCAAATGCATCACAATACACCACAAAGTCTTATGTTCCTTCTGGTAAGGACAGAATTGGAGCACTACAAAGTTTTTGTAATATTAGCTGGAATGCAGCTTCCTGTTTAGCCGTCCGTCCAGTCATACTTTGTTCCTTTGTGAGTAAGAGCTGTAAGTGGTTGGACGATTTTTAAGAACCCTTCAATAAATCGTCGATAGTAACCCGCTAAACCTAGGAATTGTCGTACCTTGGTAGGGGTCTTTGGTGCTTCCCAATTCTTAATCGCCTCTATCTTAGCTGGATCAATGTGTACGCCCTTTTCATTGACTACATGACCCAAGAATTGAACTTATCGTATCCAGAAGTCGTATTTAGAGAACTTGGCGTATAGTTTCTCCTGCTTAAGTAATTCTAACAAGTCACATATGCTCAGCATGATCATCCTTAGTCCGGAATAGATGAGGATGTCATCAATAAAAACAATGACAAATTTATCGAGGTAGGGTTTGCAGACTCAATTTATGAGATCCATAAATACTGCTAGAGCATTGGTCAGTCCAAATGGCATGACAAAAAATTCGTAATGGCCATAACGCGTCCTGAACGCTGTCTTTGGAATATCTGCCTCTTGTACTTTAAGTTGGTGGTAACCTGATCTGAGATCAATCTTCAAATAGTAACTCGAACCTTGTAACTAATCAAACAGATCATCAATTCGAGGCAATGGATACCAGTTTTTGATTGTGACTTTGTTGAGTTCCAGGTAATCAATACACATGCGAAAAGTCACATCCTTTTTCTTAACAAACAAGACTGGGGCTCCCCATGGCAAAAAACTAGGTCGTATAAAACCTTTATCTAATAGCTCTTGCAGGTTGTGTGGAAAATTCTTCCATTTCAGATTGTGCAAGTCGGTAAGGCGCTCTAGCAATAGATGTTGCGTCTGGTGTAAGGTTGATCCGGAACTACAGCAAAGTCACGCACCATTGGAATGTCCTTGATCATCTTCTCAGCTGCCGGCTTTTCAGTTATAAGTTCTATGACCGCTGTATGACCTTTACGTAAACATTTGTGTGCCTTCATGCAATACATGAGATGCAGTGGCGTACTGCTCTTCTCTCTTTGTACATATAGAGTCTCTCCATGTGGAAGAGGAATGCGGGCAATCTTGTGATGACATATTATTTCAGCATGGTGTTTCGACAACCAGTCCATGCCAATGACTACGTCGAAACTTCCTAAGGCAATAGGCATAGGGTTGATGTCAAGTGTCTGACCCATCATGTCAAGGATATATCCTTTAAGAATATGTTCTACTATAATTAACTTACCATCAACTAGTTCTATAGTGTATGGATTTTCTAAGGCAGTAGGACTAACATCAGCAATTCACAAGACTTACTAGATACGAAACTCCTATATGCACCGGTGTCAAATAGCATATAGTCAGAGTGATTATTCAAGAGGAACGTACCAGTAACAAGGTTGGGATCCTCTCATGCTTGACGTCCTCCAATCACAAAAGCCCTGCATGCCCTTGGCACCATTTGTATTGTTGGTGGTGGTGCTATTGCCATTTGTAGCTGCATCATTAGTCCCCCCCTTTCTTGAGTTGTGGGCAATCCTTCTTGAAGACCAGGTTTGCCACACTCATAGCAGCCCTTCTGCATGTTATTCTTGTTGGTATGGTTTGTTTGTAATTCACCTCGACAGTCCTTCGCTACATGACCCATCTTCCCACACCGTTGACATCGGTACTTGTCACATTGATTCCCAAAGGGATGTAATCCACATTTGTTTCATTTTGGGTATTTACCATCATACCCTCCTGATGACTGCCGGTTATTGTTTGAGTTGTGATGATTTTTGGTTGATTCATGCTTACGATTCCGTTGGAATGACCGGTGAGAGGAGTTTTTAGAAACACTGCTGTCCCACTTCTTTTTGTGGTCTCCCACTTTAGTTGCTGCTGTTTTTTTGGGTAATGTTCCCTGTTGCACCACCTGGTCAGTCGGTTGTGCGCTAATCGAACAGACTTTTGAATGGTGGTGTATAGTAGACGTGACCAGCCCTTGAGTTTGAGGTACCATTCCTCCAATGTACCTTTAGATCTACATGCTAGGTGGGGTTGCCATGTGAGGTAAGAGTCTTGCTAGCTCATGGGATCGAGTAGTGTATTCTTTAATATCAGAACCCTCCATCTTGAGGTGCCAATATGTGACAACTAGTACCTGACCGTCCAGCAACCGTACTGTATGTGTACTTTCATTCACTACTATGTGATAAACAGTTATGTGATAACAATTCTGTGAATTTCTTTAACAGTTGTATGTATTTCAATGAAAATTTGAAAAATAAATTGTTAGGCGTAAAATATTCCCATATTTCAGGATCCGGGATATTTCGGGATTAGGGATACTTTAAGAATGTGAATTACTAACAATTATCTATGTTTCTTAACATCTATTGCAAGATTTCAGGGATTGACAGGTTGTCATACAGCTGGCTCTAATATCACGGAAGCATTATCAACTAACCAAACTTGGATGCGGAATCTAAGGAAGATTGATGCGGATGAGTGGAATGAGTCTCCCACGTTTGGAAGGTGCCGGAATAGTCAGAACTGCCATATGAACATTGTTAAACGATTCTCTTGTAATTTCTTAGTATAAATACCGAGACAAATGATCGATATAGGGACTGGTTACTCAAGAAACACACACAAAACTAGAATCGATCAATTTGTGCTCTTTATTTGTATTTGTTCATTTGACTATTAATAAAACTAGGCAGAGCAACAATTGTCACCTCCCGAGGTTTTTATGCCGGCAATCCTAAGGGATTAAGGGTTTTTCCTCGTATAAATCTCGTGTGTATTGCTATTTTTCTGTTTGATATATTCAAATATCCCCAGGGATATTCGGGGATATTCTGAACATATATTCGGTATACTCAACATATTTTCTTGTAAAACACAATACCCCACTTTTCTAATTCGGTTTTGCTAAAAGTTAAGCTTGTTAATTTTTACCCGAAACATAAATATACAACAATTCATGTGAAATAACAAACATTTGTGAATACAAATGGCATGAACATATCGATTGTGATCTGATTTTCACAAATAACAGGAATCAGACAGCAGAAAATTCAATGAGAAAACAATGTGAGATCAGTAATAACAATGGTAAACAGTTAGATTTTGTTGTTCGTGTGTGAGAAAGTCAAATTCTAAAACATAATTCAATATCGTTTTCGAAGATTAAACTGACAGAGTGTTTGCGTGCGTGACGATTCACACAAATATATATGTGGGTTTGACATTCTGAATGATATCTGAAAAGTAGAAAACAAAATCAGAAAGTAAAGCCATCGTCGTGTTCGTTCGGGTGATGATACGAACAAATTCGCGCGAAGGTGATACGATCTGACGAAACGATAAAAATAAAAGATTTTGAAATCTTAAAATAAGAAAAAGAAATTTAAAACATTTACTAGGAATTACCATCTTTAAAGGATTTAAAAAGAAACCACATTTATTTAAAATACGTATTTTACATTACGTTTCGTAAGTATAACGTAAACGCGAAAACAGAACAACCCGAATGAACCCGAAATGACATGGGATATAAAAACTCTAAATCAAATTAAATCCTCACATTTTATTTTCCAACTACCATTTACTCTCTCTCTCTCTCTCTCCCAGTTCCCTCTCTCTACATTTCTCTCCATAGATTTCAAGCTCAAATCTTCGTTTCTTCACCAAATTCTTCAATTTTGGTATCAAATCGAAGCCCTCAACGTATACAACGTGAAAGTACAAAGGATAGGACCTGAAATCAACTGAAACGAAGGTAAATGAAGCTCAAAACCTCTTTTTTTGGTTTTGGTTGGAACAGGGTAGCTGCACTTCCAGCTCGATTTTAAGCCTTTAAAACCCATTATATTTACACAAAAATGGGTTCACTACACTTGGATATGGCTAGAATAGCGATCTGAAGTAGCTTGTGATTGTATCGATATAACATCCATCAATATCGATGGATGAACATTGGGATAAACTAGTATCAATGAACAGTTGGAAGAACAAGTTTCCATTGACACTCCTAATCTCGAAAGACTTAGTATCGACTAGAGTTTGTCAAACTTACTAAGTTAGAAGGGTTCCAAGGGTCTGGGAAGAATAATCTGTCGATACTACCTAAATTCGAAGTTGTAAACAATCTGATCAGTTCGATTATCACACGATATCACGCCCCGAGAACATTCTGCCCGACGGGAAAGTCGATCTAGCCTGCCGGCTCTGGGTGTGACACAATATTCATCCTCAAGCTTTTGCACTTCGTTTCTGGGGCAATATTCTTCCTGCAGTAGCACTTTGAATCCATCCCATGTGAGGGCATTGGCCACACCTAGGCCTAGTGTTTGAATATTAGAATTCCACCATATCAATGCTGGACCATCTAATGTACCTGTGGCATACTTCACTTTGTTTCCTCTAGGCAATTACACATTGCAAACACCGACTCAGATTTTTCAATCCATCGAAAAAGTCCAACAGCTCCTTCTGATCCTTTCAGATTATGCGGTTTGCAGTCAAGGAACGTCTTGAACGTGCACACCGTTGGGTTCAACAGTTCCCCAATTAGACATTGTGGTCCTAATTGATGTGTGTGAGCATAGGTTGCAATTACCTCAGCAATCCGATTGTTGATGAGTGCGTCAATTTCTGCTACGATCATGTTAATGTTGCCTTCAGCCATATCTTCATATCTTCATTTAATACCAAAAATCAATTCCCAAAATATCCAATACAGGGTCACAACCCGTCCCTTCTAGGTCTATGCTAAATCAATATGAGGCATCGTCAATCTTGGACTCGGAATCGGGATTGGTATCCTTTATTGGTTCCTCCTCCTCCACAGGTTCAGACTCCTCTGTGCTAGGACTACGACCATATCCTCTAGCTCTGAGAGCCTTGCCTCAGCGAGGGTGGCTCGGCTCTCTTTCGCATGAAGTCATGTCTCTATCCATCCTATTGACTATACTATGGAGCTCTACGTGTTGAGTATGTATATCCCCCAAATCCTGTGCTAGATACTCAATCCCTTCGTCTACCCATTTCACTTCCCAAGTGAGTCGAGCAATGTCGTCTGACTCAAGTCGTGGCCTCTTGGGCTCATGGGCTTGTAGTGTAGGTGATGCACTCCTCCTTAGGATCCTCCTCAAAATCCTCCACAGAATCATCTGTCTCGCTACCCTCAGATGGTAGGGGATGCTGGTTAGGTGACTCTACGGCCACCGATGGTGGTGATGCAGGTAATGCTGGAGCTATCGGTTCTTCCTCCTCGAGTGTGAGCACATGTGGTGATGGTGGTGATGCCATATCTGTTACATAATATCATGATTAAATGCTATGAAAAACGAATTGTGTAAGCAAATGTGTCTAATGTCCAACAATTATAGTCTAAGTCTACCAATGCAAATCTAGTTGGCTATAACCAATAGCTCTAATACCAATCTGTTACACCCTCATTTTCCCACTAACGGAACCATACCGTATAGAGTGTGACAAACCAGGATCTTAGTCATTGGACATAACGGAAGACCTCTATATGCTTTTCAAACTTAACTCAGTCATAATTTGATAATTAAAATGTGCGCTTGCTGAAGCGTTATAAAATCCAAGACAAAACATAACAGTTGCAAAACATAAATTACAATGTTCAGTATCATTTCAAACAAATAAGCATAAAAGATGCATGAGACTCAATTCCTCCTAGTCCCTGCTTGCTTGTGCTTGTGTCTTAGCGTCCTGAGAAAACTTGTAAGTATAGTCAACAAAAGGTTGGTGTGTACACAGGTTTGTATAAATAATCGTAATTGTTTGCACAAACTATTTGTAAGTAAAGGTGCAGATCACATAATCATAGATTGCATAGTTCATGATAGCTAGTCATATGTACTATTTCTACAAGTTGTCGACACTGAAGCTGACTATTAAGTAGATGATTGCCTTTCCAGTAATTTCTAACACAAAAAATAGTAATGTTTGGTTTGTTTAGTTAAACACTTGCATAGATCTACCATCTACCAAGTGAGGTTTGTTAAACCCAATAGATCTATCTTCAACTACCACACTTTGCACTAAAGCAAACTAAACGGTTCGATATGTAAGGACTTCTAGTGTTATGTTTGCACTTATAGTAAATAGCTAACTCATGCAAGTGATATGTATCTAAAAGCATTTGGTTTGACATGTTTTCTCCCCCAAAAAAATAAAATGTTAAAAGGGGTCGTGTACGTACCTTATGATGTGAATTGAATAACCAAATGTTCGTGTAATCACGTAGATAATTGTCTACGAGAAATCTTTTTTTATTGCAATAATGTTGTGTTATTTGAAATGTCAAATCATGTTCATGTTCTCATACATTTCAACCCACATATACTTGGATTGTTCAAAATGTACATACGAAAGTATGCAGGGTTTTGAACTTGTTTATTTAAATTGTATACATATATACAATTTCTTTTAAACGTACGTAAATACACACAATTATGTTTTTGTTCAAAATATTAAATTTAATGTTTTCATTTTGTTCGGGATTCCGTTTCGATTCCAACGAAGCTAAAACGGACCAAATCAGAGTTGAAATGGATAAGTTATGGTTAATATACAAAAAAAATAGATTTTTAGTTCAAAACCAACAGAGGCTCGGTTTCGAACCCACGACCTCCCACTCACAGCACACACCATCTACCAACTCAGCGCGCTAGGGAATCACATTAGAATTCCCATGTTAAATATTATGTGTAATGCTTCACTCATTTACGATAAATAATAAAGAAAAAAGCCATTGACGATTGAAAAGGAGAAGTCAGGGTCTTCTCTATATTTACAGATCACGGACAGCAGTTTTAAGCCTTAATCAGTCGCCTTCCCTTTGTTATCCCCAACCAAAACCCTTTGGTTCCAATCGGCCCACGATTCGTTCACCTTCGAACCTGCAACCATGGGGCTATTTTTTTATGGATCCAAACAAGTCAAATGATGTGTTTAATTGAATTATTTTGTCAAAATCTCTAGGTTTTATAAGTCTAACCAGATTCGAACCTAACCCCTTTATCCCTTGATTCAAATTCGTTAAATTCGTCAATTTGTGTCTCTAAATTCATAGGGTTTTCACTAAACAAGGAATTTTGAGTCTAACCGTGTTGTTTAATTTGAATATCAAGTTCAATTGGATAGAAATCCCCAATTCGTTTTTTTCTTTAAAACCTTACAAGTGGTTTGCATCAAATTCGATGTTGTTTGTTAAAGATTTCATATGGTGTTTATTAAAAAAGAGAGGTTACGAAACTACTGACATAGTTTAATTTGAAAATTAAACTCGTTTGAATCAAAAACCCCAAATCGTTTTGGCCGATGAACCATAGCATTCAAATTCATACAATTCGTTGTAATTACATGAAATTATCATAGGTTTTCATTTAACATGTTATTTAGAAAATGTTGGTATGTTTAATTTGATTTTAGACTTCGATTTGATTGAAAGCTTCAAATCCGTTAAGTCAATAAACCCTTTAACTCGAATCCATACAATTCTTTGTTCATAGACTCAATTATGTTAGGGATTTCATTAAAAAAGTCGTCAGGAAGGTTTAGGCGTTGTGTAAGATTACTGAGCGAAATAGATGTACCTGATTTCATGAATATCAATAACATAAAGAACAAAGTGAAAGTCTTGAAGATCTATGAAGTGGTGAAGAACAGAAAGATAGATCTGAGATGGTAATGTAAAAGACTAACAATGAAATAATATACAAGAACAAAATTAATTAGTCAACAAGATTACATTACCTACCCCTCTCATGCTCTCAAACTCCATGGATAAAGAATCCATGGAGTTCATGGGGGAGAGCTCTCTCAGGATTACATTGAAGCACACCCTCACACACTCTCTTGTCTGTGTTGTTTTTCTATAAATGAGAATAATCTCTATTTATAGTGTCACATGACCTAAAACCCTAAAAACAACAAATACAACAAAATGATAATAAAAAATAAATTAAATATTAAATTAAGCTCTATCATTTGTTGTAGTCTTTAGGTATTTTGGTCATCAAGTGTCTTCGCAATCTTGAGTCTTTAGTGGCTCGTGCGGTGACTCGTTGCTCCCTAATCAAAAAATACATAATACTTCATGTTTACATTTCATCTATCCAAATTAACCGTTGGTCTTGACTTTTCTAGACCCAACAGTCTCCCCCTATTTGGTTACATGAATGTTAAAAAAAAATGCAGAAGTATAATGAAATAAACATAGATAGTAAGATTGAACTTGTGTAGAATAAAATCATGTTTCTTTCACCGCAACAATTGTGAAGCTTTTTTTTTATTCCATTTCTCAAACCCAAAAGAAACTTCTTGAAGTTCCATGTCTTCCATTTATCTTCTCCCCCTCTAATAAAGCTCCCCCTAAGATTAAACAATCTTAATATTCAATCCCAACCCAAAAGATATCCAAATATAGGGTGTCAGTCCAAGTATAGGAAACCCAACCTTCCTTGTAATGAACATGTGACAAATAAATGTTCAAAGGTGAATGTAAACCATATCCCAACAATTTGATTCTTGAGAGTCTTCAAAGTAGAAACAAGAAATCTTCACATCAATGAAACATAAGTTTTCACTGATAAACCACTGGTAACACACTTGCCATCAGTTTAATCCATCAATCTCCCCCTAAACTGATGATATAGATAACTTACGTGTGAAGATCCATAAAGTCTTCAAAAACAAGTAGTGTTCTTCGGAAGCAGTCATTGCAAACCGGTAATATGTTCCATGCAGCAGATCTGGAACACCAATTGGACTTATAGAATAGACATCATTAACTTATTTTGATTTTCTGATGATGTATAAGTTTCAGCTCTATCATGCCAAAGAGTAAAGTACTTCCAACAATGTGACCTAATGAGTGAACCAAAGGTTGATGTGTTTCAAAAGTGATGTCATATGTTATCAATTTCTAAAGTGTTGATTTGAGGATGCACTAGCACTTGGACATCACAGAAATAAACACTTAAGAAGTGGACATTGCATATCAAGAAAAAATATCACTTATGAAACATTTTGTTAATTTCAAGTGCGAATTTGTAGATGCATTAGAACTTGGACATTACAAATGAGCACTTAGAAAGTTAACAACTTGTCGTACCAAATGAGGGAACCAAAGTCAAATCTGTTTCAGAAGTAAAATCATATGTTGTCAAATTCTAAAGTGTTAATTTAAAGATGCATTAGCACTTGGACATCATCCAAATTAACACTTAGAAAGAAGACATTACATATCAAGAGATGATGTTACTTAAGAAATATTTGGTTAAATTCATAAGTGCTTATTTATAGATGCATTAGCACTTGGACATCATAAATTAGCACTTAAGACACTAACCTCCTTTTATACCAAAAACTTTGGTTCTTTAAACAATTTAGTTAACCTCAGAAGTATTAATTTGCAGATGCATTAGAACTTGGACATCACAAATTAACACTTAAGAAACTAACTTCTTACATACCAATAATACCTCTGCTCTTTGGAAGTAACTCTTGGAAGCAATAGTAATTCAATTTCAGAAAAAGCTTCACTCATCATAAGGAGATGTCTTCAGAAGATGCTTCGGAAGTAGTTTCCAATCGGAAGCAAATTATGCTTAGGAAGCATTTTATGCTTAGGAAGCAACTTTTGCTTAGGAAGCAACTTTTGCTTCGGAAGCAAATTGTGCATCGGAAGCAAATTGTGCATCGGAAGCAAATTGTGCTTAGGAAGCAATTTTATGCTTCGGAAGCAATTTTTATGCTTCGGAAGCAATTTGTGCTTAGAAAGCAAATTCCAATCAGAAGCAGTAGCCATAGGAAACAATAGCCATCAGAAGCTTATAATTTTAAAGAATATCCATGGTGAGCTTCCGAAAACCAATCAAATAAAACCTTCTGAAAACCCTAAATTCAAGAACGCAGCCGTCATCATTATGTTCTTTTCTGAAACAAACCCAGCTGCCCTAAAAATTTTCAGCTACCTCCATTTTTATCAAACGAACAAAAATTTGATTATTCATTAGATGACGATCAGATTTGGGTGGGGTTTTGACAAATGTTAGGGAGAGTCAAAACCCACTTGTGTTTACCATATCAAAACACAAAAATATAACCGAAATAAATTGAAGAACCCAGAACAAGAACACCTTCAGAGAACTTTCATAAAATATTCACAAAATCAGGGTATTGAGCACAAGTTTGAGACAATCAATGGTTAAACTGATAGTCTCGGGAACTTGGACCTGATACCAATTGTAAGATCAGTGAGCGGAATAGATGTACCTGATTTCATGAATATCAATAACATAAAGAACAAAGTGAAAGTCTTGAAGATCTATGAAGTGGTGAAGAACAGAAAGATAGATCTGAGATGGTAATGTAAAAGACTAACAATGAAATAATATACATGAACAAAATTAATTAGTCAACAAGATTACATTACCTACCCCTCTCATGCTCTCAAACTCCATGGATAAAGAATCCATGGAGTTCATGGGGGAGAGCTCTCTCAGGATTACATTGAAGCACACCCTCACACACTCTCTTGTTTGTGTTGTTTTTCTACAAATGAGAATAATCTCTATTTATAGTGTCACATGACCTAAAACCCTAAAAACAACAAATACAACAAAATGATAATAAAAAATAAATATTAAATTAAGCTCTATCATTTGTTGTAGTCTTTAGGTCTTTTGGTCATCAAGTGTCTTCGCAATCTTGAGTCTTTAGTGGCTCGTGCGGTGACTCGTTGCTCCCTAATCAACAAATACATAATACTTCATGTTTACATTTCATCTATCCAAATTAACCGTTGGTCTTGACTTTTCTAGACCCAACACGTTGATAATTACCCGGAATGACCTCGAAGTGAACTCGTTCTACTAAATGGTTGATCTCCAATCGTTCTCGAATCAAATCTTCTACCCACAGCGTCTTGATTCGAATTGTTGTATGCAAAAGTTTCCTGAAGTGCCGACTGAGAGTTTATGGGAGCCAATTCGACTGATTATGATCGAATTATACCATGTTTATCTCAAACGGTTTCGGTTTCGTCATTTGGACTCCTATTTCGTTTAATTCGACATTATGGTTGTAATCAACCACTAAATTGATGATAGGAATCGTCAATGTGATGTTTATTACTAGTTTAGTTTGGTTATAACATTGTATTAACATTGGAGTTTGGTTTCAACATTGTATAGGCCGAATTTTGATTTCTCAAAGTCAAAATCAACAATTTGATGAAATTACACACTTAGTCCTTGTTGTTTTGATGTTTATACACCTATTTTGTTCATTTTTGGTCCCTCTAGTTTGACATTTTACAATTTCTTGTAAATCCATTAGTTTTTGATTAACTAGGTTAACCCGAAATGTCGGGATGTCACACATCCCTTTTCCACGGTGCAGTCCAAGTCTTTACTACTAATAGCGGGATTTTGGCTTCTTCACACGTACAAATAATAGATTTACAGATTTAAGTTACAATAAGCCCAATATACTAGACAATTCGTACATGCCTCTGGCACATAAGTGTAATAGTACAAGTTTCTTTTTAAATAAAACTAAAGATAATAAAAAAAACTTAAAAAATAAATGGATTAATTCTAACACAACATTTATTTACATTTATGACTCACACTTCTTAGCCAAACTGACACACATGAGGATAAATAATTATTAAACACTCATAATCAATTTCAACATTTCAAACACATATTCTTCTTATTTTAGTATAGCACATAAGCAACATACTTAACTCGCAAACATAGGGCACCTGGAAATGCCTAGTCCAAGAACCCATAAACTCGAGGTGAGAGTCGAGGTGCAACTTGCAGCTCAAATGGACCAGCTTTATGGTTAACTAATCCAAAACTTTCAGTCATGTTGATCTTCTCATTTGATGGATTTTGAAACTCAAATGCATGTATTATGCTCGCGAGTATCAATTGCAATGATTCTAAAGCAAACGACATTCCCAAGCACATTCTTCTACCACTTCCGAATGGAATCAACTCGAAATGTCGACCCTTCACATCGACTTCTTTATTACTTGTCAAGAACCTATCAGGATGGAACTCGAATGGAGTGATCCATATTTGTGGATCATGATGAATCTTCCAAATGTTTATTAAAAGGCGGGTCCCTTTAGGGACCATGTAACCGCTTACAATGCAGTTTTCTGTGGACTCGTGAGGAACCGAAAGGGGTACAACTGGATAAAGACGCATCGACTCTTTGATAATGGCTTGAAGGTACACCAATTTGCTCATGTCTGATTCTTCAACGTTTCTATCTTTTCCAACATGGTTTTCAATCTCTTCTTGGGCTTTCTTTAACATCATAGGGTTGTTGACTAGTAAAGCTAGAGCCCATGTTAAAGTTGCTTCTGTTGTGTCAGTAGAAGCTGCAAATAGTGACTTTAAAAGAAAAGAAAAAAGAATGAGAAACGTAGATTGCATCCAAATTATCAAAAATCTTATCAAAATTACATTTTTTCGTCTTTTAATTAAAATTAAATATTTCTTCCTTATTCTTTATTAACTAAAAAGGGTTTGTGATGGAACATTTTAAGAAATATTTAAATTAAGATTACATCATATGATAGAAATATCACCTTCAAAGGATGATCTTTGTTGAAATATGCAATAAACTAAACTATATTAGTTTGGGTAAATTATGTCATTATTAAAAAGTTTTTTTGAGTCAAGTGCCTATGTAAGTCATATAAATTTCCTGTATGTAATTGCGTTAAAGTAGAGTTAAATAACTATCGCTAGAAAGACCCTCCAACAACCCTCTGTCTTGAGTGTCGGTGTATCTAATTTAAAACGAAAATTCTCAATAAAAAATTCTGCAAGTTTACGTTTAATTTGTGTGTAATGAATGAAGATTAGAGGCAAAAAAAATGCCATTACCACTACAACAAAAACTGTAATTTTGTCGAATAAAAAGTAATTAAGAGAAAGCATACCAAGCAGGTAGATTTGACAACATCATCAGCGTTGAACCCATAGAGTTCCTCTTTTGCTGCTTCTTCAACACGGCGTAACAACG
The DNA here is from genome assembly GCA_009363875.1 of Mikania micrantha. Lineage (NCBI taxonomy): Eukaryota > Viridiplantae > Streptophyta > Magnoliopsida > Asterales > Asteraceae > Mikania > Mikania micrantha. Next base: position 35,662,952 of record CM018692.1, read on the forward strand.
CAGCCATGAAGATATCTTGATCCTTGCTCTCATCAACCTGCAATGTGGAGGCATAATTCCTCTTCTTTTTGTGGTCTTCTAACCATCCATTGATTGCAGCATCCATTTCGAGTGCAGTCTTCTTCATCTTCATCTCATAACCCCCTAAATCTAACCACCTTATCCATGGAATGAAATCTGATGGCACAAACTCTCCTACAAGCTGTGCGAACCGCGTAATTGCCTTCAAAAACTGATCTCCGTTTTGCTCACCAGGGGAGAAATGATTGCCAAACATCATCTTCACAACAATGTTGACAACTAATTTTCCAAACCATTGTTTCATGTCAACTATTACTCTTTCATAGGATCTTGCATTTGTGACCCACGTTCTGTAGATGTCCATCATGGATGACTTCACTTCAGAGACTTTGATACGTGCAAGCATTTGAAGGCGATGTTGAGACGTGAGCTCAAGCACGATTAACTTGCGAATCATACGCCAGTACGGTCCATGTGGTGCAAGGCCGACACTTGCATAGTTGTAGCCCATCAGCTCGGTTGCCATGGCTTTTGGTCGGCTAGCGAAGGCTCTATCGTTGGTGGTTAAACACTCTTTAGCCATCTCAGAGCTGCACACAACTAAAACACGATGGACACCAAGTTTGATAGTGAAAATTGGGCCAAACTTATCAGCCATAGATCCCAACACTTTGTGAGCAACTTGAGAACCAGCTAAAAGGTGCAGGTGACCGATTATTGGCCATGATCCAGCAACTTCCGGTAATCGTTTTCCTTTCCCGTTGTTGATCCTCTTAACATCATTTCTTTATGGGTTAAGATGACCAAAGATAAGAAAACACAATATGCTGGCTACAAAGATTACCAGTAACAAAAGCAAACCCATTACCGTCTTTCTAGAACAATAGAATTAGAGACCATAATTTGTAAGAAGGATTTTCCAGTTTTGAGGATTCTAGATTTCGCTTTTCGTTAGTCAATAATTTATAACAAGGGGTTTCTACTACCGGTACTCCCTTGATTTAAAAGGTCTTGGGTAACACAAGATTTTCTCGAAGAAATAGTTTTTAATGTTTTTAAAATTATAACATTACTATTTTATTTTACCATATATTTTAAAATAAAATATTTACATAGAGTCGTTGACGCAAAAATTGTTGTACAAGCTATTTATTCATACAAACTAAAGTTAAAAGAAAGATATTCTTTTACCACTAGCATGAAGTGGTCACTCCGCAAAGTTGCACCTCCATAGACATGGGGGCTTTGAGTCTCCCACCCCCCCCCCCAGTGTGACATAAGCCAAAGGCTAAGAGTTTTTTTTTTTTTATATCAAATAGGTGTTGCTGAAAAAAATATTTACCAAATATGTGTATTTGAAAACTTATTTACCAAAATGAGTGTTTTTCATTTTAATAAATAAATTTTCAAATACACCTATTTAAGAATTTTTTTTAACTGCACTCATTTGAAAAAAAAAAACTCACAAAAGCAATTGCATGGCCTTGCGAGCAAAGAGTTATCCACATGCGAATAGCCCAAATTAAATATTAATACATCATACCATAAACCTCACTATTAAAAAATAAACTAAAAATAGACTCTTGCCATCAACGGATGTTCGTCAGAAATCCATTGGTGAAGGCGGATTTGGTTTGTTTGTCAGAATGAAAACATGATGTAGAGGTCGTGTTTAGATGGAAGTATTACTTGTGAAATCTGTAACATCATAAAAGACTCGTGCTTACCAAAGCATTATCTCCCTTAGATCAATCCTCTCTCCCACAATTCCAAGAATCATCGGAAGGAACAATTAACTTTTGAAAGATGAATATTTCTGGAGAATAACCTATCCTTCTCATGGCTAGACATAAGACAAAGTGTAACATTTAGGGATTTTGCAATTAAATTTAAAAATAAAAACCGTGTCAAAGTTGTTATAAAAAAGGTTAAGGAATATTTTAAAATTTTAGACGTATCAATTTATATATAAGGATAAATATATATATATATATATATATATATATCTTTACTATTATATAAAGCATATATGAGAGAGAAAATGGGGAGTTCTTAATTTTAAGAAATGTACAATGAAGAGAGCTACATGTACAACAGGTTATGCAAGAAAACGGGGAGTTCTTCTTCTGATCCAACCGACGCCTCACCAAAAAGAAACCAGCGCCTCACCAAAGAACAAACCACTTTATTCTATGGTTTCAGCCCTCCTCTCCAGTTTCCATAATCGGTAACAAACTCGATGGGCTCATTGCTTCCGAACGAGGAGGATAACCAGGCATCCGAAAGAGGTAGGCATCTAATCTTGGAGATTACGCTTCTGAATCACAGATGCACTCTTAGGTATCATCAATTATTGGCTCCAAATTCAAATTTTAGTGTCGTAGATATCTTCTTTAAATTGAACATCCCTCGCATCTGAAATTCGCAAGCCTCATTCGAAACACCACATGAATCATTCAAACTCTATGTGCACTGAAAATTCTCAACCTGATTTCTTAATTGGGGGAAGGTATGCGACGGTTTTATATGAGTGTATATTGTTTCTTATTTCTAGGTTTTATTCTAAATATATTGTTTGATTTCAGTTTCAGATTATAAATACATACCAGCTCTTGCTTGATTTTTGCTGTCAGTTTCAGATTAACTAATTTCTGCTGTAAGTTTGATGATACTATGCTTGATTTTTTTGATTAAATTCATACCAGCTCTTGATTATTATGTGTGTGTTTTTTGGCTGTCAGTTTCAACTAGGTTGCTTTACTCAATTGATATTGTGGTTTTGCTCATAACCATCTCCTTTGGTCCTTAATTTATTGAGTAAAACTTTGTACTTGTGGATCCATATTCATACAATTCTTTAATAATATTTATGTTATGATATATAATTGTTAATAATTGGTTGGCTGTAGTTATAGGACAGATGTTGTAAATTTCACATGCACACAAAACTCTGGTCTTGTAGTAACAGATAAACTATTTAGAAGTTGCAGATCAACGATTAAAGATCTTGAATAGATTAATGAAGATGGTTTTGCAAACGTTGTTGTACTGATACATTGCAATTGCAAAGGTAACATATTTTAATAATGTTATTTGTTTGAATTTCTCAAATTCATTAATTAAATCTGTTTTTAAATAGTTTTAGTGATCATGTTTAACACACTGATTCCTATTAAAAATCTTTGGTTAAACATGTTTTCTTTGTAGAGGCTGAATCTGCTTGAAAATGATTAACCCACTAAACAATGCGGGCTTTCAATTTTTTAAAAAGTAGTATACTAGCATGCTTACCTAACATAGCCTCCTAAATACGGGTTTGTTCAACAAAATACGGATTATTATGTGTGTGTTTTTTGGCTGTCAGTTTCAGATTAAGCTTTGAAGATTTCTTGTGTTTTGGCTGGCGGAACAATGGTTTGGATTCATTAAGTACGACCGACACAATTTTATTGGGAGGTAAACTCTATATGGTTATCCAATATTATTGTCTTGGTGTGATATTTTAAGAAATAACCACCACCCTTTTAAAGCATACCATACAACAGCTCCTTAGGAGATCTTTCATTCATACATTTTTATAAAGAAAAAAGCTGGAACCATACAAGAAAGATGCCCTTTTCTTGCCAGCTCAAGCTACAACTAACCCATTGCATACTTCTGTGTCCAGCTTCTAGCCATTGTCTCATACTTGCTTCTATCTGTCTTGTACATTTGAGCTATCTCAGGCACCAGAGGGTCATCTGGGTTCGGGTCTGTTAACAGGGAACATATCGACAGCAAAACCTACACATAATGTTCCTATAAATGGTCATTGCTGATAAATAGACCTGTGAAACTTTTATTTAACAAGCAAACAGTAAATTTCTATATTTAATTAGCTTGGCCTCTAAATTGTGTGTGATCATATCATATGCAACACATAACATCCAACTAAGTAGGAACTTCACAATTTGGAGGAGGTGTACTTGACCCATTTACTTATAAGTGGGTTGATTTTGTGTTATGTTTTTATCTATAACAGGTTTAATGGAAAATATGAAAAATATAGCTTAAATAGAATGGATAGAAGGATTGGAGGATTCAAAGCTGCCCAAAGTGCCTTTTCAATGTGTAAGGCCTTTAAAGCATCATATTCAAATAACTGCAACATTATAGATATAATGTTCACTTTATATAATAAAATCTGACACATTAAATATTCAAAAAAATTAAGTAATTTGAACAGGAAGTGTTTTGGGTCAATCTAAACACATCACGTGCATGAAGTTAAGGGTTTGAAAATGTCACCTAATTAAGGTGATCCCTCCACAGTCGATACTTGCACATAGTATCCAAAAAAAAATTATATTTGTTCTATAAACTTGCATTTTCATTTTTGTGGATCGCATGCATTTTCATTAAGTAAATACTATATCAAGCCATTGTAAAGACTAATAAAGACTGATGCTCACCAAGCTTCTCATTTGTCTAAGTAATGAACTCTACAAAGACAAACAACCTTTGAAAGGAAGGAATTACTCTTCAGAAGCAGCAGTGCTTCCGAAGGGTAACTTACTCCTACCGAAGGCTGTACAAGACAAACTGCTTTGGAAGGCCAACACTTAGAAAACTTAAAGCTTCAGAGCTTCTGAAGACTTGAAGCTTCTGAAGAACAAAGGCTTCTGAAGAATCTCCTCTACATCATCTGAAGACAAAGACTTCCGAGGATAATCCTCTGACAAAGACTGTAGCTGATTACCTTTTATGGTACAAAAGGTGCTGACAACAGACATGTTGGTCTGGTTAAAACAAAGATAACATACCGATAGTCAGACACATCACCTTACTTCTCCTCAGCAGCATTAAATGCAAATGATTGACTGAATCCTTTGAAGATCAAGAACATTAAATGTCTTTTGTATTTAGCTTGTCTTTTGTAAAGTCAATGTCTATATTTGTAATCATTGTAATTGAGTGTCTTAGCCTGTTAAGACACTTTAGATACTAGAATAAGCTTTACTTTGTGTATTGTCTAGTATACCCAACTTGTATTCCTACGAGTATACGGTTGTAGCCTTGGCTATATAACCTCTCATTGTAACTTGTATAAGCATGCTTGCTTATTGTAACACTTGCATAACCTTGAGAGAAATATATCTTTGAGCTTGAAATTTGTTTCTGTGTTCTTACTTTTGTTCAAAGATTGTTTGTTTACCTTTGAATGTTTGAGAGATCCTTCTAACAGAAATTCCGCATCTGTTAGATTGATAGATAGAAATACTTGTGAAGTGTTTTTATGCTGAAAAAATGTTCTGCGTTAATCTAATAATTTTTGGTCATTTACTAGCAACATAGAAATGCTAGAAATTTCTGTGGAACAAAAGTGAGAACATGACAACACCCTTGCAAGCAAAAAAGGGCTAAATCTTAAGAAGATAACCTATATCTGCATCACTTGTCTGCTGCATCACTTGTCTACTGCATCACTTGTACTGTAGTGTCCTACTGTCCTATATCTTTGGTTATTTTGTGTCCTCCTCAAAAAATTCTATTAAAACTTTGCTGCCCTATTATTTTGTTACGAAACATTGATCCATCACATGGTTTATGTAATGGAACACGATTGATTTGTAAAGGCTTCCAACATAATGTTATTGATGCAGAAATTGCCATTGGTCAACACACCGGAAAAAGAGTATTTTTGCCAAGAATCCCTCTATGTCCTTATGAGGACGACATGTTATTGATAGTCATTGAAGATAAGTGCTCGAACTATATAGTTGACAGTTGGATTTTAAACTCTAGGCATCTATGTTTCTAACTAACATTTGTTATTTGTGTGGTGGGTTTTTTATTTTTCAAGATCATTGTGTTTATAACGATTTTTTTGTTGATGTATATTAATTTAGAGGAGTTATATAAATTTCATGGCATAGATAGACCACACCAAAATGTATAAAGAAAAGTAAAATATCGTGAGAACTATCTGTTTCACGAAAATAATGATAAATTAGGTAAAACGAACATCGCGTTCTATATAATCGTATCCGCCGCCGCATCGCGAGGGTTTCCAACTAGTATATATATATATATATATGTAAATTATATTTAATAAATCAAAATAATTGAGGACACTTGTCAAAAATCTAGAGCATTCTCACACTATTTTTCCCGATTTTCTCTCTTCATTAATTAAAAAGTTCTTAATATTAAAAAAATATATTAGTTAATAGAATTAAATACTATTATCTTATATATACATTTTGTAACATCACTGTATTTTGGGTTTGTCCGTATATGTGTAATTTTATTGATAAAACCAGATATGATAATTGATAATTACTATGAATTATTTGTTGATATTATCACTGGTATACATACTGAGAACATATGATTATAAGCATAAACACTAGGAGGTTTAGTTGAAACACAACTAAATAGAACCAGAGAGTTTACTACAGTTGTATTAACTTGATATGGACTGAGGACTGGGAATGGTAGTGGTATAGGATTATATAGCCAAAGATAGGCAAGGATATAATATGGTCTATCGAAGAGGTGGTGGGATGGCGGCTGAGGCAGTTGCGACTGACCTCTACGTATGCCCTATACATAAACCATCTTTGACTTATCATGATTATATGAGTGTTGAGGCTTTGGTGAGGGGAATCTGAGGTTTTGGTTTGGGATGACAAAGGTTATTGAGGTTAGTTATTGTTTGGTTACTAAACATAGTCAAGGACACATGGTCATGGTTTATCGAAATGGTGGTGGGACGGTGGTTGGATAGGTTGCGACCTACTCCTACATATGCCCTATACATAAGCTTATTTCGGTCTATCACGGATGTGTCAGTGATATGGTTTAGTGGGATTCGGATTGGGAATTTATATTATTCAAGATAATAAAATAATGAAAATGTTTTTGGAAACGATTACGCGATGGTGAGGTTACAAATATAACTTAAACGCGAATATTGTTTCAGAAATATTAACTTGATAATGCATTCGCGTGGGTGACGATTCACACGAATATAATTATTTGGAATAATATTCTGAAATGATATTCCATAAATCGTAAATCGAATCGAAATACGATACGAGCGGCGGATTCGAAAATGTGACGATCTTTACGAATACGTACGTGAGTAACGCGTTTCGATGAGATAACGAAATAATATTTAACGATATTAAAATAAGAATAATAAATTAAAAACGTTTATTAGGAATTACAACCTAAAACGTATACGAGCAAATCATTTTATTAAATAAATAATCTAACGAAAGTGGTCAAAGGCATTTTTATTAAACAACTTTGTTTGAAATCATTTTAGTAAAACGAAATATAATTATTTAAACGTTTTGTGTTTTAAATGAATTTTTACGATCTAAACCGATTATTTAATGAGTTGATCGCGAAATAAACGAGACCGAGCACACGGGAAAGACGCGGGGTATAAATGGTGGAACCTACTTCATTTCCTTCATTCTTCCACCCTCCACTCTCCCTCTAGAACATAAACCCGCCACCCATTTCTCTCTCTAACTTCTCTCTAAGAGAACTCCCTCATTTCTTAACGGATTTTCAAGATCTTGGTGTCCAAACGACCGCGTGATCGAGGAGAACATAAACCCACGAAGAAACCTCACGTTTGATCGACATTTTGAGGTAAATCTGGAGTTTTACTTTTTGGTTTTTGTTAAAACCTTCATGCGTACATGGCTGCCCACTTTTAAGCGAATTTAGGGTTTTAACCTTGTTAATCGGACTAATACTAACCCATAGAAGCGATGGACGACTTCCAAAAGCTTAGAACTAGGTAGGGATGAAGATGATGAACAGTTGATGATGGCTGGTATATGGGAGTATTGGTGGCCGAACCATTAAGGGCCGAACGTGTGTGGATGAGGGCTGTTTTGGCCGAACCTTCATGTGCCACGAACCAGGGTATTGGCCGAACCCTGAACATGATGTGGCAGGTGAGCCATGAACCTATCACAACTGAACCCTCCCTCTCTTGGCCGAACCATGTTCCACGAACCCTAACGGATTCAACGAACCAATAGACTTGACCAAACCTTAGCACTCACGCGAACTAAGGATGTCACGAACCTGGAACCCACATGCAGCGAACCTTAGTCTACAATCTTTTTCTTTTAGCCGAACCTTGGACCAAGGTGTTGGCCGAACCTAAACTATGTTGAGGCCGAACCTAGGGTGTAATAAGGTCGAGGTTCGCTGGAATCCAGGAATAAATCCAACTTAAGGCATTAAACTAGAGATGTGAGTAAATCAAGGGACATAAGAGCTTATGTATACCTATGCATGCATGAGGAATTATAAGAGCTACCACCTTCTCTCTCTCTAAACATGAGTTTACAAATTATGGTTTATATACATTGGAAACATTTTACGAAATTAACCTAAGTGTAAATTTTTAAACATAAAAGTCAATGCTTATAACTTAGAAAGTTGGGTGGTCGATTTAATTGGATATGCATGCATGGATAGACATGTGTATGATTAAGGATATCACCCTTTATCATACATATTCATGAGGGTATACTTAGCATCTCACGACTTGTTTATCCTCATTTGATAATTAAAACTAACAAGTTTAGATTACCTTGTTATGATGATCATTTATAAAGCCTTGAGTGTTACTACTTAACTTAGGACAAATAAACTAAGTTAATGAAATACTTACGAGTTTAAAGTAAATACTTATGGGAAATGAAATGCGTATACTTATGAACACAAACACATATTAAATACAGATTGTTGAGTTTCTTTTGATTTCACATACGTGAGCACGCATACTACAAACACTGATTCTAAGGAATTCAGGTGAGTTCTCATAACCTTCTTTTTAAATCATTTTCTTTTTAAACTCGGAGGTGTAACATGTATACCAGTTTTATATTAATTATTATTCATAACACATGGATGACACTTGTTTTATCATTATGATATTCATATTATTGGATTATCATTGTTTATGGATTGTCACGGATTATCTCGGATTATCACAACTCCATAAGACATTGTTGTTGACTTCGGTCATCCGCAATGATCACATGTATTGTCACGTGGATTACCACAACTCCATGGGTCATTGTCATTGATTTCGGTCATTCACAATGATGCATGTATTGTAACATGGATTACTACAACTCCATGGGTCGTTGTCATTGACTTCGGTCATTCACGATGATGCATGTATTGTCACGTGGATTACTACAACTCCATGGGTCGTTGTCATTGATTTCGGTCATTCACAATGATTGCATGTATTTTTACTTATACTATTTGGAAATATTGATGATTGAGATTGGTTGAATATATGTGATTGACTATTCGTGATTATTTGAATTATGTGATTGTTGTGTTTGTGTTTGTGTGTTGGCAGTGTTGGATTATCTAGCAGGTGCACATGTGGATTTTCTCGGAAAATTATAAACTTTCACAAACATTATATAAACATTTTTGAAAACATAAAAACTTATGATTACTCACCAGCCACTTTCTAGATGACACTTGATTTTCTACATGTTTCAGGAAACGAGGAGAAGTAGGTATAGCAGGATAGCTCTACATCTTTTGGACATCATCACTTAGGGTCTTGGACTTAGCTAAAATAATTGAAATTCTGAAGATTAGAGTTTAGTTAGTTTAGCTAAATCTTTTGTGTAATTGTTGTAACTAATGCATGAGGAACATGATTTTTGTGTAATTAATTTGGTTGATTAATTGATATGTGATGATTTAATTAGATGCCCACGAGCTTATGAACAATCTACACATCCCTCGTGCCATCCCGACGTTTCCGCCATCAGTCGGGGTGTTACACATTTTATCATCAAAAAGGATTTCTCAATAGAATAAAAAAATATTTTAATATCAAAAAACACACTTTTAAAAAATCAAATTGTTATAAAACATGAAACTTTCCAATAATTTATAACTCATAAATTCTTTTTATAATTTATAAGTCATTGTTATTAACTATTTTTTTTCTTTTTCAACTTGTGTAATAATAGATAACATCATATAATTTTGTAAAAAAGGACATTTTTTAGAAAAAATCTTTTTAAAAATGAAATGTTTAGAAATCAAACTTTGAAAAAGGAATTTTTTTTAAAATACAATATTATTATTTTATTTTATATGTAATGTAGATCATATTTTAAATTAAAAAATCATTTACAATTTTTAAATTAATATTATTGAATACTTATTAATTTTTATTCAACCGTGTAGTACACGGGATACTAACCTAGTATATATATATATATAGGGATGAGCTCTTATAATAACCCATCTTAATTGCGTAAACTCAATAACTCTAATCTATTGGTTCAATAATTCTAATTACTTTAAATACAAAAGTGTATTTTAGTCATTTGATTTTATTACGAAAATCAGATTTGATAAGAGAGTGACAATTGTCACACTCTTAAAAAAACCACCCATTTTCCTATTTTTAAATTAAAGTTTCCATTCTTGATTTTTATACACTTATAACTTTTTTATACTATGTTATTTTTTATAAAAAATACATCATCACTTAGGGTCTTGGATTTAGCTAAAATAATTGAAATTCTGAAGATTAGAGTTTAGTTAGTTTTGCTAAATCTTTTGTGTAATTGTTGTAACTAATTCATGAGGAACATGATTTTTCTGTAATTAATTTGGTTGATTAATTCATATGTGATGATTTAATTAGATGCCCAAGAGCTTATGAACAATCTACACATCTCTCGTGGCATTCCGACGTTTTCGCCATCGGTCGGGGTGTTACAGATTGGTATCAGAGCCTGGGTTATAGGGAATTAGGTTACTAGAAATGGTTGACCTAGTCTATAACCGTAGGATACCTTAGTATGAAATTATTTCATATACTAGTTATTATATTCAGGATTTCATGCTTATGTGTTTATTACATGTTAACTGAACTCCTACTATATATCTGAATTGCATTTGTTACCTGCTGATTATATGATTGATTGTGCCCTAATGATTTGATAAGGACATGCACGTGCCCTAATGTCAGTATTGAGGAATAAGGGAACTACCCGTATGGGAAATTATTTGCTTAGGAAATTAATTGCTTAGAAATTTATTTGCTTTAGGAAATACTTGTTTGACCTTTGATTACCAGACAAGGACACACTCGTGGTATACTACAAAGGTGGTGGGACGGTGGCTGGGGTGGTTGCAACCTACCGCTACATATGCCCTATACATATACCATTTGTAGTATATTGGGGGTCTGTCAGTGTCAGGAACTTAGGATATTATTAGGGTATGTTGTATGGTTATGGTTGATGGATTGTTGGTTAAGTTTGGTGTCGATTGACACTTTGGATAATCACATTTGATGGACACATGTAAACTCACTTATGAAACACACTTATTGGACACGTGGGGTGAATAGGATCAATGAATGATACGGACTGAATAGTTAGTATTGATATGGACACTTGGTGATAACATGAACGCATAGTGATGATACTAACACTTAGTGATGGTATGAACACTTGATGAGAATGAATTATAGGGAGGATATGAACACTTAGTGACAACAAGAGCACTCAGTGATGATATGAACCCGTATTTATGATTATGGACGTTGGGAATTAGTATGGACTTTTAGTGAACTTAGACACTAGGGGAACTTTAATGTCAGGTGAACTTAGACATTAAGTGAACTTAGAAATAGGCAAACCTACATGTCAGGTGAACCTAGACATTAGGTGAACCTAATTGTTCAAGGGAACTTGAGATCACTTCACTCAAAATTATCCTACCTAGGATAAGGTTTGTGAAGTGAGATAATTCGGAGATACATAGTACACCCTAAATTTTAACAAGGGCATAATCGTGGTGCAATGCAACGGTGGTGGGACAGTGGCTGATGCGACTGCGGTCAAGTCTACGTATGCCCTATATATAAGTTTGTTGCACTGCATTGGGAGGTTGTCAGTGTTGGTATAGGGTGGGAAATGTTTGAAACTTAGGAATAAGTAGTTAATATTAGATATGACCAACTAGGATGCTTTAGTATAATATTAGGAAATTACTACCTTGTTATGAGTTTAATGACATATAGGAGAAAAATATAGTTCCTATATGTAATCCTAACTGTTGAAATGAACTCATTTGACCATAGTTTGTATGACTTACGTTGTAAACGATAGTAACATGTTTCTAACATCCTCAAAAACATGCCGCCGCGCCGTCACAATGAAGATGATACGAACAATGATGGAGCTAACGGTAATGCCAACACCGGCATACAAGAGTTAGCAACACTGATTACTGGATTGGTGAATCAACTGACTCAAGCCAATCAAACTCTTAATCAGAACAGAGGTGGTGCAAACCCACCAGTTTGCACGTTCAAACACTTCAACTCTTGTAATCCACTAAAGTTTACGGGTTCTGAGGGAGCCACTGGTATGCTGCAGTGGTTTGAGATTATCGAGAACACCTTCATCAACAGTGACTGCCCAGAAAATTTGAAGGTGCTCTATGCCACCAGTGTTTTCCAAAAGAGAGCATTAACTTGGTGGAATGGCGAAAAGCAAACTAGAGGAGTTGATGTAGCCCTAGCACTGACATGGACTGAGGTCAAGAACCTGATGACAACTGAATTCTGTCCTCGCAGTGAGATGAGGAAACTGGAAACTGAGTTCTGGGAACTCAAGTAAGACAGTGGTGAGAATGTAATCTACAATTCTCGCTTTCATGAGTATAGTCTGCTGGTACCTCATCTGGTAATACCATTGGAGAGAGCGATCGAGAAATACATAGGCGGTCTACCTATGCAGATTCAAGACACCGTCTATGGTAGCAACCCTACCACTTTAGAAGCTGCAACCCGTCTATCTGCAACACTGACTGATAACCATGTAAGGGTTGGAACACTCACAAGGAAAGGATCTAAGAAGATTGACACCAAAACAGCTGCAAAGGAGGCTTCAACTGAAGTCAAAAGTGAACAAGGTAGCTCTTCAAAAAGCAGCAACAAGAAACGAAAGGCTAGAAATTTCGTTGTTACTACTCCTGCTGCTAAGTCTGCTCAACAATCAACAATCAACAAACAACACCACTGCCAAAAATTATGTTGGGACTACTCCTCAATGTAATATGTGCCGATATAATCACTAACCTAACTTGCCATGTCGTGTCTGCAACAATTGTGGCAAGTATGGTCATTTTGCAAACTTCTGTCGGAGTGCACCGCAAGCACAAAGGATGCAACCTGCATCGCTTGCACTGCCAACTCCGCATGCACAACCTATTCAAGCTGTACCCGTTCGCCTGGTACCTGTATAGGCAAGAGCCTGTTATGAGTGTGGTGAAGTAGGTCATTTTAGGAATCAGTGCCCAAGGTTGACGGGAAATAATCGAAGGGTGCGAGAGCCAGAGCTTTTCAATTGAACGCTCAGCAGTTCATTTAAACAATAGGATGTGGTCAACAGTACATTTCTGATTAAAAACTCTTATGCATCGTTTACTCATTGGTAGTCGTGTGATGCGTTGTGTATGTCTATTGGTAATTTTGTGAATGAGCAAGTCTTAAACGTTCGTTCCATCTTTATCACTTTAATCGAATTGATTGACAACATCAATTTTATATGATTTCAATCTAGTTTAACTTACATTCATTGTGGATCTTACAACCTAAACCGGAAGTGATTATCTTTTTCATTAATTGTTTTCAAATCAAAAGTTAAAGTTTGTTTCTTTTAAACGATTCTCTTAATTCAATTCAATTAAGTTTTCATTTTTCTTAGATTAATTAATTTGTAGTGACAATTAGCACTTTCCACTGATTCCCTGTGGAGACGACCTTACTTGCCCTTGCTATAGTCAAAGGTAGCTAAGTTCTTAATTATAAATTGTTTTTGATCGACGTACGACACATCGATCAAAATGGCGCCGTTGCCGGGGAATCAACACGCAAAATGCTAGTTTAGTTTAGCTTTAGTCAAGTATAATTGTTGTTTGCATTTGCTTTTCAAAAGCATAAAAATACAAAAAGATTTGATTTTTTTTCTTTGTTTTGTTTGTTGTTCAGAATTGCAGAGATATTTTTTTTTGCTTGTGGTATGCAGGTAATTTTAGCAAGCATTGTAGAATCTCCAGAATTTTAACATCATCATGAATTGGGATGTTGATAATGATCCATGTATGTTATGCGGGAGTAAATTCCATTGGATAGAAGATTGTCATGTGTTCTTAAGAAGATATGAAGCATATCAGGATTGTGAAAGTGACAACATTAGAAGGCAAGGATACATGATGGAAAATTATGAGAATGATGTTGATTCATCCTCATCTTATCTGAACTATGAATCACATTCACCTTCCCCTCAATCATACTACCATTCAAATGATGTTTACCAAGGATATTATTATCAACATAAGTATCAATCCTCGGTGGAAACCAAGAGTTGCAACTTAAGGCAAGATTGGGAATACAACAATTATGAACTGGATATTGAACCAAGCTTAAGTTACAATGAGGAATATGACTACGTGTCACACCCCGAGCCGGAGGGGTTGGATCGGAGTCCCCGCCGGGCGGAAGGTTCCCGGGGCGTGATATCGCGGATGATAATCATGATGATCAGATTGTTTACATAGCATCAACGTTTAAGAATATCTAAAGCACAATCAAATGATATGTAGGATTACAAAGTTAAATTACAATAGCAATGTTTTGCAATTTAACTAAGTAAACCTAACCAAAAGAATAATATATATATCTTGTATATGTACAAGATATCAAAAGTAATATGTGTCATCAACAAAAGTTGTGCTTCCCAAAAGTCTACTAGGTCCTCTAACTGGGCAGCCTAGTATGCATATCCAAAAGCTTAAGATTTAAACCTGTTCTTCACCTGAGAAAGCATGTAAAAAGATCAAGTCAACACAACGGTTGGTGAGTTCATATAGTTTATAAGTTTAAAAATAGTTTCACAAACCTCCTTCGGTAAAACCTTAACCTCATTAACTCCACCTGTAATATCCAAGTCGGTATGCTTATATATAGGGCATATGTAAGGGAACAAGCCCTAGCCAACATCCCACCACATACTAACCCGGATATGACATTGTTGTTAATAATAATTAAGCATTTTACCTACCAAACAACTCAATCCTCATCAAGCCTTTGTTATCTGTTTCAAAGTTTTCATGTCTATTGTATTCGTAAGTGTTAGCTATCATCATGTTTATCAAGCATCATAGATTCACACACACATAGTTTAGCAATTACATATCTCCTATAAGCAGACAAAAGCTCTGGAATACCAGAAGTTTAGCAATTACATGTCTCTTATATAGATAACAGCTTAGCATTCAACAAGTTCATGTTTAGCCTTTACATACCTCTTATAAGCTGACAAAAGCTCTGGAATACCAGACGTTCAGCAATTACATGTCCCTTATAACCAGGTAATAGCTCCGTAACGTTACGTTTATGTTTAGCCTTTACATACCTCATATAAGCCGACACAAGCTCTGGAATACCAGACGTTCAGCAATTACGTGTCTCTTATAACTAGGTAATAGCTTAGAATCGATACTTTCATGTTTAGCCTTTACATACCTCATATAAGCTGACAAAAGCTCTGGAATACCAGACGTTCAGCAATTACATGTCACTTATAACCAGGTAATAGCTGAGTATCATTATGTTTATGTTATTACATGTATCTCACCCCATAGGTACAAGCTCTGGAATACCAGACGTTCAGCAATTACGTAGACTATGGTTAGATACATGTATGATGGCCTAGTAGCATGTAATAGTTTCCAAACAATCATAACTCATGTATTAGTATCAAGTCTCATGTATTTGAATCAAGTATCATGTATTTGTATCATGTCTCATGTAATTGCATCACCTCTCATGTAATAGAATCAAGTATCATGTATTTGTATCATGTCTCATGTAATTGTATAACATCTCATGTAATAGAATCAAGTATCATGTATTTGTATCATGTCTCATGTAATTGTATAACATCTCATGTAATTGAATCAAGTCTCATGTAATTGTATCAAGAATCATGTAATCGTATCAAGTAATCAACAATTGATTTTAAGCATCAAGCTTAAAGTAAAGGTTTCCATCATAAGCAATCATGTTTATGTTTAAAGCATTAAATAACATTTTAATAAAAATGTTTAACATGCTTCTCAGTCCCGAATTTAAAACAAATAAGTTTGAAAAGGGACAAATGAACTCACCTTATGTCCGAAGTGCTTGACTTAAGTAGAATAAGAATACACGCCCTCTTTGTTTGTTCTTGTTATGATGTTCAAGCTCCTGTATTGATTTCATAGTGTTTATAATTTATAAATATAAGATTTTAAGGATTTGTTGTGCGTGTAAGTGTTAGTCCTAAAGTTGACTAACACTTAGGAATATTGTTTGTTATCCGGCTCCAATTCTTCTTTGTTAATGATGTCTTACTTGTTCATCAATCACAAGTTGTTATTTAAGACTTTTAACACTTCATGTAATTTGTCTAAAACTTGTTATCGTTTTATAACAAATACTAAGAAAATATTCGTTTCACCTATGCATTTGTTCTTTGTTTTCATTATTTTCAATATTCATTCAAATGTTTGCAAGTTGTTTAACAACTATTGAGCCGGATAATCTTGTAATTCTTTCGTGTTAATATTGGACTTAGGAAATACGTGGCCTCAAATGTTAATGGGCCTATTATGGTTTTAGAAACAAGCTAAATAGGACGAAAGGTTGTTCTAGATGTGATTGGGCCGAAATAGATATAATCAGGCCAAAAGTTGATGTTGGGCCTTTCCGAAATCCTTTGGGCCGATTTCATATTGGGTTAGCTTAGTCATAATGGGCCGACAACTTATTAGGCTAACAATTCCATGGGCTGTATAAGTGGGTCAAGACAAAATGAATTGGGCTTGATAACCATATTGGGCCGGCTTAGAGGCTGTTGGGCCGAGAGTGGGCCTTAAACTGGATCAAATGGTTGTATTTGACCACATGAATTTAATTGGGCCGCACAAAGGATCATGGTTTATTGCTTGGGCTCGTTGAATTTGGGCCAGAAAAAGGGATAGGCCGACTAAGTGTCTTGGTTCATCTAGGGTGTTGGGCTACTGTTGGGCTAAGCAACGATCGTATTGAGCTGGATGTTGGCCGAGCAATTGCAACACATTGAGGTGCAGCGAACCTTTAGAGGGTTCGGCTCTCAACCTGCAACTAGGGTTCGGCAATAGTCCCAATGGTTCGTGAAGGGGAAAACAAGGTTCGTTCATCATGCAGTAAGGTTCGGTGAATGTTCGTGGAATCCCCTAAGGGTTCGGCCGTGAACCTCCTAGCAAACCTGTGCTTTCTATCATCATCATCATCGAGACCAGGTTGTTCCAGCTCAAACATCATCCATTTAAAGGGTTTTAAGGCTGTTTTAGTGCAGCTAGGTGTCGAGGTGGCATGGTGTAGCCATGGCAGCCCGTTTTTGGCCATGGCAGCCCCGTTTTTAACCATGGCAGCCCCAATCAACACATATAAACCATAATTAATCCTATTCTAAGTCAATCCAAGTGTTTCTACATTGATTACAGGTCTAGAACTCGAGTTATAGGAGCTGGAAATCTGAAATTGCAGCGAAGAAGAAGATGAACAGTAATACCTGCAGATCAGCAACTTCTTTCTACTATTCCGGCCAGAATACTTCGAGTTAGCTCCGATCCCTTGTACTTCTAGATTCCTCTCGTCGAGCCGGTCGTTTTGATATATTATACGCGCGATTCCGATGAGAAATGAAGGAGTTATGGCACTTTTTGTGGAGGTATGCTAGTGTAAAAACGGGATTTCGGGATTTTTGGAGAGAAAAAAGAGTTTGAGCTGCATTTTGTGAAGAAGAGTTTTTAAGGTTTTTTTAAGGTTTTTAAGTCCAGAGTGTTTCCCCGCGTGTTCGGTCTCGTTCCGTTTCGGTTTCGCGTATTTTTACGTACGCGTAATCATTATTTAGAAAATAATAATTTGAGTTGTTTTAGATGAGTTTCAAAATTGTAAAATAAGAAATATTATATTTCTTTAAATTTATAATCGTTCGTATCGTTATTCGTTTTCGTTATCGTTTCGTCAGATCGCGTCGCCATCGCGCGTATTCGTTTGAATCGTCATTCGAACGAACACGTCGATGGTTTGGCTTTCTGATTCTTGTTTTCTACTGTTAAGTCATCATCTCAGAACGTTAAACTATGAGAATTATTCGTACAGATCGTCACCTATACGAATAACTCGTCGGTTTAGCATTCCGTATAATAACCGTTATAGTTTCATTTTGTTTATCCTCACATACGTTTATGCAAACTAATATCACATCAAGTATATATGTTTCAACACTGTGTTGTCTGACATGTTTCAGACTGTGTAACCCTAAGGTTTCAGTCAGATTCAGACAATCGTTTAATAGTTTCATGCTAATAAAAAGCATCAATAGTCTAAACATAGTTTTCTCGAATTGTGTACCTGAATTACTGTACATGTTCACTGTTGCAATCACTGTTCCGGCACGCGTCCGGCACTGATGTTACAGTCTCCCCTTGTTAGAGAAATTTCGTCCCGAAATTTAAGACTCGTTATTCGGTACGACTTCCTCGGCAAAGAGTTGGGGATACTTGTTTCTCATGTGATCTTCACGTTCCCAAGTAAACTCAGGTCCGCGCTTTGAGTTCCAACGAACTTTAACAATAGGAATACGACTTCGTCTCAGTTGCTTGACCTTACGGTCCATGATTTCCAACGGTTCTTCAACAAAACGTAAGTGTTCATCCAATTGAATTTCTTCAACTGGTATGATAAGAGTTTCATCAGCAAGGCATTTCTTCAAGTTCGAGACGTGAAACACGTCATGTACACCACTAAGTTCATCCGGTAATCTCAATCTGTATTCTACAGGACCAATACGTTCGATGATCTCGAACGGTCCTACGTATCGTGGTGTTAGTTTGCCTTTCTTTGCAAAACGGACTACGCCTTTCCAAGGAGAAACCTTAAGCATAATACGATCTCCCACTTGGAATTCCAACGGCTTACGCCGTTTATCAGCATAGCTCTTTTGTCTGCTTCGTGTCGCTTGTAGTCTTTGTTGTATCTGAGCAATCTTGTCTGTAGTTTCTTGAATAAGTTCCGGCCCCGTGATACGATTGTCTCCCACTTCTGACCAACAGATCGGTGACCGACATTTCCGACCATAAAGGGCCTCGAATGGGGCACAACCAATGCTGCTGTGATAACTGTTATTGTAGGAGAACTCGATTAGTGGCAAGTGAGAGTCCCAATTACCACCAAAGTCTAGAACACAAGTTCTTAACATATCCTCCAGGGTTTGAATGGTACGTTCGCTTTGACCATCCGTTTGTGGATGATAAGCTGTACTCAAGTTTAATTGCGTCCCTAGAGATTTCTGCAATGATTGCCAGAACCTTGATGTAAATCTGCTATCACGATCTGAAATGATAGACAATGGCACACCATGGCGTACCACTATCTCGTCGATGTAAAGTTTCGCTAGTTTATCCATCGTGTAAGTTTCTCGCATTGGCAAGAAATGAGCAGACTTGGTTAATCGATCAACGATAACCCAAATGGTATCATGTCCTCTGGAAGTGCGGGGTAGCTTGGTAACAAAGTCCATAGCTATCTGTTCCCACTTCCATAGTGGTATTTCAGGCTGTTCCAGCAAACCAGATGGTTTCTGGTGTTCCGCCTTCACCTTAGCACACGTAAGGCATCGACCAACATACTCCGGTATGTCTTTCTTCATGCCTGGCCACCAATAAAATGCACGTAAATCCTGGTACATTTTATCAGTACCGGGATGCACAGAGTACTTGGTTTTATGAGCTTCATCAAATATAAGTTTCCTTAACTCATCTACTGCAGGAATCCAAATACGATCCTTGAAGTAAACAAGTCCATCAGGTTTTGTCTCCAATTGTTTCTCTACACCGCAATCAAGTTCTTTCTTCAAGTTTTCTCGTTCAATCACCTCTTGTTGTGCTTGCATGATATTGTTGTGTAAGCTTGTCTGCACAGTCATTCCCATTGCTCTGACGCGCAAGGGTTTGACCCGTTCCTTCCGGCTCAAGGCATCAGCAACAACGTTTGCCTTTCCCGGATGGTACATAATCACACAGTCATAGTCATTCAGAAGCTCAACCCAACGGCGCTGTCGCATGTTGAGTTCCTTCTGATCAAATATGTGTTGCAGACTCTTGTGATCAGTGAATATGGTACACTTGGTCCCATATAGATAATGCCTCCAGATCTTCAGTGCAAACACCACTGCTCCCAATTCCAGATCATGAGTTGTGTAGTTCTTCTCATGAATCTTTAATTGTCTCGAAGCATAGGCAATGACTTTGTCCCGCTGCATAAGTACACAGCCAAGTCCCTGATGAGATGCATCACAATAAACAACAAAGTCATCACAACCATTTGGGAGAGATAAGATCGGAGCATCACACAGCTTTTGTTTCAATGTCTGAAAGGCTTCTTCTTGTTTTTGTTCCCAAATGAACGGCTCGCTTTTCTGTGTTAGTTTTGTGAGTGGCAGTGCTATCTTAGAAAAGTTCGAGATGAACCTTCTGTAATAACCTGCTAAGCCTAGAAAAGAACGTATCTCCGTCGGTGTCTTCGGAGTGTACCAATCTTTTATTGCCTCGATCTTGGCAGGATCAACGTGAATTCCCTCACTGTTAACAACGTGGCCTAGGAATTGAACCTCCTTTAACCAAAACTCACACTTAGAGAATTTGGCATAGAGTTTCTCTTCCTTTAACAGTTCCAAGATCGTTCTCAGATGTTGCTCGTGTTCTTCTTTGCTTTTAGAATAGATCAATATGTCATCAATGAAAACAATAACAAATTGATCTAAATACGGCTTACACACACGGTTCATGAGATCCATGAAAACCGCGGGTGCATTCGTCAAACCAAAAGGCATCACCATGAACTCGTAATGCCCGTATCTGGTACGAAACGCCGTCTTTGGTATGTCTTCGTCTTGTACTCTGAGCTGATGGTATCCGGAACGTAGATCGATCTTCGAAAAGTATTGAGCTCCTTGCAATTGATCAAACAAATCATCAATCCTCGGTAGTGGATACCGATTCTTGATGGTTAGTTTGTTTAACTCCCTGTAGTCTATGCACATCCGAAAGGATCCATCCTTCTTTTTCACGAAAAGAACCGGAGCTCCCCAAGGTGAGTAGCTCGGGCGGATGAAACCTTTATCAAGCAGTTCCTGTAGTTGATTAGATAATTCCTGCATCTCCGAAGGTGCTAACCTATATGGAGATTTAGCAACAGGCGTTGCTCCAGGAATCAGGTCGATACGAAACTCTACCGGTCGCACGGGAGGCAAACCCGGTAGATCCTCCGGAAATACTTCAGGATATTCCCTCACTATCGGTACATCTTGTATTGTTTTCTTGTCTTTGTCTTTCTCCACCACATGAGCCAAGAATGCTATGCACTTCTTTTGCAGACACTTACGCGCTTTTATGCATGAAATGATCTTTACGTTTCGTTTTGCTTGATCCCCACGAACTTCCAATACACGATCATCCGTTACTGGAATCCGAAGTAGCTTCTCGGAACAGACAACCTCCACTCGATTGAGTGAGAGCCAATCCATTCCCACGATGATATCGAAACTGCCCAACTCCATCGGCAACAAGTCGATGGAAAATGTATGATCTATAAGTGTAAGTGGGCAGTTCCTAAGTATAGTGCTAACAGTAACTTGTTTTCCATTCGCTACCTCAATAATGTATGGGGAATCTAAAGTTTCCTCAGTAAGACTAAGTTGTCGTGCAAAATCAGATGAAATAAAACTCTGATCTGCACCAGTATCAAATAGTATGGATGCATAAGAGTCATGTAAAAGAAATGTACCAGTGACCACATTAGGGTCCTGACGTGCAGCATTGGCTCCGATGACAAAAGCTCGTCCACGAGGCGCTTGTGCTCCAGCTTGCACCTTCTTTGGACAGTTGCGGGAAAAGTGACCTGGTTCTCCGCAGTTGTAACAGTCTCTGTTGTTGTTATTGCCTGGGTTCTGTGGTGGTGGTGGTAGTGCTCTGGTTGCAGTGTTGGTTGCCTGATTCACCGCAAAGCGGCATTTGTTAACCTAGTGGCCAAACCGGCCACAATTCGTGCACTTCCTGCATTGAGCACCAGCAGGATGATGATATTTGCAGCTTGTGCACTGGGGATATTCCCCTCCATAACCCCTAACAGCAGGGTTGACAGGTGCTGCAGGTGCCTGTCTCAAAGGAGTGACGGCCGCGTAGTTTTTAACGACCTTTTGTTTCTTCTTCGGATGGTACTCGGGCTTCTTGGTTGTTGTTGTTTCCTTGGACTTTCCAGCATCATCTTTTAAAACTCCAGACTTCACCATCACATTGGTGAGTTTAGCTGATAAGGAGATAGCAGACTCCAATGTAGCAGGGTAGGCAGCCAACACGATGCTTTGGATGCAAGAAGGTAATCCTGCCACATAGCGGTCAATCAGCTTTTCCAATGTTGGTACCATTTCTGGCACCAAAGCTACCAACTCATGATAGCCAGTGGTGAAGGTCATATGATCAGCTCCCTTCATTACATGGTTCGAGAGCTCAGTCTCCAACAGCTGTAGTTCGTGTTTCGGACAAAACTCATTCCTCAAGAGGAGCTTAAATTCTGCCCAAGGCATCGCCATTGCCTCATCCCTTCCCTTAGCTCTTATCTGAGCGTTCCACCAAGTCAAAGCTCGCTTGTTGAAAGAACCAGCTGCATAGCGAACTTTGTGATGTTCTGGACAACCGCTGATGTCCAGAGTGTTTTCCATCTTCTCTAGCCATTGGATCAGTCCAACAGCTCCTTCAACTCCTGTAAAGCTTGGGGGTTTGCATCCTACAAAAGACTTGTAGGAGCAATCTGCAGTGTGACTAGTGTTTCCACTAGCCTCCCCGGTAGTATGGCCAGAGGTGTTGCCATGGCCCTGAATCCGGTTAATCATCTCAGGAATGACATCCTTCAGCTGACTGGTCAGTTGAGTACTCAGCAGTGTTGCCAAGGCAACAGTAGTGGGGTCAATGACTGGACCTGTGCTCGTGTTCGGAGGAGAACTATGCGGAGGAGGAGGAGGCGGCGGTGGTGAATCTGGTGGTGACGGTGTTGATGAATGAGGAGCAGAGACTTGCGGAGTGGGTTGTTTTCTCGGCGGCATTCTGATCATAACCAAAAGAATTTGGTTAGTGCAATGATCGAATGCAGAAAACATAATGCAAACTTAAGTCTTAAATTCTCTACATGTGGGTCCCTAAGTTATAGTCTAGGTCAAACCGTTTATGTAGTGACCTATTATTCTCTATAACCTTGAGCTCTGATACCAATCTGTCACACCCCGAGCCGGAGGGGTTGGATCGGAGTCCCCGCCGGGCGGAAGGTTCCCGGGGCGTGATATCGCGGATGATAATCATGATGATCAGATTGTTTACATAGCATCAACGTTTAAGAATATCTAAAGCACAATCAAATGATATGTAGGATTACAAAGTTAAATTACAATAGCAATGTTTTGCAATTTAACTAAGTAAACCTAACCAAAAGAATAATATATATATCTTGTATATGTACAAGATATCAAAAGTAATATGTGTCATCAACAAAAGTTGTGCTTCCCAAAAGTCTACTAGGTCCTCTAACTGGGCAGCCTAGTATGCATATCCAAAAGCTTAAGATTTAAACCTGTTCTTCACCTGAGAAAGCATGTAAAAAGATCAAGTCAACACAACGGTTGGTGAGTTCATATAGTTTATAAGTTTAAAAATAGTTTCACAAACCTCCTTCGGTAAAACCTTAACCTCATTAACTCCACCTGTAATATCCAAGTCGGTATGCTTATATATAGGGCATATGTAAGGGAACAAGCCCTAGCCAACATCCCACCACATACTAACCCGGATATGACATTGTTGTTAATAATAATTAAGCATTTTACCTACCAAACAACTCAATCCTCATCAAGCCTTTGTTATCTGTTTCAAAGTTTTCATGTCTATTGTATTCGTAAGTGTTAGCTATCATCATGTTTATCAAGCATCATAGATTCACACACACATAGTTTAGCAATTACATATCTCCTATAAGCAGACAAAAGCTCTGGAATACCAGAAGTTTAGCAATTACATGTCTCTTATATAGATAACAGCTTAGCATTCAACAAGTTCATGTTTAGCCTTTACATACCTCTTATAAGCTGACAAAAGCTCTGGAATACCAGACGTTCAGCAATTACATGTCCCTTATAACCAGGTAATAGCTCCGTAACGTTACGTTTATGTTTAGCCTTTACATACCTCATATAAGCCGACACAAGCTCTGGAATACCAGACGTTCAGCAATTACGTGTCTCTTATAACTAGGTAATAGCTTAGAATCGATACTTTCATGTTTAGCCTTTACATACCTCATATAAGCTGACAAAAGCTCTGGAATACCAGACGTTCAGCAATTACATGTCACTTATAACCAGGTAATAGCTGAGTATCATTATGTTTATGTTATTACATGTATCTCACCCCATAGGTACAAGCTCTGGAATACCAGACGTTCAGCAATTACGTAGACTATGGTTAGATACATGTATGATGGCCTAGTAGCATGTAATAGTTTCCAAACAATCATAACTCATGTATTAGTATCAAGTCTCATGTATTTGAATCAAGTATCATGTATTTGTATCATGTCTCATGTAATTGCATCACCTCTCATGTAATAGAATCAAGTATCATGTATTTGTATCATGTCTCATGTAATTGTATAACATCTCATGTAATAGAATCAAGTATCATGTATTTGTATCATGTCTCATGTAATTGTATAACATCTCATGTAATTGAATCAAGTCTCATGTAATTGTATCAAGAATCATGTAATCGTATCAAGTAATCAACAATTGATTTTAAGCATCAAGCTTAAAGTAAAGGTTTCCATCATAAGCAATCATGTTTATGTTTAAAGCATTAAATAACATTTTAATAAAAATGTTTAACATGCTTCTCAGTCCCGAATTTAAAACAAATAAGTTTGAAAGGGGACAAATGAACTCACCTTATGTCCGAAGTGCTTGACTTAAGTAGAATAAGAATACACGCCCTCTTTGTTTGTTCTTGTTATGATGTTCAAGCTCCTGTATTGATTTCATAGTGTTTATAATTTATAAATATAAGATTTTAAGGATTTGTTGTGCGTGTAAGTGTTAGTCCTAAAGTTGACTAACACTTAGGAATATTGTTTGTTATCCGGCTCCAATTCTTCTTTGTTAATGATGTCTTACTTGTTCATCAATCACAAGTTGTTATTTAAGACTTTTAACACTTCATGTAATTTGTCTAAAACTTGTTATCGTTTTATAACAAATACTAAGAAAATATTCGTTTCACCTATGCATTTGTTCTTTGTTTTCATTATTTTCAATATTCATTCAAATGTTTGCAAGTTGTTTAACAACTATTGAGCCGGATAATCTTGTAATTCTTTCGTGTTAATATTGGACTTAGGAAATACGTGGCCTCAAATGTTAATGGGCCTATTATGGTTTTAGAAACAAGCTAAATAGGACGAAAGGTTGTTCTAGATGTGATTGGGCCGAAATAGATATAATCAGGCCAAAAGTTGATGTTGGGCCTTTCCGAAATCCTTTGGGCCGATTTCATATTGGGTTAGCTTAGTCATAATGGGCCGACAACTTATTAGGCTAACAATTCCATGGGCTGTATAAGTGGGTCAAGACAAAATGAATTGGGCTTGATAACCATATTGGGCCGGCTTAGAGGCTGTTGGGCCGAGAGTGGGCCTTAAACTGGATCAAATGGTTGTATTTGACCACATGAATTTAATTGGGCCGCACAAAGGATCATGGTTTATTGCTTGGGCTCGTTGAATTTGGGCCAGAAAAAGGGATAGGCCGACTAAGTGTCTTGGTTCATCTAGGGTGTTGGGCTACTGTTGGGCTAAGCAACGATCGTATTGAGCTGGATGTTGGCCGAGCAATTGCAACACATTGAGGTGCAGCGAACCTTTAGAGGGTTCGGCTCTCAACCTGCAACTAGGGTTCGGCAATAGTCCCAATGGTTCGTGAAGGGGAAAACAAGGTTCGTTCATCATGCAGTAAGGTTCGGTGAATGTTCGTGGAATCCCCTAAGGGTTCGGCCGTGAACCTCCTAGCAAACCTGTGCTTTCTATCATCATCATCATCGAGACCAGGTTGTTCCAGCTCAAACATCATCCATTTAAAGGGTTTTAAGGCTGTTTTAGTGCAGCTAGGTGTCGAGGTGGCATGGTGTAGCCATGGCAGCCCGTTTTTGGCCATGGCAGCCCCGTTTTTAACCATGGCAGCCCCAATCAACACATATAAACCATAATTAATCCTATTCTAAGTCAATCCAAGTGTTTCTACATTGATTACAGGTCTAGAACTCGAGTTATAGGAGCTGGAAATCTGAAATTGCAGCGAAGAAGAAGATGAACAGTAATACCTGCAGATCAGCAACTTCTTTCTACTATTCCGGCCAGAATACTTCGAGTTAGCTCCGATCCCTTGTACTTCTAGATTCCTCTCGTCGAGCCGGTCGTTTTGATATATTATACGCGCGATTCCGATGAGAAATGAAGGAGTTATGGCACTTTTTGTGGAGGTATGCTAGTGTAAAAACGGGATTTCGGGATTTTTGGAGAGAAAAAAGAGTTTGAGCTGCATTTTGTGAAGAAGAGTGAAGGTTTTTAAGGTTTTTAAGGTTTTTAAGTCCAGAGTGTTTCCCCGCGTGTTCGGTCTCGTTCCGTTTCGGTTTCGCGTATTTTTACGTACGCGTAATCATTATTTAGAAAATAATAATTTGAGTTGTTTTAGATGAGTTTCAAAATTGTAAAATAAGAAATATTATATTTCTTTAAATTTATAATCGTTCGTATCGTTATTCGTTTTCGTTATCGTTTCGTCAGATCGCGTCGCCATCGCGCGTATTCGTTTGAATCGTCATTCGAACGAACACGTCGATGGTTTGGCTTTCTGATTCTTGTTTTCTACTGTTAAGTCATCATCTCAGAACGTTAAACTATGAGAATTATTCGTACAGATCGTCACCTATACGAATAACTCGTCGGTTTAGCATTCCGTATAATAACCGTTATAGTTTCATTTTGTTTATCCTCACATACGTTTATGCAAACTAATATCACATCAAGTATATATGTTTCAACACTGTGTTGTCTGACATGTTTCAGACTGTGTAACCCTAAGGTTTCAGTCAGATTCAGACAATCGTTTAATAGTTTCATGCTAATAAAAAGCATCAATAGTCTAAACATAGTTTTCTCGAATTGTGTACCTGAATTACTGTACATGTTCACTGTTGCAATCACTGTTCCGGCACGCGTCCGGCACTGATGTTACAGTCTCCCCTTGTTAGAGAAATTTCGTCCCGAAATTTAAGACTCGTTATTCGGTACGACTTCCTCGGCAAAGAGTTGGGGATACTTGTTTCTCATGTGATCTTCACGTTCCCAAGTAAACTCAGGTCCGCGCTTTGAGTTCCAACGAACTTTAACAATAGGAATACGACTTCGTCTCAGTTGCTTGACCTTACGGTCCATGATTTCCAACGGTTCTTCAACAAAACGTAAGTGTTCATCCAATTGAATTTCTTCAACTGGTATGATAAGAGTTTCATCAGCAAGGCATTTCTTCAAGTTCGAGACGTGAAACACGTCATGTACACCACTAAGTTCATCCGGTAATCTCAATCTGTATTCTACAGGACCAATACGTTCGATGATCTCGAACGGTCCTACGTATCGTGGTGTTAGTTTGCCTTTCTTTGCAAAACGGACTACGCCTTTCCAAGGAGAAACCTTAAGCATAATACGATCTCCCACTTGGAATTCCAACGGCTTACGCCGTTTATCAGCATAGCTCTTTTGTCTGCTTCGTGTCGCTTGTAGTCTTTGTTGTATCTGAGCAATCTTGTCTGTAGTTTCTTGAATAAGTTCCGGCCCCGTGATACGATTGTCTCCCACTTCTGACCAACAGATCGGTGACCGACATTTCCGACCATAAAGGGCCTCGAATGGGGCACAACCAATGCTGCTGTGATAACTGTTATTGTAGGAGAACTCGATTAGTGGCAAGTGAGAGTCCCAATTACCACCAAAGTCTAGAACACAAGTTCTTAACATATCCTCCAGGGTTTGAATGGTACGTTCGCTTTGACCATCCGTTTGTGGATGATAAGCTGTACTCAAGTTTAATTGCGTCCCTAGAGATTTCTGCAATGATTGCCAGAACCTTGATGTAAATCTGCTATCACGATCTGAAATGATAGACAATGGCACACCATGGCGTACCACTATCTCGTCGATGTAAAGTTTCGCTAGTTTATCCATCGTGTAAGTTTCTCGCATTGGCAAGAAATGAGCAGACTTGGTTAATCGATCAACGATAACCCAAATGGTATCATGTCCTCTGGAAGTGCGGGGTAGCTTGGTAACAAAGTCCATAGCTATCTGTTCCCACTTCCATAGTGGTATTTCAGGCTGTTCCAGCAAACCAGATGGTTTCTGGTGTTCCGCCTTCACCTTAGCACACGTAAGGCATCGACCAACATACTCCGGTATGTCTTTCTTCATGCCTGGCCACCAATAAAATGCACGTAAATCCTGGTACATTTTATCAGTACCGGGATGCACAGAGTACTTGGTTTTATGAGCTTCATCAAATATAAGTTTCCTTAACTCATCTACTGCAGGAATCCAAATACGATCCTTGAAGTAAACAAGTCCATCAGGTTTTGTCTCCAATTGTTTCTCTACACCGCAATCAAGTTCTTTCTTCAAGTTTTCTCGTTCAATCACCTCTTGTTGTGCTTGCATGATATTGTTGTGTAAGCTTGTCTGCACAGTCATTCCCATTGCTCTGACGCGCAAGGGTTTGACCCGTTCCTTCCGGCTCAAGGCATCAGCAACAACGTTTGCCTTTCCCGGATGGTACATAATCACACAGTCATAGTCATTCAGAAGCTCAACCCAACGGCGCTGTCGCATGTTGAGTTCCTTCTGATCAAATATGTGTTGCAGACTCTTGTGATCAGTGAATATGGTACACTTGGTCCCATATAGATAATGCCTCCAGATCTTCAGTGCAAACACCACTGCTCCCAATTCCAGATCATGAGTTGTGTAGTTCTTCTCATGAATCTTTAATTGTCTCGAAGCATAGGCAATGACTTTGTCCCGCTGCATAAGTACACAGCCAAGTCCCTGATGAGATGCATCACAATAAACAACAAAGTCATCACAACCATTTGGGAGAGATAAGATCGGAGCATCACACAGCTTTTGTTTCAATGTCTGAAAGGCTTCTTCTTGTTTTTGTTCCCAAATGAACGGCTCGCTTTTCTGTGTTAGTTTTGTGAGTGGCAGTGCTATCTTAGAAAAGTTCGAGATGAACCTTCTGTAATAACCTGCTAAGCCTAGAAAAGAACGTATCTCCGTCGGTGTCTTCGGAGTGTCCCAATCTTTTATTGCCTCGATCTTGGCAGGATCAACGTGAATTCCCTCACTGTTAACAACGTGGCCTAGGAATTGAACCTCCTTTAACCAAAACTCACACTTAGAGAATTTGGCATAGAGTTTCTCTTCCTTTAACAGTTCCAAGATCGTTCTCAGATGTTGCTCGTGTTCTTCTTTGCTTTTAGAATAGATCAATATGTCATCAATGAAAACAATAACAAATTGATCTAAATACGGCTTACACACACGGTTCATGAGATCCATGAAAACCGCGGGTGCATTCGTCAAACCAAAAGGCATCACCATGAACTCGTAATGCCCGTATCTGGTACGAAACGCCGTCTTTGGTATGTCTTCGTCTTGTACTCTGAGCTGATGGTATCCGGAACGTAGATCGATCTTCGAAAAGTATTGAGCTCCTTGCAATTGATCAAACAAATCATCAATCCTCGGTAGTGGATACCGATTCTTGATGGTTAGTTTGTTTAACTCCCTGTAGTCTATGCACATCCGAAAGGATCCATCCTTCTTTTTCACGAAAAGAACCGGAGCTCCCCAAGGTGAGTAGCTCGGGCGGATGAAACCTTTATCAAGCAGTTCCTGTAGTTGATTAGATAATTCCTGCATCTCCGAAGGTGCTAACCTATATGGAGATTTAGCAACAGGCGTTGCTCCAGGAATCAGGTCGATACGAAACTCTACCGGTCGCACGGGAGGCAAACCCGGTAGATCCTCCGGAAATACTTCAGGATATTCCCTCACTATCGGTACATCTTGTATTGTTTTCTTGTCTTTGTCTTTCTCCACCACATGAGCCAAGAATGCTATGCACTTCTTTTGCAGACACTTACGCGCTTTTATGCATGAAATGATCTTTACGTTTCGTTTTGCTTGATCCCCACGAACTTCCAATACACGATCATCCGTTACTGGAATCCGAAGTAGCTTCTCGGAACAGACAACCTCCACTCGATTGAGTGAGAGCCAATCCATTCCCACGATGATATCGAAACTGCCCAACTCCATCGGCAACAAGTCGATGGAAAATGTATGATCTATAAGTGTAAGTGGGCAGTTCCTAAGTATAGTGCTAACAGTAACTTGTTTTCCATTCGCTACCTCAATAATGTATGGGGAATCTAAAGTTTCCTCAGTAAGACTAAGTTGTCGTGCAAAATCAGATGAAATAAAACTCTGATCTGCACCAGTATCAAATAGTATGGATGCATAAGAGTCATGTAAAAGAAATGTACCAGTGACCACATTAGGGTCCTGACGTGCAGCATTGGCTCCGATGACAAAAGCTCGTCCACGAGGCGCTTGTGCTCCAGCTTGCACCTTCTTTGGACAGTTGCGGGAAAAGTGACCTGGTTCTCCGCAGTTGTAACAGTCTCTGTTGTTGTTATTGCCTGGGTTCTGTGGTGGTGGTGGTAGTGCTCTGGTTGCAGTGTTGGTTGCCTGATTCACCGCAAAGCGGCATTTGTTAACCCAGTGGCCAAACCGGCCACAATTCGTGCACTTCCTGCATTGAGCACCAGCAGGATGATGATATTTGCAGCTTGTGCACTGGGGATATTCCCCTCCATAACCCCTAACAGCAGGGTTGACAGGTGCTGCAGGTGCCTGTCTCAAAGGAGTGACGGCCGCGTAGTTTTTAACGACCTTTTGTTTCTTCTTCGGATGGTACTCGGGCTTCTTGGTTGTTGTTGTTTCCTTGGACTTTCCAGCATCATCTTTTAAAACTCCAGACTTCACCATCACATTGGTGAGTTTAGCTGATAAGGAGATAGCAGACTCCAATGTAGCAGGGTAGGCAGCCAACACGATGCTTTGGATGCAAGAAGGTAATCCTGCCACATAGCGGTCAATCAGCTTTTCCAATGTTGGTACCATTTCTGGCACCAAAGCTACCAACTCATGATAGCGAGTGGTGAAGGTCATATGATCAGCTCCCTTCATTACATGGTTCGAGAGCTCAGTCTCCAACAGCTGTAGTTCGTGTTTCGGACAAAACTCATTCCTCAAGAGGAGCTTAAATTCTGCCCAAGGCATCGCCATTGCCTCATCCCTTCCCTTAGCTCTTATCTGAGCGTTCCACCAAGTCAAAGCTCGCTTGTTGAAAGAACCAGCTGCATAGCGAACTTTGTGATGTTCTGGACAACCGCTGATGTCCAGAGTGTTTTCCATCTTCTCTAGCCATTGGATCAGTCCAACAGCTCCTTCAACTCCTGTAAAGCTTGGGGGTTTGCATCCTACAAAAGACTTGTAGGAGCAATCTGCAGTGTGACTAGTGTTTCCACTAGCCTCCCCGGTAGTATGGCCAGAGGTGTTGCCATGGCCCTGAATCCGGTTAATCATCTCAGGAATGACATCCTTCAGCTGACTGGTCAGTTGAGTACTCAGCAGTGTTGCCAAGGCAACAGTAGTGGGGTCAATGACTGGACCTGTGCTCGTGTTCGGAGGAGAACTATGCGGAGGAGGAGGAGGCGGCGGTGGTGAATCTGGTGGTGACGGTGTTGATGAATGAGGAGCAGAGACTTGCGGAGTGGGTTGTTTTCTCGGCGGCATTCTGATCATAACCAAAAGAATTTGGTTAGTGCAATGATCGAATGCAGAAAACATAATGCAAACTTAAGTCTTAAATTCTCTACATGTGGGTCCCTAAGTTATAGTCTAGGTCAAACCGTTTATGTAGTGACCTATTATTCTCTATAACCTTGAGCTCTGATACCAATCTGTCACACCCCGAGCCGGAGGGGTTGGATCGGAGTCCCCGCCGGGCGGAAGGTTCCCGGGGCGTGATATCGCGGATGATAATCATGATGATCAGATTGTTTACATAGCATCAACGTTTAAGAATATCTAAAGCACAATCAAATGATATGTAGGATTACAAAGTTAAATTACAATAGCAATGTTTTGCAATTTAACTAAGTAAACCTAACCAAAAGAATAATATATATATCTTGTATATGTACAAGATATCAAAAGTAATATGTGTCATCAACAAAAGTTGTGCTTCCCAAAAGTCTACTAGGTCCTCTAACTGGGCAGCCTAGTATGCATATCCAAAAGCTTAAGATTTAAACCTGTTCTTCACCTGAGAAAGCATGTAAAAAGATCAAGTCAACACAACGGTTGGTGAGTTCATATAGTTTATAAGTTTAAAAATAGTTTCACAAACCTCCTTCGGTAAAACCTTAACCTCATTAACTCCACCTGTAATATCCAAGTCGGTATGCTTATATATAGGGCATATGTAAGGGAACAAGCCCTAGCCAACATCCCACCACATACTAACCCGGATATGACATTGTTGTTAATAATAATTAAGCATTTTACCTACCAAACAACTCAATCCTCATCAAGCCTTTGTTATCTGTTTCAAAGTTTTCATGTCTATTGTATTCGTAAGTGTTAGCTATCATCATGTTTATCAAGCATCATAGATTCACACACACATAGTTTAGCAATTACATATCTCCTATAAGCAGACAAAAGCTCTGGAATACCAGAAGTTTAGCAATTACATGTCTCTTATATAGATAACAGCTTAGCATTCAACAAGTTCATGTTTAGCCTTTACATACCTCTTATAAGCTGACAAAAGCTCTGGAATACCAGACGTTCAGCAATTACATGTCCCTTATAACCAGGTAATAGCTCCGTAACGTTACGTTTATGTTTAGCCTTTACATACCTCATATAAGCCGACACAAGCTCTGGAATACCAGACGTTCAGCAATTACGTGTCTCTTATAACTAGGTAATAGCTTAGAATCGATACTTTCATGTTTAGCCTTTACATACCTCATATAAGCTGACAAAAGCTCTGGAATACCAGACGTTCAGCAATTACATGTCACTTATAACCAGGTAATAGCTGAGTATCATTATGTTTATGTTATTACATGTATCTCACCCCATAGGTACAAGCTCTGGAATACCAGACGTTCAGCAATTACGTAGACTATGGTTAGATACATGTATGATGGCCTAGTAGCATGTAATAGTTTCCAAACAATCATAACTCATGTATTAGTATCAAGTCTCATGTATTTGAATCAAGTATCATGTATTTGTATCATGTCTCATGTAATTGCATCACCTCTCATGTAATAGAATCAAGTATCATGTATTTGTATCATGTCTCATGTAATTGTATAACATCTCATGTAATAGAATCAAGTATCATGTATTTGTATCATGTCTCATGTAATTGTATAACATCTCATGTAATTGAATCAAGTCTCATGTAATTGTATCAAGAATCATGTAATCGTATCAAGTAATCAACAATTGATTTTAAGCATCAAGCTTAAAGTAAAGGTTTCCATCATAAGCAATCATGTTTATGTTTAAAGCATTAAATAACATTTTAATAAAAATGTTTAACATGCTTCTCAGTCCCGAATTTAAAACAAATAAGTTTGAAAGGGGACAAATGAACTCACCTTATGTCCGAAGTGCTTGACTTAAGTAGAATAAGAATACACGCCCTCTTTGTTTGTTCTTGTTATGATGTTCAAGCTCCTGTATTGATTTCATAGTGTTTATAATTTATAAATATAAGATTTTAAGGATTTGTTGTGCGTGTAAGTGTTAGTCCTAAAGTTGACTAACACTTAGGAATATTGTTTGTTATCCGGCTCCAATTCTTCTTTGTTAATGATGTCTTACTTGTTCATCAATCACAAGTTGTTATTTAAGACTTTTAACACTTCATGTAATTTGTCTAAAACTTGTTATCGTTTTATAACAAATACTAAGAAAATATTCGTTTCACCTATGCATTTGTTCTTTGTTTTCATTATTTTCAATATTCATTCAAATGTTTGCAAGTTGTTTAACAACTATTGAGCCGGATAATCTTGTAATTCTTTCGTGTTAATATTGGACTTAGGAAATACGTGGCCTCAAATGTTAATGGGCCTATTATGGTTTTAGAAACAAGCTAAATAGGACGAAAGGTTGTTCTAGATGTGATTGGGCCGAAATAGATATAATCAGGCCAAAAGTTGATGTTGGGCCTTTCCGAAATCCTTTGGGCCGATTTCATATTGGGTTAGCTTAGTCATAATGGGCCGACAACTTATTAGGCTAACAATTCCATGGGCTGTATAAGTGGGTCAAGACAAAATGAATTGGGCTTGATAACCATATTGGGCCGGCTTAGAGGCTGTTGGGCCGAGAGTGGGCCTTAAACTGGATCAAATGGTTGTATTTGACCACATGAATTTAATTGGGCCGCACAAAGGATCATGGTTTATTGCTTGGGCTCGTTGAATTTGGGCCAGAAAAAGGGATAGGCCGACTAAGTGTCTTGGTTCATCTAGGGTGTTGGGCTACTGTTGGGCTAAGCAACGATCGTATTGAGCTGGATGTTGGCCGAGCAATTGCAACACATTGAGGTGCAGCGAACCTTTAGAGGGTTCGGCTCTCAACCTGCAACTAGGGTTCGGCAATAGTCCCAATGGTTCGTGAAGGGGAAAACAAGGTTCGTTCATCATGCAGTAAGGTTCGGTGAATGTTCGTGGAATCCCCTAAGGGTTCGGCCGTGAACCTCCTAGCAAACCTGTGCTTTCTATCATCATCATCATCGAGACCAGGTTGTTCCAGCTCAAACATCATCCATTTAAAGGGTTTTAAGGCTGTTTTAGTGCAGCTAGGTGTCGAGGTGGCATGGTGTAGCCATGGCAGCCCGTTTTTGGCCATGGCAGCCCGGTTTTTAACCATGGCAGCCCCAATCAACACATATAAACCATAATTAATCCTATTCTAAGTCAATCCAAGTGTTTCTACATTGATTACAGGTCTAGAACTCGAGTTATAGGAGCTGGAAATCTGAAATTGCAGCGAAGAAGAAGATGAACAGTAATACCTGCAGATCAGCAACTTCTTTCTACTATTCCGGCCAGAATACTTCGAGTTAGCTCCGATCCCTTGTACTTCTAGATTCCTCTCGTCGAGCCGGTCGTTTTGATATATTATACGCGCGATTCCGATGAGAAATGAAGGAGTTATGGCACTTTTTGTGGAGGTATGCTAGTGTAAAAACGGGATTTCGGGATTTTTGGAGAGAAAAAAGAGTTTGAGCTGCATTTTGTGAAGAAGAGTGAAGGTTTTTAAGGTTTTTAAGGTTTTTAAGTCCAGAGTGTTTCCCCGCGTGTTCGGTCTCGTTCCGTTTCGGTTTCGCGTATTTTTACGTACGCGTAATCATTATTTAGAAAATAATAATTTGAGTTGTTTTAGATGAGTTTCAAAATTGTAAAATAAGAAATATTATATTTCTTTAAATTTATAATCGTTCGTATCGTTATTCGTTTTCGTTATCGTTTCGTCAGATCGCGTCGCCATCGCGCGTATTCGTTTGAATCGTCATTCGAACGAACACGTCGATGGTTTGGCTTTCTGATTCTTGTTTTCTACTGTTAAGTCATCATCTCAGAACGTTAAACTATCAGAATTATTCGTACAGATCGTCACCTATACGAATAACTCGTCGGTTTAGCATTCCGTATAATAACCGTTATAGTTTCATTTTGTTTATCCTCACATACGTTTATGCAAACTAATATCACATCAAGTATATATGTTTCAACACTGTGTTGTCTGACATGTTTCAGACTGTGTAACCCTAAGGTTTCAGTCAGATTCAGACAATCGTTTAATAGTTTCATGCTAATAAAAAGCATCAATAGTCTAAACATAGTTTTCTCGAATTGTGTACCTGAATTACTGTACATGTTCACTGTTGCAATCACTGTTCCGGCACGCGTCCGGCACTGATGTTACAGTCTCCCCTTGTTAGAGAAATTTCGTCCCGAAATTTAAGACTCGTTATTCGGTACGACTTCCTCGGCAAAGAGTTGGGGATACTTGTTTCTCATGTGATCTTCACGTTCCCAAGTAAACTCAGGTCCGCGCTTTGAGTTCCAACGAACTTTAACAATAGGAATACGACTTCGTCTCAGTTGCTTGACCTTACGGTCCATGATTTCCAACGGTTCTTCAACAAAACGTAAGTGTTCATCCAATTGAATTTCTTCAACTGGTATGATAAGAGTTTCATCAGCAAGGCATTTCTTCAAGTTCGAGACGTGAAACACGTCATGTACACCACTAAGTTCATCCGGTAATCTCAATCTGTATTCTACAGGACCAATACGTTCGATGATCTCGAACGGTCCTACGTATCGTGGTGTTAGTTTGCCTTTCTTTGCAAAACGGACTACGCCTTTCCAAGGAGAAACCTTAAGCATAATACGATCTCCCACTTGGAATTCCAACGGCTTACGCCGTTTATCAGCATAGCTCTTTTGTCTGCTTCGTGTCGCTTGTAGTCTTTGTTGTATCTGAGCAATCTTGTCTGTAGTTTCTTGAATAAGTTCCGGCCCCGTGATACGATTGTCTCCCACTTCTGACCAACAGATCGGTGACCGACATTTCCGACCATAAAGGGCCTCGAATGGGGCACAACCAATGCTGCTGTGATAACTGTTATTGTAGGAGAACTCGATTAGTGGCAAGTGAGAGTCCCAATTACCACCAAAATCTAGAACACAAGTTCTTAACATATCCTCCAGGGTTTGAATGGTACGTTCGCTTTGACCATCCGTTTGTGGATGATAAGCTGTACTCAAGTTTAATTGCGTCCCTAGAGATTTCTGCAATGATTGCCAGAACCTTGATGTAAATCTGCTATCACGATCTGAAATGATAGACAATGGCACACCATGGCGTACCACTATCTCGTCGATGTAAAGTTTCGCTAGTTTATCCATCGTGTAAGTTTCTCGCATTGGCAAGAAATGAGCAGACTTGGTTAATCGATCAACGATAACCCAAATGGTATCATGTCCTCTGGAAGTGCGGGGTAGCTTGGTAACAAAGTCCATAGCTATCTGTTCCCACTTCCATAGTGGTATTTCAGGCTGTTCCAGCAAACCAGATGGTTTCTGGTGTTCCGCCTTCACCTTAGCACACGTAAGGCATCGACCAACATACTCCGGTATGTCTTTCTTCATGCCTGGCCACCAATAAAATGCACGTAAATCCTGGTACATTTTATCAGTACCGGGATGCACAGAGTACTTGGTTTTATGAGCTTCATCAAATATAAGTTTCCTTAACTCATCTACTGCAGGAATCCAAATACGATCCTTGAAGTAAACAAGTCCATCAGGTTTTGTCTCCAATTGTTTCTCTACACCGCAATCAAGTTCTTTCTTCAAGTTTTCTCGTTCAATCACCTCTTGTTGTGCTTGCATGATATTGTTGTGTAAGCTTGTCTGCACAGTCATTCCCATTGCTCTGACGCGCAAGGGTTTGACCCGTTCCTTCCGGCTCAAGGCATCAGCAACAACGTTTGCCTTTCCCGGATGGTACATAATCACACAGTCATAGTCATTCAGAAGCTCAACCCAACGGCGCTGTCGCATGTTGAGTTCCTTCTGATCAAATATGTGTTGCAGACTCTTGTGATCAGTGAATATGGTACACTTGGTCCCATATAGATAATGCCTCCAGATCTTCAGTGCAAACACCACTGCTCCCAATTCCAGATCATGAGTTGTGTAGTTCTTCTCATGAATCTTTAATTGTCTCGAAGCATAGGCAATGACTTTGTCCCGCTGCATAAGTACACAGCCAAGTCCCTGATGAGATGCATCACAATAAACAACAAAGTCATCACAACCATTTGGGAGAGATAAGATCGGAGCATCACACAGCTTTTGTTTCAATGTCTGAAAGGCTTCTTCTTGTTTTTGTTCCCAAATGAACGGCTCGCTTTTCTGTGTTAGTTTTGTGAGTGGCAGTGCTATCTTAGAAAAGTTCGAGATGAACCTTCTGTAATAACCTGCTAAGCCTAGAAAAGAACGTATCTCCGTCGGTGTCTTCGGAGTGTCCCAATCTTTTATTGCCTCGATCTTGGCAGGATCAACATGAATTCCCTCACTGTTAACAACGTGGCCTAGGAATTGAACCTCCTTTAACCAAAACTCACACTTAGAGAATTTGGCATAGAGTTTCTCTTCCTTTAACAGTTCCAAGATCGTTCTCAGATGTTGCTCGTGTTCTTCTTTGCTTTTAGAATAGATCAATATGTCATCAATGAAAACAATAACAAATTGATCTAAATACGGCTTACACACAAGGTTCATGAGATCCATGAAAACCGCGGGTGCATTCGTCAAACCAAAAGGCATCACCATGAACTCGTAATGCCCGTATCTGGTACGAAACGCCGTCTTTGGTATGTCTTCGTCTTGTACTCTGAGCTGATGGTATCCGGAACGTAGATCGATCTTCGAAAAGTATTGAGCTCCTTGCAATTGATCAAACAAATCATCAATCCTCGGTAGTGGATACCGATTCTTGATGGTTAGTTTGTTTAACTCCCTGTAGTCTATGCACATCCGAAAGGATCCATCCTTCTTTTTCACGAAAAGAACCGGAGCTCCCCAAGGTGAGTAGCTCGGGCGGATGAAACCTTTATCAAGCAGTTCCTGTAGTTGATTAGATAATTCCTGCATCTCCGAAGGTGCTAACCTATATGGAGATTTAGCAACAGGCGTTGCTCCAGGAATCAGGTCGATACGAAACTCTACCGGTCGCACGGGAGGCAAACCCGGTAGATCCTCCGGAAATACTTCAGGATATTCCCTCACTATCGGTACATCTTGTATTGTTTTCTTGTCTTTGTCTTTCTCCACCACATGAGCCAAGAATGCTATGCACTTCTTTTGCAGACACTTACGCGCTTTTATGCATGAAATGATCTTTACGTTTCGTTTTGCTTGATCCCCACGAACTTCCAATACACGATCATCCGTTACTGGAATCCGAAGTAGCTTCTCGGAACAGACAACCTCCACTCGATTGAGTGAGAGCCAATCCATTCCCACGATGATATCGAAACTGCCCAACTCCATCGGCAACAAGTCGATGGAAAATGTATGATCTATAAGTGTAAGTGGGCAGTTCCTAAGTATAGTGCTAACAGTAACTTGTTTTCCATTCGCTACCTCAATAATGTATGGGGAATCTAAAGTTTCCTCAGTAAGACTAAGTTGTCGTGCAAAATCAGATGAAATAAAACTCTGATCTGCACCAGTATCAAATAGTATGGATGCATAAGAGTCATGTAAAAGAAATGTACCAGTGACCACATTAGGGTCCTGACGTGCAGCATTGGCTCCGATGACAAAAGCTCGTCCACGAGGCGCTTGTGCTCCAGCTTGCACCTTCTTTGGACAGTTGCGGGAAAAGTGACCTGGTTCTCCGCAGTTGTAACAGTCTCTGTTGTTGTTATTGCCTGGGTTCTGTGGTGGTGGTGGTAGTGCTCTGGTTGCAGTGTTGGTTGCCTGATTCACCGCAAAGCGGCATTTGTTAACCCAGTGGCCAAACCGGCCACAATTCGTGCACTTCCTGCATTGAGCACCAGCAGGATGATGATATTTGCAGCTTGTGCACTGGGGATATTCCCCTCCATAACCCCTAACAGCAGGGTTGACAGGTGCTGCAGGTGCCTGTCTCAAAGGAGTGACGGCCGCGTAGTTTTTAACGACCTTTTGTTTCTTCTTCGGATGGTACTCGGGCTTCTTGGTTGTTGTTGTTTCCTTGGACTTTCCAGCATCATCTTTTAAAACTCCAGACTTCACCATCACATTGGTGAGTTTAGCTGATAAGGAGATAGCAGACTCCAATGTAGCAGGGTAGGCAGCCAACACGATGCTTTGGATGCAAGAAGGTAATCCTGCCACATAGCGGTCAATCAGCTTTTCCAATGTTGGTACCATTTCTGGCACCAAAGCTACCAACTCATGATAGCGAGTGGTGAAGGTCATATGATCAGCTCCCTTCATTACATGGTTCGAGAGCTCAGTCTCCAACAGCTGTAGTTCGTGTTTCGGACAAAACTCATTCCTCAAGAGGAGCTTAAATTCTGCCCAAGGCATCGCCATTGCCTCATCCCTTCCCTTAGCTCTTATCTGAGCGTTCCACCAAGTCAAAGCTCGCTTGTTGAAAGAACCAGCTGCATAGCGAACTTTGTGATGTTCTGGACAACCGCTGATGTCCAAAGTGTTTTCCATCTTCTCTAGCCATTGGATCAGTCCAACAGCTCCTTCAACTCCTGTAAAGCTTGGGGGTTTGCATCCTACAAAAGACTTGTAGGAGCAATCTGCAGTGTGACTAGTGTTTCCACTAGCCTCCCCGGTAGTATGGCCAGAGGTGTTGCCATGGCCCTGAATCCGGTTAATCATCTCAGGAATGACATCCTTCAGCTGACTGGTCAGTTGAGTACTCAGCAGTGTTGCCAAGGCAACAGTAGTGGGGTCAATGACTGGACCTGTGCTCGTGTTCGGAGGAGAACTATGCGGAGGAGGAGGAGGCGGCGGTGGTGAATCTGGTGGTGACGGTGTTGATGAATGAGGAGCAGAGACTTGCGGAGTGGGTTGTTTTCTCGGCGGCATTCTGATCATAACCAAAAGAATTTGGTTAGTGCAATGATCGAATGCAGAAAACATAATGCAAACTTAAGTCTTAAATTCTCTACATGTGGGTCCCTAAGTTATAGTCTAGGTCAAACCGTTTATGTAGTGACCTATTATTCTCTATAACCTTGAGCTCTGATACCAATCTGTCACACCCCGAGCCGGAGGGGTTGGATCGGAGTCCCCGCCGGGCGGAAGGTTCCCGGGGCGTGATATCGCGGATGATAATCATGATGATCAGATTGTTTACATAGCATCAACGTTTAAGAATATCTAAAGCACAATCAAATGATATGTAGGATTACAAAGTTAAATTACAATAGCAATGTTTTGCAATTTAACTAAGTAAACCTAACCAAAAGAATAATATATATATCTTGTATATGTACAAGATATCAAAAGTAATATGTGTCATCAACAAAAGTTGTGCTTCCCAAAAGTCTACTAGGTCCTCTAACTGGGCAGCCTAGTATGCATATCCAAAAGCTTAAGATTTAAACCTGTTCTTCACCTGAGAAAGCATGTAAAAAGATCAAGTCAACACAACGGTTGGTGAGTTCATATAGTTTATAAGTTTAAAAATAGTTTCACAAACCTCCTTCGGTAAAACCTTAACCTCATTAACTCCACCTGTAATATCCAAGTCGGTATGCTTATATATAGGGCATATGTAAGGGAACAAGCCCTAGCCAACATCCCACCACATACTAACCCGGATATGACATTGTTGTTAATAATAATTAAGCATTTTACCTACCAAACAACTCAATCCTCATCAAGCCTTTGTTATCTGTTTCAAAGTTTTCATGTCTATTGTATTCGTAAGTGTTAGCTATCATCATGTTTATCAAGCATCATAGATTCACACACACATAGTTTAGCAATTACATATCTCCTATAAGCAGACAAAAGCTCTGGAATACCAGAAGTTTAGCAATTACATGTCTCTTATATAGATAACAGCTTAGCATTCAACAAGTTCATGTTTAGCCTTTACATACCTCTTATAAGCTGACAAAAGCTCTGGAATACCAGACGTTCAGCAATTACATGTCCCTTATAACCAGGTAATAGCTCCGTAACGTTACGTTTATGTTTAGCCTTTACATACCTCATATAAGCCGACACAAGCTCTGGAATACCAGACGTTCAGCAATTACGTGTCTCTTATAACTAGGTAATAGCTTAGAATCGATACTTTCATGTTTAGCCTTTACATACCTCATATAAGCTGACAAAAGCTCTGGAATACCAGACGTTCAGCAATTACATGTCACTTATAACCAGGTAATAGCTGAGTATCATTATGTTTATGTTATTACATGTATCTCACCCCATAGGTACAAGCTCTGGAATACCAGACGTTCAGCAATTACGTAGACTATGGTTAGATACATGTATGATGGCCTAGTAGCATGTAATAGTTTCCAAACAATCATAACTCATGTATTAGTATCAAGTCTCATGTATTTGAATCAAGTATCATGTATTTGTATCATGTCTCATGTAATTGCATCACCTCTCATGTAATAGAATCAAGTATCATGTATTTGTATCATGTCTCATGTAATTGTATAACATCTCATGTAATAGAATCAAGTATCATGTATTTGTATCATGTCTCATGTAATTGTATAACATCTCATGTAATTGAATCAAGTCTCATGTAATTGTATCAAGAATCATGTAATCGTATCAAGTAATCAACAATTGATTTTAAGCATCAAGCTTAAAGTAAAGGTTTCCATCATAAGCAATCATGTTTATGTTTAAAGCATTAAATAACATTTTAATAAAAATGTTTAACATGCTTCTCAGTCCCGAATTTAAAACAAATAAGTTTGAAAGGGGACAAATGAACTCACCTTATGTCCGAAGT
Organism: Mikania micrantha; assembly: GCA_009363875.1. Lineage (NCBI taxonomy): Eukaryota > Viridiplantae > Streptophyta > Magnoliopsida > Asterales > Asteraceae > Mikania > Mikania micrantha. The sequence goes on from CM018692.1 coordinate 35,705,955, forward strand.
GCTTGACTTAAGTAGAATAAGAATACACGCCCTCTTTGTTTGTTCTTGTTATGATGTTCAAGCTCCTGTATTGATTTCATAGTGTTTATAATTTATAAATATAAGATTTTAAGGATTTGTTGTGCGTGTAAGTGTTAGTCCTAAAGTTGACTAACACTTAGGAATATTGTTTGTTATCCGGCTCCAATTCTTCTTTGTTAATGATGTCTTACTTGTTCATCAATCACAAGTTGTTATTTAAGACTTTTAACACTTCATGTAATTTGTCTAAAACTTGTTATCGTTTTATAACAAATACTAAGAAAATATTCGTTTCACCTATGCATTTGTTCTTTGTTTTCATTATTTTCAATATTCATTCAAATGTTTGCAAGTTGTTTAACAACTATTGAGCCGGATAATCTTGTAATTCTTTCGTGTTAATATTGGACTTAGGAAATACGTGGCCTCAAATGTTAATGGGCCTATTATGGTTTTAGAAACAAGCTAAATAGGACGAAAGGTTGTTCTAGATGTGATTGGGCCGAAATAGATATAATCAGGCCAAAAGTTGATGTTGGGCCTTTCCGAAATCCTTTGGGCCGATTTCATATTGGGTTAGCTTAGTCATAATGGGCCGACAACTTATTAGGCTAACAATTCCATGGGCTGTATAAGTGGGTCAAGACAAAATGAATTGGGCTTGATAACCATATTGGGCCGGCTTAGAGGCTGTTGGGCCGAGAGTGGGCCTTAAACTGGATCAAATGGTTGTATTTGACCACATGAATTTAATTGGGCCGCACAAAGGATCATGGTTTATTGCTTGGGCTCGTTGAATTTGGGCCAGAAAAAGGGATAGGCCGACTAAGTGTCTTGGTTCATCTAGGGTGTTGGGCTACTGTTGGGCTAAGCAACGATCGTATTGAGCTGGATGTTGGCCGAGCAATTGCAACACATTGAGGTGCAGCGAACCTTTAGAGGGTTCGGCTCTCAACCTGCAACTAGGGTTCGGCAATAGTCCCAATGGTTCGTGAAGGGGAAAACAAGGTTCGTTCATCATGCAGTAAGGTTCGGTGAATGTTCGTGGAATCCCCTAAGGGTTCGGCCGTGAACCTCCTAGCAAACCTGTGCTTTCTATCATCATCATCATCGAGACCAGGTTGTTCCAGCTCAAACATCATCCATTTAAAGGGTTTTAAGGCTGTTTTAGTGCAGCTAGGTGTCGAGGTGGCATGGTGTAGCCATGGCAGCCCGTTTTTGGCCATGGCAGCCCGGTTTTTAACCATGGCAGCCCCAATCAACACATATAAACCATAATTAATCCTATTCTAAGTCAATCCAAGTGTTTCTACATTGATTACAGGTCTAGAACTCGAGTTATAGGAGCTGGAAATCTGAAATTGCAGCGAAGAAGAAGATGAACAGTAATACCTGCAGATCAGCAACTTCTTTCTACTATTCCGGCCAGAATACTTCGAGTTAGCTCCGATCCCTTGTACTTCTAGATTCCTCTCGTCGAGCCGGTCGTTTTGATATATTATACGCGCGATTCCGATGAGAAATGAAGGAGTTATGGCACTTTTTGTGGAGGTATGCTAGTGTAAAAACGGGATTTCGGGATTTTTGGAGAGAAAAAAGAGTTTGAGCTGCATTTTGTGAAGAAGAGTGAAGGTTTTTAAGGTTTTTAAGGTTTTTAAGTCCAGAGTGTTTCCCCGCGTGTTCGGTCTCGTTCCGTTTCGGTTTCGCGTATTTTTACGTACGCGTAATCATTATTTAGAAAATAATAATTTGAGTTGTTTTAGATGAGTTTCAAAATTGTAAAATAAGAAATATTATATTTCTTTAAATTTATAATCGTTCGTATCGTTATTCGTTTTCGTTATCGTTTCGTCAGATCGCGTCGCCATCGCGCGTATTCGTTTGAATCGTCATTCGAACGAACACGTCGATGGTTTGGCTTTCCACTACAAATAAAATGCCATTTAATGGCATACAAAAAGTGCCTTAAAAGGCCCAAAAAGTGCCACTATAAACCCCTTAAAGATTGTGTGGCACACAAAAAAAGTGCCACTAGAAGTGGTGACGCTAAAGCCTTTTAGTGGCACTTTTTCAATGTGCTGCACAAAGTGTTTAAACTTTTAGTGGCACTTTTTTTTATGCCACAAAATAAAAAGAGACTTTTGTAGCACATTTTTTATGCCACTAAAAATTAATTTAGTTACATATCCATGTTAGTTTTAGTGGCACTTTTATTTTGCCACAATATAAAGAGACCTTTAAAGGCTCAAATTTGTGCCAGTAAAAATTACTTATCGTTCGTTGTGCAGCACATTGTTACAAAGACACATTACAAAATTGAATAAGATTGTAAATAATAACACTGAAGAGTTTGATTTAAATGAAACATAATACAAAAAATGTCAAAAGCAATGTAATATGCTAACATCTTTTGGTTTCCAAATGTTTACATGTCACACGTAATTTAATCAATGAAATATTCCTAGCCATACTACCTAACTCGAAACTTCTCATGATATCAACTCTTTAGCTTGAAAACTTCTCATGATATCAACCCTGCCAACATCAACCATATAAAGAAGCATTATTAATTTACGGATATCAAAAGCTCTCGCTATGTGTGTGTACACATACATGTATATTGATATTCAAGTATTAAAAAAGTTAAAACAGTAAGATTTGGACTTAATAAATTAAGTAAAATTTACCTAAACTGCAAGGTCCACAAGGTTTGAAAAATCAGTCACCCAAACACCTTTCTTGCCCTATAAAATGGAGAGTTTTGGCTAATCAATTTCATATTAAGAAACCACATTAGCACATCCATGTAATTTACTTCAACATATTTAAAAATTAACAAGTTACCATTATCATTTTGACTCCTTGAAGAGGATGTTTGATTAACTGATAAAGAGTTGTTATGGGGCGAAGAACCAATACCAGGAACCTAAAAAATATAAATGAAACAAATGACTGTACATATACATGTAATAGTAAAAGAATAAATAATGGTTCATGCATGTGATTACCTTTACGTTTAGATTGCTGAGTACTGGTGACAAGTTTGCATTGGGGATATGATCTAGAATGATCATAGCCAAAGCACTAACAGCACTCTTTATTTGATTAATAGTCTCTGATTCTGCTAAAGAAGGAACATTATTTTCTTCTGTTGGCATCCTTCCCACCTTTCAACTAACAATCAAAACAACAAATACATAAAATCTGCCATACAATTTATGCAACAAGTTTTGTCTATATACGGGTTTCATGGCAAGGAAGCATTAATAATCATTAATTAATAAAATTAATATTTCTGTTAAAAATAGTTTTAACAAACAAAATAAGAACAAAGTAGCATACCCTACCAAGTAAATCTGAAAGTAGAATGTAGACTCCAATCTAGCAAGATCAATGATAATGGGTTCATGCATTTTTAGTGTTCTCGGCATTCAAATTAAGGAACCTATAATCCAAGTTAGTAAAATAAACCTTTGAGATACAGTTTACGATAATAAACCTTATCAATAAAAGGTTACCCTTAAAATAACAAAAGCTATCTAGAAAACCAAAGTTGTGCTGACATTACATTAAGGGTTGTAGCAAAGCCCAATATCCCCTAGTGAAGCCATCTGCTTTCAAATCCTCAAAGCTCTAGTTCAAGAACTACATAATCATTAAAATTATTGATTATCAGAAAATTATTATTACTTAAACTCAAGATATTTGACATGAAATCTTGATAATATATGAAAAGGGGAAAATAACAACAATATGATAGTATTTAGAGGTGGCAATTTTTACCCAAATCAAAGGAAATGGGTTGGTTTGGGTAAACAATTGAAGTATAATGGGTTGAAATGGGTAGCATCATAATATCAAATGGGTTGAGATGGATAGCACTTAAACAAAATATCAAAAAACTATGTCAATGCAATGGATATAATCATTTAAGAATGATTAATAACATATTGATGAGAAAATCACTAAAAATTATCCAAATAGACTATTTGTTTACTTATAACATATCTTAAGTTAAACTAAATTGATATTTTCTAAGAACAAGCCATTTAGACCCGAATTGATTTTGCTTAAAATCCGTTTTGACCTGCACCCAACCTGGCCCAACCCGCTCATTTTGTCAGGCATAATAGTATCTATAACAGTCTTGCATACATGAGGCATATTCACAGCCTCTGTATAATTTAAACCTAGAAGGATTCTCTCAAAATCAAATGACAATTCATGATCATTTGGAAATTTTAAAATGAAACATGATATAAAGATGAATAACTCAAGAATAAAATAGCAGCAGGCTATACCTCATATTTTTTATCGGGGTTGAATATATATATATAAATAACAATGTTCAACATATCAGTTCATTGCAAAGCATATTATTTTGGTGTTAATTTCAGTCACGAGTAGTAATTACCAAATTGAACACAAGCCATAATACAAAAATGAATAGTTGTTAGACTAAAAACTTATATTCAGAAGATGCTCATCTTTCACAGCCTACAAATTCTGACAACATGGTTTACTATAAAACAAGTTAACACCAAATCATCATGTCATGAAATTCATAGAAGTCATGAAACCAAAAGAACAAAACCTAATCAAGTCTTTATGTCTACTTACCAACTGTAAAAGAGAATATGAAATGGTTGTGAAAACTAAATGTTGCAAATTAGATACCAAAACAAAACACGAAACTATTAACAGAACCAAAACACACCATTTAATTTATCTGAGCTACAACAAACACAAACGATTAGGTTATTTATTTAGGTTCACATCTAACAATGATGAAGGAACAAACCATAAAAACGCAAATTTGAAATCTTGTAACGTGAATTATCCTAGTAAATCATCGGTAATTTGACTAATTTCATTTGTTTCCTATCCAATCTGAATCAATTAACACTCACGTCAAGCATACATTTAAAAAGAACACAAAAAAACATCGATTATCAGCAATTCGTACCTCCCCGATCTTCATTTTTCACTGCTATTTGCCATCTTCTTCGATTGAGATATGTGATCGTTGAACCCTAAATCTGCAATTCGTACTTCCTTAGTCTGTGTTTATTGTTGCTATGCAGCATCTTATTCGATTAAGATATGTGATTGATGAACCCTAACTCCTCTCTCTCTCGTATCTTAAGCCGAAGAAGATCAGAGTGAAAGAAGATGCTGGATGGCGATAAGATTGAAACTAATGAGAGGGTTATGCGTACTCCTCACTTGTACCAAAAACCCTTCCTCAGTTCCTCTCACAAACAACAAACCAAAGATATTACTGCCTACTTTAATATATGTATAGTAATAATAGTTAATGTCTTATGTATTTTTAATAAAATCATAATGAACCTAAGCTTTAATAAAATCATAATGAACCTAAATTAACTACTTTTATTAAAGTGATTATTTTGATTCAATAAAACATAAAAATCATAAGTGTTTTGTTGACAGTCAGAAAAATTTGAGAAATCATGTGTAGTGTTTCGTGAAATTTTTAATGAATTTAGTTTAGTGAATTTTGAGAGGAATATTGATGGTGAAAAGTGTTAAATTGATTTAGTGGCATATAATTAAAACCCACTAAAAATTATATGTATTAAGTGTGGCACACTTAAAGTGCCACTAAAATTATAATTTAGAGGCATAAATAATAAGTGTTACTAAAAGTATGGTTAAGAATTTGTGATACATAAAAAGTGCCACTAAAACTTATATTAGTGGTACAAAAGTTAAATGCCACTAAAAACGTGTGCCACTAAATGGCATTTTATTTGTAGTGTTCTGATTCTTGTTTTCTACTGTTAAGTCATCATCTCAGAACGTTAAACTATGAGAATTATTCGTACAGATCGTCACCTATACGAATAACTCGTCGGTTTAGCATTCCGTATAATAACCGTTATAGTTTCATTTTGTTTATCCTCACATACGTTTATGCAAACTAATATCACATCAAGTATATATGTTTCAACACTGTGTTGTCTGACATGTTTCAGACTGTGTAACCCTAAGGTTTCAGTCAGATTCAGACAATCGTTTAATAGTTTCATGCTAATAAAAAGCATCAATAGTCTAAACATAGTTTTCTCGAATTGTGTACCTGAATTACTGTACATGTTCACTGTTGCAATCACTGTTCCGGCACGCGTCCGGCACTGATGTTACACTACGACTACCCTCATTTGGCGTACAAGGGTAATCAAGATTACGATCATGGTAATTATCATAGGGGTTATTACAATCAAAATGGTAACCCACAAAGACAACAACAATGTTGTTCAAGAAGTAACCATCAACAAATTCAACATCATAATCCTAGTAATCAAGAAAGTGGGTCCTCTGATGTTAAATTGGGAAATTTTCAACGCAATTCTATCATGGATGCATTAAAAGACATGAAAAAAGAGAATGAGGTCAGAGATAAAACCATTGGTGCGTTGTTGAAAAAGGTTGGCCATATAGTTGAGGAATTGGCACGAATAAAAGCATTAGATACGCTTGTTGATAATAATACCACCAACATTCCCCCAGTTGTTGAAGAAGTGCCACTGACATTGCTCATAGTTGATGATAAAGTAGAAAATATTACTAACATTTCCAAGCAATATAAGGGAGGCGCACATCAAACAGTTTACATAACACCTCGTGAGAACCCACTGAATAAGACGCTGGCAGTTCATTCAAACCACTCTCCTCTAGCTAATATTTCAATCAACATATTAAGGGAGGATGGTTTAGGTTCAAAGAAGAGAAATGTAAGAAGGGATGACACGGGTCACGATATTCAGAAGCAGACTCCTATTGATTCAACAGTCATGTCAATTATGAGAAAAGAAATATGGACATGGCATGTCAATTACCGAGCATTCAATGGAAACTCAGCAGGAAAATGTGCATTTATGCCATCTTGTGGTTATGTGACATACACTTTAACCATTAGAGCAAAAGTATGGACACGAGGTATTAATCATCGAGCCTATGATGGTAACTCGGGAGGAAAATGTTCAATTCGACCACCGTAAGTAATAAATGAGGTACGATCTGGCTGAAGACGTAAAACTTAGCACTATTTGGGAGGCAACCCTATGAACTTTGTGGGTGTGTTCACTATAAACCCTCACGAGACTTCACTCGTCCACTCGGGCTACTGAGGGGTTTAAAAGGCTTGTTGCATATGCTAAATGCAACCGTGATTCCTACGAAAGTGAGTTAGGTTTTGCTTGTTTTATCTTGTTTTCTTTGTGTTTTCTGTGTTTTTATAGGTTATTTATCTCATTCAAGCGTCTAAGTGTGGGGAAGAGCAATGAACTTTCAGGTTGATATATTCATCATGTGCGTCAGGGCGAAGCACTAAAATCCAAGGGTGCCAATCATGTTTGCATAACTTATCAGGTCAATGTGTTTTTCCTTACTCGTTTTTATTATGATTTGGTTGATGAGTTAATGTCAGTTTGTAATATGGATTCGGGTGGATCATTCCATTACCCTCATTTGACACTCGTATTTAGTATAAAATTACATTGGGGACAATGTAAGGTTTAAGTGTGGGGATGAGGGGAAACTTTGAAAAATTTTCAAAATTATTCCAAAAGATATCCTTTTGTCCACGAAAAAACAATTTTTTCTCAAAGAAAATTGTGAATGCGTCTTTAACCGGTGTATATGTGTAACTTCCTAATTATGCCTAGTTCTTTAAGTTGCGGAATAAAGTTTTCTTAGGAAAATTTGGTAGGTAGGTCTCAATTAAGGATACAAGGCTAGATAGTGGATGAACATGCATGCTTTACATCCGAAACCCGTTACCATCGTTTTTGTGAGAATTTGTGCCTATGTGGAGCATGAAATAGATGTACAATTGAATGCTCAAATTCATTTGATGTGTGATTACCATAATGTTGTTGTCATTTCAGAACTTGCATAGTTAATACATGTTAAGACCATGAGCCAAAGTGTGCACAAAAGTGACAGAGGGATTAGGATAACCCCTTGTTTTAACCTTGTGTTTTTGTTTCACCAACCCTTGACAAAATCCCCTAGTCACCACCTTTGAGCCAATTACCCATTTCTTTGTTAAACCATGCCCATTCCATTAGCCAAAATCAGCCGTTATAGCCATTTTAGTTTAGACCCATGTGATAAATCCAAATTAAGTAGTGTTTATGTCTTAAAAAAAAGAAAAAAAAGAAAAAGAAACAGAAAAAGAAAGAAAAAGAAAAAGAAAAAAAAAGAAAAAGAAAAATTCATAGTGATGTTAGTAGTGTTCAGAAATAAAATGTAATTCAATAAGGGTACATACTTACCCTAATGATTATGTATAGTAGTTGTTTGTGTGAACTTAACTTGGATTTCGCATTATTATTATTATTATTATTTTTTTAGCCACTTACATTCCTTTTCCATACCTTAGCCTAAGCCAACACTACAACCTTGAAAGACCTCTTGATTTGGGTATACTTTGTGCATAATGGTGGAGATCTGATTACTTTGCAAGCTTATGATAATGATGCATCATTATTGGATGGAGAGTTCAGAAATACTAGCGCATCATTGCTAGTCTAGATACAAAAACCGAGTGGAGTGTTCATTGTGAGAGGTGTGAATGCGTGCATGTGAACGATTTGAAGCTAAGTGTCCTTGATTAGAGATTTTCTTGTCAAATTTGTAATATTGCTTGTTGGGATGTAAATCTATTGCACGTTGTAAGTCTTGGGAATTAGGTGTGGTTTTGAAGTTTTGCTATTAACCGGTAATGAGATGTTTAAGCAATGGTTTTTGTTGAATTAATTGTTATCGTGCGTAAAGGACTTTGCTTGGGACAAGCAAAACATAAGTGTGGGGATGTGATGGGTGTCTGGTTTTCATGTGTTTTAACAGTTTAAAGTTGCGTTTTTACGTGAATTTTATGTGGAACAATGATAATTTGAAATACAATTGTGAATTTCAGGTATAAACACATTAGAGTGATGCCCGGGGGTGTTAACGAGGTGAAAAGATGCACAGATGGATCAGAAACTGTCGAGAAAAGCTCAAAACTTCGGAAGCGCATATCTTGAGCTAGAGGAAGAGTTACGGAAGCCATAATATATGAAAACCGAGTTTCTCGACGAGACGAAGCTGTTGGTGAGATCAGACTGGGCGTAGGCTATGCCCGGGCGGGCGTAGGCTACGCCCAAAAATTCAGCGTTGACAGAAATTTCCCACCGTTCAGTTTGGCCCAGCGTAGGCTACGCCCAAATTGGGCGTAGGCTACGCCCAAAACGCGGAAAACGAGTTTTTAACCCTATTTCGCCTATTTTCAAGCGACATTCCATCAAAGTCGAAAGTTAAGGTTTTTGGGGCCATTTGGGGACGATTTTTGAAGGTTTTTGCGTGGATCCAACCCTCCAAATCAAGATTCAATCCAAGAATTCATCAATGGAATCAACAATCGAAGATCAAATCGCGATGAGGCAAGCCTAGTTTCTTCGTAATCGCTTCCGGTTGATTAGGGTTGTAAGTGAAACAATGTTTGAATGTTGAATCTAGGTTTTTGATTGTAAACTTGATACGATTTCTCTTTGGTTGATTTAAACAATAGATTTATGTTTTCGTATTGTTGCGTTACCATCAGTGATTCGGTTTTCTTGCATCGTTTACTCATTGGTAGTCGTGTGATGCGTTGTGTATGTCTATTGGTAATTTTGTGAATGAGCAAGTCTTAAACGTTCGTTCCGTCTTTATCACTTTAATCGAATTGATTGACAACATCAATTTTATATGATTTCAATCTAGGTTTAACTTACATTCATTGTGGATCTTACAACCTAAAAACCGGAAGTGATTATCTTTTTCATTAATTGTTTTCAAATCAAAAGTTAAAGTTTGTTTCTTTTAAACGATTCTCTTAATTCAATTAAATTAAGTTTTTATTTTTCTTAGATTAATTAATTTGTAGTGACAATTAGCACTTTCCACTGATTCCCTGTGGAGACGACCTTACTTGCCCTTGCTATAGTCAAAGGTAGCTAAGTTCTTAATTATAAATTGTTTTTGATTGACCTACGACACATCGATCACCTTCGGCCTTACCAATGCACCGACGGTTTTCATGGATGTCATGAACCATGTTTGCAGGCCATACTTGGATAAATTTGTGATTGTATTCATTGAAGATATTCTGATATACTCTAAGAGTAAAGAAGAGCACAAGCAACACCTTAAGTTGGTTTTGGAGATCTTAAGAGATGCACAACTGTATGCCAAATTCTCCAAGTGTGAATTTTGGCTTAAGGAAGTTCAATTCTTGGGACACATAGTCAATGAAAAGGGTGTTCACGTGGATCCTACGAAGATAGATGCGGTGAAGAATGGGAGTACACCGAAGACACCAACGGAGATTCGATCATTCCTTGGATTTGCCGGTTACTATCGGCGGTTTATTTCGAATTTCTCCAGGATTGATGTCCCTCTCACTTCTTTAACTCAAAAGGATAGACCTTATGAGTGGGGACCAAAGCAAGAAGAGGCATTTCAGACCTTGAAGCAGAAACTTTGTGATGCTCTTGTCTTGACGTTGCCTGACGGAAATGATGATTTTGTGGTTTACTGTGATGCATCCAACCTAGGTCTCGGTTGTGTCCTCATGCAACGGGGAAAGGTTGTGGCATATGCATCGAGACAATTGAAGATTCACGAGAAGAACTACACCACACACGATTTGGAACTTGGTGCAGTCGTGTTTGCTTTGAAGATATGGAGACATTATTTTTATGGCACAAAGTGTGTAGTCTTTACTGATCATAAGAGTTTGCAACATATTCTCAATCAGAAGGAACTTACCATGAGACAACGGAGATGGGTTGAACTGTTGAATGATTATAAGTGTGAAATTCGCTACCATCCTGTTAAAGCGAATGTAGTAGCAGACGCGCTTAGTCGCAAAAGTCATGTTCAAATCCATAGTGTCCGAGTGCACAATAATCTTCGTAATGATGTTCTTACAGCCCAACAACACTCATTGGCTCAAGATAGCCTAAAATATGAGATGTCATGCTGGGCCGAGTTATTATTGGAAACTAAGGAGGACCGTTTGATGTATTATTTGAATCGGTTGTGGATACCGAACAGGGGTTATCTTAGGATGATGATTTTGGATAAAGCTCATAAGTCACGTTACTCAATCCATCCGGGAGCTGATAAGATGTATCAAGACCTTAGAGTCTTGTATTGGTGGCCTGGAATGTAGCCAAGTGCCTTAACTGTGCTAAAGTCAAGGTAGAACATCAGCGACCTTCGGGATTGTTAATGCAACCATTAATACCCATGTGGAAGTGGGAGAATATATCCATGGATTTTATTACCAAACTCCCACGGACCGCAAGTGGTAATGATAGTATTTGGGTGATAATTGATAGATTAACCAAGTCGGCTCATTTCTTACCACTACGCGAGACGTACCCTGTGCGGAAACTAGCTCGTATCTACGTTGATGAGATCGTTAGTCGACATGGAATTCCCCTAAGCATAATATCGGATCGTGATTCTCGTTTCACGGCACGATTTTGGGAATCACTTCATGAAGCATTTGGAACAAGACTGGATCTTAGTACCGCCTATCATCCTCAAACGGATGGAAAGACGGAGCGAATGATTCAGACACCAGAAGACATGCTAAGAGCTTGTGTCATCGATTTTGGTGCCAACTGGGATAGCCATCTACCATTAGTCGAGTTCTCGTATAACAACAGTTATCACGCGAGCATTGGTATGGCGCCGTTAGAAGCTCTTTATGGTAGAAAATGTCGGTCACCTATTTGTTGGACCGAGGTCGGTGAATCGCAGATCACTGGTCCTGAGATTATCCAAGAAACGAATGACAAGATTCACCAGATTCGCGACAATCTGTTACCTGCTCGCAGTCGACAGACGAGTTACGCGGATAAGCGACGGAAACCTTTAGAGTTTGAAGTTGACGATATGGTATTACTCAAAGTATCACCTTGGAAAGGAGTGGTACGATTCGGGAAGAAGGGTAAGCTTGCTTCACGTTAGGTTGGCCCTTTTAAGATTCTTGAACGAATCGAGAAGGTTGCCTACAAGTTGGAACTTCCTCCTGAACTTAGCAATGTACACCTGACGTTTCACGTATCCAACTTAAGGAAATGCTTAGCTGATCAGGATCTTCAGGTACCACTCGATGACATCCGCGTCGATGATACCATGCACTTCGTTGAAAAGCCAGTTGAGATAATGGGCCGTGAAGTTAAGAAACTCAAACGCAGTAGAATTCCAATTGTCAAAGTACGATGGGAGTCGAAGCGTGTGTCACACCCCCAATTTCAACTAACGGAATCATACCGTTTGGGAACGTGACAAACCAGGATCTCAGATCATTAGACATAGCGAAGACCTCTATATGAATTTCAAAAACATACGTTGGTCTTTAAAACAAACATAATAACCAGAGTTTACAAAAAGTGCGGAAGCGTTTAAAAACCATAAACAGTTGTAAATCAAACATTACAATTCAAGTACTTAAATATTCAAATTTAAATAATCAAAATGAAAGAAATGCATGAGACTCTATCTTCCTAGTCCATGCCAGCTGTTACGCGCGCCTTAGCGTCCTGAGAAAACATGCAAATCAAGTCAACACAAAGGTTGGTGCATAACACAGGTTTTAAATAATCATAGTGTTCAAAACATCAGTTTGAATAACAAGTTGTAGATAACATAATCACAATTGCACAGTCATGATAGCTAGTCATATAACTATTTACATACGTGTTCGACACCGAAGCTGACTAGTTGCCATGCTATAGCATGTTTTCGCCTTGCCACTATTGTCTATCACAACAATAGTAAAAATATGTGTTTGGTCAGTCAAACACCTGCGTAGATCCCATCTACCAGGTGAGGTTTGTCAAACCTAATAGATCTATTTCCAACTACCACGCTTTGCATTTCAGCAAACTAAACGGTTCGAGGTGTGTAAGGACTTTCAAGTTGATATGTTTTCACATAATGTAAACAGATAACTCATGCAAGTGTTATGTATCTAAAAATCATTTTGTTGCACATGTTTTCTCCCCCAAAACAGTTTGAAATAAGAAAGGGGCCGTGTACGCACCTTTGATGATAGCAGAATGATCACACACTAAAAGCTCGTGAAAGAAATCCTTCTACGAAGAATCTGTGTTTAAACAATAACCTAGTGTTATTCGAATAATCGTTTTGTGCTTGAAATCACATACGTATCAACATACGTATGTTAAAGTGTGAGAATTTGGCATACGGAAGTACGCGTGCTTTTGAAATCGTTTAAATAAAATCACATTTGATTTTATTTAATTAAACGTAATTATACGCGATTTCGTGTTCGGATTAAAATATGGATTTTATCATTTCAACACGTTCGGAATTTCGTTACGGTTCCAACGCAACTTGAACGGACTTAATCGGAGTTAGAACGGGTGAATTACAATATAAAAACCAAAATGGTTTTAAGTCTCAAAAAAATCGGCCAGGTCAGGGTTCGAACCCTTGACCTACCAGTCCACACACCCAGCTACAACCAGTCGATCTACTAAAGCTTTTGTTAACAGATCCAATCCCAAATGGTTTTAAACACAAATGGGCCGGCTCTCCTTTGTCTTCCTATAGCCGAAGCAAACAACTCCAACTGAACCCGATTTCGAATCCGATTGCACCCATCAACACCAGATTATCATTCTAATCACTTATGCATTCCTAATGGTGGTTTTAATTCGATCAATGTGTTCAAATTTACCCACATAAGCCTCGGTTTTCAACCAAACCAACTTTAAAATTCAAAATCTTCTAATTCGTTGAAATTAAATGAAATCATCCTAGCACAATCATTAATCGGAACTATCTGATATTAACCATATCAATCAATTTGATTTTTCAATCCGTTTGCTATAAAATCCCCAAATCGTCTTCACACTAAGAACCCTAGAATCGAACTCCCACAATTCGTAATTACCTGATGAAATTGCCATGACATTAACCTTAGTCGAACACCTCTGAACCTATCCATACTGTTTAATTACATTTTTAAACCGGTTTAATCAACAACCCCCAAAACAACCTTATTACGAGCCCTAATTACTTGAACCCTATCAATTCGATGTTAACAGATGAAATTGATCTAGGATAACCCTTATTCGACATGTTTAGAAAATGTAGGAATCAAGAATTACCTGATTTGATTTCAAATCGATGTAGTTCCCTTCTAGGATGATGTTCGGCCTACTCCCGTATCAACCTTGCTCCCAGATGTTCTTCTGTTCGAATTCTTGTGTGTGAAATAGCCTAATGATGCCGATTTAGGTTTCTATAACATCAATTTGATGGATTGATATCGTATTATAAGCATTCGATCTAACCGACTTCGGTTACCATTTTTGAAGTTAATATTCACTTAATTTCGATCATTATGTGATCATCAACGGTTGGTAACTGTTATACATCATCAATGTGTATTGATTACATGATTAAATTGGTTAATTGTAACAAATTTAAAGGAATTCCGAATTTCCTTAACAAATTAACCGAATTTTGACTTGTAGAAGTCAAAATTGCCACTAAAAATCAATTACAAGTTTAATCTTGAATAATTTAACACTTAGGACTTTATTTTTCTTAATTCCTAACTCCTATAATTTATTCCGGCTCGACAACATATCATTTCGATCAATAAAGTCACTTTAAAAATTCCAATTTATCACTAATTGGTTCCTTTAACTTAGTATTGGGCTAAATTAACCCAATAGAACTTAATTTAAACTCATTGGACCCATTTTTAACCTTACTGGACTTTCTAGATCTCACTGGGCCTCACTGGGCCTTCCTGGCCTACCTTGGCCTTCCCTGGGCCTACTTTGTTCACATTGGGCCTTAATGGGCCTCTCTTTGCTTATTGGGCCTACATTGGCTCTGTTGGGCCTACATAGACTCCGTTGGGCCTAATTGATCTTATTGAGTCTTCCTTGACCTTACTGGATCCTCTTTGGCTTTACTAGGCCTTCATTGGTCTTGTTGGGCCTTCATTGGCCTTGTTGGGCCTGTTGGACCTTCATTGGTCCTATTGGGCCTTGATTTGCCTTATTGGGCCTGTGATAGCACCAACTCCCGTTAACAAAGTTAGTGTGAAAAGTCGGATTGTCACATCATCCCCTTGTTGAAGGAATTTTCGTCCCGAAAATTAGCAAGTGTTAAGAGTAGTAAGGAAACTACTTACGAGTTTAGATCGTACGTGTTAGTGTGATTTGATCATTCTGTGTGCTTGTGTGTACTCACACACAAAGTCTAATGCTTGCAACATCACAACTCAATTGTGATCGTTCAATGTAACTGTTTTGCGTGTTCACTAGTTAGTTCACCTAACTGTGACTGTTTGTGTTTGATCATACTGTGTTGTGTAGCCTCACACCTAGTGAGTGTCTGAAACTGTTTGTACTATGCAACCCCGCACATAGCAAAGTGTATGTAACCAATGTACTATGCAACCCCGCACATAGCAAAATGTATGTAACCAATCGTGTATGTACTACCATATCATGTAACATATGAAATGTAGCACATAAAACATATAAAATGTAATGTAGCACAAATATCTGTAACAAAATCAATTGAATAAATAAAACGTTTGTGCTTACAGTTTGAAATTTGCAGTGTTGATGTGTGAAAGCATCACGTCATCCCCTTGTTGAAGGAAATTTCGTCCCGAAATTTAACGTGCGCTCTCAGTGTTAGCAGTAGCTGTCTTGAATAGATGAGGATATTTCTTCATCATTTGATCTTCCCGTTCCCATGTGAATTCAGGACCCCGTCTTGAATTCCATCGAACTTTGACTATTGGAATCTTGCTTTGCTTCAGTTGTTTGACCTCTCGGTCCATGATTTCTGCTGGTTCTTCAATGAATCGCAGTTGTTCATCTACTTGTATTTCTTCCAATGGTACAATCAATGTCTCATCAGAAAGACATTTCTTTAAGTTTGACACATGAAAAACATCATGAACTCCACTGAGTTCATCCGGTAATTTGAGTTGGTACGCAACCGGACCAATCCTTTTCAGAATCTCAAAAGGTCCTACGTAACGTGGACTAAGCTTTCCGCGCTTGCCGAATCGTATCACACCTTTCCAAGGTGATACCTTTAGAAGAACTCGGTCTCCTACTTGAAATTCCAACGGCTTGCGACGTTTGTCTGCATAACTCTTCTGTCTATCCCTAGCCGCTGCCATACGATTCCGGATTTGAACTATCTTCTCTGTTGTCTCGTGCACCAGTTCAGGGCCTGTTATCTGACTGTCTCCAATCTCAGCCCAGCAAACTGGTGAACGACATTTGCGACCATACAAAGCTTCAAACGGTGCTGCTTGAATACTTGTATGATAACTATTATTGTAAGAGAATTCCACTAACGGTAAATGATTCTCCCAGCTATCACCAAAATCAATTACACAAGCTCGTAACATATCCTCGAGCGTTTGAATCGTTCGTTCACTTTGACCGTCGGTCTGTGGATGATAAGCGGTACTCATATCCAAACGAGTCCCCAATGACTTATGAAGAGATTTCCAAAAATTGGAAGTAAACCGGGCATCCCGATCTGATATGATAGATATTGGCACACCATGCCGTGCTACTACTTCCTTGATGTAAATGCGAGTCAACTTCTCCATCTTGTCAGTTTCTTTGATTGCTAAGAAGTGTGCAGATTTCGTTAACCGATCGACAATTACCCATATTGTATCACAACCGCTCGGTGTACGGGGTAACTTAGTAATGAAATCCATCGAAATCTGTTCCCACTTCCACATCGGTATTTCTGGTTGTTGCAGTAAACCAGATGGTTTCTGATATTCAACTTTAACTTTCGAACAAGTCAAACATTTGCTAACGTACTTAGCAATATCAGCTTTCATGTGAGGCCACCAATACAGTGCCTTCAAGTCATGGTACATCTTGTCTGATCCCGGATGGACTGAATATCTGGACTTGTGTGCTTCGTCCATCACGAGTTCCCTTAAACCTCCATACAAAGGTATCCACATTCGGTCAATGAAATAACGAATTCCATCAGGTTTAACATTCAATTGTTCTTCCATTCCTCGTAAAGATTCCGGTACTAAGTTTTCCGTTTTCAAAGCCTCAATTTGAGCACTGTGTACCTTGTCTGGTAAGTCAGTATGTATTGTCATCATAAGTGCGCGAACCCGTCTTGTTCCCGTTGTATCTTTTCTGCTCAAAGCATCGGCTACGACATTAGCCTTTCCCGGGTGATACTTAATCGCACACTCGTAATCGTTCAACAATTCAACCCATCGTCGTTGCCTCATGTTAAGCTCCTTCTGATCAAAGATATGTTGCAAACTCTTATGATCAGTGTAAATAGTGCACTTAGTTCCATACAAATAATGCCTCCAAATCTTCAAAGCAAAAACCACTGCTCCTAACTCCAAGTCATGAGTAGTGTAATTCTTTTCGTGTGTTCTTAGTTGTCTGGAAGCATAAGCGATCACTTTATCCCGTTGCATCAACACACATCCCAAACCTTGTCCAGATGCGTCACAATACACCGCAAAGTCTTCTGTTCCTTCCGGTAAGGACAGAATCGGTGCACTGCAGAGCTTCTGTTTCAATAACTGGAATGCAACTTCCTGTTTATCCGTCCAGTTATACTTTGTTCCCTTGTGCGTCAGAGCTGTAAGTGGTTGAGCGATCTTTGAGAAACCCTCAATGAATCGTCGATAATAACCCGCCAAACCAAGGAATTGTCGTACCTCGGTAGGGGTCTTTGGCGCTTCCCAATTCTTAATCGCTTCAATCTTCGCTGGATCAACATGTATACCCTTTTCATTAACTATATGACCCAAGAACTGTACTTCTCGCATCCAGAAATCACATTTCGAGAACTTAGCGTACAGTTGTTCCTGTTTCAATAGTTCTAACAGTAACCGAAGATGTTCAGCATGTTCCTCCTCAGACTTTGAATAAATGAGAATGTCATCGATGAAAACAATGACAAACTTATCAAGATAAGGTTTACAAACACGATTCATGAGATCCATGAATACAGCTGGAGCATTTGTCAACCCAAATGGCATGACCAAGAACTCATAATGGCCATAGCGCGTCCTGAATGCTGTTTTCGGAATATCTTCCTCCTGAACTCTTAGTTGATGATAACCCGACCTGAGATCAATCTTCGAGTAGTAACTCGAACCTTGCAACTGATCGAACAGATCGTCAATCCTGGGTAACGGATACCGGTTCTTGATAGTAACCTTATTCAACTCCCGGTAATCAATACACATACGGAAAGTCCCGTCCTTCTTCTTTACAAACAATACTGGAGCTCCCCACGGTGAAAAACTAGGTCGTATAAAACCCTTATCCAACAATTCTTGCAATTGTGTGGATAACTCTTGCATTT
The DNA here is from genome assembly GCA_009363875.1 of Mikania micrantha. Classification (NCBI taxonomy): domain Eukaryota; kingdom Viridiplantae; phylum Streptophyta; class Magnoliopsida; order Asterales; family Asteraceae; genus Mikania; species Mikania micrantha. Next base: position 35,724,423 of record CM018692.1, read on the forward strand.
CTGACGGTGCAAGTCGATAAGGCGCCCTAGCTATCGGTGCTGCGTCTGGTGTAAGATCGATTCGGAATTCCACCTGTCTCACAGGCGGTAATCCCGGCAAGTCTTCTGGAAATACCTCCGGAAACTCACAAACTATAGGTATATCTTCAAGTCTCTTCTCAGCTACCGGCTTTTCAGTTATAAGTGCTATAACTGCCGTATGACCTTTCCGCAGACATTTGTGTGCTTTCATACAAGATATGAGACGCAGTGGCGTACTGCTCTTCTCTCCTTGTACATATAATGTCTCTCCCTGCGGAAGAGGTATACGAACAATCTTTTCATGGCATACAATTTCAGCCTGGTTCTTAGACAACCAGTCCATGCCAATAACTACATCAAAACTGCCTAAGGCAATAGGCATCAAATCAATCTCTAATGTCTGACCCATCAAATCAAGAATACATCCCTTATAAATGTTTTCTACTACAATCAACTTACCATCCGCTAACTCCACAGTATAGGGACTATCTAAGGCAGTGGGACTAACATCTAGTGACTTAGCAAGTGAACTAGATACAAAACTCCGGTCGGCACCAGTGTCAAATAACATAGAGGCATAGTGATTATTTAGGAGGAACGTACCCGTAACGATGTTGGGATCCTCCCGCGCTTGACGTCCTCCAATCACGAACGCCCTGCCTCTAGCACCGTTGTTGTTGTTATTATTGTTGTTGTTATTGTTGGTGCCATTTCCATTACCGTTGCCTCCTCCATTACCATTACCATTGTTGTCCCCGCCTTTCTTGAGTTGTGGGAAATCTTTCTTGAAATGGCCCATCTTGCCGCATTCAAAACAACCTTTCTGCGCGTTGTTTTGATTGTTATTCTGGTTGTTATTGTTGTTCTGCAGCTCTCCGCGACAGTCTTTAGCCGCATGCCCAACCTTGCCACACCTCTGGCACTTAGCTCTGTCACATTGGTTACCTGCATGATGGTAACCACACTTGTTACACTTGGGGTGCTTACCAATATAGCCCCCCGATGATGATGATTGCTGACCACTGCTTGAACCATGATAAGACTTGTTTGAGTCTTGTTTCCTGTTTTGCTGATGTGATTGTTGGTTGTTGCCCTTGAAGTTGTTACTATCCCACTTTCTCTTGTGATCTCCTACCTTGGTAGCAGATGTTCGCTTAGGCAGGGTCCCTTGCAACACTGCCTGATCAGTAAGCTGATGTGCTAGACGAACAGCTTGTTGGATAGTGGTGGGATTTGCTGAAGTCACCAAACCTTGAATTTGAGGCACTAGTCCTCCAATGTACCTTTCGATCCACTTACTGGCTGGAGTAGCCATGTGTGGTAGCAGTCTGGCCAGTTCATGCGATCTGGTCGTGTATTCCTCAATATTTGACCCCTCCATCTTGAGGTGCCAATACTCCTCCTCCAACTTCTGCATTTCACTACGAGGACAATACTCCTCTTGTAGCAAAGTTTTGAAGTTGTTCCAGGTCAACGCATTTGCTTCTCCCAACCCCAGAGTCTGAACATTGGAGTTCCACCAAGTCAGTGCTGGACCCTCCAACGTTCCAGTAGCAAATTTCACTTTACTGTCATCCGGGCAGTTGCACATTTCGAACACAGACTCGGCTTTTTCAATCCATCGGAGAAGTCCTATGGCCCCCTCCGACCCTTTGAAGTTGTGTGGTTTGCAGTCCAAGAACATCTTGAACGTGCAGACTTGTGGGTTAATCACTCCCCCAGCTGGACCCTGTGGCCCTGTGTTGTGTGTCTGAGCATACTGTGCAATAGCCTCTGCGACTCTGTTGTTAATTAGCTCGTTGAGCTCAGCAACAGTCATATGTACGTTTCCCTCAGCCATTAGGTTCCTATTTATAAGAAGTGTTAGCACGAAGTCAAAATCCAATGTAACATGTGTAAGTAAAACAACAAACACAACATGTAATATAATCAACACAATTGTTGGAAACAAACAATAATTCTTCCATAAATAGAAACTTTCTTTGAGTACAATACTTTTTGAAATGAAATACAAAATTTCAAATTACTAATGTAGGAACACAACCCGTTCCTAATAAGTTTAAATAAAACAAGAAATAAAAGAAAGAAAATCAATCGTCCTCAACAGTGGATTCAGGATCGGACTCAGCAACTGGTGCTGGTTCCTCCTCCTCATCCTCGTCCTGTTCCTCATTCTCAACTACTACTAGATCCTCTAAAGCTTCAATCCTGCCCTCCAAGATCTCGGCTCGGTTCTCAGACTCCTCTAAACGACCAATCATGTTCACCATCTCATCCCGCATGTCATGAACTAGATGGGCAAGTTCATCCTGCCTCTCAATGGCATCCCATAACTCCTGGGATCTCTGATAGAGCTTCTCCTCTGCTGTATCCACGTCCTCGCGCAACTTGGCGATCTCCTCTGCGTCCGTCCTTCGCCTCTTAGGCTCAGGAGCATCCAGTACGGGTGGTGGATGTGTAGATGGTCCTGCAGCATAGAGTCCCTGGGTATTCACCCATGGTGCCTCTTCCGAATCCTCAACTGGATCCTCATCTGGATCCTCCTCTGGATCCTCATCAGGATCCTCGTCTGGATCCTCCTCCGGATCCTCCTCCGGGTCTTCCTCCGGATCCTCCTCTGGATCGGAGTCCTCCATCTCATATGGTGGAGGTGATGGAATGGGTGGTGGTGGTGATGATGGTGGTGCCGGAACCATCGGCTCCTCATCCTCGGAATCATCAATGATAACATAAGGAACTGATGATGAAGCCATGCCTGTTACATAATATCATATGTAAGTGCAGTGCCATGGAATACGTAAGCAAATCAATTACATAATGTCATATGTAATTTCTAAGCAGTATGTGTAAACATGTGTGTCTAATGTCTAACAGTCATAGTCTAGGCCTACAAATGCAAACCTAGTTCGCTATAACCAATGGCTCTGATACCAATCTGTCACACCCCCAATTTCAACTAACGGAATCATACCGTTTGGGAACGTGACAAACCAGGATCTCAGATCATTAGATATAGCGAAGACCTCTATATGAATTTCAAAAACATACGTTGGTCTTTAAAACAAACATAATAACCAGAGTTTACAAAAAGTGCGGAAGCGTTTAAAAACCATAAACAGTTGTAAATCAAACATTACAATTCAAGTACTTAAATATTCAAATTTAAATAATCAAAATGAAAGAAATGCATGAGACTCTATCTTCCTAGTCCATGCCAGCTGTTACGCGCGCCTTAGCGTCCTGAGAAAACATGCAAATCAAGTCAACACAAAGGTTGGTGCATAACACAGGTTTTAAATAATCATAGTGTTCAAAACATCAGTTTGAATAACAAGTTGTAGATAACATAATCACAATTGCACAGTCATGATAGCTAGTCATATAACTATTTACATACGTGTTCGACACCGAAGCTGACTAGTTGCCATGCTATAGCATGTTTTCGCCTTGCCACTATTGTCTATCACAACAATAGTAAAAATATGTGTTTGGTCAGTCAAACACCTGCGTAGATCCCATCTACCAGGTGAGGTTTGTCAAACCTAATAGATCTATTTCCAACTACCACGCTTTGCATTTCAGCAAACTAAACGGTTCGAGGTGTGTAAGGACTTTCAAGTTGATATGTTTTCACATAATGTAAACAGATAACTCATGCAAGTGTTATGTATCTAAAAATCATTTTGTTGCACATGTTTTCTCCCCCAAAACAGTTTGAAATAAGAAAGGGGCCGTGTACGCACCTTTGATGATAGCAGAATGATCACACACTAAAAGCTCGTGAAAGAAATCCTTCTACGAAGAATCTGTGTTTAAACAATAACCTAGTGTTATTCGAATAATCGTTTTGTGCTTGAAATCACATACGTATCAACATACGTATGTTAAAGTGTGAGAATTTGGCATACGGAAGTACGCGTGCTTTTGAAATCGTTTAAATAAAATCACATTTGATTTTATTTAATTAAACGTAATTATACGCGATTTCGTGTTCGGATTAAAATATGGATTTTATCATTTCAACACGTTCGGAATTTCGTTACGGTTCCAACGCAACTTGAACGGACTTAATCGGAGTTAGAACGGGTGAATTACAATATAAAAACCAAAATGGTTTTAAGTCTCAAAAAAATCGGCCAGGTCAGGGTTCGAACCCTTGACCTACCAGTCCACACACCCAGCTACAACCAGTCGATCTACTAAAGCTTTTGTTAACAGATCCAATCCCAAATGGTTTTAAACACAAATGGGCCGGCTCTCCTTTGTCTTCCTATAGCCGAAGCAAACAACTCCAACTGAACCCGATTTCGAATCCGATTGCACCCATCAACACCAGATTATCATTCTAATCACTTATGCATTCCTAATGGTGGTTTTAATTCGATCAATGTGTTCAAATTTACCCACATAAGCCTCGGTTTTCAACCAAACCAACTTTAAAATTCAAAATCTTCTAATTCGTTGAAATTAAATGAAATCATCCTAGCACAATCATTAATCGGAACTATCTGATATTAACCATATCAATCAATTTGATTTTTCAATCCGTTTGCTATAAAATCCCCAAATCGTCTTCACACTAAGAACCCTAGAATCGAACTCCCACAATTCGTAATTACCTGATGAAATTGCCATGACATTAACCTTAGTCGAACACCTCTGAACCTATCCATACTGTTTAATTACATTTTTAAACCGGTTTAATCAACAACCCCCAAAACAACCTTATTACGAGCCCTAATTACTTGAACCCTATCAATTCGATGTTAACAGATGAAATTGATCTAGGATAACCCTTATTCGACATGTTTAGAAAATGTAGGAATCAAGAATTACCTGATTTGATTTCAAATCGATGTAGTTCCCTTCTAGGATGATGTTCGGCCTACTCCCGTATCAACCTTGCTCCCAGATGTTCTTCTGTTCGAATTCTTGTGTGTGAAATAGCCTAATGATGCCGATTTAGGTTTCTATAACATCAATTTGATGGATTGATATCGTATTATAAGCATTCGATCTAACCGACTTCGGTTACCATTTTCGAAGTTAATATTCACTTAATTTCGATCATTATGTGATCATCAACGGTTGGTAACTGTTATACATCATCAATGTGTATTGATTACATGATTAAATTGGTTAATTGTAACAAATTTAAAGGAATTCCGAATTTCCTTAACAAATTAACCGAATTTTGACTTGTAGAAGTCAAAATTGCCACTAAAAATCAATTACAAGTTTAATCTTGAATAATTTAACACTTAGGACTTTATTTTTCTTAATTCCTAACTCCTATAATTTATTCCGGCTCGACAACATATCATTTCGATCAATAAAGTCACTTTAAAAATTCCAATTTATCACTAATTGGTTCCTTTAACTTAGTATTGGGCTAAATTAACCCAATAGAACTTAATTTAAACTCATTGGACCCATTTTTAACCTTACTGGACTTTCTAGATCTCACTGGGCCTCACTGGGCCTTCCTGGCCTACCTTGGCCTTCCCTGGGCCTACTTTGTTCACATTGGGCCTTAATGGGCCTCTCTTTGCTTATTGGGCCTACATTGGCTCTGTTGGGCCTACATAGACTCCGTTGGGCCTAATTGATCTTATTGAGTCTTCCTTGACCTTACTGGATCCTCTTTGGCTTTACTAGGCCTTCATTGGTCTTGTTGGGCCTTCATTGGCCTTGTTGGGCCTGTTGGACCTTCATTGGTCCTATTGGGCCTTGATTTGCCTTATTGGGCCTGTGATAGCACCAACTCCCGTTAACAAAGTTAGTGTGAAAAGTCGGATTGTCACAGCGTGGTCCATAATTCACCTAGTAACGGGAAGATCAGATGAAGCTTAAGTACCCACACTTATTCACTACAGTCACTCCAAGTTGAACTTCGGGACGAAATTCTCTTAACTAGGGGAGACTGTAACATCACTGTGTTTTGGGTTTGTCCGTACAAGTGTAATTGTATTGATAAAACCCGATATGATAATTGAAAATGACTATGAATTATTTGTTGATATTATCACTTATAAATACATACTAAGAACATATGATTATAAGCATAAACCCTGGGAGGTTTAGTTGAAACACAATTAAATAGAACCAGAGAGTTTACTGCAGTTGTATTAACTTGATATGAACTAAGGACTGGGAATGGTAGTGGTATAGGATTCTATAGCCAAAGATAGGCAAAGATATAATCATGGTCTATCGAATAGGTGGTGGGATGGCGGCAGAGGCAGTTGCGACTGACCTCTACGTATTCCCTATACATAAACCATCTTCGGTTTATCATGATTATATCAGTGTTGAGGCTTTGGTGAGGAGAATCTGAGGTTTTGGTTTGGGATGAGAAAGGTTATTGAGGTTAGTTATTGTTTGGTTACTAAACATAGTCAAGGACACATGGTCATGGTTTATCGAAATGGTGGTGGGACGATGGCTGGATAGGTTGCCACCTACTCCTACATGTGCCCTATACATAAGCTTATTTCGGTCTATCATGGATGTGTCAGTGATATGGTTTAGTGGGATTCGAATTGGGTGACGATTCACACGAATATAATTATTTGGAATAATATTCTGAAATGATATTCCATAAATCGTAAATCGAATCGAAATACGATACGAGCGGCGTCTTCGAAAAGGTGACGATCTTTACGAATATGTACGTGAGTAACGCGTTTCGATGAGATAACGAAATAATATTTAATGATATTAAAATAAGAATAATAAATTAAAAACGTTTATTAGGAATTACAACCTAAAACGTATACGAACAAATCATTTTATTAAATAAATAATCTAACGAAAGTGGTCGAAGGCATTTTTATTAAACAACTTTCTTTGAAATCATTTTAGTAAAACGAAATATAATTATTTAAACGTTTTGTGTTTTAAATGTATTTTTACGATCGAAACCGATTATTTAATGAGTTGATCGCGAAATAAACGAAACCGAGCACATGAGAAAGACGCGGGGTATAAATGGTGGAACCTACTTCATTTCCTTCATTCTTCCACCCTCCACTCGCCCTCTAGAACATAAACCCGCCACCCATTTCTCTCTCTAACTTCTCTCTAAGAGAACTCCCTCATTTTTTAACGGATTTTCAAGATCTTGGTGTCCAAACGACCGCGTGATCGAGGAGAACATAAACCCACGAAGAAACCTCACGTTTGATCTACATTTCGAGGTAAATCTGGAGATTTACTTTTTGGTTTTTGTTAAAAGCTTCATGCGTACATGGCTGCCCACTTTTAAGCGAATTTAGGGTTTTAACCTTGTTAATCGGACTAATACTAACCCATAGAAGCCATGGACGACTTGCAAAAGCTTAGAACTAGGTAGGGATGAAGATGATGAACAGTTGATGATGGTTGGTTCATGGGAGTGCTGCTGGCCGAACCATTAAGGCCGAACGTGTGTGGATGAGGGCTGTTTTGGCCGAACCTTCATGTGCCACGAACCAGGGTATTGGCCGAACCCTGAACATGATGTGGCAGGTGAGCCATGAACCTATCACAACTGAACCCTCCCTCTCTTGGCCGAACCGTGTTCCACGAATCCTAACGGCTTCAACGAACCAATAGACTTGGCCAAACCTTAGCACTCACGCAAACTAAGTATGTCACGAACCTGGAACCCACATGCAGCGAACCTTAGTCTACAATCGTTTTCTTTTAGCTGAACCTTGGACCAAGGTGTTGGCCGAACCTAAACTATGTTGAGGCCGAACCTAGGGTGTAATAAGGTCGAGGTTCGCTGGAATCCAGGAATAAATCCAACTTAAGGCGTTAAACTAGAGATGTGAGTAAATCAAGGGACATAAGAGCTTATGTATACCTATGCATGCATGAGGAATTATAAGAGCTACCACCTTCTCTCTCTCTAAACATGAGTTTACAAAGTATGGTTTATATACATTGGAAACATTTTATGAAATTAACCTAAGAGTAAATTTTTGAACATAAAAGTCAATGTTTATAACTTAGAAAGTTGGGTGGTCGATTTAATTGGATATGCATGCATGGATAGACATGTGTATGATTAAGGATATCACCCTTTATCATACATATTTATGAGGGTATACTTAGCATCTCACGACTTGTTTATCCTCATTTGATAATTAAAACTAACAAGTTTAGATTACCTTGTTATGATGATCATTTATAAAGCCTTGAGTGTTACTACTTAACTTAAGACAAATAAACTAAGTTAATGAAATACTTACGAGTTTAAAGTAAACACTTATGGGAAATGAAATGCGTATACTTATGAACACAAACACATATTAAATATAGATTGTTGAGTTTCTTTTGATTTCACATACGTGAGCGCGCATACTACAAACACTGATTCTAAGGAATTCAGGTGAGTTCTCATAACCTTCTTTTTAAATCATTTTCTTTTTAAACTCGGAGGTGTAACATGTATACCAATTTTATATTAATTATTATTCATAACACATGGATGACACTTGTTTTATCATTATGATATTCATATTATTGGATTATCATTGTTTATGGATTGTCACGGATTATCTCGGATTATCACAACTCCATAAGACATTGTTGTTGACTTCGGTCATCCGCAATGATCACATGTATTGTCACGTGGATTACCACAACTCCATGGGTCATTGCCATTGATTTCGGTCATTCACAATGATGCATGTATTGTAACATGGATTACTACAACTCCATGTGTCGTTGTCATTGACTTCGGTCATTCACGATGATGCATGTATTGTCACGTGGATTACCACAACTCCATGGGTCGTTGTCATTGATTTCAGTCATTCACAATGATTGCATGTATTGTCACTTATACTATTTGGAAATATTGATGATTGAGATTGGTTGAATATATGTGATTGACTATTCGTGATTATTTGAATTATGTGATTGTTGTGTTTGTGTTTGTGTGTTGGCAGTGTTGGATTATCTAGCAGGTGCGCATGTGGATTTTCTCGGAAAATTATAAACTTTCACAAACATTATATAAACATTTTTGAAAACATAAAAACTTATGATTACTCACCAGCCACTTTCTAGTTGACACTTGATTTTCTACATGTTTCAGGAAACGAGGAGAAGTAGGTATAGCAGGATAGCTCTACATCTTTTAGACATCATCACTTAGGGTTTTGGACTCAGCTAAAATAACTGAAATTCTGAAGATTAGAGTTTAGTTAGTTTAGCTAAATCTTTTGTGTAATTGTTGTAACTAATTCATGAGGAACATGATTTTTGTGTAATTAATTTGGTTGATTAATTGATATGTGATGATTTAATTAGATGCCCATGAGCTTATATGAACAATCTACACATCCCTCGTGCCATCCCGACGTTTCTGCCATCAGTCGGGGTGTTACACATTTTATCATCAAAAAGGATTTCTCAATATAATAAAAAAAAATATTTTAATATCAAAAAACACACTTTTAAAAAATCAAATTGTTATAAAACATGAAACTTTCCAATAATTTATAACTCATAAATTCTTTTTATAATTTATAAGTCATTGTTATTAACTATTTTTTTTCTTTTTCAACTTGTGTAATAATAGATAACATCATATAATTTTGTAAAAAAGGACATTTTTTAGAAAAAATCTTTTTAAAAATGAAATGTTTAGAAATCAAACTTTGAAAAAGGATTTTTTTTTTAAAATACAATATTATTATTTTATTTTATATGTAATGTTGATCATATTTTAAATTAAAAATCATTTACAATTTTTAAATTAATATTATTGAATACTTATTAATTTTTATTCAACCGTGTAATACACGGGATACAAACCTAGTATATATATATATATATATATATATATATAGGGATGAGCTCTTATAATAACCCATCTTAATTGCGTAAACTCAATAACTCTAATCTATTGGTTCAAGAATTCTAATTACTTTAAATACAAAAGGGTATTTTAGTCATTTGATTTTATTACGAAAATCAGATTTAATAAGAGAGTGACAAATGTCACACTCTTAAAAAAACCACCCATTTTCCTATTTTTAAATTAAAGTTTCCATTCTTGATTTTTATACACTTATAACTTTTTTATACTATGTTATTTTTTATAAAAAAATACATCATCACTTAGGGTCTTGGATTTAGCTAAAATAACTGAAATTCTGAAGACTAGAGTTTAGTTAGTTTAGCTAAATCTTTTGTGTAATTGTTGTAACTAATTCATGAGGAACATGATTTTTCTGTAATTAATTTGGTTGATTAATTCATATGTGATGATTTAATTAGATGCCCATGAGCTTATGAACAATCTACACATCCCTCGTGGCATTCCGACGTTTTCGCCATCGGTCGGGGTGTTACAGATTGGTATCAGAGCCTGGGTTATAGGGAATTAGGTTACTAGAAATGGTTGACCTAGTCTATAACCGTAGGATACCTTAGTATGAAATTATTTCATATACTAGTTATTATATTCAGGATTTCATGCTTATGTGTTTATTACATGTTAACTGAACTCCAGCTATATATCTGAATTGCATATGTTACCTACTAATTATATGATTGATTGTGCCCTAATGATTTGATAAGGACATGCACGTGGTGTATCGTAAAGGTGGTGGGCTGGTGGCTGAAGCAGTTGCGATTAACTTCTACATATGCCCTATACATATACCATTTACGGTACATTAGGTGGATGTCAGTATTGAGGAATAAGGGAACTACCCGTTTGGGAAATTATTTGCTTAGGAAATTAATTGCTTAGAATTAGGAAATACTTGTTTGATCTTTGATCACCAGACAAGGACACTCTCGTGGTATACTACAAAGGTGGTGGGACGGTGGCTGGGGCGGTTGCTACCTACCGCTACATATGCTCTATACATATACCATTTGTAGTATATTGGGCGTCTGTCAGTGTCAGGAACTTAGGATATTATTAGGGTATGTTGTAAGGTTATGTTTGATGGAATGTTGGTTAAGTTTGGTGTCAATTGACACTTTGGATAATCACATTTGATGGACACATGTAAACTCACTTATGAAACACACTTATTGGACACGTGGGGTGAATAGGATCAATGAATGATACGGACTGAATAGTTAGTATTGATATGGACACTTGGTGATATCTTGAACGCATAGTGATGATACTAACACTTAGTTGGTATGAACACTTGATGAGAATGAATTATAGGGAGGATATGAACACTTAGTGACAACAAGAGCACTCAGTGATGATATGAACCCTTATTTATGATTATGGACGTTGGGAATTAGTATGGACTTTTAGTGAACTTAGACACTAGGGGAACTTTAATGTCAGGTGAACTTAGACATTAAGTGAACTTAGAAATAGGCAAACCTACATGTCAGGTGAACTTAGACATTAGGTGTCACACCCCCAATTTTCAACTAATGGAATCATACCGTTTGGGACATGACAAACCAGGATCTCAGATCATTAGACATAACGAAGACCTCTATATGAATTTCAAAACATACTTTGGTCTAAAACTGTAATATCAAAGTTCTAGCGTTGCGGAAGCGTTTTTAAAACAAAACAATCATAACAGTTTGAAAACTGTAAGTTACAAAACAAAGATTCAAATGTTAAAATCCAAATGACAGAAATGTAAAACATGCATGCGACTCGATCTCCTAGTCCATGCTTGCTTGCTTGTGTACCTTAGCGTCCTGAGAAAACATGTAAATTAAGTCAACACAAAGGTTGGTGCATTACACAGGTTTAAGCATTCACGAATGTTTGAAACAACTGTTTGAACAAAATGTTGTAGATAACATAATCACACATGCATAGTCATGATAGCTAGTCATTTATACTATTTACATAAGTGGTCGACACCGAAGCTGACTGTTGCATGCTAACGCATGTTTTGCCTTGCCACTATGGTCTAGCATAAACAATAGTAATGTGAATTGGCTAGTCAAACACTTGCGTAGATCCCATCTACCAAGTGAGGTTTGTCAAACCTAGTAGATCTATTTCCAACTACCACGCTTTGCACTACGGCAAACTAAACAGTTCGAAATGTAAGGACTTGTAATGCTATGTTTGCACTTAATGTAAACAGCTAACTCATGCAAGTGATATGTATCTAAAAGTGTTTGTTGCACATGTTTTCTCCCCCAAAACAGTTAAAATAAGAAAAGGGCCGTGTACGCACCTTTAAATGTAGCAGAATGATCAAACACACGTGATCTCACGTAGATAATCCTCTACGAAGAATCTGTGTTTAAACAATAACGTTGTGTTATTCGATATATAGTTTTATGTTTGAAATCACATACGTGTCAACACACGTATGTTAGAGTGTTAGAACTACGCGTCTATAAGTACGCGTGCCTTTAAAATCCTTTAAATAAAACCATATACGATTTTATTTAAATAAACGAAATTTCGTTTTATGCTATTTTGTTCGAGATTTCGTTACGGTTCCAACGCAACTTGAACGGACTAATTCTGAGTTAAAATGATCAATTTATGAGTTAAAACCCAAAAATATGTTTTAAACTCAAAAATTGGTAAAGGCCGGGTTCGAACCCGCGACCTCCACCTGTTTGCAAACCCACACTACCATCTCATCTAGATCAGATTTCATTGCTAAAATATGGTTTTTAATCCTCTTAAGCCCAATCGGCCCCCTAACCCATTTTGCTAATCAACACCTAACCATATGGGTTCCAATTGCACCACAACCCGGACTTGATCAATCCCACAACCATAGGGCTATGGTTCCTTATGTTCAAGTACATCTATGGTTGATTTTAATTCGTCCAATGATTCTGATAACACATCAATTTAATTCCGAACTAAGTCGGGTTCAAACATCCCAATCCCCGATTCAATTGGATTAAATTCGAATCTAATCGGCCTTAAAATGATAGGACTTTTCCTTCCTAGACCTAAACGAACTAATCTGTATACTTAATTCGAATTTTTAACCTTGATTGCTTCTAAAACCCCAAACCCGATTACCTAATGAGTCCTAGACCCCAAAATCGTTTAATTCAATGATTTTACATAAAATTGATATATATTTAGCCTTAGTCGGAACCCTCTGATAGTTAAGGAACCATTTAATCTGATTCCCAAACTCCTCTTAATGAAAACCCCCAATTCGTTTTGATTATAAACCCTAGAAACCGAAGTCTATCAATTCGGTTCTATTATTTGCAATTGATATGGGGATTTCGTTTAATACATGATTCCGAAGCTGCACATATGGTTTAATTTAATTCTCGAACACGTTTTTATAAAAATCCCCAAAACAGTTTGCCCTAAGAACCCTAGAACTAAAATTTCATCAAATGTATGTCGTTACCAGAAATTGATGTATGGTTCAGCTTAATCGGAACTATCTGAAGTTTTCTACGTATTTTAATTTGATTATGGATCTAGTTTGTGTTGAAAACCCCAAATCCTCCAAACCGAAGAACCCTAGAACCCGAACACATAAAATTCGTGATTCTATGGTTCCATTTCTTTGTGGGTTTGCTTAGACATGATAGAAGTAATGTGTAGGTGTAGGTAATTACCTAGTTTCACTTCGAATTGATGTATCTCGATGATCCGCTTGTGGTTCGACCAACTCACAATCGAGGTCTTCTTGTTGTATCTTCCCAGATCAAATTCTCATATGTCAAAGGCTCTAAGGATGCCGATTGAGGTGTAGGAATGTTCAATTGTGTGAGGTGTGGTCGAATTTCGTGGGTTTGATGACTAGAAGCTACGGTTTCAAGTATTTGTGACTATTTGAATTCAATTCGACCTTATTGGCTATTGTAACTATTAATCGTTAATGATAATCATCAATATGATGATTAAGAAGGGTTAATGATCAGTTACAAGTCGAATTGTGATGGATTTCGAATTTTTACTTGTTAAACCACAAAAATTTTGACTTTACAAGTCAAAATTAACTCTTTTTGTAAAATTTCACTATTAATCCACTTGATTCAGATGTTTATGAACTTATATAATCTTTATAAAATAGTATAAGATAATTTAATGCACTTGTAATTGATCATAAGAGAAATCTTGGATTTCAATTTATTCTAACAACATAATTTTGACTTTTAAAGTCAAAGTTTTCCACTTTAACCTAATTACAACTCAATCCTTGAAATTGTGATATCTTTGGACTGATTTTGCTTAATTACAACTCTTAAATTTTTTTTTGATCAATTAAATAACATTTCGGTTAATTTCGGGTTAACGGGGTTAACCGCGAATTGCCGGATTGTCACATTAGGTGAACCTAATTGTCCAAGGGAACTTGAGATCACTTCACTCAAAATTATCCTACCTAGGATAAGGTTTGTGAAGTGAGATAATTCGGAGATACATAGTACGCCCTAAATTTTAACAAGGGCATAATCGTGGTGCAATGCAACGGTGGTGGGACAGTGGCTGATGCGACTGCGGTCAAGTCTACGTATGCCCTATATATAAGTTTGTTGCACTGCATTGGGAGGTTGTCAGTGTTGGTATAGGGTGGGAAATGTTTGAAACTTAGGAATAAGTAGTTAATATTAGATATGACCAACTAGGATGCTTTAGTATAATATTAGGAAATTACTACCTTGTTATGAGTTTAATGACATATAGGAGAAAAATATAGTTCCTATATGTAATCCTAACTGTTGAAATGAACTCATTTGACCATAGTTTGTATGACTTACGTTGTAAACGATAGTAACATGTTTCTAACATCCTCAAAAACATGCCGTCGCGCCGTCACAACGAAGATGATACGAACAATGATGGAGCTAACGGTAATGCCGACACCGGCATACAAGGGTTAGCAACACTGATTATTGGATTGGTGAATCAACTGACTCAAGCCAATCAAACTCTCAATCAGAACAGAGGTGGTGCAAACCCACCAGTTTGCACGTTCAAACACTTCAACTCTTGTAATCCACTAAAGTTTACGGGTTCTGAGGGAGCCACTGGTATGCTGCAGTGGTTTGAGATTATCGAGAACACCTTCATCAACAGTGACTGCCCAGAAAATTTGAAGGTGCTCTATGCCACCAGTGTTTTCCAAAAGAGAGCACTAACTTGGTGGAATGGCGAAAAGCGAACTAGAGGAGTTGATGTAGCCCTAGCACTGACATGGACTGAGGTCAAGAACCTGATGACAACTGAATTCTGTCCTCGCAGTGAGATGAGGAAACTGGAAACTGAGTTCTAGGAACTCAAGTAAGACAGTGGTGAGAATGTAATCTACAATTCTCGCTTTCATGAGTATAGTCTGCTGGTACCTCATCTGGTAACACCATTGGAGAGAGCGATCGAGAAATACATAGGCGGTCTACCTATGCAGATTCAAGACACCGTCTATGGTAGCAACCCTACCACTTTAGAAGCTGCAACCTGTCTATCTGCAACACTGACTGATAACCATGTAAGGGTTGGAACACTCACAAGGAAAGGATCTAAGAAGACTGACACCAAAACAGCTGCAAAGGAGGCTTCAACTGAAGTCAAAAATGAACAAGGTAGCTCTTCAAAAAGCAGCAACAAGAAACGAAAGGCTAGAAATTTCGTTGTTACTACTCCTGCTGCTAAGTCTGCTCAACAATCAACAATCAACAAACAACACCACTGCCAGAAATTATGTTGGGACTACTCCTCAATGTAATATGTGCCGATATCATCACTAACCTAACTTGCCATGTCGTGTCTACAACAATTGTGGCAAGTATGGTCATTTTGCAAATTTCTGTCGGAGTGCACCGCAAGCACAAAGGATGCAACCTGCATCGCTTGCACTGCCAACTCCGCATGCACAACCTATTCAAGCTGTACCCGTTCGCCTGGTACCTGTATAGGCAAGAGCCTGTTATGAGTGTGGTGAAGTAGGTCATTTTAGGAATCAGTGCCCGAGGTTGACGGGAAATAATCGAAGGGTGGCGAGAGCCAGAGCTTTTCAATTGAACGCTCCAGCAGCTCAAGTCAACCAGGATGTGGTCAACAGTACATTTCTGATTAAAAACTCTTATTCATCTATCTTATTTGATTCTGGTGCGGATAGGAGTTTTGTTTCATATGATTTTGAATGTATGCTTGGAAGAACACGTACGAACTTAGATAAACCGTTTAACGTGGAAGTGGCTGACGGAAACACTATTGATATTGACACTGTTATTATTGGGTGTACTGTGAACTTAAATGATCGCGTTTTCCCAATTGATCTTATACCTATGCATCTTGATAGCTTTGATGTTATCATAGGCATGGATTGGCTAGCCACCCACAAAGCGGAAATCATTTGTCATGAGAAATATATTCGTATTCCCTTACCTTCGGGTGAAAATTTAAGAGTTTTTGGGGAAACTTCTAGTAAAGGTCTTAATCTAATGTCATGCACAAAAGCACACAAGTACCTTCGAAAGAAATGTATAGCATTTTTAGCACATGTTGTGGAGAAAAAGGAGAAAGGAAAGAGCATTGAAAACGTACCTGTGATAAGAGATTTTCTTGAAGTATTTCCAGACGATTTGCCGGGTCTTCCACCAGAACGTCACGTAGAATTTCGGATTGACTTAGGACCTGGTGCGAACCCAGTCGCCAAAACTCCTTAGAGACTTGTGCCTTCGGAGTTACAAGAACTGGCGAGCCAACTACAAGAACTGACTGATAAGGGATTCATTCGCCTGAGCCATTGGCCATGGGGTGCACCGGTCCTGTTTGTTAAGAAGAAGGACAGGTCATTCCGAATGTGCATCGACTACCGCGAGTTGAACAAGTTGACTTTTAAGAATCGATATCCTCTGACGCGCGTCGATGATCTTTTTTATCAACTTCAAGGCTCGGCATGGTTTTCAAAGATCGATCTTAGGTCTGGGTATCATCAGCTTCATGCACATGATGATGATATTCCCAAGACAGCTTTCAGAACAAGATATGGCCATTATGAATTTTTGTTATGCCCTTCGGCCTTACCAATGCACCGGCGGTTTTCATGGATGTCATGAACCATGTTTGCAGGCCATACTTGGATAAATTTGTGATTGTATTCATTGAAGATATTCTGATATACGCTAAGAGTAAAGAAGAGCACGAGCAACACCTTAAGTTGGTTTTGGAGATCTTAAGAGATGCACAACTGTATGCCAAATTCTCCAAGTGTGAATTTTGGCTTAAGAAAGTTCAATTCTTGGGACACATAGTCAATGAAAAGGGTGTTCACGTGGATCCTACGAAGATAGATGCGGTGAAGAATTGGAGTACACCGAAGACACCAACGGAGATTCGATCATTCCTTGGATTTGCCGGTTACTATCGGCGGTTTATTTCGAATTTCTCCAGGATTGATGTCCCTCTCACTTCTTTAACTCAAAAGGATAGACCTTATGAGTGGGGACCAAAGCAATAAGAGGCATTTCAGACCTTGAAGCAGAAACTTTGTGATGCTCTTGTCTTGACGTTGCCTGACGGAAATGATGATTTTGTGGTTTACTGTGATGCATCCAACCTAGGTCTCGGTTGTGTCCTCATGCAACGGGGAAAGGTTGTGGCATATGCATCGAGACAGTTGAAGATTCACGAGAAGAACTACACCACACACGATTTGGAACTTGGTGCAGTCGTGTTTGCTTTGAAGATATGGAGACATTATCTTTATGGCACAAAGTGTGTAGTCTTTACTGATCATAAGAGTTTGCAACATATTCTCAATCAGAAGGAACTTACCATGAGACAACGGAGATGGGTTGAACTGTTGAATGATTATAAGTGTGAAATTCGCTACCATCCTGTTAAAGCGAATGTAGTAGCAGATGCGCTTAGTCGCAAAAGTCATGTTCAAATCCATGTGCACACTAATCTTCGTAATGATGTTCTTACAGCCCAACAACACTCATTGGCTCAAGATAGCCTAAAATATGAGATGTCATGCTAGGCCGAGTTATTATTGGAAACTAAGGAGGACCGTTTGATGTATTATTTGAATCGGTTGTGGATACCAAACAGGGGTGATCTTAGGATGATGATTTTGGATAAAGCTCATAAGTCACATTACTCAATCCATCCGGGAGCTGATAAGATGTATCAAGACCTTAGAGTCTTGTATTGGTGGCCTGCAATGAAGAAGGATATCGCTGAGTATGTAGCCAAGTGCCTTAAATGTGCTAAAGTCAAGGTAGAACATCAGCGACCTTCGGGATTGTTAATGCAACCATTAATACCCATGTGGAAGTGGGAGAATATATCCATGGATTTTATTACCAAACTCCCACGGACCGCAAGTGGTAATGATAGTATTTGGGTGATAATTGATAGATTAACCAAGTAGGCTCATTTCTTACCACTACGCGAGACGTACCCTGTGCGAAAACTAGCTCGTATCTACGTTGATGAGATCGTTAGTCGACATGGAATTCCCCTAAGCATAATATCGGATCGTGATTCTCGTTTCACGGCACAATTTTGGGAATCACTTCATGAAGCATTTGGAACAAGATTGGATCTTAGTACCACCTATCATCCTCAAACGGATGGAAAGACGGAGCGAATGATTCAGACACGAGAAGACATGCTAAGAGCTTGTGTCATCGATTTTGGTGCCAACTGGGATAGCCATCTACCATTAGTCGAGTTCTCGTATAACAACAGTTATCACGCGAGCATTGGTATGGCGCCGTTTGAAGCTCTTTATGGTAGAAAATTTCGGTCACCTATTTGTTGGACCGAGGGCAGCGAATCGCAGATCACTGGTCCTGAGATTATCCAAGAAACGACTGACAAGATTCACCAGATTCGCGACAATCTGTTACCTTCTCGCAGTCGACAGAAGATTTACGCGGATAAGCGACGGAAACCTTTAGAGTTTGAAGTTGACGATATGGTATTACTCAAAGTATCACCTTGGAAAGGAGTGGTACGATTCGGGAAGAAGGGTAAGCTTGCTTTACGTTAGGTTGGCCCTTTTAAGATTCTTGAACGAATCGGGAAGGTTGCCTACAAGTTAGAACTTCCTCCTGAACTTAGCAATGTACACCCGACGTTTCACGTATCCAACTTAAGGAAATGCTTAGCTGATCAGGATCTTCAGGTACCACTCGATGACATCCGCGTCGATGATATCATGCACTTCGTTGAAAAGCCAGTTGAGATAATGGGCCGTAAAGTTAAGAAACTCAAATGCAGTAGAATTCCAATTGTCAAAGTATGATGGGAGTCAAAGCGTGGTCCATAATTCACCTAGTAACGGGAAGATCAGATGAAGCTTAAGTACCCACACTTATTCACTACAGTCACTCCAAGTTGAACTTCGGGACGAAATTCTCTTAACTAGGGGAGACTGTAAGATCACTGTATTTTGGGTTTGTCCGTACATGTGTAATTGTATTGATAAAACCCGATATGATAATTGAAAATTACTATGAATTATTTGTTGATATTATCACTTATAAGCATAAACCCTGGGAGGTTTAGTTGAAACACAACTAAATAGAACCAGAGAGTTTACTGCAGTTGTTTTAACTTGATATGAACTAAGGACTGGGAATGGTAGTGTTATAGGATTCTATAGCCAAAGATAGGCAAGGATATAATCATGGTCTATCGAATACGTGATGGGATGGCGGCAGAGGCAGTTGCGACTGACCTCTACGTATTCCCTATACATAAACCATCTTCGGTTTATCATGATTATATCAGTGTTGAGGCTTTGGTGAGGAGAATCTGAGGTTTTGGTTTGGGATGAGAAAGGTTATTGAGGTTAGTTATTGTTTGGTTACTAAACATAGTCAAGGACACATGGTCATGGTTTATCGAAATGGTGGTGGGACGATGGCTGGATAGGTTGCCACCTACTCCTACATATGCCCTATACATAAGCTTATTTCGGTCTATCATGGATGTGTCAGTGATATGGTTTAGTGGGATTCGAATTGGGAATTTATATTATTCAAGATAATAAAATAATGAAAACATTTTTGGAAACGATTACGCGATGGTGAGGTTACAAATATAACTTAAACGCGAATATTATTTCAGAAATATTAACTTGATAATGTATTCGCGTGGGTGACGATTCACATGAATATAATTATTTGGAATAATATTCTGAAATGATATTCCATAAATCGTAAATCGAATCGAAATACGATACGAGCGGCGTCTTCGAAAAGGTGACGATCTTTACGAATATGTACGTGAGTAACGCGTTTCGATGAGATAACGAAATAATATTTAACGATATTAAAATAAGAATAATAAATTAAAAACGTTTATTAGGAATTACAACCTAAAATGTATACGAGCAAATCATTTTATTAAATAAATAATCTAACGAAAGTGGTCGAAGGCATTTTTATTAAACAACTTTATTTGAAATCATTTTAGTAAAACGAAATATAATTATTTAAACGTTTTGTGTTTGAAATGTATTTTTACGATCGAAACCGATTATTTAATGAGTTGATTGCGAAATAAACGAGACCGAGCACACGGGAAAGACGCGGGGTATAAATGGTGGAACCTACTTCATTTCCTTCATTCTTCCACCCTCCACTCGCCCTCTAGAACATAAACCCGCCACCCATTTCTCTCTCTAACTTCTCTCTAAGAGAACTCCCTCATTTCTTAGCGGATTTTCAAGATCTTGGTGTCCAAACGACCGCGTGATCGAGGAGAACATAAACCCACGAAGAAACCCGACGTTTGATCGACATTTCGAGGTAAATATGGAGTTTTACTTTTTGGTTTTTGTTAAAAGCTTCATGCGTACATGGCTGCCCACTTTTAAGCGAATTTAGGGTTTTAACCTTGTTAATCGGACTAATACTAACCCATAGAAGCCATGGACGACTTGCGAAAGCTTAGAACTAGGTAGGGATGAAGATGATGAACAGTTGATGATGGCTGGTTCGTGGGAGTGTTGCTGGCCGAACTATTAAGGGTCGAACCTGTGTGGATGAGGGCTGTTTTGGCGGAACCTTCATGTACCATGAAACAGGGTATTGGCCGAACCCTGAACATGATTTTGCAGGTGAGCCATGAACCTATGACAATCGAACCCTCCCTCTCTTGGCCGAACCATGTTCCACGAACCCTAAGGGCTTCAACAAACCAATAGACTTGGCCGAACCTCAGCACTCACGCGAGCTAAGGATGTCACGAACCTAGAACCCACATGCAGCGATCCTTAGTCTATAATCTTTTTCTTTTAGCCGAACCTTGGTCCAAGGTGTTGGCCGAACCTGAACTATGTTGAGGCCGAACCTACGGTGTAATAAGGTCTAGGTTCGCTGGAATCCTGGAATAAATCCAACTTAAGGCGTTAAACTAGAGATGTGAGTAAATCAAGGGACATGAGAGCTTATGTATACCTATGCATGCATGAGGAATTATAAGAGCTACCACCTTCTCTCTCTCTAAACATGAGTTTACAAAGTATGGTTTATATACATTGGAAACATTTTATGAAATTAACCTAAGAGTAAATTTTTAAACATAAAAGTCAATGTTTATAACTTAGAAAGTTGGGTGGTCGATTTAATTGGATATGCATGCATGGATAGACATGTGTATGATTAAGGATATCACCCTTTATCATACATATTCATGAGGGTATACTTAGCATCTCACGACTTGTTTATCCTCATTTGATAATTAAAACTAACAAGTTTATATTACCTTCTTATGATGATCGTTTATAAAGCCTTGAGTGTTACAACTTAACTTAGGACAAATAAACTAAGTTAATGAAATACTTACGAGTTTAAAGTAAACACTTATGGGAAATGAAATGCGTATACTTATGAACACGAACACATATTAAATACAGATTGTTGAGTTGCTTTTGATTTCACATACGTGAGCGCGCATACTACAAACACTAATTCTAAGGAATTCAGGTGAGTTCTCATAACCTCCTTTTTAAATCATTTTGGTTTTAAACTCGAAGGTGGAACATGTATACCAGTTTTATATATTATTTTGATAACACATGGATGACACATGTTTTGTCATTATGATATTCATATTATTGGATTATCATAGTTTATGGATTGTCACGGATTATCTCGGATTATCACAACTCCATGAGACATTGTTGTTGACTTCGGTCATCCGCAATGATCACATGTATTCTCACGTGGATTACCACAATTCCATGGGTCGTTGTCATTGACTTCGGTCATTCACAATGATGCATGTATTGTCACGTGGATTACCACAACTCCATGGGTCGTTGTCATTGTAATTACGAACATTTTGATAAAACTCGTTACTTCAGTGTAATTACGAACACTTTGAAAAAATTCAGCTCGTTACATCAATGTTACAGTTCGTTACATGAGTGTAATTATGAACACTTTGAAAAATTTCGATTCGTTACATCAGTGTAATTACGAAGACTTTGAAAAAATTCACCTTGTTACATCGGTGTAATTACGAACACTTTGAAAAAATTAAGTTCGTTACATCAGTGAAATTTCGAAAACTTAGAAAAAATTGAACAAGACTATATTTGAATTAATGATAAAAATGTGACAAATTTAATGGTTTAACTTTTAATGGTAAACTTTTTTTTAAATTAAATCAAGTACACCAATCAAATGCCCAAAATACCCTTATACAAATCTCATCCACTCATTTTTCCTGGAATTAATATGGACCACACATTTATATTAGACAACCAATCAAATTGGGTTATTAAGTTTTCCCAATTAGTGTAGGTTACCAATTGATTCTTACCATATATGTGTGTGTGTATGTGCTCGCACACGTATGTGTGTATGTGTATATATATTTACTTATAGGGGATGGTTCGAATGTTAACACTTCCTTATTGCGTTAACCGAATAACTACATTTTATTACTTTGAGGCCCACATTAAAGTAAATCTAAATGTTTAGGTTTTTTCTTATTTTTTTATTAATGTAAGTGAGCCCTACATTAATTAAAAAAGAAAAAAACATACATCTTAAGATTTACTTTAATGTGGGTCCCAAAGTGATAAGATGTATTTATTCGGTTAACGCAATAAACATGGGTTAACATTTGATCCTCTCCCTATATTTTAGACATATCAATTTATATATAAGGACAAATATATATGTGTGTGTGAGGCACGCGTGCACGCGTATATGTGTGTATGTATATATATTTACTTACTTATATATATATATATATATATATATATATATATGTATGTATAAGAATAAGTATACACACCAAAGTTAGTTAAAATTCTTGTATTACTTATTTTAGTAAAGTGTGATCTTAATAATAAGTAATTGACCTAAATTTTATCAAAATAAGACAAGTTAAATAAAATTTACCGAAAGATATTAAGATAATAAAAATTATATGAAGTATAAATAATTTGGAGAAGCTAAAAGAGATGCAGTTGCTAATTAAGTTAGTAGATAAAAAGTATAAGCTGAAAACATTATAATTTGGAACTATAAGAGCCAAATGGTAAATATCCAAGAGTCTTCCTCCTTCCCCATTGAAACCGTCTTCGACAACCATATGACTAATTCAATGCTAATCAAGGGAATTAACGTTTCTTAATTCAAAATTCAAAACATCATGTGAAAATAAAGTTTATATAAAGAAGTCTTCAACATCATTGAAGCTACCTTCATTGCTTCCGGGTGGAATCTCAAGAATTTCATCATCTTTATTATCTTCACTTTTAGCAAAGTTATCAGCAGGTTCTTCAATGAAGTTTTCAGCATCCATGTTTTCTGCTTCAATATATTCTTGAATATGCATCAAACTAATCAATATTCACTTCTAACTTGAACTACTATAGAAAAACAGAAAAAGTTCCAAGTATGCCACAACGATAGATTTAAGGTTTGTGCCATAAGGAATGGCTATCCCATGTAATGACTAATTTCTTCCAATTCAGATTTGTCAAATTTTTCGTAGCAGTTAACTGATTTAACATATATAAATCAAGTAACTCTACTTCTTCATCGTTGGGCAACATTGGCGGGTATCTATTTGTATCCGTTGCCTTGTTCGTTTAAAAAACCATGAAATTGTTGAAGACTAATTCAAACTCTAGGGGTATATTTGGAACTTTCTTAGTTTGCATGTGAGACTCACATGGGTTTTTTCTATTTTCTGCACGTTTATGTTTATGATGTAGTTGGTAGTTTATTTCCTTCCATGTTGCATGATCATGTGATCATGGTTAGTTATTTGTTTACGTATTTAAGTTCAGTATTTCCTTTTGTTTGTAATCACTTTTGACATTGAATGAAATAGCAAGTTCCAGTAATTAAATTGTGTTCTGAAACCATTAGTGGTATCAGAGAATAGGTTGCTCTGGCTTGAATCTGCTTCAACGTTCTCATGGCCGATCAGTCGAATGTTCTTCCCACCCAGCCAACACCAATTCCCATTTTCAAAGGTGAAGGTTATGAACACTGGTGTATTCATATGCGCACCATCCTGAAGTCCCGAGATATTTGGGAGTTGGTTGAGACGGGTGTGTTTGAACAAGATACTGACCTCAATCGATTGAGAATAGCAAGGAAGAAGGATTCTCACGCAATGGCGATCATTCAGCAAGCCGTCCATGATATGTTATTCTCTCGCATGGCAGCAGCCACTACAAAAGAGGAGACCTGGGAGGTCTTGCAGCTGGAATTCATGGGGGATTCACAGGTAAAGGCAATTCGTTTGCAAGGATTGCGTCGTGAGTTTGAGAATTTGACCATGAAGGAGACTGAACTCGTCGGTGAGTACTTCGCATGAGTAGAAAATAAATTAAATGAAAAGTAACAATTTTAGAAGACGAAAATTTCAGAAGACGGAAATAAATAAAACTAAAACGAGTTAAGCCAAAGTTAATAATTATAAATTAAATGAAAGTAACAATTTCAGAAGACGGAATACATGACAAGCACGTGAGATTTCAATACATATTGATAACAGATTATGAGTGTATCAATTTCAAGTAACAAAAACAATACATATTATGTATGACTACATGTATGGTTGTTTCAATTACTTAATGTTATGGATGTGATGTAATAGCGCAAGGACAAGATCGTGGTATATTGAAGGGGTGGTGGGTTGGTGGCTGGGCATTATTCTCTACATTTACCCTATATATAAACTACTTTCGATGTATCGGGAAAGTGTCAGTGTGCGAAGGATTGTGAATACATGTGTTATGTAACAATTTCATGAATTCAATGACACCATGAACGGAATATCAAATCAATTTCTTGATATTACGATGCTGAAAACTCTTATATAAAAATAAGATAGCAAGTAATAATTCCATATCTTGATATATATACAGTTGATCTTAACTACATTCATGTTATTCATTTAGACTATGCCTCCTAGACGCAGACGACAACGTCGGAATAACACTGAAACAGAAAACAATAACAATCTCCCACCAGAAACAGTGAATGCTAATACAACTACTCATGGAAATGAAAACAATAACAATCCATCACCAGAAACAGTAAATGTTAATACAACTACTGGTGGAACTAGAAACAATGACAATCTTCCACCAGAGACAGTAAATGCCAGCACAAATGTTGGGGATCAAAATTTTCTAAAGGTGAAATGATTAGGATTTTTCGGGAGGAAGTGACTGCTGTAATTCCTAATTTTATAACTCAGTTTCAACAACGCATGTCTTCAACTTCGGGTAGAAATAATAATAATGTTAATAACAATATTGGAGGTAACACCGAAGTACATGCTTCTGGGTTCCATCGTACTAATCCTGAATCACCTCAACAAGGATGCACGTATAAGTACTTTGCATCCTTCAATCCACCCACTTTCTTTGGGAAAAAAGGAGCGTTTCGACTCCTAAAATGGGTGGAAGAAATGGAAACAACACTAAAAATTAAGTGAATGCTTAGAGAAACACCAAGTTCTATATGCAACATGTTCATTGAAAAGCCAAGCTCTCACTTGGTGGAATACACAAGTGAGAACATTGGGAACAACAGTTGTTGATCAGATGACCTAGAATGAGTTCAAAATGTTGATTATAGCTGAATAATTTCCCATGAATGAAATACAAAAATTAGAAGAAGAGTTTTGGAATCACTCCATAGAGGGAGCAGAACACCAGAAGTACACTGACCCATGAACTCACATGTTTGCTACCCCACATGTTTCCACATGTTTCCAACATATTAGTAATATAGTAATGGCTGCAGAGCATACTGATCTGAAGAAAACTATTATTTTAGCAGCTAAGCTTACCGATGAGGCGGTAAGGAGTGGAACTTTGGTTAAGAAAGGAAAAGCAAGTGACACTAATCTCAATAAATCCACAAGTGCCAGCAAATTCACTTCTGGTAACACTGGAAATGCTACTACTAGGAAATGTAAATGGCAGGATAAAGGAAAGAAGAAGATTCAGGAGGAAGGCAGTAAGGCTCCAACAGTCAAAAGCTATGGAGCAATTGTGCAAGAGGAAAAAGCGTACCAAGGACCAGCACCTAAATGCACCAAATGTCCATTCCATCACCTAGGGCCATGCCTTGTGTGTGGAAATTGTAAACAAACTGGACACTTTACAAGTTATTGTAAAGAACCAGCAAGACCACTCCATCAGGCGCCTTATCAAGCTCCATTACAACAACGTCAACCAAACACTCGGGCCTGTTACAAATGTGGGAGTATGGATCATATTATGAAAAATTGTCCTACTAATGTTAAACCCACAGATAATAAAGTACCACCTGAACAGGCCAGAGGACGAGCTTTTCAGATCGAGACATGTGAACCTGAAAACAATCCGGATGTTGTTACGGGTGCGTTCCTTATCAATGATCATTATGCATCTATTCTATTTTATACTGGGGCTGATAGAAGTTTTATTTCGCATAAGTTTGCATTGTTACTTTCTCTACCTGAGATTAACATAGGGCAAGCAAATAATGTTAAACTTGGAAATGGTAAATCTATTCAAGCCACACATATCATTCAAGGTTGTACTTTAAACCTTAATGATCATGTCTTTAAAATAGATTTTCTTCCAATAGAATTGGGTAGTATTGATGTTGTCATCGGCATGGATTGGCTTTCGAAAAAAAAAGGCTAAAGTAGTGTGACATGACAAAACTATCCGTATACCCCTTAACACAGTTGAAATGTTAGTGGTCCAAGGTGAACGAACAAATAGAGCACTAGGGCTGATATCTTGTACGAAAGCTCATAAGTGTCTCATGAAAGGCTATGAAACTTTTCTAGCCTATCTTACCAAGGGAGATCATGAGAAAAAGCGCGTTGAAGTTATTCCAGTAGTTAGATATTTTCCTGAAGTCTTTCCTGAAGAATTGACTGGATTACCTTCTGTGTGACAAGTTGAATTTTGTATTGACTTGATTCCGGGAGCAGCCCCCGTGGCTAAGGCTCCATACCATCTTGCTCCTTCAGAAATTCATGAATTTTTGAGTCAGCTTCAAGAACTACTCGATAGAGGATTCGTTAGACCCACCTCGTCGCCGTGGGGAGCACCAATACTGTTTGTCAAAAAGAAGGACGGTTCCTTCAGGATGTGTATAGATTATCGAGAACTTATTAAACTTACGATTAAGAATCGTTATCCGTTGCCACGTATTGAATATCTTTTTGACCAACTTCTGGGTGCCACTTATTTTTCAAAATTTGATCTTAGATTAGGATACCATCAAGTACAAGTCCGTGAAGAAGATATTTCTAAAATTGCTTTTCGAACCCGATATGGACATTATGAATTCTTAGTAATGTCGTTCGGGGTGACAAATGCACCTGCAATCTTCATGGACTTAATGAACCGAGTATGCAGACCCTATCTGGATAAATTCGTAATTGTGTTCATTGATGATATCCTTATCTATTCCAAAAGTCCAAAGGATCATGAGCGACATTTAACTCAAATTCTCACTTTACTGAAACATGAGAAACTCTATGCCAAATTCTCTAAATGTGAATTTTGGCTACGGAAAGTCCAATTCTTAGGACATATAGTCAGCGAGAAAGGAATACAAGTTGATCCAAGCAAGATAGAGCCTATCAAGCGATGGGAAACACCTACCACTCCAACGGAAATCAGACAATTCCTAGGATTGGCAGGGTACTACCGTCAGTTCATAAGAAATTTTTCAAATTAAAAATGGCCTTACCTTTAACAATGTTAACCCAGAAGGATAGAAAGTTTGACTGGGATTAGCCACAGGAGGAAGCATTTCAATTACTAAAACAAAGACTTTGCAAGGCACCCATTCTTAGTCTACCGGAAGGGACATAAGATTTTGTGGTCTATTGCGATGCTTCTAGACAAGGATTGGGAGCTGTACTCATGCAAAGGGATAAGGTAATTTCATATGCTTCCAGGCAATTAAAGATACATGAAAAGAATTATACAACTCATGATCTAGAATTAGGAGCTGTAGTGTTCACACTAAAAATCTAGAGACATTATCTTTATGGTACAAAGTGCACGATACACACAGACCATAAGAGTCTTCAGCATATTCTAGATCAGAAAATGCTTAACATGTGGCAAAGGCGTTGGGTGGAACTCCTTAACGATTATGATTGTGAGATTCGATATCACCCAGGCAAAGCAAATGTAGTTACTGATGCCTTAAGTCGCAAAGAGCAAGTAAAACCGAATCGAGCTCAAAGTTTCAGTATAACCATTCAAACCAGTTTATTACCCAGATACGGGAAGTTCAACAACAAGCTTTGCAAGAATCAAACCTGGAAGAGGAAGGATTACAAGGATTGGTTAAACGATTAAAGACACAAGCTGATAATGTATTGTATTTCATGAATCAAGTATGGGTTCCTTATTTCAGCAATTTGCGACAAACAATTTTGAATGAAGCTCATAAGTCCAAATACTCTATTCATCCGGGAGTTGATAAAATGTATTATGATCTTCGTGATTATTATTGGTGGTCTGGTATGAAGAAAGACATTGCATTATATGTGAACAAATGTCTGACATGTCTGAAAGTAAAGGCAGAACATCAAAAACCTTCCGGGTTGTTGCAACATCCCGAAATGCCCATGTGGAAATGGGAACAAATTTCTATGGATTTCATTATGAAGTACCAAGAACTTCACGAAATCATGATTCCATATGGGTTATTGTAGACAGATTAACAAAGTCTGCTCATTTCTTACCTATTCGTGAAGATTATACTATGGATAGACTTGCCAAACTATACATAGATGAAGTGGTAATGCGACATGGAGTACCTATCTCAATCATCTCCGATAGGGATAGTCGTTTCATGTCTAGGTTTTGGCAGACACATCAGAATGCTTTGGGCACAAAAATTTACCTGAGCATGGCTTACCATCCTCAAACAGATGGACAAATGGAGCATACTAACCAAACCTTGGAAGATATGCTCAGAAGCTGTGTCATTGACTTTGGTGGTAGCTGGGATATTCATCTTCCACTCATTGATTTCTCTTACAACAATAGCTATCATACGAGTATCAAATGTGCCCCTTCTGAAGCATTGTATGGACGAAAGTGCAGATCTCCTATTTATTGGTCTGAGATCGGGGAAAGTCAAATAATAGGCCTCGAATGTATTCAAGAACTCACAGATAAAATTATGTTTATTCGTAAGCGAATGAAGACTGCTCAAGATCGGCAAAAGAGTTATGTCGACATTAGAAGAAAACTTCTGGAATTCCAAGTGGGTGACCGAGTGTTGTTGAAAGTCTCTCCTTGGAAAGGTATTGTTTGATTTGAGAAACTAGGAAAGCTTGCACCACGATATGTGGGACCTTTTAAAATCCTTGAAAGGATAGGATCGGTAGCACCGAGCTTAACAATATTCATGATGTATTTAATGTCTCGAGTCTTAAGAAATGCTTACTCGAGGAATTACTAGCTGTACCTCTTGAGGAAATACAAATTGATGAAAAGCTGAAATTTACAGAAGAACCAGTGGAAGTTATGGATCGTATTGTTAAGAAACTTAAACGAAGTCGAATACCGATTGTGAAAGTCAGGTGGAACTCTAAGCACGGACCTGAGTTACTTGGGAACGGGAGGATAGCATGATGGAAAATTATCCCCATCTATTTTCACACAAAACTGATTCCAAATGAGTTCTGCTAAAATTTCAAGACGAAATTTCTCTAACGGGGGAAGAATGTGACATTTCATTCTTTATTAGAAGGTAATTTCCTAAATTCATGAATTAATATTTTAATTAATCAAATTATGATTGAATATGTATATACATGTGAATCTGTGTATATATGTAAGGAAATTAAAGATGAAACAAATCGCAAATGACATTACGCAGAATTGCCGAATTACGCAAAAATTGCTATAATAATGACCAAAAACCAAATTCAAGGATCCAAAACTAAATTAATATCAATTATATGATGAATTGAAGTGAAATAAGTGATAACATAACTAAATCAAAAAAATCCCTAAGTTCAATAAGTCAAATTGCGAAAATCTGCGAAAAGGCACTTCAGCATGCGTAATTGGCCAATTCACGACAACTCGAACTTCCTAATAACATTATAATCATAATAGGATGTAATTTGAATCATGAAAATGATATTTGATCATTATTAGCAATTCCTGAAACTATACGCGAAAAGCCAAACAAACGATTGCGAAAATGGCAAAAATTAATCAAACCCTAGATTTATTCCATGTCTATCTCATTGTTCCATGTTTATCTTATTTAATGTGATTAAAATCAGATAAATATGAATAAAATAAAATATCTAAACATGGAAAACAAGTTGTTGCAAATAAAACCAAAAATCTTGACTTTGGTCAAGTTTTCTACACCATTCTTTCTCTCCCTAACCCTCAAACTCGACCAGGCCTTCTTCCCATAATTTCTGGAACTTTAAACACATATCAAACATCATTAATAATCAGTTCCAAGTGGTAATCAAACCCAAGATCAAGTAAAAAAAAAGAATTAAGCTTCAAAAGTGGAGTTTTTGGTGATTTTTCAAGCAAATCCTTCACCAAGTAAGTTTCAAACTCTATCCTTTATTCTAATAGCTTCATATGACTTAAATAAACATGTTTGGATGATTAATAAAGTTTTAAAATCATAAGAATTCAAAAACTCATTAAAATGGTGATTTTGTTCAAAAACCGGATTTTTCAAAGTTGTCAAAATTAAGATTTTTCTTCACCATACACTAGATATATGTTAAAAACTAGGATCTGGAGATTTTGGCCTGGAAAAAGTGCAAACAAATCGAGTTTGGCACACAAAAACTTTGGATGGCACATTGCTGGCCACAGCGGCCTGGGCGTGGCCCCAACATGGCACGGGAGCAGCCCATGCGTGGCCCCAGCGCGAACCATGCGTGGTCCCAGCGCGGCACATGTGCGGCCCCCATTCCCAGCCATTCTCGGCCATTGCCGAGTAAATCCAGATTGCGACGAAGGGCCAACCGGCCATCCTCAAACCCCCTCAGCTGACGCCAAGGCCACCACCGAGCCACCATCGAGCCATCGCCACCGACCACCATCGAACTTTGTTGTGAGGCTTGTTGGAACTTAGATATCAAAAATGTAATCGAAAAACACACACACTCTATGTTCTGGGCAAACGTTTTCTTCTCATTAACTTCAACTACTGAATTACAAATTACATATAAAAGAAAACTTAACAAATTACTAACTACCAGTTACCACTACCTGCGAAATCAAGGAAAAACAAAACCGCGTACTACTACCATGCAATACCCACGACATGCATGAAAAGAAATAAACAAAATTACGAAATTGCCCTTGTCTCAAATCTTATTAAACTTTGAGCTCGATTCGGTTTAACTCGTTTTAGTTTTATTCTGTCAGGCCTTGATAGTTTAATAAGACTTGAGACAAGGGCAATTTCGTAATTTTGTTTATTTCTTTTCATGCTTGTCATGAGTATTCCATGGTAGTAGTACGTTGTTTTTTTTCCTTGATTTCGCATGCAGTGGTAACTGGTAGTTAGTAATTTGTTAAGTTTTCTTTTATATGTAAATTCAGTAGTTGAAGTTAATGAGAAGAAAACGTTTGCCCATAACATAGAGTGTGTGTGTTTGTCGATTACATTTTTGATCTCTGATTTCCAACACTTGGTATCAGAGCGTTCAAGGTGTAGTGTATGCCCAAATATCCTCGGTTCAACACAATGTCGGTAGTGAACCCAGCGCCAACACCAAAAGAAGTGTCTTTGCAATTGCCGTTGTTGAAAAGCAACAAACTACACTACCTGGTCGATAAAGATGGAGGCGATAATGGATGCCTAGGGATTGTGGGAGTCCATAGAAACACCGGTGGGAGCAGCGGTGGACGAGAAGAAAAGTAAGACGGCTAGGGCCTTCTTATTCCAGGCAATACCAAAGGACGTTCTTCTTCAAGTTGCTAAGAAGAAAACAACAAAGGAGGTTTGGGAATCTTTGAAGCTGAGGTATTTGGGGGCTGATAGAGTTCAGAAGGCACTCTTAAAAGTGAATTCGATTCTCTTCGGATGAGGGAGAACGAGTCGATCGATGAGTATGCTGGGAAATTATCGAGGATGATTTCAAAACACATCGGTTTGGGTACGACGCTTGAGGATAGTGTGGTGGTTCAAAAATTGTTGGATACGGTGCCTGACAAGTATCTACAATTAGTTGCATCAATCGAACAGACCACAGATCTGGATGCCATGCCTTTTGAGGAGGCAGTGGGCAGGCTAACGGCCTATGAGGATCATTTAAAGTCCAAACAAACAACCATGGGTAGTGAGGGAAGTTTGCTCCTTGCTAAGTTTGAAAGTTACTCTGATCACAAACCAGTTGGGAAGTTTGGTTCAAGAGGTTGTGGACGCGAAGTTAGTTATGATAGAGGTGGTAGAGGAAGTTTACGGGGCAGAGGCTCGTCCCGTGGACATGGTGGTCGTGGAAGCAGCACGTATCACAATGATTCATACAACAACCGGAAACCAAGGGAAAAGAAGGATATGAGATGCTACAAATGCAATCAACTAGGGCACTTGGCGTACCAGTGCACTGGAGAAAGAAAATTAGGAGATGAGGCCCACTTGACTCAAAAGGAAGCGGATGAGCCTACTCTTTTTCTTAGTGTACATGGCGAGGACACTCCAACCATGGTATTGCTAAACGAAGAGAAGGTGATTCCGAATACTTCTAAAGTGCCTGCAAATAGGGATCCAAGCCTATGGTATTTGGATAACGAGGCGAGTAACCACATGACTGGCCTCAAAGAATTATTTGCAGAACTTGATGAACGTGTGTCTGGGCAGGTGAAGTTCGGAGATGATTCTAGAGTTCGAATAAAAGGCAAAGGTTCACTGTTGTTTGAGTGTAAAAATGGTGAGCAGCTATTAATCCCAGATGTGTATTTTATACCTGCTCTTGGAAGTAACATAATGAGTTTGGGCCAGCTTATGGAGAAGGGATATGAAGTGTCAATGACAGGAGAGTATCTCAGACTATGTGATGCAGATGGAAGATTGGTGTTGAAGGTTTAGCGAGAGAAGAACTGGCTTTACAAAACTTCACTTAAAACCTCAAAACCCATGTGCTTGATGAGCATATTGGAGGACTCGGCCTGGCTGTGGCACAGCCAGGTTAGGTCATGCAAACTTCAAAACAATTGAAATGATGGCTGAAAAGGGTGTAGCAGTTGGATTACCCAAGATAACCCACAAACCCCAAATTTGTGAAAATTTCCTTATGGCAAAGCAAGCAAGACACTCATTCCCAGTTAAAGCTGATTGGCGGGCTAAATCTCCTCTGGAACTTGTTCACGCGGATTTGTGTGGGCCGATCACACCACAAACTACTGGAGGTAATCGGTATTTCTTATTGATAGTTGATGATTGTTGTAGGTACATGTGGGTGTATCTGTTGAACACAAAAAATGAGGCACTGACATGCTTCAAACATTTCAAAGCACAAGTTGAAAAGGAAAGTGGTTTTGTCCTTAAAACACTGTGAACTGATCGAGGAGGTGAATTTAATTCTTATCAGTTCAATGGGTTTTGTTCGGACAATGGGATACAAAGGCAACTAACAGCACCATATACTCCGCAGCAAAACGGTGTTGTGGAGAGACGAAACAGAATGATTCTGAACATGACCAGATCCTTACTCAAGTCCATGAGCCTATGAGATAGTCTTTGGGGGGAGGCCGTTCGACACTCAGTTTATTTGTTGAACCGAATCACCACAAAGGCGTTGAAGGAGATGACACCGTATGAAGTTTGGAAGGGCAGGAAGCTGAACCTAAGCCATTTGAAAGTGTTTGGGTGTTTGGCTTATGTCAAAAACACGTCCAACATCATAAAGCTAGATAATCGAAGCACAACAATGGTTTACTTGGGAGTGGAGGAAGGTAGCAAGGCTTATAGGTTTTTCAACCCCAATGTTGAAAAGGTGGTAGTTGGACGAGATGCAGTTTTTAATGAACAGAAGAAATGGGCGTGGGATAGAAAAGGAGATGTTGTAAGTGACCTGGTGAATGACTGGGTCAGAACAGTATTCATATAAGTGCACAGAATGGAGATCAGAATTCAGTGGCACAAGAAGACGATAACCCCACACCCGCAACACCTACAACTGCTAATGTAACTCCTTCAACAGGGTCACATGGTTTCCAGCAACAAGATCAACATGAAGAAAGTCTAGCCACTTCTCCAACAAATTCTAACTCAAGTGGTGAGATGGCAAATGACTCAAATACTGATGATACACCAGTTCGAGGCTTCACGACATTACAAGATGTCTACAATCCAACCGTACCAATCAGAAATCAGGAACTTCTATTGGTGGATGATGAATCTCCACCTTTTTCTGAAGCTGTAGTTGAGGAAGGTTGGATGAGTGCCATGAAAGCTGAACTAATGTCCATCGAAAGAAACAGAACATGGACTTTACTTCCACTGCCTGAAGGACACAAAGTGATTGGCCTGAAGTGGGTGTATAAAGTGAAAATGGATGCAACACGTGCCATCATTAAGTACAAAGCCCGGTTAGTCGCGAAGGGATATGTCAGGAATAAGGTGTGGATTTTGAAGAGGTTTTCGCTCCGTTTGCACGCATGGAAACGATTCGCTTATTGTTAGCAATGGTAGCGGACAAATGGTGGATTGTTGATCACCTGGATGTTAAGTCTGCCTTCTTGAATGGTGAATTAGTGGAGGAAGTGTATGTGTCTCAGCCGAAAGGTTTTGAAGTAAAAGGGAGAGAGAACCTCGTGTATAAGCTGCACAAGGCGCTCTATGGGCTGCGACAAGCCCCGAGAGCATGGAATGCTCGCCTTGACAAATCGTTGAAAGGATTTGGTTTTGTCAAGAGCGTGCATGAACAGGCAGTGTATAGGCAGCATAAAAGGAATTCGGTACTGATTGTTGGTGTTTATGTATATGATCTTATCGTGATGGGGTCATGTGAAAGGGAAGTAAACAACTTTAAAGAACAAATGAAAAGGGAGTTCGATATGAGTGATTTAGGCCGGCTGTCCTTTTATTTGGGAATGGAAGTGGAGCAAAAAGAGAATGGAGTTGTACTGAAGCAAGAATCTTATGCGAGAAAGATATTGAAGGTAACTGGAATGTTAGAGTGTAACGAGTCCAAGTGGCCTATGGATCCGAAGAAGCAACTTTCGAAAAATGGAGATGGGAAATTTGTGGATGCGACTGAGTATCGGCGTATCATTGGAAGTCTGCAGTATTTAACTCATACATGCCCTGATTTGGGTTTTTTGGTTGGGGTTGTGAGTCGGTATATGGAAAGGCCACGAGAAAGTCATTTGTTGGCAGTGAAACAGATTCTACGTTACATAAAAGGGACTATGAACATGGTCCTGATTTACAGAAGTGGAGAAGATGGAAAACTAATTGGCTATAGTGACAGTAGTCACGGAATGGACGTAGATGATCGAAGAGGGTCGTCAGGAGTGGTGTTCTATTATTCGCAGAGCTTGATTACATGGGTTTCACAAAAACAAAAAACGGTGGCGCTAAGCTCATGTGAAGCAGAGTTCATGGCTGCGACTTCTGCTTCGTGTCAAGCTTTATGGATGCGAAATTTGGTGAGTGAGTTAACTGGTCAAGTACCGCAGCAAGTAACACTATTGGTGGATAACATGTCGGCTATCGCATTGATGAAAAATCTGGTTTTTCATGGACGAAGCAAGCATATTGATACTAAAAATCATTTCATCCGGGAATGTGTTGAAAGGGGCCAAATTCTGGTGGAACATGTAAGTGGTGAAAAGCAGAAGGCGGATATACTCACTAAGGCCTTACCAAGGATCAAGTTTGCCGAGATGAGGAGTTTGCTTGGAGTCGAGGATCTAGGACGAAGCACAAGTGCTCATTAAGGGGGAGAATGATAGTTTAATGAGACTTGAGACAAGGGCAATTTCGTAATTTTGTTAATTTCTTTTCATGCATGTCGTGGGTATTGCATGGTAGTAGTACGCGGTTTTGTTTTTCCTTGATTTCGCAGGTAGTGGTAACTGGTAGTTAGTAATTTGTTAGGTTTTCTTTTATATGTAATTTGTAATTTAGTAGTTGAAGTTAATGAGAAGAAAACATTTGCCCAGAACATAGAGTGTGTGTGTTTTTCGATTACATTTTTGATATCTGAGTTCCAACAAGCCTCACAACAAAGTTCGATGGTGGTCGATGGCGATGGCTCGATGGTGGCTCGGTGGTGGCCTTGGCGTCAGCTGAGGGGGTTTGAGGATGGCCGGTTGGCCCTTCGTCGCGATCTGGATTTACCCGGAAATGGTCGAGAATGGCTGGGAATGGGGGCCGCACATGTGCCGCGCTGGGGCCACGCATGGTTCACACTGGGGCCACGCAAGGGCCACTCCAGTGCCATGTTGGGGCTGCGCCCAGGCTGCTGCGGCCAGCTATGTGCCATCCAAAGTTTTTGTGTGCCAAACTCGATTAGTTTGCACTTTTTCCGGGCCAAAATCTCCAGATCCTAGATTTTAACATATATCTAGTGTATGGTGAAGAAAAATCTTAATTTTGACAACTTTGAAAAATCCAGTTTTTGAACAAAATCACCATTTTAATGAGTTTTTGAATTCTTATGATTTTCAAACTTTACTAATCATACAAACATGTTTATTTAAGTCATATGAAGCTATTAGAATGAAGGATAGAGTTTGAAACTTACTTGGTGAAGGATTTGCTTGAAAAATCACCAAAAACTCCACTTTTGAAGCTTAATTATTTTTTTTACTTGATCTTGGGTTTGATTAACACTTTGAAATGATTAGTAATGATGTTTGAGATGTGTTTAAAGTTCCATAAATTATGGGAAGAAGGCTTGGTTGAGTTTGAGGGTTAGGGAGAGAAAGAATGGTGTAGAAAACTTGACCAAAGTCAAGATTTTTGGTTTTATTTGCCACAACTTGTTTTCCATGTTTAGATATTTTATTTTCTTCATATTTATCTGATTTTAATCACATTAAATAAGATAAACATGGAACAATGAGATAGACATGGAATAAATCTAGGGTTTGATTAATTTGTGCCATTTTCGCAATCGTTTGTTTGGCTTTTCGCGTATAAGTTCAGGAATTGCTAATAATGATCAAATATCATTTTCATGCTTCAAATTACATCCTATTATGATTATAATGTTATTAGGAAGTTCGAGTTGTCGTGAATTGGCCAATTACGCATGCTGAAGTGCCTTTTCGCAGATTTTCGCAATTTGACTTATTGAATTTAGGGATTTTTTTGATTTAGTTATGTTATCACTTATTTCACTTCAATTCATTATATAATTGATATTAATTTAGTTTTGGATCCTTGAATTTGGTTTTTGGTCATTATTATAGGAATTTTTGCGTAATTCGGCAATTCTGCGTAATGTCATTTGCGATTTGTTTCATCTTTAATTTCCTTACATATATACACAGATTCACATGTATATACATATTCAATAATAATTTGATTAATTAAAATATTAATTCATGAATTTAGGAAATTACCTTGTAATAAAGAATGAAATGTCACATTCTTCCCCCCGTTAGAGAAATTTCATCCTGAAATTACTTGCCACCATTTTATTTAAACTGACATTAGTCAGAGTCCACCATCCACCATCCACCATATAGTAAGAGAAATCATCTCTTACATAACCACCATATAATAGGATTACTACCACCATGAGTAAGATATAAATCTTACTTTTTCCACTATAATGAAGGTATAAACTTTTTATTATGCCACCATAAGGAAAATAAATTTCCACCACCATAATAGAGGTGTATCCTCTATTTAACCACCATATATTTTATAAACTACTATGAATCCACCATATATACATTCCACGTGTATTCTACTATATGTATACACTAATCTTGTTTATTCATTAGGAATCGGTATTTGACTTCGTTTAAGTTTCTTAACAGTACGATCCATAACTTCCACTAGTTCTTCTGTAAATTTCAGCTTTTCATCAATTTGTATTTCCTCAAGAGGTACAGCTAGTGATTCCTCGAGTAAGCATTTCTTAAGACTCGAGACATTAAATACATCATGAATATTGTTAAGCTCGGTGCTACCGATCCTATCCTTTCAAGGATTTTAAAAGGTCCCACATATCGTGGTGCAAGCTTTCCTCGTTTCTCAAATCAAACAATACCTTTCCAAGGAGAGACTTTCAACATGACTCGGTCACCCACTTGGAATTCCAGAAGTTTTCTTCTAATGTCGACATAACTCTTTTGCCGATCTTGAGCAGTCTTCATTCGCTTACGAATAAACATAATTTGGTATGTGAGTTCTTGAATACATTCGAGGCCTAATATTTGACTTTCCCCGATCTCAGACCAATAAATAGGAGATCTGCACTTTCGTCCATACAATGCTTCAGAAGGGGCACATTTGATACTCATATGATAGCTATTGTTGTAAAAGAAATCAATCAGTGGAAGATGAATATCCCAGCTACCACCAAAGTCAATGACACAGCTTCTGAGCATATCTTCCAAGGTTTGGTTAGTATGCTCCGTTTGTCCATCTGTTTGAGGATGGTAAGCCGTGCTCAGGTAAATTTTTGTGCCCAAAGCATTCTGATGTGTCTGCCAAAACCTAGACGTGAAACGACTATCCCTATCGGAGATGATTGAGATAAGTATTCCATGTAGCATTACCACTTCATCTATGTATAGTTTGGAAAGTCTATCCATAGTATAATCTTCACGAATAGGTAAGAAATGAGCAGACTTTGTTAATCTGTATACAATAACCCATATGGAATCATGATTTTGTGAAGTTCTTGGTAACTTCATAATGAAATCCATAGAAATTTGTTCCCATTTCCACATGGGCATTTCGGGTTGTTGCAACAACCCGGAAGGTTTTTGATGTTCTGCCTTTACCTTTAGACATGTCAGACATTTGTTCACATATAATGCAATGTCTTTCTTCATACCAAGCCACCAATAATAATCACGAAGATCATAATACATTTTATCAACTCCCGGATGAATAGAGTATTTGGACTTATGAGCTTCATTCAAAATTGTTTGTCGCAAATTGCCGAAATAAGGAACCCATACTTGATTCATGAAATACAATACATTATCAGCTTGTGTCTTTAATCGTTTAACCAATCCTTGTAATCCTTCCTCTTCCAGGTTTGATTCTTGCAAAGCTTGTTGTTGAACTTCCCGTATCTGGGGTAATAAACTGGTTTGAATGGTTATACTGAAACTTTGAGCTCGATTCGGTTTTACTTGCTCTTTGCGACTTAAGGCATCAGTAACTACATTTGCTTTGCCTGGGTGATATCGAATCTCACAATCATAATCGTTAAGGAGTTCCACCCAACGCCTTTGCCGCATGTTAAGCAGTTTCTGATCTAGAATATGCTGAAGACTCTTATGGTCTGTGTGTATCGTGCACTTTGTACCATAAAGATAATGTCTCTAGATTTTTAGTGTGAACACTACAGCTCCTAATTCTAGATCATGAGTTGTATAATTCTTTTCATGTATCTTTAATTGCCGGGAAGCATATGAAATTACCTTATCCCTTTGCATGAGTACAGCTCCCAATCCTTGTCTAGAAGCATCACAATAGACCACAAAATCTTATGTCCCTTCCGGTAGACTAAGAATGGGTGCCTTGCAAAGTCTTTGTTTTAGTAATTGAAATGCTTCCTCTTGTGGCTAATCCCAGTCAAACTTTCTATCCTTCTGGGTTAACATTGTTAAAGGTAAGGCCATTTTTAATTTGAAAAATTTCTTATGAATCGAAGGTAGTACCCTGCCAATCCTAGGAATTGTCTGATTTTCGTTGGAGTGGTAGGTGTTTCCCATCGCTTGATAGCCTCTATCTTGCTTGTATCAACTTGTATGCCTTTCTCGCTGACTATATGTCCTAAGAATTGGACTTTCCGTAGACAAAATTCACATTTAGAGAATTTGGCATATAGTTTCTCATGTTTCAGTAAAGTGAGAATTTGAGTTAAATGTCGCTCATGATCCTTTGGACTTTTGGAATAGATAAGGATATCATCAATGAACACAATTACGAATTTATCCAGATAGGGTCTGCATACTCGGTTCATTAAGTCCATGAAGATTGCAGGTGCATTTGTCACCCCGAACGACATTACTAAGAATTCATAATGTCCATATCGGGTTCGAAAAGCAATTTTAGAAATATCTTCTTCACGGACTTGTACTTGATGGTATCCTAATCTAATATCAATTTTTGAAAAATAAGTGGCTCCCTGAAGTTGGTCAAAAATATATTCAATACGTGGCAACGGATAACGATTCTTAATCGTAAGTTTAATAAGTTCTCGATAATCCATACACATCCTGAAGGAACCGTCCTTCTTTTTGACAAACAGTATTGGTGCTCCCCACGGCGACGAGGTGGGTCTAACGAATCCTCTATCGAGTAGTTCTTGAAGTTGACTCAAAAATTCATGAATTTCTGAAGGAGCAAGATGGTATGGAGCCTTAGCCACGGGGGCTGCACCTGGAATCAAGTCAATTCTTCAGGAAAGACTTCAGGAAAATATCTAACTACTGGAATAACTTCAACGCGCTTTTTCTCATGATCTTCCTTGGTAAGATAGGCTAGAAAAGTTTCATAGCCTTTCATGAGACACTTCTGAGCTTTCGTACAAGATATCAGCCCTAGTGCTCTATTTGTTCGTTCACCTTGGACCACTAACATTTCAACTGTGTTAAGGGGTATACGGATAGTTTTGTCATGTCACACTACTTCAGCCTTTTTTTTCGAAAGCCAATCCATGCCGATGACAACATCAAAACTACCCAATTCTATTGGAAGAAAATCTATTTTAAAGACATGATCATTAAGGTTTAAAGTACAACCTTGAATGATATGTGTGGCTTGAATAGATTTACCATTTGCAAGTTTAACATTATTTGCTTGCCCTATGTTAATCTCAGGTAGAGAAAGTAACAATGCAAACTTATGCAAAATAAAACTTCTATCAGCCCCAGTATCAAATAGAATAGATGCATAATGATCATTGATAAGGAACGCACCCGTAACAACATCCGGATTGTTTTTAGCTTCACATGTCTCGATCTGAAAAGCTCGTCCTCTGGCCTGTTCAGGTGGTACTTTATTATCTGTGGGTTTAACATTAGTAGGACAATTTTTCATAATATGATCCATACTCCCACATTTGTAACAGGCCCGAGTGTTTGGTTGACGTTGTTGTAATGGAGCTTGATAAGGCGCCTGATGGAGTGGTCTTGCTAGTTCTTTACAATAACTTGTAAAGTGTCCAGTTTGTTTACAATTTCCACACACAGGGCATGGCCCTAGGTGATGGAATGGACATTTGGTGCATTTAGGTGCTGGTCCTTGGTACGCTTTTTCCTCTTGCACAATTGCTCCATAGCTTTTGACTGTTGGAGCCTTACTGCCTTCCTCCTGCTTTTCTTCTTTCCTTTATCCTGTCATTTACGTTTCCTGGTAGTAGCATTTCCAGTGTTACCAGAAGTGAATTTGCTGGCACTTGTGGA
Source organism: Mikania micrantha (assembly GCA_009363875.1). Lineage (NCBI taxonomy): Eukaryota > Viridiplantae > Streptophyta > Magnoliopsida > Asterales > Asteraceae > Mikania > Mikania micrantha. The sequence goes on from CM018692.1 coordinate 35,766,452, forward strand.
TTTATTGAGATTAGTGTCACTTGCTTTTCCTTTCTTAACCAAAGTTCCACTCCTTACCGCCTCATCGGTAAGCTTAGCTGCTAAAATAATAGTTTTCTTCAGATCAGTATGCTCTGCAGCCATTACTATATTACTAATATATTGGAAACATGTGGAAACATGTGGGGTAGCAAACATGTGAGTTCATGAAATCAGTCAGTGTACTTCTGGTGTTCTGCTCCCACTATGGAGTGATTCCAAAACTCTTCTTCTAGTTTTTGTATTTCATTCATGGGAAATTATTCAGCTATAATCAACATTTTGAACTCATTCTAGGTCATCTGATCAACAACTGTTGTTCCCAATGTCCTCACTTTTGTATTCCACCAAGTGAGAGCTTGGCTTTTTAATGAACATGTTGCATATAGAACTTGGTGTTTCTCTAAGCATTCACTTAATTTTTAGTGTTGTTTCCATTTCCTCCACCCATTTTAGGAGTCCAAACGCTCCTTTATTCCAAAGAAAGTGGGTGGATTGAAGGATGCAAAGTACTTATACGTGCATCCTTGTTGAGGTGATTCAGGATTAGTACGATGGAACCCAGAAGCATGTACTTCGGTGTTACCTCCAATATTGTTATTAACATTATTATTATTTCTACCCGAAGTTGAAGACATGCGTTGTTGAAACTGAGTTATAAAATTAGGAATTACAGCAGTCACTTCCTCCCGAAAAATCCTAATCATTTCACCTTTAGAAAATTTTGATCCCCAAAATTTGTGCTGGCAGTTGCTGTCTCTGGTGGAAGATTGTCATTGTTTCTAGTTCCACCAACAGTTGTATTAACATTTACTGTTTCTGGTGAGGGATTGTTATTGTTTTCATTTCCATGAGTAGTTGTATTAGCATTCACTGTTTCTGGTGGGAGATTGTTATTGTTTTCTGTTTCAGTGTTATTCCGACGTTGTCGTACGCGTCTAGGAGGCATAGTCTAAATGAATAACATGAATATAGTTAAGATCAACTGTATATATATCAAGATATGGAATTATTACTTGCTATCTTATTTTTATATAAGAGTTTTCAGCATAGTAATATCAAGAAATTGATTTGATATTCCGTTCACGGTGTCATTGAATTCATGAAATTGTTACATAACACATGTATTCACAATCCTTCGCACACTGACACTTTCCCGATACATCAAAAGTAGTTTATATATAGGGTATATGTAGAGAATAATGCCTAGCCACCAACCCACCACCCCTTCAATATACCACGATCTTGTCCTTGCGCTATTACATCACATCCATAACATTAAGTTATTGAAACAACCATACATGTAGTCATACATAATATGTATTGTTTTTGTTACTTGAAATTGATACACTCATAATCTGTTATCAATATATATTGAAATCTCACGTGCTTGTCATGTATTCCGTCTTCTAAAATTGTTACTTTCATTTAATTTATAATTATTAACTTTGGCTTAACTCGTTTTAGTTTTCTTTATTTTCTACCCTATTTTTTTAGATTTATTAGAATGCCCACGCTCGTAATTTCCAATTATGCTGGCCAGACATATTTGCAAATTATTTTCTCTGATCATTCTAACTCATCTTATTTTTATTATTGTTTTGTATATATGTAATTAAATAACTCGATTGGTCTTATTGGTTGATAGACCCGACATTTACACTCCCACACACTTACCTCCTACCCATACCTACACGCACTACACCCATCAACAACCTATCCAATTTCTATTACCTGGTTAACAAAATTTTGGGAAAACCATCTTCCCTATTTCCCATATCCCCTACCCATGAATGGTAGGAACGAAAGGAAATAAACAAAAGCTACCACCAACGCGACTCCCACCAACAACTGGTTCAAACCTGTCAACTGAGTTAATAACTCTTCATGATACCTCTCGATCGTATTCGCTCATCCCTGAATACGATCCTCAAAGATGCGTCGCCAAGCTACAGCACTTGCTTCCATAGCATCCAGATGCTCTGATGAACCCTGTATTTGGTCTGCTAACTTCTTAGTCCATGAAACGGAATTAGATTCCAAGGCACGTAACTGTTCCATCATGCCCTATTGAGATGAATTTTCCTATTTCCAAAGAGAAACGGTTCTGTTGAATTGTTTCATATGCCCCATCTAATCGCCTGTGAGTCCCCATCAGCTGTTCACGAGTGTCCTGCAGCTCTGCAGTGACCCTCTGAAGTTGTGCTCGCATCTCAGCTTGGGCAGAGGATTCTCCCTTTTCAAAGTTAGGATGGGGTAGGTCTTGAGATGCAAGTAGTAGGATGCCATCCTGTTCTCATGTGGGCTTATCTTCTCCAAATACTAGGTTCAGGGGTGGGGGAGTTACAGAAACGAAAAAAATTCATCAGGGTGGAAATTCTGCCCACCAATGTCTTCATGCATTGGTGGGGCCCTAGCATGAGAACGAGAAGGGACATACGATGAAACCCTGGATGCTGCCCCCGGGATGATACCGGTATTTGGTTATCAGATTTAGGTTCATCATCCGAAGAGCTTGATCCTAAGGGGTATTATCTAGTATAACCCTTGGTATAATTTCCACAATATAGTCTTTTAATGGCTTCGGCATAGCTGTAACAAGTTTTTGAACAACGTTCATATACTGCAAGCGTTAAGTAATGGTAGTAACAGTACCAACGTATGAGACATCATACATTATGCATATAACTAAAACGTGTGTATCCTGGCACTCTGTGTGTATCCTGGCACTCTGTGTGTGTTCATATGAGCCTAAGGTTATAGACTAGGTTTCCAATTAACCTAATTCCCTATAACCATGGCTCTGATACCAACCTATCACACCCCTATCTCCCCATCTCTCACTTTACCTGATATAGTCACTAAATGACGCTTGAAGTCGGTAACTATTGTAATGTGTCGTGGAAGCCTGATGGTAAGGTCTCAGAGATGGGTGTGACTGATTGTTACCTTGGTATCATACATCCATGGCAAACCATACACACTATATATTACATCATAACTTAAATATTACATGTTGAATATGTAGGCATACACAACTTTATGAATATGATTCACCATGAAAACCCATAACCAAAGCCTATGTGATTGTAATGTAATTAGCGGTAATACCCAAAGGTAAGACCTCAACCTCACTCTTAATGCCTATCGTTGCATTAAGTTGTTCTTGTAATGTAATAAATGGTAACATGCATTCACACAAGGGTAGATGTTATCTATCCGTGAATGGGGTTGTCAGCCTAATAGTACTATCATTGTTATCATCCGGGTTATCCATAAGTTTATTGGTTACAGTTGTTATGTGAGGACTATTATGATAGCATGGTACAATTTCATGTAATCATCAAAAAAGAGTTGAAATGCACAAGAAACATATAATCATGTCATTGTAATTGAATCAGGTAATCATAATGTAATTGTAGTGCAACCCCCAAGTTTTAGAAATCCGAGGATTTAAACATGTAATCATCCGGAATTTGACTTATTGAACTTAGGGATTCTTTGATTTAGTTATGTTATCACTTATTTCACTTCAATTCATCATATAATTGATATTGATTTAGTTTTGGATCCTTGAATTTGGTTTTTGATCATTATTATAGCAATTTTTATGTAATTCGGTAATTCTGTGTAATGTCATTTGTGATTTGTTTCATCTTGTAATTTCATTACATATATACACTTAAACATGTAATCATCCGGAATTTTACTTATTGAACTTAGGGATTCTTTGATTTAGTTATGTTATCACTTATTTCACTTCAATTCATCATATAATTGATATTGATTTAGTTTTGGATCCTTGAATTTGGTTTTTGATCATTATTATAGCAATTTTTATGTAATTCGGTAATTCTGTGTAATGTCATTTGTGATTTGTTTCATCTTGTAATTTCATTACATATATACACAGATTCACATGTATAAACATATTCAATCATAATTTGATTAATTAAAATATCAATTCATGAATTTAGAAATTACCTTGCAATAAAGAATGAAATGTCACACATACTATGGGTAACGTAGGAGACATCTCTATTTTTTCCCCTGGGAATCTTTAGAATTACCACTGCTTAGCTTTCAATTCGCCTCTGACCATCAAATGAAATGTGAATAATCCGTTCTCTTCTCTTTAAAAGAAGGGGCGCTTCCGGTTCTGTCGGTGCTTGAAACAATTTTGTCTTCTCCATATTACTATATCTCTAGAGTCAATAATTTTATATGAGGAACTACTGAACTCAATCACGTGATGCTGTTACTTTTCAGTTTTCTGTTGAGCTCTATCTTGTAGAGGTATTCAAATTGGATCAGTGATTGGTTTCTAGGTTTTGTCGTAAACCTAATTGGTTACTTCCAATTATGTAAATCAATAGTTCAAACCGCACTCAAAGGTAGGGCATTTCCCATTTTTATAGGAACTTTTGTACCAGAAACAATGGTATCCCCAATTATAGCCCACTGAATTCTAGTGGATACGTGTATTCTATCTTTGAAGCAATAGTTGAAGAAGAAAGGAAAGATGATCTGCAACAACCCTCATCATCTAGTCAAACACAGGAGACCGTCATGGATAGAGTGCAAAATTGATTGTTGGTCTCTGGTTTCATAAATTGATTGTTGTTCTTCATATTCAAGAAACACATATGCAACACATGAATTTGAATTGATATAAAAGATAAGTATATATTACATTCTGCATATATATTAGGAATATATGTTCTTAACGCTGTATATTTTTGAACATATGATCGTCTATTTACAAAGTAAGAAACTTTGCCGCCAAATAACCGTTCTACAAGATAGATCCATAATGTTTCTTCCCCAGTAAGCCCAATATACTAGAAAATTAGTACGTGCCTTTGGCACATTATTATATATATTAAAATGTATGAAATTGAATAGTAAATATATGTATATTATATTAAATAGGAAATTAAGTGTGTGTGTGTGTGTGTATATATATATATATTATATTAATTAATTATTATATATATTAAAATGTATGAAATTGAATAGTAAATATATGTATATTATATTAAATAGTAAATTAAGTGTGTGTGTGCGTGTATATATTATATTAATTAATTAATAGTAATGCATAGGTGTCTAGGAGTGTTCATCGGTTCAGATAACGGTTTGTTCGGTTTAGTCGGATCGGGTTTTCGGATTTGAAAATTCTGGGACCCTATCCGAAACCCGACTCGACCTGAGAACATATATTTTTATCCGATCTAAATCTATCATAATAACCCGAATAAGTTTGATTTTAAATCCGAACAATCCGAATTACTATATATAATTGAATTACATTAAATGAAACAGCGTACATATTATTATTATATAGTTAGTGGTCCTTATTTATTATATATATTCAAAATCACACACACACATATGTATGTATATATATATATATATATAATATTATTTATGTGTCTTATCCATGTAGTGACCTTTTGAAAATTTAAACTTGAACCATCATAAGTTTTTTAACTTTGAAAAGTAGTAGAGAGAGATAAGGGTATTAAATTTGAGAATTTTGCTTAGATATTTGGTTTTTATTAAATTTGATATATTTGGTTATAAATTTGGGTTTTTATTAAATTTGAAATATTTGTTTATAAATTTGGGTTATTCTTTTAATTCAAACGATTGATGAGATGGATTGTGATTAATTTTTTTATTATTTTTATAACATATTTGTAAGGATTTGTATGATTTTATGTTTTTATGATAATTTGTATATAGTTCGTGATATGAGATTTGATTTACTTATGCAACTTATGTTTCGGCAAATGATATATAATACTCGTTCTCGGAAGTGTACTGTGATAACCCGCCGCAACGTGCGGGTTGAATAAACCTAGTTAGTATAATAATACAAGTTTCTTTTTAAATAAAACTAAAGATAATAAAAAATAGCTTAAAAAATAGATGGATTAATTCTAACACAACATTTGTTTACATTTATAACTCACATTTCTTACCCAAACTGACACACATGAGGATAAATAATTATTAAACATTCATATTCAATTTTGACATTTCAAACACATATACTTCTTATTTTAGTATAGCACACAAACCACATACTTAACTCGCAAACATAGAGTTCCTTGAAATGCCTAGTCCAAGATTAATCCATAAACTTGTGGTGATAGTCGTGGTGCAACTAGCAACTCAAATGGACCAGCTTTATGGTTAACTATTCCAGAACTTTCAGTCATGTTGATCTTCTCATTTGATGGATTTTGAAACTCAAATGCATGTATTATGCTGGCAAGTATCAACTGCAAGGATTCTATAGCAAAGGACATTCCCAAGCACACTCTTCTACCACTTCCGAATGGAATCAACTCGAAATGTCGACCCTTCACATCGACTTCTTTATTACTTGTCAAGAACCTCTCAGGCTGGAACTCAAACGGATTGGTCCATATTTGTGGATCATGATGAATCTTCCAAACGTTTATGAAAAGTCGGGTCCCTTTAGGGACCATGTAACCGCTTACGATGCAGTCTTCTGTGGACTCATGAGGAATTGAAAGGGGTGCAACCGGACAAAGACGCATAGATTCTTTTATAATGGCTTGAAGGAACACCAATTTGCTCATGTCTGATTCTTCAACTTTTCTATCTTTTCCAACAAGGTTTTCAATCTCTTGTTGGGCTTTCTTTAAAACCATGGGGTTGTTGACTAGTAAAGCTAATGTCCATGTTAAAGTTGCTTCTGTTGTGTCAGTAGCTGCTGCAAATAGTGCCTATAAAAGAAAAGAAAAAAAAAATACAAAAAGGTAGATTGAAGCCAAATTATCATAAAATCTTAACAAAATTACATTTTTTGTCATTTGATTAAAATTAGATATTTTTTCCTTATTCTTTATTAACTATAAAGGGGTTGTGATGGATCATTTAAGGGATATCTAAAGATTACATCACTTGATAGATATATCAACTTCAATGGATGATCTTTGTTGAAATATGCAATAAAGTAAACTATATTAATTTGGGTAAATTATGTTATTATTAGAAATTGTTTCTGAGTCAAGCACATATGTATTTCATATCAAGTTACAATATATAATTACGTAGTAGGTAAGTTAAATAACTATTGCTAGAAAGGACCCTCCAACAAGCCTACGTCTTGAGTGTCAGTGTATGTAATGTAGAACAAAAATTCTCAATAAAAAATTCTGCAAGTTTACATTTAACTAGGTTTATTCAACCCGCGTGTTGCGGCGGGTTATCACAGCACATTCTCGAGAACGAGTATTATATACAATTCGCAAAAGCATGCGTTATATCATCACGAACTCTATATAAATTTTTCGTAAAAATATAAAATCATACAAAATCCTCACAAATATGTTATAAAAATAATAGAAAACATTACTTTCAAAATCCTTTTTGCCGGCAACCAATCGTTTGAACTAAAACAAAAACCAAAATCTCTAAGCAATTCTCACAAATTTAATAAGAACTCAAATCTCTAAACAAATCTTTCAAATTTAGTACTCTTTCTCTGCTTTCTACTTTTTAGGTAAAAAAATTTCTGATGATATATGTCTAAATTATCAAAATATCGCTACATGGTCAGTCACGTATGTATAGCTATTCAATTTAGTATGCATCATTATAAATATGTATTTACTATTTAATACAATATATATATAACTACTATTCAATTTCATGAACTTTAATTATATATATATATATATATATATATATATATATAGGGGAGGGTTCCTAAGAAAACCCTCATTTTTAAGAAAACTAAGAAAACCTTTTTTTAACCATTGATCAATTTGATCAATTTGTAATTGATTGATAGCAATATTATAATTAATTAGGATTTTAATAATAATTATTAGTAATTAAGGGTATAATAGGAAAATCAAAATTTTTTTAAACTTAGAAACACAATTAATTTTATATTTTCTCTCTCCTCTCTCCTCACTTTCCTTGTTTTAAGAAACAAAGTCAATAAAAATAATTATTAAAAAAAATAAAATAATAAAAAGTCCACATTAATTATACCTCTGATTGGATATATAACAAGTAGTAATAGTACATTATATATATCACCTTGTTTGTACGTATCATCTGATTACACATATGTAATCAATCGATTAACAGTGTATTACATATATGTAATCAATCAAGGTAAACTTGTTTGTACATATCAGATGATTATATATATGTAATCAATAAAAATAACATTGTATTACATATATGTAATCAATCAAAGTAACAGTGTCTTAGATATATATAAGCATTCAAGAAAAAAAGATGTATATAAACATTCTTTTTCCAACAAAAAAGAAGAATAATGAACAAGATTGTGATTATGTAAACATTTTTACACATATGTAATCATAACCTACATATATGTAAACATGCTTACATATATGTAATCATACAAGTAGACTACAAAAAAAAAAGATATATGTAAGCATTCAAGTAGAACCTTTTGAGCCACATAGTATGCACTACCAACAATGTCAACCAACTCTTTCTCTACAAAAAAGATCAAGTTTGACATGGAGTCACTAATACAACAAGTTTCTAGCCTAAAAAAACACAAGTATCAAGTACTATGTAACAGTGACACGGGTGGTCTTGTTGGAGTAACAGCTTACCTGGGCACAAAAAGTCTGACAAACCGAAATCTATGGCCTTCAATTCTGTGTTGTTGTCTTTTGAGGTAAATCAGAAGTTCTGATCCACAAGTTAGACATGGTTAAAAGAGCTTAACAAGTTAACTCAATCAACTACATGTTAGACGTTGTTACACATCTCACCTCGGGCTTTAAGTCTCAATGAACCACTCCTTGAAGATGACAAAACACGATAATAGTCAATGTCTGTATCAATACGCCCTTTGCATCGCATTCGGCGCATTTACCGTCCCTGTCCAAAATGTGATTCAAAAAAAAGTAAAAAAAAACATAGCAACTTCAAAAAACAATAGGAGTAGCAGATTTGCTAACCTTGAAAGTATTCTATCTAAAAGTACTCATCCTTTACATAACCTAAGTATGAAGATTTAAGACATAAATTAAAATATGCAAAAATAATTTAATAAAAAGAGAGTATCAATCCAAGACTTACTCCATAACGAGTAGTAATAGTTCATTACATATATCACCTTGTTTGTACATATCATCTGATTACACATATGTAATCAATCGAGTAACATTGTATTACATATATGTAATCAATCAAGGTAAACGTGTTCGTACATATCAGTTGATTACACATATGTAATCAATAAAAAAAACATTGTGTTACATATATGTAATCAATCAAAGTAACTCTTACATATATATAAGCAATCAAGAAAAAAAAGATATATATAAACATTCTTTTTCCAACAAAAAAGAAGACTAATGAATTTTAGTATCAATCCAAGACTTCATAACGAGGTATACATAATCATGGTCTTCGTATGTATCATAAAAGTTAATTAGATTGTTATGCCCAATCAAAGCTCTTAGTATCTTTACCTCTCGATGAGCATCCTCAATCGCAATGGTTGTTGTCATCTGATCAAACGAATTCAATTTGTAGTTTGACCATCTACAAACCTCACAAACTAACGAACAAGTATATTTTTAAAGAGGATGTGTTAGTATTTTAAAAAAATGGATAAAATTAAGAAAAAAAATATATAAATAAGAATAAAACAAGAAAAAAGAAAAGAGTAAAGAAAGGTTTGGCTTTGAAATAACCTTGACAACAAATTGTTGACCTTTAAATTCACCTTTCTTGCACCTGGCTCTACAAGTATGCCCAAAATGGCGTTTATCAACCTCCTCCCCAATCACATACTTATGCCCAATATGCTTCGAAAACCAAACTCCGATTCAACTTGTCTTTCCCGCCACCCTTCGCCATCCGTCATGCCAGAACTCCCTTCATGTGTTGCGCCGGAGACAGTGACGCAAACGCCCGATGGAAAAACCGCTTCGGAGACGCATTAGACTTCTTCTAAAACAAATACTTGCATGGGCTTCCAGGGTAAAACACGAAGAAGGTCGATTTCTTACCACCCATTAGATGGCAGATGATTCTTCATTCAATCTCTCTAGCAGTGTTGAGATAAAAAAAACCCTAGATGAAGAAAAATAAATCTAGATTTGATCGTGAATAATTGAATGGAGAAAGAAAAGGAGATTGGTTAAATTTTATTGTTTCCATAAATAAGAAAAAGAGATTGGAGAAAGAATGAGTGTAAGATTACTCAAATGCCCTAGTTTTCTTGGTTTTCTTATAAATAAGTGGTTTTCTTATGAACCTTCCTCTATATATATATATATATATATATATATATATATATATATATATATATATAGTCCGCATAGAGGCAAAAACATGCAATTTACCACAGCAACAAAAACTGTAATTTTGTCTACTAAAAAGTAAGAAATAACCGAATTTATCAACAATAATACTATAATAAATAATAACAAAATAACAACAACAACAACAACAACAAGCGTACCCAGTAAAAATCCTACTTAAAGTGGGGTCTGGGAGGGGAAAGATAAAGACACACCTTACCCCTATCTACAAGTAGAATAGAGAGGCTGCTTCGTTAGAGTCCCCTGGCTCAGAAAAACTCGAATTTTTTTTTTTTTTGAAACATTTAATGAAAAGTAGGAGCGTAAAGCATACGGATAAAGCACTAACGTTTTAAACTTAAACAGATAAGCAGGTAAGCAGTTAAGCACTAACCACATAGGTCATCGAGCCAGACTAAAACAAACCAACAGAGAAACCAAACCCATAACCCATTATGACATTAAAGCAAATCAAACAAAAACAAGCATGAAGTATCATACACAAACAAACATACCCCCATCCCGCAAGCCTGCATATAACACATATAATCTCCTATCCAATAACCCATTATGACATTTAAGCAATCAAACAAAAACAAGCATATAGTATCATACACAAACAAACATACCCCCATCCCGCAAGCATGCATATAACACATATAATCTCCTATCTTAAATCCCAAAAACAGCAAAGATTTAACCCACAACCCCAACCCGCAAGCATGCATATAACACATATAGAGTCATATCATATATCCCAAAACTAGCAAAGAAATAGCAACAACGACGATCCCTAGAAAAAGCTCTATGTATCTTGCACCTTTATTCTTCGCCTCCACGTACTCCTATCATAGATCATGTCCTCAGAGAGGTGTAACTCTGTCAAATCCTGTCGAATCTGCTCATCACATGTCAACCTCGGTCTACCCCTTCCCCTTTTACCCTCCACGATGAGAAGTTCTACTTTCCGAACAGGTGCCGACTGGCTTCTTCTCCTCACATGCCCAAACCATCTCAATCTTCCCTCCCTAACCTTGTCCGAGATGTTTGCCACCTGTAGTCTTTCCCGGAAGACTTCGTTCCTTATCCGATCAAGACTTGTGTGACCGCACATCCATCTCAGCATCCTCATCTCTGCTGTCTCAAGCTTTCTTGTTTGGTTCTTTTTAATCGGCCAACAATCTGTGCCGTACATCATTGCTGGTCTGATCGCCGCTCTATAAAATTTACCTTTAAGTTTTTCTGGAATCTTCTTGTCACATATGATGCTCGTTGCTGCTCTCCACTTTTTCCAACCTGCCTGGACTCGATGCGCTATGTCACTGTCAATGTCCCCATCGCCTTGTATAAACGATCCTAGGTACTTGAACTTTGACGTCCTTGGCACCTCTTGTCCTCCAATAGTCACATGATCATCTTCATCTTCCACGTTTGCTCCGCTAAACTGGCAATGTAGGTACTCCGTTTTTGTCCTACTTATGCGCAAGCCTCTCTGCTCTAAAGCGGTTCGCCACTCTTCTAATCGAACATTTAGCTCGTCTTTTGTTTCTGCAAATAATAACAAAATCAATAATTTAAAATAATACATATATTTACAAACATGTAACTTTTAAATGGTGTTTAAGGCTGTTCAAAATCTCGCGGCTCGAGGCTCGTTCGAAGCTTGCGGCTCGAGGCTTGTTCGAAGCTCGCTCGAAAAAGGCTGGGCTTGAAAAATGCTCATTAAAAACGAGCCGAGCCGGTGCAGGGTTGGCTCGGCTCGAGCTTGGCTCATGGCTTAACTCGTTGGCTCGGCTCGATTTTTAATATATATATATATATGTATGTTAAATTATACACACACATATATATTATACATATTATATATATAATAGGAGAGGATCAAATGTTAACCCATGTTTATCACATTAACCGAATAACTACATCTTATTAGTTTGGAGCCCACACTAATGTAAATCTAAATGTGTAGGTTTTTTTAATTAATGTAGGGCCTACTTACATTAATTAAAAATAAGAAATAAAACATACACCTTTAAATTTATTTTAAAATGAACCACAAAGTAATAAAATGTAATTATTCGGTTAGCGCAATAAGGAAGGTTAACATTCGAACCATCCCCTATATACACATATTTATATAAATATACATATTATGTATAACATATAAGTATGTATGTATATATATATATATATTAGATTTTATATATTAGAAAATCTAATATATATATATATATATACATACTTATATGTTATACATAATATGTATATTTATATAAATATGTGTATATAGGGGATGGTTCGAATGTTAACCTTCCTTATTGCGCTAACCGAATAATTACATTTTATTACTTTGTGGTTCATTTTAAAATAAATTTAAAGGTGTATGTTTTATTTCTTATTTTTTAATTAATGTAGGGCCTACTTACATTAACTAGATTGTGTATTAAATATGTATTATAACTTTCATCTATTTTTCTTTTTTAGTTAATTGATGATTGTAGCCTTGTTTCTCAAAAGGAAATTGATGCATTTGTTGAACGTACGTTAAATGTGTTTGTATCAACGTCTGTTGAAGATTTGATGGAAGATGAATGAAGGTATGTATATTGTTATTTGATCTTTGCTAGTTAGTATATTTAGATTTTAGGTTCCTTCAAATCTTTATTGATGTTTATGGAGTTATTTTTACATATTTATTTTTTTTCTTACATGTTTTGGTTAGAATGGAATTTGTCAGCTTTCGTATTTTCTTGTGATTTAATCTATCATTAATGTTTTTTCAGGTTGAAATTACTTCAATTTAGGAAGCATATATGTACTATCCATTTTGCTTTACGGACTACTCATACTTATGTTTGGTACTTTGATGTAAATTAACTTGATCGCTTATATATAAATATTTCCTAAATTAGTTTGGTTGAGGTTATTAATGCGTATTATATGCTTTAGTTGTGGCCCCACATGACTTTGATTATATTTGTTGAGTTTTATATGCTTGTCAATAATTGTTACTTCATCAAGTGGGATGTATATAGAAGATTTTAGTGAAGGTGTTGAAGTATAGTTGATGATGCAATTACGTGTCCAGTTTGGGCAGATGTGGGAATCTTGCATTGCTATAAACCGTAAGTTTGATAATATGTTGTCTAGATACTTTATTGTAACGTTTTCATATAAATATAACCAACTATTATTAACCTTATCTTTTTTAGGTATTTATATGCATTTTGAGAACTTGAAGACTTTAGGAAAACAAACATATCTTTATCCTCGAATGATCAAACTTAGTGTTTGCAATGGTTGTAGTAACATGGCTTGTCGACTCATGGCTTTTCGGCTCACGGCTTGTCGGGAACAGGGAAGAACCAAAGAAGATAATCTTAGGCAACTCATCTTATCGTTTTGACTCAGGTTCTTTACTTCTTAGGCGACTTATCTTATCATTTTGAAATTAGCTTATGTTTTTGTTTTGGGATTTGTATTTGATGCCTCATTTGACCAGGTTCTTGATTTTCATGAAATGAACAATGCTGGAGATCGACTTCTAGTTGCCCTTTCGCTGGTTCGTTTCGATAACCCTTATCGTTTCCTTGAAGATTTCATCTTGTTCATTAGATTACCCTAATTTAGGAGCCTTTAGTTAATGATATTATCTTGTGAATGATTCTTGCATTCACGTATAAACCTAGTAATGTTTCAAGAATATTAATGTTCTAAGCATAAAAGGGTGTTCATTAGATGTTTTCTTCTACCTGATTAAACATACTTGCTATAAAATGGGAATTGGGGTTGCAATTTGCTTTTAAAACGAGGCATATCCTTTGACATTCTGATTCTTAAAGGAAGAAACAGTAATTTTTTTTTAAAGATATGGAGTTTTAATCACTCAATCTGCAGAAGTTTAAAGTTGTGTTTCTGTTCTATCTTATAACGTATATATGTATCTACTGCAGACTAGATATTATAATGTGAAACATATAATCCATGAGTTTGCACAAGGCATTGAAGATAAACATTTGGGCATTCTTGGAAACTAGGATATGGACTATGGCTGCTGGTAAGTTTTTTCTTTTGGTTCAAAAGGGCCTCATTTTTTTTTGCTTGGGGCCTCAACAAAGCTTAAGCCGGCCCTGACAACATGTATGGATATATTATACTTATAGGTACATTGATATTTTTTATGGTTTCATCCCTATATGATTGATCTTGATATATTATACTTATGAATAGTGTTAGGAGCACTTGATTGATCTTGATGTTTAATTTTCTTAAGATAATGGTTGTATCTCCATTTAGCCTTTTTTATCTCCTTAAGGTCATCATCTATTGAACCTACTATATTGTTGTATTTGCATATTCTAATTGGTAAGAATTGGGTTAAAATATCTAGCATAGTTTCTTTTCTTTACACTATTTTATTTATTTTTTTAGTGCAGCTACACAAGTAGTAATTGTTGTCGATGTATACATCTAATGCATGTAGGTGCTTTTGGACCTTGATGCCCAGATAGTTGGAAGAATAAATTAAATTATTTTGTTCATGGAAAAGGAAGGAAATCCCTCTTGTATACCAATTAAAGAAGCCATTACATGTAAGTGAAAAATGCATATTTAATCATTTTAGTTTTTCATTTGCACAACAGGTACTTCACACCTCAACGGATCAACTTCTCATTTGTTAAACTTGATGCCAGATTGAGTCAAAGGCATGAGGCTAGCGGAAGAATTATCAAAAACGTACCCAAGAGATGTGTAGTTACGAGTAGTTGGGTTAGAAAAAAATAGATATAAAGTAGGTAAAAATAAGTAAGATGATTGTACTTTTATTTGTATAAACTATTTATTTAAAATAGTTTGATTATGATGTGTATATATAATATTTTTTGGGTGTTGGCACCTGCTGGTTTAATATAATTGGTTATTTATTGTATTTTTTTAGCTATTAATTCATGGTTCAAAATTATATTAAATGAAGAACCGTTGTATTCTCAAGAAATTTGAGAACCGCTGTATTTGAATTTGTAGTTTTGATGGTTCTTTTACAACGGTTAAAGTAAATTATTAATCCATTATTCATTTTTAATTTATTTTTTTTTAAAACGGTTCTTTTATCTAATATGGCGGTTCAGAATCTTTTAAAACACATACATTTACAACGGTTTTGGAACCGTTGTAAAAGGTTTAAATAACCGTTGTAGAATGTGTTATTTTTGTACTAGTGTTCACGGTTTCCAGGCTGTTTGGTTAACGATAAATTACACTCTAATTCCTACTGAGCGACTAAATCCGCGATGCGACTCAACACACATTGCTAAATCATTTAGTTGTTTGTCTCTGGTTGAATTATCCCAAGCGAAACCGTGTCAACTTGAGTCTTAAAGATTATACCTTTCATACTAGGTTTGAGATCAATTACTTATTTGCACACGATGTAAATATACTTGTTTGGTGCCACATACTAATTGGGATCTTTTTTAAACCATCTTTAGGGTATGTGTCATCATCTCCCCTTTCACTACATGTAGGCGACACATAATCACCCAACATCATCGTCCCTTACATCTCCACATCATCATTACATATGTTATCATCACTCCCCCATCACTTTTCTATCACTCCACGTCATCACCATCTTTATTCAATATTTTATTATTTTATTTTTATTTTTTTAATTGAAAATTAAATTAAAAAAAAGACAAAATATTGTTAAAAATATAAAATTACAAAAAAAAAGTTACATAATAAAAAAATACTGAAAAAAATTATTCCATATTATATTTCTTCATAATCCGCCCCTTCGTCTTCTCGGCTATTTCACGAGCGCGACTAGTTAAGTGATCGGTTGGAGTGCACAACAATTTCATGTCATTGTTGTATTGTTTTTGCTCATGTAAGTAGACGAATTTTTGTAACGACTCGGAGATGGTCTCCAACGTGTCTTTGTAATCGGTTGAAGACGACGCTTGTGGTTGTTTACCCTTGTTGTTTCGATCGGGCGGACATCGAGGAGAGGGTGATGGGGGCATGTCCATTTCGACTTCGTCATCCTACTCGTTTAAGTTAACGAAACATCGACCGTTTGAGTAGGATTGAGTGGTCGTATACTTTCTGGACGATGGCGTCTTCGTCTGTTTCGAAGTTTGTTACTTCGGGACAGAATGTCATTTGGTTGATTTTCTCATAATCTGCCACGCCACGATATGAGAAAACAGCCCGTTCTCTCGAGCATAGGTCATCAACGCCTCGTTCATGACCGTTTCGTCATTCTCACCACTTTTACGGTTGTTGTGGTGTTGAATCCATACTCCGTTAAATTTCACGACTTTACGTTTTAAGTCGCGTCATTTGCCGGAAATCATGTCGTTCGTCCGGTAGGAGTCATGACCCATTGCCGAAAAAAAGCTGGGCTCTAACGCGTTTCAAAAATTCCGTGCTCGTGTGGTTGTTATCAACAAACGGACCTTCGAAAACATCAATGTAGGCACGAGCTAGTGCCACCTTCTCAACTTCCGACCATGGAGTAATGTCGGTTTTGTTGTTTTTTCTGGCACTTCCTTCCACCTGTGCCTGCGACATGATGAAAAGCCAGTTGGTGGTCGGGTTGTGTTTCCGGAACCACGTCAGCGTCAGTTTCCAGTTGACTTTCAGAAACGTTGTCAAAAGCGGGTGAGTTTTGGTTGAAAAGGTGGTTGTGGGCACCAATTTGAAAAGATTAGAAATTGGTTCAGGTTGTTTGGATCGACTTGAGGACGATAACAATTCCTAAACGGGTTGTTTGGATCCATAGTGTGTAGAAATTTTTGAAGATTTGAGAGTTGAAATTTTGAAGAGTTTTTAAGAGATTAAGAGAGTATGTATGTGTTTTTGAGTGTGTTGAATGAGTTTATATATGTTTTACTTTATTTTTATTTTTTTTTTCAAATGGTAATATTACTGTTTTTTTTCCCTCCCCAATGGTCATCACCTCGTGAGGAGCATCATGCCACCCTTCTTCATGCCCCTCTCACGCCCCACTCACACCCCATAACACACAGCCTTATAAACCTTGTAATACAACCACCTAATAGCAACGAAAAGAAAGAAATAATGTTAAGAAGAAGACTAAATCTTTTATATATTATTTAAATAACTTTGCATGAGAAGTTGGTAATCGTGGGTAGCCATGAAATTGACGGGAAAAAAAACGAATTTATAATAACCACTCAACCAATGATGTTTTGTCCTAGTGGTAAGATGAATGTATGGGGGAAGTGATATGAGACCTAAGTATTGGGTTCGATCCTTGATTCCACCCGGTTTTATCTACCTTTCCCCGTCATGCCTTTAAACGGGTGCTTGGTCGGGTTTTACCAGGGAATTGGTGGCTGAGGGGCTAGGGGCTCTGTCCGTCTGGAATAGTGACCACCTCATTTATCCTTAACCATTGGGGGCCGCGTACGAAATATCCGGCAGTTGATTAGTTGGTCGTACAAAAATATGCAACGTCGGTGGCATTGTGGTGAAGAGGATGATAGGAATTCACTTAAACTTTTATATCTAAATAGATATTTCTAAAAGAATTCTAAAAGTGGATTTTGGTCCAACGGTTACGTTACCCTCCTTTTGAATAGCCCTTCGCAGGTTCGAAAGCATCTGGGGTACCTTTTTTCTCCTTCTAATTTTTTTGTCATTTACTTTTATTAGGTTGTTAGGTATAACAAACTTTTTTTTGGCATTTACATAGTTTTTCTTCCTAAATTGTAAAATTACATATTTTCCCAGATATTGTTTTAAGAATATTGTACATTATGCATTAAAATTTTGTTCCTAAGGAAATATGTAATTCTACCTTTTTTACATATAACACAATTTTATGCGTTTCTTTCATAAATTTAATCATTTTGTTTTCCTCGAGTTTTTAAAGTTTCCACTTTATCATTTTGTTTATTTAACATAATTGAAACTAACTTCTTACATTACTTCTTTTATATTTAACATAATTTTATGCGTTTCTTTCATATATTTAATCATTTTGTTTTCCTTGAGTTTTTAAAGATTCCACTTTATCATTTTCGTTTATTTAACATAATTGAAACTAACTCCTTACATTACTTTGTGACACCTCGTAAATTTCAGGTCAGCAATTATTTTATTTTAATAATAATGTGTATTATTATTTCATACGTGGGACTAGAATTATTAAAATTTAGCGTGACACGTGGCACAAAAGTCCAAACACACCGATAATTCAAGGAATTATCGTAAAACGCTCGCACGTGGTGGTTGGAATGGATTGGTTATCTGCTAACACATCTTCTGGGCCTTTGATCGCAGCGTTAATTTTCATATTATTCTTTTAGGGTACGTATTCCAATCCTTCTCCTATTGTTGCATTTTATCTCTTGCGTCGTGATCGACTTGTCTTTGCTACTTGCTCTCTCCTGTTATTGTTATATGACTTGAATTAGATCATTATTGACTTTGTTATATATGCGATATATTTAGATACTTGAACTCATTATCGCATGTTCCCTATTATTGATTAGGAGCTTACCGAGACTCAGTTATTTATATTGCATTGTTATTGACTATATCGTTCATTTGGCCTCAATACCTGAGCACATCCACCTATGGTTTCATAGTGTGTCAATTGTGGCCCCCTTGACCTGCTCTATCTGTGACGAAGCGATTAGTCCACGGCGTCTCTACATTGCTTATTGATATGCTAAGATGTTGCACTTATTGTTTTATTAGAAGCGTATTGATCGTTCTTAGGATAAGTATTGTTTACTATTATTGGTGAATGGTTGCCCACGCTTCCATTTCACATTATTGAGCCAATGTATATACTAATCACATTTTGGCGAGACTGGCTCATTATGGGTTTTTCCGTTTGATATGACTTTTTTATTTTTCTTAAGTCATATTCCCATTGTATTGTTTAAATAATGTATTGTTGCTATTGTTCTCTCTGAGACTGAGCAAATTTGGCTCAGCGGTATATCTTTTATGTGGTTTTCTTTATATACACAACAGGTACTCAAGGGGCTACTGGGAATCTGTGAAGAGGGTGAATCAAAGAAGTTAGGCTATGAAGCGAAGAATTATGAAAATTATTAGTATTTGATTTAAAACTTTTTATTATTGTTTAGTTTGAACATGTTTAAGAAGTTTGTTTATTTAAGGATTTCATTTGGATTTATAGGGGCAACCTTGAGAATTGGCATGCCAGGATGAGCCGGAGAAAAAGGCCCTCTAGCGAATTCAAATATTAAAGTGGATGTGTTCCAAAAAACCAAAAAACCTTTCAATACCGAAAACCGTATTCGTAATTGAAAAAATTGAACCGAATTCTGAATTCGCTTCTCGTTTTTGGTTCTAGCTGTATCCAAATTCCAAATTCGGTTTTCGGTTCGGTACCTAACCATATCCGAATTTCGGTTTTTAATTCCAATTTTTTTATAAATTTAGTTTGTTCGGTTAACCAATTAAACCGAATTCGAATTCAAATTTATTATCTTATTAATAATCTATAAGATCTAATTCGGTTTACTCGGTTGAATTCGGTTTATTCACATCGGTTTATTCAGTTTTAATCGCTTTATTTGTATCGGTTCATTTGACTTAGGCCGTTTATTTGTCTTTCAATCTGTTTATTTGGTTTTAACCAAAATTAGAACCGAACCACTTCTCGAATTTGGTTTGGTTTTTTTAAAAGGAAAAAATTGAAAACTGATTAAACTAGACCGAATAAACCGTTAACTGAACCAATGAACATTATTAGTTTAAAGGGCATGAAAGCAACTTCCTATACTTTAAAAAATGATTTTTTGCACCCATTAAATAATATGTTTATAAATGTTTCTTTTTAGTTATATTTGTCCTATTAGTTCTCATTTGAATGAATCTCTATATGTACATATATATAAAAATTTTTGTGCCCCCTAAAAAATGGGCTCGGGACGGGGGTCGGGTTTGGCCCTCCCCCGGGCCGCCCATGTGGATTTAGTACTTAATTATTATATTTACATGACTCAAATTACCGTATTGCGTGACACGTCAGTCATAACAAGGTTGGGGTGTTACGGTGTATTTAACAGAAAGCATACCAGGCAGGTAGATTTGACAACATCATCAACGTTGAACCCATAGAGTTCCTCTTTTGCTGCTTCTTCAACACGGCGTAACAACGCAGCCATGAGGATTTCTTGATCCTTGCTCTCATCAACCTGCAATGTGGAGGCATAATTTCTCCTCTTTTTGTGGTCTTCTAACCATCCATTAATTGCAGCATCCATTTCGAGTGCAGTCTTCTTCATCTTCATCTCATACCCCCCTAAATCTAACCACCTTATCCATGGAATGAAATCTGATGGCACAAACTCACTTAAAAGTTGTGCATACCGCGTAATTGCCTTCAAAAACTGATCTCCGTTTTGTTCACCGGGGGAGAAATATTTTCAAACATCATTTTTACAACCATGTTGACCATTAGTTTTCCAAAGATAAGAAAACACAATATGCTGGCTACAAAGATTACGAGTAATAAAAGTAAATCCATGATAGTCTTTTTAGAACATTAGAAATTAGAGACGATTATTATAGTGGAGAGAAAGAATTTCTAGTTTTGAGGATTTTTGATTTCGGTTTCATTAGTCAATAACACGGAACTTCTAGTAGCGGTACTCCCTTGAGTTTAGAGCTCTTGTGTGACACGAGGTTTTCTTAAAAATATAGTTTATAACGTGGGTATCTCACATGTGTTGTTTAAAATTTGCTAGGTCTTGAATCATTTTTGATTTATTTTTGTTTAAAAAATTAAGTTCAATACTTTATGATAAGGTAGGATATGCATGTGTGGCTATGATTGAGTGAGTGAGTGAGTGAGTAGAGTTGTACAAGGCATCTCCGATTCACACCTTAAAAAGCACGCGATAACTTGTCATAAATCATAAATGTTAATTAGCTTCCCGTAAGTGTCGTGTTTTTAGATGGAAGAAATTACGTGAGAAATAATTAATGAGGAATTATCTATTAGCCCATGTCGGGTGGTATGAGCCCTATCACTCCATGTAAACCCTACATAATCTACGAACACCATTACCCCCTTATCACTCTACATCATCATTATATTTGTTATCATCACTCCCCCTATCACTGTCCTATCACTCCACGTCATGACCACCTTTATTCAACAACAAGCATACTGAGTAAAAATCCCACTTACTCCTATCCCAGTTGGGATAGAGATGCTGCTCCGAAGGAGTCCTCGGTTCAAAGGTATCGTTTGAGGTTAATCATCTCACACCACCTTTATTCAATATTTTATAAATTGATTTTTATTTTTTTAATTATAAATTAAATTAAAAAAAGACATAATATTATTAAAATAAAGTAAAACTACAAAATTAAATCAAAAAAATTAAATAATAAAAAAAATAGATAAAAAATTAATCCATATGATATCTTTTCATGACCCACTCCATCGTCTCCTATAAGTCAACAAATTTTTGTAACGATTCGGAGATGGTCTCCAACTTGTCTTTGTAGTCGGTTGAAAACGAGGCTTGTGGTCATTTTCCCATATTGTTTCGACCGGGCGGGCGTTGAGCAGACGGTCGGGGCATGTCCATCTCGACTTCCTCATCTGACTCGTTTAAGTAAAGGAAACATCGACAGGTGGAGTCGGATTTAGTGGTAGTGTATTTCCTGGACGATGACGTCATCGTCCGTTTCAAAATCTGTAACTTCGGGATGAGATGTCATTTTGTTGATTTTCTCATAACGTGACACACCGGGATATAAGAAAACGACAAGTTTTCTCTAGCGTAAGTCATCAACACCTCGTTCATGACCGTTTCATCATTCTCAGCACTTTTTTGGTTGTTTTGGTGTTGAATCCATATTCCAGTTAAAATTCATGACTTTACGTTGTAAGTCGAGTCATTTTCCAGAAATCATGTCATTCGTCTAATAGGAGTCATGACCTATTGCTGAAAAAACTGGGCTCTAAAACGTTTGCAAAATTCCGCACTCCTTTGTTTATTACCAATGAACGGATCTTTAAAGACATCAATATAGGCACGAGGTAGGGCCACCTCCTCAACTTACGACCATCGATTAATGGTCGGTTTTGTTGTTTTTCACGCACTTCCTTTAATCTGTGCCAGCGTCCTGATGTAGTCAATTGGGGTCAGCTTGTGTTTCCTGAACCACCTCAGCGTCGGGTTTGGGTTGGGTTTTGGAAACTTTTTCAAAAGCGGGTAAATGTTGATTGAAAAAAGATTGTTGTGGGTACCAATTTGAAAACGTTAGAAATGGGCTCGGGTTGTTCGGGTTGTTTGTATCGCTTTGAGGATGATAACAATTTATAAACGGGTTAAAAAATGAGTTGTTTGGGTTGTTTAGATCCATAGTGTGTAAAAGGTTATTGAAGATATGATAGTTGAAACTTTTGAAGATTTTTTGAGATATTATTTGGTGTTTTTGGTTGTGTGTTGAATGGGTTTATATAGGGTAAAATTGTTTTTTTGTTGGATTCAATGGTCATATAGTCCTTGTAGATTTTTTTTTCTTCACACTGTCATAACCCCGTGATACCGCTCACGCCACGCCCCGGTCACGCCCATATGTAGTGAGGGAGGGCGTCAAGAGGGCGTGACTCTCACGTCCCTCTCACCCACCATAACACATAGTCTTAGTATTAAGAATTACATATTAGTTAAAGAGAACCAACATAATATTCTATTTGTTATTTGTTATTATAGCTACATATTGTAACACCCACCGTAATAGGTTGGGATGCCACTTATTTCAAATATTTAAGCAAAAACATAATGAATGGTATTAAAGTAACAACCTCTGTAACACTTCAAAACTTTAATACAAGTTATTTTATTCACGAGTGGGTAACGTTAAATAACTTGAAGGATGGTGAATGAGAAAGGAAAGGAATGCGTATAAACGGACAATGAAAGAAATTCATTAAGATCAAGGACAAACTTCATGAAAATGGAAGTACTCGAAAAGAACATAGAGTTCACAAACCCGAAGTACTCGAACTTCAGTACTCGGCGTGAACTGAAAGTTCACGAATTCAAAGTACACAAAGTTAAACCTCGTGAACTCTGTTTCGAGAACTTATTTCGTGAACTTAGCCTATATATAGTAGTGACTCGGGAAGAGTGACCGCTTTTGGCTGGCATCATTCTCTCCCGAAGAACTCGAAGTGGTCAAGCTCTAGAACTCCGGAAATAACTCCAACTCGTTCAATAGAGACAAAAAAACGCTCGAGAAGCTACAAGAACAATTATTAAACAGCGGTAAGTGTTTAGTTTGTGAAAGATGCGATTTTTAGGCAAAATGGGAACTTGTGTATAAAAGTCGTTCCTTTATGCATAAAAATCGTTCCTTTTCAGTTTCTAGACGTTGGTAAGGCCATTGCGAACCTAGAGCTAGCCCCCGAGTTTTGAGTAAGTTTTCTATGATGTTTAACGAATGAAACATAGTACTCGATAAGAATTAGCAATTCATGAAATGGACGTATTCGAACCCTATTTCGTGAACTCAATTTCATGAACTTTAGTCCATGAACTTGTGACGCCCCAATCTTGGACTTCCCGAGATGGCGCCACTAACAACGGTTGGAAATTATCCAGAACACAAAGTTATACATATTTAGAAAGGCAGCGAAATGAAACAAAACTTTAACTTATTTTATTAATACGTATTTACATCCAAGAAAAACTACAATACAATAGGTTCAAACTAAGCAAGTACAAAACTCCTTAGACAAGCGTTCCTTATGCTAGTTATGCGTCAGCCTTCCCTTTGCTACACGAGGCATTATTCCTCCCTGATATGCATACTCAAACAACTCAGTTAAATCTGGTGAGTTCTAAGTTTTACAAACCATAGTCCATAAACATTTACAAGCATAAAATAAGTTCATCAATTATTATGAATAAATTGTGCACCCGGAGGTCACGCATCCTCTAAAGTGATCGTCACCACTTATTCAGGCCCTGTTATAATCCGTCATGACAGTCTTATTCTAAGTAGTGCTTAATGTAAAGGCTCTAACAATGAGTTTGAAAATCATTTAAAAAATATTTTCTACACACCTTTATTCAAAACATTCTTAGTGCTACAAACGGTTCTCGGCACCACAGTGCTCAACTTTTTCCCAACCGCTGCCGGGACTTCAAAACCACCTTTTTTGCTCGACCTCAACAGAGACTTTCAAAATCATTTATTTCTCAATCGCAGCTGAGACTTTAAACATTCTTTACTCAACCACAGTCAGGTTAAAATCATTTTCACAAAATAGTTTTATAGCATGCACATCAGCCCAAAATGATAAAATATTTAAAATAGAGTTACGAGAACTCACCGTAATCACATATTTCCTAATATCACAAATATCCTAGTGGAATCATTACATGAGCAATAATACTAATTTGGCATTCTAATTGAGCAGCACACCGACTTATGTTAAATTATTCTTTATACGAGTGTTTAGCTCATTTCATTAGCCACGAGGCAATATGTATATAAACATCTTATAATAACTTGCTTAACATGTTATCATAGCCTTTGGATAAGTCTTATGTTACCTCGGGAAGATAACTTATCTGAACGAAAGCTTTAAAGCCTTATCTCTTAACAAACGAGCATAGCTCCGTTTAATGTTCAGAAAGCGTTCCGAGCGTAATCCGACCTTCCCCAACACTTATATATATATATATATTCAAAGGAGGCTTATAGGAGTATTTTGGTTGAGAGAAAAGTATGGTGTCTGAAATGAATATGAAAAAAATGAACCGGTGACGTATATTTATAGGAACTGGCACGCGAATCGAGGCACCGGGGTTGTGACACGTCGCCGGACACGTGCAGACCTCTTGGGACACGTGGCATACCTTCTAGACACGTGGCAGGGCCTATTGACACGTGTCATGGCTGCTTGACACGTCATTTGTCCCGCTCGGTGCGTTTGAAACTTGTTTTCACGATTCCCGCTTCATTTGAACTCCATTTTGTGCACCGTTTTCGTCCACGTTCATGATTTTCAGATACCTATCTAACCATATAAATTTCATAACCTGAATCCATAGTGGAATTTGGGGTCTACTTATTATGCTCGTTTTAGCTACTCGGTTTAGTATAACTTTCGTTGTGTGCATTGTTTGCTCATTCTACTTTCACTCAAACTAATCATTATTATATAACGTACTTATTGTGAGGGTGAATTATTTATCTCCTTGAAAAATTATCATAGTCATATCCTCCCATGTATTTTATATATCAAAATCTTTGAATTTATACCGATTAAGTTTGTCGGATTACAGGGTTAAAGTAAAATTAATACACCATTCATAAAAGCATATTCATTGCATATAGAGAATGAGTTACATGGAAATCAGGATGTTACAAGTCTACCCCCTTAAATAACGTTTTGTCCTCGAAACCTCATCACCCATTAAACAAGAAATGATAGAGTTTTCTCATCTCATCCTCAGCTTCCGATGTAGCCTCAGATCCTTTTTGATTCTCCCATTTCACTTTAATCTGTTTGATGACTTTGTTACGTAATCTTCTTTCCGACGAGTCAAGTATTGCAACAGGTCTCTCAACACAGTTCAACTTATCATCAACAACAATATCGTCCATAGGTATATGTGAAGTTTCATCTGCTAAACATTTTCGCAAATGTGATACATGAAAGGTGTAACATCACTGTACTTCCGGTCGTCCGTACATCCGTACATTCGTACGATTGTACTGTTATGACCTGAGATGTTGTAATTATTAATATTGACACATTATTTGATGATTATCACTATTACTGGTATACATGTTTAGGACATATTACACGCGTAAACCATGGGAAGTTTAGTTCATTATTTTCAGATACCTATCTAACCATATAAATTTCATAACCTGAATCTATAGTGGAATTTGGGGTCTACTTATTATGCTCGTTTTAGCTACTCGGTTTTGTATATCTTTCGTTGTGTGCATTGTTTGTTCATTCTACTTTCACTCAAACTAATCATTATTATATAACATACTTATTGTGAGGGTGAATTATTTATCTCCTTGAAAAATTATCATAGTCATATCCTCCCATGTATTTTATATATCAAAATCTTTGAATTTATACCGATTAAGTTTGTCGGATTACAGGGTTAAAGTAAAATTAATACACCATTCATAAAAGCATATTCATTGCATATCGAGAATGAGTTACATGGAAATTAGGATGTTACAAGTCTACCCCCTTAAATAAGGTTTCGTCCTCGAAACCTCATCACCCATTAAACAAGAAATAATATAGTTTTCTCGTCTCATCCTTAGCTTCCGATGTAGCCTCAGATCCTTTTCGATGCTCCCATTTCACTTTAATCTGTTTGATGATTTTGTTACGTAATCTTCTTTCCGACGAGTCAAGTATTGCAACAGGTCTCTCAACACAGTTCAACTTATCATCAACAACAATATCGTCCATAGGTATATGTGAAGTTTCATCTGCTAAACATTTTCGCAAATGTGATACATGAAAGGTGTAACATCACTGTACTTCCGGTCGTCCGTACATCCATACATTCGTACGATTGTACTATTATGACCTGAGATGTTGTAATTATTAATATTGACACATTATTTGATGATTATCACTGTTACTGGTATACATGTTTAGGACATATTATACGCGTAAACCATGGGAAGTTTAGTTGTAATTCAACAGAGAGTTTATCGCAGTTATATTGTTGATGATTATGGATTTGGTTTGGAAATGGAAAAAAGGATGTAAGTTGCTAAACATAGTCAAGGACACATGGTCATGGTTTATCGAAATAGCGGTGGGACGGTGGCTAGGGCAGTTGCGACTGACCCTTACATATGCCCTATACATATGCATATTTCGGTCTATCATGGATGTGTCAGTGACTTGGGTTAGTGGGTTTAGATTGGGAATTGATAATACTAAAGTTAATAAATAATGGGGGTATAATTGGAATTAATTACGCGATGGTGAGGTTACGAACACAATTTAAACGCGAATATAAATTCAGAAATATTAACTTAATAAAGGTATTCGCGTGGGTGACGATTCACACGAATATAATTATTAAGAATAATATTCTGAAATAAAAAATTCCTTAAATTATAAATCAAATCGAAATACGATACGAGCGTTGGATTCGCAAAGGTGACGATCTTTACGAATACGTACGCGAGTAACGCGTTTCGACGAGATAATTAAATAATATCTTACGATATTAAAATTAATAAACGAAATATAAAACGTTTATTAGGAATCACAACTTAAAACGAAAACGAACAAATCGTTTATTTAAATAACTGATTTCAT
Organism: Mikania micrantha; assembly: GCA_009363875.1. Lineage (NCBI taxonomy): Eukaryota > Viridiplantae > Streptophyta > Magnoliopsida > Asterales > Asteraceae > Mikania > Mikania micrantha. The sequence goes on from CM018692.1 coordinate 35,794,169, forward strand.
GAAAATAAACATAGATATTTTATTTTAAAAGATTTTCTTTAAAACTATTTTCATAAAAATGAAATTCAATTATTTAAACGTGTTATGTTTTAAAGAGGACTTCGAGAATAACCGAGCATTTATTATTGGTTAGTCGCGATTAAAACGAGACCCGACACGGGGTGATGATACGCGTTATAAGGAAGAAGGACATCTCCTTCTTCCTCATTTCTCCAACACCCTTCTCTCTCTAAACCTTCAAATTTCGTCACCCACAAAACCTCCAACTTCTCTCTAGATGTTCTCCTTCGATTCTTGACGGTTTCTTGAGATCTTGGAGGCTAAACGACCACACAAACGAAGAGAACAAGGAAGTACAAGGAAATATCGCGTTCAATCAATATTTTGAGGTAAATCTTGTATTTTATTTCGGGTTCTCACCCTAATCTACCACCAAGTTACGTTTTTATATTTTAAACGATTTGGGCACTTGGAAACCTTAAAATACCCGTGCGTGAGTATAAGGATACCATAGATAAAACCGTGGAAGTCTAGAACTTAGCAACAAGAATGATGATGGAGCCGGTTAGCTGCTGGCCGAAGCATTCAGGTAGGCGAACCTGTTGTAGAACCATTAGGACGGCCGAACCTTGTAATGGCGAACCTATGGACTGCAACGAACCTGGTCCATGCCTGCAACGAACCTGTTCCATGCCTGCAACGAACCTATGATGTTATAACAAGGTTCACCGAACCTAGGTGATGGGGCAGCGAACCTAGGTCATGCAAAACCCTAACCAACGAACCTATGGCATCTACGAACCATGCACAACCACCGAACCACATTGCCCCGGCGAACCTATCAATCTAGGTAGCCGAACCTTAGAGGTGATCAAAGCCATGAACCCTTTTTCTAGGAACCGAACCTAGGGCACCTTTACTTCAACCGAATCTTCCATTGGGCCAGGCCGAACCTTGATGAGATGCAACAAACCTTAATTCTTGAATTTTTATTCTTCCAGCCGAACCTAAAGGGGAAAAACCAAATAGGTTCGCTGGTTGTGGTGGCATTTAAACCTAAGAGCTAAGTAGGATTAGAGGGTAGCCGGAGACCTAGTGTGAGATTAAATATATACACGCATGCATGAATATTACAAGGACCACCACCTTTTATTATCCTAATCTAATTTTTTTCGTTAAAAGTGGATAGAATTACATAGTTATTAAATGTGTTGTTTTTTTAAACCTAACTTATTATGAATAAAGTCTAATTACAATCCACTTGAACACAAAGTGGGTTATAAGTTGAGATAAAGGTGGTGGAATCAAGTAATTATGCAGGTGTATATGGAGGTGTGTATGAATAAAAGATACTACTTTGTTGCATACACATTTATAGAGATACATAGACTAAAGCCTAAATTGATCATCATCATCAAATAATTATATTGACAAGTTTAAAACTTATTGCCAAGGCGATTAATTATAAGAATTCCGTACATTTCATTCTAACTTAGAGATGAACAAACTAAGTAAAAGAGACAATTTATGATGAAGAGTAAACACTTAAGACCATTTGATTTAAATGAAACACAATATAATGACAGATTATTGAATTGCTTTTGGTTTCATTTACGTGAGCGCGCACATTACAAGATCACTGAATCTAAGGACTCAGGTGAGTTCTCATAACCTCCCTTTCTTTTAAACTGTTTTGTTTTAAAACTCGGAGGTGAAACATGTATACCAATTTAATATTATTTTGATAACACATGAATGATACCTGTTTATCAATATAATATTTATATTATGGAAATTACATTGATTATTAAAACTCCGTGTGGCATTGCTGATGACCTCGGTTATACGTAATGATCACATGTATTGTCACGTGGGTTACCACATCCGTGTAAAGATTGTCATTGACTTTGATCAATAACAAAGATTACATGTATTGCCACTTGGATTATCATAACTCCGTGAAACAATGCCTTAGACCTTGGTTAATTCCATTGGTTTCATGTATTGTCACGTGGTTAGCTACCACTCCATGGATCATGTTTTTAACTTATGTTAATTACATAATGACCATGTATAGTCACAGATATTAATTGAGATTACTGATGTTGAGATTAATTGTTTGGTTATGTGAATGATTATCTCTGATTGTCTATGACTGAATTGATATGTGATTATGTGATTGTTTATGTGTTTGATTGGTTGTGTTGGTATATGTATGTGGATTGTCACACAGGTACTCTTGTTGGATTTCCTCAGAAAGGCCATAAGTTCTTATACTCATATTATCTAAACTATTTATAAAATATTTTCAAAATACAAACTTTTATACTCCTTTATAAAACATTTTTTTTAAAGTATAAAAACTTATGATTACTCACCAACTACTTAGTAGTTGACACTTGATTTTCCTACATGTTTCAGGTAATGAAGCAAAGTAGGTTGAGGATGAAGAACTCAAACTTTTGGACGTCATCATATAGGATCTTGGACTTAGCTAATTAACTGAAATTCTGGCGAATTGAATTTAGTTAGATAGCTAATTCTCTTTTGTAATTGATGTAACTAATTCATGTTAGACATGATTTTTGTGTACTTAATTTGGTTGATTGAAATGTTATATGATGATTTAATTAGATGCCCACGAGCTTTTGAACAATCTACACATCCCTCGTGGCATCCCGGCATTTCCGCCGTCGGTCGGGGTGTTACAGATTGGTATCAGAGCCTAGGTTATAGGGAATTAGGTTACTAGAAATGGTTGACCTAGTCTATAACCGTAGGATACCATAGTATGAAGTAATTTCATACACTAGTTAGTATATTCAGGATTTCATGCTTATGTGTTTATTACATGTTAACTGAACTCCTGTTATACATCTGATTATATATACTGCTTACTAATTTCCTGCTTACTTGTGTCCTAATGACTCGATAAGGACATACTCGTGGTGTATTGTAAAGGTGGTGGGACGGTGGTTTGGGCGGTTGCGACCTACCCTTATCATATGCCCTATACATATACCATTTACAGTACATCGGGTGGATGTCAGTATTGAGGAATAAGGGAACTACCCGTTTGGGATACTTGTCTGCTTAAGAACTTAACTGCTTAGGAATTTATGTGCTTTAGGAATTATCTGCTAGATCTCTTGATCTCCAGACAAGGACACACTCGTGGTATACTACTAAGGTGGTGGGATGTTGGCTAGGGCAGTTGCGACTGACCCTTACATATGCCCTATACATATACCATTTGTAGTATATTGGGGGTCTGTCAGTGTCAGGAACTTAGGATATTATTAGGAAATTACTAGGTATTGTTGTGAGGATATGATTGGTATATTGTTGATGGTATGTTGGTTAAGGTTGGTTGGATTGACTCATGGATGATCACACTTGATATACACATATAAATTCACTTGTGAACACATTTATTGGACACGTAGGATGCATAGGATTAACGAATGATATGAGCGATTAGTGAGGGAATATGGATTTGGGTGATGATATAGACACTTGGTGGTAATATAAACGCATAGTGATGATACTAACACTTAGTGATGGTATGGACACTTGATGAGAATAAACTATAGGGAGGATATGAACACTTAGTGACAATCAGAGCACTCAGTGATGATATGGACCCTTATTGATGATTATTGTAGGATCAGATGTTCTCAATTGATACGATAGAAGAGTATAGCAGCGGAATTTAACACGGAATTAGCATAATCAAAGTAAGATCCATTTCAATCAAACAGTAACGCAAGTTTGTTATAGAGAGAGAAAGTTTTCTGTAAAAAGGAATATCTCATTCAGATCATTAACTTCGTTACATTACAATCATGTCAACTGCCTATATATAGAAGGCAGTGACGTCTGATGATGTCACATGATGTTGACACCTAACAGACAAAACAAAACAACTGAAAATAACTAAACTACTGAGGATGTCTTCAACATCTGAAGACAAACTCTACAACTACTGAAAAAGAAAACTACTGAAGTACAAAATACTAAAACATCTGATGAGTAAACTACTCATCAAACTTTTACAAACAATAAAAGAAAACTACTGAAGACTAACTACACACTACAACATCTGATGACTTACACTTCAGCTGTTGTACATGTCTTCAGATCTTGTGACTTCTGCACATTTGAATATCAGCCTTTGTGTTCTTCTTCAGTTGTTGTAATGCTGTGAGACTTAGAGATTTTTCTGATCAGGCTCATTGGTTCTTTTAGTCCAACAAACTCCCCCTGAACCAATGCAGCCAAAAACCTCTAACTTATTTAAGGTCTCACTTATTTATTCCCAGGCAGAAAGATATGTCTTTTTCTTTTGAGATCAGTATCAAAATGACCAATTAAAGTATAAGCCTGATAACCAACAGCTTTCAAAAACTCTAACTGTCAAAATATGAGAGGGAACTCCATTGGGGAAATGGACTATGAGCATTAACCCCTCTCATTGAAGCTATTGATTGTATACTAACCTGAAAGACTCCCGGACATAAGCTTCAAGTAGTAACATCTTCTCTTCTGGAGTCATTCTTTCAGGTTCACCTTCGAAGAAGGACTCAGGCCCATAAAATTCAGACAAGTATCTGGCCGTAGTCCCATCCTTCAGTTCTACTCTTGTAATTTCCCTGTACACAAACTCATCAGGGTGCTTACCCTCTAAAAACAAAAAGAGTTCTTCTTGCTGAACATGTTCCAGCCTCCTATACACCAGTCCCTTCTTTATCATTTTGTTCTCTAAGAAGTTAGGAGCTTTTGCACCCGAGTTGTAGACACTCTTGAAGTCATTAATAATTTCCCAAGGATCAAGCACTGACCCAAGCATGATTTCAGCACTCAACACCCTTTTGATCCTATTTGCATAAGTTGCTGGGGGCTGTCTCTTGTGAATCCTATGAAGAACCCTTGGGTCAGGCCACATCTTAATCAATTCTTTCGTATATTTAAATGTCCATTTCAGAGCATACAATCTTTGAGCTTCCTTTTTCATTGCAGTGATAGTTGAAGTCTGAGGATAATCTTTGTCCACCAACTTGAGAAATTGCTCATCATGTTTCTTTTGGCTCTCTTCTTCTTCCAGTTTTACTTTGACTGCCAACATCCTAGCCTCTGGTGTAATAATTGGCTGTTGACCAAAAGCTAATGGCTTTTCAGGAATGTAATTGGCAGGAAGAGTAATTTTCTTCTTTGGAACTGTCAGATCTACCCCAGTTGTTGAAGGTGCAGGCTTTTGAGCTTTTGGCTTAATGACTGTGGAGATAGGCAACCTGTCTTCTTCATCAGAACTTTCTTCTTCTAGAATTCTGAGTTGCCTTCTCTTCTTTGGAGGAGCCCTTACCTCAACAACCTGAGTCTCAACCTGAGTCTGAATCTCTGGAATTTGAACCCCCTCTAGTTCAGTGTCTTGTACATCAGAAGTTGTGGCTTGTACTTGAACTTCAGAGATTGTAGCCTGTGTTTGAACTTCAGAAGTTGTAGCCAATTCTTGTACATCAGAGGTTTTGACTTGTTTTTGTACATCAGATGTTGTGGCTTCCAATTGTTCAGCACTAACTTCAATTTCTTTAGCAACCATTTCCTGCTCAACTTCCACATCATCTCTGTTGATAATCTCAGCAGGTTTGTTCTTCTTCTGTCTCTTATAAGTTACTTGAATGACAGGAGACCTTTCAAATGCAACCTCTTCAGACCTTGGCCTTTTGGAAGCTGAAGTTGTGACTGATTCAGTTCCTAACTCCCCCTTTTTGGCTGCAGGGGAAGAAGGAGTATGTAGAGTTGAAAGTTTAGCAGTCACAGCCTCATCAACCATTTGTTGAATTTGAGTTTGGGAAGGTAACCTCTCATCAAGGGCTTGAACAATAATTGATTTCAGTAATGGAGTGATGAGAGGGAGGATTTGTAGAAAGGCAGCAGCTAATGCCTCTGGGGGGCTAGAACCCAAAGGATTAGTGCCAAAAACAGTGGCTGGTGGCTTTTCAAATTGGATATGAGTGGTTGAAGTGTTTGGGTGACCTTCAGAATGAGAAGGTGCCATCTGTGGGGTAAGTGGGGAAGATGGTCTTTTGTCCTTGGACATTTTGGTGAGTAGCTCATTGAGTCTACATACCTCAGCCTCAAGGAGTTGGTTTTGCTTAACAAGCTCAGCAACTGATCTTTGGTCATCAGTAGCATTAGCTACATCATCTGACCTCCTGAGAGTATCAGGATCTACCTGAGTTGAGTGTGGCTCAACATGATCAGGTGCCCCTTTGTCTTGGTACTGGGGACTTCCAACCTCAGGGGTAACCCCTTCATCAGTTGTTGCCTCTGACAAGGTCTTAGCAATGGTACCACTAGCAATCACTCCAAATGATGGAGGTGATGAAGTAGCAGCCTTGTCAGATATCAGAATCTCTCTTTCCACACTAGGAGATCTGATGTTGTAGTCATGATCCTGTGGGTTATCAGAGACACTTTGGTCCTCCCCCTCAATGTTGGAGCTTATCCCAGTAGTGATAGGTGTCTGGGAGGGGATAGGAGTGTTCAGCTGATTCAGGATTTGATCAATAACAAATGTTGGGCTATTGGTGGTGGTTTCTATAGAAAGTGGGTTTGAAGGAGAATGCACCCGGGGAGATTGGTGCTTTTCAATAGAAACCATTTCAACTGAAATAGGTTCTAGTGATGTGGTGTCCCCTACAAAGGTTGCACCAGGATCCTGTAGAGAGGAAACCTGGGCGGTTTGAGCCGGTTGAGTCTGATGAACCACTGGTTGACTACTACCAGTGGTCAGTTCATGCCTTGGTGAGGCATGGGCAGACTCAGGGGACTCATTTCCCTGAGCAGCCTTTTTGGGCTTAGTGGATTTTGGTTTAGTGGGGACTTTGGATTTGGATTTTGAGGATGAGGCTGTGGGTTCCCGTTGCTTGGGTTTGAGCTTCCGGGCAGCCTCTTTTAAAGTGAGGTTGGAGTTGTGTCTGGAATATACTTCCAGCAAAACTGCTGGAGCAGGGATCCCCTGACCAACAAGGCCTGTTTGTGGCAGCTGTTTCTCTATGATGGCCATAATAAAACGAGGATAGAGTAACCATCTAGATGAAACAGGCTTACCAGCATGTTCAGTTAATTCAGAAAAAAGTATTTGAGAAAAATTTAGCTTTTGAGATTCGAGAATAGAGTACAATACCTGTTGCCAACGAGATGACATTTGATCCCATGAAGAAGACTTCGGAGCCAGGCATATGTTGATCATATGGAATATCAGACGCTCTGGATCATTAAAGTGCTTCTTGAAAAGTGTTGAGTCACTCAAGTCGCCCTGGTATTCATGACTTGTAAAACAGAGGTCAGTGGCGCTTTTAGGGAACTGAGTGACTAGGTTGGCATCGTCAAGTTGAAGAACATCCCTGAGCTCAGCGGGACTGATATGCACGTTGTGACCATTGACTGTTGATCGAAGAGAGATGACTCCAGTTCCAACATTTACCAGTTCAACATTCATCCAAAATTGATGAATGGATTCAACATACAGAGTTGGATTGATGAGAAAAGCAGTTTTGAATTGAGATGAGTTCATCAAGTCGACAGCTTCATCAAACTTGGACCAGAATGAAGATTTGGTCAGATAGGCTATAGAATTGTGACGCGGTTTCAAAGTTATGGTAGCCATGGATGCAGAGATGAAAGAGGGAAAGTAGGTTTTGAAAAAGATGAAAAGTTCTGAGAAAGTGATAATGAAACAACTGAGAAGGATTGAGTTAAATAGAGAAAACAACTGAGGTTTAAACAACTGAAGAGTAAAATTACTCATCAGGTGTTGTCGATAATTTTGTTCATCAGGTGTTTTCAACAGTTGTTCATCAGACTTTGTGGAAATTTTGTTCATCAGAACTTGTGAACAATGTGTTCATCAGAACTTGTACACAATTTGTTCATCAGAACTTTGTAGAAATTTTGTTCATCAGAACTTGTGAACAATGTGTTCATCAGAACTTGTACACAATTTGTTCATCAGAACTTTGTAGAAATTTTGTTCATCAGAACTTGTGAACAATGTTTGACCTTCAGTACTTAGAACATCAATACTCATCAGTACTTGTAACTTAGAGTATTAGAAAAGGTCATAACTGTTCTTGAATCAATACTTTTGATATGTATCAGTATGTACTGAAAATATCAAAATGTGTCAAGATAAAGGAAAAAATATTTTTGGAATTTTAAAAGGATATTTAACATTTTATTCATTTAAACACTAACCTATTCAAGTTGCAACATACCAAGCCTTAGAACTAAATTTTGAAAAGTTGATGTGTCTAAAGGCTTAGTAAAAATGTCAGCAAGCTCATCAGCACTAGGAACAAATTTGGGATCAATCAGACCTTTTTCAAAACAATCTCTTATAAAGTGATGTCTGATCTCAATGTGTTTAGTCCTAGAGTGCTGAACTGGATTCTTGACAATACAAAGGGCTGAAGCACTATCCATTAACAATGGTGTCTTCAGTTCTTTGATGCCATAGTCCAGGAGTTGAGACTGAAGCCAGAGAATTTGGGAAGTGCAACTTGCAGCAGCAATGTACTCAGCTTCAGCAGTGGAGGTGGCTACAGAAGTTTGCTTCTTACTTTGCCAAGAAACCAAGCAATTTCCTAGAAACTGACACCCACCAGAAGTAGATTTTCTTGAGAGTTTGCATCCTGCATAGTCACTATCTGAAAAAGCAACCAGCTTGCAGGATTGTCCAGTGGAGTACCATATTCCCAGGAATTGAGTACCTTGCAAGTATCTGAAAATTCTTTTCACAGCAATCAAATGAGACTCTTTGGGTGCAGCCTGAAATCTAGCACAAACACATGTGGCAAACATAATGTCTGGCCTGGATGCAGTTAGATACATTAAAGATCCAATCATACATCTATAAAGAGTTTCATCCACTGAAGTACCTTTCAGATCTGCATCAAGTTGTGTGGTGGTGCTCATGGGGTTGGGACATGGCTTACAGTTTTGCAAATCAAATTTCTTTAAAAGCTCTTTTGTGTATTTTGATTGGTGAATGAAAATTCCATCAGGTTTTTGTTTGATTTGAAGACCCAAGAAAAACTGTAACTCCCCCATAGCACTCATTTCAAAATTTGTAGTCATAAGTTTAGTGAAATCATCACACAACTTTGGGTCAGATGAAGCAAATATAATGTCATCAACATAAATTTGAACAAGTAGCTTATGCTGACCTACATTCTTTATGAATAAAGTTTGATCAATGGAGCCTCTAGTGAAATTATTTTTTAGAAGAAAAGTGGATAATGTGTCATACCAGGCTCTAGGTGCTTGTTTCAGCCCATAAAGAGCTTTATCAAGCTTGTACACCCAATCAGGATGTTTATTGTCCTCAAAGCCTGGAGGTTGACACACATACACTTCCTCTTTTATTTTGCCATATAAGAAAGCACTTTTGACATCCATTTGAAAAATTTTAAGTTTATGTAAGGCAGCATATGCTAAAAACAGCCTAATTGCTTCTAATCTGGCTACAGGGGCAAAAGTTTCATCATAATCAATACCTTCTTCCTGACAGAACCCCTGTACAACCAGTCTAGCTTTGTTTTTAATGATTTGACCTTTTTCATCTGTTTTATTCCTAAACACCCATTTTGTGCCTATTGCACACTTACCTGGAGGTAAAGAAACCAGCTCCCAAACCTGTTGCTTCTTGAATTGCAACAATTCCAACTGCATTGCCTCCACCCAGCCAATGTCTCTAAGTGCTATGTGGTAGTTCTTTGGCTCTTGTTGACTGACAAAGAGAGCATAAAGACAAAAGTTAGATAATTGACTTCTGGTTGAAACACCTGCAGAAATATCACCAAGAACTTGAGATAATGGATGATCCTTCAGTTCTTGATATGGAATAAGATCAGTGCAAGTGTTTGCTGGAGGATCAGATGTTGCAGTTGAAGATGATTCAGGGAACAAAGCAGCTGGGATTTCAAATGATTGAGAGGATTCCAGAATTTCATCAGCATTTGTATTGAGTGGGATTGCTGAAGCAGGAGGAGCATCAGATTTGGTAGATGTGGACATATTGTCACTGAATCTGAACAAATGAGTACTTGCATCTTCATCATCTGAAATTCCTTGTGATGTTGCATTAGAAGCTGGTGGTGGATCAGCTGGAAGAACTTCATCTTCTACACCACTATTCTCAACATGAAAATCATGTTGCAAGATATTCAGATCAAACATCTCAGCAGGATTCTGAGGAATGGAATCTTTAGGACATTCATTGAATTTGACATGAAGAGTTTCTTCTACAGTCTTTGTTCTACAATTGAACACTCTATATGCCTTGCATGTTGAAGAATATCCAACAAAGTATCCTGCATCAACTTTGGAATCAAACTTGGTAAGTTGATCTTTGGTGTTGAGAATGTAACAAGGACACCCAAAAGCTCTGAAGAAGGAAATCAAAGGAGTTAAAGAATGAAGGATTTCATATGGAGTCTTCAACCATCTTTGATTCACCAAAACTCTGTTTTGCACATAGCAAGCTGTGTTAACAGCTTCTGCCCAGAATGTGAGAGGTAAACCAGAATCAGCAAGCATTGTTCTGGCAGCTTCAATCAGGGTCCTATTCTTCCTTTCTACCACTCCATTCTGTTCAGGAGATCTGGGAATGCTATACTGTCTCTGAATTCCCTTTGACTGATAAAATTCATCAAGAAGATGATTTCTGAATTCAGTGCCATTGTCACTCCTAACACACTTGATAGAAAGAGAATACTGCTTTTCAGCATACAACACAAAATTGATAATAGCCTTGGCAACCTCACCTTTTGAGTGTAAGAAGAAAGTCCAGACAAACTTTGAATAGTCATCAACAATAACTAGACAATACTTCTTCTTTGCCATAGACATTATCTGCACTGGACCAAACAGATCCATGTGTAACAGTTGTAAACAACCAGTGGATTTGGAATCTCCAATTGAAGGAAAAGAGACTTTGTGTTGCTTTCCTTTCAAGCATGCAGAACAGTTTTCATCACAACTAAAATCCTTTAAAGGAAGACCTCTAACCAAACCATGTTTCACCAATTGATTCATGTTCTTAATGTTCACATGACCTAATCTTCTATGCCACAGATTGGATTCCTTGAAAGAGGCCTTAGAAAATAAACAAGGATGACCTTTGACAGAGATTTTCTTAGAAAGATCAAAGGCATAGACCTTTCCCACTCTGTTAGCCTTAAGAAGTGTGTACTCATCTAACACTTTGCTAATCAAAGGCATCACATCAGAAGATAGAATCCTACAATCTTGCTTTGTGAAGAGAGACACATGACCCTTATCACACATTTGACTAACACTCAGCAGATTGTACTTAAGATTCTCAACATGATTAACATCATCAAACCTAATCTCACCATTAGTGACTACACCTTTACCTATGATATACCCCTTAGCATCATTACCAAAGGACACAAATCCTCTCCTTCCAGTGAAATAGTTATGAAGAAGAGATCTGCTCCCAGTCATATGCATGGATCCTCCACTATCAACATACCAGATGCTACTTTGGCATGCTGAAGGACCCTGCATACAACAACACACTCAGTTAGACTTTTGGACCCAAACCATTTTGGTTTTGGGTCTGTTAACATTTGAAGAAACAGAACTAGCATTATCAGTTGAAGCAACACTTGAAGCATTCTTATCAGAAATTTTTGGTTTGACTTTTGATTTTGATTTCTTTTTATGAAATGAATCAACAGATGCCTCTGCCATATTGACCCTTCCTATCAGTTGTTGCATCATTAGCATCAGTTGATTATGAGTTTGAGTTAAAAGCTTGATTTCATCAGACACATCAGGACTTGATTTTTTATTTTTCTTTTTGATTAGTTTTGTGTCTTTAGTTAAAATAGATGTTTTCAAGTGTTGTTTCCCTGAATCTGGAATAATTTCTTTTCCTTTCTTGAATTGACTTGAAGTATTTCCTTGTACTGATTTTCCAGATTTTGAAACAACTGATGATTCTGGTACAAATTTTGAACTGAATTCATTTTTCATTTTAAGTATATTCTTGTTTTTATTCTTGATTTTATTGAATTTTGAACCTTTTCTGTACCAGCATTCATCAGTTGAATGATTAAACAACCTACAAATATCACAAGGCACTCTCTTCTTTCTTTCCTTGTGATTGTCTACAAGTACTGATGACTTAGAAACAGATTGTTTGTTCATCAGAACATCTGAGGCATCAGTATTTGTAGTCAAATTGACAACAGCTGATGGATTGATAACATCTGAAGAGTTATTCTTCAGCACTTGTGTCTCAACACATTTACCAACATCAGTTGTTGCAGTATCAGCTTTGTCACCAACTGCTGATGAATGACTTTGACTTATTAAAAGTCTTGCATCATTTTCTCCAACACCATCCCCATCTGACTCAATTAGGTGTAAGTTTAAAACATTTGAGACATGTTCATCAGGATTAATCTCAACTAAGACATTATCCTGACAAGTGTCATCCTCAATGACATTTGTACACCCAATTGAATAAGAATAAGTTTCAATCTCAACCTTTTCAGCAGCAGCTTTGCAAACATTTGAGTCTTCTTCAGATATGTCTGCAGAATCAGACACTTCTGAAGAGTTGGTAGATTGGTACACACTCTCCCCATCAGATTCACAGTCAAGACTTTTTGGTTTATAATCAGCAGGGGGGCCAGTGTGATTGTAACCAATCCCAAACTTAACATTTGAAGCTGACTGTTTGCTCAACAACATTTCAAACCCTTTACAGGACTCAACCCATTTTTCACAATTGACTTGGGTTGCTGCAAGTGTTTGTTTTAGATCATTATGCTTTACCAGCATGACTTCCACTCTAGCTTTTTCATCAGACAACAAACATTTAAGTTTATAAATTTCAGACTCTTTCTCATTTAAGGCTTTTTCAAACTCAGTTTTGTTTTTAGCCACAACCTTTTCCAATTCAAATTTCTCATTAATCAGTTCTACATTGATTTCCCTAATGGAAGCAAATGCTGAAATGCATGACTCTGAACATAATTTAGCTTTTGATTCAGAAGATACCTGAGATGTTGAAGAGGATTGACAGGTATTTTCAGTTGAATCAATAGCCATCAGTGCCAGATTTCCAAAAGGATTGTCTCCACCATGTGGACCAGTTTCAGAAAAAGGCTGCATGTTGAAGTCTGATAAGTCATCAGGCAAGCTACTCCAATCAACAACACCAGGAGTGAAGAAACTCTGATGCTGTTGTTGTTGAGACTGTTGAGTTGATTGAGGTTTGCTGGGTTCAGGAAGAGCAGGTGATTGTGGTGAGATTAATGCTGGATTGTGAGGAGGTTGAGGCATGTAAAAGCAAGGATATGGATAGGGCATTGGATTTTGTGGAACAAAGTGAGCTGGATAGAATTGCTGTTGACTAGTACTAGAAGATTGTGGTCCTTTGCCTGAGGAATTGTTGCTTGGAAAGGTCACAAAAGGTGCAGCAGGATTAGAACCAGATGTTTTGCACTCCCTAGCAAAGTGACCAAGCCTATGACACTTATGGCACCTCAACTTCCCTTTGTCAAATCCAACCTTAGTCTTGCCAGATAATCCAGGGAACTTCCTTCCTGTTCTTTTATAAAACTTTTGTGATCTGATGTTGATCAATGCCATTTGACTTAAAATGTCCATCTCCTCTAGATCATCATCCGGGATACCTTTCAAATCATCCATCACAAAACACAAGTTGTCACTATAACTTCCTGCATTACCCTCAACTCCCACAAAAGCATGATCAGAATTGTTAGTAGAAAAGTCAATATGTTCATCATAAGAACATTCAGACCCATTAAACTCTGACTCCTGACCAAGTAAAGCAGTGTTACCAGGAACAAAATCATCAGCAAGTTTTCCAGATGAAGACAGTTTTCTCTTCTGTTCTACCTCTCTCTCAAAAGTTAAGAGTTTCCCATGTAATTGGGTGAGAGATAGACTTTCTAGATTAGCATTAGAGCGTAGGACAATTGTATAAGTGTCCCATCTCTCAGGCAATGATCTGAGAAATCTGTTATTCATCTGACTATTAGTGTATTCTTGCTTAACCATTTTTAACTCAGAAATTAAACATGAGAATCGCTCAAATTGTTGAGTCAAGGATTCACCCTTTCGGTGAGAAAATGTCTCATACTGCTGAGCCAGAATTTCTCTAGTATTTGCTAAAACCTCATCAGTTCCACCAAATTGTTCTTTCAGTGCAACCCAGAGATCATGAGCAGTATCATGATGCATCAAGCCAGAATAAATCTCATTAGGCAGAGCCATGGCCAGAATACCATGAGCTTTAGCATCAATTTCAAACAATTTAATGTCCTCATCCGAATACATATCAGCAGGTTTCGGAATCATGATCTTAGTTTCAGGATCAGTGATCGTGGGTTTATATGGTCCATGCACAACAGATTTCCAACATCCTGCGCTGTTAATCGACAGGTGATGTAGCATTCTACGTTGCCATATGTTGTACTCACTCCGCACAAGCATCGGAGGCTTGGTTGCGGAGCCTGTATTGTGCGGATCATTGTTCGGAGTTGACATGATCACAGATTCAAGCAATTTACCACAAACTAATGCAAATCTCAATCAATTGATGCAAAACAGATTGATATTGAAATACAAATCAACAGAAGTTAACAGAAAACTTCAATCTATAACAAATTCTTACTTAATCAGCTAATTCACTCAATTTGAGAACAAATTTGAGCAGTTTCAGAGATCAATTGTGTAATCGATCAATGATTAACCTGCTCTGATACCAATTGTAGGATCAGATGTTCTCAATTGATACGATAGAAGAGTATAGCAGCGGAATTTAACACGGAATTAGCATAATCAAAGTAAGATCCATTTCAATCAAACAGTAACGCAAGTTTGTTATAGAGAGAGAAAGTTTTCTGTAAAAAGGAATATCTCATTCAGATCATTAACTTCGTTACATTACAATCATGTCAACTGCCTATATATAGAAGGCAGTGACGTCTGATGATGTCACATGATGTTGACACCTAACAGACAAAACAAAACAACTGAAAATAACTAAACTACTGAGGATGTCTTCAACATCTGAAGACAAACTCTACAACTACTGAAAAAGAAAACTACTGAAGTACAAAATACTAAAACATCTGATGAGTAAACTACTCATCAGACTTTTACAAACAATAAAAGAAAACTACTGAAGACTAACTACACACTACAACATCTGATGACTTACACTTCAGCTGTTGTACATGTCTTCAGATCTTGTGACTTCTGCACATTTGAATATCAGCCTTTGTGTTCTTCTTCAGTTGTTGTAATGCTGTGAGACTTAGAGATTTTTCTGATCAGGCTCATTGGTTCTTTTAGTCCAACAATTATGGACATTGAGAATTGGTATGAACTTTTAGTGAACTTAGACATTAGGGGAACTTTAATGTCAGGTGAACTTAGACATTAGGCGAACTTAGAAATAGGCAAACCTACAAGTCAGGTGAACTTAGACATTAGGTGAACCTAATTGTCCAAGGGAACTAGAGACCACTTCACTCAAAATTATCCTACCTAGGATAAGGTTTGTGAAGTGAGAATATGGTAAGATACATGATACACCCTAAATGCTAACAAGGGCATAATCGTGGTGCAATGGAACGGTGGTGGGACGGTGTAGGTGAGATTGCGATCTACCTCTGCATATGCCCTATATATAAGCTTGTTGCATTGCATCGGGAGGTTGTCAGTGTTGGTATAGGGTGGAGAATGTATGAAACTTAGGAATAGTTAGTTAATATTAGTTATGACCAACTAGGACACTTAGTATAATTCTAGGAAATTTAAAATTTTTATGAGTTTAATGACAGATAGGAGAAAAATATAGTTCCTATATGTAATCTTAACTGTCTAATGAACTCATTTGACCATTGTTTGTATGACTTACGTTGTAAACGGTGGTAACATGTTTCTAATTTCCTCAGAAACATGCCGCCACGCCGTCACAACGGAGACGATACGAACTCAGAGGATGCTAACGGTAATGCCAACTCAGGCATACAAGAGTTAACAAATCTTATCTCTGGATTGGTGACTCAACTGACTCAAGCCAATCAGTCTCTCACTCAGAATAGAGGTGGTGCAAACCCGCCAACTTGCACGTTCAAGCACTTCAACTCCTGTAACCCACTGAAGTTTACAGGTTCTGAGTCAGCCACTTGTCTGCTGCAGTGGTTCGAGAGTATGGAGAACACTTTCATCAACAGCGATTGCCCCGAGAACCTGAAAGTTCGTTATGCCACAAGTGTTTTCCAAAAGAGAGCACTAACATGGTGGAATGGGGAAAAACGAACTAGGGGAGTTGATGCTGCCTTAGAGCTAACATGGAAAGAGGTCAAGGACCTGATGACCACTGAATTTTGTCCTTGCAGTGAGATGAGGAAGCTTGAGACTGAGTTCTGGGAACTCAAGCAGGACAGCGGGGAGAATGTAATCTACAATACTCAGTTCCATGAGTATAGCCTGCTGGTGCCTCACCTTGTGACACCCTTGGGGAGAGCAATCGAGAAATATATCGGCGGGCTGCCGATGCAGATTCAGGATACTGTCTATGGGAGCAATCCCAAAACACTGGAAGCTGCTATCCGTTTATCTGCTACACTCACCGACAACCATGTGAAGGCTAGAACACTCACTCGAAAAGGATTCAAGAAGACCGACACCAAAGCAGCTGCAAAAGAGGCTTCAACTGAAGTCAAGACTGAACAAGGTAGCTCATCCAAAAGCAGCAACAAAAAGAGGAAGGCCAGAAACTTCATGGTCACTGCTCTTGCTGCAAAGTCTGCGCAGCAATCATCCAACAACACCACTACCAGAAATCACTGGGAATATTCCCCAATGTAATACTTGCAGATATCATCATATGCCAAACTTGCCTTGTCGCGTCTGCAACAACTGTGGCAAGTACGACCATTTTCCTAATGTTTGCCGGAGTGCACAACAAGCACAAAGGATGCAACCTGCTCCGCTTGCATTGCCCGCTCCGCAAGCCCAACCGATACAAGCTGCACCTGTTCGCCAGGTACCTGCACAGGAAAGAGCCTGTTATGAGTGCGGCAAAGTGGGTCATTTCAGGAATCAATGCCCAAAGTTGACCAGGAATAATCAGACGGTGGCAAGAGGCCGGGCGTTTCAGCTAAATGCTCCAGCTGCTCAAGCCAACCAGGATGTGGTCAACGGTACATTTCTGATCAACAACTCTTATGCATCTGTCTTATTTGATTCTGGTGCGGATAGGAGTTTCGTTTCATATGATTTTGAATGCTTACTTGGTAGAACACGTATGTATTTAGATAAACCGTTTAACGTGGAGGTGACTGACGGAAACACTATTGATATTGACACTGTTATTAGCGGATGTACTGTGAACTTAAATGATCGCGTTTTCCCGATTGATCTTATACCTATGCATCTTGGTAGCTTTGATGTTATCATAGGCATGGATTGGTTAGCCACCCACAAAGCGGAGATAGTTTTCCATGAGAAATACATACGTATTCCATTGCCTTCGGGTGAAACTTTAAGAGTCTTTGGAGAAACTTCTAGCAAAGGTCTTAAGCTTATGTCATGCACTAAAGCACACAAGTACCTTAGGAAGAAATGTATAGCATTTTTAGCTCAAATTGTGGAGAAAAAGGAAAAAGGAAAGAGAGTTGAAGATGTTCCTGTGATCAGAGATTTTCCAGAAGTATTTCCAGATGATTTTCCGGGTCTTCCACCAGAACGTCAAGTAGAGTTTCGAATTGACTTAGTACCTGGTGCAAATCCAGTTGCTAAAGCTCCCTCTAGACTTGCACCTTCGGAGTTGCAAGAATTGGCGAGCCAGCTGCAAGAACTGACTGATAAGGGATTTATTCGCCCGAGCCATTCGCCATGGGGTGCACCGGTCCTGTTTGTTAAGAAGAAGGACGGGTCATTCCAAATGTGCATCGATTATCGCGAATTGAACAAACTCACAATTAAGAATCGATATCCACTGCCACGCATCGATGATCTCTTCGATCAGCTTCAAGGCTCGGCATGGTTTTCAAAGATCAATCTTAGGTCTGGGTATCATCAGCTTCGCGTACATGATGATGATATTCCCAAGACGGCTTTCAGAACAAGATATGGCCATTATGAATTTCTGGTAATGCCTTTCGGCCTTACCAATGCACCGGCGGTTTTCATGGACCTCATGAACCGAGTTTGCAGGCCATACTTGGATAAATTTGTGATTGTATTCATTGATGATATTTTGATATACTCAAAGACCAAGGAAGAACACGAGCAACACCTTAAGTTGGTTTTGGAGATCTTAAGAAAACAGCAACTGTATGCCAAATTCTCTAAATGTGAATTTTGGCTTAAGGAAGTTCAATTCTTAGGGCACATAGTCAATGAAAAAGGTGTTCACGTGGATCCTGCAAAGATTGACGCGGTGAAGAATTGGAGTACACCGAAGACACCGACGGAGATTCGATCGTTTCTTGGACTTGCCGGGTACTATCGGCGGTTCATCTCAAATTTCTCCAGGATTGCGGTCCCTCTTACTTCTTGACACAAAAGAATAAACCATATGAGTGGGGACCAAAGCAAGAAGAGGCATTTCAGACTTTGAAGCAGAAACTCTGTGATGCTCCTGTTTTGACATTGCCAGACGGAAATGATGATTTTGTGGTTTACTGTGATGCATCCAACCTAGGTCTTGGTTGTGTTCTTATGCAGCGGGGAAAGGTTGTGGCTTTTGCATCAAGACAATTAAAGATTCACGAGAAGAACTACACAACACACGACTTGGAACTTGGTGCAGTCGTGTTTGCTTTGAAGATATGGAGACATTATCTTTATGGCACTAAGTGTGTAGTGTTCACTGATCATAAAAGCTTACAACATATTCTCAATCAAAAAGAACTTAACATGAGACAACGGAGATGGGTTGAACTGTTGAACGATTATGACTGTGAAATTCGCTACCATCTTGGTAAAGCAAATGTAGTAGCAGATGCGCTTAGTCGCAAAAGTCAAGTTCAGATTCATAGTGTTCGTGTGCACACTAATCTCCGTAATGATGTTCTCACGGCCCAACAACACTTATTGACTCAAGATAACTTGAAAAATGAGATGTCTTGTGGGGCTGAAATGTTATTGGAAACTAAGGATGATGGTTTAATGTATTATTTGAGTCGGTTGTGGATACCGAACAGAGGTGATCTTAGAATGATGATTATGAATGAAGCTCATAAGTCTCGTTACTCAATCCATCCGGGTTCTGATAAGATGTATCAAGACCTTTGGGACTTGTACTGGTGGCCTGGAATGAAGAAGGATATTGCTGAGTATGTGTCTAAGTGCCTTAATTGTGCCAAAGTCAAGGCAGAACACCAGCGACCTTCAGGATTGTTATTACAACCAGAAATACCGATGTGGAAGTGGGAGAATATCTCTATGGATTTTATTACTAAACTTCCACGAACTGCAAATGGCAAGGATAGTATTTGGGTGATAGTTGATAGATTAACCAAGTTGGCTCATTTCTTACCGATACGCGAAACATACCCTGTGCGGAAGTTAGCTCGTATCTACATTGATGAGATCGTTAGCCGACACGGTATTCCCTTAAGCATAATATCGGATCGTGATGCTCGTTTCACTGCACGATTTTGAGAATCACTTCATGAAGCCTTTGGAACAAGATTGGATCTTAGCACTGCTTATCATCCTCAAACGGATGGTTAAACGGAGCGGACGATTCAAACTTTGGAAGACATGTTAAGAGCTTGTGTCATCGATTTCGGTGGCAATTGGGATAACCATCTACCATTGGTCGAGTTCTCGTATAACAACAGTTATCACGCGAGCATTGGTATGGCGTCATTTGAAGATCTGTACGGCAGAAAATGTCGGTCGCCTATTTGTTGGACCGAGGTCGGCGAATCGCAGATCACTGGTCCCGAGATTATTCAGGAAACGACTGACAAGATCCGCCAGATCCGTTACAATCTGTTAGCTGCACGCAGTCGGCAGAAGAGTTATGCGGATAAACGACGAAAACCTTTAGAGTTTGAAGTGGGAGATATGGTATTACTTAAGGTATCGCCTTGGAAGGGCGTTGTACGATTCGGGAAGAAAGGTAAGCTTGCTCCACGATATGTTGGCCCTTTTAAGATCCTTGAACGGATCGGGAAGGTGGCCTACAAATTGGAACTTCCGCCTGAACTTAGTAACGTGCACCCGACGTTTCACGTGTCCAATCTAAGAAAGTGCTTAGCTGATCAGGATCTTCATGTACCACTCGATGACATTCGCATCGATGATACCATGCACTTTATTGAAAGACCAGTGGAGATAATGGATTGTGAGGTTAAGAAACTCAAACATAGTAGAATCCCAATTGTCAAAATACGTTAGGAATCGAAGCGGGGTCCAGAATTCACCCGGGAACGGGAAGATCAGATGAAGCTTAAGTACCCACATTTATTTACTACGGTTACTCCAAGTTGAATTTCGGGACGAAATTCCTTTAACTAGGGGAGACTGTAACATCACTGTACTTCCGGTAGTCCGTACATCTGTACATTCGTATGATTGTACTGTTATGACCTGAGATGTTGTAATTATTAATATTGACACATTATTTGATGATTATCATTGTTACTGGTATACATGTTTAGGACATATTATACGCGTAAACCATGGGAAGTTTAGTTGTAATTCAACTAAACAGAACCAGAGAGTTTATCGCAGTTATATTGTTGATGATTATGGATTTGGTTTGGAAATGGAAAAGGGATGTAAGTTGGTTGTTGTTTGTTACTAAACATAGTCAAGGACACATGGTCATGGTTTATCGAAATTGCGGTGGGACGGTGGCTAGGGCAGTTGCGACTGACCCTTACATATGCCCTATACATATGCATATTTCGGTCTATCATGGATGTGTCAGTGACTTGGGTTAGTGGGTTTGGATTGGGAATTGATAATACTAAAGTTAATAAATAATGGGGTATAATTGGAATTAATTACGCGATGGTGAGGTTACGAACACAATTTAAACGCGAATATAAATTCAGAAATATTAACTTAATAAAGGTATTCGCGTGGGTGACGATTCACACGAATATAATTATTAAGAATAATATTCTGAAATAAAAAATTCCTTAAATTATAAATCAAATCTAAATACGATACGAGCGTTGGATTCGCAAAGGTGACGATCTTTACGAATACGTACGCGAGTAACGCGTTTCGACGAGATAATTAAATAATATCTCACGATATTAAAATTAATAAACGAAATATAAAAACATTTATTAGGAATCACAATTTAAAACGAAAACGAACAAGTCGTTTATTTAAATAACTGATTTCATGAAAATAAACAGAGATATTTTATTTTAAACGATTTTCTTTAAAACTATTTTCATAAAAATGAAATTCAATTATTTAAACGTGTTATGTTTTAAAGAGGACTTCGAGAATAACCGAGCATTTATTATTGGTTAGTCGCGATTAAAACGAGACCCGACACGGGGTGATGATACGCGTTATAAGGAAGTAGGACATCTCCTTCTTCCTCATTTCTCCAACACCCTTCTCTCTCTAAACCTTCAAATTTCGTCACCCACAAAACCTCCAACTTCTCTCTAGATGTTCTACTTCGATTCTTGACGGTTTCTTGAGATCTTGGAGGCTAAACGACCACACAAACGAAGAGAACAAGGAAGTACAAGGAAATCTCGAGTTCAATCAATATTTTGAGGTAAATCTTGTATTTTATTTCGGGTTCTCACCCTAATCTACCACCAAGTTACGTTTTTATATTTTAAACGATTTGGGCACTTGGAAACCTTAAAATACCCGTGCGTGAGTATAAGGATACCATAGATAAAACCGTGGAAGTCTAGAACTTAGCAACAAGAATGATGATGGAGCCGGTTAGCTGCTGGCCGAAGCATTCAGGTAGGCGAACCTGTTGTAGAACCATTAGGACGGCCGAACCTTGTAATGGCGAACCTATGGACTGCAACGAACCTGGTCCATGCCTGCAACGAACCTGTTCCATGCCTGCAACGAACCTATGATGTTATAACAAGGTTCACCGAACCTAGGTGATGGGGCAGCGAACCTAGGTCATGCAAAACCCTAACCAACGAACCTATGGCATCTACGAACCATGCACAACCACCGAACCACATTGCCCCGGCGACCTATCAATCTAGGTAGCCGAACCTTAGAGGTGATCAAAGCCATGAACCCTTTTTCTAGGAACCGAACCTAGGGCACCTTTACTTCAACCGAATCTTCCATTGGGCCAGGCCGAACCTTGATGAGATGCAACAAACCTTAATTCTTGAATTTTTATTCTTCCAGCCGAACCTAAAGGGGAAAAACCAAATAGGTTCGCTGGTTGTGGTGGCATTTAAACCTAAGAGCTAAGTAGGATTAGAGGGTAGCCGGAGACCTAGTGTGAGATTAAATATATACACGCATGCATGAATATTACAAGGACCACCACCTTTTATTATCCTAATCTAATTTTTTTCGTTAAAAGTGGATAGAATTACATAGTTATTAAATGTGTTGTTTTTTTAAACCTAACTTGTTATGAATAAAGTCTAATTACAATCCACTTGAACACAAAGTGGGTTATAAGTTGAGATAAAGGTGGTGGAATCAAGTAATTATGCAGGTGTATATGGAGGTGTGTATGAATAAAAGATACTACTTTGTTGCATACACATTTATAGAGATACATAGACTAAAGCCTAAATTGATCATCATCATCAAATAATTATATTGACAAGTTTAAAACTTATTGCCAAGGCGATTAATTATAAGAATTCCGTACATTTCATTCTAACTTAGAGATGAACAAACTAAGTAAAAGAGACAATTTATGATGAAGAGTAAACACTTAAGACCATTTGATTTAAATGAAACGCATATACTTATGTAAGTGAAACACAATATAATGACAGATTATTGAATTGCTTTTGGTTTCATTTACGTGAGCGCGCACATTACAAGATCACTGAATCTAAGGACTCAGGTGAGTTCTCATAACCTCCCTTTCTTTTAAACTGTTTTGTTTTAAAACTCGGAGGTGAAACATGTATACCAATTTAATATTATTTTGATAACACATGAATGATACCTGTTTATCAATATAATATTTATATTATGGAAATTACATTGATTATTAAAACTCCGTGTGGCATTGCTGATGACCTCGGTTATACGTAATGATCACATGTATTGTCACGTGGGTTACCACATCCGTGTAAAGATTGTCATTGACTTTGATCAATAACAAAGATTACATGTATTGCCACTTGGATTATCATAACTCCGTGAAACAATGCCTTAGACCTTGGTTAATTCCATTGGTTTCATGTATTGTCACGTGGTTAGCTACCACTCCATGGATCATGTTTTTAACTTATGTTAATTACATAATGACCATGTATAGTCACAGATATTAATTGAGATTACTGATGTTGAGATTAATTGTTTGGTTATGTGAATGATTATCTCTGATTGTCTATGACGGAATTGATATGTGATTATGTGATTGTTTATGTGTTTGATTGGTTGTGTTGGTATATGTATGTGGATTGTCACACAGGTACTCTTGTTGGATTTCCTCAGAAAGGCCATAAGTTCTTATACTCATATTATCTAAACTATTTATAAAATCTTTTCAAAATACAAACTTTTATACTCCTTTATAAAACATTTTTTTTAAAGTATAAAAACTTATGATTTACTCACCAACTACTTAGTAGTTGACACTTGATTTTCCTACATGTTTCAGGTAATGAAGCAAAGTAGGTTGAGGATGAAGAACTCAAACTTTTGGACGTCATCATATAGGATCTTGGACTTAGCTAATTAACTGAAATTCTGGCGAATTGAATTTAGTTAGATAGCTAATTCTCTTTTGTAATTGATGTAACTAATTCATGTTAGACATAATTTTTGTGTACTTAATTTGGTTGATTGAAATGTTATATGATGATTTAATTAGATGCCCACGAGCTTTTGAACAATCTACACATCTCTCGTGGCATCCCGGCGTTTCCGCCATCGGTCGGGGTGTTACAAAAGGTTGGATGTATTCCATTCAATTCTTGAGGCAAATCTAACCGATAAGAAACTTCTCCCACTCGGGCCAATATTTGAAAATGTCCTATATACCTGATCGGTGTCGAAGTACCAACCAAAAATAAGAGTTTACACTCCAATCCTACTACCCAAATTAGATAGGGAAGTCGGGTATCGATCCACGAGAAGTCTAGTGGAAATCACTTTCAACACAACTAATTAACCACTTGCAATTTAAAAGTAAACTTGAAAATGTTGATTTTAGGGTTTAGAATAAAAAAAATGAACTTCAACTAAAACAAACGAAAGAAAATAAGGATTTGTAAACAATTCAGGAAAAAGGTGATTACTCCGGGTTTCGAATTAGTAAGATAATTAGGTTTTCTTTAACTTATCAATTGGGAATCACATAGACATGATTCATGCTTTAATTGCTAAACAATTATGGTTTTGAAAACAAAGCAATGATCTTGTTGACAACCGATAACTAGACCGATATTGTTGACTTGATTGATTACTAGTTCTACATAAACAAGGATTTCTCAATTGCTTTAAAACCCTAATTCCATTGATTACTAATTCAATCATACAATGAATGAAAATAAAGTAATGAACTTGAATTAGAAATTACAAAAGAAAAAAGAAATCATAATCGTTTAACAATCAAAACACTATTGAATCCATAAATCTACGAAGAACGAATTCAATACCAATATCCAACAATCAAATAACAAAACCAATTATCAAACCTAATTCTTCACCTGGAGATGATCACAATCGAACTAGCCGGACATCCTCAATCTTGAATCTTCACAATCGTTGATCATAGACATGATTTGATCTTTGCTTCTACGAATCTGGATGATCTTGGATTGATTTGGATCAGTTGGAATGCCCAAAAACGCCCTCTCTTTGCCCAGAATTCGTCCCAAAAAGTATTAGAAACGAAACCCTAAGATTATGCCTTAAATATGGGAAAGATTAGGTAAAAAACTGACTTTTCCAGCCGTCGCCGTATGATACGCCGGGCTCGGGCGTATCATACGCCCAGACTGATACACTACGCCCAGAAGTTTCTGCCAACGCTGGATTTTGGGCGTATCATACGCTGGCCGTAGTATACGCTGCCTTGGCCGTACCATACGCCCTGGATAATCTTACCAATGGCTTCGTCTCGTCGAGAAACTCAGTTTTCATATATTATGGGCCCCGTAACTCCTCTCCTAGCCTGAGTTATGCCTCCGTGAAGTTTTGACTCGCCAAGCTTCCTTTAATTTCACTTTCAGCCACCCAACTTCTCTTCCAATCACCCAACCGGCTCTTTTACGCATCCTTAGTCTCTTAACACCTGAAAATCATAATCACCCTCAAAGTAAACGTGTTTTGGACCCAGAGCCTATAAAATCATGCAATTAACACTTAAAACACTACAACAATTACCACGTGATCACATCCCCACACTTATTCTTTGCTTGCCCTCAAGCAAAACTCATCAAAACTATTCAAACATCATAATCAAATACATTTCCCAATTGTCCCGCCAATTCTTACATTAAATTCTAGATCAAAACCAAATTACAAGACTTACAACATTACATAGTTTTACATCGTGACAAGTACAAACAATATTTGAAGCAAAACATGGAATAACCTCTAACTAGACCTAACATGCTTCAAGTATTTCACATGAATGTATTGCACCACTCACAATGTTCTCTCCACTCATTTTATTTCTAGATTAGTCATAATGTACTAGTATATATGTGAATTCTCAACCAAAAGTGAATGACCATCATCATAAGCTTGTATTGCAATCATACTTCCACCGAATTGCTAAAACCATACACAAATCAAGAGGACTTAACGGGTTGTAATGAAAGGCTAGGGTTAAGGTAGGTACAAGGAATTTGATGGTGACGACAAAATAATGGGAATTGAAGAATATTGAACCACTAACAAGCTCAACTTACCATTATACTACAATGACTCTTTTTGTTGCTTCATATTGAGGTCATTTGACCTAATATTCTGCTTTTTTTTTTCTCTTTTTTTTTCTTTTTTTTCTTTCTTTTTTTTTAAGTAATGAATTTGGATTCCATTACTACATTTGAAAACCAACTAAACAACTTTTGGATTTAGACTTTTAAGGCTCAACAACCAATTAGGCTAAAGCTCAACATGGTTTCTAATGGTTGGGGTGAAATGAGAAACTATCACAAACATAAGGCTAACGAAAACAAAGGTGAATCCTAATGCCTCCCTCATTTTTGTGCAAGTTCTAGCATACGATATCAACGCGCATTGCAACACAAGTTCTGATTTGGTATACACTTCGGTATCACTCAAAAACAACCAACACTAAACAAATATATTACAATTAAGGCTCAACTCTCACAAAAACGGTGGGTAAAAGGTTAACGACACAACAACATTCATGTTACTTACTATTTAGCATATCACCCCTAACTAGTCGTTATTCCATTTATGGTTTCTACAAAACACTTGCCACAACCACTATCATGCAACTTAAAGACTCAATTATGACCAAGAACCTAATTCAAAACATTAACGGGTCAATTGTTGATGATTTACATTGAAAATTCTGATTTTCAAGCCATTTGAGTTTACTTGGAGCAATTTCAAAAATTTTATTCATTTTCGACCCCCAACATCCCCACACTTGAGATACATTGTCCCCAATGTATGGTTCACTTTAAAATTTAACCCCAATCATGCAATCATCTCTTCAAAACCATTAACCCAAACTTGAATTCTAACACTAAACAAAAACACAACTAGTGATGAGGGGAAAAAAATGGACCTGATCTTGTTGTCTTCGTGATGTAGATAATGCGAATGATGCCATATCGACCTCGAATCTCCATGGATCTTTCCCCGCACTTATTTCCAGTGATTTTTGTGGCAGGAACTCACCAAAACAAAAAAATAAATTAAATGCGAAAACACTTAAAAATAAACAAACTAACTAAATAAAATCAATACAAACACATAGGTTGCCTCCTATGCAGCGCTAAGTTTTGTGTACGGTCTTCAGCCAGACCATACCTACTACCACTCAACGTGGCCTGAAAAGGCTATCACCTGCTGCATAGCCCACAAAATCAAGCTTTCGTGGCTCAGGTAAATCTTCCCAGGTTTCCCAGTTGGGTCCAAACATCTTTAAACTTACTTGTTCTTCATCAAACTCCATATATTTAGCTTTTTTCTCATCCTTCACTTTTCTCCATTTCGGTATCCACCCATCATCTTTTGATGCCCCTTTCTTATCAACATCTTTATCTTCCTTGATTTGTTCTTCCTTTGCAACTTCAGACCTGTGCAACACAAAACACTCCTCTTTGTTGTTATCTTCCTTAGAAAGGAAGTTACACCTGTCAACAATGTTTGCTTTTGAGCATTCATCCTTAACAAGAGGTTTAGTAGCGATCTCCAACATGTTAATCTGCTTTTCCCGGCCACGAAACCTTAACCCTAAAGTCCCGTTGGCACAATCAATCATAGCATGTGCCGTGGCAAGAAAATGTCTACCCATAATGACTGTAGGATGTGTGTCTTTGGTACTTTCAGCACAGTCTAAGACCAAAAAATCAACTGGGTAGTAAAAATTGTCCACCTTAACAATTACATAAGTTAACATTCCCCTAGGAAGTGTAGAAGTCTGATTAGCTAACACCACAGTAGTGTCAACTTTCTGTAGAGGACCAAAATCATATTGGTCATACACACTCCCTGGGAGAATGCTAACACACGCTCCCAAATCCAACAATGCCTGATCAATTTGAAAATTCCCAATTTGTATAGCAATCAGAGGCATTCCTGGATCTGGAAGTTTAGGTGGCAACTCACCCGACAAAACGGAATTTGTATTCATGGTGAGCTCAACTTGATTTGGTATCTTATGATGTTGTTTTTCAGTTCACAACCGTTTCAGACACTTAACATGGGCAGGAACTTTCTTTATATCATCAAGCAATGGTAAATTAATTTTAACTTTTTCAAAAATTTCCCACCTCTCATCCCGAGATGGGTCCTGCGTTTTCAAATTAGTTCCATTCACACCATTAGTTGAAAGAGTACTTACAGCATTGACATGAAGGTTCTTTGAGCCTGAGCCTTGATGTGCTGGATTCACCTGTGTGTCACTTGGAAGCGTTCCATGATTTCTTCTCGCTAGTTCCTCTGCCATCTGCCTACTTGCTTGTTCAAGGCATTGAACGCCTTGTCCCGCATCTCATTTTCTTTCTTCATCTCTTTCAACATCTCAAATATGTCATCTAGCCTTGAAACTTCAGAATTAGATGTTGGTCCACCTTGCTGTGGAGGTTGGTGCTTATAGTTGTTTTGAAACCCTTGTTGTTGATTTCCTTGATATGGTTTCTTGTAACCTCTTTGATTATCAGGAACATGGAAATTTGGATTCATTTGATTTATAGTGTTACCATACCTAAAGTTAGGATGGTTGTGCAGCCCCGGATGGTGTGTGTTGGAGTTTATGTCTCCATACACTTGATTGACTTCTTCAGTTGGACCAAACTGCACCAAACACTGACTAGATTTGTGTCTAAACTCTCCACATCCACCACATACACTAAAAACTTTTTCTGATGCAGTGTTTCCCTTTCCCAATCCAGCTATTTTGGCTACCTTTTGTGCCATGACTTCTAATTGTTCCTCACTTAACTGTGCAGATGCACCATTAACTGACTCATGCTTTGATCTTTTGTTAGATTGCTCTAACCTTTTTGAAGTGGCACTCATTCGTTCGAGCATGTCCCAATCCACTTGTACATGGTTGTACAAGAATGTCTCATTACTTTGGGAGTTGATATCCCGAATGTCCTCCAATGACATCCCATCATAAAATGCAACCAATAGCTCCCACATATTGATCCCATGATGTGGGCACTTCCTCAACATGTCTTTGAACTAAGTAAAGGCCTCATGGAATAACTCTCCTCCTTTCTGTTTGAAATTCCTAATGGCAGCTCGAGCTTCAGTTGTCTTCTTCATAGTGTAGAACTCACTAAGGAATTGTTGCTGCATTTCTGCCCAAGTGTAGACGCTAGCTGCTGGTAAGGTGGAGAACCATTCCTTAGCCCTATCTTTCAGAATAAAAGAGAATAAGATGAGCTTGACTTCATCAGCAGAAAATCCTTGGCCACCCGTGACTTGACAGAATTGCTCAAACTCTTACAAGTGCTGATATGGCTCCTTATTAGCTCTTCCATGGAATGTGGGCACAGATGTCAATACCGTTGGTCTTACCTCAAATGATCTACCATGCCTAGCAGGTGAGACTACCGATGAGGAATTTGTAGTCAAAGCAGGTCAGAAGTGAGTAGTGGCACCTTGTGCATGTGCCATGCCTTGATTGTAATTCATGGGCACTTCCATGTTTGGAGGAGGCATAGGAATTCCAGGCCCATAGTTTTGATTATGCGGTCTTCGTGGCCTGTTAAATCCTTGCTGTGGCGGATACCCATACTGTGGTTGCTGATGATGAAAGCCGTAACCCCCTTGATTCAATGGTTGTGAATTTGGTTGTGGGTAAGGGTTTTGCATTTGTGGTTGTGGTTGTGGTGGTGGATACCCGTAAGGGTCATCATAAGCAGCATTAACATTCTGTAGGTTGTAATCACCACCATTCAAACCATCATCCCAGTTCTGGATGTTATTCTCATCACTTCCAATAGTACCATGATGGCTTCCTCCTTTAAAAGTATGTCTCTCCTCCATAGTGTTGGTATGGTGGTCATCATTAGGAGGATGGTTAGGGGGATGATTATGTTGAAATTGGGGTTGAGCAAGTGGTGGTGGTGGAGGATTTGGGTTACCTCGCGGATTCTCAAAATCCTCAAACCTTGGTGGTTCAGGTGGAAACTCCATCGTCAATTGTTGTTGAATGTTTGGAGATGCAAGCTATGTCCGATGGAGTACTCGATTCCTACGAGCAGTGCGTTCAATTTCTGGATCGAAGTTCAATGGTGAAGATCTCCCAGAATACCTAGTATGCATGCAAACCTGAGATTACCTGCACACTAACACAACCCGTGTAAATCTGACAAATAAACAAAATAAACTGTAATTGAAAGTAATTTGCGCACGACTCCCCGACAACGGCGCCAAAATTTGATCGGTGTCGAAGTACCAACCAAAAATAAGAGTTTACACTCCAATCCTACTACCCAAATTAGATAGGGAAGTCGGGTATCGATCCACGAGAAGTTTAGTGGAAATCAACTTTCAACACAACTAATTAACTACTTGCAATTTAAAAGTAAACTTGAAAATGTTGATTTTAGGGTTTAGAATAAAAAAAATGAACTTTAACTAAAACAAACGAAAGAAAATAAGGATTTGTAAACAATTCAGGAAAAAGGTGATCACTCCGAGTTTCGAATTAGTAAGATAATTAGGTTTTCATTAACTTATCAATTGGGAATCACATAGACATGATTCATGCTTTAATTGCTAAACAATTATGGTTTTGAAAACAAAGCAATGATCTTGTTGACAACCGATAACTAGACCGATGTTGTTGACTTGATTGATTACTAGTTCTACAAAAACAAGGATTTCTCAATTGCTTTAAAACCCTAATTCCATTGATTACTAATTCAATCATACAATGAATGAAAATAAAGTAATGAACTTGAATTAGAAATTACAAAAGAAACAAGAAATCATAATCGTTTAACAATCAAAACACTATTGAATCCATAAATCTACAAAGAACGAATTCAATACCAATATCCAACAAATCAAAGAACAAAACCAATTATCAGACCTAATTCTTCACCCGGAGATGATCACAATCGAACTAGCCGGACATCCTCAAACTTGAATCTTCACAATCGTTGATCATAGACATGATTTGATCTTTTCT
This sequence comes from Mikania micrantha, assembly GCA_009363875.1. Classification (NCBI taxonomy): domain Eukaryota; kingdom Viridiplantae; phylum Streptophyta; class Magnoliopsida; order Asterales; family Asteraceae; genus Mikania; species Mikania micrantha. The sequence goes on from CM018692.1 coordinate 35,825,265, forward strand.
TCTACGAATCCGGATGATCTTGGATTGATTTGGATCAGTTGGAATGCCCAAAAACGCCCCCTCTTTGCCCAGAATTCGTCCCAAAAAGTGTTAGAAACGAAACCCTAAGATTATGCCTTAAATATGGGAAAGATTAGGTAAAAATCTGACTTTTCCGGCCGTCGCCATATGATACGTCGGGCTCGGGCGTATCATACGCCCAGACTGATACACTACGCCCAGAAGTTTCTGCCAACGCTGGATTTTGGGCGTATCATACGCTGGCCGTATGATACCCTGCCTTGGCCATACCATACGCCTAGGATATTCTCATCAGTGGCTTCGTCTCGTCGAGAAACTCAGTTTTCATATATTATGGGCCCCGTAACTCCTCTCCTAGCCTGAGTTATGCCTCCATGAAGTTTTGACTCGCCGAGCTTCCTTTAATTTCACTTTCAGCCACCCAACTTCTCTTCCAATCACCCAACCGGCTCTTTTACGCATCCTTAGTCTCTTAACACCTGAAAATCATAATCACCCTCAAAGTAAATGTGTTTTGGACCCAGAGCCTATAAAATCATGCAATTAACACTTAAAACACTACAACAATCACCACGTGATCAATACCTTGGGCTTAGCTTGCCACTTTTCCAAAATCGTATAATTCCTTTCCATGGCGAGACCTTTAACAAAACATAGTCTCCTACTTGAAATTCAATAGGCCTTCATCTTTTGTCAGCATACGATTTCTTTCTATCTTGAGTTGTCTTTAAACGGGCTTTGATTTGTTACAATTCTTCTGTCCAGGTTTTGTACAATAGTCTTATTTCCCATATCCTTTTCCCCTATTCCACTCCAGCATACTGGGGTCCTACACCTTCTTCCTTATAACATTTCTTAGGGAGGCATACCAATGCTTGAATGGTAGCTATTGTTATACGAGAATTCAGCTGGAGGTAAGTGACTGTCCCAACTTCCGTCAAAATCGATTACACATGCATGCAACATATCCTCAAGAGTTTGAATGGTTCGTTCACTCTGACCATCTGATTGAGGATGATATGCTGTGTTGATTAGTAATTTCGTCCCCATCTCTGCGTGAAACTTTTTCCAAAATCTCGACGTAAATTGTGTCTCTGTCCGAGACAATGGATATTGGTACCCCATGTCGTGCAAAAATTTCCTTGATAAATAACTCAGCCAATTTATCGAAAGAGTAGGTTTCATGAATCGGTAATAGTAATCTCTTCCCATTTCCATTCTGGAATTGGCAATGGCTAGACTTTGCCATATGGTTTCTGATGCTCAGCCTTAACTTGAGCACATGTTAGGAATCTATTCACATATTGCATAACACTGAATTTCATCCCAGGCCACCAATCATCATGACGAAGGTCTTGATAAATTTTTGTTTCACCTGGATAAATAGAGTAACATGACTTGTGTGCGTCATCAAGAATTTTGGTTCTAATTTCTCCGGTTGGTACCCAGATACGTCCAAACCGGGTTTTAACGCCACATTCGTTTTCTTCAAGTTTATCCGTTTGACCAAAAATTCTTTCCTTGCCTACGTTTTCTACTTTGAGTGTCTCAAGTTGTACCACACGTAACTTTTATATAAAATCTTAAGTGACTACAAGTTTGAACTATCTTACCCGAATGGAAAGATGCTTGTTCTTTCGACTTAACGCATCAGCCACAACATTGGCCTTTCCAGGGAGATAAAGAATGTCACTGTCATAGTCCTTTATAAGTTCCAACCATCTTCTCTGCCGCATATTCAGATCTTTCTGGTTCAAAGAAGTACTTTAAACTTCTGTGATCTATGTAGATGGTACACTTGACTATGTCTAGAGGCGTAGGCAATAACTTTACCTCGTTGCATCAGGTTGCACCCCAAACCTTGGTAGGAAGTGTAAGAATAAATTACTAAGTCTTCATTCATGTCAGGTAAAGATAGCATAGGTGCTTGAGTTAATCGTTTCTTCAATTCTTCAAACTCCTCCTCTTGTTTTGTACCCCATTCGAACTTTGTCTCCTTCCTGGTTAATTTAGTAAGTGGAGTGGCTATCTTTGAAGAGTCTTGAATGAATCTTCTGTAATAGCCCGCTAGTCCTAAGAAACTATGAATCTCTGTAGGTGTCTTCGGTCGATTCCACTTTATGACTACTTCTATCTTTGTTGGATCGACAAGAATACCGTTCGCATTTATAACATGGCCTAGCCAAATGCACATTTATAAAATTTGGCGCAAAGTTTCTCCTTTCGTAGGGTATCAAGTACTTCACGCAGATGACTGGAATGATCTCCTTCGTTCTTGGAGTAGATCAATATATCATCAATGAAAACGATGACCGAACGATCTAGCATCGGTTTACAAACTCAGTTCATGAGGTCCATAAATGTTGTAGGAGCATTTGTTAAACCAAATGACATTACCAAAAACTCATAGTGCCCATAATGTGATCTAAAAGCCGTCTTTGGAATGTCTTCCTCTCGAACCTTTAATTGATGATAGCCTGACCTCAGATCGATTTTCGAAAACCAGTTAGCCCTTTGTAACTGATCAAATAAGTAATCGATCCTAGGTAGTGGGTATTCGTTCTTAACAGTTAGTTTATTAAGCTCCCGATAATCAATGCACATACGCATGCTACCATCCTTTTTCTTAACGAACAAGACTGGAGAACCCCAAGGTGAGATGCTAAGTCTAATGAATTCCTTTTTGAGTAAGTCTTCCAACTGAGTCATAAGTTCCTTCATTTCATATGGGGCTAATCGGTATGAGGCCTTAGCAACCGATTTTGATCCTGGTACAAGATCGATACGAAATTCGACTTCTCGTTCGGGAGGAATTCCTGGTAGATCATCAGGAAAAACGTCTGGAAAATTACACACCACCGGATGATCTTGTAGGCTTTGGTATTCTTTTCAACATCAATAGCATATACGAGATAGGCCATGCAATCGCGATTCATAAGCCGTTCTGCTTTCACCATTGATAGGATTTTTGAAGTGATCTCCATAAACAGAGATTAAGCTCCCATCCGGTGTCGTTATATGAATCATCTTATTATTGCAGATTATATGAGCGTCGTTCTCATTTAACCAATCGTCCAATCCATGCCCAATACCATGTCAAATCCCCCCAACATAATTAAAAAGAGCTTAGTAGGCAATAGGTTCCCTTCTATATCAAGAACACAATCTTCAACCATATAATCTACCCTAGTGGTTATACCAATAGCGGTTCAACCTCAAATGAAATTTCTAATTTCTTAAATGGTCTATTAAGGGTAGTAGCAAAACTAGTAGACACAAAACTTCTACTTGCACCAGAATCAAATAAGATAGTGGCAGGTATGTTATTGATCAGATACGTACCTGACACCACATCTGACAATATTTTGGCTTCATCATTTGTCATTGTGTTTGCTCGTGCTTTAACCATTGGTGCATTTCCTTTTCTTACATCAGTGATTCGAAGTGGCTCAGCTTTTGCCTTAAGTCTTGGGAAATCAAACCTCCTATGCCCATTCTCTCCGCATTCATAAAAAATTCTCGAAGTTGGACACCTACTAGCATAGTGCCCTCTTTGTTCACAAGGGAAGCATGTTATGTCACTAAGAATACATTCCCCTTTATGAAACTTGTGACACTTTTTGCATAATGTCGGCTTCTTCCCTTCAAACCTCTTCTTGAACTTGTGGTTAAATTGTTTGAAATCTTTTGAGGACTCTTCCTGCTTTCGCTTCACACCATTTGCTGGTAGCTTCCCTTGTCGAATCAGATCAGTTTCCATTTCATTCCCAGCAATTACTGCTTCTTGAAAATTCTTCGACATTGTGGCCCGAACCAATTCCCTCATTCCTGCATGTAATCCCCAAAGATATCGGCTGACCCATTTCTTATATGTGCTTACTTGATGAGGCACAAGTCGAGCCAGCTCAGTGAATCTTGTTACATATTCCCCATGCGTCATATTGACAAGCTCTAGTTGTAGAAATTCTTGCTCAATCTTTTCTAATTCATTTTTAGGACAAAATCTTTCAATTATCATATTTTTAAACTATTTCCAAGCCATTTGATTCATAACATCTTCTCCCTTGGTCTGGAGAACCACATCCCACAATACAACGCTTCAAACTTAAAGGATTGTGTCACATATCTTACCATTTGATCATCAGCGCAATTACTGATTTTGATTACGGCTTCCATTTCTCTAAGCCATTTCATGGTTGCCACAGCATCCTGACTAGGAATGTTTTATAACTACATCCCTTTTGTCGGTTACCTATCGCACCATTGTTACCTCCTAGAGGTACCTTAATTCCGCCAGCAAAACCATTGTTATTTCCAAAACCATAACCATTACCATTGGCCATGCCTCCAAAACCATTGTTATTTCCAAAACCATTATCATTACCATTGGCCGTGCCTCCAATAACATTGTTGGGTGGCATCCGATCTGCATTCAAAATATCTGGCATGGCGTTTTGTAAAGCTTGTGTAACCTGCTCAGTGATGGTATTCTGTAGTTGTTCTTGTGTCATATACACGACACAAAGGTCTACTTCCGCCTCTACATTTGGATGTGGTCGAGTTGCTGGTCTACCATGACCCCTTCCACATCCTTGTCTAATCATTTTATGATTCTACAATCAAGATGTGTATTGTTTTAGTGTCCACATGATAGATAATAGTCTGGAAAGAACAATGACAGATAAATCATTAATACCAGGTGGCCAGGCTGGTACTAGCCATTTATTTGTCTTTGTTTTTCAGTCTATTACCAGTCACGATTCTACTAAAACACACAACTTATTTATAATAGTCGCAAGTATGCTTTTTCATTGGATCTATGTTATCTTCCCGACATTTCACTTCAGCATACCTTTGACAAACCAAAGAAGTTTATATACATGGCATATGTAGGGAACAAGTCCCAGCCACCTGCCTACCACCTCTATAATTTATCTCTGATATACTGTCGGTCAAGTTCGTGATTCAAACTGTTCCTTTGAAATAACTATTAATAGGAATGTCATTGGCATCAGGCTGTCTATACTGGCAAGTTCCTATTATACAAAATCGTAGTTTAAGCCAAGACATAGAAGTTGTGTCTAAATCTCTCAAACTAAATCTCTGATACCAACCTGTGGCGCCCCAATCTCGGCCTCTTGAGATGGTGCCACTGAAAACGGTTGGAATTTATCCAGAACACAAAATTATACTGATTTAAAAAGGTAGTGGAATGAAACAAAACTTTAACTTATTTTATTAATACGTATTTACATCCAAGAAAAATTACAATACAGTAGGTTCAAATTAAGCCAATACAAACTCCTTAGACAAGCCTTCCTTATGCTAGTTATGCCTCAGCCTTCCCTTTGCTACACGAGGCATTCCCTACTAAAGCGCTGCCCAGAGGTCACACATCTTCTGAAGTGATCGTCACCACTTATTCAGGCCCTATTATAACCCGCCATGACAGTCTTATTCTAAGTAGCTCTTAATGCAAAGGATATTATAATGGGTTTGAAAATAATTTATAAAATATTTTCTGCACACCTTTATTCAAATCATTTTTAATGCTACAACCACAGCTGAGACTTTAGACATTCTTTACCCAACCACAGTCGGGTTAAAATCATTTTCACAAATGTGACACCCCAATTCTCAAAACATAAAATTTAACATAATTGCGGAATTTACAAAATTTAGGTCCCAGATTCATTGGTTTTAAAACCATTACAATTCAACGAAAATCATTTAACGCTCTAACATGACAAACTAGACTTGTTTATAGTACTAACAAAGCACTACTATGCGTTAAAATAGTAGTTATCAAAATTTCAACCCATTTGCTTTATTTTTACAAAAACATGGTTCGATCCCTTTAACTGTCTGATCACTCCAAAGCATAGCCGAAGTTACTTTTGACCTGAAACAACCACAAACAATCAAGTGTTAGTCCAAAAGGACAAAGTGAGTTAACCCCAACGATTCCCGGAATCAATTAAATAAAAGAAATCGAAATCCGAAAAATTACACTGCCCGACGTATGGTACTACAGTCCCGGCGTACAGTACGCCAATGCACCAGCGTACAACAGAATGGTTTGGGCGTACCATACTGTGGCCGGCGTACAGTACGCCCCGTGCAGCGTATTGTACGCCCCCTGCAGCGTATTGTACGCCCCCTACAGCATACTTCCACTTTTTTCTTGTTTTAAGCATCCAAAACCATACCTCCACATTCCAAGGGGTAAAAATACATTCTAAACCCCATATATCACATTTATAATCATTTCTAATATCATAATCTAATCATTATCATCATACTTAATCATAATTGCCTTCCAATTATTTCTAAACTGGTCAAAATTACCCATTTCATGTCCACCAAACCATTACCTTCCACACGAATGTGGATCCTCCCCAATACCACTCAATAGTGGTTCTTCATTAGCTTCCACACGCATGTGGATCATCCCCCTTTGTGCCATATGAGTATGGACTTATATATATTCTTCCACACGAATGTGGATCATCTCCATGAATGCCACAAATTTTGTGGTCTTACATCCAATTCCACACAAGTGTGGATCATCTCCCAAGTTATGTGTCAATTATCCTCTATCATATATTGACACCAACATATATTATGCATACACTACATAACAAACAACAACTACTACAAGACACCACATTATGCAATCCAATAATTCAAACATTGACAAACATGAATAAGTCTTATGGTTGCTTATTCATGAATAGGTTTACTCACCTTGATCCTTAGTTCCACTTGGCTCTACTTTCTCTTTACCAGGTATTTGGTTGGTACTTCCACCTCCTAGATCATATTATCACACATACACATTCAATCTAGGAACAATACACAAGAAACAAACTTCCAACCCTTTGACCCATTATCATCATATTTGACTTTGCTATAGTCAAACTCTCCTAATTCATTAATTTACATTTCAATTGCTTCCAACGTATGAAATTAGGCTAAACACCACTAACAAATCATCTATTTGAGTTTATGAACCATTTCCCCCAAGTTCACCAATAATCACAATTCATTCTTGCATTTTAGTTGTTTGAGGCATTTCCTCAAACACCTTATGTGCAGAGTTTTATGACACCAAAACATCAACATTTTAAAAGGTGAACATTTCCATTCATTTCATTACAAACATATGAAATCTCAACTCCTTAATTATAATTTCTCATTCAAATCACTGCACATACTTATCAAATGCAACCATTCATCAATTCAAAACTATAGTTCATTCAACCCACCAATTTCACCCAAACCCATAATTCCCCAACACTCAAACTCTTAGTTTTCAAACCAAATACATGCAAAATAGTTAGGTTAGTTGATTTTCATCTCAACAAACACAATCACATGTGTTAACTACCTCAAACACCCAAAATTTTGATTTTATCACTACTAACCTAACCCACCCATGGAGACCCATGAAATTTTAGCCGTATGGATGAAACCACATACCTAGAGTTGAGAAATTAGATGAGGAATACGAATTCAAGCTAGCATTCAAGATCAAAGCAACTCTAAATGCTGAATTTGATCAAAGTTTAGGTTTTTCTTGCTTGTTCTTCTCTTGGTCGTCGCCCCCCTCTAATCTCCAAGACCAAATGCTGAATTTTGACCAGCATTGACCACATATAACCCCTTTTAAGTTAGCTTTTAACTATTTGTAGTTTTAGCCCCTCATATTTCTAATTACCCCTTTTTGATATTTATAATTGAATAATATTTAACCTACTACTCAACACTTAACAACACAATTTAACTTAATATTATATCACATATCGATTATTAAATAAAAAGTTAAATCGGGTCGTTACAAATTCTTCCCCCCTTAACGGGGTTTCGTCCCCGAAACTAGTTTACATATCAAACAAAAAGGGATAGAATTTCTTCATTTCATCTTCCGACTCCCACGTTGTGTCGGACCCTCGTCTATTCTTCCATTGCACCTTGACTTGATTCAACGACTTGTTTCTAAGTCGTTTAACCTTTTGGTCTAATATTGCCACCGGTTTCTCCACATAATTCAATTTGTCTACTACTTCTACATCTTCCAATGACACATAGGCCGATTCATCCGCCAAACACTTTCTCAAATGAGACACATGAAAAGTGTTATGAATGCCACTTAACTCATCCGGTAATTCCAGACGATAAGCAACTTCTCCAACCCGAGCAATGATCTTAAAAGGACCAATGAAGCGTGGACTTAGCTTCCCGCGCTTACGAAATCGAATTACTCCTTTCCACAGAGAAACTTTCAACAACACATAGTCCCCCACCTGGAACTCAATTGGTCTTCTCCTTTTATCCGCATATGATTTCTGTCGGTCTTGAGCCGCTTTCAAATGAGCTCGTATTTGATCAATCTTTGCATTAGTCACCTTAATCACCTCTTTTTCTGCAATCTCTCGTTGACCGACTTCATCCCAACAAACAGGAGTACATCATTTCCTCCCAAAAAGCATCTCATATGGTGGCATTCCAAGACTAGAATGATAACTATTATTATATGAAAATTCTGCCAATGGCAAATAGTCATCCCAATTTCCCGCGAAATCAATAATACACGCACGTAGCATATCCTCCAAAGTTTGAATGGTCCTTTCACTCTGACCATCCGTTTGAGGATGATACGCCGTGCTCAGCAATAGTTTGGTGCCTAACTCCTCCTGAAATTTCCTCCAAAAGTGTGAGGTAAACCGAGTGTCTCTATCCGATACAATAGATACAGGTACCCCATGTCGTGACACCACTTCCTTTATATATACCTCCGCCATCTTCTCCGACGAATACGTCTCCCGTATCGGAATAAAATGAGCACTTTTCGTCAACCTGTCAACAATGACCCAAATTGTATCATGTCCCTTTTTGGTCTTAGGGAGTTTAGTGATTAGATCCATTGTGACATGCTCCCACTTCCATAACGAAATCTCTAACGGTTGTAACTTGCCATACGGTTTCTGGTGCTCGGCTTTCACCTGCATGCAAGTCAAACATTTCTCCACGTATTTCACAATATCTCTTTTCATTCCCGGCCACCAATAATTCCTCCGTAGGTCACGATACATCTTAGTGGCCCCTGGATGGATAGAATACGTAGACTTATGAGCTTCCTCCAACAAAATCGACTTGAAAGGACAAGTGGGAGGTATCCACACCCTACCCCACCTTGTCTTCAAGCCTCTCTCATCTTCATCCAAGTTATGAATTTGCCCCTTTATTCGGTCTCTCTTCCAATTTTCTTCCTTGAGTGCCTCCACCTGTGCTTCTTTGATTTGAGTTATGATTTCAGATGAAACCACAATTTTCATCACCTTCACCTTTATAGGTAAATAATCCTTTCTACTCAAGGCATCAGCAACCACGTTTGCCTTTCCCGGGTGGTAGAGGATTTCACAATCATAATCTTTGATTAACTCTAACCACCACCTCTGCCTCATGTTCAACTCTTTCTGAGTAAAGAAATATTTAAGGCTCTTATGATCGGTGTAAATGGTACATTTCACACCGTATAGATAGTGCCTCCATATCTTCAATGCAAAAACTACAGCCGCAAGCTCAAGATCATGAGTTGGGTAATTCACCTCGTGCAACTTCAATTGTCTTGAAGCATACGCAATCACCCTTCCCCGTTGCATTAACACACAACCCAAACCCAAATATGATGCATCTGAATAAACTACAAAATCATCGGGTCCATCAGATAGTGCCAATACAGGAGCTTGGGTCAATTTCACCTTCAATTCCTGAAAAGCTCGTTCTTGATCATCTCCCCATTCATACTTCACTCCTTTCCTTGTTAACTTAGTCAAGGATGAAGCAATCTTGGAGAAATCCTGTATAAAACGCCTCTAATAACCAGCTAGGCCAAGAAAACTTCTCACTTCTGTTAGAGTCTTAGGCGGACTCCACTTTGCCACAGCTTGTATTTTAGATGGATCAACATGAATTCCATACGCGTTCACCACATGCCCCAAGAATTGCACTTCTTGTAACCAAAAAGCACACTTGGAAAATTTCGCATATAATTTCTCCTTACGGAGTGTTTCAAGCACCTCACGCAAATGACATGCGTGATCATCCTCATTCTTGGAGTAGACTAGAATATCATCAATGAACACGATGACTAATCTATCCAACATTGGTCTACACACCCGATTCATTAGATCCATGAATGCCGCCGGTGCATTCGTCAAACCAAAAGACATGACGAGAAATTCGTAATGCCCATATCGTGTGCGAAACGCTGTCTTCTCCACATCTTCATTCCTAACCTTGAGTTGATGATATCCTGACCGAAGGTAGATTTTAAAAAACCACTTGGCACCCTGCAACTGGTCAAAAAGGTCATCAATTCGAGGTAGAGGGTATCGGTTCTTCACAGTTAACTTGTTCAACTCCCGGTAGTCGATACACATCCTCATACTCCCATCTTTCTTCTTAACAAAGAGCACCGGAGCACCCCAAGGTGAGATGCTAGGACGGATGAAACCTTTGTCAAGAAGTTCTTGTATTTGATTCATTAACTCTTGCATTTCTGTCGGTGCCAATCGATAAGGAGTTTTAGCTATCGGCTTAGCTCCAGGAACCAAATCTATCCTGAACTGAACATCTCTCTCCGGAGGAACTCCCGGCAAGTCATCCGGGAAGACATCGGGAAAGTCTTTAACAATAGGAATATTTTCTAATTTCTTCACTTCTTTCTCCACATCCACCACATAGGCTAAATAGGACTTACCTCCACGATTGATATATTCAAGGCTTTAATCATTGAGCACATCACAATCCCATCTCCCTTTTCTCCATGGATGATTACTTCCTTCCCACTTGGTGACATCAATTGAATTATTTTTTGATTACAAACTATATTGGCTTGGTTGGAGGACAACCAATCCATTCCCACTACTACATAAAATTCTCCTAACAACATAGGTATTAGATCAATCGTATACTCCTCATCTTCTACGGTGATCTTACAATTCCGGTATACATCAAACACCAAGAAACTCTTAGAATCTGCCACTTCTATTTCTAAGGGTGCAATTAGTTTCTCTACTACAAAAGATCCATGATGAGTAAATTTTGTGGACACAAAAGATTTGGTAGCTCCCGAATCAAAAAATACATAAGCGGGTATAGAATTTACTAGAAAGGTACCCGTCACAACATCCCCCGCATCCATGGCTTCGTCAGTAGTAATATGAAAAGCTCGACCTTTAGCTTTAGGTACTTCAAATTTCTTTCTACTCCCGCTCCCCTTGAAAAAACGATTATCCCCTCCACTTGATACTGCTCCTCTTAATTCCGGGCATTCACTCTTTTTATGACCGGGCTTATAACAGTTGTAACACAAATTTAGTGGACTTGTGCATTGAGTAGCGAGATGCCCTTGCTTGCCACATTTGTAGCAATTCATGGACTTAGCATAACATTCACCCACATGATTTCTCCCACAAGTAGTACAATGACGAATCTCACGAGCTCCCACAAACTTCTTTGGCGAGTTCGATAGTTTTGACTTCTTGGATTGCCCCCCTTCTTTTTCAACTTTTCTTTTCTCACCCCATTCCTCTTGACGATTCAATTCCAGTTCCCTTTCCCATGCACAATCAATAAGTTCAGATAGGGTCTCACATTTTAATGGTGTGAGAAATTCCCTATACTTAGTATTCAGCATGCTGTGATACCTATTTATCCACATCCTTTCTGTCTGCAAAAGATCAGGGCAAAACCTTTCCTTGTCAAAGAACACCGCAGTGATTGTGTCTATGCTCTCATCCTTGTGTCGCATATGTAGGAACTCCTCAGTTATCCGATCGATAGCAGCTTGAGGGCAAAATCGTTTAAGGAATAACTCCTTAAATTCAGCCCAAGTAAGACTCTTGACGCCCTCTCTTCCTTTCTCCTTACGTAGGAGTTCACACCAATCTTTAGCTCTCTCTCTAAGTTGGTTACCAGCAAATATGACTTCATCTGTTGAATCACAATGGCACGTCTCAAAAGTGCCCTCAATATCAGCTATCCACCTTTGACTAAGTAGTGGATCCACTTCACCCTTAAATTCTGGAGGTTTGCACGCAACAAAATCCTTGTAAGTGACCTTTTTGAAAGATCGTTCAGCATCTCCACTTGCTTTAAGTGCCGCAAACTCCTGTCGTATAGAGTCTAGAAACGAAGCTTGCATCCCGTCCATGTGTGTAGGGATGGTAGCTTGAAGTGCTTTAGCCACTTCCTCTTTCACAATTTCTCGTATTTGAGCGAGTTCATCTACATGACCACCCTCCCCGGTATCATGTTCATCAGCCATTTATGACTGAAATAGTTTAAGTGGTTTATTAGTATCACTATTTGAATCATAGTACATAGGTAAACCACAAATTGTGATCCTAGAGATCACTTTTCAAACAACACTCCTACCACATTACCTACTAGTCTTTACCAAAATTCCAAATGAATTCGTTAAGGTAATGCCCATGTCACTTAAATATGATTATATTGGCCAGGTATAATAATATCCTCATCACATGTTCATCTAGTTAACTTCATCATTTAAAACTTTGGGTAAGAGTTTCGGTTCACGTATAACATATTCATCACATGCATTCACATATCGAATGTATCAAATCTTTATTACATCAATTACAATTACATATCAATTGCAATTTTCAATCACACATATACATCAATTACATTTACTTATCAAATGTAATCACACTTACTAACCTCAGGTCTTCGACTACGTGATCAGACCTTGGATTGAAATTTTCTCCCCATATCAAGAGCACAAAAGTTTGAGATCAAATGAGTCATCACACACTTGATTCACTCAAACCATTGGCTCTAGTAACAACTTGTGACACCCCAATTCTCAAAACATAAAATTTAACATAATTGCGGAATTTACAAAATTTAGGTCCCAGATTCATTGGTTTTAAAACCATTACAATTCAACCAAAATCATTTAACGCTCTAACATGACAAACTAGACTTGTTTATAGTACTTACAAAGCACTACTATGCGTTAAAATAGTAGTTATCAAAATTTCAACCCATTTGCTTTATTTTTACAAAAACATGGTTCGATCCCTTTAACCGTCTGATCACTCCAAAGCGTAGCTGAACTTACTTTTGACCTGAAACAACCACAAACAATCAAGTGTTAGTCCAAAAGGACTAAGTGAGTTAACCCCAACGACTCCCGGAATCAATTCTATAAAAGAAATCGAAATCCGGAAAATTACACTGCCCGGCGTATGGTACTACAGCCCCGGCGTACAGTACGCCAATGCACCAGCGTACAACAGAATGGTTTGGGCGTACCATACTGTGGCCGGCGTACAGTACGCCCCCTGCAGCGTACTGTACGCCCCCCGCAGCGTACTGTACGCCCCCCGCAGCGTACTGTACGCCCCCCGCAGCGTACTGTACGCCCCCCGCAGCGTACTTCAACTTTTTTCGCGTTTTAAGCATCCAAAACCATTTCTCCACATTCCGAGGGGTAAAAATACATTCTAAACCCCATATATCACATTTATAATCATTTCTAATATCATAATCTCATCATTATCATCATACTTAATCATAATTGCCTTCCAATTATTTCTAAACGGGTCAAAATTACCCATTTCATGTCCACCAAACCATTCATCAATTCAAAACTATAGTTCATTCAACCCACCAATTTAACCCAAACCGATAATTCCCCAACACTCAAACTCTTAGTTTTCAAACCAAATACATGCAAAATAGTTAGGTTAGTTGATTTTCATCTCAACAAACACAATCACATGTGTTAACTACCTCAAACACCCAAAATTTTGATTTTATCACTACTAACCTAACCCACCCATGGAGACCCGTGAAATTTTAGCCATATGGATGAAACCATATACCTAGAGTTGAGAAATTAGATGAGGAATTCGAATTCAAGCTTGCATTCAAGATCAAAGCAACTCTAAATGAACCGATGACGTCTATTTATAGGAACTGGCACGTGAATCGACGCACCGAGGTTGTGACACGTCGCCGAACATGTGTAGACTTCTTGGGACACGTGGAATACCTCCTGGACATGTGGCAGGGCCTATTGACACGTTTCATGGCAGCTTGACACGTTATTTGTCATGCGTGATGCATTTGAAACTTGTTTTCGTGATTCCCGCTTCATACGAACTCCGTTTTGCGCATCGTCTTCGCCCACGTTCATGATTTCAGATACCTATCTAACTATATAAATTTCATAACCTGAATCCATAGTTAAATTTGGGGTATACTTATTATGCTAGTTTTAGCTAGTCGGTTTAGCATATCTTTTGTTCTGTGCATTGTTAGCTCATTCTTCTTTCACTCAAACTAATCATTATTATATAACGTACTTTTTATGAGTATGAATTATTTATCTCTTTGAAAAATTATCATAGTCATATCCCATGTATTTTTATATCAAAATCTTTGAATTTTTACTTATTACGTTTGTCAGATTACAGGGTTAAAGTAAAATTAATACACCATTCTTAAAAGCATATTCATTGCATATAAAGAACGAGTTACATGGAAATTAGGATGTTACAGAACTTTACATCGTGAACTTCACTTCTTGAACTTTGTTTCGTGAACTTCAGGGTTTTCGAATACTTTTAGATTTCAAGAACCTTGCCAAGTCCAAGAACTTTAAGACCTTCGGGTACTTATGTTATTTTGAGAACTTACTCATGTGCTACGAATTCCTTGGGATTTCAGGAACTTTGCCAATTCCGGGAACTTATGCATGTTCAAATACTGGGGCTAGTTAAGTGAGCAATGATGACATAGAATAAATTATAAGTCTAGGAATGAAATGTAATGAGATGAAGTGACGATGTAGGTCCTTGAGTCCTAGGAAAAACGACCCGGTCTAGGAAGCTAAGAGCCACACTGTGACGATGCTATGTGATGATTTCATGTTACCTAAATGTAAATATATAAAGGTCGATCGGACTATAAACATGGGAAATTCGATCGAACTATAAACCTGGAAAGAGTCGATCGGACTATAAACATGGAAATAATATGGGACTATAAACATGGTAAGAGTCGATCGGACTATAAACATGGTAAGGGTCAAATGGACCATAAACATGTCTTGTGCTAGCATAAGCCCACTGTTTACGCTCGGTAACAGTGGTTTATGACTATTATATGCTATGTATATGCATGATGCGAATGTGTTGACATTTTGTGTTAATGAGGTTTCACACCTTAAATACTTACGATATTTTAATTAAACTAGAACTCATTAGCGTAAGCTGACATTTTTGGTATGTATATCAGGATAAAAGAATAGGTAAGAGGGTGTAGACGGGGTCGTGGCACATAAATGAAGAGTTGAATGAATTGGTAATCCCGGATGATTTTGATATAGACAATTAAATGTATTTGATTTATGATGAACTATGTTTATTTTCTGCCGCATGTTATGAAATTTTTTGGGTTTAAGAACTATGAGACGATGATACTGATCAACTCTGAACGTACTTGGTTTGGGGCCTCTCAGTCTCTGATTAGATAACTTAACTTTATTTTACGTTTCAATCCTAGATTTGTGACCTATAAACTTGTAAGCATAATTTTTTTATACTTTTATTGTTTGATGACATGGAAATAACATGGATTTCAAAAATTAAATTCAAATCTTTTAAAAAATGATGCAAAAAATAAAAAATTTAAAAAAAATTGAGAAAATTTTTAAAAAATTATAAAAATAACTGGTTTAATGCAAAAAAACACAAAACTCCAAAATGTGTCTAAAATGCATCTAAAACATTCGATAAAAACCAAAATACATCCAAGAGACCAAAATGCACCATAATACGTCCAAACGAGTCAAAATACACCATATTATGTCTAAACAAGTTAAAATACACCATAGAACAAAAAAAAACAAATACATAACATAAGTGTGTTAAAACAAATTGGCCCACCCTTTTTCTTGCTTCAACTTCTTAATTGGTAGAATGTTCTTAAAGAATTAATATATTCTGTTGACAATTTCATAGTTCCAAAACGGGTGCAAGTTAACACACAAATAAAATATAAACGGGCCTATGTGCTTTTATGATCAAAACTTGCGCACTGGAAAAGAATAAACGACACAATTGACCGACGTATGGGATTTTCCGGTTAAAAATGAAGAAAACCTGGTTTCATGTTTCTGGTAGTCGGTGCGTTTCTGGTTGCGGTTCGTTTCCGGTTGTCGTTCGGTTCTTGGTGTGTTTCCGGTGTCGTCTCCATGCGTTTCCAGTGGCGGTCTTGATATATAGGTAAAGAAGATGAAGGTTGCTCTCTTATGGGAAGAGTAACCGATGTCTGGGTTTTTTAATTAGGTTTTTTGGATTAAAAGATTTGATTTTACCTGTTATATATATGGGTTTTTTTACCTATAATTATAACATAAACAAACTTAATTTATTTAATTGTAACAAAAAAATATTAAATACTTAATTGAAACAAAACTGAAACTTAGTTATATTTTTATAACGTTTTCCCTAAAATAAATATGACAGACAAAAAATTACTTAACAATAGAAAATAAAGCAAATTCTTTAATACATGCATTAAAACTGTAAGAAGATTTTAAGGTTATGATTTTCAAAACTTATTTTTCTTTTCATTTCGTCCAAGTATGGAAAAATATCTAAGAACGCAGTCTTTTAGAGCAAATTCTAAAATATAGTCCATTAGAGCTTCTTAAGAACAGTTCTCTAGACCTTGAGAAGCAACAGGACTTTCGATAATGACAACTTTCCATGTTTTGTCTAACACTTCTAAGGTAGTTCTTTTGACATACAATCTCCAACACCAAGGAATTTATAATTGTCAATACAAAGATAATTCTTTTTGATATGCCAGAATAGTTATATATGAACATTAGTGGTTATTATTATCTAGTATTCCAGTCAAGAAATAACCAAAATCAAATCATATATTAAAGATAAGTGTACCTAACATATGTAGTACAATAAAGATAACGGTTATCAAATATAGGGACACTAGACTCAATTGACATTAAACCCAAAAGGATGATGCTAACTTAAAGAATGATAAAGATAATTTTTTTTTAAAAGGTTTTGAATAACTTAAAAACAAACTAAATTAAACATTAATAATAGAACATCAAAGGCAAACTCGAATTTGATATAAAGTCTTAAATATCTAGACATGAAATGCTAAAGTCAACTTAACACTTCTTGCAATCTTTTTCCCAACCCGTTGTTGATCATCTTAATGTCATTACGTACTCATTTATCGTCTCTTTGGTTAAGATGACCGTAAAGACTAATAAAGGCTGATGCTCACCAAACTTCAATTTTGTCTAAGTATATAGGTCTACAAAGACAAACAGCCTTCGGAAGGAAGGAGTTTCTTTTCGGAAGCAACATTGCTTCCGAAGAGTAACTCACTCCTGCTGAAGGCTGTACAAGACAAACACTTCGGAAGGCCAACACTTAAGAGTTAAAGCCTCAAAGCTTATGAAGACATAAAGCTTCCGAAGAATCAAAGGCTTCCGAAGACTAACAGCTTCCGAAGATTCTTTTCTGCACCAAAGACAAAGACAAAGACTTCCGAGGTTTATCCTCTGACAAAGACTGTAGCTGAGCACTTTTATAGTACAAAAGGTACTGACAACAGACGTGCTGATCTGAGAACAACAAGGATCAACATACCTAAAGTCAGATACAACACCTTACTTCTCCGCAGCTGCATTAAATACAAAAGATTATCTGAAGCCTTAAAGATCAACAACATTAAATGCCTTTAGTATTTAGCTAGTCTTTGTAAAGTCAATTTCTATATTTGTAATGATTGTAAGTACGTGTCTTAGCCTGTTAAGACACTCCATATACTAGAATAAGCTTTACTTTATGTATTGTCTAGTATACCCAACTGTATTCCTACGTGTATACGGTTGTAGCCTTAGCTATATAACCTCTCATTGTAAACCTGTTTAGGTGTGCGTGTGCTTGTATGTGTTTTGTGTTTGTCCGATTACACTTGTAACACTTTGAGAGAAATATATCTTTGAGCTTGAATTTGTTCTTGTGTTCTTACTGTCATTCAAAGATTATTAACTTACCATTGAGAGTTTGAGATAACCTTCTAACAGATATTCCGCATCTGTTAGATTGTATTAGAGAAATCATTGTGAACTGTTGTTTAGATTAAACAACCCGATCCAACAAGTGGTATCAGAGCTTTTGCTCTTGAACTTAAGTGATTAACCATCCTTAAGTTACCAGTTTTTTTTTCTTCTAAAATCTCACTACTTCAAAACTCATATTCTGTTTGTTTGTTCAAATGGCTACACTTAACAAACATGATACAGAAAATGGTACTCTCAAGAAGCCACCAATGTTCACTCCAGAAGACTATGACACTCCTACTGTTCCTGCTGATGGTGCTGGTGGAGCTCCTGTGCCAAAGGATCCAGCTCTCTATTCTGATGAAGATTACAAGAGAATGGAAGTGGACTCGAAGGCTTTATGGCTCATTCAGATGGCCATCCCTAACTCAATCATACATGCATTCAAGAAATGCAAATCCGCTCAAGAGCTGTGGAATTCTCTACAGCAGATGTATGAAGGTTTTGAAGATGTTAAAGAGAACAAGAAAGATATACTGAAACAGAAGTTTGAGAACTTCTGTCAACAGAACAATGGGAAGATGACTTCTCAATATCTCAGGTATGTTCAACTGGTTGATGAGTTAGTAGCTGCAGGTGTCAAGATGGAGAACCAGGATGTGATTAGAAAGTTTCTTAGATCACTTCCTCATGCATGGAATATATACTCTTTGGCCATCCGAAGGACAGAAAATCTAAGGACTCTAAAGCTGAGTGAATTGTTTGGTATTCTCAGTGCTTACCAGATGGAAATAGATGCCCAGGAACCTAAGTCCTCTCATGTAACTTCTGATTCAGCACCCATCAACAACCCTTCTTACCAGAGTTATCAACCCATCTACCACCCTACCTCCACACCTATTGTCAGCTTTCTTGAAACTCCTACTCCAACACCCACACACACAAACCCGTTTTCCAACCCAACTCCACTTTTAAAATCTGGGCAAGGAGCATTCATGGCTGAGGAAACCAATTACTTTCACTTGTGCCAAGAAGACTTAGATGGTATTCCTGCAGATGATCTTGAGGAGATGGACATCAACTATCAGATGGCCATGATCTCCTATAGAACAAAGAAGTTCTACCAAAGAACTGGAAGGCAGTTCAAAAAGCACAATATGAAGACTAGGTTTGGTCTTGATAAGTCCAAGCTCAAATGTTTCAATTGTTAACAGTTAGGACACTTTGCTAGGGAATGCAAGACCACAGGCACTCAGCCATCAACTTCTGGGCAACCACCTCAAAGACCATCAAGCTCAAACAGTGCAAACATTGCAGAGCAAGACTTTGTAGATTGGAGCTTCCAAGCTGAAGATCCTTCTATCTCCAACAGTGCTCTGATGGCAAATGATTCAACTTCTTCATTCAAGGTAACCGAGGATATGTGGACACCTGAATGATTAGAGAAGTTAAATGTTTTTAAAAGAATAAATTCTCAACTCTGTAATGAACTTGAGTCATTACAAGTAGTCAAGGCAAATTTTTTTGAATGTGAAAGAAATTACAAAGAAAAGATTGAAGAAATGGAAAAGACCATTTCTAGCTTAAAACATGAAGACACTAACAAACAGTGTCAAATTAACAATCTTTTAGAAAGACTAACCACTGCCAAGACTGAACTTGTATTGGCTGAGTCTTATAGAGACAAAATTTTGAGTCAAGGTGAAAAGTATGAAAAGCTTTTCAGAATGAGCAGCACAACTGAACTGATAAATAAGAAGGGGGCTGGTTTGGGTTACAACAAAGTAGAGCCTCCTTCTGCCTACACTCCCATAGTGGATATTAGGTGTAAACCAGTAGTTGACCTTGTGTATGATGATGAATTGGACATACACAAGGTGGCACAAACTGATAATCTCTCTTATCCAAACCCAAGTAACTCATCATGCTCAGATGAGGATGTTTCTTCCAGTACTTTAGAAACTGAAAAACCAGCTTTGAAAATAAATAAAGTAACTAAGAAAACCAAGAAACAGTCATCAGTTTTTGTCAAATCTAAGAACATACAAACTGAGAGTACCTCCTCAGATGACTATGTTACTTGTCCATCTGACAATTCTAAAAGGGGTAGGTCAAAGGAGAGAAAGACCAGTGTTAAAAGGAAACAGGTAAATCTTCCAACCAACAAGTCTGTTGGAACATTCAAGCCATCACCTCCTGTAAATCAAAGCTCAACTTCCTTCAACAACCATCAGCATCAACAATTCTCAAACAATCAAACTGTATGTTTGATGTGTGGTGATAAAAATCACTTTGCTGCTGATTGGTTCTATAATCCAAGAAGCAGAGTGTTTTCTGAGAAACAAGGAAGAAAGGATAGTTAGAACAAGTCATCTAGTTCTTCTGAAGAACCAAGAAGAAACTCAGGAAAGAAAATATCGGAAGCAAGTGCCTCTGATAGTCGAAAGAAACAAGACAAGAAGGGTTTCAGAAAGAAAGGATCGGAAGCAAGCACTTCTGATCATCAGAATAGGAAGGCTTCCGAAAGGAATATTTCGGAAGATCAGGAAAGAAAGGCTTCGAAAGGAAAAAGAACATCGGAAGCACATGCAAAGAAAGCTTCCTACAACCCAAAGAAATATTTTCCCTTCGGAAGATAAAGAACTTCAGAAGTATGGCCCAACTTGTCAGCAAAAACCAAGTCATCGGAAGGAAAGACAAAAGGTGCTTCCGATGATTGTCAAAAGAAGCAAATTCTTATGACAACCCTAAAAGTCAAACAGATATGGAAGAAAAAGGAATTAGCTGAACCATCTGTTCAACCACCAGTCCAACCAACAACAAACTCAGCCTCTGTCCCACCTAAAATGATGTTAAAGAAATTAACTTGTAATGATGCTAATGGAAAACCCAAGACCACATAGGCTTGGGTTCCCATCAGGAACTAACTCACTTCTGGTCATGTGCAGGGGCAGCAGGAATCAAAGAGGAACTTGCGGATTGTTGACAGTGGCTGCTCTAGGCACATGACAGACAATAAGACTCATCTGCAAAAATATGAACCATTCTTTGGTGGGTCTTTTGCATTTGGAAGTGATCCAGTGGGTGGATACATCACAGGTAGGAGCACAATTACAAATGGCAAGGTAAGCTTTGAGAATGTGCATTTTGTAAAGGAACTAAATTACAATTTACTGAGTGTATCACAGGTGTGTGATCAAAAGAACAACATGTTGTTCACTGAGCATGAATGCATTGTTCTGAAACCAGGATTTGTAGTCCCAAATGATCAGATCCTGCTCAGAGCTCCTAGAAGGAACAAGACAGCACGGGGCAAAGCAAGCAAAGCTAGGAGATTCATGAATAGTCTGCCCCTAGGAATGGTAGAAAGCAACTAGTCGCTTCCTGATGTATATGCTAGATATGAGCACAGCTGCACCTCTCAGTAATATAAGTTGCTTTGTCTCAAAAGCTTCACTTAATGAGTCATCTCTTTGGCATAGGAGACTTTGTCATGTAAACCTTAAAAATATGAATAAACTTGTCAAAAATAACTTAGTGACTGGTTTACCAACAAAGGAATTCATCTGTGTTGACAAATGTGTTGCTTGCTTGAAAGGTAAGCAGCACAAATCATCACATCATGCCAAAGAGATAAATTCAATCACAAGAGTCTTGCATTTACTCCACATGGACTTATTTGGCCCCACAAGTTTTAAAAGTCTTGGTAGAAAGTCATATTGCTTGGTGATCACTGATGATTTCTCTCGGTATACCTGGGTATTTTTCTTAAGTACCAAGGATGAAACTGCTGAGACCCTAAAGTCATTCATACTTAGGGTGGAGAATGAAAGTGATCATCATGTAAAAATAATCAGATCAGATCACGGAACAGAATTCAAGAGTCATGTTTTAAATTCTTTTTGTGAATCTAAAGGTATCACAAGACAATTTAGTGATCCTAGGACTCCACAACAAAATGGTGTTGCTGAGAGAAGGAATAGGACACTAATTGAGGCTGCAAGAACCATGTTGGCTGATGCCAAACTTCCAATAACTTTCTGGGCAGAAGCAGTCAACACTGTCTGTTATGTCCAAAATACAATATTGGTAGTTAAGACACATGGTATGACTCCTTATGAAATTTGGCATAAGAGAAAACCATTTATTGGATTTCTCAAACCATTTGGATGTCAATGCACCATCTTGAATACTAAAGATCACTTAGCCAAATTTGCTGAGAAATCAGCAGAGGGATACTTTGTTGGGTACTCTTCACATGCAAAAGCATATAGAGTATACATCAAAGCTTCCAAAATTATTGAAAAGTCTGCAAATGTTCAGTTCAATGAACATACTATCAATAAGCCTGGAACTGGTCCTGATTGGCTATTTGATCTTGATAGCTTTACATCTGCATTTAATCTTGTGAAAGAGTATGTTCCAGAGTTACAGTCAACTACCACAGACTCCTACAAGTCCAAAAGAGAAGAAGACTTTCATGTTGAATTGCCAATAGCTTTAAGAAAAATCTTGGCAGAATCCACTTCAACACATAATGATGTCTCTCAGTCCGAGACAATGAACACATCTCATGCTGTCCCTTTAAGTGACTCTACTTCAGTTACATTGAGTCAAGAAGAAGATATGAGTCCCTCAACAGTCCAATCAGTTCCAAACACTATGGAAACTTCTTCTTCCAGAGAAGGTGATCCCATAATAGTCCAAACTCAAAGACCACAAGATATGCCAGAAATCCAGCTTGAGGTAGTACTTCCTAACCTTGAGTCAAGAGATCTGGATTTAGCCTCTCAATTGGATGTGATTCCTAGAACTCGCATCCATAACACCCATCCAGTTGAAAACATTATTGGTAATGTTGAAGAAGGAGTCAGAACAAGAAGCTCTATGCATGACGCAAACATATGTTTGTTTTCTTGCTTTCTATCCCAAGTAGAACCAAAGAAAGTTGCTGAGGCATTAAAGGAAAACAGTTGGGTAGAAGCAATGCAGGAGGAGCTTCTTCAATTTGAAAGGCAAGGTGTGTGGAAGATTTGCCCTTTACCTAAGGGTAAGTATCCCATTGGAAAAAAATGGGTGTTCAGGAACAAGAATGATGACAAGGGAGTAGTCATCAAGAACAAAGCAATATTGGTTGTTCAGGGGTACACAGGAAGAAGGCATTGATTATGATGAAGTTTTTGCTCCAGTTGCCAGAATTGAAGCAATCAGATTATTTTTAGCCTTTGCAGCTGCCAAGAACTTCAAGGTTTTTCAAATGGATGTGAAAAGTGCATTCTTGTATGGAAGGATTGATGAGGAGTTGTATGTGTGTAAGCTTGATAAAGCTCTTTATGGGTTGCATCAAGCTCCCAGAAAGTGGTATGAAACTTTATCTTCTTTTCTATTGGCTAACAACTTTAAGAGAGGAGCAATTGATAAAACTCTCTTCTTCAAGAAGTCCAATCAACATATCATGCTAGTACAGATCTATGTTGATGATATTATCTTTGGTTCTACAAATGAATCTCTCTGCAAGGACTTTGAATCACTAATGAAGTCCAAGTTTGAAATGAGTTCAATGGGAGAACTCACTTTCTTTCTTGGATTACAGGTGAAACAAACTCCTACATGGATTTTTATTAGTTAATCAAAGTATGTCAAGGACATTCTTGAAAGACTCAAGCTAACTGATTGCAAAGCTCTGGGAACTCCGATGTCCAAGACAACATCCCTTAGTCCTGATCCTGAGGGGGAGGATGTTGATCAACACCAATACAGAGCAATGATTGGTTCTTTGATGTATTTCACAGCAAGCAGGCCTGATATAATGTTTGCAACTTGCTTGTGTGCAAGATTTCAGGCCAATCCCAAAGTCTCACACATGCTTTCTGTGAAAAGAATCTTTAGATACCTCAAAGGGGCACCTGGTCTAGGATTGTGGTATCCTAGAAATGAAGATTTTCAGTTCATGGCTTATACTGACAGTGATTATGGAGGCTGCAACATTAGCAAGAAATCCATATCAGGAGGATGTCAATTTCTTGGATCCAGGATTGTGTCTTGGCAATGCAAGAAACAGTCATGTTTCTACCTCTACTGCAGAGGCAGAATACATAGCTGCTTCCAGCTGCTGTGCACAAGTCATTTGGATTCAAAATCAGATGATGGATTATGGGGTACAGCTGTTCAACACTCCTATTCAGATAGATAATTCATGTGCAATCTCCATCACAAATAATCCTGTAAAGCATTCCAAGACCAAGCACATTGATATAAGATATCATTTCATCAGAGATTGTGCAGAGAAGAAATTGATTCATCTAGTCAAAGTTGATACAGAACATAATTTGGCTGATCTTTTCACCAAGGCATTTGATGAAGGAAGATTCAGGTATTTAATAACAGCCATTGGCATGATTAACTTTGAGTAAATGAATTTATAAGGAATAAATAATTCTTCGAAAGAAAAACATAATTTATCTTCTGATGAGTAACTACTCCTCAGAAGATAGTTTGTCTTCGGAAGCATTATTCCTTCCTTATGTCGGAAGAAGTCACACTTCAGAAGATAAGTTTCCTTCTGAAGTATTATACTTCCGATACATTATAACTTCGGAAACAAAATCTTCTGAACCTACTATTCAGAAGAAGATATCTTCCGAAGAACAATTCTTCTGATGAACTTCCTAAGTCTTCAGAAGATACACTTCTGATGATATACTTGTATATGCTTCGGAAGTAAGTATCTTCCGAAGAATTTCTTTGGGCTCTTGAACTACTTCCGATGACTAACTCTCTCGGAAGCAACTTTGTCCTTAGCCAATTTTGAATAATAAATGAGCTGTCTTCGGAAGACCTTTTTCTGACATTCGGATCTCAAAATTTAATGTGTTTCTATATTAAATGCTGACATCCGAAGGTATAAAAGGCCTCCCGCTCATTCACCTTCTCTCATCGTTTCATTTCGAATTGTCTTTTCTTTTCGATTAAAACCTAAAACCCTTCGATCACCATGGAACTTCTTCCCTTCAGACCAACTCACAACCTTCCTGCGGAGTTATCAGCGAACAATGACGCTGACTTTGCTCCGATCATCTCCTTCCTTCGAAGGAGCATGTACCTTTTTGCCCTCACTGTTCAGCCCGTGGTGTATGAATCTCAGCACCAAAAATTTTTGGCATCCTGTTCTGTGTCGTCATCTCCCAATGGTCGGATTCTTAATGCCACCATTGATGCTCATCCCATTTCTATCACAGTGGAGACCATCTCTCGGCATCTTCAACTTTGTGATGTAGGGGGAAGGGTCTCATTCACTAAGGATGAGGTAGCAGTGACCTTCAGGTCAATGGGATACGAAGGTCCTCTTCCTTCAACTACTTATTTGAAGGGTAGAGTGTCCTATAATTATAAGTATCTCATACATTTGTTTTTGCATTGTATTTCTAATAAGACAGGAGGTTGGGATCAAGTTCCATCTGACTTAGCTTCGGCTATTCATGGCTTGGTCTCAAACCAACTTTTTAACTTTTCTGCTTTTATTTTCAATAATTTGGTTGACAAAATTTCGTCACCAAAGAAATTTTGTATGTATCCCAGGTTTTTGCAGCATATATTTTATGGTGAGTTAGGTTCAGTCCTCTCACTAACTAGGAATATATACAAAATCCCCTTGGTAACTTCCAAGGTTTTTGTTCAACTGAAGAAGAAGAGTAACCAGTTTTCTGGGAACTTTACTCCTCTTCTTCCTTCCATGGAGTTACCAACTCCAGAAGGTGACAGCTCTGTTGCACCCACAGATGCTGAACCCACACCTTCCATTTCAGTTCCCCACCCCATAAAGATCACCTACAAATGGCGCCGAACCCCTGAACAGCTCTCTACAGCTGTTCAGGCCCCTTCATCTGAACCCATCAAGAAAAAGGTGAAAAGAACTGTCAAGGGCACAGTTCCACCTAAGGTGACAGCCACACCTATTGTTATTCCACAGGTTCTTCCTCTGGAACCTGTGGCTGCCCTTAACCAGCCTGATAGCCCTCATAGTATGTCACAAAACATACCTGAGAATATCCAAAGGGATGCCCCTATTATTGAGTCTGCTTCTTATGAAGCAACTCCACTAGTTCAAAGACCGTCCCCCAAGTCTCCAGGTTCTTATCACCCAGAAATGCCCCCCACCCATACTATCACCCAGGCTCAAGGAACCTTTGCTATAGCTGTGGAGGAACCACTCTCTCCTACTACCCAGACACTTATGAGAGTGGTGACACTGCTACAAGCTAGGTTTCCTGACCCAGAGCCTACAACTTCAGAGGTTGACCCCATGAGTACTGAAGGGTCAATGCAGATGAGGTTGCCACTACTGCTGATCCTACTCTGGATCTTCAGGTCAGTGGTACAGGCACTAGGACCTCACCTACGGCAACCCACATTGGGGAGGACTTCTTTGAAGCCCTTCTCAATGAGGGGAATCCAGGGTGCCAAGAATCCACTTTTGGTGGTGGAGGTGCAGGAGTTAGGCTCAGGACTCCATCGCCCAATGAGTCCACCCATGTGGATGAGGGCACCAAAACACAGGAATTGACTGTTATCATCAGAACCCTCCAAGCCAAGGTAGCTCACCTGGAAGCTGAGGTTGCTACCCTACAGTAGAAGGTCCAACACAAAGAAGCCACCATCTTGGACCTCAGGAGGCGCCCCCAGTGATCCTTCAACCCTTCCATCCTGATCCTACTACTACTGCCTTTGTCTCGCCTGATGCTACCAAAAAGGGGGAGAAGGTACAATCTGCTGGGTCAGGACCAGAAGCTAGAGAAGAGGAAGGTGTACAAGATGTCAATCCATCCATAGTTACTCTGACTAATGAATGGGATGACTTCTTGGGCACTTACTTCCATGATTCCACTACTTCCTCTTTCTCTTATTCTGAGGCAACAGAGGCTGCCAAAGAGACAGAGCAAGAAGCTGCAACAACAAATGTCTCTATGGAGCCTCAGTCCCCTGTTGGGACTCAACAGTCCCCCTCTGGGACTAAGTCTCCTCCTGAGACTACAGCCTAGGTTTCCATGGAGGAAACTACCCAAGAAAAACAACCAATCTCCATGGAACCTGTGTCCCCTTCTGGGACAGAGGCTGCTGAAGACCTCTCCTCCATTCCTGAGCACTCTGTGGATACTGCTAAGGAATCACCCAAGGTGGTTGGTCAACCGGAGGGGGCAGTGAATGCTAAGGTTAACTCCGAAGCTGCAGCTGCTTCCGAAGGCCCAGTCATTATTGAGGATTCCTCCACAGAGGAGCTACTGGCCAATGAACTAGCTGGTGAGGCCACAGGATCCATCTCCTATGGGGCAAAATCTATGGACAAAAGAAAAGGGAAACTCACCCCAGAGGAGGAAGCAGAACAGGTGGAGAGGAGACCCAAGAAGATAAAGGGCCGACCAGACACTTCTCTGGATGAAGAGCGGATCAGACTCTCTGCTCTACTTGAGGAGAAGGGATATGATTTTGATGAAGTGTTGCTCTGGTCGGTGCCTAGGATGGCTGTCGAGCTGGACAAGGTGCAGCAGCAAGAACAGGCAGCTGCTGCATCCAAATCCATGGTAAAGCTTACGAAGAAACAGAAGGATCAAGCCTACAGAGATAAGATGAAGGCAATCCTCCTCCAGTATGGCTTCCATGCTCGGCAGCTAGGCCCTATGAAGAACTCAACCATGGACTTGCATGTCAGGGACATCAAGGCCAAAGTAGCCAGAGGTGAGTTACCTTCTATTGAGCAGATACAGGCTCAAAGGGCAAGCCTAAACTTAGTCTTAGGTTTAGGGGGAGGAGCTACCATTGAATTTCCCATCTTTGGATCTGGGATCAGAGAAGGGGAAGAAGTCATGTGTGGGGAAGTAACAAAGACTATGTTCCCCTACATGTTCCCCCAAAACCCTAAGGAAGAACCAGCCTCTCCTCCATCAAGTCCTTCTATGGACAACATGCAAATCTCTTCAGTGATCAAGATCAAAAAGGGTAAAGAGACTGAAAGGAAGCAACAATCAAACCCTGATCCTGAGAGACAATCAAAGGCTGATGAGAGGAGAACAGAGCCCTCAACAACTGAGGATGCTGGTCCACAGCCCACTGCAACAGATGCAGCAGTGGGAACAAATATGGAAGAAGAAGTGCAGGCCAGAGATCAGAGGAGTCAAGCTATTGCTCAAGATAAACCAAGGTTTAGAAGAAGAAAAAGCATGGCTAGAAGGATAAAGGGAACTGCTCCCATATCCTCTGACTCTGAGCCTGATACACAACTCTCGGAACCTGAAGCCACGCCTAAACCTCCAATGCTTAAAGATCAATCATGAAACCTCTATGATTTGATGCATCATCATACCTACATTCCTATAATAAATTGGAG
This sequence comes from Mikania micrantha, assembly GCA_009363875.1. NCBI lineage: Eukaryota > Viridiplantae > Streptophyta > Magnoliopsida > Asterales > Asteraceae > Mikania > Mikania micrantha. The sequence continues at coordinate 35,853,812 of CM018692.1, forward strand.
CTTCAATGCACTTAACAAGGAGTTCACTCTTTATCAGATGAATGGAGGAATAAAGGTTTTGCATTTGACAAAATTGATGGTGCTGGCTCAGCCCTTTATCTTTGACCTGGAAAGACTACCACTTGAAAATCCAGACAATGGATCAGATGGGAGAGTTGGTGTCAAGTGGGTAAAGGCAAGGGCTCAGGTCCTGAGGGGAGAAAAGTTTGTGAAGAGAATCCCAAAGGAAGTTTTGGTAGCATCAGCCTAGAGGAAGACTGTAAAGACTAATAAAGGTTGATGCTCACCAAAATTCTATTTTGTCTAAGTATATAGGTCTACAAAGACAAACAGCCTTTGGAAGGAAGGAGTTCCTTTTCGGAAGCATCATTGCTTCCGAAGAGTAACTCACTCATGCTGAAGGGAAGAGTAACTCACTCATGCTGAAGGCTGTACAAGACAAACACTTCGGAAGGCCAACACTTAAGAGTTAAAGCTTCAAAGCTTATGAACACATAAAGCTTCCGAAGATTCTTTTCTGCACCAAAGACAAAGACAAAGACTTCCGAGGTTTATCCTCTGACAAAGACTGTAGCTGAGCACTTTTATAGTACAAAAGGTACTGACAACAGACGTGCTGATCTGAGAACAACAAGGATCAACATACCTAAAGTCAGATACAACACCTTACTTCTTCGCAGCTGCATTAAATGCAAAATATTATCTGAAGCCTTAAAGATCAACAACATTAAATGCCTTTTGTATTTAGCTAGTCTTTGTAAAGTCAATGTCTATATTTGTAGTGATTGTAAGTACGTGTCTTAGCCTGTTAAGACACTCCATATACTAGAATAAGCTTTACTTTATGTATTGTCTAGTATACCCAACTGTATTCCTACGTGTATACGGTTGTAGCCTTAGCTATATAACCTCTCATTGTAAACCTGTTTAGGTGTGCGTGTGCTTGTATGTGTTTTTTGTTTGTCCGATTACACGTGTAACATTTTGAGAGAAATATATCTTTAAGCTTGAATTTGTTCTTGTGTTCTTACTGTCATTCAAAGATTATTAACTTACCATTGAGAGTTTGAGATAACCTTCTAACAGATATTCTGCATCTGTTAGATTGTATTAGAGAAACCATTGTGAAGTGTTGTTTAGATTAAACAACACGATCCAACAATGACCAACGGTAAAAAACACAATTTGCTGGCTACAAAAATTGAGTTTTTCTTTTGTTTTTTCTTTACTTTTTTTTTGAGCTGCAAAACTATTCTACTCGTAAACTACTCCAAATTAAATTACATCATTGTATGAGAATTGAACACATAACCTTTTATTTTAAAAGACAAAACATATACATGTATGCTAATCTCATATTCTTATAAAGATTACAAGTAATGAAAAAAAACCTATAATAGTCTTTATGCAAAAATAGAAATTAGAGACAATTATTATAGTGGATAGAAGAAATCTCAAGTTTTGGAGGATTCTATATTTCAGTTTTCATTTTTCAATAATTCATGATAAAACCCCCCAACATGTGTGACCATGATAGAGTGTGTCTGCTGTACAAGCCGTCTCCGATTTACGTTTAAAACACACAAAAATGGGTCATCTACAAGGCTTCAACATCTTATATATGAAAATAACAAAGTTAATATCGGTATGTTATATGGATTACATAAAAAAGTTATTTTAGATGGTAACTAATGATAATTTAGTCAATATAAGACGATTTTAAAATAATAAATAATATAATCTCGTATAATATAATTTAAATAATAAAATTAATATAATTTCTTTGAATACTTATTTTTTTCGAAATCTGTTTTTTAAACATTTCATGAAAGTTTTTCTTCTGAAAATTATAGATTTTATAATAATTAGTTTTTTGAAAATTGTCTTTTAATGGTAATATATTTTTTACGTATTAAAAATTCTTTTTTTAATTTAAAAATATATAAAAAATATATCTAATATTTAATTTTTTATTTAATATGTGATATATTTAATAAAAAAGAGTAGAGATAAATTAAAGTTGATGTAGTCTAGGAATTGAACATGTCATGTCTTAGAAATTTTAATTCATATAAAAGTTGTTTTTTATCTTTCACTTTTATTAAATATTGAATATCACTTGCAATATTTGGTAAAATCTAGATTTTATCACATATCTCTCATATTAAATAATGATTCTATTTAGTTTCTAAATATAATAATATCACATCATAACTCTTATATTTAATATTTTATAAAATTCTTCTAGAAATGGACAATAATTTAAAAATAATCATGTCCATCTCTCCTATGTAGTTATTAATATTTATTATTTAGCAAATGGTAATGATTATAAATATTAATAATAATTAAAATATTATTAATTCAATGAATTTTTTATGAAATTATATTATAAAGATTCTATATAAACTATTTTAATATTCTATTTAAGTCTATATATATCACCAAGTTTAAATTATATTCATTAAAATATTAAAAAACCAAAAGAATGATTATACTAATTATTTTTTTGAGTGATTTATAAAAGTTTCAAAAATTTCATATGTCTGAATGACTAATTATTTCTAAAAAATCAAGTTTTAGTTTTTAATTATATATATATATATATATATATATATTAATATAAATTGAAATTAATTAATTTAACTATCTTAAAAATATTTAGAGTAATAAATATAATTTGATTTAATTTACTTAATATTGTCAATTATAAAAAATCATTTTTTAAAAATCAATTTAACACAATTTGTAATTGCCATTTAATTTTTATTTATTTAAAATTATATTTAAATAAATGTATATCTTAACAATTTAAATTATATATTATTTAACATGTGTAGTAAATGAATTTATTAAAAATACAACGTTTATGCTTAATTTTTTATAAAATAACTTTTTTTAAATAAATATAACATTTTATTTATTTAAACATAAGATTCTAATCTAGTAAATCATAATTGTTAGCTTCACATTCAAAGAGACCTTACGATTCCTTAATTCTTTGTTATTTATAAAAATGTATTAACATAAAGATAGATAATTCTGACAATAAAGTAATTTGCATAAATTAAAGTATCATATAAAATAAGTAAGATAAGTGTAAAAACAATTTTATATCTCAAATGTTTTAAATTGTAACGTTGCATATTTTTATTATTTTATCACGCAAGTATAATTATGTGTTTTTGGATGCAAATAATTGCCAATGAAATCATCATCAACAAATTATTGACTCATATTAGTGGTTGTGCACCACTAATGGATTCTTCATGGACAAAAATAACTGACACTAACACAGACATAATATTTCATTGGTTAGTAATTTTACGTGTTTAAATGAATAGATAAATTGTTGTAAAATATTAATTAATGTAACTAATACATATTGCATATCCTACCCCAACCGATGGCGGAATACGTTGTTTTACATTGTTATACAAACCTTAGTTAACCAAGTTAGGTAGTAACACATACTATCTTTATAGTTCAAATTGTGCACAATAGTTCAAATTGTGCACAATAGTTAAAAATTTCAAAGTTCAATAGTACTTCAATAGTTCGTAATTGTGTGATCACTGGTTAGGTGGAGTGATATGGTCAATAGATATATTATCAGATGAGTTAGGCTAATATAGTTAATGATCAATGCAAGTTTCGATTATAGTTCATATGCAATTTGGGACACATGCTCAAATCACAAGATAAGTTCATAAATACACATTGTTCAAATAGTTAAAGTTAATGCTTCATCCCTGATGTTTTGAAACAAAATCAATGTCAAGAAAAGGGGAGTATGAAACTCACCTTTGAGTTTATCAAAGTGTTTTGCGAGTGTTGCATAGAGACTTTTAACTCATTACCTAATCTATAACAATGCATAAGATAGTGTTTGTTTTGATCTGTGTGGTCGTGTGTAAATAAACAAATCCAATTGTATGCATTGTTAGGTTAATCTTGATCAAATCAAATGGGTATTTGTTTAGATGGGTCAAGTTATGAGTCTTAGTATTGTAGAATGTGTTTTATTAGTTTATCCTACTAGTTTTAGTTTGAAAGAGTCTTAGTAGTGGGGTTTGTTAGTGGATGAGTCTTCGTATTTGGAGGAGTAGTGAGTCATGTTTTCTTTACAATATAATGCATGTTTTTAAGTATGAATGATAGTAGCAAGATTGAAGAAGTAAATTAATTCTCCTATGAGATTGAGTGTGTGTTTTGTATGTTTAAAGGGGCCTAATGTGACAATCCGACTTTTTACACTAACCTTGTTAACGGGAGATGGTGATAATGTGGGCCCAACAGGACAAATGTAGGCCCAACAGAGCCAATGTAGGCCCAATAGGCCAAAGGGAAGGCCCAGTAAGGCCCAACAAGGCCCAGGGAGGCCCAATGAGTTTAAATTAGGCCCAATGGTATTTACAAGGCCTAATTGGGTTAACCTAGCCCAATAATGTCCCAATTGGCTCAATTCGTGTCAAATTGGGAATTTGGTTTAGTTTTGTTAGCCGAAAAATTAAGGAAATCATAGGAGACTAAACTTTAAAGGTTTAGAATTAAACAAAATGGGTTTAGAAACATTAAAACATAAGTATCACAATTGTGATTACATAAAATTGGGAATTTTGACCTTTGAAAGTCAAACTTTAGCCAAAATGATTGGGAATTCGAAAATTCACCTTAAATCGGTTACAAGTAAGTGAATAAATCATCAAATTAATAGTCAATGATGATGATTAAACGATATTGTCAGTTATTGGAAGCTAAAGGTCTCGGATTAAAACTCCCATTATGTTTACAAGTGTAACCGTCCATGTTATGTATACAAGTTATACAATTCGATTTAGATCACCCCAATTGAGAGTACAGAACCCATCATCGGCTTCATTAGACCCATTTGCACACTGAAATTCGAAGAAACAAGCGGGAGATAAGGGATTTTGATCTAGAGTCGGCCGAACACCAACACACAAAGTGAACTATATCAATTCTACATCAATTCAGGTAAGAATTCATTCCTACATCTTCTGACATGGCCGACTAAGGGTTATCCTAAATCAATTTCAGCGGCTAACATCGAATTGATAGGGTTCAAGTAATTAGGGCTCGTAATAAAGTTGTTTTGGGGGTTGTTGATTTAACTGGTTTGAAAATCAAATTAAATAGCATGGATAGGTTCAGAGGAGTTCGATTAAGGTTGATGTCATGTCAATTTCATCAAAGAATTACGAATTATGAGGGTTCGATCCTAGGGTTCTTATTATAAACCGTTTTGGGGGTTTTCACCTTAATGAGTATTAAAATCAAATTGATGATTATGTATAGTCTCAGAAGGGTTCGATTAAGTTAACCCATGAATCAATTTTATTTAGTAATATCGAATTGATCGAATTCTAATTCTAGGGCTCATCGTCTAGAACATTTTGGGGGATTTTTAGAAAATGTAAATTAGAATCAAATTAAATCATACGGGTAACTTCGTGATGTTTCATATAATGATATCCCTAAGTTAATTTGATCAATAAGCAACGAATTGTTAGGTTTCGATTATTAGGGTGCATAAGATGAATACGTTTGTGAGTTTTGAAGCAAACTGATACGATTATCGAAATTAATTAATTAGAAAGGTTCGAAATCTCTGTTGCAATGAAAACCCTATAGATTTTCTGATTATCATTTGAGAATTTAAGCAAATCGATTGGGAAAGGGATGAACTCAATTCGATTGTTTACATAACCAAATAAGCGAGTTATACTAGTTCACTTTCGAATTAAAACCATTATTAGAGTCGATTGGATCTCAGGAGTAGAAACCCTATGGTTAGGGATCGGATTAGGTTCAAATTTCGGGTCAATTGGAACCCATACGCATTGGTTAAATATAACAATAGGTTAATGGGCCGATTGGGCTTAAAAGAATTAAAAATCATATGCTATCAATGAAATTTGGACTAGAGGAGATGGTGGTGTGGGTTTGCAAAGAGGTGGGGGTCGCGGGTTCGAACCCGACCCTTACCAGTTTTTAAGTTTAAAACATATTTTTGGGTTTTAACTCATAAATTGATCATCTTAACTCCGTTTTAACCCGTTCAAGTTGCGTTGGAACCGTAACGAGAATACGAACGTATTAGAATAATAAAATTTATATTTTAGTCCGAAAACGAAATCGCGTATAATTACGTTTAATTAAATAAAATCGTATAGGATTTTATTTAAACGATTTCAAAGTCACGTGTATTTTCGTATGCACATTTCTAACATTTTAACATACGTGTGTTGACACGTATGTGATTCCAAACACAAAACGACATTTCGAATAACTTTAGGTTATTGTTTAAATAACAGATTCTTCGTAGAGGATTTCTACGCAAGTTCACACGTATTTGATCATTCTGCTATTATCAAAGGTGCGTACACGGCCCCTTTCTTATTTTAAACTGTTTTGGGGGAGAAAACATGTACAACAAACTGTTTTTAGATACATATCACTTGCATGAGTTAGCTGTTTACATTATGTGAAAACATATCAACTTGAAAGTCCTTACACACCTCGAACCGTTTAGTTTGCTGTAATGCAAAGCGTGGTAGTTGGAAATAGATCTATTAGGTTTGACAAACCTCACCTGGTAGATGGGATCTACGCAGGTGTTTGACTGACCAAACACAATTTTTACTATTGTTGTGATAGACAATAGTGGCAAGGCGAAAACATGCTATAGCATGGCAATCCGTCAGCTTCGGTGTCGAACACGTATGTAAATAGTTTATATGACTAGCTATCATGACTGTGCATGTGTGATTATGTTATCTACAACTTGTTATTCAAACTGCTGTTTTGAACATTATGATTATTTAAAACCTGTGTTATGCACCAACCTTTGTGTTGACTTGATTTGCATGTTTTCTCAGGACGCTAAGGCGCGCGTAAAAGATGGCATGGACTAGGAGATAGAGTCTCATGCATTATGAACATTTTGAATATTTGAATTTGAACATTTGAGTATTTTGTTTTGTAATGTTTAACTTTACAACTGTTTATGGTTTTTAAACGCTTCCGCAACTTTTTGTAAACTCTGAATGTTATGTTTTAAAGACCAACGTATGTTTTGAAATTCATATAGAGGTCTTCGCTATGTCTAATGATCTGAGATCCTGGTTTGTCACGTTCCCAAACGGTATGATTCCGTTAGTTGAAATTGGGGGTGTTACAGATTGGTATCAGAGCCATTGGTTATAGCGAACTAGGTTTGCATTTGTAGGCCTAGACTATGACTGTTAGACATTAGACACACATGTTTACACATACTGTTTAGAAATTACATATGACATTATGTAATTGACTTGCTTACACATTCTATGACACTGCACTTACATATGGTATTATGTAACAGGCATGGCATCATCATCGGTACCTTATATTGTTATTGATGATTCCGAGGACGAGGAGCCGATAGTTCCGGCACCACCGTCATCACCACCACCACCTATTCCATCACCTCCACCATATGAGCAGGATGACTCAGATCCGGAGGAGGATCCGGAGGAGGATCCAGACGAGGATCCAGACGAGGATCCAGAGGAGGATCCATACGAGGACCCGGATGAGGATCCGGAAGAGGAGCCTGAGGAGGACACTTAGCAGATCCCTGCTGAGGGACCTTCTACACATTCCCCACCAGCACTAGATGCTCCTGAGCCTAAGAGGCAAAGGACAGACGCCGAGGAGATCGCCAAATTGCGCGAGGATCTGGAGGTAGCAGAAGATAGGATAGCACAGAGATCTCAGGAGTTATGGGATGCTATTGAGAGGCAGGATGATCTTGCCCATCTTGTTCACGATATGCGGGATGAGATGATCAATTTGATTGGTCGTCTAGAAGAGTCAGAGAACCGAGAGGAGATTTTGGCGGGCAGGATTGAAGCTTTGGAGGATTTAGTGGTAGTTGAGAATGAGGAACAGGATGAGGATGAGGAGGAGGAACCAGCACCAGTTGCTGAGTCCGATCCTGAATCCACCGTTGAGGACGACTGATTATTTTTCTTTTCTTTCTTGTTTTGTTTAAACTTATTAGGAACGGGTTGTGTTCCTACATTAGTAGTTTGAAAAGTATGTTTCATTTCAAAAGTATTGTACTCAAAGAAAGTTTCTATCTATTGAAAAATTGTCGTTTATTTCCAACAACTGTGTTGATTATATTACATGTTGTGTTTGTTGTTTTACTTACACATGTTACATTGGATTTTGATCACGCGCTAACATTTCTTGTGAAATAGGAAGGAAATGGCTGATGGAAATGTTCATATGACTGTTGCTGAGCTCAACGAGTTAATCAACAGCAGAGTTGCAGAGGCAATAGCACAGTATGCACAGACACACAACACAGGGCCACAGGGTCCAGCTGGGGGATTGCTTAACCCGCAGGCATGCACGTTCAAAATGTTTTTGGACTGCAAGCCACACAATTTCAAGGGATCGGAGGGGGCCATAGGACTTCTCCGATGGATTGAAAAGGCAGAGTCTGTGTTCGAAATGTGCAACTGCCCCGATGAAAGCAAGGTGAAATTTGCTACTGGAACATTAGAGGGTCCAGCACTGACTTGGTGGAACTCCAATGTTCAGACTCTGGGGTTGGGAGAAGCAAATGCATTGACCTGGAACAACTTCAAAACTTTACTACAAGAGGAGTATTGTCCTCGTAGTGAAATGCAGAAGTTGGAGGAGGAGTATTGGCACCTCAAGATGGAGGGGTCAAATATTGAGGAGTATACGACCAGATCGCACGAACTGGCCAGACTGCTACCACATATGGCTACTCCAGTTAGCAAGTGGATTGAGAGGTACATTGGAGTACTAGTGCCTCAGATTCAAGGGTTGGTTACTTCAGCAAATCCCACCACTATCCAACAAGCTGTTCGTCTAGCACATCAGCTTACTGACCAGGCAGTGTTGCAGGGGACTCTGCCCAAACGAACATCTGCTACCAAGGTGGGAGATCATAAGAGAAAGTGGGAGAGTAACAACTTCAAGGGTAACAACCAACAATCCTATCAGCAAAACCGGAAACAAGACTCAAACAAGTCTTATCATGGTTCAAGCAGTGGTCAGCAATCATCATCGTCAGGGGGTTATATTGGGAAACACCCCAAGTGCAACAAGTGTGGTTACCATCATGCAGGTAACCAATGTGAGAGAGCTAAGTGCCAGAGGTGTGGCAAGATTGGGCATGCGGCTAAGGATTGTCGCGGGGAACTACAGAACAACAACAACCAGAACAATAACCAGAACAACGCTCAGAAGGGTTGTTTTGAGTGTGGAAAAATGGGGCATTTTAAGAAAGATTGCCCACAGCTTAAGAAGGGCGGGGACAATAATGTCAATAACAATGGTAATGGAAATGGAAATGGCAACGGTAATGGAAATGGCACCAACAACAACAATAACAATAACAACAACAACAATGGTGCTAGAGGCAGGGCGTTTGTGATTGGAGGACGTCAAGCGCGGGAGGATCCTAACATTGTTACGGGTACGTTCCTCTTAAATAATCACTATGCCTCTATGTTATTTGACACCGGTGCCGACCGGAGCTTTGTATCTAGTTCACTTGCTAAGTTGCTAAATGTTAGTTCCACTGCCTTAGATAGTCCCTACACTGTGGAATTAGCTGATGGTAAGTTGATTGTAGTAGAAAACATGTATAAGGGATGTATCCTTGATTTGATGGGTCAAATATTAGAGATTGATCTGATGCCTATTGCCTTAGGCAGTTTTGATGTAGTCATTGGCATGGACTGGTTGTCCAAGAACCAGGCTGAAATCGTATGCCATGAAAAGATTGTTCGCATACCTCTTCCGCAGGGAGAGACATTATATGTACAAGGTGAGAAGAGCAGTACGCCACTGCGTCTCATATCTTGTATGAAAGCACACAAATGTTTGCAAAAAGGTCATACGGCAGTTATAGCACTTACAACTGAAAAGCCGGTAGCTGAGAGGAAGCTTGAAGATATACCTGTAGTTTGTGAGTTTCCGGAGGTATTTCCAGAAGACTTGCCGGGATTACCGCCTATCAGACAGGTGGAATTCCGAATCGACCTTACACCAGATGCAGCACCGATAGCTAGGGCGCCTTATCGACTTGCACCGTCAGAGATGCAAGAGTTATCCACACAATTGCAAGAGTTGTTGGATAAGGGTTTCATACGACCTAGTTTTTCACCATGGGGAGCTCCAGTATTGTTTGTGAAGAAGAAGGACGGGACTTTCCGTATGTGTATCGATTACCGGGAATTGAACAAGGTTACTATCAAGAACCGGTATCCGTTACCCAGGATTGACGATCTGTTCGATCAGTTGCAAGGTTCGAGTTACTACTCGAAGATTGATCTCAGGTCGGGTTATCATCAACTAAGAGTTCAGGAGGAGGATATTCCGAAGACAGCATTTAGGACAAGATATGGCCATTATGAGTTCTTGGTCATGCCATTTGGGTTGACAAACGCTCCAGCTATATTCATGGATCTCATGAATCGTGTTTGTAAACCTTATCTTGATAAGTTTGTCATTGTTTTCATTGATGACATTCTCATCTATTCACAGTCTGAGGAGGAACACGCTGAACATCTTCGACTATTATTAGAGCTATTGAAACAAGAACAATTGTACGCTAAGTTTTCGAAATGTGATTTCTGGATGCGAGAAGTACAATTTCTGGGTCATATAGTTAATGAAAAGGGCATACATGTTGATCCAGCGAAGATTGAAGCGATTAAGAATTGGGAAGCGCCAAAGACCCCTACTGAGGTACGACAATTCCTTGGTTTGGCGGGTTATTATCGACGATTCATTGAAGGTTTCTCAAAGATCGCTCAACCACTTACAGCTCTTACGCATAAGGGAACGAAGTATAACTGGACGGATAAACAGGAAACTGCGTTTCAGTTATTGAAACAAAAGCTTTGCAGCGCACCGATTCTGTCCTTACCGGAAGGGACGGAAGACTTTGTGGTGTATTGTGATGCATCTGCACAGGGTTTGGGATGTGTGCTGATGCAACGTGATAAAGTGATCGCTTATGCTTCCAGACAACTACGAACACACGAAAAGAATTACACTACTCATGACTTGGAGTTAGGAGCAGTGGTTTTTGCTTTGAAAATATGGAGGCATTATCTGTATGGAACTAAGTGTACCATTTATACTGATCATAAGAGTTTGCAGCATATCTTTGATCAGAAGGAGCTTAATATGAGGCAACGACGATGGGTTGAGTTGTTGAATGATTATGAGTGTGCGATTAAGTATCACCCGGGAAAAGCTAATGTGGTAGCTGACGCTTTGAGCAGAAAGGACACAACAGGAACAAGACGGGTTCGTGCACTTATGATGACAATACATACTGACTTACCTGACAAGGTGCACAGTGCTCAGATTGAGGCCTTGAAAACGGAAAACTTAGTACCGGAATCTTTACGAGGAATGGAAGAACAATTGAATGTTAAACCTGATGGAATTCGTTATTTCATTGATCGAATGTGGATACCTTTGTATGGAGGTTTAAGGGAACTCGTGATAGACGAAGCGCACAAGTCCAGATATTCAGTCCATCCGGGATCAGATAAGATGTATCATGACTTGAAGGCACTGTATTGGTGGCCTCACATGAAAGCTGATATCGCTAAGTACGTTAGCAAATGTTTGACTTGTTCGAAAGTCAAAGTTGAATATCAGAAGCCATCTGGTTTACTGCAACAACCAGAGATACCGATGTGGAAATGGGAACAGATTTCGATGGATTTCATTACTAAGTTACCCCGTACACCGAGTGGTTGTGATACGATATGGGTAATTGTCGATCGATTAACGAAATCTGCACACTTCTTAGCAATTAAGGAAACTGATAAGATGGAGAAACTGACTCGCATTTACATCAAGGAAGTAGTAGCACGACATGGCGTGCCAATCTCTATCATATCATATCGGGATGCCCGGTTTACTTCCAATTTTTGGAAATCTCTTCATAAGTCATTGGGGACTCGCTTGGATATGAGTACCGCTTATCATCCACAGACCGACGGTCAAAGTGAACGAACGATTCAAATGCTCGAGGATATGTTACGAGCTTGTGTCATTGATTTTGGCGATAGCTGGGAGAATCATTTACCGTTGGTGGAATTCTCTTACAATAATAGTTATCATACAAGTATTCAAGCAGCACCGTTTGAAGCTTTGTATGGTCGCAAATGTCGTTCACCAGTTTGTTGGGCTGAGATTGGAGACAGTCAGTTAACAGGTCTTGAACTGGTGCACGAGACGACAGAGAAGATAGTTCAAATCCGGAACCGTATGGCAGCGGCTCGGGATCGACAGAAGAGTTATGCAGACAAGCGTCGTAAACCGTTGGAATTTCAAGTAGGAGATCGAGTTCTTCTAAAAGTATCACCTTGGAAAGGTGTGATACGATTCGGCAAGCGCGGAAAGCTTAGTCCACGTTACGTAGGACCTTTTGAGATCCTGAAAAGGATTGGTCCGGTTGCGTATCAACTCAAACTACCGGATGAACTCAGTGGAGTTCATGATGTCTTTCATGTATCGAACTTAAAGAAATGTCTTTCTGATGAGACATTGATTGTACCGTTGGAAGAAATACAAGTAGATGAACAGTTACGATTTATTGAAGAACCAGCTGAAATCATGGACCGAGAGGTCAAACAACTGAAGCAAAGCAAGATTCCAATAGTCAAAGTTCGATGGAATTCAAGACGTGGTCCTGAATTCACATGGGAACGGGAAGATCAAATGATGAAGAAATATCCTCATCTATTCAAAACAGCTACTGCTAACACTGAGAGCGCACGTTAAATTTCGGGACGAAATTTCCTTCAACAAGGGGATGACGTGATGCTTTCACACATCAACACTGCAAATTTCAAACTGTAAGCACAAACATTCTATTTATTCAATTGATTTTGTTACAAACATTTGTGCTACATTACATTCCATATATTTTATGTGCTACATTTCATATGTTACATGTTATGGTAGTACATACACGATTAGTTACATACATTTTGCTATGTGCGGGGTTGCATAGTACAAACAGTTTCAGACACTCACTATGTGTGAGGCTACATAACACAGTATGATCAAACACAAACAGTCACAGTTAGGTGAACTAACTAGTGTACACGCAAACGGTCACATTGAACGATCACAAATGAGTTGTGATGTTGCAAGCATTAGACTTTGTGTGTGAGTACACACAAGCACACAGAATGATCAAATCACACTAACACGTACGATTTAAACTCGTAAGTAGTTTCCTAACTACTCTTAACACTTACTAATTTTCGGGACGAAAATTCCTTCAACAAGGGGATGATGTGACAATCCGACTTTTTACACTAACCTTGTTAACGGGAGATGGTGATAATGTGGGCCCAACAGGACAAATGTAGGCCCAACAGAGCCAATGTAGGCCCAATAGGCCAAAGGGAAGGCCCAGTAAGGCCCAACAAGGCCCAGGGAGGCCCAATGAGTTTAAATTAGGCCCAATGGTATTTACAAGGCCTAATTGGGTTAACCTAGCCCAATAATGTCCCAATTGGCTCAATTCGTGTCAAATTGGGAATTTGGTTTAGTTTTGTTAGCCGAAAAATTAAGGAAATCATAGGAGACTAAACTTTAAAGGTTTAGAATTAAACAAAATGGGTTTAGAAACATTAAAACATAAGTATCACAATTGTGATTACATAAAATTGGGAATTTTGACCTTTGAAAGTCAAACTTTAGCCAAAATGATTGGGAATTCGAAAATTCACCTTAAATCGGTTACAAGTAAGTGAATAAATCATCAAATTAATAGTCAATGATGATGATTAAACGATATTGTCAGTTATTGGAAGCTAAAGGTCTCGGATTAAAACTCCCATTATGTTTACAAGTGTAACCGTCCATGTTATGTATACAAGTTATACAATTCGATTTAGATCACCCCAATTGAGAGTACAGAACCCATCATCGGCTTCATTAGACCCATTTGCACACTGAAATTCGAAGAAACAAGCGGGAGATAAGGGATTTTGATCTAGAGTCGGCCGAACACCAACACACAAAGTGAACTATATCAATTCTACATCAATTCAGGTAAGAATTCATTCCTACATCTTCTGACATGGCCGACTAAGGGTTATCCTAAATCAATTTCAGCGGCTAACATCGAATTGATAGGGTTCAAGTAATTAGGGCTCGTAATAAAGTTGTTTTGGGGGTTGTTGATTTAACTGGTTTGAAAATCAAATTAAATAGCATGGATAGGTTCAGAGGAGTTCGATTAAGGTTGATGTCATGTCAATTTCATCAAAGAATTACGAATTATGAGGGTTCGATCCTAGGGTTCTTATTATAAACCGTTTTGGGGGTTTTCACCTTAATGAGTATTAAAATCAAATTGATGATTATGTATAGTCTCAGAAGGGTTCGATTAAGTTAACCCATGAATCAATTTTATTTAGTAATATCGAATTGATCGAATTCTAATTCTAGGGCTCATCGTCTAGAACATTTTGGGGGATTTTTAGAAAATGTAAATTAGAATCAAATTAAATCATACGGGTAACTTCGTGATGTTTCATATAATGATATCCCTAAGTTAATTTGATCAATAAGCAACGAATTGTTAGGTTTCGATTATTAGGGTGCATAAGATGAATACGTTTGTGAGTTTTGAAGCAAACTGATACGATTATCGAAATTAATTAATTAGAAAGGTTCGAAATCTCTGTTGCAATGAAAACCCTATAGATTTTCTGATTATCATTTGAGAATTTAAGCAAATCGATTGGGAAAGGGATGAACTCAATTCGATTGTTTACATAACCAAATAAGCGAGTTATACTAGTTCACTTTCGAATTAAAACCATTATTAGAGTCGATTGGATCTCAGGAGTAGAAACCCTATGGTTAGGGATCGGATTAGGTTCAAATTTCGGGTCAATTGGAACCCATACGCATTGGTTAAATATAACAATAGGTTAATGGGCCGATTGGGCTTAAAAGAATTAAAAATCATATGCTATCAATGAAATTTGGACTAGAGGAGATGGTGGTGTGGGTTTGCAAAGAGGTGGGGGTCGCGGGTTCGAACCCGACCCTTACCAGTTTTAAGTTTAAAACATATTTTTGGGTTTTAACTCATAAATTGATCATCTTAACTCCGTTTTAACCCGTTCAAGTTGCGTTGGAACCGTAACGAGAATACGAACGTATTAGAATAATAAAATTTATATTTTAGTCCGAAAACGAAATCGCGTATAATTACGTTTAATTAAATAAAATCGTATAGGATTTTATTTAAACGATTTCAAAGTCACGTGTATTTTCGTATGCACATTTCTAACATTTTAACATACGTGTGTTGACACGTATGTGATTCCAAACACAAAACGACATTTCGAATAACTTTAGGTTATTGTTTAAATCACAGATTCTTCGTAGAGGATTTCTACGCAAGTTCACACGTATTTGATCATTCTGCTATTATCAAAGGTGCGTACACGGCCCCTTTCTTATTTTAAACTGTTTTGGGGGAGAAAACATGTACAACAAACTGTTTTTAGATACATATCACTTGCATGAGTTAGCTGTTTACATTATGTGAAAACATATCAACTTGAAAGTCCTTACACACCTCGAACCGTTTAGTTTGCTGTAATGCAAAGCGTGGTAGTCGGAAATAGATCTATTAGGTTTGACAAACCTCACCTGGTAGATGGGATCTACGCAGGTGTTTGACTGACCAAACACAATTTTTACTATTGTTGTGATAGACAATAGTGGCAAGGCGAAAACATGCTATAGCATGGCAATCCGTCAGCTTCGGTGTCGAACACGTATGTAAATAGTTTATATGACTAGCTATCATGACTGTGCATGTGTGATTATGTTATCTACAACTTGTTATTCAAACTGCTGTTTTGAACATTATGATTATTTAAAACCTGTGTTATGCACCAACCTTTGTGTTGACTTGATTTGCATGTTTTCTCAGGACGCTAAGGCGCGCGTAAAAGATGGCATGGACTAGGAGATAGAGTCTCATGCATTATGAACATTTTGAATATTTGAATTTGAACATTTGAGTATTTTGTTTTGTAATGTTTAACTTTACAACTGTTTATGGTTTTTAAACGCTTCCGCAACTTTTTGTAAACTCTGAATGTTATGTTTTAAAGACCAACGTATGTTTTGAAATTCATATAGAGGTCTTCACTATGTCTAATGATCTGAGATCCTGGTTTGTCACGTTCCCAAACGGTATGATTCCGTTAGTTGAAATTGGGGGTGTTGCACCTAAGCCAACAATTGGTATCAGAGCACTTAGGTTGAAGAAAGAGTGCTGGTTTGAGAGTTGTTTTCTGGTGAAGAAAGGTGCAGCCCACTAAACTACAGGTTGGGAAGAATTGAACGGTAAGTACAACAAATAAAAGAAATGAAAGCAGGAAGGCTGCTCATTTGTGATCAACAAGAATAGACCGATGTGAGAAGAAAGAAGAAAGGACCGGGCTACTACCGTAGCAAAGACCAAAGAAGACACCTGTGACTAGCGGGTTTTCTAAGAAGGACCGAAGACCGTAGAAAGAGACCGTTACCAATGGAGATTCCAGCGAAGACCGACGAGCCGTGAAGAAGACCGGCGGCGTGATAGAACCTTAGACCGAGAAAATAGAGACCGAGGCGACCTAGACCGGAGGTTAGCCTGAGAAGACCGATAGCTGGCCAAAGAAGATATAAAGAAATTGGCTGAAAGTTTGATTCCGGCATAAGGAAGAAGACCGAAGACCGTGACTGTTGCCGGAAGGAGAACCGTTGAGAAGACCGTGGCTGGAATTTATTCTGGCATAGAGACTGACAAGCTAAAGGTTCAACAACAGAGAAAGAGACCGGCATGTTTTCTGCCGGGAAGAAAGAAGACCGTACAAGATTAGTTCGCTACTGGAAGAAAACGAAGATGGTAAATTGTCTAACGTTAAGACCGAAAGAAAGGGATAATTTATCTCTGTTAACAATGGAGTGGTTTTGATTAACCGGAGATCCACAAGAACCATACACAAAAAAAAAAAAAAAAAGCAGAAGCCTTTTGCCCGTTGGTTTGTTTAATTTGACGATGGTTACTGAATGACGGAAAGGAGGGCATCGCTTTTCGTTGTTGGCGCACAACAACCAATGCATCAAAAGGAATAGCTAGTTGTTAACGGCTATAGAAGGTAGCATGAACGTAGTCAGTAGTAAAATCAGTAGCAAGAACCGAGATCAAGATTAAGGGGGTGAATGTTAGGTTAATCATGATCAAATCAAATGGGTATTTGTTTAGTTGGGTCAAGTTATGAGTCTTAGTATTTTAGAATGTGTTTTATTAGTTTATCCAATTAGTTTAAGTTTGAAAGAGTCTTAGTAGTGGGGTTTGTTAGTGGGTGAGTCTTCCTATTTTGTAGGAGTAGTGAGTCATGTTTTCTTCACAATATAATGTATGTTTTTAAGTATGAATGATAGTAGCAAGCTTGAAGCAGTAGATTAATTCTCCTGTGAGATTGAGTGTGTGTTTTGTGTGTCTAAAGGGGCCTGAACCAACACGCATGTGTCAAAAGAAAACTCACTTTTGTCAAATTTGACCAATATACTCAACTTCGTGTACACAACTTAGAGTACTCTACTTCGTGTACACAACTTAGTGTACTCAACTTCGTGTACACAACTTAGAGTACTCAACTTCGTGTACACAACTTAGAGTACTCAACTTCGTGTACACAACTTAGAGTACACAACTTAGTGTACTCAACTTAGTGTACTCAACTTAGAGTACACAACTTAGAGTACACAACTTAGTGTACTCAACTTAGAGTACACAACTTAGTGTACTCAACTTAGAGTACACAGCTTAGAGTACACAACTTAGTGTACTCAACTTAGAGTACACGACTTAGAGTACTCAACTTAGAGTACACCACTTAGTGTACTCCACTTAGTGAACTTCCATTGGTAATGTAATGTAATGATACGATGTACTAATGTAGGTTCTTAAGTCTTGGCTAAAGAGTTCGGTCAAGAATACAAGGAGCTGCTGTCAGGTGAGTTCTAGATGCCCTACTTTAACAAGTTATGTGTAACTATGTTTTGGGCTGGCATACATGTTGTTAATATGTTATGATGTTATGTGACTATGCCACGATGATGAATGCATGTTAATGAGTTAGTATGATTTATGCTTAAAAGTATGCTAAGTATGATGAATGTGTGTTAGTATGTTATGATGATGAACTGTATGATAACAAGCTATGATGATAATTATAGATGTTATGCTATGATGAAATCCTAGGATGCTAGGATGAAAGTATGATGCTATGATGATTAGATGCTAGCATAATGTGTTTATGATGCCATGATGAATGATGTTGCTCCCATATTCGTATGGGGTGAGTATGACGTTGCTCCCATATTCGTATGGGGTAAGTATGGTTGCTCCCGTACTTGTTACGGGGTAAGTATGATGTTGCTTCCATATTCTTATGGGGTAAGTATGACATTGCTCCCATATTTGTATGGGGTAAGTATGGTTGCTCCCATACTTGTTACGAGGTAAGTATGATGTTGCTCCAATATTCTTATGGGGTAAGTATGACGTTGCTCCCATATTCGTATGGGGTAAGTATGGTTGCTCCCGTACTTGTTACGGGGTAAGTATGATGTTGCTCCCATATTCGTATGGGGTAAGTATGGTTGGTCTAGCACTTGTTACTGGGTAAGTATGGATCTGCAGAACGCTTCGACGGGTCAGATCAACGGTTATGGAGCCTTGTGCCGGCATAAGCCCACTGTTACGCTCGGTAGTAGTGGTTGTATGATGATGATGATTAGGATATTTATGTGACAAAAATTTTGTATTATGTGAACAAAATGATGTTAAATATGTTTTAACTTAACAAAATGTTTACAATGTTTTATGAAAACTAGAACTCACAAGCGTAAGCTGACATTTTAGCATGTATGTCAGGTTAAATCTATGGTAAGAAGAAACGTGGAGCACGGGCATCAAGATAGAGAATCCGGTGGTGTTGGCAATCAATTATGTTTTAATTTAGACATTATTTCATGTTTGACAAACTATGTTTTAAATTCCGTTGTTTTAAATTCCGTTGTTATCTATAGTTTAAGAGCTATGTGTTATAATGAAAACCAACCTCTGTGGGGTGCCCGGGAATCGAGACCTCACACAATACCGTGCCACAAGGGCCGTTGAGCCTTTTTCAGCGTGCCACAAGCAAACTTTGCATGCTGACACCAATTTTTTTATACATTTACCTTAAAAAATATCCAAGCTGCTGACAGTTGTAGCATTTGATCTTGGATTTATTTAAACCAAAACCGGCCTTCATGGTGTGCTTCTTGAACTGCCTGCAAGTTCTTTAATAAAACTTCTATGCTTGATAGGAGATCATGGCCATTTGGTAATTGATGTCCATTTTTTCTAAATCATCAGCAGGAATGCCATCTAGATCTTCTTAACACAGTTGAAAGTAGTTAGATTCTTAGGCCAAGAATACTCCTTAGCCAGGGGTGACTAATGGAACTTTATTTGAAAAGGGTTTGACATGTGGTATGGATGGTGTAGGTGTTTCAAGGTAGGTAATGATTGGTGTGGAGTTTGAGTTGTATATGGGCTGAGAACTCTGAAATGATGAGCTTTGAATGGGTGCCTATAAGGCTGCTGATCCTAAGGGTATAGAAGCTGACTGTTTTGGTTCTTAAGCATCAATCTCCATTTGGTATGCACTTAGTATACCAAAAGAGTTCTCCTAGCTTCATTTTTCTAAGGTTTTTTGTTCTTCTGATTGTGACTGAGTAGATGTTCCATGCATGTGGAAGAGATCTTAGGAATTTTCTTATTACATCCTGGTTTTCCAGTTTTACACCTGTAGCAGTTAGTTCATCAACAAGTTGTACATACCTCGGGTAACGAGAAGCCATCTTTTCATTGTTCTCTTGACAGAAATTTTCAAACTTCTGCTTGAGCATGTCTTTCTTGTTCTCTTTCACATCATCTGATCCTTTATACATCTGTTGTAAGGAGTTCCACAACTCTTTGGCAGATTTGTCTTTCTTGAATGCATGTGTGATGGAGTTAGGAATAGACATTTGGATCAGCCAGAGTGCTTTAGATTTAACTTCCAACTTCTTGTAATCTACATCTGAGTAAAGAGATGGATCTTATGGCACAGCTGCTCCTCTAGCTCCAGCAATAGCAACGGTTGGGATAAATGGTCCTTGAAGAACTGAATTCCATAGTTTGAAGTCTTGGCTACTGATAAATCCTTCAATCTGAAGCTTCCATGTGTCATAATCGTCTAAAGTGTATGATATTGCATTAAAATAACTAATTACAAACCTAATATCAGTGTGATGACTTTCAAGGCAATGTCTTTGACATTGGACGTTCAGAAAGATCTAATCGGTAAGTTAAAACATAAGTAACTTATTAAACTTAAACTAATGTAGAATCTAATTATTATTACCAGTTTGAGTGTGACTCCACTACCCTCGAGACTTCAGGTGAGTTTCGTACAACCCCTTTTTAATATTTTATAAACAATGGGGTACTACTATGACAGTTGAATACGAGAATTACGTCATCAATGACGTGAGCACATTTGATCGTTCTAGAAATCCACGTTGATTTAACAATCGTAATTATTACAGGTTGATAGTAGGTAAGAAATGATGAACGTAGGCGAAAACCGTGCTCAAAACGGAGTCCTGGATTGCCCGAAATTGAAAAACGAAGAAAATTTTCTAAGTATTGGTCGAATGGGCTCGTCGCGGTATGCGGAGGTGGGCTTGAGGGTCCTCCGCGGTACGCGATGCTTGGAAAATATCTAAGATTCTCCCGAAAAGCTTCGCGGTACGCGAAGCCCAAATTGGCCTCCCGCCGCGGTACGCGACGGGTGTGGCGGTGCAGTGATCTGATCTACTTCATCAGATTTCATGCAAAAATTTTTATTTCTTATCACTTCGAAGTTCAGCTTCCACCAGACGAAAACTCCGGCCAAAACACTATCAAATCTCCATTTTCAAGCAATCAGAAGCCGTAGATCGCACCAGAAATCATCTCTACAAGTTCTGATCGTTATTTTGAAGCCAGATATCCGTCAGATTAGGTAATGATCCGTTTAAACCTTCTAGTTTGATTTTGATTGATTAGATCTTGATTTTGAACGTAATGACATAGTTAGGATTGTTGATTATTGCCTAGATAATGGCTAGGATTGATTATAAACAAAGAACACGAAGTTTTAACGGTTAAATCCTTGTTTTGATCCGTTGTAATGCCCGGTTTGCATGAAACCATACCTATGATTATAATGGTTTAATCCATTTGATTATAACAATGTAGGTGATTAGTTGGGTTAATCTTTGAAATGCAAGGTTAAATCCAAGTGTTTCAAACTAATCACAACCATTAACATACTCATTGGAACGATTATCTGATGTTTATGATAACAGTCAGATTAGTATGTTAAACATGGTAATTACACCTATTCTGATGCTACATTGTGATATTTCATGATAATTGGGTAATCAATAACAAGGATTGATCGTTCCTAAGCCATTAAATTATCTAGAAACTGTTACAGTATCATAATCAACAACATTAACTATTTGGTTAATCTGGGATTATTCTGATTAATCAAGAATGTCATCAAACTTATATTAGGAATCTAATGCAATGTAGATTCCTACATTATCATACATTGTATGATATAATACTAAATTAAGCAATTAAATATTTAATAACGGTTTGATGACTTACTAAGCAATGTCTTTGACATTGAACGTTCAGAAAGATCTAATCAGTAAACTAGAACATAAATAATTCATAAAATATAACTAAATGCAGAATCATCTCTTTATTATCAGTTGGGAGATATTCTGCTACCTATATATCATCAGGTGAGTTTCGTACAACCCCTTTTCCTTTTAATGTTTTATAAACATCAGGGTAATTCTGCTAACTGTTTCTGAACATATGATATGCATCATTGATATCTGTGTGATTTCATGTGACTTTCGTGTGATTTCATGGGATTTTGCCGTTAGCATCTTTATCACAATATCAAAAGTCCTCATCTCTTGAACTGTATCTAGTGAACCCATGTGGGGCTGAACAGGAATCATTGATAGTACTATTGGCTGACAACCCATTCACTGGGAGGATTGCATCTCCCCTTGTGTGAATGTTTGGTACCTGTTTCCAAAACACTTCCTTAATGTTAGTGATAGACATTAAGATCATGAGGCACTAAGATATTTACCGACGGGTAGTATCTTCATGAACGTACAACTGTCCGAAAGGAACTAGATACGGGTCCCATTGTTATCCGGAACTGAACTTTTTGAGAATTTACATTTCATATCATATTGTTTAAATAAAATGTCGAACTCACCAGCTTTGTGCTGACGGTTTAAATTCAACATTTTTGCAGGACAACAGTGACGACACGGTGAGGATGCACATCACACTTTTGTAATTAAGGGATATTAGATTGTGTACTAAATTAAGCTGTAATGTTGATGTATTTACGAAACCCTTGTAATATATTTATTTTAAGTGAATCTGTGTGCTGTGATATCGGTTCAAGTACGTCACACCTCATCTCTGAGACATAACCACTATGCTTCCGCAACCATATCAGAGTATATAGTGACATCATCACAGGTGACGAGAGGTGGGGGTGTGATAACTACTGTGAAACTTTTCTCGATCATATGATTTGTATCACTGTTATCTGTGTGATTTCATGTGAACTTGTTGTGAACTTGTGGATTTCATGGGATTTTGCCTGTAGAACAGAACACTATCACAGTATCTAAAAGTCCTCATTCCTTGAACTATATCCAGTGAACCCATGTGGGGCTGAACGAGAAACAATGATAGCACTATCGGCTGACAATCTATTTGCCAGGAGCTTGCAACTCCCCTTGGTGTAATGTTTGTTACATGTTTCTAGAACCTCTTAACGTTGTGATAGACATTAAGATAATGAGGCATGAAGATGTTACCGACAGGTAGTATCTTCATTGAACAGAACGGAGTAGTCCGAAAGGAACTAGATACGGGTCCCATGGTTATATTGAACTATGTATATCGAACATTTGCATATCATATCATATTGTTTAACTTGAACATTACGAACTCACCAGCTTTGTGCTGACCTTTCCAAACTTAAAAATTTTGCAAGTAGACAGCGACCATCGGTGAGGCTGCAGTTTTGAACACTTGTAATTAAATAAGTTATTTTGTGTAATAAACTTAGTTTGTAAACTGTAAGTTTGGTTGTGATTACGAAAACCTTGTAATATGTTATCTTTAAGTTAATCTGTGTGTTGCGATACCAGGTCAAGTAAGTCACACCTCATCTCTGAGACATCACCACTATGCTTCTGCAACCTTCTCAGTGACATCATCATTAGGTGACAAGAGGTGGGGGTGTGACAGGGTGGTATCAGAGCCATAGGTTATAGAATTTAGGTGGACTTAGAGACCTCGACTATAACCATAGGCCCATAAAGTGACACAGAGAGCACCGTAACTAACAAACAAAACTTGTCTTGAATTAAGCCAAAAGAATCAGGTGGTACGAATTCCATTTATGAGTGGCCAACAAAACTAAAATTCGCAACACATGTGCGTTCTAGTAAAATTCAATGCGAGCAGAACAATAATAACTATAAGGACGAGTAGCTGCTTTAAGATAGGAAGAGATATCATATCAAGTTTGTGTTCAATATTATTATTCAATATACATTTCATAACCTACCCGAGCGTTACATCTATTAGAGGTTTCCATATGTGAAACTTGATGACACGCCGAGTTCGAGTTCGAGTTCTGATTCCGACCCTTTGGAAGCGTCTTCAGCTGCACCACAGGCTGTACCACTGGTACCACAGACACCACCTCCTGTACCAGCTACACCACCACCACAGTACCATCTGTTTCACCTAGACATTC
The DNA here is from genome assembly GCA_009363875.1 of Mikania micrantha. NCBI lineage: Eukaryota > Viridiplantae > Streptophyta > Magnoliopsida > Asterales > Asteraceae > Mikania > Mikania micrantha. The sequence continues at coordinate 35,877,868 of CM018692.1, forward strand.
TTAGCCACCTGTTGAGAATACCTCTGTAGATAGGCGACAGGGCTCTTCGCCTCAAAGGGTTCCCTTGTGGGATGGACTGAGACGTATGCGGGGTCAAGCCCGCAAGACTACAGGACTACCTCCACGACATCAGATGGCACCGAGGGTTGTGCCTACTACTATCCATGAGGTGGGAGAATCCTCCCACCAAGCGGAGCTACGGGCGTAGTTGCAGCAGTACACGTCAAGACCTGCAGCAGTATTGTGCTACACTAGAGGATACTCGTACAACTATACTGGAGAACCTGACATCACACCTGACTCTTATGGGGCATGTGAATGCTTTGGATACTAACACCCGAGCATGGAGAGTTGCCGTGGAGGACAGGCTGAGGAGGACTTAGGGGAAAGTATTGATTGCTGCATTTTGGCAGCAAGCGGCAGTATTGAGGGAGAGGTTGGTTTATATGAGAGAGATGTTTATGGGGATAGTTTGCACGATGATTTTGGAGGTGAGATTGATGGTGATGGCTATAGTGATGGCTGCTATAGCCATAGTAATAGCCTGCTTACCATTCTTTATACGGTAAGTATTATTTTAGTGTGGTGATTTGGGACATTCATTGTAAATACCATCGAGGACAGACGGATAGGTTGAGTGTGTAATGTTATGGGATGTTTTTGACTTGTAGAATAGATCCCATGTATTTAGATGGTTGTTAGTGTGGTTCTGGTGGCACTTTCTTGTACAAAACTGTTGTGTAATAAAAAAATGGTTATTTCTGTATATTTGTTTATGTGTGATGGGTAAATGTGTTGTGTGTGAATTGTGCGTTAATATTAAACTTGTATGAATAGTAACTAGATAACGTATCAAAATACTGTGTGAGAACATATCAATTTCATGTATGGCAACGTATCAAAATACTGTGTGAGAACATATCAATTGGCTGTATGGCAACGTATCAAAATAGTGTGTGAGAACATATCAATTGCCTGTATGGAAACGTAACAAAGTACTATGTGAGAACATATCAATTGTCTGTATGGAAACTTAACCAAATACTGTGTGAGAACATATCAATTTCCTGTATAACAATATATCAAAAACATGTATAATAACATATCTATATTACAATGTTGTGTGTTGTGTAATACTCTAACATGCTTTTGAAATAACGGGACTGACTATAACTACAAACATCTGTGTGATTACTGTGTGCTGAGAACATATTTGGATCTTTTCAATGTAGTTATACTATTTTTCTTATAATCACATTTCAACATAAAATTGTCAGTATGACTAAATATGGTTGGACTTATGTGACCAAAAGGATTATATCTTTAATGTCCTTGAACTGACCGGAGTTTGTTTGCATGTGAGTAGAACAATGGCTCCAAAATGAGGTCGACCAGCTAAGAAAGCTGCCAAGAATGTAAATGTAGAGTCAAATCCGGATCCACATATTAATCCGGAAACAAACGTGGTTCCACCCAAAAATCCGGAAACGAATACAATTACACCCGTAAACCTTGAAGTGAACATCGTTCCACCTGCGGTTGCAAGTGGACCCGAACTGAATGAAGCAATGATAGCCTGAATTATGGGAGAACAACTATCTGCTTGTGGTGTGATGACACAACATCAACCACATATCACTTCTGGTTTTGGTGGGGACCATGATCACACTGAACATAATGCTACTGGTGGCCAAGTAGAAACTCATCATACCACCGGTACAACAACAACAAAAACAACTGTTCCTGATCCACCACAGTAAGGATGTATTTATAAGTACTTTGCTTCTTGCAACCCTCCTACTTTCACAGGTAAAGAAGGAGCGGCTGGACTCTTGAAGTGGATTGAGGAGATGGAAACCAAACTCAAAATCAGTCAGTGTCTTGCAGAGCATAAGTTGTCTTATGCTCCTTGTTCTCTAAAAGATTCAGCTTTAACCTTGTGGAATACCCAGGAAATAACTTTGGGCTCAGCTACAGTTGATTCAAAAGGCTGGAACGATTTAAAAACTCTGATTATGTCAAAGTACTGCCCAATCACTGAAATTCAAAAATCCCAGGAGGAATTCTGGAATCATTCTATGGTCGGTGCTTATTTTTAGCTTATACCGATCGTTTTCATGAACTTACTTGTCTACTTCCCAATATGTTTCCTATGGAAGCTGCGTTAATTGAGAAGTATATCAAAGGTTTGGTTCCACATATTCGGGGAATGGTGACTGCAGCTAAACCTACCACTCTCAAACGTACAATTCTGTTAACCACTAAGCTTAGCGATGAGGAGGTAAGGAGTGGTACTCTGTCCACAAAAACTCAGATGGCAATGGGCCGTAATGAGACCGGTACCTCAAATGTTTCAAAAGGTACCAAACAAAAGTGGTTTGGCAAAACCAAAACGAAAGCTCCGATTGAGACCAGTCAGAACAAACCAATAGTGAAGAACTATGGCGTAGTTGTTCCTGAGAGGAAAGCTTACACTGGGCAGGTGCTCAAATGCAGCAAGTGTCTATATCATCACACAGGACCGTGTCCTGTTTTTGCAAACTGTAATCGAGTAGGACATTACGCTAGATACTGTAACTTTCCTGCTTATCAACCAAATCAAGCACCACGACAAGGCACTCAAACAAACCGATCGTGCTTCAATTGTGGAAGTCCTGATCATTCCATGACAAACTGTCCTAAGAACAACAATAACACTAATCAAGGGAATGAAGCTAGGGGAGAGCTTTTCAGATTGGTGCAACCGAGGCAAGGCATGATGCGGACATTGTCACTGGTACGTTTCTTCTTAATAATCTATGCGCATCGGTTCTGTTTGATACAGGTGCAGATAAGAGTTTTATCTCTCCTGAATTTGCATCATTACTTTCATTGCCTACGATAGATCTAGAAACTCCTTATGTCATTGAACTTGCTATTGGCAAGTTAATCAAAACTAACGGTGTTATTCAAGGATGTTCCTTGAATCTGAATGATCACCTTTTCAATATCAATATACTTCCCGTTGAACTTGGAAGTTTTGATGTCGTTGTCGGAATGGATTGGCTTTCAGATAACCAAGTGGAAGTTGTGTGTCAAAACAAGGTGACCCGTATCCCATTACCTGATGGTAATACACTAATAGTTCAAGGAAAACGAACCGGTAGAAAACTTGGTACCATATCCTGTATGCAAACTCAGAAATGCTTACAGAAAGGATGTTAGGACTTTCTAGCACATGTGATGGAGAACTGTTCTTCACAAAAACGTATCGAATAAATTCCGGTAGTCAAAGATTTTCCTAAAGTTTTTCCTGGGGATATATCACGATTACCCCCAGTGAGACAAGTTGAATTTCGTATTGACTTGATTCCAGGTGCGGCGATGCAAGAGCTATCTGGTCAATTGCAGAAATTATTAGACAAATTTTTTATCAGACCTAGTTTCTCACCCTGGGAAGCACCGATTCTTTTTGTGAAAAAGAAGGATGGTTCATTAAGGATGTGTATCGACTACAGGGAACTCAATAAATTGACAATAAAAAAACGTTATCCATTACCACGTATTGACGATTTATTTGATCAATTACAAGGTGCTACTTACTTCTCCAAAATCGTTTTAAGATCTTGATTTCATCAGTTGCGAATTCATGATGATGATGTTCCTAAAATTGCTTTCAGAATTCGATACGAACATTACGAATTTCTAGTAATGCTGTTTGGATTAACAAATGCACCGGCCATTTTCATGGATCTAATGAATCAAGTGTGTAGACCTTATCTGGATAGGTTTGTGATTGTATTTATTATTGATATTCTCATTTACTCCTGAAATCAACGAGGAACATGCTCAACACTTGAAACTGATCTTAGAACTTTTGGCACGTGAGAGGCTATATGCCAAATTCTCCATGTGTGAGTTTTGGTTACGGGAAGTTCAATTTCCTAAGGCATGTAGTGAATGAGAAAGGTATTCAAGTGGATCCCAGTAAGGTTAAAGCTATAAAACAATGGGAAACACCACGAACCCCAACTGAAATACGTCAATTTTTAGGACTGGCAGGTTATTATCGTCGATTTATTAAGAACTTTTCAAAAATAGCCTTGCCACTAACAATGTTGACATAGAAAAATCAACCGTTTATATGGGGTTCCTAACAGGAGGAGGCATTCCAACTATTGAAACATAAACTCTGTAACGCACGTATACTGTCACACCCCACCTCACGTCACCTGAGATGATGTCATTCGCCACTCTGAGAAGGTTGTGGAAGCATAGTGGTGATCTCTCAGAGACGAGGTGTGACTTACTTGAACCAATATCACATCACACAGATTAACTTAAAAGACATACATTACTAAGGGTTTTGTAATAACATCCAACATTACAGCTAAGTTTATTACACAATCTGATTTATTTAATCACTAATGTAAGAAGTGCATCCTCACCCGGTAATCACTGTCCTCCTGCAAAAGTGTTTAAGTTTAAAACGTCAGCACAAAGCTGGTGCGTTCATTAGTTCAATTTAAAACATATGATATATTATGAAATACAAGTTCTCGGAATATTCAGTTTTAGATAATCATGGGACCTGTATCTAGTTCCTTTCGGACAATCTGGGATTTGGTAAAGACATTACCCGTCGGTAAGTATCTTGATGCCTCCTTATCTTAATGTCTATCACTAACATTAAGAAGATATTTCGGAAACAGATAACAAACATTTACACCAAGGGGAGTTGCAAGCTCCCGGCAAATGGGTTGTCAGCCAATAGTATTATCATTGATTTCTGTTCGGCCCCACTTAGGTTCACTAGATACAGTTCAATAGATGAGGACTTTTGATATTGTGATAAAGATACTAACGGAAAAATCCAATGAAATCACACAAAAGTCACATGAAATCACACAGATAACAGTGATGCATATCATATGTTCAGAAAAAGGATTTACAGAATTACCCCGATGTTTATAAAACATTAAAAATAAAAGAGGTTGAACGAAACTCATTTGATGTCTCACGGTAGCAAGATCACTCTCAAACTGATGCTAATGGTGTAATTCTGCATTTGTTTATGTGTAATAAATTATTTATGTTTTAACTTACTGATTAGATCTTTCTGAACGTCCAATGTCAAAGACATTGCCTTGAAAGTCATCAAACCGATATTAGGTTTTTAATTAATTATTTTAACGTCATATCATACAATGTATGATAATGTAGGAACCTATACTGGTTCAGATTCCTAATACTAGGTTGATGACATACTTGATTAATCAGAATAATCTCAAATTAATCAAATAGTTAATGTTGTTGATTATAATGCTAAAACAGTTCCTAGACAGATTAATGGCTTATAAATGATCAATCCTTGTTATTGATTACCCAAACATCATGAAATATCTCAATGTAGCATCAGAATAGGTTTAATAACCATGTTTAACATATAATCTGACCGTTACCATAAACATCAGATAATCGTTCCAATGAGTATGTTAATGATTGTGATTAGTTTGAAACATTTGAATTTAACCTTGCATTTCAAAATTAATCGAACTAATCACCTACATTGTCATAATCAAATGGTTTAAACCATTATAATCATTGGTATGATTTCATGAAAACCGGGCATTACAACGGATCAAAAGAAGGATTTACGCGTTAACATATCGTGTTCTTCATTTATAATCAATCCTAGCCATCATCTAGGCAATAATCAACAACCCTAACTATATCATTACCTTCAAAATCAAGATCTAATCAATCATTATCAAGCTAGAAGGTTAAAATGAACCGTAACCTAATCTGACAGATTTCTACGGGTAGAACAACGATCTAATTTATAGATACGATCCCTAGCGCGATCGGGATGTTTAGACAGCTTTGAAATGGAGTTTAAGGGCTTAAGATAACGTTTTGGTCGCCTGAAGTTGAAGAACAGTCGAGATAAGAAGAAAAATTAAGTTTCTAGATGCAATCTGATCGTTTTAAGAAACTTTTTCCGACATAGCACCCCAGGCGCATCGCCCCATCTCGGAGGTTGGCCCGGGGCGTACCGCACGGAGTGGGGATCTCAGATATTTTGGATTTTCTTATTTTCGCGATAACTTGAGCATACGAACTCCATTTTACGTGCGGTTTTCGCCCACGTTCACAATTTTTCGAGCTCTTTCCATTGGTTATAATTTCAAGACGTGAAGAGTTCAAAATGTCTGATCTCTTATTTAACGTTATATTCGACTCAGTGTTTCTTGAAATCGGAGTCTCGTTTCATGATTACGCTTACACACATTCTCTTTATTTATGAGTTATGATTCTATACATGAACTCAGTTGGTCACCTAATTGAATAAGCATTAGGTGATGGATGTTTATTTGCGATCTACTAACATCATTTCTTATGTACTTTCAACCTGTAATAATTTCGATTGTCAAAACAACGTGGATTCCAAGCACGATCAAATGTGCTCACTTCCTGGATGACGTAATTCTTCAAATGAAGTTTTCACAGTCTCCTCCTGTTAAAGAAATTTTGTCCCGAAATTTAGTGAAGACTTAGTTGATCACAATTGATTATGAGAACAGATGTGGGTATTTTGCTTTCATCTGATCTTCACGTTCCCACGTATACTTAAGTCCACGTTGCGAATTCCATCGAACTTTAACGATTGGTACGCGACTCCGTTTCAATACTTTAACCTCTCGATCCATCACTTCAACTGCACTGAACTGAAGTTTTTCATTAATCTGGATCTTTTCAAGAGGTACGATCAATGATCCATCAGCTAGGCACTTTTTCAGATTTGATACATGAAAAACATCATGAATGTTACTGAGTTCAGGAGGTAATTCAAGTCTGTAGGCTACCGATCCGATTCGTTCAAGGATTTTGAATGGTCCTACATATCTTGATGAAAGTTTACCTCTCTTTCCAAATCTGAAAATGCCCTTCCAAGGTGAAACTTTCAACATTACTCGGTCACCTATTTAGAATTCTAGAGGTCTTCGACGATTATTAGCATAACTCTTTCGTCGATCGCGAGCAGCTTTAATTCGTTCTTAAATGAGTGCGATCTTATCAGTTGTTTCTTGAATGAATTCCAGGCCTATTATTTGATTTTCACCTACTTCTGACCAACAGATAGGTGATCTACACTTGCGTCCATAAAGTGCTTCGAATGGAGCGCATTGAATACTGGTATGGTAGCTGTTGTTATACGAGAATTCAACAACTGGAAGATGAATATCCCAGCTACCTCCAAAATCAATTACACAGCTCCTGAGCATGTCTTCTAGGGTTTGATTTGTTCTTTCGGTTTGCCCGTCCGTTTGTGGATGATAAGCCATGCTCATATTGATTTGAGTGCCTAGAGCATTCTGAAGAGTTTGCCAAAATCGTGACGTAAATCGACTATCTCTGTCAGAAATGAGAGAGATTGGTACTCCATGTCGAGATACAATCTCATTAACATAGAGCTTAGCGAATCGATCCATAGAATAATCTTCTCGGATGGGTAAGAAATGCGCAGATTTGGTAAGTCGATCAACGATAACCCATATAGAATCATAATTACGCGATGTTCTGGGTAGTTTAGAGATGAAATCTATAGAGATCTGATCCCATTTCCACATAGGAATCTTAGGTTGTTATAGTAACCCAGAAGGTCGTTGATGTTCAGCCTTAACTTTGAGACATGTTAAGCATCGACCCACATATTATGCTATGTGTTTCTTCATTCCAGGCCACCAGTAAAAATCTTTAAGATCTTTATACATTTTATCAACACCAGGATGAATAGAATACCTGGATTTGTGCGCCTCATCCAAGATGATTGTTCTTGAGTTACCGAATAAAGGAACCCAAATTCGATTCTTGAAATACAATACTCCCTCAACTTTGGTTTCGAGTTGTTTATCTAATCCTCTTAGTTCCTCAACAGAGTAATTCGTTATTTGTAAAGCTTGTTGCTGAGCTTTTTTGATTCAAGGAATTAGACTGGTTTGAATAGTCATACCTAACGCTTTCACACGTAAAGGTTTGACTCGTTCCTTGCGACTCAAAGCATCGGCTACGACATTCGCTTTACCTGGATGATAACAAATTTCACAGTCATAGTCGTTCAAAAGTTCTACCCACCGCCTTTGTCGCATGTTCAGCATTTTCTGATCCAGAACGTGTTGAAGACTTTTATGATCAGTGTATACAATACACTTAGTTCCATATAAATAATGTCTCCAAATCTTGAGCGCAAACACCACTGCACCAAGTTCTAAATCATGGGTAGTATAGTTCTTCTCATGTACCTTCGGTTGTCGAGAAGCATAAGCAATTACTTTATCCTTCTGCATTAACACACACCCAAGACCTTGACGAGAAGCATCACAGTACACTGTGAAGTTATCGATATCTTCCGGTAATGCCAAGATAGGTGCATTGCAGAGTTTGTGTTTCAACAATTGGAACGCCTCCTCCTGTTGAGAACCCTATATAAACAATTGATTTTCTGTGTCAATGTTGTTAGTGGCAAGGGTATCTTTGAAAAGTTCTGGATAAATCTGAGATAATAACCTGCCAGTCCTAAAAATTGACGTATTTCGGTAAGGGTACGTGGTGTCTCCCATTGTTTCACAGCTTCAATCTTACTGGGATCCACTTGAATACCGTTTTCATTTACTACGTGCCCGAGAAATTGAACTTCCCGTAACCAAAACTCACACTTGGAGAATTTGGCATATAACTTCTCATGTGCCAAAAGTTTTAAGATCAATTTCAAGTGTTCAGCATGTTCCTATTGGCTTCGAGAATAAATGAGAATATCATCAATAAATACAATCACAAATTTATCCAAATAAGGCCTACATACTCGATTCATCAGATCCATAAAAACTGCAGGTGCATTTGTTAATCCAAACGACATTACTAGAAATTCATAATGTCTGTATCGAGTTCTGAAAGCAGATTTAGGTACATCATCGTCATGAAATCGTAACTGATGATATCCGGATCTTAAATCGATTTTTGAGAAATAGGTAACGCCTTAAAGTTGATCAAACTGATCATCTATACGTGGTAATGGATAACGGTTTTTGATTGTCAGTTTATTGAGCTCCCTGTAGTCAATACACATCCTGAATGAATCATCCTTCTTTTTCACAAACAGAACTGGTGCTCCCTAGGGTGAGAAACTAGGTCTAATAAAACCCTTGTCTAACAGTTCCTGCAATTGACCTGAAAGCTCTTGCATCTCTGTGGGTGCTAAACGATAAGGAGCTTTCGCTACAGGCGCTGCACCTGGAATCAAGTCAATTCGAAACTCAACTTGTCTCACTGGGGGTAATCCTGATATATTCTCAGGAAAAACTTCAGGAAAGTCCTTGACTACTGAAATATCTTCGATACATTTTTGTATAGAACTGTTCTCAATTACATGTGCTAGAAAGGCTTGACAACCTTTCCGTAAACATTTCTGAGTTTGCATACAAGAAATGATACCAAGTTTCCTACCGGCTCGTTCTCCTTGAACTATCAATGTATTACCATCAAGTAATGGTATACAGATCACCTTAGTTTGACATACTACTTCCACTTGGTTATCAGAAAGCCAGTCCATACCGACAATGACATCAAAACTCCCAAACTCAATAGGAAGTAGATTGATATTGAAAAGATGATCATTCAGATTCAAGGAACATCCTTGAATAATACTGTTAGTTTTGATTAACTTGCCATTAGCAAGTTCAATAACATAAGGAGTGTCTAGATCTACCGCAGGCAATGAAAGTAATGATGCAAATTCAGGAGAGATAAAACTCTTATCTGCCCCTGTATCAAATAGAACTGATGCGTAAAGATTATTAAGGATAAACGTACCAGTGACAATATTTGCATCATGCCTCGCCTCGGTTGCACTAATCTGAAAAGGTCTCCCCTAGCTTCATTCCCCGGATTGGTGTTATTATTCTTCAGACAGTTTCTCATGAAGTGGTCAGGACTTCCACACTTGAAACATGACCTGTTGTTTTGAGTGGTTTGTCGTGGTGCTTGGTTTGATTGACGAGCAGGCAAGTTACAATATCTGGTGTAATGTCCAACTTTATTACAGTTGTCACAAACAAGACACGGTCTAGTATGATGAAATGAACACCGATTACATTTAGGCGCCTATCCAGTGTAACCTTTCCTCTCAGGAACCATCGCACCATAATTTTTCACAACTGGTTTGCTAGTTTCAGCCGGAACCTTGGCCTTGATTTTTCCAAACCACTTCCGTTTGGTACCTTTAGAAACATTTGAGGTACCGCCGTCTGGGTTTTTGTGAACAAAGTACCACTCCTTACCGCCTCATCTGTAAGCTTAGTGGTCAACAGAATTGTACGTTTGAGAGTTGTAGGTTCAGTTGCAGTTACCATTCCCCGAATCTGGGAACCAAACCCTTGATATACTTCTCAATCAAAGCTGCTTCCGTAGGAAACATATTAGGAAGTAAGCAGGTAAGTTCGTGAAATCGATCGGTATAAGCTAAACAATCAGCACCGATCATTGAATGATTCCAGAATTCCTCCTGGAGCTTTTGGATTTCAGTAATTGGGCAGTACTCTGACATAATCAGAGTTTTGAAATCATTCCAACCCATTGAATCAACTGTAGCTGAGCCCAAAGTTTTAGCTTGGGTATTCCACCAGGTTAGAGCTGATTCTTTCAAAGAACAAGCAGCATAAGACACCTTATGCTCCGCCAAACACTGGCTAATTTTGAGTTTTGTTTCCATTTCCTCAATCCACCTCAAAAGTCCAGCCGCTCCTTCTTTGCCCGTGAAAGTAGGAGGGTTGCAAGAAGCAAAGTACTTGTAAGTACATCCTTGCTGTGGTGGATCAGGAACAGTTGTTTTTGTTGTTGTTGTACCGATGGTATGATGAGTTTCTACGTGACCACCAGTAGCATTATGTTCAGTGTGATCGTGGCGCCCACTAGAACCCGTAGTGATATGAGGTTGAGGTTGTATCAAAACCCCACAAGCTGATAGCTGTTCTCTTACAATTCGTGCTATCATAGCTTCATTTGATTCAGATCCACTTGCACCTGCAGGTGGAACAGCGTTCACTCCAGGGTTCCCAAGTGGAACAGTATTTGTTTCCAGATTAACCTGTGGATATGGATTTGATCCAACATTTACAAGTGGAACTTGATTCGGCTCAGGGTTAGTAACGTTCTTGGTAGGTTTCCTAGATGGTCGACCTCTTTTAGGAGCCATTTTTCTGCTCACATGCAGACAAACTCAGGTCAGTTCAAGAACATTAAGGATATAACCCGTTTGACCACATAAGTTCAATCGTATTCAGTTATACTGAAAATTTCTAATGTTGAAAATATGATTGTATAGAATACAATATAAATACTTGCCACAATCCAGATACGTTCTCAATACACGGTGATTATACAAATGTTTGTAGTTATACTTAGTCCTATTATTTCCAAAAACATGTCATAATAACCTTCAGCTCACAGCATTGTGACATCAATACTGATATGTTATTATTTACATGTTTTTGATATATGATCACTTAGGACTTTGACACGTTGCCACACAGGACTTTGAGATGTTGCCACACAGGACTTTGAAATGTTGTCACACAGACAATTGAAATGTTGCCACATAGGACTTTTGAAATGTTGCCACACAGGACTTTGAAATGTTGCCACACAGGACATTGAAATGTTGCCACACAGGACTTTGAAATGTTGCCACACAGGACATTGAAATGTTGCCACACAGGACTTTGAAATGTTGCCACACAGGACTTTGATACATTGTCACACAGACAATTGAAATGTTGCCACACAGCAATTGAAATGTTGCCACACAGGACTTTTGAAATGTTGCCACACAGGACTTTGAAATGTTGCCACACAGATTTTTGAAATGTTGCCACACAGGACTTTGATACGTGTCATACAGACCATAGATGGAATACCACACAAGGTATTTTACGAGAGTATACCCCACAAGGTATTTTACGTTGTATAAGTTCTCACACAATATTTTGATATTCATGTTCTGTTCACACACGAGGTATTCAGAAATGATACCATACAAGGTATTTAGAGATGATACCGCACAAGGTATTCAGAGATGAGCACTGAGATCACTAAATACACCATAATCTGCCTTATCCTATCCTCTATAATTATTGTATAGATCAAGACTCTATGAGGTGATGGGCTTCTAGCCCGTCTGTCTGCAGAGGTATCATTATCAGATATCTGTGGATGTGGTGGTGTGTGTAAAATCTGAGGTACTAGTAAGGATGTTGCAGAAGATGCTTCTGACGGATCTGAGTCAGAACTTGAGCTGAGACTCGGCGTATCCTCCAGAATCACATATGGAATCTGCGTGATATATATAGTGTTCACGTGGGTTTGCCATTGTCGTACAAACAAAATTTCTAATCAGTACCATGAAATAAATATTGAATAACAATATTCAACACAATCATGCAATTCTATTTCTTCCTATCTTAAAACAACTATTCGTTCTTATAGTTATGATTGTTCTGCTTGAATAGAAATTCACTAGAATGCACATGTGTTGCGAATTTCAGTTATGCTGGCCACTCATAACTGGAATTCGTACCACCTGATTATCCTGGCTTAATTCAAAACAAGTTTTGTTCTTTAGTTATGCCCGGTGCTCTCTGTGTCTCTATACGAGCCTATGGTTATAGTCTAGGTCTCTAACTCCACCTAAATTCTATAACATGTGGCTCTGATACCACCCTGTCACACCCCTACCTCATGTCACCTGAGATGATGTCATTCGCCACTCTGAGAAGGTTGTGGAAGCATAGTGGTGATGTCTCAAAGATGAGGTGTGACTTACTTGAACCGATATCACAGCACACAGATTAACTTAAAAGGCATACATTACCAAGGGTTTCGTAATCACATCCAACATTACAGCTAAGTTTATTACACAATCTGATTTATTTAATTACTAATGTATGAAGTGAATCCTCACCCGGTAATCACTGTCTTTCTGCAAAAGTGTTAAAGTTTAAAACGTCGGCACAAAGCTGGTGAGTTCGTTAGTTCAATTTAAAACATATGATATATTATGAAATACAAGTTCTCGGAATATTCAGTTTCAGATAATCATGGGACCCGTATCTAGTTCCTTTCGAACAATCTGTGATTTGATAAAGACATTACCCGTCGATAAGCATCTTGATGCCTTGTTATCTTAATGTCTATCACTAACATTAAGAAGATGTTTCGAAAACAGATAACAAACATTTACACCAAGGGGAGTTGCAAGCTCCCGGCAAATGGGTTGTCAGCCAATAGTACTATCATTGATTTCTGTTCGGCCCCACTTAGGTTCACTAGATACAGTTCAATAGATGAGGACTTTTGATATTGTGATAAAGATACTAACGGCAAAATCCAATGAAATCACACAAAAGTCACATGAAATCACACAGATAACAGTGATGCATATCATATGTTCAGAAAAAGGATTTACAGAATTACCCCGATGTTTATAAAACATTAAAAATAAAAGAGGTTGAACGAAACTCATTTGATGTCTCACGGTAGCAAGATCACTCTCAAACTGATGCTAATGGTGTAATTCTGCATTTGTTTATGTGTAATAAATTATTTATGTTTTAACTTACTGATTAGATCTTTCTGAACGTCCAATGTCAAAGACATTGCCTTGAAAGTCATCAAACCGATATTAGGTTTTTAATTAATTATTTTAACGTCATATCATACAATGTATGATAATGTAGGAACCTATACTGGTTCAGATTCCTAATACTAGGTTGATGACATACTTGATTAATCAGAATAATCTCAAATTAATCAAATAGTTAATGTCGTTGATTATAATGTTAAAACAGTTGCTAGACAGATTAATGGCTTATAAATGATCAATCCTTGTTATTGATTACCCAAACATCATGAAATATCTCAATGTAGCATCAGAATAGGTTTAATAACCATGTTTAACATACTAATCTGACCGTTATCATAAACATCAGATAATCGTTCCAATAAGTATGTTAATGATTGTGATTAGTTTGAAACATTTGAATTTAACCTTGCATTTCAAAAATTAATCAAACTAATCACCTACATTGTCATAATCAAATGGTTTAAACCATTATAATCATGGGTATGATTTCATGCAAACCGGGCATTACAACGGATCAAAACAAGGATTTACCCGTTAACATATCGTGTTCTTCATTTATAATCAATCCTAGCCATCATCTAGGCAATAATCAACAACCCTAACTATATCATTACGTTCAAAATCAAGATCTAATCAATCATTATCAAGCTAGAAGGTTAAAATGAACCGTTACCAAATCTGACAGATTTCTGCGGGTAGAACAACGATCTAATATGTAAATACGATCCCTAGCGCGATCGAGATGTTTAGACACCTTTCAAATGGAGTTTAAGGGCTTAAGATCACGTTTTGGTCGCTTGAAGTTAAAGAACAGCCGAGATAAGAAGAAAAATTAAGTTTCTAGATGCAATCTGATCGTTTTAAGCAACTTTTGCCGACACAGCACCCCAGGCGCATCGTCCCATCTCGGAGGTTGGCCCGGGCGTACCGCGCAGAGTGGGGATCTCAGATATTTTGGATTTTCTTGTTTTCGCGATAACTTGAGCATACGAACTCCATTTTACGTGCGGTTTTCGCCCACGTTCACGATTTTTCGAGCTCTTTCTAATGGTTATAATTTCAAGACCTGAAGAGTTCAAAATATATGATCTCTTATTTAACGTTATATTCGACTCAGTTTATCTTGAAATCGGAGTCTCGTTTCATGATTTCGCTTACACTCATTCTCTTTATTTATGAGTTATGATTCTATACATGAAATCGGTTGGTCGTCTATTTGAATAAGCATTAGGTGATGGATGTTTCTTTACGATCTACTAACATCATTTCTCATGTACTTTCAACCTGTAATAATTTCGATTGTCAAAACAATGTGGATTCCAAGCACGATCAAATGTGCTCACTTCCTGGATGACGTAATTCTTCAAATGCAGTTGTCACATATACTTGCATTACTGGAAGGTACTGATAACTTCACTGTGTACTGTGATGCTTCTCGTCATGGTCTAGGGTGCGTGTTAATGCAGAATGACAAAGTAATTGCTTATGCTTCTCGACAGTTAAAAATACACAAGAAGAATTATACCATTCATGATCTAAAACTTGGTGCAGTGGTGTTTGCACTAAAATTTGGAGACACTATCTATATGGAATCAGGTGTATTGTATACACTGATCACAAAAGTCTTCAACACATTCTAGATTAGAAAATGTAGAATATGCGACAAAGGTGATGGGTAGGACTTCTAAACGACTATGACTGTGAAATTCGTTATCACTCAGGTAAAGCAAATGTAGTAGTCGATGCCTTGAGTCGCAAGGAACGAGTCAAACCTCTACGTGTGAAAGCGTTAGGTATGACCATTCAAACCAGTCTAATTCCTCAGATTAAAGAAGCTCAACAACAAGCCTTACAAGCAACAATCTATTCAGCGGAGGAACTAAGAGGATTAGACAAACAACTCGAACCCAAAACTAATGGAGTACTATATTTCAAAAGCCGAATTTGATTTCCTTTATTCGGTAACTCTAGAAAAATCATCTTGATGAAGCGCACAAATCCAGATATTCGATTCATCCGGGTGGCGATAAGATGTATAAAGATCTTAGAGATTTTTACTCGTGGCCTGGAATGAGGAAACACATAGCTGAATACGTGGATCGATGTTTAACATGTCTCAAAGTTAAGGCCGAACATCAACAACCTGAGATTCCTATGTGAAAATGGGATCAGATCTCTGTGGATTTTATTACCAAACTACCCAGAACATCACGTAATGATGACTCTAGATGGGTTATCGTTGATCGCCTTACTAAATCTGCGCATTTCCTACCCATCTAAGAAGATTATTCTATGGATCGACTGGCTAAACTCTATGTTAATGAGATTGTATCTCGACATGGAGTCACTACAAATAAAATGCCATTAAATGGCATACAAAAAGTGCCTTAAAAGACCAAAAACAAATGCCACTAAAAACCCCTTGAAGATTTTGTGGCACACAAAAAAAGTGCTACTAGAAGTGGTGACGTTGAAGCCTTTTAGTGGCACTTTTTCAATGTGCTGCACAAAGTTTTTACACTTTTAGTGGCACTTTTTTTTCTGCCACAAAATAAAAGGAGACTTTTGTAGCACAATTTTTGTACAACTATAAATTAATCTTAGTCACATATTCATTTTGGTTTTAGTAGCATTTTTATTTTGCCATAATATAAAAACACCTTTAGATACTAAAATTTTGTGCTGGTAAAAACCACATAGTTGTATAACACGTTGTCACAAAGACACATTATTTTAAATATAAAAATACAATAAAAGTTGAACAAGATTGTAGATAATAACATTAAAAATTTGATCCGGAAGATAATACAAAAAATGTCAAAAGCAATGTAATTATCAACATCTATCGGTTTTCAAATGTTTACACATCACATGTAATTTAATCATGATGAACATTTCACTGCCATATGACTTAGCTCGAAAACTTCCCATGATATCAACCATGCCATCATCAATCATATAAAGAAGCATTAGTAATTTACGCATATCAAAAGCTCTCGCTATATATATACAATAGTAGTAAACATGTATGATGCAAGAGTGAAGACTCATTTCCATTTCGCTACCTATAACACTTCTGTTTTTAATAATTAATTTTGAAAAGTGTGAATTTATAGTCCTAGATTTTTTAAAAAAATTCAGCATGACTCGTCCTAAAAACGTAATTTCCTTACGAAATGTAAATCTGCTAAAATTCATTTTTATATAAACTTTTGTTATCTAAAGATGATACTCATGGTAGGAACAAAAAAACCTATATCTAATATAAAAAAAACAAAATTTGATCAAACATACCATTTTAAAAGAGAATAAACTATTAAAAGAGTTAAGTTGCACTAACCACAAAATATTGTGAGCATACGAGGCAATCATGTGGTTCTCCTTTCCTTAGCCATCCAAACTGCAATCCATCGGAGTAGCCATAAACAAAATCTGAACCTAAAGTTCCTATATGAACCAAGAAGCTACTCTTTCATTACCTGGAAGAAATCACCTTTTCCTAGAAGAAAGTAATCTTTAATAGCCTTTGAATGGCTGTTTAGATCAGTACGTACAACCACAAGCTACATGTATGAATTAAAAAAAGGTTAAAAGGATATTAACAGAACTCGAATATCAAAGACAAACAGGAATAAGATGCAAAAACTTTTACCTGTCAAAGATAACTTGCTGCAAGCTACAAGCGAGGTCCAATTATTAGCTTTATTTGCGTCTCAATTAACTTTTCTATTGATTCTTATAATAAGAAAGCATCAAGTTTAATCTTATTTGTTTACTTTGTTTGTTGTCTATTTTGTTACTTAAATAAATTGTTGAATAACATATTTAAAACATTTTGAGTTTAATCTTTAGTTCAAAGCCATGTTGTTCTTATGTATGATTATGCTAGCATATATGAGACTTTTTTGTTTTCATTTTACACTTTATTTTATTTTTTCTATTATACTTTATACAATTATAAGAGAATGAACTATGCATTTTGATGGTTTTTGAATTAGAAATTTTCACGAACTAGCACATTTTGCACTTAAGTTGATTGCCAATGAAATGGGTCTATCTACACTTCTTAATGCATTACAGCATCTGGAAATGTGCCATACACCAACAATAAACATATACATTGAGTATTAGATATGAAAATAGCATATTTGTAACCTGAAGATCAGTCTTGTAGCACATAAAACAAAAGTACTGATAAGCTATTGCTATAACAATGTATTTTAAAAAAATAAAGGATAAAATTTATTAAAAACATAACTATCCTTTTTAATTTGAATTATAAAAGAACTTATGCCACCTATAATAATTAGACTAAATATATAACACTCTTATACAATCCTAGCTAAAGGATGCATATGGTATTTTAAAATTTCAACTTACCCTGCCTATTCATCCAGTTCTTTATCTGATGTAGTTACATAAAATGTGAAAAATTAAGGTTTGATTGAGAGGAAACCAAATGAAAATTAAGCAGAGCAAAAAAAGAACCATGATCAAAGATCAAAACAAAATAAAACACATAGTATAATCATTTAGAACACAAACCACTGCCACACATATGATTAGAACTAAAACTAAAATTTAACGTTTATCTGATGTTGTTTCAAACACACATATGAATAGACATAAACTAAAACATAATTAAGCTAAAAAATGAAGTCAAATTGGATAAAGAAACTAAACAGAAACATAGATAATTTTATCCATTAAGCAAGAGTTTTGTCATATTGGAAGCTGGATTGAATTGAAGTATGTATATGTGTGTGTATAAAAAGTGAAGAAGGTCTACAAATTCAGATTGGTTACACAATGTTAACTTGCAGAATTGAACATTATACTCAAAAGATTATATCATTCTAATCAAGCATTCAAGCGTATAAAACATTACAAAATTTAGAACCAAATATGTTTCAATTCCAAACTACTATGCCTAACAATTCTACCTTGAATCTAAATGATGAGTTTATGTTTAATTAATGGCTATAAAAGCAATTAGGTACAACAAACCATGAACAACTAATGTTCTACAATAAAAGCACCAAGAACTCCATACAATGCCATCAGGGCGGCCCCGAGAATCAAAAGAAAATTTGGGCCCGCGAAAAGAAAAAAGAGGCATCTCTTAAAAAATCAACTTACTAATTTATATAAAAAAGTTAGTAATATGAATATATTTGTTAAAAAAATAACAAAACCAAAGTATTGTAACATAATAATATATATTAAATACCTAAGCAAACCGTGAGGCTATCCGAGGATTTTTTTTAAGCAAAAGTCTCGATCATCTATTCGGTATCCATATTTTCTAAGATGGCGCTCTCAATAGCAATCATTGCCAATCCGTTAAGGCAGTCTTGTGACATTGACGATCGTAAATAAAACATCAACAACTTCAACCTAGAAAAACTTCTTTCTACCAATGCCACAGTTACCAGATAGTTAACAAAACTCAACATGCAATTAGTGCATTCGGAAAAACCCAAGCTGGTTCAAGCTGTTTATACTTTATAGCATCAAAAGGGTGATAATTCTATAACATAAAAATGTCTTAAACAACTTTAACTCCAAATAAAGTTTATTCGCATGATTGTTCTTCATAATTTAATGTGTGGCTCATTGAAGACTGCAACCGAGGTTGTGCTCGATAGCTCGAGGCCTTGCAATTGAAGCAATGGAGGCTGCAGGGGATCTTCTTTGTTGAATTTGGAAAGTGGGACTGGAGGGGTGGAGGGCTGAAGTTGGACGCTGGTCGACTGCTGGAGCACATCTAGGAATTGGAAGAGCGGAAAGTAAACTAATTTGGGGTAAAGTCAATAGAAACCTAGTATATTTTTAAATATGTGAGGCTTTTTAGGGGTAATCCATAACCAATTAAACTATTTTCATTCTATCAAAATTTTTTGGGCCCTAAGTTTTATAATTTTTTATAATATATATATATATATATATATATATATATATATATATATATATATATATATATTTTAAATTTCGGGTCCCTAAAAATGCCGGGCCCGGGGCGGTCGCCCACGTGCCCTCCCTAATGACCGGTCCTGAATGTCGTATTATCTTTTTATCATACACACATACAGTTTCATACCACCAACCCAGTTTTCTTACCGGACAGGAATTGGCTCCACCTTTATTCCACCACCGTTCGGCTTTCATCCATGTTGCTCTGCTCATCCGCATCGCTTCCTCCTCCTCTAATGTCAAGCAAACCTGAATCATCTTCATCATTGTTTAGTTTTTACTATTAAGATCAAACAAAGTAAAATATCCGATCAATTGAATAACATAAAACCTTAATGGCCAAACTAAAAGGTTCATATTCCCCACCATGTTACCACCAAAACCCTAGAAACATGAAAACCCATATCCACCACTATGGTTGAGAGTTAGATCAGAGAACGTGGTTTCTAGTGTTGGTCGCGCCTTGAGCATAATTATCGCCACCGCAGAACCGCCTTGTATTTCTAGGGCGGTGTTTTAGTATCTCCTTTTTTTCTTTCTTGTTAGGGAAGAAGAGAAATACAGAAGTTAAATAAATAAAAGGCTGGTGGCAAAATTAAACCAACATAAATTCATTATTTCCTTTGATGACTAATACTTAAAAATGTATATAGTATGAATTTTCTAACAAAAAACATAGAATATAAACTCGTTTTAGTTTCTTTTATTTGACTCTCATTTTGGTCTTTTAAAAAATAAAGAATCATAAAATGAGCAGCCGTTGTAATATTTTGCTGGAATAGAATGATGAATTGAGAATTTTGAGAATATCATGTTTTGTTGTAATGTTTAGGGTATTTTGTTAATGGTTGATATGAGGGAATTTTGAGAAATAATATTAATAGTAAAAAATGTTAAATTGATTTAGTAGCATAAAATTAAAAACCATTAAAAAGCATGTTGATTAAGTGTGCGACACTCAACTGCCACTAAAAATATAGGTCAAAAAAATGCGACACACAAAAAGTGCCATTGAAACCTATATTAGTGGTACAAAAATAAAATGTTACTAAAAGTGTGTGCCACTAAATGACATTTTATTTGTAGTGAGTACCAATCTCTATCATTTCTGACAGAGATAGTCGATTTATGTCACGATTTTGGCAAACTCTTCAGAATGCTCAGGGCACACAAATCAATATGAGCACAGCTTATCATCGACAAACGGATGGGCAAACCGAACGAACAAATCAAATGCCGGAAGACATGCTCAGGAGCTGTGTGATTGATTTTGGAGGTAGCTGGGATATTCATCTTCCTCTTTTTGAATTCTCATACAATAACAGCTACCATACCAGTATTCAATGAGCTCCATTTGAAGCACTTTATGGACACAAGTGTAGATCACCTATATGTGGTCAGAGATAGGTGAAAGTCTAATCATAGGCCCATAATTTATTCAAGAAACTACAGATAAGATCGCACTTATTCAAGAATGAATTAAAGCTGCTCGCAATCATCAAAAAAGTTATGCTGATAATCGTCATAGACCCCTAGAATTCCAAATAGGTGACCGAATAATGATGAAAGTTTCACCTTGGAAGAACATTTTCAGATTTGGAAAGCGAGGTAAACTCTTACCAAGATTTGTAGGACCATTTAAAATTCTAGAACGAATTGGATCAATAGCCTACAGACTTGAATTACCTCCTGAACATAGTAACATCCATGATGTTTTTCATGTATCAAATATGAAGAAATGCTTAACTGACGGATCATTGATCATACCTCTTCAAGAGATTCAGATTGATGAAAAACTTCAGTTCAGTGAAGAACGTGTAGAGGTGATGAATCGAGACGTTAAAGTGCTAAAACCCAGTCGCATACCAATCATTAAAGTTCGATGGAACTCACAACGTGGACCTGAGTATACATGGGAACGTGAAGATCGAATGAAAGAAAAATATCCACATCTATTCTCATAAACAATTGTCCTCAGATAAGTCTCCACAAAATTTCAGGACGAAATTTCTTTAACAGGAGGAGACTGTGACAACTATGTTCGATGATTACGTCATTATTGAATGAAAACACATATCGTCGTGCTTAAAATCCCCATTGATTTAGCTGTTGTGATTATTACAGGTTGAAAGTATGCGAGAAATTGTGAATGTGGAAGAAAACTGTGCGTGAAACGGAGTTTCGGATTCTTTGAAATCTAAAAATGAAGAAAAATACAAAAATATCAAAATCAGGGAGTCCTCACGGTACGCCTAGCCCCAGATTGCCACGCTAGGCGGTACGCGAGGGACCAAGAAATATCTGGACTCTGTAGTCCGCGCACTACGCCTGGAACCAGATGGCCACGCTAGGCGGTACACGCGGGACTAAAATATCTGAGGTCTCCATGATTCTTCATGGTACGCCTAGAGCCAAAGCGCCCCGCTAGGCGGTACGCGAGGCCTTAGGCGGTTTGAAAAGTCAGAATTTGGATAAGATTTCATGCAAATTATCAAAAATTGATCATTCTTGAACTCCAACTCTCAAAAACTCTACCAGACGAATTTTTGAGCTTCAAATATCAGTTTCGAGGTCTTCTAAACCCACGGATCGCACCAGGGAACGTTTCTACAACATCTGATCGTTATTTTACAAATAGAAATCAGTCTGATCGGGTAACGAATCGTTTTAACCTACTAGTTGATAATGGTTTGATTAGATCTTGTTTTTGAACATAATGCAATAGTTAGGATTGTTGATTATTGCCTAGATGATGGCTAGGAATGATTATAAACGAAGAACTTGATATGTTAACGGGTAAATCCTTGTTTTGATCCGTTGTAATGTCCGGTTTTCATGAAACTATAACTATGATTATAATGGTTTAAACCATTTGATTGTGACAATGTATGTGATTGGTTTGATCAGTCCTTGAAATGCAAGGTTAAATCCAAATGTTTCAAACTAATCACAACTGTTAAGATAATCATTGGAATAACTATATGATGTTTATGATAACAGTCAGATTAGTACGTTGAACATGGTTATTAAACCTGTTCCAATGTCACATTATGATGTTTCATGATATCTGGATAACAAATAACAAAAATTGATCATTCCTAAGCCATAAATCCATCTAGAAACTGTTTCAGTACTACAATCAAAAACATTACTTACTTGGTTAATCTGAGATTATTCTGATTAATCAAACATGTCATCAACCTTGTATTAGGAACCTGAATCAGTATAGGTTCCTACATTGTCATACATTGTATGATATTACATTAAAATATCTAATTAAAAACCTAATATCGGTTTGATGACTTTCAAGGCAATGTCTTTGACACTGGACTTTCAGGAAGATCTAATCAGTAAGTTAAAACATAAGTAGCTTATTAAACTTAAACTAATGCAGAATCTAGTTATTATTACCAATTTGAGTGTGACTCCACGACCCTCGAGACTTCAGGTGAGTTTCGTACAACCTCCTTTTCTTTTTAATATTTTATAAACACCGGGGTACTACTGTGAAACTTTTCTCGATCATATGATATGCATCACTATTTTCTGTGTGATTTCATGTGAACTTGTTGTGAACTTGTGGATTTCATGGGATTTTAAATGTAGAACATAACGCTATCATAGTATCTAAAAGTCCTCATTCCTTGAACTATATCTAGTGAACCCATGTGGGGCCGAACGGGAAACAATGATAGTACTATCGGCTGACAACCCATTTGCCGGGAGCTTGCAACTCCCCTTGGTGTAAATGTTTGTTACCTGTTTCTAGAACCTCTTAATGTTGTGATAGACATTAAGATAATGAGGCATAATGATGTTACCGACGGGTAGTATCTTCATAGAACAAGACGAACTAGTCCCAAAGGAACTAGATACGGGTCCCATAGTTATCTTGAACTATGTATATCAAACATTTAAATATCATATCATATTGTTTAACTTGAACATTACGAACTGACCAGCTTTGTGGTGACCTTTTTAAACTTAAAACTTTTGCAGGTAGACAGTGACCATCAGTGAGGTGCACTTTTGAACACATGTAATTAAATAAATTAGTTTGTGTAATAAACTTAGTTTGTAAACTGTAAGTTTGGTTGTGATTACGAAACCCTTGTAATATGTTATCTTTAAGTTAATCTGTGTGTTGTGATACCGGATCAACTAAGTCACACCTCATCTCTAAGACATCACCACTATGCTTCCGCAACCTTCTCAGTGACATCATCAACAAGTGACAAGATGTGGAGATACACACACACACATACATACATACATACATGCATGCATGCATGCATATAATTGGTAATGATTGTGATTAGTTTTTTCTTTTGTTTTCTCCAAAATGATGGTTTTAAAAATGTTGTTTTTTTAATCACAATCATTACTAATTAATTTTTTTTGTTATTTTCTTTTTTATTTCCTATTATATAAAGTAAGAAGTGTACAAAAAAGAAAAAATTAAAAAAATATGTATTTCATGTTATTACATATATGTAACTTGTAGTAACTTGTATGTCATAGATACTAGTTACATACGTGTAACTTCATGAATTACATGCGTAATTTTTTGAGTTAACATTATAATATATATATATATATATATATATATATATATATATATATATATATATATATATATAACAGAAACATATATTTTCCATCAAAATAATAAGTTTATATTTATAAATATTTTCTGCGAAATTAGAAATTTAAAAGTAGTTTTAGAATAAAAATTAAATAAAGAAACCATAAAAATGGTCCAAAGCCGACCCTTGTCCGGTTCGAACCTGCGTCTCAGCCCAACCGTGCCTTAACATCACAAGCATGGACATGTTGTGTACACCCTGAGATAAGAGAAACGTAGTCTACTTTATTTAACATCTATTTGGAACTTTTCCCTAATTCAGTTTATAATCCAACGAACCCTAGATCAAATCTCAATTGAATTCGATCTATAAGCAATCCAATTGTGAAAGAAACCTTAGGGATTTTGTTCATCAACTAAAACTGAGTCAACTAATATTCGTTTAAGACAGTTTTTAATCAGGCATCAAGCCTGGCATGTTTGGTAATTGATGACGAGAGTAGGTACATCCCCTTAGCCGAACTAAAAGTATACCACGACTGACATTTAGCTTGGATAACAAACAGCCCCGCCAACCTTAGCAGGGCTTGCCCAGTCATGACCTGGCTAACCTTAGCAGGGATACAGCCAGATAAGGTAAAGTCTATTTCCCCTCTATAAATAGAGGGGAATACTACACATTTGGAGACCTGACATTTTGCAAGTGAAACATACTTAGCATTCACTCTTTTCCTTTCTCTCTGTATCTAGATAACAAGCTTCTTTATGATCTTCCAATCTTGGCTCATCTCTAGCAAGACTTGAAGATCATTGTATGTTTAATTGTTTGTTCCTTTTCCTGCTGGAATATATTTCTTACCCTACTCTCTTACTATTAACTTTGGTAAGCATCAAACACATATTTTCTGAATAGACTCTCGTGGGTCTTATTGTTCATCTTCATATGCTTTCTTTACATATTCATACGCTATAATATCATTATGTTGTATCGATTACTGACTTGAGCGTCGGAGTGTCCTCGGGGATAACCCCCTTGGGCCCTCTAACGTAGGTTTTCTATGTTGTTGTAGCTAGGATCCATGCTCGGGATAACAAGGCATGATTTAGCCCGACTCAAGCCCGACCCGGATTCGGATACGTCAACATTGGCGCCCACCGTGGGGCACGAGAATACAACCCGCATGAATATCTCGCGCCCACTAAAAGAAAAAAAAAGCTCATCACAATTTTCTTTATCGTATGATCAACATTTTTATCATATTTGAATTCAAAAATCTGAAGAAACAGGTTATAACTTTCTTACTTTTTCCTTCAAAAACCTAGTTAGCATGCTTCTTTTATATGCCACTCTAGGTCATCTGTATGTCATTTATAGCTCAATAACATAATGTTGATATTTTCTTTTAACAGTAATTACGAAAAATCTGGATGATCAAGTTTCATCCATATGTGTCCCATATTTCACAAACAGCTAAACATGCTCAAAATTAAATATTATTGTAGTTTTAAATCAAGCTAAAAATATCGTTAGTATGTCAACATACTTTTTTATTTTTAAGTTCTTGTCTAACTTGCATCAATTTTCAAATGTTTCATAACTATAACTCCTTTCATACACGATATACTTGTTACCATTTTAAGATTCGTGGTAATCTTGCTAATTTTTTTTTTAGTCAACTTATCATTTTAAATAAATGATATAGGGTCAAAGTCTATAAAGATTCCCTAACACTACAAGAAAAAGTAAAAAAGGTTTAGCCTTGTTATGTCAAAGTTAATTTACCAAGGATATTGGACAAGACATTCAAACACTTTTCTAACATTTGAAAAAGCTGAAAAAGGCTTTATGCTGAAAAGCTAAAAAAAAAAAAAAGGTCAACAAAGGAAACTTGTACAGCAGGAAGTTTTTCTGACAACACTGTCATGGCTATAGGTAGCCATTCAGCAAGTCTATTAACATATTTTTACTTTTGCTGACAATTTGCATTATGTGTTTCCCCATATCATGACTTATCATTTCAGTAAGGCCATGAACAAGAATATTATTTTCTGATGACGTGCAAAATAAATAAATAAATAAAATAAAAAATAAAAAGTAATATATATTTTTATTTTATTTTTTCATTTGAAGTCCAGCTATTTAGCAGGAATGTCAGGCAATCTTATCAGAGCATAGCTTACCAAGACCATTGCAAATCCCAATATTTTAAAAAATATATACATATAGGTATTTTCTACCAGGGCTTAGTTTACCAGGGCCTGGCATACCAGGTTTTCACTTTCAAAGAAGATGTATATACACTTCCTTTTTCTGACATATTATATCACATATATTCTCATGATTGTGACTCGTCAACTTTTCGCTTTTTATTAAGGATAAAGACATACAATATCTTTTTCTAACAACATATAACAGATATGTCATCATGGCTATGCAAGGATAAACCCTTCCAAAACCCCTACCACGACATAACTTATGTGAGGAATTTTTTCAGCAGGGATACCATTAGGCAGAGCCTTTACCACTACTTAACTCAGCAAGTCCCCGGCTAGGCCTTGGCTAAAGCACAAGTAACTATGTTTAACAAGAGCTCAAGAGGCTTGGCCAAGCCACCCTTCATGAAAAATGCTACGGTTATCTTGCTTGTGAAGACAAGATCTCCTTACTTTGAAATGTATCAAGTCACCTTTCTTAGCAACACATCAAAGTCACCTAACATGATGAAAAGGTCACCTTATCATGAATTCATTCAAGTTATTCTGTTTTGAAAAAACTCAAGACACCATGTGTATAAAGCGACATAATTGCCTTGCCTGATGATAGGCATGACTTTCTTGTTATAAAGGAGCTCAATTTATTTTGCTTCACAAAAACTAAAGTCGCTTTGCTTGCTCAACGAAAAGCTATATTGCCTTGGCTGAAGTCACTCTACTTTACAGAAGGCAATGCCATATTCCCTTCAAAGAGCTAAAGTTAACTTACTCGCCAAAGAACGCAAAATACCTTTTATCGTTGACATGGATAAGCTCAAATTATTCCTGTTTAGTAGGAACTCAAGTTTCCCTCGCCTAGTGGAAGGCAGAATCATATTTCCCTGAAAGAAGTCGAGTCATCATACGTAACAAAACTCTACATCAACATTCAGATCACCTAGTCTTGCTAATAGCAAGTTGTCTGTTTAGTCATGGCTTTCTCACAATCATATCACATAAACGGGACGAAAAAAACTACCTCATCCGTGCTAAGCTTACCAAAGCAGAATTGCTAATAAAGGAAGGCAAAGTCCATCCGAACTAAGAATAGAAAAGACATATAATGACTAAATCACATCTCAACCTTGGTTAAGCATACCAAATCAGCTTGGTTAAATTTACCCATGCCATGGGGGTTAATACTCATATCTCGACTAAGCATACCAAGCCAGCTCGGCTAAAAATATTTATGACTGGGAGCAGCATAATTTTTATCCTGGCTAAAGCACAACAAAGAGACCGGGCTAAAACGAAGCCCATCCAGAATACGACCATGCAAAGGCACTCGACGATGTAATACTCTTGTTGAACAAAAAGGTAAAATAACAAAGCAACATCTCAGTGATCTAATTTAGAATTACCCCAAATCTCCTTACTCTTGAAAAGTTCAAAGGCTGTCTCGACTAACAAAAGGCAACTTACTTTGACAAAAGCAAGACACTTTCACCTTGCCTTGTAAATAACATGATGCAGTCTGGCTGCAAAACACCAATGACAATTACTTTGCATCAAAGAATCCCACCTAGATTTGAAAGAGCTCATGCTACATTGTTTAATAAAAGCTTGAGTCACTTTGTCTAGAACAAGACAGTGATGTCTTAACTCATAAAATTTTGACATTCCCATCTTGCATGGATGAGAATAAGACATGCATAACTTAAATCTACCTTGAAATTGCTTCTTATACGCAGCCAATTGCTTATAATCTTCATCATTACCTTGCTACAACATTTCAACTAAGGTTGATATTCAGGCAAGAACTAATGATCCTACTTATATGTAGTATGTGCAGGAACTTTGAGTTCTACCTTCCTTACCTAGAAAAATTCATCCGAAAAAACTCATAATAAGTTCAACACTACTAACGTTATCTTATCAGTATTGAACTGGGGGCTATCATTGCATAGTACCACCAAAGTCCAACTAATTATGTTGGCAAATATTTCATGTTATGAAAGAAACATCAACATGAAAATACATTACATTAATTCTTAGTGTGTTACATGTTTGTCCTTTTCATACAAAGGGTGAGCACCTCAAAATGAAGCTCCATGGGGTCCGGCCTTGACCTACCCATGTAAAGGGTGAGCACCTGATACAATACTGCTCCGTGGGATCCGGCCTTGACCTACTCACGTAAAATAACGCGCGTAAATACAAAACTGTCAAAATTAGACAAACTATAGCATAATCAAATGCTTGGCAACAATCTCTAGCTAAGAGTGTCTCTTATCAAAGGTAGTTCGTAAGTACTCCAACATACCGAAGTATCCGGTTAAGTAAATTGCATTTTCTCCAGTTGACGAGGCGCTATGGAAAACTTGCCCTCTTACTTGGGCGCATATAGCAAGAATTGTATCTACGAATACGTCAATTAAATACTGCTTTCAATGTCAAGAAAGCCTTATGCTAGGGGAAGTTTTGTCAAAATACTTTCCTTCCATAGCTTTAAATATCTACTCATTGTCATGGGATTTTCGAGACAAGATATGACCATAAGGTCAAACAATGGCATGTAGTAAAGCTAACCTTATATCATGCCTTCAATCATTTTTCATATCCTTGGTTACTACTGACATGGTGAGGACCAGTTGATAAAACACATATACTGCATGTAGTGCCAAACGTGTAAAGGCCAAACTTATCATAGCCAAAACTTGTCACGGCTAAACATGTCACGGCCAAAAGTGTTAGGGCCAAACGTGTAAATGCCAAACTTATCATAGCCAAAACTTGTCACGGCTAAACACGTCACGGCCAAACGTGTTAGAGCCAAACGTGTTAATGCCAAACTTGTCACAGCTAAAACTTGTCACAGCTAAACATGTCACGGCCAAACGTGTTAGTGCCATACGTGTCACGACTAAACATGTCACGATCAAACGTGTCACGGTCAAAAGTGTCACATCAAAAAATGTCACGGCCAAAATTTTCCTGGCTAGTACATGGCACGGCCAAATGCGTCATAGCCAAATTTGTCTTGGTCAAAAAGTTATGATCATATTTGATCTAACCAAGCCTTGCTAGGAAAAAACAGTCTTGGACTAATAGACATCAGGTGAAAAGACAAAAATTCCACCTAATGACGTATCATGAGGTCTAGCTTACTTTCGTTTTTTGCTAAAGGGACAAAAACCTTGCCTATAACAAGGCTTGCTTTTAAATCAACCAAGAAAGTTTTTCTTTCATTATTCAACAGTACAAGACAGTGATTAACTACCTAGTCTAATAAGACAATACCCCATCTCCAAGCTCAATGTCTTACAATAAGCATTCGCATAATCTGAAGATTACAATGCATTTGCATGATGGAAGAGACAAATATGCAAATATGCAATTCAATTCACACACAGTACCTCCTCACGTGATTGGTGACACGTATAAACAATCTATATTTTTGGTTTTACCTTATATGAATGATACTTCAGAAACCATCTCAACACAACTTTGTGCTAGATCCAACATTTGTATGTGGAGTTAGAAGCCACACATATGCATTAAGAAACAATGTCTAAAACTTTCAAAAAGCATCTCCTCAATCAGGCCACCTTGCTTTCCCTTGTCAAGGTAGCCTTGTCCCAGCTAGGCTGCCTTTCACGTTCTCACTCAAGCTGTTTTACATGATTCCAACAAATAAACTTCTTTTCTAGCTAAGAAACCTTGCTTGCTCTTACTCAGGGAGCAGGGTCTCATCAATCGTCCATGTCTGGTTATGCCCAGCAAGCATTGGCCCAACAAGTTGCCTTGCCGACCTCACTTGGGCAACTTGACCTTACCTTAAAGCTTGTTTCAGCATAACAAGAAGAATGCTCAAAGCTATGTGTATCCTTATAGCCAAGGATCAAATTACCACACCGACAACAAAATAAAAGAAGATAGAATCTATCATGCTGGAATCAGTTGTTGTAAACTCCTCATAAAGAAACTCAGAAAGTTTAGATTTGGCAAACCAAATATTGCAAGGTTGAAGTTAATATTTTCAAAGTGGAGATCCCGCAAGTCAAAGGACAAAAACTCTAAAGAAATAAAAAGTATGAGTCGAGTCTAGTATAATGTAGTTAAAACTACATCACACTAGACTGGGGGGCTAATGACGGGAGTAGGTACATCCCCTTAGCCGAACTAAAAGTATACCATGACATTTAGCTTGGATAACAAACAGCCCCGCCAACCTTAGCAGGGCTTGCCCAGTCATGACCTGGCTAACCTTAGTAGGGATACAGCCAGATAAGGTAAAGTCTATTTCCCCTCTATAAATAGAGGGGAATACTACACATTTGGAGACCTGACATTTTGCAAGTGAAACATACTTAGCATTCACTCTTTTCCTTTCTCTCTGTCTCTAGATAACAAGCTTCTTTATGATCTTCCAATCTTGGCTCATCTCTAGCAAGACTTGAAGATCATTGTATGTTTAATTGTTTGTTCCTTTTCCTGCTGGAATATATTTCTTACCCTACTCTCTTACTATTAACTTTGGTAAGCATCAAACACATATTTTCTGAATAGACTCTCGTGGGTCTTATTGTTCATCTTCATATGCTTTCTTTACATATTCATACGCTATAATATCATTATGTTGTATCGATTACTGACTTGAGCGTCGGAGTGTCCTCGGGGATAACCCCCTTGGGCCCTCTAACGTAGGTTTTCTATGTTGTTGTAGCTAGGATCCATGCTCGGGATAACAAGGCATGACTTAGCCCGACTCAAGCCCGACCCGGATTCGGATACGTCAACAGTAATAATTATCGTTATCCAAGGCTGTTAATGACCATAATGGTGATTGGAATCGAATCACGTGTTTAAATCATTGCCTAATTTTCTCTTAATTGAGCTATAATCCGACTGTATTCGAGTTGGAAGGAAACGGGTCTATCGTGGGTTTGGATCAGGTACCCATGGTTGAGACGGAGAAGGAAACTTGAACAAGGTATTGGCATAATTGCCCCTTTTGGTTTCTGTTAAAAAAACTAGTTTGTTTTTTTTTTTTGGCATCCTTAGTTCCACAAAGTTTAAAAACCAATTTAGAATATTGTAGAATATACTTCTAATATATTTAATGTATAAATAAACTTTACACATGTTTAATAATATTTTAGCATATATTGTTATAAACTTTTTGAAAATTCTAAAATGTCACAAAACTATATACTCTATAAACTATTGTTAAATTTGTAATATTGATATATATATATATATACACACACATATTATGAATTATTTCTGACATAATTTTTAAGTTGATGTAATAATTCCTTTTAACTTTTAAGTTGTGCTTATTTCTTTAGAAAAATTCTTAAAATGACAATTTGTAAATTTTTAGAATTATTAAAAAAGTTATCTAGACAAAAATTTAAAATTCTCATTAACAACTTCCAAAATTATTATTAGAATTTACAAATTCCTTTTTTGCACTGTAACGTTTATGAAATTTGTAATAAAACATTTATATTTATAAAAGAATTATGACGTCATTGGGAATTTTTCTTTTACGCAAACACACACTTACATAGGTATATGTATATGTACAAGAAAATAATAAATTCTTAAATATACATATATACACATGTGTGTATTTATGAGAAAATAAATTATGCAATTTAAAGTTATACAAACAAAATCAAGATATAAAGATTTATAATAAATCTTATAAGTTAGAATTCATTTGTAACTAAATAAAATAGACAAATAAAAATCATTAATTATAAAATTTTAATATAAAAATATATTGGAAATATATATGTATTTTTATAAATTTTGCAAACTTTAATTTTAGTTAAATAAACAAAACAAATAAATATGTTTTTAATTTTTAAAAGACATTAAAATGATGTTTTATAAAAATATGACTAATTTATATTAATTATGAAGTTAAATAAAATTTTATGTAAATTATATTAAAGAAAAACAAGAAATTATGAAAGTTTAGGGTTAAAAGTGTAAAATCCGAAAGTTCTATTTAAAAGAAAACATGGGAGGGCCAATTCTGCCAAAACCCCAAACCCCTTTTCTTCTCCACCCACATTACCATTCGGATCGACCCATGTTTCCCATTCGACCCGTTTTTCAAATCCCATTCAATACAACGCGATTACAGCTCATTCTCTTATATTTAGAAACTATTCTAGTCGCGTAAACTTTCCAAATTGTTGATTCGAACGATTAATCAATGTATATGCATAATTTCATTCCAAAAATAAGAAACACGACCGTGAATTCAAATTCGAATCAAAGGTGTATAAAAATCAAATCAACTCGACCCTAAAAACCCTTTCAACCACTCGAAGATTTCTGTGAACCCAAAACCAACTCACACACTGCATCATTCGCGAATAAAGACCATAAAGCTTTGGTTTCGTGCGCCACCACTCATTCAGTCGTGATCCCTCGAATCGAATATCCAGGTAGGTGTTTCATACACCGTTGTGCTCGTCTTTAATCCCCAAACAAAAACCTCATGATGTTGACATCAATCGGGTTCATGAAAGAACGAATTCGATTGAAATAAGAACTAGGGCTTGGTTATTATTCTTCTTCTTAAATGTGATTTGGGGATTCAAACAAGATATATGTTAAAAGTATTATTACTGAAGTTCTTTCGCAAACAATGGCTAGATCAACCCGTAGCACCTTATGTTTACACCGGGTAGGTCGCGGGTTCGAACCATACAACCGGGTTAAAACCGGTTTTTTTTGCTTCATCTTTTCATTTAAAATCTATTTATAACTCTTTATTTCATTTATTTAATTATTTAATTATTTATTTATTCTTACTTATTTATTCATTTACATAATATTAATAATAAAATAGCTTAATAAATTTTTATAAATTTACATAAATAAATAAATAAGTTTTATAAATTTATTTATTTATAACTCTTTATCTCACTTATTTATTTATTCATTTATTCTTATTTATTTATTTATTTATTCTTACTTACTTATTTATTCTTAATTATTTATAAATGTTAGAAACATAATATTTACAAATTTTTTAATCATTATATGTGGTTAATTTGTAATTTATCATAAACTTTAAAACAATTTTAAGTTGGCATCTAACTAAATTATTTTCTTATGTTTCATGAGAAATTAATATACTTAATAATTGATTTATAAAATTATTCTAATAGTTATTTAATAATTAGTGAAACTATGATAATTTTGTTTAAACATACAATAATTCTAAACTTTTAAATAAATACTTTAAATCAACATTCTACTATTTTAATTATAACAAATCTGTTTGTGTTTATTCAAAACAAATCGAACCCGTTGATAAATTTTGAACTTAGAAAACCCATAGAAAGCCATAGATACGTTAACATATGCCTAATGAATTACATAGATGGAATTTGAACTTGTTGGACATATTTGAGCTATATTTGACTATCATTCATTTCAAAGGCTAGCTCATACATTAAGGTGAGTCTTTATAGCCCCTCTTTTACTTTTTTTTAGGGGTGAAACATGTAACTCATTTATTTCATTTATATGTGAACTTAGCTAATGGTCTTATAGTTAGTGAAATTTAGCTAAGAATAGGCATTGATCACATTCATTCTAGTGACTATGATAGATCTATTGGATTGACCTTCCCACCATTGTTTGATTTACCCTTTTGGGGAAGCCCATGGTGATAGTTTGCTATTTAAGCATTTTAGTAATGCTAAACATAGGTCAAACATCGTTTGTTAACATTGATGGTCTGCTTTACTTGCTAGTTCATTCTTGACTATGTTCATTATGCTTAGAGTTCACATAAGACATTATTTATAGCATTTTTATTGAACCTTTTGGTGTGAGTGTTTAAAACCTATGAAACTCATCAACTCTTTGAGTTGACACTTGATTTTAACATGTTTCAGGTGGAAATGGAAACTAGCATTCATTTGAATTTGGATTTAGTTTTATTTGATTTGAACTATGTATTTGGATTTAAATTTGAATTTGAATGATGTAATAGTTAGTTTGAATTTATTTGACTTTTTATTGAATGATGGATTTAATTGCATTGAATGTTTATTTATGATTATTTACATCTTTATACCCTAAGCTTTGAGCAATCTACACTTTGTGTCACCCCGATGTTTCCACCATCGGTCGGGGTATTACATGCACAAATGTTACAATCGATGCAAGCTTGAATGTTAGTCTAATCTCTCATTCAAGAAAATACATGTGTTTCCTTGATTTGTAATTCACATAGGTATGAAAATTTGTGGATTTTTATAAGATTTTCATGGGCGTCCTATTTTGGGTGGGTAGGATGGGTGAAATACGAAATTGGGAGCTTATATGATGTTATATGTTGTAACTCATCATGTTGATCATCTAAGAACAAGCTTTTAATAATTTCAATGAGTTCTTTTTAAGTTGATAAAAATGGGGTTTAGGATGGTTCATGGTGAACATGAACTAGAAGATTAAAATGGGTGTTTGACTATTGTTTAGATTATAATAATGATTATTAGCATTTTAAATATAGAAAATTCATGAAGTAAGGTGATTATTAACTCAGATTATTTAGAACCATAACTAGATATTTACGAGGTCGTGAAATAGTGAAAGTGTGGGTGAAATTCCTACACGTAAAGTGTTTGATGACATGTCTATTTGGAGTTTTAAACTTAGCAATGAATTACAATTGAGAAGAGAGGTGAAATAGATATAGGTAGTTAAAAAATGATGAAATTGGGAGATAACAGGTTATTTGGGTGTAAATTAGTTAGAAATAGAGATAACAGGCCAAATGGATGTAATTTGACTAGTTGTTATCAACGCTTGTGTTAAATCTATTAGCTATGATAATAAGAAACGATAGTGGAGGCTTTAGGGGAAATCAATGACCCAGGAAGGAGATTTTGGTGGTGGATAATCCGTTGGGACACGGTAAGTCACCCAAATAATCTAAATTTAGATGTGCTATAGTGTATATGCATATGTGTATGATCATGTGTTTAGATGTAAGTACAAGATACTTTTGGAAAATTATTTTTTTTTGGTGAAGGGGTGTTTTTATACTTGGTGTTTGACAATAATAAGCAATAGGTATTTTAATTGCTTAGTTATTGTTGATATTTGTATGTTTATATGTGGTGTGGAAGAATATGAGTGATTCATAAAAGGTGTGAACTTCTTATTTGGAATTTGTTTGAAGTTGGTGAAATGATTCAACAGAGGTGTGAACATTGAATAAGCTGATTCAAATGTGGTGTGAACTTCCTATGTTTGACTTATGGAGTTTAGGTAAACCACAAATGGTGTGATTACCTGTCTTGAGAATCCTTGGTGAAAATGGATGTTTAAAGGGATATGGGTGGAAATGACCCGTTAACAAGTTTGTGTCATATTCTTGCACTACAATTGTATTTGAGAATTGTTAATGAACATGTATTACATGTGTTGGATCATTTGAAATGGTTGCTAAAATTGGGAATCCTTGGTAAGAAAAGAAATTCCAAAGAGTTTGGGTGAAAAGGGAGTTTTAAGGGATTTGGATGAGAGCGACCCGTTGGTAAATCGTTTTGTTCATATGCTTAATAATGTTACCAAAGTATGTTTGGGACTTGATTATTATATCCATATGGTGTTATGGAATGCATTTGGGGGTAAAAGAATGGTCAGAAACAATCGAAAATTGTTTTTGATAAAAAAAAAAACTAGTATTGATAAGCTGCAGTTGGAGTATCATCTGCCTGGGGAGGAGTATCATATGCCTCCTAGAGTATGATACGCCTGAGACCTTATGTGATATGCCTGGATATGGAGTATCATACGCTGGGGGTAGAGTATGATACACCGATGAGAGTATTATCTTGTCTTTTTGACCTTTTGAATTGGTTCGGATTTGGGGTCAATAGGGTGAACTTAGTTATTTTGAAATAAAGGTGTAAATTTGGTGCTTGACAGGTGAAAAAAAAGGATCGATAATGGTGGATGTGATTGGATATCTCGCAAGCCTCATGATCTGACGAATTTTTTTACTTAATACCCAACTTTTTTATGTGTTAATGTTGTAATTAAATGTGTTTTTTTGAGTTACATACCTAAATCATTGGGTTGTTTAATGTTTATTATGTTAGAAAAGTTGTTAGTATGTATTTTTAAATTGAAAAATTCGAGACCTAACTCTGATGTTGCATATAAAACACGTGTCTAACATGAGTGAAATTGGGTGCCACCCTTGTGGTTTCCCTAAACCCTTTCCGGTGCCTAGAATCATCGCCTGAACATGTTGTTCGAGGTCAGGCAACAAGATCGGAATTTCTTTTGTTTCTGTTTGGTTTGAATCTTCCTCTGAAAGTGGTTCCGCATCCATACCGTGCTCTAACATCACTATTACTCACATATTCTCTGATTTCATAAATTGATTGTTCTACTTCTTCATATTCAAGAAACACATATGTCACACAAGAATTGGAATTGACATACATTATAAATATATACTACATTCTGCGAATATATGATGAACAAATATGTTCAAAACACTGCATATTTTTGAACATATGATCGGCTGTTTATAGAGTATGAAACAATGCCTCCAAATATCCGTTCCACAAGATAGCTCCAGCATATTTCTTCACCTGCAATCTGACCTAGACATTTACAAACAATTGGGCTGCTAGGTTTATGTTACAATAAGCCCAATATACTAGACAATTCGTACGTGTCTTTGGAACATAAGTATAACAATACAAGTTTCTTTTTGAATAAAACTAAAGATAAAGAAAAAAAAAGTAAAAAACTAAAGAGTAAACTTCTCTTTTGCTCCCTGTGGTTTGACAAAATTAACCATTTTCATCCAAATTTTGAAATTTTGCAATTTTCCTCCATTAGTTTCAGAAAATTAACCATTTTCATCCAAAGTCCAAATAAACTTTGGATGAAAATGGTTACTTTTATCAAACCACAGGGACTAAAATGGTTAATTTTCTGAAACTAATGGAGAAAAATTGCAAAATTTCAAAATTTGGATGAAAATGGTTACTTTTGTCAAAACTAAATGGATTAGTTTTATCACAACATTTGTTTACATTTATAACTCACTCTTCTTACCCAAACTGATACACATGAGGATATATAAATACAAAACATTATTATTCAATTTTGACATTTCAAACACATACATTTCTTATTTTAGTATAGCACAGAAGCCACGTAATTGACTCGCAGACATAGGGCTCCTGGAAATGCCTAGTCCAAGAATCCATAAACTTGTGGTGATAGTCTTGGTGCAACTAGCAGCTCAAATGGACCGACTTTATGGTTAACTATTCCAGAACTTTCAATCATATTGATCTTCTCATTTGATGGGTTTTGAAACTCAAATGCATGTATTATGCGGGCGAGTATCAACTGCAATGATTCTATAGCAAATGGGATTCCCGAGCACATTCTTCTACCACTTCCAAACGGAATCAACTCGAAATGCCTACCCTTCACGTCGACTTCTTTTTTACTTGTCAAGAACCTCTCAGGCTGGAACTCGAATGGATTGGTCCATATTTGTGGATCATGATGAATCTTCCAAATGTTTATCAAAAGTCGGGTCCCTTTAGGGACCATGTAACCGCTTACAATGCAGTCTTCTATGGACTCGTGAGGAATCAAAAGGGGTGCAACCGGATAATGACGCATCGACTCTTTTATAATGGCTTGAAGGTACACCAATTTGCTCATGTCTGATTCTTCAACTTTTCTATCTTTTCCAACAAAGTTTTCAAGCTCCTGTTGGGCTTTCTTTAACGTCATAGGATTGTTGACTAGTAAAGCTAAAGTCCATGTTAGAGTTGCTTCTGTTGTGTCAGTAGCTCCTGCAAATAATGCCTATAAAGAAAAGAAAAAACAATCAAATATCATAAAATCTTAGCAAAATCACATTTTTATCCTATAATTAAAATTAATTTTTCTTCCTTATTATTAACTCCAATAGAGGGTTTATCCATTTTTAAGGGATTTATAAAGATTACATCACTTGATAGAAATCTTTGGCGATATATGCAATAAACTAAACTATATTACTTTGGGTAAATTATGCCATGATTAGAAAGTGTTTTTGAGTCAAGTACATATTTACGTAGTATATAATTGCGTCAAATTAGGGAAGTTAAATAATTGTCACTAGAAAGGACCCTCCAACAACCCGCGTCTTGAGTGTCAGTATATGTACTGTAGAACACAAATTCTCAATAAAAAATTCTGCAAGTTAACGCTTAATTCGTGTGTGATTAATGAAGTTAGAGGCAAAACAGAAACAAAAACTGTAAGTTTATCTAATAAGAAGTAATTAACAGAAAGCATACCAAGCAGGTAGCTTTGACAACATCATCAGCGTTGAATCCATAGAGTTCTTCTTTTGCTGCTTCTTCAACACGGCGTAACAACGAAGCCATGAAGATTTCTTGATCCTTGCTCTCATCAACCTGCAAAGTGGAGGCATAATTCCTCTTCTTTTTGTGGTCTTCTAACCATCCATTGATTGCAGCATCCATTTCGAGTGCAGTCTTCTTCATCTTCATCTCATACCGCCCTAAATCTAACCACCTTATCCACGGAATGAAATCTGATGGCACAAACTCACCGATTAGCTGTGCAAACCGCGTAATTGCCTTCAAAAACTCTTCTCCGTTTTGCTCACCAGGGGAGAAATGATTTCCAAACATCATTTTGACAACCATGTTGACCGTCAATTTTCCAAACCATTGTTTCATGTCAACCACTACCCTTTCAGAAGAGCCTGCAGCTGTTACCCACGTTTTGTAAATGTCCATCATGGATGATTCCACTTCAGAGACTTTGATACGTGCAAGCATTTGAAGGCGGTGTTGAGACGTGAGCTCAAGCACGATTAACTTGCGAATCATACGCCAGTATGGTCCATGTGGTGCAAGGCCGACACTAGCATAGTTGTAGCCCATCAGCTCGGATCCCATGGCTTTTGGTCGGCTAGCAAAGACTCTATCGTTGGTGGTTAAACACTCTTTAGCCATCTCAGAACTGCACACAACTAAAACACGATGGACACCAAGTTTGATAGTGAAAATTGAGCCAAACTTGTCAGCCATAGCGCCCAACACTTTGTGAGCAACTTGAGAACCAGATAAAAGATGCAGGTGACCGATTATTGGCCATGATCCGGCAACTTCCGGTAGTCGTTTTCCCAACCCGTTGTTGATTCTCTTAACATCATTTCTTTTTGGGTTAAGATGACCAAAGATAAGAAAACACAATATGCTGGCTACAAAGATTACGACTAGTAAAAGCAAATCCATTACAGTCTTTTTTAGAACATTAGAAATTAGAGATGATTATTATAGTGGAGAGAAGGAATTTCAAGTTTTGAGGATTCTATATTTCTTTCATTAGTCAATAATTTATAACAAGGGCTTCTAGTAGCGGTACTCCCTTGATTTAAGAGGTATTGGGTAACACGAGGTTTTGTCAAAGACATAGTTTTTAAGGTGGGTCTCCTAATCAGTAGGAGACGAGCTTATCTTTAAGAGACGAAATGCGTTGTTTAAAATTTGTCAACATAGAGAGGTCTCGAATCACTTCTGGTTTGTTGATACAAAAAAGACAAGTTCAATACTTTGTGATAAGGCATGCAGAACATGAATGTGTGGCCACGAAAGAGTGAGTGAGTTGTCAATTCACTTCCCATTGATTGCATCTTGACAAATCCTTAATACTTTGCTATTTATATAAATCTACTTAATTTCAAGATAGATACTTTTGATAGTAGAGTTTCATATATAAAATAAATACGAATAGTGCAAATGAATATTTTATATTTTAATTAACGTTACTGTTTTTTATTTGACCATATAATTATAAGTACATTTAAAAGTATTTTAAAATAAAATATTTACATAGCTAGCTTCCTTGATGCAAAAAATGTTATACAAGCTATTCATTTATACAGAATATTAAAATTAAAAGAAAATATTTATTCACCACTAGCATGAAGCCCTGAAGTGGTCATTGCACAAAGGTGGCACCTCCATAGACATGGGTACTTTGAGTCTCCTACCCGTCCCTCTTCGCACAAGCATGTCAACATTTGCCAAAGGCAATTGCGTAGCCTTGCAAGCAAAGAGTTATCCATGTACAAATAGCCCAAAATATTAATACATCACACTGTAAATCATACTATTAGAAAAACAAAACAAAAATAGGCTCTCTTCATTGACGGATGTTTGTCGGAAACCCACCGGTGAAAGTCTGTCAAAATAAAAACAAGACATAGGTGTCATGTTTTTAGATGGAAGTAATTACTTGTAAAATCTTTAAGATCGTAAAACACTGGTGCTTACCAAATCACTGTCTACCTTGATCAATCATATCTCCCAAAATTCCAAAAAGCATCGGAAGGATATATTTATCCTTCGGAAGTCTTCAGCCTTCAGCCTTTGGTAAGAACAATTAACTTTTGGAACATTGAATATTTCCGAAGAATAACTTTATACTTCCGATGGCCAGATAGAAGACAAAGCTTGCAAATAACTAGAAAGGAAGAAAATGATAAAAGAGAAAGCTTTCAAATGAGTAAAATATAAGAAGGTATCCATTCTAATATGCTCAATATCTCACAAAAGACCTTCCGAAGAAGAAGAACATCGGAAGCCTGTAAGTCTTCAAGCTAAATTGACTAACATTCTTCATAAGACCTTACGAAGCACAAGAGCTTCCGATGCACAACATAATCTGATACAAAGACTTCCAATGATTTTCAACTGCCAATGCTGAACTCTAATAAATGAAAGTTGCAGGGTTTCTTTCCACTATCAAAACCAGAAAAAACGATATACTTGTGACAGTCAGCAGCAATGCACAACTCTCAAACCAAAAGAAGATTCTCTAAGACAATCTCATTAATGTCATTTGTAGTCTATGTAATTAATGTAAAAGTCAATGAAGTCATTTGTATTAAGTGTAATTAACATGGCTTGGCTTGTCACATATAAAAGTATACTAGAAAAAGCTTTACATTGTTTCCAGTGTTTGTCCAAATTAGTATTACAAGAGAATACAACTGTGGCTTGTAGTATATAACCTCTCATTGTAACTCGATAAGGGAAGTCGGTTTGTTAGAGTCTTGTGCACTTTGCATTTTTAGAGAAATATACTTTGAGCTTAAAGTAATTTCTGTGTTATTATTTCTTTTTGTTTTAGTGTATGTGAAATACTGCTGATAGACTATTTCGCATGAATCAGCTTGTAAGAAGAAATTATTGTTAAGTGTTGTTCAAATGATCAACCCAATCCAAAAAAATCATCAACAAGTTAGGCCTTGTTCACCAGTCTTCTTCAAAGTGGTACCTTGTCCTCAATGAGAAAAGAATCATCAAGATCATGAAAGAAGTCTTCAACATCATTGAAACTTCATTGCTTCCACGTGAAATCTCTAGCTTTTCATCATCTTTATTATCTTCACTTTTAACAAAGTTATCAATGATGTTTTTAGCATCAACTTTCATCACGTTGTTATCTATATTTGTCATTTTGTCCTTTCCATTAGCAAAACATCATCCATCTTTGTTGCTTCAATATCTTCTTGATTATGCATTAAATTAATCAATATTCACCTCTAACTTGAACTGTTATAGAAAAACAGAAAAAGTTTCAACTATCCCACAAAGATAGATTTAAACTGAAAGATTCAATGGTAACTCCTTTCTCTGTCCATTCCCATTCACGTATGTACATATTTATCCACAAGATATTTACAAATTGCCACCTTATATAATATTAATAATTACAACTTAATCCTTATTCTAATGTACCCCCTCAGTCTAAGGAGGAGGATTTTGAATACTTAGACTGGATCGAAAATCAGAGAATAATACTCTTGGTAGTCCTTTGGTGAAGATATCTGCAAAATTGTATCGGGAGGGGACATGAAGAACCCGAATGTGGCCTTTCTGCACTTTTTCACGAACGAAGTGAATATCGAGCTCAATGTGTTTCGTGCGTTGATGTTGGACGGGGTTTTCTGACATGTACACTGATGTTGTCACTATAGACAAGAGAGGTGCGCTGAGGAGGAAAGCCTAACTCAAGGAGCAAATTTCGAATCCAACAAATTTCGGCAACAACATTAGCGACTCCTCTATATTCAGCTTCTGCACTGGATCTGGAGATAGTAGATTGGCGTTTAGAGGACCAAGATAGAAGATTATCCCCCAAGAATACACAGTAACCAGATGTTGACCGACGGGTGTCAGGGCAACCGGCCCAATCGACATCAGTGTAAGCAGTAAGAACAGACACAGGAGAGGATCGTAAATGTAGACCCATTTGAAGAGTACCTTTAATGTATCGTAAGATCCGTTTGAGAGCATGAAGGTGACAGGTGCGTGGGGCATTCATATGCATACATATTTGTTGAACAGCATAGGAGATGTCAGGGCGGGTGAATGTTAGGTATTGTAGAGCACCAGCTAGACTACGATAGGTCGTAGGGTCATCAATAAGATCGCCTGCATTGGTGCTCAATTTGCCTAGAGTGTCAACCGGGGTGTGTACTGGGTTACAATTTGACATATTGGCACGTTTAAGAAGTTCTTGAGCATACTGTTGTTGAGATAAAAAGAGACCTTGCGGTCACCTAGTAACAGATATGCCCAAAAAATAGTGCAGAGGTCCGAGATCTTTCATTGCAAATTCGGTTGAGAGTTGTTTCATCACAAGAGTCTTAAGGATGGGAGAAGACGTGATAAGAAAAATGTCGTCCACATAAAGTAATAAATAAGCCATGTCGTGCCCATGGCGATAGGTGAACAATGAATGATCACAAGAGCTTGAACGAAACCCCATAGTGGTGACATAATCGGTGAAGCGTTGATACCATGCCCGGGGGGCTTGTTTAAGTCCATAAAGTGATTTCTTCAAGCAGCAGACATGATTGGGATATTTAGGATCCCGAAATCCTGGGGGCTGATGCATATAAACCGTCTCTGAGAGATACCCATGGAGAAAAGCATTTTTGACATCAAGTTGAGTAATGTCCCAATTGTGAAATAAAGCAA
The DNA here is from genome assembly GCA_009363875.1 of Mikania micrantha. Classification (NCBI taxonomy): domain Eukaryota; kingdom Viridiplantae; phylum Streptophyta; class Magnoliopsida; order Asterales; family Asteraceae; genus Mikania; species Mikania micrantha. The sequence goes on from CM018692.1 coordinate 35,921,387, forward strand.
TACTTAAAACTGTCCGTATGGTGGCAGGTTTTACAACTGGACTAAACGTCTCATGACAATCGATCCCCACTTGTTGAGATCTCCCATCACATACTAGTCTGGCCTTGTAACGCTCAAGTGACCCATCAGATTTAGTTTTATGTCTGAAAATCCACATGCACCGAATGACATTCATTGTTGAGTGACGCGGAACTAACTCCCAAGTCTTATTATCGATAAGAGCATTAAACTCATCAGTCATGGCATGGTTCCAAACAGGAGAGGCTAAGGCTTCGGATGGATTACGTGGGATTGGTTCAAAGGATGTGGAAGCATGAAGGTTAAGTAGGGTACGTGGTTTAGAATTACCTGTCATGCTGCGGGTTTGGATTGTGCGAGTAGGTGGGGGAGGTGGTGGAGGTGGTGGTGTTGGTATAGTTGAGTCAGGTGATGGTGGGGCGGTAGTGGTTGGTTGGGGAGGTGTAGGTTTTGGTTTTCTGGAGAAAGTCTTTAAGGGTTCAGTGGATGGTGGCTTGAGGGGGATTTTGGAAGCGTCAAGAGTGGTGAAAGATGGGGTTGGGTTGGATGTGGGAGATTGGATATTGCTCGACCCAGAGGATGGCACCGATGATGGAACGGAGGCCCAAAGATGAGGATGCAAGCCTGAGGAAGTGGAATGAAGAAAGTCATAAGATGGTAGAGGAGAGTTAGTTTTGGAAAAAGGGAAAACCTGTTCATCAAAAAGGACATGACGAGAGATGAAGAGTTTGTGTGATGAAAGATCATAGCATTTATACCCCTTGTGATTGGAGGGGTAGCCAAGAAAAACACACGGAGAAGACCGATTATGAAGTTTATTGATGGTGTTAGAGGGAATCAAGGGGTAGCAGAGGCATCCAAAGGTGCGAAGATGAGTGTAAGTGGTTCGTTTATGGTAAAGGAGGTATGTGGGAGTTTGATGACCTTTAATCTTCGAGGGAAGGATGTTGAGCAAATAAGTTGCCATCTGAAGTGCGTGGTGCTAGAATGTGGGGGGAACAGAAGATTGTGTAAGGAGGGTCCGAATGATATTATTGATAGAGCGAATTTTTCGTTCAGCTTTGCCATTTTGAGAAGAAGTGTGGGGGCAAGAGAATCTAAATAACATACCATTTTGAGCACAGAAAGAGTGAAAGTAGGTGTTATTGTACTCAGTGCCATTGTCACACTGAAAAGTTTTGATGTCTCTTTCGAATTGTGTTTTAATCATCTTGTGAAAGTTAAGAAAGATTTGAAAAACATTTGATTTATTCGACAATGGGTATGTCCATAAAAAATTGGTAAAGTCATCAAGAAACAATATGTAATAACGGTGACCCCCCGAGCTAAGTATCGTGGAAGTCCATAAATCACTATGCAAGATATCAAAGGTAAAGAAGTAGTAGACAGAGAATCATAAAACGGCAATCTAGTATGTTTGCCAAAAACACATGACTGGCACAAACGTTTATCAAACACTTTAGCAACTGAAATAGAATGTTCTTTATTTAAAACACGAAGTAAAGACGAGCCCGGATGTCCCAAGCGTCGGTGCCATAAGTCCTGGGATAGAGCAGCAAAAGTGGTTGGTGTAGTGAACTGAGCAGCTGGTAAGGAGAGTGGATATAAGTCACCAGTGCTGTTACATCGGAGGATAGGTATCCGAGTCTGGTAATCCTTCACCAGAAAACCAAAGGGATCAAATTCAATGGATATCATATTATCAGTTGTAAGACGACGCACAGACAATAAGTTTTTAATAAGATGAGGGGCAAGTAAAATATTGTTCAGTTGTAAAGGTGGAAAGGGGGGGTTTAAGGGTGGTACTGCCAGTACCAAGAATGGGAATTTTAAAACCATTTCCCACAACTATGTGGTTCATGATGCTATTATTGACATAAGATGAGAGTTTACCTGTTGTATTAGACATATGATTTGTCGCACCTGTGTCAAGATACCAAGACTGATCTGGATTGAGTGTCATCGTGTGCAAGGCCTGCTCAATGTTAGTGGGCATGTAGGTATTGTCAAATGAAGCATATGCTTGGGATGGAGCAGCCCCAAGGATTCCTGGTGAGCGTGAGGGTGGTCGGGTGGCAGGAGTAGTTGGGTAAGGACATGGTGGAGTATTCCAGGTTGGTGAAGACCAAGACCATTGTTGGGAATTTGCTGTCACACCCCGAGCCGGCGGGGTTGGATCGGAGTCCCCGCCGGGCGGAAGGTTCCCGGGGCGTGATATCGTGGGTGATAATCATGATGATCAGATTGTTTACATGGCATCAACGTTTAAGAATATCTAAAGCACAATCAAATGATATATAGGATTACAAAGTTAAATTACAATAGCAATGTTCTGCAATTTAACCAAGTAAACCTAACCAAAAGAATCAAATGTTTATATCTTGTAGTTATGCAAGATATCAAAAGTATAGTATATCATCAACAAAAGATGTGCTTCTCCAAAAGTCTACTAGGTCCTCTATCTGGGCAACCTAGTATGCATATCCAAAAGCTTAAGCTTAAACCTGTCCTTCACCTGAGAAAGCATGTAAAAAGATCAAGTCAACACAACGGTTGGTGAGTTCATATAGTTTATAAGTTTAAAAATAGTTTCACAAACCTCCTTCGGTAAAACCTTAACCTCATTAACTCCACCTGTAATATCCAAGTCGGTATGCTTATATATAGGGCATATGTAAGGGAACAAGCCCTAGCCAACATCCCACCACATACTAACCCGGATATGACATTGTTGTTAATAATAATTAAGCATTTTACCTACCAAACAACTCAATCCTCATCAAAGCCTTTGTTATCTGTTTCAATGTTTTCATGTCTAATGTATTCGTACGTGTCAGTTTCTCATCATGTTTATCAAGCATCATAGATTCACACACACATAGTTTAGCAATTACATATCTCCTATAAGCAGACAAAAGCTCTGGAATACCAGTAGTTTAGCAATTACATGTCTCTTATATAGATAACAGCTTAGCATTCAACAAGTTCATGTTTAGCCTTTACATACCTCTTATAAGCGGACAAAAGCTCTGGAATACCAGACGTTCAGCAATTACATGTCCCTTATAACCAGGTAATAGCTCCGTAACGTTACGTTTATGTTTAGCCTTTACATACCTCATATAAGCCGACACAAGCTCTGGAATACCAGACGTTCAGCAATTACGTGTCCCTTATAACCAGGTAATAGCTTAGAATCGATACTTTCATGTTTAGCCTTTACATACCTCATATAAGCTGACAAAAGCTCTGGAATACCAGACGTTCAGCAATTACATGTCACTTATAACCAGGTAATAGCTGAGTATCATTACGTTTATGTTATTACATGTATCTCACCCCATAGGTACAAGCTCTGGAATACCAGACGTTCAGCAATTACGTAGTCTATGGTTAGATACATGTATGATGGCCTAGTAGCATGTAATAGTATCAAGTCTCATGTAATTGAATCAAGTATCATGTATTTGTATCATGTCTCATGTAATTGAATCACATCTCATGTAATTGAATCAAGTCTCATGTAATTGTATCAAGTGTCATGTAATCGTATCCAGTATCATGTATTTGTATCATGTCTCATGTAATTGAATCACATCGCATGTAATTGAATCAAGTATCATGTATTTGTATCATGTCTCATGTATTTGAATCAAGTCTCATGTAATTGTATCAAGAATCATGTAATCGTATCAAGTAATCAACAATTTATTTTAAGCATCAAGCTTAAAATAAAGGTTTCCATCATAAGCAATCATGTTTATGTTTAAAGCATTAAATAACATTTTGATAAAAATGTTTAACATGCTTCTCAGTCCCGAATTTAAAACAAATAAGTTTGCAAGGGGACAAATGAACTCACCTTAGGTCCGAAGTGCTTGACTTAAGTAGAATAAGAATGTACGCACTCTTGGTTTGCTCTTGTTTTGTTGTTCACGTTCCTGTATTGATTTAATAGTGTTTGTACTTATAAGCATTTGTTTGTAAAGATTCGTTGTATAAATATGTGTTAGTGTTAGCCCTAAAGTTGGCTAACACTTGTGACTCATGGTCTCGATTCGGCCCATATTTCTTATGTTGTAATTGATTATTAACTCATGACTTGATGTTGTGTACTTAGACTAACTCCACTCTTGTATAAGCTTCATACTTTATGATTCGTTAACTTCATGAAATCGCAATCATAATTACCTTTTTGATAGACGGCGTCGTGAAAGTAATCTCAATTGCGTTATTATAGTGGATTAGGTTATAAAATAAGTCATGTGGGCCGAATATTAGACCATGGGCCAATTGGGCCAACATGGGCCGATTAGATGTTTACTTAACCAAATACCCACTGTTGGGCCAAATCAATAATATTGGGCCAATTATCTGCAAATGGGCCGAATAATTGCAATAGACCCAAATCCGATTCTAATGGGCTTTAGGCCTGATCAACCATTATGGCCCATTTAAAGTTTGTGTTGAAGCATGCTATTGGGCCGAATCAATTGTATGGGCTGATTAATGATGGGCCAGTGATTTGGGCCGAAAAATGAAGCTGAAATAGAATGAATATGGACTTTGTTGGGCCGAAATGGTTGTGTTGGATTGAAACAATGATAATGGGCCTGTAACAGAATACAATTGGGCCAAGACTTTGGCCGGTTACTTGATCTGCTCATCAATCGAAGGAAAAAGGGTTCCATGGCAGCGAACCTATCTGGCTAAGTAGACCAGGGTTCGGCCCTATGCAGTTCTGGGTTCGTGGCATGTGGGTTCGCCACTGGCTAGAGTTCGGCACCCTACAAGGGTTCGGCTTCAAGAAGGCTCGCAGAAGTAAAGGTTCGTCGGGATCTTGCATGTCCACAGGGTTCGGCTAAAGAATGGTTCGTAACTCAGCTGGGTTCGGTGGTAGTTGGTTCCAGGTAGGGTTCGTCTACTCCATGGGTTCGGCACCCGAGTAAGGGTTCGCAAGGTGATGAGCTAACAGGTTCATGGTCGGCACACCAGGGTTCGGCCATAGCTGTGGCTCACGAACCCTGGTTCGGTCATCATCATCTCCATGGAGTTCATCAACTACGAGCCACGAATCACATTGAGAAGAGCGGTTAGCTGTGCGTGACTAAAAAGGATGGTGTTAAGGTCCGGCTAAGGCCCTCGTCGAGTACATACACATAAAACCCTATTTCTTACACACTTGAGAGCTTCATACCTCGGATTTTTGCTGTGTAAACCACCAGATCGTCTGTACTTCCTTGTAGAGGGCTTCGAGATGGTCGTTTAGGCGAAAGAATCACTCGAATCGGTTAAGTAACGAGGGAGATATGAAGGATTGAAGTTTGAATTTTGTAGTGAGAGAGAGGGTTCGTGAGTGGCTTCAAGAGAGAGAATGTGGCTGGTTGAAAATGAGTAAAACACCACATTTGGTGCTTAAATACCCCACGGGTATTCGGGTCCGTTTCGGTTGCTCGGTTCACGGTTTTGTCGCGTATCCGGCGCGTTACGCGCGTTTTTCGTAAGATAAAACAAAGTGAATATTTTAGGATGACCAAATTATAAATATTACTAGGAATTATATTAAATATCGTTACGTATAAATAAATATCAGATTTTAATAGTTTACGCGCTTTGCTTAATTTTAACGTTTAGATAATTTGATCGCGATTAAAATTAAGATAGTTAAAGTTAAATTATTTTAAGATGAGTTTCAAAATTGTAAAATAAGAAATATAATATTTCTTTGAAATTATGATCGTTCGTGTCGTTATTCGATTTCGTTATCATTTCATCAGATCGCGTCACCATCGCGCGTATTCGTTCGAATCGTCATTCGAACGAACACGTCGATGGTTTGGCTTTCTGATTCTTGTTTTCTACTGTTAAGTCATTATTTCAGAACGTTAAACTGTCAGAATTATTCGTACAGATCGTCACCTATACGAATAACACGTCGGTTTAGCATTCTGAAACGACAACTGTTAAGGTTTTGTTTTGTTAAACCTCACATACGTTTATACAACTAATATCACATCATGTATTCGTGTTTCAACACTGTGTTGTCTGACATGTTTTAGACTGTTTAACCCTAAGGTTTCAGTCAGATTCAGACAATCGTTTAATAGTTTCATGCCAATCAGATGTATAAATAGTCTAAATATAGTTTAACGAAATGTGTACCTGAATCACTGTACATGTTTACTGTTACGATCACTGTTCCGGCACGCGTCCGGCACTGATGTTACAGTCTCCCCTTGTTAGAGAAATTTCGTCCCGAAATTTAAGACTCGTTATTCGGTACGACTTCCTCGGCAAAGAGTTGGGGATACTTGTTTCTCATGTGATCTTCACGTTCCCAAGTAAACTCAGGTCCGCGCTTTGAGTTCCAACGAACTTTAACGATAGGAATACGACTTCGTCTCAGTTGCTTGACTTTACGATCCATAATCTCCAATGGTTCTTCAACAGAACGTAAGTGTTCATCCAGTTGAATTTCTTCAACTGGTATGATAAGTGTTTCATCAGCAAGGCATTTCTTCAAGTTTGAGACGTGAAACACGTCATGTACACCACTAAGTTCATCCGGTAAGCTCAATCTGTAAGCCACAGGACCAATACGTTCAATGATCTCGAACGGTCCCACGTATCGTGGTGTCAGTTTACCTTTCTTTGCGAATCGAACTACGCCCTTCCATGGGGAAACCTTTAACATAACACGATCTCCCACTTGGAATTCCAACGGCTTGCGCCGTTTATCAGCATAGCTCTTTTGTCTACTTCGTGTTGCTTGTAGTCTTTGCTGTATCTGAGCAATCTTGTCTGTAGTTTCTTGAATAAGTTCTGGCCCAGTGATACGATTATCTCCCACTTCCGACCAACAGATCGGTGACCGACATTTGCGACCATAAAGAGCCTCAAATGGAGCACAACCGATGCTGCTGTGATAACTGTTGTTGTAGGAGAACTCGATTAGTGGCAAGTGGGAATCCCAATTACCACCGAAGTCTAGAACACAAGTTCTTAACATATCCTCCAGGGTTTGGATAGTACGTTCGCTTTGACCATCCGTTTGTGGATGATAAGCCGTACTCAAGTTTAATTGCGTCCCTAGAGATCTCTGCAATGATTGCCAGAACCTTGATGTAAATCTGCTATCACGATCTGAAATGATAGACAATGGCACACCATGGCGTACCACTATCTCGTTGATGTAAAGCTTTGCTAGTTTATCCATCGTGTACGTTTCTCGCATTGGCAAGAAATGAGCAGACTTGGTTAATCGATCAACGATAACCCAAATGGTATCATGTCCACTGGAAGTGCGGGGTAGCTTGGTAACAAAGTCCATAGCTATCTGTTCCCACTTCCATAGTGGTATTTCAGGCTGTTCCAGCAAACCAGATGGTTTCTGGTGTTCCGCCTTCACCTTAGCACACGTAAGGCATCTACCAACATACTCAGCGATGTCTTTCTTCATACCCGGCCACCAATAGAATGCACGTAAGTCTTGGTACATCTTATCAGCACCGGGATGCACAGAGTACTTGGTCTTGTGTGCTTCATCAAAAATAAGTTTCCTTAACTCATCTACTGCAGGAATCCAGATACGATCCTTGAAGTAAACAAGTCCATCGGGTTTTGTTTCCAAATGTTTCTCCACACCGCAATCTAAGTCTTTCTTCAAGTTTCCTCGTTCAATTGCTTCCTGTTGTGATTGCCTAATGTGATCGTGTAAACTTGTCTGCACAGTCATTCCCATTGCTCTGACGCGCAAGGGTTTAACCCGTTCCTTCCGGCTCAAGGCATCTGCAACAACGTTTGCCTTGCCCGGATGGTACTTAATCACACAGTCATAGTCATTCAGAAGTTCAACCCAACGTCGCTGTCGCATGTTGAGTTCCTTCTGATCGAATATGTGTTGCAGACTTTTATGGTCTGTAAATATGGTACACTTGGTTCCATATAAGTAATGCCTCCAGATTTTCAGTGCAAACACCACTGCTCCCAATTCCAGATCATGAGTTGTGTAGTTCTTCTCATGAATCTTTAATTGTCTCGAAGCATAGGCAATGACTTTGTCCCGCTGCATAAGTACACAGCCAAGTCCCTGATGAGATGCATCACAATAAACAACAAAATCATCACAACCATCTGGGAGGGATAAGATCGGAGCATCACATAGCTTTTGTTTCAATGTTTGAAAGGCTTCTTCTTGTTTTTGTTCCCAAATGAACGGTTCGCTTTTCTGTGTTAGCTTCGTGAGTGGCAGAGCTATCTTAGAAAAGTTTGAAATAAACCTTCTGTAATAGCCTGCTAAGCCTAGAAAAGAACGTATCTCCGTAGGTGTCTTCGGAGTGTCCCAATCTTTTATTGCTTCGATCTTGGCAGGATCAACGTGAATTCCCTCACTGTTAACAACGTGGCCTAGGAATTGAACCTCTTTTAACCAAAACTCACACTTAGAGAATTTGGCATAGAGTTTCTCTTCCTTTAACAGTTCCAAGATCGTTCTCAGATGTTGCTCGTGTTCTGCTTTGCTTTTAGAATAGATCAATATGTCATCAATGAAAACAATAACAAATTGATCTAAGTACGGCTTACACACACGGTTCATGAGATCCATGAAAACCGCAGGTGCATTCGTCAAACCAAAAGGCATCACCATGAACTCGTAATGCCCGTATCTGGTACGAAACGCCGTCTTGGGTATGTCTTCGTCTTGTACTCTAAGCTGATGATATCCGGAACGCAGATCGATCTTCGAAAAGTACTGAGCTCCTTGCAACTGATCAAATAAATCATCAATCCTCGGTAATGGATACCGATTCTTGATGGTTAATTTGTTTAGCTCCCTGTAGTCTATGCACATCCGAAAGGATCCATCCTTCTTTTTCACGAACAAAACCGGAGCTCCCCAAGGTGAGTAGCTCGGTCGGATGAAACCTTTATCAAGTAGCTCCTGTAATTGGTTAGATAACTCCTGCATCTCCGAAGGTGCTAACCTATAAGGAGATTTAGCAACAGGCGTTGCTCCAGGAATCAGGTCAATACGAAACTCTACCGGTCGCACAGGAGGCAAACCAGGTAGATCTTCAGGAAACACCTCAGGATATTCTCTCACTATCGGTACGTCTTGTAATGTTTTCTTGTCTTTGTCTTTCTCCACCACATGAGCCAAGAATGCTATGCACTTCTTTTGCAGACACTTACGCGCTTTTATGCATGATATGATCTTTACGTTTCTCTTGGCTTGATCCCCACGAACTTCCAATACACGATCATCCGTTACTGGAATCCGAAGTAGCTTCTCGGAACAGATGACTTCAACTCGATTGAGTGAGAGCCAATCCATCCCCACAATGATATCGAAACTGCCCAACTCCATCGGCAACAGGTCGATGGAAAATGTATGATCTACGAGTGTAAGTGGGCAGTTCCTAAGTATAGTGCTAACTGTAACTTGTTTCCCATTAGCTACTTCAATAATGTAAGGGGAGTCTAAAGTATTCTCAATAAGACTAAGTTGTCGTGCAAAATCAGATGAAATAAAACTCTGGTCTGCACCAGTATCAAATAGTATGGATGCATAAGAGTCATGTAAAAGAAATGTACCAGTGACCACATTTGGGTCCTGACGTGCAGCATTAGCTCCAATAACAAAAGCTCGTCCTCTAGGTGCTTGTGCTCCTGGTTGCACCTTCTTTGGACAGTTGCGAGAGAAATGACCCATTTCCCCGCAGTTGTAGCATCCTCTGTTGTTGTTATTGCCTGGGTTCTGTGGTGGTGGTGGTAGTGCTCTTGTTGCAGTGTTGGTTGCTTGATTCACCGCAAAGCGACATTTGTTAACCCAGTGGCCATACCGGCCACAATTCGTGCACTTCCTGCATTGAGCACCAACAGGATGATGATACTTGCAGTTTGTGCACTGGGGATATTCCCCTCCATAACCCCTAGTAGTAGGATTGACAGGTGCTGCAGGTGCCTGTCGCAGAGGGGTAACGGCTGCATAATTCTTGACAACCTTTTGTTTCTTTTTCTGATGGTACTCGGGCTTCTTCGATGTTGTTTCTTTGACTTTTCCAGCATCATCTTTCAAGACTCCAGACTTTACCATTACCTTGGTAAGCTTAGCAGAGAGGGAAATGGCTGACTCCAAAGTAGCAGGATATGAACCCAGTACAACGCTTTGTATACATGAAGGTAGTCCTGCCACATAGCGATCAATTAGTTTCTCCAAGGTCGGTACCATTTCTGGCACCAGGGCTACCAGTTCATGATAGCGATTGGTAAAAGTCATATGATCAGCTCCCTTCATCTCATGATTCGAGAGCTCAATTTCCAGTTGTTGTAGTTCATGTTTCGGGCAAAACTCATTCCTCAGAAGAAGTTTAAATTCTGCCCAGGGCATCGCCATTGCTTCATCTCTTCCCTTGGCCCTTATCTGTGCGTTCCACCAAGTCAAAGCTCGCTTGCTGAAAGAACCAGCTGCATAGCGAACTTTGTGATGTTCTGGACAACCGCTGATGTCCAAAGTATTTTCCATTTTCTCAAGCCATTGGATCAGTCCAACAGCTCCTTCGACTCCTGTGAAGCTTGGGGGTTTGCATGCTACAAAAGACTTGTAGGAGCAGTCAGAAGTATGGCTAGTGCTTCCACTAACCTCCCCGGTAGTATGACCAGAAGTGTGGCCCTGTCCTTGAATTCGATTTATCATCTCAGGGATGACATCTTTCAGTTGACTCGTTAGTTGAGTACTCAGCAGTGTCGCCAAAGCGATAGTAGTAGGATCCAGTGTCTGAACATTGCTTGAGCCTGGTGGTGGAGAGTGCGGAGGAGGAGGAGGTGGCGGTGGTGAATCCGGTGGTGTAGGAGTCGATGAGTGAGGAGCAGAGACTTGCGGGGTAGGTTGTTTTCTTGGCGGCATTCTGATCATAACCAAAAGAATTTGGTTAGTGCAATGATCGAACGCAGAAAACATAATGCAAACTTAAGTCTTAAGTTCTCTACATGTGGGTCCCTAAGTTATAGTCTAGGCCAAACCGATTAAGTAAATGACCTAATATTCTCTATAACCTTGTGCTCTGATACCAATCTGTCACACCCCGAGCCGGCGGGGTTGGATCGGAGTCCCCGCCGGGCGGAAGGTTCCCGGGGCGTGATATCGTGGGTGATAATCATGATGATCAGATTGTTTACATGGCATCAACGTTTAAGAATATCTAAAGCACAATCAAATGATATATAGGATTACAAAGTTAAATTACAATAGCAATGTTCTGCAATTTAACCAAGTAAACCTAACCAAAAGAATCAAATGTTTATATCTTGTAGTTATGCAAGATATCAAAAGTATAGTATATCATCAACAAAAGATGTGCTTCTCCAAAAGTCTACTAGGTCCTCTATCTGGGCAACCTAGTATGCATATCCAAAAGCTTAAGCTTAAACCTGTCCTTCACCTGAGAAAGCATGTAAAAAGATCAAGTCAACACAACGGTTGGTGAGTTCATATAGTTTATAAGTTTAAAAATAGTTTCACAAACCTCCTTCGGTAAAACCTTAACCTCATTAACTCCACCTGTAATATCCAAGTCGGTATGCTTATATATAGGGCATATGTAAGGGAACAAGCCCTAGCCAACATCCCACCACATACTAACCCGGATATGACATTGTTGTTAATAATAATTAAGCATTTTACCTACCAAACAACTCAATCCTCATCAAAGCCTTTGTTATCTGTTTCAATGTTTTCATGTCTAATGTATTCGTACGTGTCAGTTTCTCATCATGTTTATCAAGCATCATAGATTCACACACACATAGTTTAGCAATTACATATCTCCTATAAGCAGACAAAAGCTCTGGAATACCAGTAGTTTAGCAATTACATGTCTCTTATATAGATAACAGCTTAGCATTCAACAAGTTCATGTTTAGCCTTTACATACCTCTTATAAGCGGACAAAAGCTCTGGAATACCAGACGTTCAGCAATTACATGTCCCTTATAACCAGGTAATAGCTCCGTAACGTTACGTTTATGTTTAGCCTTTACATACCTCATATAAGCCGACACAAGCTCTGGAATACCAGACGTTCAGCAATTACGTGTCCCTTATAACCAGGTAATAGCTTAGAATCGATACTTTCATGTTTAGCCTTTACATACCTCATATAAGCTGACAAAAGCTCTGGAATACCAGACGTTCAGCAATTACATGTCACTTATAACCAGGTAATAGCTGAGTATCATTACGTTTATGTTATTACATGTATCTCACCCCATAGGTACAAGCTCTGGAATACCAGACGTTCAGCAATTACGTAGTCTATGGTTAGATACATGTATGATGGCCTAGTAGCATGTAATAGTATCAAGTCTCATGTAATTGAATCAAGTATCATGTATTTGTATCATGTCTCATGTAATTGAATCACATCTCATGTAATTGAATCAAGTCTCATGTAATTGTATCAAGTGTCATGTAATCGTATCCAGTATCATGTATTTGTATCATGTCTCATGTAATTGAATCACATCGCATGTAATTGAATCAAGTATCATGTATTTGTATCATGTCTCATGTATTTGAATCAAGTCTCATGTAATTGTATCAAGAATCATGTAATCGTATCAAGTAATCAACAATTTATTTTAAGCATCAAGCTTAAAATAAAGGTTTCCATCATAAGCAATCATGTTTATGTTTAAAGCATTAAATAACATTTTGATAAAAATGTTTAACATGCTTCTCAGTCCCGAATTTAAAACAAATAAGTTTGCAAGGGGACAAATGAACTCACCTTAGGTCCGAAGTGCTTGACTTAAGTAGAATAAGAATGTACGCACTCTTGGTTTGCTCTTGTTTTGTTGTTCACGTTCCTGTATTGATTTAATAGTGTTTGTACTTATAAGCATTTGTTTGTAAAGATTCGTTGTATAAATATGTGTTAGTGTTAGCCCTAAAGTTGGCTAACACTTGTGACTCATGGTCTCGATTCGGCCCATATTTCTTATGTTGTAATTGATTATTAACTCATGACTTGATGTTGTGTACTTAGACTAACTCCACTCTTGTATAAGCTTCATACTTTATGATTCGTTAACTTCATGAAATCGCAATCATAATTACCTTTTTGATAGACGGCGTCGTGAAAGTAATCTCAATTGCGTTATTATAGTGGATTAGGTTATAAAATAAGTCATGTGGGCCGAATATTAGACCATGGGCCAATTGGGCCAACATGGGCCGATTAGATGTTTACTTAACCAAATACCCACTGTTGGGCCAAATCAATAATATTGGGCCAATTATCTGCAAATGGGCCGAATAATTGCAATAGACCCAAATCCGATTCTAATGGGCTTTAGGCCTGATCAACCATTATGGCCCATTTAAAGTTTGTGTTGAAGCATGCTATTGGGCCGAATCAATTGTATGGGCTGATTAATGATGGGCCAGTGATTTGGGCCGAAAAATGAAGCTGAAATAGAATGAATATGGACTTTGTTGGGCCGAAATGGTTGTGTTGGATTGAAACAATGATAATGGGCCTGTAACAGAATACAATTGGGCCAAGACTTTGGCCGGTTACTTGATCTGCTCATCAATCGAAGGAAAAAGGGTTCCATGGCAGCGAACCTATCTGGCTAAGTAGACCAGGGTTCGGCCCTATGCAGTTCTGGGTTCGTGGCATGTGGGTTCGCCACTGGCTAGAGTTCGGCACCCTACAAGGGTTCGGCTTCAAGAAGGCTCGCAGAAGTAAAGGTTCGTCGGGATCTTGCATGTCCACAGGGTTCGGCTAAAGAATGGTTCGTAACTCAGCTGGGTTCGGTGGTAGTTGGTTCCAGGTAGGGTTCGTCTACTCCATGGGTTCGGCACCCGAGTAAGGGTTCGCAAGGTGATGAGCTAACAGGTTCATGGTCGGCACACCAGGGTTCGGCCATAGCTGTGGCTCACGAACCCTGGTTCGGTCATCATCATCTCCATGGAGTTCATCAACTACGAGCCACGAATCACATTGAGAAGAGCGGTTAGCTGTGCGTGACTAAAAAGGATGGTGTTAAGGTCCGGCTAAGGCCCTCGTCGAGTACATACACATAAAACCCTATTTCTTACACACTTGAGAGCTTCATACCTCGGATTTTTGCTGTGTAAACCACCAGATCGTCTGTACTTCCTTGTAGAGGGCTTCGAGATGGTCGTTTAGGCGAAAGAATCACTCGAATCGGTTAAGTAACGAGGGAGATATGAAGGATTGAAGTTTGAATTTTTGTAGTGAGAGAGAGGGTTCGTGAGTGGCTTCAAGAGAGAGAATGTGGCTGGTTGAAAATGAGTAAAACACCACATTTGGTGCTTAAATACCCCACGGGTATTCGGGTCCGTTTCGGTTGCTCGGTTCACGGTTTTGTCGCGTATCCGGCGCGTTACGCGCGTTTTTCGTAAGATAAAACAAAGTGAATATTTTAGGATGACCAAATTATAAATATTACTAGGAATTATATTAAATATCGTTACGTATAAATAAATATCAGATTTTAATAGTTTACGCGCTTTGCTTAATTTTAACGTTTAGATAATTTGATCGCGATTAAAATTAAGATAGTTAAAGTTAAATTATTTTAAGATGAGTTTCAAAATTGTAAAATAAGAAATATAATATTTCTTTGAAATTATGATCGTTCGTGTCGTTATTCGATTTCGTTATCATTTCATCAGATCGCGTCACCATCGCGCGTATTCGTTCGAATCGTCATTCGAACGAACACGTCGATGGTTTGGCTTTCTGATTCTTGTTTTCTACTGTTAAGTCATTATTTCAGAACGTTAAACTGTCAGAATTATTCGTACAGATCGTCACCTATACGAATAACACGTCGGTTTAGCATTCTGAAACGACAACTGTTAAGGTTTTGTTTTGTTAAACCTCACATACGTTTATACAACTAATATCACATCATGTATTCGTGTTTCAACACTGTGTTGTCTGACATGTTTTAGACTGTTTAACCCTAAGGTTTCAGTCAGATTCAGACAATCGTTTAATAGTTTCATGCCAATCAGATGTATAAATAGTCTAAATATAGTTTAACGAAATGTGTACCTGAATCACTGTACATGTTTACTGTTACGATCACTGTTCCGGCACGCGTCCGGCACTGATGTTACATTTGCCCAAGGAGGCTGCTGAGAAGATGGAAATGATTGAGAAAATGGTCTAAATTGACCATAATGTCCACGTCCACGGGACCGACCACGGCCACGGCCCCGACCACAACCAACTCGACCACGGTTAGAATTATCAATGTGTCCACTCCCCCATTGACGTTGTTGATGCTTATCATAGGCTGGTTGTGACTGAGTTTGTGGTGGTGGTAAGGGTTCTAGTGGTTTTGGATTGGTAGATAGAAGAGCAGTGCTAGTAGACTGATGTTGTTTTCGAGTTTCCTCTAAGATCAATTGAGAACGAGCGGTGTAGAAATCAGGGAGGGGTTTGGTTTGTTGAAGAACTGTTGCAATGCCCTCATATTGTGCACTGAGACCACCAATAAGTAGTAGAACCAATCGTTGATTAGTGACAGGAGCATCAACATTGGCCAATTGATCAGCTATCATTTTGAGTGCCTGACAGTATGCAGAAATACTTGAAAATGAGTCTAGTTTGGTATTAGAAAATTTATTTTCCAAGTATAAGGCACGAGAGGGTTTGCTGTCGATGAATAAGTGCTCAAGGGCCTGCCAAGCTTGAGCAGCCGTACTGTTAGGGGTGATTATAGTGAGAAGGAGATCACTGGAAATAGTTCCATAAATCCATTGCAAAACGATAGCATCCAATCTGTCCCAATCGACACCTGGTTTAACAGATGACTCAGAGGGAGGCGAAATAATATGATCAATCACCTGATAAGCACGACAATGGATCTTGAATAATTCTACCCATGAAGTGTAGTGTGCATCTTCCATGCCAAGAACAATGGGTATGTAGTTTTTGATGTTATTGACGGTGACAGCAGGGTGTATTGTAGCGGAGATCGTAGAGGAGCTGCTGCTAGAAGAGCTTGAATTAGTAGACATCGGGATTGAGTGGGAGAGAAGATGACCACCGATGCTTGAAACTTAAATTAGGGCAGGAGACAGGGAAGCAGCGGTCGTCGGCGGAGGCTTGAGCCTGCAATTGGGGCTTCGGAGAGCAGGGGACGGAGGAGCGGGGGAGACGAATCACCGGTAACGATCAGAGGCCCCAATCGATTGGCGCTCTGATACCATGAAAGATTCAATGGTAACTCCTTTCTCTGTCCATTCCCATTCACGTATGTACATATTTATCCACAAGATATTTACAAATTGCCACCTTATATAATATTAATAATTACAACTTAATCCTTATTCTAATATAAACTTTGTGCCTTAAGGAATGGATATCCCATACAATTATCAATTTATTCCCATTTAGATTTGTCAAAATTCTCATAGTTTTTAACCGATTTAATAAACGTATATAAATCAAGTAAATGTATTTCGTCACCGTTGTTCGTTTAAAAAAACCATGCAATAACCTCAATGTACTGATTTTATAAATGCTTCTTGTATTTCATTACATAGTTTGGAGTATTAAGCATATCAAGAAACAATTAGCACTTTCTAACGAATTGATAATGATAGTAACAAGATTATTATTTTTATTTATAGTTTGTTGGCTATTAGGGCTGCCATCTTTGATTTGTCACACCCCAACCAAAGCCATAATATGTCAGGCTGCCAGTTTGATTGTTCAAAAGCTGATTGAGTATGTTAAAGTTTAAATACTTCACACATTCGTATTAAATAAATGCAAACATCCATTCATTCAATCATAAAAATCCAAATGCAAGAATTTTCAAATTCAAATTAAAAAATAACTAAACATTTTTTAGATTCAACTGGTCCTCTAAACCTATTCTAAGTCTTTGCCATCATTCTCCACCTTATAATGTTACATATGCAAAATAAAAGGTTAACTATTTGCATAGTTAGTGAACAATTCAAACGATTTAATATAATACGAGAAAATATGCATATGAGGATAAATAAATATAAAACATTATTATTCATTTTTGACATTTCAAACACATTCAATTCTTATTTTAGTATAGCATAGAAGTCACATACTTGACTCCCAAACATAGGGCTCCTAGAAATGCCTAGTCCAAGAATCCATAAACTTGTGGTGATAATCGAGGTGCAACTAGCAGCTCAAATGGACCAACTTTATGATTAACTATTCCAGAACTTTCGGTCATGTTGATCTTCTCATTTGATGGATTTTGAAACTCAAATGCATGTATTATGCTGGCGAGTATCAACTGCAACGATTCTAGAGCAAATGACATACCCAAGCACATTCTTCTACCACTTCCGAACGGAATCAACTCGAAATGCCGACCCTTCACATCAACTTCTTTTTTACTTGTCAAGAACCTCTCAGGCTGGAACTCGAACGGATTGGTCCATATTTGTGGATCATGATGAATCTTCCAAACATTTATCAAAAGGCGGGTCCCTTTAGGGACCATGTAACCGCTTACAATGCAGTCTTCTGTGGACTCATGGGGAACCGAAAGAGGTGCAACAGGATATAGACGCATCGACTCTTTGATAATGGCTTGGAGGTACACCAATTTGCTCATGTCTGATACTTCAACCTTTCTATCTTTTCCAACAAGGTTTTCAAGCTCTTGTTGGGCTTTCTTTAATACCATAGGATTGTTGACTAGTAAAGCTAACGTCCATGTTAGAGTTGCTTCTGTTGTGTCAGTAGCTGCGGAAAATAGTGACTATAAAAGAAAAGAAAAAAAATCAGAAAGGTAGATTGCAGCCAAATTATCATAAAATCTTAACAAATTTACATTTTTTATCTTTTAATTAAAATTAATTTTTCTTCCTTGTTCTTTATTTACAATAAAGGGTTTGTGATGGAGGATATCTAAAGATTACATCACTTGATAGAAATATCGACATCAAAGGATGATCTTTGTTGAAATATGTAATAAACTAAACTATACTACTTTGGGTAAATTATGCCATTATTAGAAAGTGTTTTTGAGTCAAGTACATATTAATTTCCTGTATATAATTGTCTTAAAGTAGGTAAGTTAAATAATTGTCGCTAGAAAGGGCCCTTCCAACAACCCTACATCTTGAGTGTCAATATATGTAATGTAGAACACAAATTCTCAATAAATTCTGTAAGTTAACAAAAACTGTAATTTTATCTAAATTAAAAATAGGCAAATTGGATTTAAATAATCCAAACTTTGACCCATTGGCCGCTGCCGGTCCCAACTATGAAAATCCCCAATAACGGTTCGAACTTTTGACATATTTTCCCGTGGCGGACCGCAGTCAAATAAACCCTAACGGCGTTAACTTTTTTTCGAGTTTCGAACGGATTTTTGAGGGCTTTTGTTCAGATGGAGAATACGAGTCGAATGATGTATAACTTACCTCGAAACGTTGCTTCAAATTCCTAATTTTGGTGTTCAAACTTTCAATTCGTCAAAGAAATCATCAAATTGAGAAATTTGGAGCAACGTTTCGAGGTAAGTTATACGCCATTCGACTCGTATTCTCCGTCTGAACAAAAGCCCTCAAAAATCCATTCGAAATTCGAAAAAAATTTAACGCCGTTAGGGTTTATTTGACGGCAGTCCGCCACTGGAAAATATGTCGAAAGTTCGGACCGTTATTGGGGATTTTCATAGTTGGGACCGGCATCGGCCAATAGGTCAAAGTTTGGATTACTAAATGCGAATTTGCCTTAAAAATAATTAAAAGAAAGCATACCAAGCAGGTAGATTTGACAACATCATCAGCGTTGAACCCATAGAGTTCCTCTTTTGCTGCTTCTTCAACACGGCGTAACAACGCAGCCATGAAGATATCTTGATCCTTGCTCTCATCAACCTGCAATGTGGAGGCATAATTCCTCTTCTTTTTGTGGTCTTCTAACCATCCATTGATTGCAGCATCCATTTCGAGTGCAGTCTTCTTCATCTTCATCTCATAACTCCCTAAATCTAACCACCTTATCCATGGAATGAAATCTGATGGCACAAACTCTCCGACAAGCTGTGCGAACCGCGTAATTGCCTTCAAAAACTGATCTCCGTTTTGCTCACCAGGGGAGAAATGATTGCCAAACATCATCTTCACAACAATGTTGACAACTAATTTTCCAAACCATTGTTTCATGTCAACTATTACTCTTTCAGAGGATCTTGCATTTGTGACCCACGTTCTGTAGATATCCATCATGGATGACTTCACTTCAGAGACTTTGATACGTGCAAGCATTTGAAGGCGATGTTGAGACGTGAGCTCAAGCACGATTAACTTGCGAATCATACGCCAGTACGGTCCATGTGGTGCAAGGCCGACACTTGCATAGTTGTAGCCCATCAGCTCGGTTGCCATGGCTTTTGGTCGGCTAGCGAAGGCTCTATCGTTGGTGGTTAAACACTCTTTAGCCATCTCAGAGCTGCACACAACTAAAACACGATGGACACCAAGTTTGATAGTGAAAATTGGGCCAAACTTATCAGCCATAGATCCCAACACTTTGTGAGCAACTTGAGAACCAGCTAAAAGGTGCAGGTGACCGATTATTGGCCATGATCCAGCAACTTCCGGTAATCGTTTTCCTTTCCCGTTGTTGATCCTCTTAACATCATTTCTTTTTGGGTTAAGATGACCAAAGATAAGAAAACACAATATGCTGGCTACAAAGATTACGAGTAATAAAAGTAAATCCATTATAGTCTTTTTAGAACATAGAAATTAGAGATGATTTTTATAGTGAAGAGAAGGAATTTCCAGTTATGAGGACTCTAGATTTTGCATTTCGTTAGTAAATAATTTATAACGAGGGGCTTCTAGTATCACGAGGTCTTGGGTGACACTTTACACTTAGTTTATGAGGCGAGTTTCCTTTTATAGAGGCCTCGAATCACTTCTGATTTATTGTTGTTTCAAAAGAAAAAAGCAATTCTTTATGGTAAGACATGACATGCATGTGTGGCCACGATAGAGTGAGTGAGTTGTACAAGGCATCACGGATTCACACGTTATAAAGGACAAAAAAACTTGTCATAAATCATATGTGTCGTGTTTCTAGATGGATGGAATTGCCTGTGAAATCCTTAACGAGCTAGGAATTATCAATTGGCGTTAATAGTTATATATTAGTTATAGAGAACCAACATTATATTCAAATGGTTATTTATTATACCGTGTTTAAATAAATAGATAAAAATGCTTTAGTTTTCAATTCTTGTTACTACTTATTGCATCACCCACCCTAGTTACGGTTGGGATGCCACTTATTTCAAATATTTATATGATATTAAGATAACAATTTCCATCCCAAAAAATTAAAAGAAATCTAATCATATGTTTATTATTTTACTGAAATAAAAGATAAGTCTTAAGGGTTGTTTGGTAGATCTGAATCATTAAGTGCTGAATGGTTAAGATGTCTGAATGGTTAAGAGGTTCTGAACCAGTAAGTGCAAAACTAAATGGTTAGGTGCTGAATGGTATGTATTTTCCATTCAGCATGGTATTGGTGCTGAATGGTTAAGAGGTTGTTTGATAACCTCTTTTTCATTAAGTGCTGAATCAGTAAGAGGTCTGAGTGATTAAGGGGTTCTGAACCAGTAAGTGCAGAACACTTAGTCTTTAGTAGCTTTTTTCACTGATCTCCACATTTATTTGAATATTTGACGTATAAATAAAGAAAGACCATAAAATAAACACACTAAGATAAAAATCACTTAGCAATAGAAAATAAAGCAAATTATTTCATAATTACATGTAAAACTGTAAGAATATTTTAGGCTTATGTTTTCCCATACATATTTTTCCTTTTATTTCGTTCAAAGTATGGAAAGATATCTAAGAACTGAGTCTATTAGAGCAGATTCTGAAACACAGTCTGTTAGACTGAAACAATAACTTACTGATATATACCGTTATCCTCCACATCATAACAACCGTAATTTATAGATTAAGTGATTATTTTATAATTTTAAAAGTTAGAACTTATTAGCATGATGAAAAACTTAGTTAATTTGTATATTTAGGTAATATGAAACAATTTTTTAAAAAAAAAAACTTGAACCTTACCTTCAATTCTTGATTTAAATATAATTCCTTCGAATTCCGCTGAAAGAAAACTAATTTTATCATATCATCCTAATCAATGAGATGATAATTTGCCATGCTTTTATTACGAATTTGTGGTTTAATTTAGTTTTTTCATTTTTAGGTGATCCGACCCGACCTCATTCTAATCAATGAGATGATAATACTTGTTGATGTGTAAGAATAGTTATATATGAACATTAGTGGTTATTACTATCTGGTCAAAAGAAATAACCAAAACCAAACCATATATTAAAGAGTAAATTCCCAATTTATCCATTTTGACCCAAAAAAGGACCAAAATATCCAAATGATTTCTATTGGCTTAAACCATGGGCGTCCCGCCCGTAATAATATATTTCAACATGGGCGGTTATGGGCGGGCCGCCCATGGTTGGATCCGATTACGGGCGGGACGCCTATGGTTTAAGCCAATATAAACCATTTGGACATTTTGGTCATTTTTTGGGTCAAAATGGACAAATTGGGAATTGACTTTATATTAAACACAAGTGCACCTAACATATGTGGTAGAATAAAGATATGTACGTGTATTAATTAATATAGGGACACTAGACTCAATTGACAGTAAACCCAAAAAGATGATACCAACTTAAAGAATGGTTTTGAAAACAATTTTTGAAAGAGAATTTGTTTTAGAAAAGGTTTTCAATAAGTTAAAGACAAAATAAATTAAATGTTAATATAGAACATCAAAGGCAAACTCGAATTTGATGTAAAGCCTTAACTATCTAGACATGAAATGGTAAAGTCAACTTAAAGTTCATGTAATCTTTTTCCCAACCCGTTGTTGATCATCTTAAAGTCGAATTTCCTGGCTACAAAGATTATGATTTTTTCTTTTTTTTTTTTACCAGCAAAACTATTTTACTCGTAAAGTATTCCAAACTAAATTACACCATTACATGAGAATTAAACACATAATCATCCATTTTAGAAGACAAATCACCTACCAATTGTATGGTAGTCTTACATTCGTACAAAGATTATTATAAGTAATAAAAGGAAATCCATAATAGTCTTTATGGAAAAATATAAATTAGAGACAATTATTACAGTGGATAGAAGAAATTTCAAGTTTTGGAGGATTCTATATTTCGGATTTCATTTTTCAATAATTCATGATAAAATCCCAACATGTGTGGCCATGATAGATTATGTCGGTTGTACTAGCGACTCCGATTTACATGTTTAAAACACATAAAAACGTGTCATCTATAAGAATAAAACCTCTCATGTATTAAAATAACTAAGTTAGTACTCATGTATTAGATGGTTGAATAAAAAATATATGTTGAATAGTAATTAATGAAAATTTAGACGATATAAGACTATTTTAAAAATAAAATTTAATAAAATTTTGATAATTAAATTAAAATAATAAAATAATTATATCATTTCTTTGAATAATATTTTCTTCTAAATTTGTACATTTAAACATTTCATTAAAATAATTTTTTTTGAAAATTTTAGATTTTATAATAATTTGGTTTTTTGAGAAAGTGACTTTTAATAATAATATATTTTTAATGTATTAAAAAATCTTTTTATAATGACATGGTACAACGACACCCAAGACGAGATTTCAACCGTGCCCTCAAATTTAACGCTATGGTGCATACCCTCGAGCTCACCTCAGAAGGAACCTCACAACCGAGTAAACCTCCTGACCTTGACTTTGCAAATATGCTTTGATCCGGATTCGAATCCAAACTCTCATAGAAAAGTCAAGGGGTAACATTAGGCTAGAATCATTTTGGTTACTAAAAAGTCTTTTATTAATTTAAAAAGATATAAAAGATATAACTAGTATTTAATATGAGATATATTTAATATAAGAGAGGGGAGATAAATTTATGTTGATGGGGTCTAGAAACATAACATATGTCTTAAATTTTTTTATTTCATATAAAAGTTAATTTTTTTTATCTCTCTTTTATTTAATATTGAATATCACTTGCAATTATTGGTAAAATCTATATTTTATTATCTATCTCTCATATTAAATAATGATTTTCTTTAGTTCGGTATATATAATAATATATAACATCATATGTCTTTTTATTTAGTATTTTATAAAAATTATTTAAGAATTGGCTAATAATATATAAATATTCATTTCCTTCTCTCCTAGTTATTTATTTATATTTTTTATTTAGTCAATGATAAATGATTATAAATATAAGCAATAATTAATATATTATTAATTCATTGAATTTTTTACGAAATTAATTATAAAAGTTATAAATAAACTTTTTTAATATTCTATTAAAGTGTATATATATCACCAAGTTCAAATTATATTCATTAAAATATTTTAAAACGAATAGAATAATTATACTAATTATTTTTATAAGTGATTTCTAAAAGTTTTCAAATATTCTATGTGTTTGAATGACTTAAATGATGAACATACACTATGTAAAACAATATATGTAAAACAATAAGTCAACAAAAAAATAAGCGATTTTAAAAATTCAAAGTTTACGTTCTTAATTTTTTATAGATATTAATATAAAATGAAGAAGATTTCGAGTTGAAAAGGTGTCTGTTTTATTACGTCAAGCTGGTAAGGCCTTGCTTTTAATAAAATCCACTTTTCAAAGCTTGCCTTTATTCCCTCCTTGTCCTAGCATAGAAAATATTAATAATGAAACATGAGGAAGAGTATACCTTGTAGTGACATAGCAGTTCTCCTAATCTACTACTTATCATATCTTAGCCGCATTGATTCTGTATCCCCAGATGGATTTTGATAGATTCATAGTATCGATCTCAGACAAGGAGGGAATAAAGACAAGCTTTGAAGAGTGTATTTCATTAAAAACAAGGTCTTAGCAACTTGACCTAATAGGGCGGGCACCTTTCCAACCACTAGGAACGAAGGATGCAAGTCCTCTCAACAAACTCCATACTTACTTGCTTATGTTGTGCCGCATTCCTCTTTGCTAACTCTGCATGCCGTCTTTTTCTTCGTACACACCAACTTGTTACGAAAATCATATTGATAGCCCTACTCTCATGTCCTAGCTCGTCTGAGAGCTAGATTAGCCTCAATTCTCTCTCATTCAAAACCGTGCATGAGACTTTCATCTCGCACGACTCTTAAATGATAAACGAAAGAAGAGAAATAGGGCAGGCCTTAGCTAGTCTCATTTTCCTTCAGCTTCTAGCTTTCTGACTAGTAGCTAAGTCTCTTCCTTTTATAATTTCCCAAATAAAAAAAAAAGATATCATGTTCCTTATTTTGGAATTCACTTGAAAACCCTTTTTGTGATAGACCTTTAAAGAGGTACGTAGTTACTCTATTGATAGGGAAAGGGCTACAAAATATTTGGCCATAACATGTATAAATGCCCTAAGTCCCACACACACGGTGTGGTCTATGCGAGTTGATCCTAGATTTGTCACAAGGTAAGAGCAACTAATAAGCTCGAACTGATGACTTCCACCACGTCATGGTGACACTAGACCGCTAAGTTATATCCCTTCCCTGCCCCCATCGAGAAATAGAACTGACTAATCCTAAGAAAGGGTCGAGAAACTCAACGACATTGTTCTTGAAAAACTTGGGGTCGGTCCTTCTTTTCGCACTATTGCAGTTGGTGGAACCTCTATTCCATGTCATGTCAGAGTAAGGACGCACGGGCTTCTCATTTCATTGATTCGGCTATGAACTTAGAAATGGAGAAAATTTTGAAGAAATGACCTCACATCTTTGTGTATTGAACCCTAATCAAATTGAAAAGCTCTTTTCTTGTGTTCTTGAGTACACTTATTCCTGAAGACATCTTCAAAGCAGTTATTTCAAAATGACTAGCATCCGCCAGTTTCATTTATGTTCCAAGTACAAAAATATATTTAATTGTGTTAAAACTATTTAAAGTAATAAATATAATATAATTTAATTTACTTAATATTTTTAATTATAAAAAAAACATTAGCATCTAGTTGAATTTTTAAAATCAATTTAAAATAATTTATAATTGTCACATTAATTTTTTATTTCTTTAAAAATATATTTAAACAACTATATATGTTAACAATTTATATTATATTTTATTTAACACTCATAGTAAATGAACTTATTTCAAATGCAATGTGTATGCTTTTTAATAAAATAATATTCTTAACTAAATATGTAGCAATTTATTTATTTAATTCATGTAACACACAAGATTTTAATCAAGTTAACCATAATCGTTATCTTCACATTCAAAGGGACTTTACAAGTCCTTAATACTTTGTTATTTATAAAAATGTAATTAACATAAAGATAGATAATTGTCACACCCCATCGTTGGCGGATACGCGGGAATGCGACTGATCGTATATCGTAGCACATTAATATGAGAAAATAATAAATATGATGTTAATAAATGTACCACGACATACATTCGTCAAAACGACTAAGTATGCATGTTACATTGTAAGGTTCTAATGTTAGCCAAACCACAAACAATCCAAAAGGTATAATCAAACCAAACATACGCGAGCGGAAATAGAACCCGGAAAAATAAAGTGAAATAGTAGTCTCAAAATGAGCAATTAAAAGAAAATAGTAATAACTTGAAACTTTAGTATATTGTCTGCTCAAGAGTTGTCACCTGAAAAACACACTTAAAACATCAACTAGAAAGTTGGTTAGTCCATAGGTTTTGACTCAATAAAATGTATAGGTGTATGCGCATATCGTATGCCAAGTAATACAAGTACAAAATGTAAGATAGAAATGTAACATGGGCTCACAATCAAACCTATGACTGACTGCCCAAGATAAAAGCATCAAGATATTGTCAAACATAACTGAATGCTTCCAAATGTACTAAACGTTGGAGTATATTCATCTATTTGCCCACAACGGAGGCAGTGGTTGGCGCGACCGAACCGTAGATGAGGGTTGTCAACCCCGAATAGATCTATCCAGTACCTATCCACCGTCTCGTCTTGCGAGTTAAATGATTGTGAAATGAAATTGAAGTTACGTTATTTCGTTGTTCGTAAATGTACAATAAGGGACACCCAAGAACATAACATATCAAGCATAAAGTAACAAGTATACATAGGCATGTGTATTTTGAATTAAATATAATGTAATCGTAGTGTGTTTTTCACCCCGATGATGAAAACAAAATAAGTAATAGGGGTTATGAAACTCACCTATGATTATAGTATGAACACACTTGCAATTTTGTTGTAATAACAAATACTTCCTCACATGAGAATATCTACAAGTACAATACACATGTGTCACTAACGTTAGCTGTTTCAATGATGGTGTAATTACTTTTAATTTTCGATCTTGAAAAATATCGTTTATTGATGATACAAATATTAGATTAGCACATTACGTTAACGATTCATATATATGTTGTTATAAAATGTAACATATTTATTTTTTATGTATAAATATGTCATATAAATTGAATCCCAAAATGATGTCTAGAAGTCGTGTTGAATTCTATGTTACTTGTGCTGACCATGTGATAATACATGTCATGATTAAATTATGAGAATTTTATATGTGTTATTAACATGTATTATTATGTTATAAATTATTTTGTTATAATTTATTTGGTTTTGTAAGACCCTTGAATAAATAACACAAGTTCAGGGTTCACAAAAATGAAATCTTCCTAAGCACTGATCTTGTGATCACTATTTCTAAATACAAACTGAAATAAAATAATAATATGATTGAGGGGTTTGAAAGTAGACTCGATATATAAGCTAGATTTTGATATAAAATCCACTTAATTTGGGTAAGAAATGAATTAGTTATGAATTTTCTAAGTTGACACATGTGACAATCCGACTTTTCGGATTAACCTTGTTAACTGAAGATGGTGAGATCACAGGCCCAACAAGATATGTAAGGCCCAGTAAGGCCAAAGAAGGCCCAATAGAGCCAAGGCAAGCCCAATCACAAATCTGAGGCCTAAGGGAGGCCCAATTACAAATTTAAGGCCCAAGATAGGCCCAATTATATTTTGTGAGGCCCAAGTGGACAGAAGGTAGGCCTAATGAGCCAAAGTAGGCCCAATGGTATCTAGGAGGCCCAATTGGATAAATCAAGCCCAATAATATTCTAAATGGCCGATTAGTGATGATTCGGTATTCCGAATTAACTCCGTTAACCCCAGAACTAACCGAAATAATATGAAATCAAACAAAATTGAACTAAAAAAAATGTATAATTAAGCTAATTGAGTTTAGAAACACCTAATTTATAATAATTAGGTTTGAAATTGACCAAATTGGGGATTTTGACTTGAAAAAGTCAAAATTCGGTCAAATGGAACAATTGAAATTGAAATTTATGATTTTCGGTTGTAATGAACCGAATTAAACATCTCATTAACTCGTGTTAATGATAATAGACAGTTATCATCATAATTATCACCATAATTAACGAATTAAGTCGAGTAAATGTCGAGTTATATTGAAACCGTAGCTTTTAACTCTCAAGACTATGAAATTCGATCACATTCAAAAATCTTAGTCGGCACTTTTAGGAGAGTTAACATCAATCAATTTGATCGTAGAAGCTGCAAATCAAAGAAACCGTTCGGGGGTCGACCAAACTCAAACCACAAGTGGAACTACATCAATTCGATATCTAACCAGGTAAAAATCAAACCCTACACACTCTAAGTATGCCGACTAGGCATAGCCACACCTTATTTTTGACTTCTAACATCGAATTGTACGAATCCGAGTTCTAGGGTTCTTTGGTTTGAACCATTTGGGGGTTTTCGAGTTAAACGGTCATAGAATCAAATTAAACCATACATGAAGCTTCGAAAACATTTATTAAACGAAATCCCCACATCAATTGAAAGTAATAGCAACGAATTGATAGAATTCGATTTCTAGGGTTCATCTTTGTAAACGATTTGGGGGTTTCAATCTAAATGGGTTCAAAAATCAAATCAAATGATATCATCAGTTTCAGAATACTCCGATTAATGTAAATCATGTGTTAATTTTAACAAAAATCATCGAATTGGGTGTTAACCGGTTTTGAGTATTCATGTTAAAAACGAGTTAAGGTTTATGGGTAAAAAGAACACAAAAATTCGATTAAATTGTACAGAAGAAGTCGAAATCAATTGGGTAATGAAAACCATAGGAGTCCAGGAACAATTGAGCATTAACTCGATTGATTCGAATTGGGAATCAATGGGTTAGGGTTCGAATATGTACAAACCCGATTAATCGGGTTATTGCGAATTGTTTTCAAAACTGAACCCACCTGTGAACTCGTTGTGATCAATGAAACAATAGCCCCATGGTTTCATGTTCGATCGAGGTTGAATTATGGGTCAATTGGATGTATGTGGGTTCGGTGTGGATAAACAAAGGGGAACCCATGAAACTATGTTTAAAACAATTAACTTCGGAGTATTATCGCGAAACCCTAGCGGGCGAGACTGGTAGCGTGTGTGGTTGTTGAGTTGGGGGTCGCGGGTTCGAGCCTTGCTTGGGCCGGTTTTGTAGAAAATACCATTTTTGGTATTTTTGCAATAACTTTCGCGTACGAACTCCGATTTAACCCGTTCCAGTTGCGTTGGAACTGTAATGGGAACACGAACACCTTGAAATAATAAAATTTATAGTTTAATTCGAAAACGTAATCGCGTATAATTACGCGTATTTAAATGAAATCATATACGGTGATATGATTTATTTAAACGACTTTAAAGTCACGCGTACTTACGTATGCACGTTTCTAACGAGTCTAACATACGTGTGTTGACACGTATGTGATCCCAAGCACAAAACGACATCCCGAATGACACTAAGTTATTATTAAAACACAGGTTCTTCGTAGAGGACTTTCTACGCGATTTTCACGTGTTTGATCATACTAAATCACAATCAAAGGTGCGTACACGACCCCTTTCTTATTTTAAATGTTTTGGGGGAGAAAACATGTGCAACAAACGCTTTTAGATACATATCACTTGCATGTGTTAGCTGTTTACATTAAGTGCAAACATAGCATTACAAAGCCTTCCATATCGAACCGTTTAATTTGCCGTAGCGCAAAGCGTGGTAGTTGAAGATAGATCTATTGGGTTTGACAAACCTCACTTGGTAGATGGGATCTACGCAGGTGTTTGACTGACCAAACACACACATTACTATTGTTCGTGCTAGACAATAGGGTTAAGGCAAAAACATGCTATAGCATGGCAACTCGTCAGCTTCGGTGTCGACCACTTATGTAAATAGTACAAATGACTAGCTATCATGACTATGCACGTGTGATTATGTTATCTGCAAACTTTACATTCAAACTGTGGTTTCAACATTTGTGAATGCTTAAACCTGTGTATGCACCAACCATTGTGTTGACTTGATTTACATGTTTTCTCAGGACACTAAGACACAAGCAAGGACAAGCAGGGACTAGGATGTTGAGTCTCATGCATGCATTTCAGTTCAAGTGTTTTAGTTTTGATCAATTAAGACATTGAATGTTATTGGATTTGTAATTTACATTTTCAAACCGTTACGTTTTGTTATTGGTTTTAAAACGCTTCCGCAAACATTGAAACTTTGATGTTACAGTTTTAGACCAACATATGTTTTGAAATTCATATAGAGGTCTTCGTTATGTCTAATGATCTGAGATCCTGGTTTGTCACGTTCCCAAACGGTATAATTCCGTTAGTTGAAAATTTGGGGTGTGACAGATTGGTATCAGAGCCATTGGTTATAGCGAACTAGGTTTGCATTTGTAGACTTAGACTATAACTGTTAGACATTAAACACTTACTTACACGATAGTTTATATGCATTTACATATGGCATTTTGTAACAGACATGGCATCATCATCTACACCTACTCACACTGAGGGACAAGTAGTAGCTTTGTCAGAAATCATGACAAGGAGGATCGAACCAGAGGATGATACGATCCACTATGGGGAGGAAACACATGTTCAACAAAGGAGGAACAATCGATATTGGCAATGGTTTCCTGATCTCATACGCAGCTGGGTGTGGGAAGAACGAGTGCCACCACCACCAACTGCCAACACCGCTAATAGCCTTTGGACGTTACCTGCTCTAGGATATCCACTAGAACAGGCATTTGCTGCTTTTGTTGCAAGCATGGAGCGTGAAATCCGCAACATGCGGGAAGTAGCAGGGATGATCACAGAATTGCTTGAGAATAACAACTGGCTGACACAAACGTGGGATAACCTCACTGAGGAGTTGGTTAGGACTAATGAAGAACAGGAAAATTTGGTGGAAACGATCTGGATGATGCGAGGGACGATCCTCGAACTCATTGCACGATTAGAAACTGTTGAGTTACGTGTAGCTGTGGCCGAGGCAAGGGCTGAGGAAGCCAATGCACGGGCTGGTGCAGTGTCACACCCCGAGCCGGCGGGGTTGGATTGGAGTCCCCGCCGGGCGGAAGGTTCCCGGGGCGTGATATCGTGAGTGATAATCATGATGATCAGATTGTTTACATAGCATCAACGTTTAAGAATATCTAAAGCACAATCAAATGATATATATAGGATTACAAAGTTAAATTACAATAGCAATGTTCTGCAATTTAACTAAGTAAACCTAATCAAAAGAATAATGTTTATATCTTGTATATGTACAAGATATCAAAAGTAATATGAGACATCAGCAAAAGTTGTGCTTTCCAAAAGTCTACTAGGTCCTCTATCTGGGCATCCTAGTATGTAAATCCAAGAGCTTATGCTTAAACCTGTTCTTCACCTGAGAAAGCATGTAAAAAGATCAAGTCAACACAACGGTTGGTGAGTTCATATGGTTTATAAGTTTAAAATAGTTTTCAACAAACCTCCTTCGGTAAAACCTTAACCTCATTAACTCCACCTGTAATATCCAAATCGGTATGCTTATATACAGGGCATATGTAAGGGAACAAGCCCTAGCCAACATCCCACCACATACTAACTCGGATATGACATTGTTGTTAATAATAATTAAGCATTTTACCTACCAATCTATTCAATCCTCATCAAAGCCTTTGTTATCTGTTTCAATGTTTTCATGTCTAATGTATTCGTAAGTGTTAGTTTCTCACCATGTTTATCAAGCATCATAGATTCACATACACATAGTTTAGCAATTACATATCTCCTATAAGCAGACAAAAGCTCTGGAATACCAGTAGTTTAGCCATTACATGTCTCTTATATAGATAACAGCTTAGCATTCAACAAGTTCATGTTTAGCCTTTACATACCTCTTATAAGCGGACAAAAGCTCTGGAATACCAGACGTTCAGCAATTACATGTCCCTTATAACCAGGTAATAGCTCCGTAACGTTACGTTTATGTTTAGCCTTTACATACCTCATATAAGCCGACACAAGCTCTGGAATACCAGACGTTCAGCAATTACGTGTCCCTTATAACCAGGTAATAGCTTAGAATCGATACTTTCATGTTTAGCCTTTACATACCTCATATAAGCCGACAAAAGCTCTGGAATACCAGTAGTTTAGCAATTACATGTCCCTTATAACCAGGTAATAGCTGAGTATCATTACGTTTATGTTATTACATGTATCTCACCCCATAGGTACAAGCTCTGGAATACCAGACGTTCAGCAATTACGTAGTCTATGGTTAGATACATGTATGATGGCCTAGTAGCATGTAATAGTTTCCAAACATCATATCTCATGTAATAGCATCAAGTCTTATGTAATTGAATCAAGTATCATGTATTTGTATCATGTCTCATGTAATAGTATCATGTCTCATGTAATTGAATCAAGTATCATGTATTTGTATCATGTCTCATGTAATTGAATCACATCTCATGTAATTGAATCAAGGATCATGTATTTGTATCAAGTATCATGTAATTGTATCAAGTATCATGTATTTGTATCATGTCTCATGTAATTGAATCTCATCTCATCTCATGTAATTAAATAAAAAAATCAACAATTGATTTTTAAGCATCAAGCTTAAAGTAAAGGTTTCCATCATAATAAATCATGTTTATGTTTAAAGCATTAAGTAACATTTCAATAAAAATGTTTAACATGCTTCTCAGTCCCGAAGTAAAACAAATAAGTTTGAAAGGGGACAATGAACTCACCTTAGGTCCGAAGTGCTTGACTAAGTAGAATAAGTATACGCTCGCTCTTTGTTTTCCTTTTGTTGTAATGTTCACGACCCTGTATAGATTTCACGTTTAATTTATCTTATAAGTATTAAGTGTACTTGATTTGCGTGTGTGTGTATGTGTTAACCATACAATTGGCTAACACTCATGGTTTCGATCCTCATTCGACCCATATTTTGTTATTATAATTCCTTGTTATCGCATGCCTTCATGTTATATGTTTAGATCAAACCCCGCTCTTGAAATCTCATCACTTGTCATTATATGATAATAAGTGTATTGACAAAATCCTTAAAATCTTTATTAAGCGTTTGTTTACCGTTTTAGAGGTGTGGGTCGAATTATCGGATCATGGGCCCAAACTAAATAAAGTGGGCCGCAATTTGGTTAGGGTCGTCTAAGTGTATTGGGCCGTAATGTTTATGTTGGACCATAACTAGTGGCTTTAGGACTTAGAATGAACATTAAGGGTATTGGGCCCTTGTTTATTTGGTTGTTGAGCTAAGACCATTCCATGGGTACACCTTTTATGTTGGGCCGAAAAGCAAAGGATTGGGCCTACTCCTATTTGGGCCGAAAAAAATGAGTTTGGGCCTTGGTTATTCACGTAGACTTAAACCAGAAAGTGGGCCAACGGTGAAAATAATGGACCAAGTAATTGTAATGGCCGAATAAGAAAAGTATTGGCCGAAATAAATGGGTTCTGAGCCAACAAATTAAATAACTGGTTGGGCTTGCTAAAAAGATTTCGTAGCTCCTGTTGGGCCGAAACTGTGGAACCCAAGGAGAATGGCATGGGCCGTTTAACATGTTATTGGGCCTGAATTAAAGAAACCATTGGGCCTAAAATGGACGTGAGTCAAGGTGATAACAGGTGGGCCAAGATATGAGCTTTGTTGGACTAAACTAGTTGGCCCAATAGATTATATGATCAACGTTTGTATTGGGCTGAAGCAGGAAACTTGGGCCAGAAATGTTGCTGAAAAATGAACGTGGTCTACTGTTGGGCCAAGGATAGTTGCTGTTGAGCCCAATCACATATTAAAACAATATCCAGTGGCTGAAAGAATGGTTTAATAGACTTGTTCTACCATTTACGAATTCCAGTTGGGCCGCACACTTCAACTTGTCCGCATAAAATAAGTGGGCCAAAGATCTATACTATTTGGGCCTGTTTGATTAGTGCTGGGCCATAACAAAATTGAATAATTCGAAGTTAAGATGCTGGTTTCACAATATTCAAACTGATAAAGAAGAATGCATTGGTATATGGTTCGGTCATCCATCGACTTCCAAGGCAGCGAACCTGTAGGTGTTTTCAGCTAGGGTTCGTGGGTCTTGACAGCCAAAAGGGTTCGTCTGGGTTCGTAGCGTGCAGAGGCTCGGCTGGGTTCGCTTAGGGAGGAGGGTTCGAACATGGCTCGTGACACCCATGAAGGGTTCGGCCAGATCCCTGGTTCGCCAAAAGGGTTCGTGCTTCATGGTGTTCACAGCAAGGGTTCGGTTATGGTTCGGTGGCTTGGAAAGTTCGTGAGCTAGCATGGTTCGTGAAGTATTAGTTCGTCCAGGTTGATGAAGGTTCGACTGTTCCAGCCACAGGGTTCGTCACCCTTGCCTGATCATGTTGGGTTCGCGAAGGTTGGCAGACTCGTAGCTCCTCACGAACCTGTAGCACTCTATCTTCCCCACTCCCTCAAGCTAGGTATTTGATGAGGTTAAACTGCAGATGACTCATAAGACCACGGTGGTGGTGAGGTGTAACTAGGACCGGCTAACCCATGTTGATCGAACAAACATACTACCCATGCTGAAAACCCTATTTTTCAGCTACTTTAACGCTTCATACCTCGAGTTTTCGTGGCTAAATCTTCAGATGAGTTGTACTTTCGTGTAGATCTCGTCAATGGCTTCGTGTGGGTTCAAGAATCACGCAAATTGGTGGAGAAATGAGCTAGTTATGGAGCTCCAAAGCTTGTAAATGGTGGGTTTTTGGTTTGTAGAGAGAGGTGGACGGGAAGGAGGTGGTAGAGAGAGAGGGATTTTGAATTAAATGAGAAAATTCACCTCATTTGTAGTTTAAATACCCCGCGGGTATTCGGGTCCGTTTCGGTTGCTCGTTTCTTAGTTTCGTCGCGTATCCGGGTCCTTACGCGCGTATTTTTCGTAAATAAAACAAAAAGAATTATTTTTAGAAATTAGAATATTATAGAGTCTTTAATAATTATTTTAAATTCCGTTTAATAAATTTATTTGTCGAACTTAATTATTTTTACGCGTTTAATTAATTTTCGCGTTTCGTTACATTTATTCGCGATCTAATAAAATAATTCAAGTTATTTTGTTTTATGATGAGTTTCAAAATTGTAAAATAAGAAATATAATATTTCTTTAAATTTATGATCGTTCGTATCGTTATTCGTTTTCGTTATCGTTTCATCAGATCGCGTCACCATCGCGCATATTCGTTCGAATCGTCATTCGAACGAACACGTCGATGGTTTGACTTTCTGATTCTTGTTTTCTACTGTTAAGTCATTATTTCAGAACGTTAAACTGTCAGAATTATTCGTACAGATCGTCACCTATACGAATAACACGTCGGTTTAGCATTCTGAAACGACAACTGTTAAGGTTTTGTTTAATTTAACCTCACATACGTATACACCAAATAGTATCACATCAAGTATTTATGTTTCAACACTGTGTTGTCTGACATGTTTTCTGACTGTTAAACCCTAAGGTTTAAGTCATTTTCAGACAATCGTTTAATAGTTTCATGCTAATCAAATGCATCAATAGTTTAAACATAGTTTAACGAAATGTGTACCTGAATCACTGTACATGTTTACTGTTACGATCACTGTTCCGGCACGCGTCCGGCACTGATGTTACATGCAGCGGCGATTGAAGCCAATATAGTGAGAGATTTGGCTGGGGAGGCCATGACCCTCATCACTGGGCATATGCGTTATCAGCATGGTGTAGTGACTGGTCCAGCAGAACTGGAAGATTCATCATCAACCGTTGATCAACCAAACGATGGAATTTAGTGATTTCATTTACTTTCTAATTAACAAACTTATATGAGTGGGTTGTACTCATAAAAGTAGATTTCGTGTTTAGTTGTTTTACATCTCTTTGACAAACAATTGTAAGCACTAGTTATCATAAATGATTAAGAATTTTTACCTAAATGGTTATGGTCGTGTGTTACATTTACTTTATGCATGAATGATGATTATGCGATGGGTGTAGTCTCATTTTGTATATTTGTAAATATGAAGATCATGGTTGGAGAAAACGTTAACATAACCGCAACGGAACTTGAGGCACTTATTAACACTCGAATTACCGAGACAATCGCAAACTATATGCAAACACACCAAATAGGATCACATGATCCAACGGGGGAACTGGTAAACCCACAAATGTGCACGTTCAAGACATTCTTGAACTGTAAACCACGTAATTTCAAAGGATCGGAAGGAGCCATTGGACTTCTTCGATGGATTGAACATTTAGAATCGGTGTTTGAGAGGTGCAATTGTCCGGAATAAAACAAGGTCAGATACGCTATTGGTACTTTGGAGGGTTCAGCCTTGACATGGTGGAACTCTATCGTACAGACACTCGGTTTGAATACAGCCAATGCACTTACTTGGAACGGATTCAAAATCCTGTTGCAGGAGGAGTATTGTCCCCGTAATGAAATGCAAGAACTTGAGGATGAATACAGGAAACTCAAGATGAAAGGCTCTAATATTGAGGAATACACTACTCGATTACAGCAATTAGCAAGACTCTTACCGCACAGGGCAACCCCACCTAGCAAGTGGATCAAGAGATACATTGGAGGACTGGTATCTCAGGTTCGAAAATTGGTCATATCTGCAAATCCTACCACCATACAGCAAGCTATTCAACTGGCACACCAACTGACTGATCAAGCGATGCAACGAGGGACACTACCCAAACGAACAGTAACAGCTAAAGTGGGAGACCACAAAAGAAAATGGGATGTCATTGATTCAAAGAATTTCACTCAGCAGTCATTTCAGCAGAACCGCAAGCAGGAATCAAACAGAACCCATCACAATCCAAACAATAACCAACAGTCATCGGGAGGGTATAATGGTAAATACCCAAAGTGCAACAAATGTGGATTCCATCACTTTGGGAAACAATGTGACAAATACCGATGTCAGCGATGCAGAAAGGTAGGACATGTAGCAAAAGACTGTCGAGGGGAACTGCAGGCAAGCTCACTCAACCAGAGCAACACACAGAAAGGATGTTTTGAGTGTGGCTTATCAGGACATTTCAAGAAGGAGTGCCCACAACTCAAGAAAAGAAGGGCTAATGACATAACTACAAAAGGAAACAGCAACAACAACACAAATGTTGTTCGAACAGGGCTTTTGTGATTGGAGGACGTCAAGCACGGGAAGATCCCAACGTCGTTACGGGTACGTTTCTCTTGAATTATCACTCTGCCTCTATGCTATTAGACACCGGTGTAGATCAGGGTTCTGTATCTAGCAAATCTGGTGAATTGCCAAGTATTAGTCCTACTGTTTTAGAAAATCCATGCACTATAGAACTAGCTGATGATAAGTTAGTTGTTGTAAACCATTTTCTTAAAGGATGTGTTCTTGACTTGATAGGTCAAACACATGACATTGACCTTATGACTATCACTTTAGGCAGTTTTGATGTAGTCATTGGCATGGACTGGTTGTCCAAACACCAGGCTGAAATAGTGTGCCATGAAAAGATCGTTCGTATACCTCTTTCGCATGGGGAGACATTGTATGTACAAGGCGAGAAGAGCAGTACGCCACTGCGTCTCATATCTTGTATGAAAGCACACAAATGTCTGCGTAAAGGTCATACGGCAGTTATAACACTTATAACTGAGAAGCCGGTAGTTGAGAAGAAGATAGAAGACATTCCAGTAGTTTGTGAAATTCTTGAAGTATTTCCAGAAGACCTATCGGGATAACTGCCTATCAGACAGGTGGAATTTTGAATCGACCTTACACCAGACGCAACACCGATAGCTAGGGCGCCTTATCGACTTGCACCGTCAGAGATGCAAGAATTATCTACACAATTGCAAGAGTTGTTGGATAACGGTTTCATACGACCTAGTTTATCACCGCGGGGAGCTCCAGTTTTGTTTGTTGAGAAGAAGAACGGGACTTTCCGTAGGTGTATCGATTACCGGGAACTGAACAAGGTTACTACCAAGAACCGGTATCCGTCATCCAGAATAGACGATCTATTCGATCAGTTGCAAGGTTCGAGTTACTACTCGAAGATTGATCTTAGATCGGGTTATCATCAACTAAGAATTCAGGAGGGGGATATTCCAAAGACAGCATTCAGGACGCGCTATGGCCATTATGAGTTCCTGGTCATGCCATTTGGGTTGACAAACGCTCCAGAAGTATTCATGGATCTCATGAATCGTGTTTGTAAACCTTATCTTGATAAGTTTGTCATTGTTTTCATCGATGACATTCTCATCTATTCTCAGACTAAGGAGGAGCACACTAAACATCTTCGATTGCTGTTGGAATTACTGAAACAAGAACAATTGTACGCTAAGTTCTCAAAATGTGACTTTTGGATGCGAGAAGTTCAATTCCTGGGTCACATAGTCAATGAAAAGAGTATACATGTTGATCCAGCAAAGATTGAAGCGATTAAGAATTGGGAAGCACCAAAGACCCCTACCGAGGTACGACAATTCCTTGGGTTGGCGGGTTACTACCGACGATCCATTGAGGGATTCTCAAAGATCGCTCAACCACTTACAGCTCTTACGCACAATTGAACGAACTATAATTGGACGGATAAATAGGAAGCTGCATTTCAGCTATTGAAACAGAAACTCTGCAATGCACCGATTCTGTCCTTACCGGAAGGGACAGAATTCAAGGCAACTACGACTACACGAAAAGAATTACACTACTCATGATTTGGAGTTAGGAGCAGTGGTTTTTGCTTTGAAGATTTGGAGGTATTACTTGTATGGAACTAAGTGTACTATTTACACTGATCATAAGAGGTTGCAACATA
This sequence comes from Mikania micrantha, assembly GCA_009363875.1. Taxonomy (NCBI): domain Eukaryota; kingdom Viridiplantae; phylum Streptophyta; class Magnoliopsida; order Asterales; family Asteraceae; genus Mikania; species Mikania micrantha. The sequence continues at coordinate 35,959,813 of CM018692.1, forward strand.
TCTTTGATCAGAAGGAGCTTAATATGAGACAACGACGATGGGTTGAGTTGCTGAACGACTACGAATGCGCGATTAAGCATCACCCGGGAAAAGCTAATGTGGTAGCTGATGCTTTAAGCAGAAAAGACACTTCAACAAGACGGGTTCGCGCACTTATGATGACGGTACATACTGACTTACCTGATAAGGTACGCAGTGCTCAGATGGGAGCTTTAGAAAAGGATAATTTGGTACATAAATCCTTACGGAGGATGGAAACACAATTGGATGCCAAGTCTGATGGAATTCGTTATTTCATTAATCGACTTTGGATACCTTTGTATGGAGGTTTGAGGGAACTCGTGATGGATGAAACGCACAAATCCAAATATTCAGCCTATCCGGGATCAGGCAAGATGTATCATGACTTGAAGGCGCTGTATTGGTGGCCTCACATGAAAGCCGACATTGCTAGGTATGTTAACAAATGTTTGACTTGTTCGAAAGTCAAAGTTGAATACCAGAAATCATCTGGTTTGCTACAACAACCAGAAATACCAATGTGGAAAAGGGACCGAGTGGTTGTGATAAGATGTGGGTAATTATCAATCGATTTAACGAAATCTGCACATCTCTTAGCAATCAAGGAAACCGACAAGATGGAGAAACTGACTCGTATTTACATCAAGAAAGTGGTAGCATGACATGGCGTGCCAATTTCCATCATATCAGATCGGGATGCTCGATTTACTTCCAACTTTTGGAAATCACTCCATAAGTCTTTCGGAACTCGTTTAGGCATGAGTACAACATATTACCCACAAACAGACGGTCAGAGTAAACGTACGATTCAGACACTCGAAGATATGCGCAATTGACTTTAATGATAGCTGGGAAAACCACTTACCGTGGATGGAATTCTCTTACCAATTCGGAACCGTATGGCAGCGGCTCGGGATCGGCAAAAGAATTACGCTGACAAACGCCACAAACCGTTGGAAGTTCAAGTGGGAAACATGATTCTTCTAAAGGTATCACCTTGAGAAGGTGTGATATGATTCGGTAAGCGCGGGAAGCTTAGTCCACGTTACGTAGGACCTTTTGAAATCCTAAAAAGGATTGGTCCGGTTGCGTATCAACTCAAATTACCGGATTAACTCAGTGGAGTTCATGATGTCTTTCGCATATCGAACTTAAAGAAATGTCTTTCTGATAAGACTTTGGTAGTACCACTTGAAGAAATACAAGTGGACGAACAGTTACGATTCATCGAGGAACCAGTTGAAATCATAGATCGAGAGGTCAAACAACTCAAACAAAGCAAGATTCTGATAGTCAAAGTTCGGTGGAATTCAAGACGTGGTCCTGAATTCACATGGGAACAGGAAGATCAAATGATGAAAAAGTATCCTCATTTATTCAAAACAACAACTGCAAACACTGTGAAGACACGTTAAATTTCGGGACGAAATTTCCTTTAACAAGGGGATGATGTGATATTTCGCACTCTAACTGTAAGCAAACACTTCATACTATTGATTTTAGTATAAACAACTGGGTTGAACACCAGCTTTGCAGAATGCAAACACAAACATTTCATAGTAGTACATACATGATTGATTTCAAACAATGTATTACATTTCAAACATTACATGTGATGTACTAAATTTCATGGTGGTACAATCATGATCGGTTAAACAAGAGTGGAGTTACATATAGAAGGAACCAAAATAATTGTGTAAGGTAAATTGACGAATACAGGGGCCCATGTACTCGTGAATTTACAGGTACACATGAATTTTGGAAGTTTCTATTTTGTCGACTACATTCAAACATTTGCTATGTGTGAGATTACATAGTACAGTGTGATCAAACACAAACAGTCACAGTTATTTTATACATTTTATGTGCTACATTTCATATGTTACATGTTATGGTAGTACATGCATGATTAGTTACACACCTTTTGCTATGTGCAGGGTTGCATAGTACAAACAGTTACAGACACTCACTATGTCTGAGGTTACACAACACAGTATGATCAAACACAAATAGTCACAGTTAGGTGAACTAACTAGTGTACACGCAAACAGTTACATAGAACGATCACACTTGGGTGTGATGTTGCAAACATTGAACTTTGTGTGTGAGTACACACAAGTACACAGAATAATCAAATATCACACTAACACGCACAATATGAATTCGCAAGTAGTTTCCTAACTACTCCTAACATTTACTAATTTTCGGGACGAAAATTCCTTCAACAAGGGGATGATGTGACAATCCGACTTTTCGGATTAACCTTGTTAACTGAAGATGGTGAGATCACAGGCCCAACAAGATATGTAAGGCCCAGTAAGGCCAAAGAAGGCCCAATAGAGCCAAGGCAAGCCCAATCACAAATCTGAGGCCTAAGGGAGGCCCAATTACAAATTTAAGGCCCAAGATAGGCCCAATTATATTTTGTGAGGCCCAAGTGGACAGAAGGTAGGCCTAATGAGCCAAAGTAGGCCCAATGGTATCTAGGAGGCCCAATTGGATAAATCAAGCCCAATAATATTCTAAATGGCCGATTAGTGATGATTCGGTATTCCGAATTAACTCCGTTAACCCCAGAACTAACCGAAATAATATGAAATCAAACAAAATTGAACTAAAAAAATGTATAATTAAGCTAATTGAGTTTAGAAACACCTAATTTATAATAATTAGGTTTGAAATTGACCAAATTGGGGATTTTGACTTGAAAAAGTCAAAATTCGGTCAAATGGAACAATTGAAATTGAAATTTATGATTTTCGGTTGTAATGAACCGAATTAAACATCTCATTAACTCGTGTTAATGATAATAGACAGTTATCATCATAATTATCACCATAATTAACGAATTAAGTCGAGTAAATGTCGAGTTATATTGAAACCGTAGCTTTTAACTCTCAAGACTATGAAATTCGATCACATTCAAAAATCTTAGTCGGCACTTTTAGGAGAGTTAACATCAATCAATTTGATCGTAGAAGCTGCAAATCAAAGAAACCGTTCGGGGGTCGACCAAACTCAAACCACAAGTGGAACTACATCAATTCGATATCTAACCAGGTAAAAATCAAACCCTACACACTCTAAGTATGCCGACTAGGCATAGCCACACCTTATTTTTGACTTCTAACATCGAATTGTACGAATCCGAGTTCTAGGGTTCTTTGGTTTGAACCATTTGGGGGTTTTCGAGTTAAACGGTCATAGAATCAAATTAAACCATACATGAAGCTTCGAAAACATTTATTAAACGAAATCCCCACATCAATTGAAAGTAATAGCAACGAATTGATAGAATTCGATTTCTAGGGTTCATCTTTGTAAACGATTTGGGGGTTTCAATCTAAATGGGTTCAAAAATCAAATCAAATGATATCATCAGTTTCAGAATACTCCGATTAATGTAAATCATGTGTTAATTTTAACAAAAATCATCGAATTGGGTGTTAACCGGTTTTGAGTATTCATGTTAAAAACGAGTTAAGGTTTATGGGTAAAAAGAACACAAAAATTCGATTAAATTGTACAGAAGAAGTCGAAATCAATTGGGTAATGAAAACCATAGGAGTCCAGGAACAATTGAGCATTAACTCGATTGATTCGAATTGGGAATCAATGGGTTAGGGTTCGAATATGTACAAACCTGATTAATCGGGTTATTGCGAATTGTTTTCAAAACTGAACCCACCTGTGAACTCGTTGTGATCAATGAAACAATAGCCCCATGGTTTCATGTTCGATCGAGGTTGAATTATGGGTCAATTGGATGTATGTGGGTTCGGTGTGGATAAACAAAGGGGAACCCATGAAACTATGTTTAAAACAATTAACTTCGGAGTATTATCGCGAAACCCTAGCGGGCGAGACTGGTAGCGTGTGTGGTTGTTGAGTTGGGGGTCGCGGGTTCGAGCCTTGCTTGGGCCGGTTTTGTAGAAAATACCATTTTTGGTATTTTTGCAATAACTTTCGCGTACGAACTCCGATTTAACCCGTTCCAGTTGCGTTGGAACTGTAATGGGAACACGAACACCTTGAAATAATAAAATTTATAGTTTAATTCGAAAACGTAATCGCGTATAATTACGCGTATTTAAATGAAATCATATACGGTGATATGATTTATTTAAACGACTTTAAAGTCACGCGTACTTACGTATGCACGTTTCTAACGAGTCTAACATACGTGTGTTGACACGTATGTGATTCCAAGCACAAAACGACATCCCGAATGACACTAAGTTATTATTAAAACACAGGTTCTTCGTAGAGGACTTTCTACGCGATTTTCACGTGTTTGATCATACTAAATCACAATCAAAGGTGCGTACACGGCCCCTTTCTTATTTTAACTGTTTTGGGGGAGAAAACATGTGCAACAAACGCTTTTAGATACATATCACTTGCATGAGTTAGCTGTTTACATTAAGTGCAAACATAGCATTACAAAGCCTTCCATATCGAACCGTTTAATTTGCCGTAGCGCAAAGCGTGGTAGTTGAAGATAGATCTATTGGGTTTGACAAATCTCACTTGGTAGATGGGATCTACGCAGGTGTTTGACTGACCAAACACACACATTACTATTGTTCGTGCTAGACGATAGGGTTAAGGCAAAAACATGCTATAGCATGGCAACTCGTCAGCTTCGGTGTCGACCACTTATGTAAATAGTACAAATGACTAGCTATCATGACTATGCACGTGTGATTATGTTATCTGCAAACTTTACATTCAAACTGTGGTTTCAACATTTGTGAATGCTTAAACCTGTGTATGCACCAACCATTGTGTTGACTTGATTTACATGTTTTCTCAGGACACTAAGACACAAGCAAGGACAAGCAGGGACTAGGATGTTGAGTCTCATGCATGCATTTCAGTTCAAGTGTTTTAGTTTTGATCAATTAAGACATTGAATGTTATTGGATTTGTAATTTACATTTTCAAACCGTTACGTTTTGTTATTGGTTTTAAAACGCTTCCGCAAACATTGAAACTTTGATGTTACAGTTTTAGACCAACATATGTTTTGAAATTCATATAGAGGTCTTCGTTATGTCTAATGATCTGAGATCCTGGTTTGTCACGTTCCCAAACGGTATAATTCCGTTAGTTGAAAATTTGGGGTGTGACAACACATGAATCTGCCAGTTTAAGTACGCACTAGAGTAGTAATTTTGTGTCGACTTTTTGAGTGATCAAAACTTGGCAATGTAGAGGAAGGTGTTCGAAACAGAAATTCCATTCATGAAGTAAACATTTCTTTATTTTCTTGCTTTTTATCTCAGATAGAACCAAAGAAGGTTGCTGAATCTTTGAAATATTGCAGCTGGGTAGAAGCAATGCAGGAGGAACTTTTACAGTTTGAAAGGCAATGAGTATGGAAGATTTGTCCTTTACCCAAAGGAAAGTATGCCACTGGAAACAAATGGGTGTTTCGGAACAAGAAGGATGACAAACGGGTTCTCATCAAGAACAAAGCTATGCTAGTTGTTCAAGGGTACACACAGGAGGAATGAATCAATTATGATGAAGTTTTTGCCCCAGTTTCTAGAATTGAATCCTTCAGAATATTCTTAGCATTCGCAGTTGCTAGAAATTTCAGAGTGTTTCAGATGGATGTCAAGAGTGCCTTTCTTTATGGGAAAATTGATGAGGAGGTATATGTTTGTCAACCACCTGGGTCTGAGGATCCAAAGTTTCCTGATCATGTCTGTAAGCTTGATAAAGCCTTATATGGGATGCATCAAGCTCCCAAAAAATGGTATGAAACTTTATCCTCATTTCTACTGGCAAACTACTTCAAGAGGGGAACCATTAACAAGACTCTATTCTTTAAGAAATCCAATTAACATATTATGCTTGTACAGATTTATGTTGATGATATTATCTTTGGATCCACAAATGAATCTATCTGCATGGAGTTTGAAGCACTAATGAAGTTTAAATTTGAAATGAGTTCAATGGGTGAGCTCATTTTCTTTCTTGTACTCCAGGTGAAGCAAACTCCCACGGGGATATTCATTAACCAGTCCAAGTATGTCAAGGATATTCTCGAAAAATTCAAGTTTTCTAATTGCAAGGCTCTAGAAACTCCAATGTCCAAAACAACTTCCTTAAGCCCTAATCTTGAGGGGGAGGATGTTGATCAACATCAATACAGAGCTATGATTGGTTCCTTAATGTATCTCACAGCAAGCAGGCCTAATATCATGTTTTCAACTTGTCTCTATGAAAGATTTCAGGCCAGTCCAAAGAGTTCTCATATGCTGGCTGTGAAAAGAATTTTTAGATACCTTAAAGGAGCACCAGGTCTTGGATTATGGTATCCCAGAAATACAGATTTTCAATTTGTGGCATATACAGACAGTGATTATGGAGGTTACAACATCAGCAAGAAATCCACATCAGGAGGCTGTCAGTTTCTTGGATCTAGAATTGTTTCATGACAATGTAAGAAACAATCATGTGTCTCAACTTCAACAGTTGAAGCATAATATATTGTTGCTTCCAGTTTGTTGTGCTCAATTTATTTGGATCCAGAATCAGATGAATGATTATGGGGTAGAGTTGTCCAACACTCCCATACAGATTGACAACTCAAGTGCAATCTCCATCACTAACAATCCAATGAAACACTCTAAGACCAAGCATATTGACATCATATATCATTTCATTAGAGACTGTGCAGAGAAGAAACTCATACACTTAGTCAAAGTTGATACCGAACATAATCTTGCTGATCTCTTCACCAAGGCTTTTGATAAAGGACGGTTCAGATATGTAATCGCTGCCATCGGTATGATAAATTTTGAATAAGTTGATTTGCTATATAGAATATCTAAATAAGTCCTTGGAAGATAAACTTAGACATTTTTCTGAATAATATTTATTTAGAAGAGACTCTAAGTATTCGAAAGACTTATTTATATCTTCATTCAGAAGAAGTCACTCTTCTAAAGAAATCAGTTCTTCTTAGAAGCATTCAATTTCCAATATATTGTTGCCTTTGGAAACTTCATTTTCTAAATACTAAAGATCACTAATATTCTTAGAGGTTTAAAGTACTCAGAAGAAGTTGTCTTATGAAGTACAAACGTTTCTTCCGCTCTACTTCTTCGAATGACGTTCTTCTGACACTTAGTTGAAAAAAAAATCTTTCAAAGACCCGTCAGAAGCATTTTCTTTGAATGATAGCTCGTTTTAAAAACTCATTCCTAAATAAAATTTTCAGAATCTTGTCCTGTAATACACCCTTACTTCCAAAGGAAGTAATTCGATTGAAGATAAATGTTTCGGAAGACCTTTTTCCTTCTGACAATCAGGATCTCAAATATTTAATGTGTCTCTATAATAAATGTTGACATCCAAAGTGATAAAACACTCCCGCCCATTTGAATTCTCATCCTTTTCTCTTTCAAATCGACAGTTTCTTCTCAGTCGAACCCTAAGAATCTCACATGGCTCTCCTTCAATTCAAGCCTGCTCATAGTCTTGCTGCGGAGTTATCAACAGACAATGATGCTGATTTTGCTCCGATCATCTCCTTTCTTCAAAGGAGCAGATACTCGTTTGCTCTCACTATTCACCCCTTGGTGTATGAGCTGCATCACCAATTGTTTTGGGGTTCTTGTTCTGTTGTTTCATCTCCCAATGGTAGAACTCTAATGGCTACCATCAATGCTCATCCGATTACAATTTCAGTGGAAACCATATGTCGGCATCTTCAACTTAGTGATGCCGATGGGAGGGCTTCGTTCACTAGAGATGAGGTATTGGTGACCTTTCGGTCAATGGGACACGAAGACCCTCTTCCTTCAACTACTTATTTGACGGGTAGAGTGTCCTATAATTATATGTATCTCATACATGTTTTTCTTCATCGTCTGTTAAATATAACAGGGGGTTGGGATCAAATTCCTTTTGATTTAGCTTCGGCTATTTATGGGTTGATCTGCAACCAATCTTTTAACTTTTCTGCTTATATTTTCAATAATTTTGTGGATAATCTGTCCTCCCCAAAGAAATTTTGCATGTATCCCAGGTTTTTGCATCACATATTCAATAGTGAGATTGGCTCCAATCTCTCACTGTCTGGGAATACATATTCAGTTCCTTTGGTTACTGCCAAGGTTTTTGTGCAGCTTAAGAAGACGAGTGCCCAATTCTCTGGGAAATTCACTCCTCTTCTTCCCTCTATGGAGCCTTCTATAAACCCCAACAGTTACTAATCCCACACCTTCCACTTCTATCCCTCATCCAATTAAACTCACCTACAAATGCAAACGAACCCCTAAGCAGCTCTCAAAAGATGTTCAGGCACCTTTATTCTGCTCCCAAAATGAAAAAGGCTAAAAGAACTGATAGGGGCTCAGTTCTGCCTAAGGTTCAAACCACACCTGTTGTCTCACCACTGGATCTTCTTATGGATTCAGTGGATGCCCCTTACCAGCCTGAAAGCCCTCATTGCATCTCACAAAACATACCTAAGAATATCCAAAGTGAAAACACCACAATGGAGTTTGCTTCCTTGGAGCAACTTCCCTAAAACAACAACTGTCTCCCAGGTCCATAGGTTTGACTACCCCATCACTACCTCCCTCCCATATATTAACCCAGGCTCAAGGAAACTTATGTGTTGCTCTTCATGACCCACTTTCTCCCACTTCCCAAACTCTGTTGAGAGTGGTGGCAGAACTGCAGGCAAGGTTCCCTGACCCAGAGCCTACCCATACAGAGGTTGACCCCAGGAGCTTTGAAGTGGTCAATACATAAGAGGTTGCCACTACTGATGAGCATTATCCTTTTCATCAGGAAAGTGGTAACTCCTAATTTAGATGACTTCTTTAAGGTTATTTTCAATGAGAGGAATCCAGGGTGCCAAGAAACCACATTTGTTGATGGAGGTGTAGGAGCTGGGCTCAAGACTCCATCGCCCCATGATTCCACTCCAGTGGAGGAGTGCCCAAAAACACAGGAATTGACGGCCATCATAACCACCTTACAAGCCAGGGTAGCTTCTCTTGAAACAGAAGTGGCTGCCCTGAGGCTGCAAGTTCAAAAGAAGGATGCTACTATCTTGGACTTGCAGCACCGCCCACCCATTATCTGCAATTCATTTATCCCTAACCCTAGCCAGGTGTCCTTTCTTTCCCCTGATGCTACCAAAAGGAGGGGAAGGTACAACCTATGGGGTCAAGTTCTCCAACTTCCGATGGAGAGAAAACCATTCTCAAGAACCTAATCCTTTCTTGTCTACCTTAGATAGTGAATGGGATAAGTTCTTGGGAACCTACTTTCAACCTTCAAGCTCCTCCTCTTCGGAAGCTGCAGAGGTTTCCATGGAGGAAACACATCAAAAGTCTCCCACCTCCATGGAACATAGGTCCCTCGTCGAGATCCAAAAGTCCCATGTTGGGACTACAACCGAGGTTGCCATGGAAGACCTCAGTCAACAAACAACCCACATGTCCATGGCACCTGAGTCCCCCTCTAGGACTGAGGCTGTTGAAGACCCCTACTCAGATCCTATAATTCCTGAGGAAATAACCAAGGAACCCTCTAAAATGGTTGGTCAACTTGAGGAGGAACTGGATGCTAAAGTTAATTCTGAAGCTGAAACTGCTTCCAAAAGCCCAGTCATTATTGAGGTTTCCTCCTCAGAAGAACAATAGGCCAATGAACCAATTGGCGAGGCTCAGAATTAATCTCTTCTTGGTCCAGAATTCTCGACAAAGGAAAAAGAAAGTTAACCCCAGAGGAGGAAGCCGCTCAAGAGGAGAGGAGGCCATTCACAAAAAAGACCCGACTAGATACCTCCCTGGATGGAGAGATTGTACAAATCGATGGTCTTCTCCAAGTGAAAGGATATGATATTGATGAGTTACTGCTCTGGTCGGTGCCTAGAAGGGTAGCTGAGCTGGATAAGGTGCAGCAACTTGAACAAGCCACTGATGCATCCAAAGTTGTGGCAGCTTCCACCAAGAAACAAAAGGAAGATGCCTACCGAGAGAAAATGAAGCAGATTCTTGTGAACTATGGATATTCTTGGAGACAGCTTGGTCTTATGAAGAACTCTACCATGGATCTCTACCTAAGGGACATCAAGTAGAAAATAGCCAGGGGAGAGTTACTTTCAATGGAATAACTCCAAGCTCAGAAGGAAGCCCTAAACATTAGTCTTGGGGTAAGAATTCTTTCCAACATTGTCTACTCTGCTCAAGCACTCAGAGAAGGAGAGGAAGTTATGTGTGATGAATCAATAAAGTATATGTGGCCAAAGCAAGAATCCATCACTCCTCCATCTAGTCCTTCATATGACAATGTGCCTCTATCCTCTGTGATCAAGACCAATAAAGGTTATTCAAAGCAGAAAACAAATGCTTCTGTTCCTTAGGAACAATCAAGGAAGGAGAAAGAGAGAGTAGATAAAGCTGCTGGAACAACTACAGTTTTGGTAGATCAAGATCCTGTTGAGGATCAAGGGCCAGAACCAGCTGCTGAATCTGATGCAACAACGGAAGAACAAGATCAAGTGGATGATCAAGAACAAGATTCAGTTGCGTCACGCATCTATCGATCCATGGCAGACGATGCTGGAGAAGAGCAGGAGGAGCAGGGTGAAGAGACTTCAGCCCAAGGTCAGATAGTCCTATATAGGAAACATGGACCATTCATAAGATGGAAGTCCATTGCCTGAAGAAGACCTGAAGAAATGCCAGTCAATGTATGCCATCCTATCATTGAGTGGGAATTTCTCTTTCTTGAGAATAGATTCCAACTCAAATATAGTAATGGCAATATTGTCAAGATCAGAGAGAATCAAGTCTGTGCTCTCCCTGCTCCATGCATTTTTGATTTAGAGAACCTGTCTCTCCTAAATCCAGGAAATCAACCAGAAGGAAGGCTCGCACCAAGACTTGTGAAGAGAAGGGCTGAAAATATAAGAAAACAATTAGGAGAGTTTTGGTAGCATCAACCTAGGAGGAGACTGTAACATCAAATAAGTCTAATGCTCACCAAAAGTCTCCTTCGTTCAAGTCTTTTACACTCGGAAGAACAAAAGCTTCCGAAGGTTGATCGTCTCCTTCCGGAAGCCATACAAAGCCTCAAGATTCCGAAGCCTTCCCTGCATCTACAGCTTCTGATCTATAGCTTTCGAAGACGCTCCTCTGCCAAGGTCTGCCTCACTTAAAGAAAGAATCAGAAGTGCTTTTCGCTACCAGAGTTAAATCAAAAGTGATTTTCGCTACTAGAATCAAATCAGAAGTGCTCTGCTACCATAATCAAATCAGAAGACACTCTCTTGCAAGTCAGCGACAAAGATTTCTGTCAGGAAAGCAAAAGTTACTTTACATTTATACCTTTTGTATTGTAAGCATTTAATGTAAAAGTCAATGGAGCTATTTGTATTGATTGTAATTAATGTGGCTTACCCTGTTAAGCCACGACAATATACTAGTTTTTGCATTTATTTGTTTCTACTATTTTGTCCAGCCTTGTATCCCTACGAGGATACAACTGTAGGTTTTAGTAAAAATATGTTCATGTGTAACTCAGCAAAGTGTGTTTGAGTAAAGAGTCTTGTATGCCCTACACTTGAATAAGATATACTTTAACCTTGAAATTTCTTGTGCAATCTTTATCTTTGTTGTAAGCATACTTGTGATAAAAATTGATAGAAGTTCCGCATCTATCAATTCAGTAGAAGATTAGTTGTAAGTGTTGTGTGAAGTGCATAACCCGATCCAACACCTAATGATCAAGTCAATTATTTTCAAAACACTAATAATCTAAGACTACCTAGCACTCTATCACATGTTTAATCTCAAAAGTAGTGTTTCATATGTATAACCAAATATCTCACAATATTCTACGATTATTACTTAGTCAAACTAAACCACATTTTAAAATCAAATACAAAGTCTAACCCTAATCTTGTAAAAATAGATCATAACACAAAGTATTAATCCAAGATTCATAATAGTACATTATTATGCATTCTAAAAAATCAAGGAACTGAAACACCCGGGGCTAACATGTGGAATTAGGGTTTTAGCAAATCAAGCTCTATCTAGGTGACTGCGACTTTGAATGGCTAGTGGTCATTGATGACCCATGAAATCCCAATATTTCAATTTTGCCTCTGAAAATTCGTCGACTCATCATGATCCTGGTTTTCTTCAAAAATATGCTCGTTAGAAAATCCAAAGGGGCTTTATCCTAGCGGTACCTCTTGGCTTTCCAAACTGAAGGTCATGGGTTCAAATCTCTCCCAAGGAGAAATAGGGGTCATTGAGAGGTCAAGGGGTTTTCCGGTACGGTTTCCTCCTGGGTGGTGGTGGGGTCTCAACGGAGGTTATGTTAACTAGACCTTGGTAACGTGGCCTGAAAATCAGTGGTTCACATGTTGAGATCAAATGTCGTTCAAAAAAAGAAAATCCAACATAAAACTAAATGAATACGAACGAATTTACAATAGTAATAACCATAAATTGGATATATAACTACTAAAAACATGTGTGTTTTACAATTAAAAACAAAACCTACCTCAAAAATGTTTAACAACGGACTAAACCAGACATACATGAAAGAATCAAATCACACGATCAAATTATACAACATATAACAATCGGTAAAATTACAACCCAGTCAAATTGAAGTAATGAAAATGAAAAAAGTACGAGGTTAGCTAAGTAAAATTAAATTGCTTTTTCAAGCATATATTTATCCTTTCGTATTTTTTGGTTTATGAGGGAAGATATGAACTTTTCCGGCCATATAACACCAATAATACATGCACTTTGTGTTTTTCTGTCTTCTTTATCTCACAAACTGTTGATCAAATGATTTTACAAATCAAATTTTGATTTTGCCTCTCAATTTGTATGATTTTTTTTAAATCTCAGACACTAGCCAATTTCAAGATCGTCGCATGCTTTGTGAAATTTCTGGTTAGGAATTGAATGATCACCAAAAACGCTTGGATCATAACTCGTCTGGGTTGTCATTTAAACAAGTATTTTTGATTAACCGACCAACTCATCTTTTTAACATTATTTTCACAAATATTATGTAAAATAAACTTAAAATTAATGTAATTTAACTTTTGCCTTTTGAGGGCCGACACATTTTTTTTTGAATGGCCAACTAACCAACTTCCGGGTATTCCGTACGCGGCTCCCAATGGCTAAAGGATACACAAGCTGGCTACTAGCTAGTCCAGACGGACGGAGCCCCTAGCCCACCAGCCAACAATTCACGGGGAAAACCCGACTCAAGCACCCGCCCAAAGACACGAAGATGAAAGACCTGTAAAACCGGGTAGGATCAAGAATCGAACCCATGACCTGGGTCACCTATCATTTCCCTCATACCTCCATCTTACCACCAGGACAAGACATCATTGGTAGGGCCGACACATATATACATTTTATGTGTGCATCGCAAACGATAACTTTGAGCCGGTGACTCTTTCGGAGCAGCCTCTCTATCCCAATTGGGATAGGGGTAAGGTTTGTATCTATCCTTCCCCCCAGACCCTACTGAAAAGTGAGAATATACTGGGTAAGGTTGTTGTTGTTGTTGTATGTGTGCATCGCAAACGAGGCCATAAAATCAAACAAGTATGAATGACTTGAAGGTTTATTTGGGAAGGAGTTAGAACGCATCTGCAATTATAATACGAACAAGTCCATGTGAACCGGAATTTTCAATATTAACTTGTACATATAATTCGTCCAAATGTGGAATCCGTCGAATTAAGATTCGACCAAGTCTCTCTAAGTTGTGAATTTTCCAAAAATCTTATAATTTGAACATAAAATTTAAAACATGAAAATTGATGTTGAATTTAATTTAAATGGTTTTATCTGATGTATTTTTACAGATATGGCATATTTGAAGTTTGAAAAGTAACATAGTTTTGTTCATATCATAGCATTTAATAGAATGGAATATGAAGGCACATTCACGAAGAATCAAGTAACCAAGTCAAAGTTGTCTAATCAGTTGAAGTTTTGTGCACATCTTTGCACCCTCTTTGTCCTTAATGATAGCAAGATTTGAGATGATCAACACTTCCTTTACGTGTGAATTCATAGAATTTATGGAGAACAAAAGGTTTAATTATTTTGGATTTATTTTTAGAATAATGTTGAAAAAATTGATTGGGAATAGGAGATTTTTATTGTATCCAAGATTCATTCGAATTATCAACAGAAAACAACAAAATCATAATGTGAATGGACCACTGCTTGTTTAGTTGCATATTGAGAACAAAGTTATTAAAAACATGAACACGAAGTATTATACAAATGACTTTACGGAAGAGATCACTCTCTTATTTGACAATATGCTTAGTGATGATCTGTCACGCACCGCTAAAACCAAAACATGTGAGTGTGACAAAAAGAAAAAAGGGCTTAGCAACACGTCGAATAATAATAATTATGAACACATATACAGTTATTAAACAGCATTCAAGTTTAAGTAGAGAATTCTTAGTACCAGACGCGGCCTGAGAATCGACGTGCCCAGGACGAGGCGGGAAAAAGAAGGTTCCCGTAGCGAATTCAAATATTAAAGTGGAGGTTTTAAAAAAAAACCAAAAAAACGTTTAATACCAAAAACCAAAATGTATTCGTAACTGAAAAAATCGAACCGAATTCTGAATTTAGTTTTCGTTGTGGTTCTAGCTGTATCCAAATTCCGAATTCAGTATTTGGTTCGGTACCTAACCATATCCAAATTTCGGTTTTTAATTCCAATTTTTTTATAAATTTGGTTTGTTTGGTTAACCGATTAAAACGAATTCAAATTTAAATTTATTATCTTATTAATAATATATAAGACTGAATTCGGTTTACCCGGTTGAATTCGGTTTATTTGGATCGGTTTATTCGACTTTTAAGCGGTTTATTTGACTTTCAATCTATTTATTTGGTTTTAACCGAAATTAGAATGGAACCACTTCTTGAATTCGGTTTGGTTTTTAGATAGGGAAAAAAATTTTGAAAACCGATTAAAGGAGACCGAATAAACCGTTAACCGAACCAAGGAACATATTTAGTTTAAAAGGCATGAAAGCAACTTCCTATATTTTAAAAAAAATGATTTTTTGTACCCATTAAATAATGTGTTTATAAATGTTAATTTCTTTTTAGTTGTCTTTATTTTATTAGTTCTCATTTGAATGAATCTTTATATATAGGTGTATATATAAAAATTTTTGTGCCCTCTTAAAAAATGGGCCCGAGACGGTGTTATCCAACAAACTAGTGGCCAAACTGTAACAAACTACATGATTTTCCAAGCATTCCAAGCTATGCTTAGTCACATGCCTATATCTAAACCTATAAGCAGCGCTTAAAAACATTGTTAAAAACAACTAATTATAAAAGCAGTTAGTAAGTTCATTTAACAGTAAAATAACAAAGCCTTGTAATGAACAATGCCCCCAATAAATATCTAAACTTGAACCTTACTATACTAATAAAGAAAAATAAATTTTGTCACTTGTCATAATATTATAACAATATTGTCACATTTCAATTTCATATCAAATTCATTTAATTATCTCTTAATAAATAATTATATACTATTTAGAATTAAATAATTATAATATTAATAACTAATAATATTATTTATCTTTTTATTAGAAAAAGATTTAAAAAAGTTTATAAGATATAAAATTTTTTAATATTATTTTTTTAAATAAAAAATATTTTATTTTCGAAAAATAAAAGTTATAGAAGAAACAAATTTTCTATAAAAATGATTTGTTTATAAAAATGAAATAAAATATAAACCAGAGTTTTAAACAATACGATTTTTATAAACCAATGTCGTTTTTTTTAATTTATTTAAAAAGTAACGTAAAAAAGATAAAGAAAATTACATTTTTTATCCTTATGTTTCACTTTATTTTTTAATTGCTTCGTTTAAATTTTAATAATTACATAAATTACATTTTACGTTATTAATTTATAGAAGTTAGTCTATGACAGAACACAGAATAAAGTTTTATTATCAGTTAGTTTAAAGATGATAACTTTTAGAAATCAAAAAGATCATATATATACATTGTTTAGTTATTAATGTTTTTAATTATTTTTTATTGCTAAAGTATTCATTAATATGTAAATTAATCGTTTTATCTTAAAATATCCTTTTTTAAAATTTATAAATTCTTATTACTAACTATTTAATATTTTATAATAAATATGTGTAATACACGGGGTGATAGTCTAGTTTATAACAAATCTACACATTCAATAAATTACGATAACGTCAAGTTTGACACAAACAACCATAAATAGGACATCTAAAGAATACTATTTGTATATCTATAGTTTATATCAAATAAGTTTAATGGATGTAACTAATGCATGAACTTTTTGCATTATATCTATCAAACTTGAACTCATGTAAATTCATCACCGTGAATGATAATTTATGAAAAATATTTTTGTCCAAAAATAATAAGTAAAAATGAGGCTGCAAAAACTCACTGAGTAAGATATCGAGAACAATAAAGTCCACTAAATTTGACTATTAGTCTATCACACAAAAACAGAAAGGATCTATGCCGCCGAAAAATGTAAGCCTTGTCCCGACGACATCTTGTTGGTATAGGGCAATTTGGGCTATCCCTACGACATGTCGTGGCTATAAAATTGTCGTTATAAAATTGTATCAATAGCTGAAAAAAGTTGTTGGGATAACATTTGTCGGGATAGATAAGCCAGTCCCGACGACATTTCGTTGGCAAAAGGAAGCATACAAATTTTTAAACTATGACCTATGCGGATGACATGTTGTTGGGGAATGCATATTTTGATTTTTTTTAATCGGGATCGATAGCGACGACAATGGTAGGGATAGATTAAAAAAATTCAAAAAACAACCTGTAACAGAGAATGTGAAAATTTTCAGATAAGCTCTGTCCCACCAATATGTCGTCGGGACAGATAAATGGCATAATCAAAAAAAATGTTTTTTTCTATTTTCTTACAATCGGTTACATGTTATATAAAAGTATAAAACAATTGGCCATAAAACCAGTTTAAACATAACAAGACATAAATACAATACCATTATTGCCTAAAATCAAATGCTAACATCCAAATTGTTCAAACATCCTAATTGTTCAACCCAACATGCTAGTAGTCTAAAAGGACACTCCCAAATTGTTTAAAACATCGTAACATCCAAACCAAATGTAAGAGGCGCCTCATTTCTTCAATTTGGCGACTTGAACATTTCTTCCATTACACGATCTCTTTCCCTGTCACGTTCTTGTTGTTCTTGCAATTGTTGTTGAAGTTGTTCCACTCACTCATCAAGTTGATTTTCCCGTTTTCCTTCTGTAAAGGGGTAAGTAATACACATCAGGAGTAGGATGTCTCACAACACCAACACCTCTAATATGTCCACATCTTTGACCTAAGACATGCTCCATGCATTCAATTTGATTAACTGATGATGAATCACCAGACTCCTGGGTGGATTTTCTAAACACTTCTTGCATCATCTCCTGAGTTAAACAATACAACAAATAGTCAATCATAATTTATAAAAATTCGACATACATCATAACTCTTATATAATAGATAACCAATTATTATCAAATATACAATTTTCAACCAACTTATATTAAACACATTAATGGAAAAAAATACAACCAATAGTATCTAACTTTAAGTTTATTAAAGTGGATTCTTGTCATAGTGACTCATTTAGGCTAACAATTGGATGTTCAAGCTAAATTCTAATCGGTTTTGGTTATTTTGAACCATCTAGCCTAATAACATATTAAATCATGCAACTAAAGGTATTTACTTACATAATCTGATTCTGCTATCTCGTTTGCCCAACCTTTTTTGATCTTGAAATGGGTCTCTTTAAAAACTTCAATGCCATCGGTGCCCTATGAAAAAAAATGATATTACTTAGATTTCAATATAATAGTTAATAAATCAATAACAATTCTACCTGCATCTGTTACCTCTGAGCATATGATTTGCTACCATGATGCTCACCAAAAGTCTTTTCCTTACAAGTATTTTACATTTGAAAGAACAAATGCTTCCGAAGGATGATTGTCTCCATCCGAAAGCCATACAAAGTCTCAAGCTTCCGAAGCCTTCTCAGCAACAACAGCTTCCGATACAATAGCTTCCAAAGATGCTCTTCTGCTAAGGTCTGCCTCACTTAAAGAAAGATTCAGAAATGCTTTCCATCACCAGGATTAACTCAAAAGACATTCTCTTGCAAGTCAGCGGCAAAGATTTCTGTCAGACAAGTAGAAGACACTTTACATTAATACCTTTTGTAGTGTAGGCATTTAATGTAAAAGTCAAAGAAGTTATTTGTATTGAATGTAATTAATGTGGCTTGGCCTGTCAAGCCACAACAATATACTAGTTTTAACATTTATTTGTTTCTATTATTTTATCCAGCATTGTATTCCTATAAGGATACAGCTGTAGGTTTTAGTATAAATATGTTCATATGTAACTAGCTATGTATGCTTGAGAGAAGAGTCTTGTATGCTTTACATTTGAATGAGATATACTTTAACTTTGAAACATTTCGTGCATTTCCTATCTTATTTGTAAGCATACTTGTGATCAGAATTGATAGAAGTTTCGTATCTATCAATTCAGAAGAAGATCAGTTGTGTTAGTATTGTGTAAGCTGCATAACCCGATCCAACAACACTTATATAATTGTATATACAGTTACTAAATTATATTTGCATACATAACTTACATACTTACATGTTGCCTAAATAAAAATTATCTATTACCTCCAAAACCACAAAAATATTACTCTTGTAATCACACATAAATAATACTTGCATATAAATAAAAAATCATAAACAAAAATGATTACATTCAAAACCACAAATCAACTTCAAGACTTCCTTCCGCTTCAAAAAGCTTATTTCCCTTCATGTAAACAAACAAACAACACTAGTGAAAACTTAGAAGATAACCTTCAACATCCATATGAATAACTTGTTAAAAATAGCTAAGAAGATAACCTTCAACATCCACCATATGATTAACTTGTTAAAAATCCATCAAAAACCCTCAATATATTGAATAACCTAAAGAAAATTAAAAAAAATTAGTGAAAAATTAGATAAATAACAAAAACCCACGATTACTAAGCCTCAAATAGGAGATTTTACCTTGGAATATCATGTAATCTCGCCTGGTAGTCGGAAAAATCGAGATGAAGCACATGAGACGCAATGGGGGCGAAATGACAATGATACTGTGAGATGTGATATTAAAAATTCCCCTGTCCCGACGACATTTGGTCGGCATAGGGCTCGAAAAAATGACGACCAAAAAAACTCTAGGTTTTTTCCCTCTTATTATATCCCAACGACAAGTCCGGAAGATAGAATAATCACCAAAATAAATTTTTTCAGCAAAAAAAAGCTTTATATACAGACAACCGGTCGTCAGGATAGGATCACCGAAAAAGCACCAAAAATCCTGCCAATTATTTTAGCTCTGTCTCCACTGTTAGTTGTCGGTATAGGTAATGCAGGGAAAAATAACAGGAGTGATCTGTGCCGACTAGATGTCGTCGGCACAGCTTGACTTTTACTTAACGACTTATGTTGTCGGGATTGCTTTCGACAGCACAAGTTCATTTAATCGTTTTCTTGTAGTGTCAGGAACAATAAAGCCCTTCAAATATAAGTCGAATACACCAACCAAAGCAAACAATAATTGTAAGTGGTCATAAACGAGTCCTATAAACTAAGACGTTATACTTTGTTTATGTTTTTATATACTTATTTTTACACGAGTTTAGATATGTTTAAAGACATAATATATAAAATGATATTAATTGACTCAAAAATTTATGGACTTTCTTTATTAAATTTATATTATTTGAATCTTTTGTAATAATTAGAAATTAATTTCTATTAGTAGCTAATTGTTTTTATATTTTCTATATTATTTTAAATCCTAAATATCAAATAAATATCAAACAAGCTCCAAAAGTTATGATATTTTTCTAAAGATGGAAACAATTAAGTGAGTTGATTCATATTAGTAATTTAATTTTTTAATAAAGGTTTTGCTCACTATGACAAATAAGTTTTATGGTTTTTTCTATCTCATATTTATGTTAATATAGAGGTTTCACCTATGTATAGAATTAGGGATTTACCCACACGTTGCAGCGGGGTTAGCATACACGATATGCAGAGCCGACCCTTAAAAAGGGCAAACCGGACCACCGCCCCGGGCCTGATTTTTTGAGAGGCTCAATTTTTATTTTTTTATCATATTTTATATAAAAAAATTTATACCCATAAAGTTTAAATAAGCCTCATAGTCAAGCTAAAAAATTGAGCCAATTAAGTTAATAAAATATTATAAAATGTTTTTTTATATAATTATGAATAGAGTTGTTGAAAATGCCCGACCCCGACCAACTCAACCATCACGCAAACCCCAGTAAGCTTAATAGGGTCGGGTTATTCTGGTTCAAAACGTTAGTTGAGTTATTCGGGATTATCCCAATATGTTAATAGCATCGCATTTCAGGTATATTTTTAAAAATTAGTCGGGTCTCGGGTATATTTTTTAAAATTCGTCTGCTTTCAGGTTAACGTAAATACCTCAACTGGTTGCAACGGTTGTTCATCCTATGACAGCAAATTAAAACGTGTGCAAAAGTTTTGACTGCTAGTTAAGTAATTTACTATTATTATTTAATTATTATATAATAATTAGTATTATAATTATATAATACTAATAATCATTATTAATTATTATTTAATAATTACTATTATTGTAGCCCTGCCGCCATTTTTGACTTTAAATACGTATATTTACCGATTATTATTACTTAATTATTATTACTATTCGCTCGCAATGATGACATTTGATAAATGTATATGTAGTAATTCTCTCAATTTACTTATTATATAAAATATTATAAAATTAAATTTTATCATAAATTGATTTTTTTTCCAAAATTTGACAAGAAACAATTATTTAAATATATGCATTATAATAAAATAGTTTTTTATTAGTTATGTGATCATCAACAAATGTGATATTAAACGAGTTATATATTTTGATACATGAATATATTCTTAAGGTTCGGATACTAATAAAGTTGTGTCTATTGGACCGCAAAATATCTATTGAGGAACACTTAATAGGAATCTTCCTATATAATTGTCACACCCCGGGCCGGCGGGGTTGGATCGGAGTCCCCGTCAGGCGGAGGGTTCCCGGGGCGCGATATCGTGAATGATAATCGTGTTGATCAGATTGTTTACATAGCATCAATGTCAAGAATAACTAAAGCACAATCAAGCATTAACTAGGATTACGAAGTTAAATTACAATGTCAATGTTCGGTAATTTAACTCGGTAAACCTAACAAAAGAATCAATTGTTTTCTATCTTGTAACTGTACAAGACATCCAAAAGTGATTCGTATAAATAACAAAAAGTGTGCTTCCAAAAGTCAACTAGGTCCTCTATCTGGGCAGCCTAGTATGCAATCCTGAGCTTTAGCTTATACCTGTGCATCACCTGAGAAAAACATGTAAAGAAAACAAGGTCAACACAATGGTTGGTGAGTTCATGTAGTTTATAAGTTTAAATAGCTTTAGCAAACCTCTTCCGGTAAAACCTTAATCTTATTAACTCCACCTGTAATATCCAAATCGGTATGTTTATATATAGGGCATACCCCTGGGTCGAGCCTACAACCCGCCCAGACGCCATCCCACCACATACTAATCCGGATATGACACTGTTGTTAATAATAATTAAACCTTTTACCTACCCTTCAATCTCGTTTCCCCATCATAGTTTAAGCAATTTGTTTGTAAGTTTACCCATAGCATCCGTGAGTTTAGCTTGAGAGTCACCAGAATGGACAACTGAATGCCCGAAGGAATCCAGTATCAATCCATACCAGTTCTATGTGAAATTAGCAACATAGGGGAGATAGAGGATTCCCATGATGACACCAAGTCAACTAAGGATCACCAATATCGTCCTAGTTACTGTTCACGTGTGTAAATAGTTTTGGGAAACACTGCATGGCAAGCACTGAGAGGCCATCAGTCCGTTTCCTCGTTTAAGACCATGAAGGGCACCCTATGGCAAGCACTGAGAGACCATAGTAGATGCCTTCTAGTCCCGACTGTGAAGAACACATGAAGGCAAGCACTGAGAGACCAACTATTGTTCTTCAAGTCCCGACTAGGAAGAACACATGAAGGCAAGCACTGAGAGACCAACTATTGTTCTTCCTTAGCCAATAGTTTTAGCATACAAGTTTATAGAATTCAAAGATACCAGCATTTACGTAACTTGTGCACAAGAACTAGCTTTACAACCGGTAAGGCAAGCACTGAGAGGCCAAACCGTTGTTTGAGCATGGCAATCACATAGCATTCAAGAGTTTATAGTATCCATAGCTTCAAGTATTCAATGTGTATGTATGTATGTTTGTATTTAGTATCCCTATAGCATTATAGCATCATTAGCCTTTAGTGTTTACATTAATCTCTAGCATAAAACTCATAGCATTAACAAGTAGCATAGTCTCATAGCATTAGTATTAAGCATAACCCGTAGTGTTAGTTTGTAGCATAAACCCGTAGTATTAGCATTTAGTTTAACCCGTAGTCTTAGTATTTAGCATGACTCATAGTATTAGCTTGTAGCATAACCTCATAACATTAGCATCCACAATAGCATCATCAGATAGTATATACCCTTAGCACTTGGTATTAACACATAGCTTTAGTATTAACAAGTAGCTTATGCCTTTAGCACTTGGCATAATCAAATAGCATTTAGTTTGAACAGTGTCTTATGCCTTTAGCACTTGGCATAATCAAATAGCATTTAGTTTGAATAATGTCTTATGCCTTTAGCACTTGGCATAATCAATAGTATTTAGTTTGAATAATGTCTTATGCCTTTAGCACTTGGCATATTCAATAGTATAAAAGCATTTTGTTAAATTTAAAACATTTGTTTTAAAAAGTATAACATGCTTCTCAGTCCCGAGTTAAAAACCAAAATAGTTTGAAAAGGGACAATGAACTCACCTTGCAGTTGTAGTAGTTGACTTAGTCTCAAACAAGAATGCACGCGCTCTTTGTTGTAATTGATATTGTTTTCATGATCCTGTATTGATTTCACGTTGTTTAAATTTGTAAGTATAAGTTTGTGAATGGTTTGTGCGTGTGTAAGTGTTAATTCTAGTGTTAACTAGTACGCGTAAACCTTGGTCATCATTCGGCCTTGTTTATTTGTTATGGGCCCTAACTACCCTTAGTCTTTAGGTTACAGATTACGAGTCCATAGCATTTTATATTTTAACTTGAAAGGTGTTTGTTACATTCATCTTATCTTTCTTCCATTCATTCCTTAATAAAATATATGGTTTTTATGATTTAGCAACCTTCTTATTTCTTAATTTATCAACCTTGTAGTATTTCAAAAAGATTTTATGTATGTTCATCCTTAACCACTCAATTCTTTGTGTTTACTGCTACTAAACCTTGTGGGTCTCAAGTTGGGCCTAACCAATAATTCATTGGGCCACTGGAGCCACAGTGGGCTAGTCTAGTCAACCATGGGCCTAAAATAATCATCTGGGCCGAATGATGTAGGTTGATTTTATGATATGTCTTAAATCAGTTATCATGGTTACAAGTGTATACGTGGGCCAGACTATTGGGCTGCAACAATTTTTATGATTTACATCCCATGGACCGAACCCATGGGCCAACTGTTGGGCTTAACAATATGCGGGTTGTACCCGATAAATATGGGCCGAATAGTTGGGCCATGGCAGGTTATTGGGCTGAATGAGTGTGGCGTGGACCAACAACTATGGGGCTGAATAATTTTTGTTGGGCTCATGTACATCAAAGTTGGGCCTGTATCATGATAGAATGTGGAAATTTTGTAGGCCACTACTGGGCCACATGTTTGCTACTGGGCCTCAGGTAGTTTGGGCCAAATTAAAGAGACCATGGGCTGAAATGCTTCTGGGCCAAAACAATGTGGGCTGTATACGTGATCCCATAAGTAGCAGGGGCTTGGGCTTAGTCCTGTTGAGCCTGATGATGTTATCCAGGTTGGAGAATCTAGCCCCAGACATAGGAAATGGGTGTTAGCTGAATGGGTATCACTTAGGTCGAATAGGTTAACACCAGGCAATTGGTTGCATGGCCGGGAGAAGAGGCTGCCGGCGAATGAGTAGGTGGCCGAATGGGAGGTGTTTCGGCGAAAGGGCAGTGGTTGGCCGAATGTAAGTGGTTGCCGGATGAGGGTGTGGTCGAATGATGATAGTCGAGAGGATGAAGGTGGTCGGCGATTGTCTGTCGAGTGAAGAGGTCCGAATGACAGGCTGAGGCGAATGAGGAGGGTGGCGACTGAGCATGGCCGACAGTAGGTAACTCACGAATGAACTGGGTCTTGTTAACCGGCGAATGGGTACCGGTCGAATGAAGCCATTCGGCTTTGGCCATCTCCGGTCATTCGACCATCTGGCACCTCCTTTGGCCGCATTTGCGGTGGCGCTCAGCCCCTCTCTATTTCGGTATCTATGAGGTTTTCAAGGATAGAAATTGCTACTACTAGTCGTCGTGGTCATGGGGTTCGAGATAGAAGTCCTTAAACCGGTTAGGGTTTGGGTTTGAACACAAGGTTATAAAACCCTAATTTTTGACATGTTCAAGCTCAGATTACCTGCGACTTAGTGGTTTTTAGAGCAGATCCCTTGTACTTTTGTGTAGGGGATGATGAGAGCTTCGTGTGGGTTCAAAAATGAGACGATTTGGTGGAGTAATGACCAAGATATGAAGCTTTTAAGTTTCAAAAATGGTGGTAGAGGCTTGAATCCGGAAATTAGGGTTTAGAGAGAGAAGGAGGAGAAGAAAAATGAATTATTTGAACTCATTAAGGGTATTTATACCCCGAGTGAGTTCGGGTTCGTTGTCGTTGCTCGGTTCGTGTTTTTTTTTGTTACGTTTCCGGAACGTAACACGCGTTTTTCGTCATTTAAACAAAAGGATTATTTTATGACGTTTTAAAATTACAAATATATTTTTAGAAATTATTTTAAATATCGTTATGTTAATTTATTTATCGGATTTAATATTTTTACGCGTTTCGGTTAATTCGTTCGCGATTAGTTAAAATAGTTTAATTTAATTTATTAAATGATGAGTTACAAAATTGTAAAATAGGAAATATGTTATTTCCTTAAAATTATGATCGTTCGTATCTTTCATCGTTTTCGTTTTAGTTTCGTCAGAACGCGTCACCATCACGCGTATTCGTTCGAATCGTCATTCGAACGAACACGACGATGGTTTTGCTTTCTGATTCTTGTTTTCTACTGTTAAGTTATTGTTTCAGAACGTTAAACTATCAGAACCATTCGTACAGATCGTCACCTATTCGAATAATTCATCGGCTCAGCATTCCGCGACAACAACTGTTATAATTCTGTTTTGTTCAACCTCGCATACGTTTACACATAATAGCACATCAATAAGCCTTGGTTTCACTGTTCAAAGTTGTCTGATGTGTTTCTGGCTGTTAAACTGTTAAGTTTAATCAGATTACAGAAACCATAGCATAATAGTTTAATATCGAGCATCATGATATTAATAGCATAACAATAGTTTACTTAGTTTGTACCTGAGTTACTGTGCCTTTACTGTTCCGTTCACCTTTCCGGCGACGTTTCCGGCACAGATGTTACAGTCTCCCCTTGTTAGAGAAATTTCGTCCCGAAATTTAAGCATTGCTATCGGGTACGGCTTCCTCTGCGAACAGTTGGGGATACTTGTGTCTCATGTGATCTTCACGTTCCCAAGTAAACTCGGGTCCGCGCCTTGAGTTCCAACGAACTTTAACGATAGGAATACGGCTTCGCCTTAGTTGCTTAACCTTGCGATCCATAATCTCCAATGGTTCTTCCACAAAACATAAGTGTTCATCCAATTGAATTTCTTCAATTGGTATGATAAGAGTTTCATCAGCAAGGCATTTCTTCAAGTTTGAGACGTGAAACACGTCGTGTACACCACTAAGTTCATCCGGTAAGTTTAATCTGTATGCTACAGGACCAATACGTTCAATGATCTCGAAAGGTCCCACATATCGTGGTGTTAGTTTGCCTTTCTTTGCGAATCGAACTACGCCCTTCCATGGGGAAACCTTTAACATGACACGGTCTCCCACTTGGAATTCCAACGGCTTACGCCGTTTATCGGCATAGCTCTTTTGTCTACTTCGTGTTGCTTGTAGCCTTTGTTGTATCTGAGCAATCTTGTCTGTAGTTTCTTGTATAAGTTTCGGCCCTGTAATTCGATTATCTCCTACTTCAGACCAACAGATCGGTGACCGACACTTTCGACCATAAAGAGCCTCAAATGGGGCACAACCGATGCTGCTGTGATAACTGTTGTTGTTGGAGAACTCGATTAGTGGCAAATGAGAATCCCAATTACCACCGAAGTCTAGAACACAAGTTCTCAACATATCCTCTAGGGTCTGAATAGTACGTTCGCTTTGACCATCCGTTTGTGGATGATAAGCTGTACTCAAGTTCAATTGCGTCCCTAGAGATTTCTGTAACGATTGCCAGAACCTTGATGTGAATCTGCTATCACGATCTGAAATGATAGACAATGGCACACCATGGCGTACCACTATCTCGTTGATGTAAAGCTTTGCTATCCATCGTGTAAGTTTCTCGCATAGGCAAGAAATGAGCAGATTTCGTTAATCGATCAACGATAACCCAAATGGTGTCATGTCCACTGGAAGTGCGGGGTAGCTTAGTAACAAAGTCCATAGCTATTTGTTCCCACTTCCATAGTGGAATTTCAGGCTGTTCCAGCAAACCTGACGGTTTCTGGTGTTCTGCCTTCACTTTAGCACACATGAGACATCGACCAACGTACTCGGCTATGTCTTTCTTCATTCCCGGCCACCAATAATACGCACGTAAGTCTTGGTACATCTTATCAGCACCGGGATGCACAGAGTACTTGGTCTTGTGTGCTTCATCGAAAATAAGCTTCCTTAACTCATCTACTGCAGGAATCCATATACGATCCTTAAAGTAAACAAGTCCATCAGGTTTTGTTTCCAAATGTTTCTCCACACCGCAATCAAGTTCTTTCTTCAAGTTTTCTCGTTCAATCACTTCCTGTTGTGCTTGCAAGATGTTGTCTTGTAAGCTTGTCTGCACAGTTATTCCCATTGCTCTGACGCGCAAGGGTTTGACTCGATCCTTCCGGCTCAAGGCATCAGCTACAACATTCGCCTTGCCCGGATGATACTTGATCACACAGTCGTAATCATTCAGAAGTTCAACCCAACGTCGCTGTCGCATGTTGAGTTCCTTCTGATCGAATATGTGTTGCAGACTTTTGTGGTTTGTAAATATGGTACACTTGGTGCCAAATAAGTAATGTCTCCAGATCTTTAAGGCAAATATCACAGCTCCCAATTCCAGATCATGAGTAGTGTAATTCTTCTCATGAACCTTCAGTTGTCTAGAGGCATAAGCAATAACTTTGTCTCGCTGCATAAGTACACAGCCGAGTCCCTGATGGGATGCATCACAGTATAGCACAAAATCATCACAACCATCTGGGAGAGATAAGATCGGAGCATCACATAACTTTTGCTTCAAAGTCTGAAAGGCTTCTTCTTGCTTTTGTTCCCAAACAAATGGTTTGCTCTTCTGTGTTAGCTTCATGAGTGGCAGAGCTATCTTAGAAAAGTTTGAGATGAACCTCCGGTAATAGCCTGCCAAACCTAGAAAAGAACGTATCTCCGTCGGTGTCTTCGGAGCGTCCCAATCTTTTATTGCCTCGATATTGGCAGGATCAACATGTATTCCTTCACTGTTAACAACATGTCCTAGGAATTGCACCTCCTTTAACCAAAACTCACACTTAGAGAATTTGGCATAAAGCTTCTCTTCCTTTAACAGTTCCAAGATCGTTCTGAGATGTTGCTCGTGCTCTGTTTTGCTTTTAGAATAAATCAATATGTCATCAATGAAAACAATAACAAATTGATCCAAGTACGGCTTACACACACGGTTCATGAGATCCATGAAAATTGCGGGTGCATTCGTCAAACCAAAAGGCATCACCATGAACTCGTAATGCCCGTATCTGGTACGAAACGCCGTCTTCGGTATGTTTTCATCTTGTACTCTGAGTTGATGGTATCCAGAACGCAGATCGATCTTCGAAAAATACTGTGCTCCTTGTAGTTGGTCAAACAAATCATCAATCCTCGGTAATGGATACCGATTCTTGATGGTTAGTTTGTTTAACTCCCTGTAGTCTATGCACATCCGAAAAGATCCATCCTTCTTTTTCACGAACAGAACCGGAGCTCCCCAAGGTGAGTAGCTCGGTCGGATGAAACCTTTATCAAGTAACTCCTGTAACTGATTTGACAGTTCCTGCATCTCCGAAGGTGCTAACCGGTAAGGAGATTTAGCAACAGGTGTTGCTCCAGGAATCAAGTCAATACGAAACTCTACCGGTCGCACAAGTGGCAAACCTGGTAGGTCTTCAGGAAACACTTCAGGGTATTCCTTTACTATGGGCACGTCTTGAATTGTCTTCTTGTCTTTTTGTTTCTCCACCACGTGAGCCAAGAAAGCTATACATTTCTTATGTAGACACTTACGCGCTTTTATGCATGATATGATCTTTACGTTTCTCTGTTGGACTAAAAGAACCAATGAGCCTGATCAGAAAAATCTCTAAGTCTCACAGCACTTATAACAACTGAAGAAGAACACAACGGCTGACATTCAATGTACAGAAGATACAAGATCTGAAGAGATATACAACAGCTGAAGTGTAAGTCATCAGATGTTGTAGTGTGTAGTTTAGTCTTCAGTAGTTTTCTTTCAGTTCTTGTAAAAGTCTGATGAGTAGTTTACTCATCAGATGTTTTAGTTTATTACTTCAGTAGTTTTAGTTCTTCAGTAGTTGTAAGAGAATGTCTTCAGATGTTGTAGACATTCTCAGTAGTTTAGTTATTTCAGTTGTTTTGTTTTGTCTGTTAGGTGTCAACATCATGTGACATCATCAGACGTCACTGTCTCTATATATGGGCAGTTGACAGTATTGTAATGTAACGAAGTTAGCAAATTGAATGAAATATTCCTTTTGCAGAAACTCTCTCTCTATAACAAAATTGTGCGATTACTGTTTGATTGAATGAACACTGTTCTTGCTATTATTGTGCTAATTCAATTTTGAATTCCGCTGCTATACTTTAATATTGAATCAATTGAGAACATCTGATCCTACATTCTCTTTGCTTGATCCCCGCGAACTTCCAATACACGATCATTCGTCACTGGAATCCGAAGTAGCTTTTCAGAACAGATGACTTCAACTCTATTGAGTGATAGCCAATCCATTCCCACAATGATGTCGAAACTGCCCAACTCCATCGGCAACAAGTCGATGGTAAATGTGTGATCCGTGAGTGTAAGTGGGCAGTTCCTAAGTATAGTGCTAACTGTAATTTGCTTCCCATTCGCTACTTCAATGATATATGGGGAGTCTAATGTTTCCTCAGTAAGATTAAGTTGGTGTGCAAAGTCAGATGAAATAAAAATCTGATCTGCACCAGTGTCAAACAAAATAGATGCATAAGAGTCATGTATAAGAAATGTACCAGTGACTACGTTAGGGTCTTGGCGTGCTGCATTGGCTCCAATCACAAAAGCCCTTCCACGTGGTGCTTGGACTCCTTGTTGTGCTCGTTTTGGACACTCTCTGGAGAAATGGCCTATTTCTCCACAGTTATAGCATCCCCTGTTATTGTTGTTGTGATTGTCAGGTCTTGGTGGTGGAGGAAGTGCTACAGCAGCATTGTTTGCAGTACGAGTTGCCGGTACACGGCATTGCTGAGCACGGTGACCTAATCGGCCACAGTTGTTGCATTTCCGGCATTGCGCCGTAGTAGGATGATGAAATCTGCATCGTGCACACTGAGGATGCGGTCCCACATAGTTCTTGGGTGCAACCTGAGCAGGTGCTGCAGTAATTTGTTGGAGAGGGGTGGCCATCACATAGTTCTTGACGACCTTTTGCTTTTTCTTCTGATGGTGCTCGGGCTTCTTTGAAGTGGATTCCTTAGCTTTTCCCGAGTCATCTTTCAGGACTCCTGACTTTACCATTACTCCAGTAAGTTTAGCTGAGAGAGAGATGGCTGACTCAAGAGTAGCAGGATACGCAGCCAAAACAATGCTTTGGATGCAGGAGGGTAATCCTGCAACGTAGCGATCAATCAGCTTTTCCAGTGTTGGTACCATTTCTGGCACCAGAGCTACCAATTCGTGATAGCGAGTGGTAAAGGTCATATGGTCAGCTCCCTTCATCATATGATTCGAGAGCTCAATCTCCAGCTGTTGCAGTTCGTGCTTCGGACAAAATTCATTCCTCAGAAGAAGTTTAAACTCTGCCCAGGGCATTGCCTTCGCTTCGTCCCTTCCCTTTGCCCTGATCTGTGCATTCCACCATGTTAAAGCTCGCTTGCTAAACGATCCAGCTGCATAGCGAACTTTATGGTGCTCTGGACAACCACTAATGTCTAGGGTGTTCTCCATCTTTTCAAGCCATTGGATGAGTCCAACAGCTCCTTCAGCACCGGTGAAGCTTGGGGGTTTGCATCCTACAAAGGACTTGTAGGAACAGTCTGAAGTGTTGCCAGTGTTTCCACTTGCTTCCCCCGTAGTGTGGCCAGAGTTGTTGCCGTGGCCTTGGATCCGGTTTCTCATCTCTGGGATAACATCCTTCAGTTGACTTGTCAGTTGGGTACTCAGCAGCGTCGCCAAAGCGACAGTGGCAGGATCTATCATCTGAACAGTACTTGAGCCTGGCGGTGGAGAGTGTGGAGGAGGTGGAGAAGGAGGTGGTGGCGGCGGTGGTGAATCTGCAGGTGAGGGTGTAGAAGAGTGTGGTGCAGAAGTCTGAGTAGTAGGCTGTTTTCTTGGCGGCATTCTGATCATAACCAAGAGAATTTGGTTAGTGCAGTGATCGAATACAGAAAACATAATGCAAACATACTCCTAAGTTCTCTACATGAGGGTCCCTAAGTTATAGTCTAGGCCAAACCATTTAAGTAAATGACCTATTATTCTCTATAACCTTGAGCTCTGATACTAATTTGTCACACCCCGGGCCGGCGGGGTTGGATCGGAGTCCCCGTCAAGCGGAGGGTTCCCGGGGCGCGATATCGTGAATGATAATCGTGTTGATCAGATTGTTTACATAGCATCAATGTCAAGAATAACTAAAGCACAATCAAGCATTAACTAGGATTACGAAGTTAAATTACAATGTCAATGTTCGGTAATTTAACTCGGTAAACCTAACAAAAGAATCAATTGTTTTCTATCTTGTAACTGTACAAGACATCCAAAAGTGATTCGTATAAATAACAAAAAGTGTGCTTCCAAAAGTCAACTAGGTCCTCTATCTGGGCAGCCTAGTATGCAATCCTGAGCTTTAGCTTATACCTGTGCATCACCTGAGAAAAACATGTAAAGAAAACAAGGTCAACACAATGGTTGGTGAGTTCATGTAGTTTATAAGTTTAAATAGCTTTAGCAAACCTCTTCCGGTAAAACCTTAATCTTATTAACTCCACCTGTAATATCCAAATCGGTATGTTTATATATAGGGCATACCCCTGGGTCGAGCCTACAACCCGCCCAGACGCCATCCCACCACATACTAATCCGGATATGACACTGTTGTTAATAATAATTAAACCTTTTACCTACCCTTCAATCTCGTTTCCCCATCATAGTTTAAGCAATTTGTTTGTAAGTTTACCCATAGCATCCGTGAGTTTAGCTTGAGAGTCACCAGAATGGACAACTGAATGCCCGAAGGAATCCAGTATCAATCCATACCAGTTCTATGTGAAATTAGCAACATAGGGGGAGATAGAGGATTCCCATGATGACACCAAGTCAACTAAGGATCACCAATATCGTCCTAGTTACTGTTCACGTGTGTAAATAGTTTTGGGAAACACTGCATGGCAAGCACTGAGAGGCCATCAGTCCGTTTCCTCGTTTAAGACCATGAAGGGCACCCTATGGCAAGCACTGAGAGACCATAGTAGATGCCTTCTAGTCCCGACTGTGAAGAACACATGAAGGCAAGCACTGAGAGACCAACTATTGTTCTTCAAGTCCCGACTAGGAAGAACACATGAAGGCAAGCACTGAGAGACCAACTATTGTTCTTCCTTAGCCAATAGTTTTAGCATACAAGTTTATAGAATTCAAAGATACCAGCATTTACGTAACTTGTGCACAAGAACTAGCTTTACAACCGGTAAGGCAAGCACTGAGAGGCCAAACCGTTGTTTGAGCATGGCAATCACATAGCATTCAAGAGTTTATAGTATCCATAGCTTCAAGTATTCAATGTGTATGTATGTATGTTTGTATTTAGTATCCCTATAGCATTATAGCATCATTAGCCTTTAGTGTTTACATTAATCTCTAGCATAAAACTCATAGCATTAACAAGTAGCATAGTCTCATAGCATTAGTATTAAGCATAACCCGTAGTGTTAGTTTGTAGCATAAACCCGTAGTATTAGCATTTAGTTTAACCCGTAGTCTTAGTATTTAGCATGACTCATAGTATTAGCTTGTAGCATAACCTCATAACATTAGCATCCACAATAGCATCATCAGATAGTATATACCCTTAGCACTTGGTATTAACACATAGCTTTAGTATTAACAAGTAGCTTATGCCTTTAGCACTTGGCATAATCAAATAGCATTTAGTTTGAACAGTGTCTTATGCCTTTAGCACTTGGCATAATCAAATAGCATTTAGTTTGAATAATGTCTTATGCCTTTAGCACTTGGCATAATCAATAGTATTTAGTTTGAATAATGTCTTATGCCTTTAGCACTTGGCATATTCAATAGTATAAAAGCATTTTGTTAAATTTAAAACATTTGTTTTAAAAAGTATAACATGCTTCTCAGTCCCGAGTTAAAAACCAAAATAGTTTGAAAAGGGACAATGAACTCACCTTGCAGTTGTAGTAGTTGACTTAGTCTCAAACAAGAATGCACGCGCTCTTTGTTGTAATTGATATTGTTTTCATGATCCTGTATTGATTTCACGTTGTTTAAATTTGTAAGTATAAGTTTGTGAATGGTTTGTGCGTGTGTAAGTGTTAATTCTAGTGTTAACTAGTACGCGTAAACCTTGGTCATCATTCGGCCTTGTTTATTTGTTATGGGCCCTAACTACCCTTAGTCTTTAGGTTACAGATTACGAGTCCATAGCATTTTATATTTTAACTTGAAAGGTGTTTGTTACATTCATCTTATCTTTCTTCCATTCATTCCTTAATAAAATATATGGTTTTTATGATTTAGCAACCTTCTTATTTCTTAATTTATCAACCTTGTAGTATTTCAAAAAGATTTTATGTATGTTCATCCTTAACCACTCAATTCTTTGTGTTTACTGCTACTAAACCTTGTGGGTCTCAAGTTGGGCCTAACCAATAATTCATTGGGCCACTGGAGCCACAGTGGGCTAGTCTAGTCAACCATGGGCCTAAAATAATCATCTGGGCCGAATGATGTAGGTTGATTTTATGATATGTCTTAAATCAGTTATCATGGTTACAAGTGTATACGTGGGCCAGACTATTGGGCTGCAACAATTTTTATGATTTACATCCCATGGACCGAACCCATGGGCCAACGGTTGGGCTTAACAATATGCGGGTTGTACCCGATAAATATGGGCCGAATAGTTGGGCCATGGCAGGTTATTGGGCTGAATGAGTGTGGCGTGGACCAACAACTATGGGGCTGAATAATTTTTGTTGGGCTCATGTACATCAAAGTTGGGCCTGTATCATGATAGAATGTGGAAATTTTGTAGGCCACTGCTGGGCCACATGTTTGCTACTGGGCCTCAGGTAGTTTGGGCCAAATTAAAGAGACCATGGGCTGAAATGCTTCTGGGCCAAAACAATGTGGGCTGTATACGTGATCCCATAAGTAGCAGGGGCTTGGGCTTAGTCCTGTTGAGCCTGATGATGTTATCCAGGTTGGAGAATCTAGCCCCAGACATAGGAAATGGGTGTTAGCTGAATGGGTATCACTTAGGTCGAATAGGTTAACACCAGGCAATTGGTTGCATGGCCGGGAGAAGAGGCTGCCGGCGAATGAGTAGGTGGCCGAATGGGAGGTGTTTCGGCGAAAGGGCAGTGGTTGGCCGAATGTAAGTGGTTTCCGGATGAGGGTGTGGTCGAATGATGATAGTCGAGAGGATGAAGGTGGTCGGCGATTGTCTGTCGAGTGAAGAGGTCCGAATGACAGGCTGAGGCGAATGAGGAGGGTGGCGACTGAGCATGGCCGACAGTAGGTAACTCACGAATGAACTGGGTCTTGTTAACCGGCGAATGGGTACCGGTCGAATGAAGCCATTCGGCTTTGGCCATCTCCGGTCATTCGACCATCTGGCACCTCCTTTGGCCGCATTTGCGGTGGCGCTCAGCCCCTCTCTATTTCGGTATCTATGAGGTTTTCAAGGATAGAAATTGCTACTACTAGTCGTCGTGGTCATGGGGTTCGAGATAGAAGTCCTTAAACCGGTTAGGGTTTGGGTTTGAACACAAGGTTATAAAACCCTAATTTTTGACATGTTCAAGCTCAGATTACCTGCGACTTAGTGGTTTTTAGAGCAGATCCCTTGTACTTTTGTGTAGGGGATGATGAGAGCTTCGTGTGGGTTCAAAAATGAGACGATTTGGTGGAGTAATGACCAAGATATGAAGCTTTTAAGTTTCAAAAATGGTGGTAGAGGCTTGAATCCGGAAATTAGGGTTTAGAGAGAGAAGGAGGAGAAGAAAAATGAATTATTTGAACTCATTAAGGGTATTTATACCCCGAGTGAGTTCGGGTTCGTTGTCGTTGCTCGGTTCGTGTTTTTTTTTTGTTACGTTTCCGGAACGTAACACGCGTTTTTCGTCATTTAAACAAAAGGATTATTTTATGACGTTTTAAAATTACAAATATATTTTTAGAAATTATTTTAAATATCGTTATGTTAATTTATTTATCGGATTTAATATTTTTACGCGTTTCGGTTAATTCGTTCGCGATTAGTTAAAATAGTTTAATTTAATTTATTAAATGATGAGTTACAAAATTGTAAAATAGGAAATATGTTATTTCCTTAAAATTATGATCGTTCGTATCTTTCATCGTTTTCGTTTTAGTTTCGTCAGAACGCGTCACCATCACGCGTATTCGTTCGAATCGTCATTCGAACGAACACGACGATGGTTTTGCTTTCTGATTCTTGTTTTCTACTGTTAAGTTATTGTTTCAGAACGTTAAACTATCAGAACCATTCGTACAGATCGTCACCTATTCGAATAATTCATCGGCTCAGCATTCCGCGACAACAACTGTTATAATTCTGTTTTGTTCAACCTCGCATACGTTTACACATAATAGCACATCAATAAGCCTTGGTTTCACTGTTCAAAGTTGTCTGATGTGTTTCTGGCTGTTAAACTGTTAAGTTTAATCAGATTACAGAAACCATAGCATAATAGTTTAATATCGAGCATCATGATATTAATAGCATAACAATAGTTTACGTAGTTTGTACCTGAGTTACTGTGCCTTTACTGTTCCGTTTACCATTCCGGCGACGTTTCCGGCACAAATGTTACAATAATAATTGATTTCAAAGAAATACCACATGGTATTCTCCTATTATTTCAAAATAAATTTTCTTTTTAAATATAAAAACTCATCATTAATGTTATTAATAATATATATTGTTTACATAAATACACTAAATTAATACCACATACATACATTTATACGAAGATATAAAAAAAAAGCCTGTCGTTTGACAAAATTACGTTTCACACGCCTTTAAGTGATAGAGAAAATTCTTTCCCCTCTCTCTCTTCATCATTCGATATTTGTAAATCATCTTTTGTGTCATTCTTGGCTTAATATTTTTGAATGTGTATAATTACCATGGTGATGAATTCTACCACGAACTTCTGATTTTCAAAAAGTAATTTTTATGTATTTTAAGTTATATGATTAATGTAAATAGTTCTTTAACTAACATTAGAATTTAATGTATATATGTGTGTATGTATGCATGTGTATATGTGGATATGTGTGTGTGTGAGTGTATTTATTTGTAAATTAAGTTTTTTATTCTTTAATTAAGGAGTAAATTATCGAGATAGTCTCTTTGTTTTGCTAGTATTTCATTGTTGGTATCTAGGTTTCATAAGCTATTTATATGATTCCAAATCTTTAAATATTTATAACACATACAATCATTAGGTCACAAAAACGAAACATGTTTTGTGAAACCTAGAGATCATATGTGTTACAAATGTTTAAAGATTTATATGAGTAATTTATGAAATCGAAGAACCAAGAGTGAAATATAACAAACCACATAAACCGTCTTGACAACTTACTCATTAATCGACCATCAAAATATTCTAACACGAGATAATGTCTGAGCCATAAATCATATTGAATCACGTTTATCAAAAGAAACAAACAAAAATAGCCAATGAAATCTCACTTTGTGGGGTCTAGGAATACAACGTTTACCGTACCTCAAAATACGGTAGAGATACTATTTTGGAAAAGACCCTGACTCAATTTTCTTTTACAAATACACCACAAACACTCAAAATAAAACAATAAACAAACAGACATAAAACTGAAAACACATACACACAGATACATGTAGAAACATGTGTAAAACAATGTATATAGATACATAACAAACTTATCAAAATTAACCGCCACCGGCATCTAACGCCATCCGATGAGGGAGGACTCTTGCAGCAAAAAAATTTACAGAAAAGTCCGATTCAAATTATTATGCTCGATAAAAGGAAAAAGAGAAGGTCAAATACAAAACAACACTAATGTTGGTAAAGTGGTAAGATAGCAATCCATTCCAAAGAAGCACCAAAGAAAGAAAGGTGCACAAACAAGCGCAAGAATCAAAGCAAGGGTGACAGTAACGCTTGCACGCAAGCCTCGCAAGAATGACAAAATATCAAAATACTATGTAGGAGAGACTTATTTAAGATACTTAGGAAAACACAAACTTGAATGGTCAAATTCACAATTGGATGACTTCGACGCTACCAAAAATCATGCAAGTTGGTCTTAATTGCTTTGGCAGATACATACATAAGGAGATGATCAAATGTTAACCTTTCCTTATTGCGTTAACTTTAGACCTCTATTTAAAAGAGATTCAGGTAGCAATACCAAACCAAATACGACGAGTAGTGGGGTCATACTAAATTAAATTTAAAAGTGTAGGTTTTTCTTTTTTTTTTAATTAATATAGGGTCAACTTACATTATTATAAAAAATAAGAAAAAACTTACGCATTTAGATTTACTTTAATGCGGGCCCAAAGTAATAAGATGTCGTTATTCGGTTAACGCAATAAGGAAGGGTTAACATTCGGACCATCCCTACATACATACATACATACATACATACATACATACATTACTATCTTAATAAACAAAAATATTGTTTAACATTTGTCACAATTTTAGGCTAATAGTGACACTTGGCAAATTCTTATTGTTTCATAAAATTCTCCCTTTTATTATACACTTGTTAACTCTCATATTTAATTATTATAATATTAATGATATTATTGACCTTTTTAATACTAAAAAGTTTTAAAATCAATTAAAAATAATATTTTATTATAAAAACACTTTATAAAAATTATAAGATATGAAATTTTTTCTAAAAATCAATAGTTTTTAGAAATAATTAATTTTAAATTGGTATTTATTAGAAAATTGTTTTTTTACTAAAAATCATGTATTCTAAAACTTTTTTTAAAAAAATAACATAGACTATAATACATAGATTTTAAAGAATAGTTTTTTTATAAACAAATGACATTTTTTAGTATTAAATTTTTAAAACTTAATTTCTTTTAAAAATAATGTTTTTGAACATTGTTTTATTACTTAAAAAACTTATTAATACGTATTTGAAACATTTTATATTAAAATGCTATTTTATAATTTATAAATTTTTATTATTAACTATTTAATATTTTATATTAAATCCGTGTAATACACGAGGTATAGTCTAGTATGTATGTATGTATGTGTGTGTGTGTATGTATGTATGTATGTGTATGTCTATGTCTATGTATATATGTATGTATATATGTATGTATGTATGTATGTAGGGATGATTTGAATGTTAATCATTCCTTATTGCGATAAACGAATAACTACATCATGGGTAAATCAACGGGGTATAGTACCTAACCTGCATACTATGGTTGTCCAAAATTCACGTTGATCGATGCTCGCTTGGAAAAAGCTCAAAAAAGCTCATTAGAATTTTACTCGGTTTTAAACATTCGAGCACACTCGGTTCGTAGGGGTAAGCAAAAAACCGAAAAAACCGAACTGTAACCGAATTTACCCCAAAAACACCAAACCGAAGGAAAACCCGAAAAAACTAAACCAAAAAAAACGATACAGATTTTATCGGTTCAGTTTTGGTTTTTCATATATATTTCAAAAAACCAAAAACACTGAACCGAACCAGTTTTTAATAATAAAAATATACGTTGTTATTTTTAGACTTATTTAATAGGAAAAAACATGTAAATAGTCTACCGTTAGCATTGATGAAAATTTAGATTATATGAACTTACCAACTTAAAAGATGATAAACATGAGAACTATCGTATATTTACTTTTAAACTTTTTTTAAATGTATGAACATGATTATGATGATTTAGTTTTAAATGTATGAACATGAGAACATGTTTGTTTTGTTAGTATTCGATGTGTGTGAGAGAAAGAGAGAACAAAAAGAAATAAAGAAATAAAAAAAACCGAAACCCAAAAATAAACTTCAAAAACCGATCGGTTAGTAATAACTAAAAACTGGTTGTGTCGGTTTTGGTTTTATGCAAAAACCAAACCGAGCACACCACTATCGGTTCGGTTTCTAAGTGAGCCAAGCACGAGCCAAGGTAAGTTCGTTTGTTTTTAAAACAAGTCGAGCAACAAGTACAACATTTGACTCGATTTTACAAATCCGTACCAAGTCGAGCCAGTCGGTTTGTAAATGACCCAAACACGAGCATACTCATCCTCGATTTTGTGCTACTCATGAACAACCCTGTTGCATACAAAAGCTGATCATGGGATTATTGGCCCCACATAAAGAA
The DNA here is from genome assembly GCA_009363875.1 of Mikania micrantha. Classification (NCBI taxonomy): domain Eukaryota; kingdom Viridiplantae; phylum Streptophyta; class Magnoliopsida; order Asterales; family Asteraceae; genus Mikania; species Mikania micrantha. Next base: position 35,999,198 of record CM018692.1, read on the forward strand.
CAATGAAAATTTGGGTCGATTTCGGTTCCAAGCCTCCAATTGGAAAAGAAAAGAAGCAGGATGGCAGTCAAAAGGAAAATGTATCTACTCATATGCTTTCTTCTAATATTGAAAATACTTTAAATATTGGATGATAATTTCCCAGTTTATGACCCAATAAGGGGAGCTAAATTATGGAGTCATGAACCATTTCAAAAACTCTTAGAAGGTAAAGTGGTGGATGATAGTGAAACCCACATGTTCCATCAAAATTGAATGCCAAGGAAGAACTTGTGGTTGAGCTCAATGCACATTTTGTGAAAAAGAGTCATGATGATCATGTTATTCAAAAACTATGTGGGCACTTTGTGGGTACTGTTGTCAAGGAAAACTTGATCAAAATGAGTCACAAATATGAGCTTAAATCTATTAATATTATGATATCAAAATGGGTGGCAACCATTTTGATGGAATGATGGAAGTTCTAGAAATAAATCCTTGGTTACTAGTTGATGAGGCACCCCTAAGGGACGGCTTTGAATGGAAACCACTATCATGCACTACATGTTAGAATGTGCACAAACCAGTTTTTATTATTTTATTATTTTATTATTTATTTATTATTTTCTTTTTTTTTTTTTGTATTGGTTAGTAAAGTCAAAACGAGTAGAGATGTGGCCGGTTCTGGTTAAGTTCGGTTTTTTATCGAGTTTTGGCTAGTTTTTACCAATTTTTATAAGTTTTTTGCCAGTTTGGTTCTGTTTTTAGTTTCGGTTTTTGCCAGGTAAAGTTGGAACCGGTTTCGGTAGTTCCACTTTTGATTCCATTTTTGTTTTTCATGAGAAACTAGAACTGTTTGCCCCGCAGATAGGATCGATTCCAGTTCTAAGTTGATTACGTTCGAAACAATTTTTTTTTCCCACCTCTACCTGTGCTGTGTTTGGTCATATATATAGTTCACAAGCAGGCACAAACTCCTCTCTTTGATTCTCTCCCTCGGCTCACCAAAAAATAGGATGATATTAGTCCACCTAAAATGGCCCAACAACCCAACATTATACCAGATCAAGATAGATTCATTGACGTACAAAGGAATGAGAGAAGTATAGACTCTAGAACCAATAAACAAGCCCAAGTTGGGGAGCCACTTGTTGCCTTGTAGGAGATGGACAAATTTAGAACGTTGTGCCGAGTACTAAACCTGTTTATACTGGTCCAAATCCAAACATAATAAAATAAGATATTGTTGTTTCACATTGTTTCTTGGTTTTTGATAATTCAAACCATCAATTAGATGATATGGTGACTACTATGATGGGGATCCAAGTATCCAACTATGCTATAGAGAAAAGGATGAAGCCCATAAGTATTTTAGCTCTAGTACTTGCCTTTCATATATGACACTAGAGGTGCGCAGATCGGGTTTTTTCTGAAACCGGAACCGGTTCCGGTTCCGGTCAACAAAGTCAATACAAGGTTCCGATTCTGGTTCCGGGTTACGACCGGTTCCAACCGGTTTTTGACCGGTTCCGGTTCGGGTTTTGGCCGGTTCCGGTTCGGGTTTTGGCCGGGTATAGGTGGAACCAGTTCCGGTTCTAATTTGTCTGAAAAACCGGACCCGTTTGTACCCACCGGTTCGGGTTGTCGGTTCCGGGTCCGGTTTTTTTGCCCACTTCTATATGACACTAGGTAGAGGCGGGGCAATCTTTACCCAAATCAAAAGAAATGTATTGGTTTTAGTGAATATTATTGTGTAATGAATTGAAATTGGTAATATCATAACATAAAATGAGTTGAGATGGGGAACACTTTAACACAATATGGGTCAAGATAGGTAAGCTAAAAACTATGTAAATGCAATGGATTCAAACATTTAATAATGTTTAATAACATATTTGATGAGAAAATATCTAAAAAAATACCCTAATGGACAATTTGTTTAGTTCTAACACATTTTGACTTAAGCCAAATTGATGTCTTTTAAAAGCAATACATTTTAACCAAACTAATTTTGCATAAAACGCATTCTAACCTATTACCCAACCCGCCTATTTTGTCAGGCTTAACAAATAAGGATTACTAGAATATAATGTTTTGGGTACAAAAGATGGTTCCAAAGATAATATGGATATTGGGTACAAAAGATGATTCCAAATATACTAGCCGATCACAATCCAGCTAGTATCACTTAGGATCCGATGGGTACTTGGGTAAGAATTAAGAAAGAAAGGAACAATTGGAGTTTAGTAGTTCCAGTCCCCATAGTTTGTTTGAATTCCCCTTTTAATTCGATACTTATAATAGCTTTAAGTTGAGTTTTAGAATTTCACTTTTTAGACCTTTTAGTTTGCTACTTTTTAATTTTTTACTTTTTTTTTGTAACAGGGTTTATGAAATTTTTATAAAGTTTGTTGTTATATATTTTTAACTAAACAATTTTATAACACTTTACAAAATTTATAGATTTCCTTTCAAATAAACTATTTTCATAGTTAGATTAAAGTTTTGAAATATTATACTGTTACAATTTTTTTATTATTATTATCATGTAAATACACATGTATTCATTCATACATTAACATAATAATTCTTAAAATTTTATCAAAATATTCCATTGTATTAAAATATGTGTGTATTTATGAATATTAGGATTCAAAGAATGCTAGCAACATTGTTTATTAAGATTTTGAGTAAAATTATAAGTTATATTTAAAACTAAAAATCATAGGGATTACACGATGGTGGTGAACAATCAAAGCAACCTTCAACAAAACTCGATCTTCATCGTTACAGATGTTGAGCCATGTCGATTAACCATCAGGTCTAGGTCACGATCAAGTTAATGGCAATTCATGTTAATAACTAGAAGAAATTTCATTTTCTTTATAAAAACAATTTTAAACTAAATGTACATGTTTTTTTATGCACATCTTGATTTTAAACATGAGATTAACATATCAAATAAGCCGTTGGTGATATCTAAAAAATATGGAAACATAACGCATGTTATTTTAGTAATAATGTTGGTGTTTTACAACATGTTCTTATATGTTGTTAAACATGTTTTTAAACAAGGTTTTGCCTTGATCCTATATAATTATCTTGATGATTTGAACATATTAACATACTTAGAATGATAAGCTCACAAGTGATTAGATGAAAGAAACCAGTGTTAAAAGTGTTGTAAATTGAGTAAAGTAACTAGTTAAGATTGGTTTCTCAAAGAGTTCATTAAAACCATGTTATGTGTGCTCTATACCTCTTTAGATGAGCTCTTAGATCTCTTAAAATGGCTTGAAAACACATTGAATAAGGTCTGGAACATGTGTGTGTGTGTGTGAGAGAGAGAGAGAGAGAGAGAGGAGAGAGTAGAGTACGTAGAGAGATGCCTGAGAATATATTTCATGAGATGTGAAAAAAAATTTGAGAAAGTGAGAGTGGCACGGGTTATCTAGACTGAGAAAAGGGGAAGGAGAAGTAGGTTGATGGGGTGATAGGGAGATGGCTCAATGTAGTGGTTTAGTTATGATGTTGTTGGATGAATTGAATGGTGAATAATGCTTATTAAGGTACTAATCACATTATTAAGGTAAATAAGCACACTCAACTTTGTTGTGTATAGATGATAAGTGTGACAGCTACACTAAAGGCTCGTGTCATCGTATTTGAAATCCACATTAAAAGAACGATTTTGATTATCATGATTTGATAATATGCGAGAAATCGTGAAAATGGGTGAAAACCGTGCGAAAAATGGAGTCCCCGATTTTCCGAAATTGTAAAAATAAGAAAAATTCGAAGTTATAGCACTCCGGGACTCTTCATGATACGCAAAGACCATTTTGACGTCCCTTGGCGGTACGGTGTGAGTTCAAAATATCTAATGGACTCCGGATTTCTTCGCGGTACGCCAAACATCTTTTTAGCCATCTTGGCGGTACGCGATGAGTAGGTCGGCTAAAATAATCAGATTGAAAAATCAGATTGCATGCAAACATACAATTCTTCTCCTTTCTCGAACATACTCACCACATAGGCAAACTAAATCGAGTTTTTCACCCCCAAACTCAGTTCTGAAGCCATCCAAATATTCGGATCGAGCCAAGGATCGTTTCTACAAGTCCTGATCATTGTTTTCATCCGAGAAATCTGCTTGAACGGGTAACGATTTGTTTTATCCTGCTATTTTGATAATGGTTAGATTAAATCTTGTTTTTGAACATAATGCAATAGTTATGATTGTTGATTATTTCCTAGATGATTGTTAGGATTGGTTAGAAACGACGAACTCAATATGTTAACCGTTAAATCTTTGTTTTGATCCGTTGTAATGCCCGGTTATCATAAAACTATATCTTAGATTATAATGGTTTAAACCATTTGATTGTAATAGTGATTATGATCATTCGCACGGCAGATCCAATTGTCCAAAGGCCTTAGAATGATACCCTTACACCCATTTCTTATAACAACATGCATCAAGTTAAATATAACCACTAGATGTATTACAAAGTTGGTGGGGCATTGTTATTAAATTAACTAAATAACAATCAAATCTTTTCATAAGGTGTTAAGTGGTTAGTTTGCAACTTACTACTTATATTAAGACATTCAAAAGAATGATAACTCTTTTAAGTTAACAACAATTAGTGTTTTGAGTTAACCTAAAAATCAAAGTTTTTATACTTAGAAGATATTTTGATTTTCAAACTTGCACAACATGTCATGGTCTTAAGTCGAGTTAAACACAAAACACAAAGATGCGATATGCTAAGTCAAGCCTGAAAAGGGTAAGTCTTAGTATAGTATATCATCATATGGGTTCAAGAAAGGTTAAATAACAAACGCCTACACAAGTCAAACAACTTTATAGTTAACATATGAATTCAAGACTTATACTTATAAGTTACAAACAACTCGAATACAACACAGGATCGTGAACACAATCTCAAGAACAACAGTGAGCGCGTGCATTTTCTGATTTTGTGTCAACCACTACAACAACAAGGTGAGTCCATATGCCCCTTTTCTAATCTTTTTGATTTTAAATTGCGGGGCTGAGAAACATGCTAATTCTTCTATTTACTTAAGAGTTTTAGTACAATATTTCAATTATTCTATGATTCAGATAATATTGAGTTATCTTTATTATCATACTTTATTCAAGATCAATGTGTATGCTTGTGTGTGCATTAACAACTATGACAATCAAGGATGTTTCATGATGATATAACTTCATGAATTCATCCAAACATCTAAATCACTTGAGTGAAATAAGACTTGATCTTATAACACTTCGTTATCTACAATAAGATAACAACGTGATAACATGAGACTATTACAAGTGATAACAAGAATGATAATCATGATAACATAATTTCATGATGATAATATCATTCACAACTTGTACTAACATCGTGTGATAAGACAAGTTCTTATAACACCTTGTTAAAACCATGAGAACACATAACACTGAGAACAGGTAAAATTTAGACAATAACATTGGGGAACAAAATCAATAATTACAAGTTGAGACTGTTTGTATTATATCACAACAATCATGTGTTCATGAGTTCATGTCCAGTCGTAAGTCCCTCAACAGAATCGTTTACCAATTAATTTAGTGCGACTAAAACGAAGATAACGTAGTGGTACCATAGGTTTGACAAACCGCCGGCGAGTGAGGCCGGTACGTTGATCGTATTTTCATCGTTGGCCGGTATCATATGACCGGTAACAGGGCTGCATAAATCAGGTTTGGTAAACGACACATGGTGATAATAATCTACAAAAACTAATTGTAATTAAATCCTTCAATCCTATTAACTGGTAGACTGAGGAATTGATTTTCTCTCATGTCATATTACTGGTAATAGTTTCGTTGAAGGCACTAAGATTACAAATGGGACAGAGGTAAATTGGATGCATTGTGGTCTGATTACGTGAGGACCACAATGGATCCCATTTAGGCTCTATACATTCAAGATTGAGAACAACATCAATAAGTTAATTGTCACTCCTATTATTAAAGGTGAATTACAGTTAACTCTACAATTAAGAGACTAATAATAAGGATAAGATTTGATAAATCTATTTTCATTAAAACACTAGGGGCAAATCATCACTTAGGTTTTGATAACTTACTTCCCTCATACTCTTTTATTCTATACATATAATACTACAGGTGATGAACACAATTTATGGGTGAATATCAAATGGGGTGAACACATGTGAGATAGAAATGGTTATCCATAGTTGTATTACAAGTGGTGTTGAATCCTGTTAAGTATGTGGTGGATGCCGGCTGGGGTTTGTTCCCCTACGTATGCCCTATATATAAGCATACTTGATTTGGATGAAATACTATTTGTAAGTATAACTATGGAGAGGACATTGCGTGAGACAAATGAGACAATTATCAATGAGACTTGTGTATGACATTGTGATTGTGAATAACAATAAATCAATTTTTTTTCAATTATTAAACTTATGAACTCACCAACCTAGTGTTGACTTTGTTTAAATGCATGTTTTCTCAGGTGACGAACATGTATAGTCACCAGACTCAGGATGCATTAGCTAGTGGACTTTTGTAGTGAACCTAGCTACATTTTTGTGTGCATAACTTTTGATGACATATTTTGGTGAATCACTTTTGTAAATCTTGTGCAGATACAAGATAGAAAACTCAATGATTCCTTTGGGTAGATTTACTTAGTTAAATTATGAACATGACAATGTAATTTAACTTTGTAATTCTATATCAATGTAATTAGCATTTTTCATTATATATCATGTGCACTGTAAACAATCTGATCACTATGATTATCACAACGATATTGAGCCCAGAGAACTTTCCGCCCGACGGGAAAGTCGATCCAGCCCGCCGGCTTGGGGTGTGACAAGTTGGTATCAGAGCCATGGTTATAGAGAAATATAGGTCATCTTACATAAACGGTTTGGCCTAGCCTATAACCTAGGGACCCTCATGTAGAGAACACAAAACTTAGGACTCTATTTGCATATGTCTTCTGCATTTGATCATTGCACTAACCGATTTCCTTTCGGTTTTGATCAGAATGATGCCAAGAAGACCACCACCTTTGTTGCCACCTCCACCGCATTCACCTCCATACACAACAACACCATCACCATCTCCATCTCCTCCACCTCCACCTCCACCTCCTCCTCCGCATACTCCCCCTCATCACCACCACCCAATCACGAGTTAGATCCTGCTACTATCGCACTGGCCACTCTGCTGACCCGTCAGCTCAGGGAAGTGATTCCCGACATGATGAACAAGATAAGGAGCAACAATTCGGGTAATTCATTTAGCGAAGGCAGTGGTAACAGAAGAAATCAACAGGACTACTTCTACAAGAACTTTGTAGGATGCAAGCCACCTGGCTTTAGTGGCAGTGAGGGAGCTGTCGGCTTGATCCAATGGATCGAGAAGATAGAAAAAACCCTCGACATCAGTGGTTGTCTTGATCAGCATAAGGTGACGTATGTTGCAGGCTCGTTCAACAAACGAGCACTAACTTGGTGGAACGCCCAACTACAGACCAGGGGACGAGATGAGGCATTGTCTATGCCTTGGGAAGAATTCAAGAATTTTTTGAGGGCTGAGTTTTGCCCAAGAAACGAGCTGAAGAAGGTTGAAACGAAATTGCTCAACCATGTCTTGATTGGTGCTGGGCATCTGGCCTACACCACCAGATTTCATGAGCTAGCGACATTGGCACCGGATATAGTGCCAACAGTGGAGAAACGGATCGAGCAGTATGTCGGTGGACTACCGGCTTGTATCCAAGGGCACGTGATTTCTGCCCACCTAACTACCTTGGAGATGGCTGTTACTCTGTCAGCAACATTGATAGATGTAATGGTTGCCTCTGGGGCACTGAAGAAGGAGGCCGAAGCCGCCAAAGCTGGAACATCAAAGGAAGCCGGACAGACACCCTGCTAAGAAACAAAAAGTGGTCAAGAACTATGCTGCGACCACTCATGCCCAACAAGCTACACAACCCCCACCTCTGCAGATCAAGAGGCCGTATACTGGCATGGCTCCTCAATGTACAAAGTGTCAGTATCATCATCCACCAACCGCCCAGTGCAGGCAATGCACTAACTATGGGAGGTTTGGTCATTGGGCCAATCAATGTAGGAGCATAGGGGTTCAGAACAAGATCAACAATGCAGTGGTGATGCCTACTAATGTTGCTGATAACAGGTCCTGTTACACCTGTGGCGAACCTGGACATTTCTCAAGGGATTGCCAAAAATGAATTCAACCAAGGGCCCAAGCAGCTAGAGGAAGGGTCTTTTAGATTGGAGCTGTTGCTGCACGGGAAGACCGAATGTGGTCACTGGTACATTTCTCTTATCTGACTTTTATGCATCCATATTATTTGACACTGGTGCCGATCAGAGTTTTATCTCATCCGACTTTGCATGCCAACTTAATCACGTTGAGGAATCTTTGGACTCCCCTTATATCATTGAGGTAGCAAATGGCAAACAGATAACAGTTAACACAGTACTTAGGAACTGCCCACAAACACTTAATAATCACACATTTTCCATCGATTTGATACCGATGGAATTGGGCAGTTTCGACATCATTGTCGGAATGGACTGGTTGTCCCTTAACAGGGTTGAAATCATCTTTTCCGAAAAGCTATTACGTATTCCAGTGGAGAACAATCAGGTGTTAGAAATTCATGGAGATCAAGCAATCGCAGTGTCAAAATAATATCGTGCATGAAGGCACGCAAATGCCTAAGGAAATAGTGCATCGCATTCCTAGCTCACGTTGTGGAGAAAGACAAGAAGGCAATCAAGATTCAAGATGTACCAGTTGTGAAAGACTTCGCGGACGTGTTTCCGGATGACTTACCGGGACTGCCATCCGAGCGATCGGTGCAGTTTCGAATCGATTTGGTTCCGGGGGCAGTTCCTGTGGCTAAGTCTCCTTATAGACTTGCACCATCAGAAATGCAGGAACTGTCCAACCAATTACAAGAGTTACTAGACAAAGGATTCATCCGGCCGAGTTTCTCACCATGGGGAGCTTCGGTTCTGTTTGTCAAGAAAAAGGGCGGATCCTTCAGAATGTGTATTGATTACAAAGAGCTTAACAAGCTCACCATCAAGAATCGGTACCCTTTACCAAGGATTGATGATCTGAACAGGAAAAAATGATAGTACTATTGGCTGACAACCCATTTGTCGATAGCTTGCAACTCCCATTGGTGTAAATGTCCTTTACTTGTTTCCATTATTCTCTTAATGTTAGTGATAGACATTAAGACCATGAGGCATTAAGATATTTACCGACAGGTAGTATCTTCGTAGAACAGAACATTTCGTCCGAAAGAAACTAGATATGGGTCACGTAGTTATCTTTGGAACTGTGTATCAACAACTTGCATAACATATCATGTTGTGTAACTCAATCATTACGAACTCACCAGCTTTGTGCTGACTTTTCATACTTAAACATTTTTGCAGGTAAAAAGTGACGATTGGTGAAATTGCACATTCAAGCACTTATAAATAAATAACTCAATTTGTGTCATGTGTATAGTTTGTAAACTATAACTGTGGTTGTAATGACGATACCATTGTAATGTAATATCTTTAAGTTTATCTGTGTATTATGATACCGGATCAAGTAAGTTGCATCCCATCTCTGAGACATCACCAATATGCTTCCGCAACCTTCTCATACTGAACAGTGACATCATTCAACAGGTGAGGAAAGGTGGGGGTGTGAAAGGGTAGTATCAAAGCCACAGGTTTTATAGAAATCTAGGCTGACTTAGAGACCTAGAATATAACCATATGCTCACATAGTAACACTGAGTGCACCGAACATAAATAAAGTACAAAACTTGTTTTGATTTCAGCCAGAATAATCAGGTGGTACAGATTTTAGTTATAAGTGGCCAGAACAACTGGAATTGGCAGCAGGTTGAGGTGTTGAGGGGGAGAGCTGTGAGGATGAGGGAGATCATTGAGGCATTGAGGAGATTGAGTGTAGAGGCGAGGTTAGTAGGGGTGGCTAAAGTGATGGCAGTTATAGCCATTGTGGTAGCTTGCTTACCGTTCTTCCTACGATAAATATGATTTGGTGTGGATGTTTTGGGGCTTTTGTTGTAGATACCATCGAAAATTGGCGGATAGGTTAAGCATGTGATGTTATGGGATGTTTTTGACGTGTAAAGTAGATCCCATGTAGTAGGTTGATGTTAGTGTGGTTCTTGTGACACTCTTTGTATCAAACTTTATCAATGTACAAAAGCGGTATAGTAGTAATAAAATGTTTTATATCGGTATATCTGTTGTGTGTTGCGTGTTAATATGTGTTTTAATACCAAACTTTTATGAATAGTAATTGGGCAACATATCTAAACATGTTGTGTGGTATCATATTTATTGTATGTGTGACAACATATCTAAATACCTTGTGAGGTATCATTTCTATTGTCTGTGTGACAACATATCTAAATATCTTGTGTGGTATCATATCTATTGTCACTATGACAACATATCTAAATACCTTGTGTGGTATCATATCTATTGTTTGTGTGACAACATATCGAAATGTTGTGTGAGAACATATCTATTGCCTAAATGGCAACATATCGAAATGTTGTGTGAGAACATATCTATTGTCTGTGTGACAACAATATCGAAATACTATGTGAGAACATATCAATTGTCTATGTGACACATATAAGAGTCATGTATGGAAATATATCAAAACATGTATGATAACATATCAAAACATGGGTGATATTGTATCTAGTGTGAACAATAACATATCTGTATCGGTGTCACAATGATGTGTGATGTGTGATACTATAACATGTTTTTGAGATAACATGATTGTGTATAACTACAAACATCTATGTGATTACTTTGTGTTGAGAACATTTCTGGATAATATCAATGTAGTTATAATATATTCTCATAATCACATATCAGCATGATTTTTCAGTATAACTGACTATGGTTGAATTTATGTGACTGAAAGGGTTATCTTTTAATGTTCTTGAACTGACTTGAGTTTGTCTACATGTGAGCAGAATAATGGCTCCGAAAAGAGGTCGACCAGTTAAGAAAACGGCTGAGAACGTTGTTAACCCTGAACCAAATCAAGTTCCACCCGTTAATCTAGAATCAAATCCAGATTCACGTATCAATCCGGAAGCAAACATAGTTCCATCTAATAATCTTGAAACGTATACGGTTCCATCTGAGAAACCAGAAGTGAACACGGTTCCACCTGCGGCTGCAAGTGGATCAGAACTGAAAGAAGAAATGATAGCACGAATAGTGAAAGAATAGCTATCTACCGTAGTACCGGGTACCTTAACACAACATCAACAACACATCACTTTCGGTTCTGGTGGGGACCATGATCATTTTGAACACAATGCTACTAGTGAACACGTAGAAACACATCATAGCACCGGTACAACAACAATTGTTCATATCCACCACAACAGGGATGTACTTATAAGTACTTTGCTTCCTGCAACACTCCTACTTTTACAGGAAAAGAAGGAGCGGCTGGACTTTTGAAGTGGATTGAGGAAATGGAAATAAACTCCAAATCAGCCAATGTTTGGCGGAGCATAAGGTGTTTTATGCTGCTTGTTCTTTAAAGGATTCAGCTTTAACCTGGTGGAATACCAAGGCAAAAACTTTGGGTTCGGCTGCAGTTGATGCAATGGGATGGAACGGTTTTAGAACTCTGATTATGTCAGAGTACTGCCCAATCACTAAAATCCAGAAACTATAGGAGGAAATATGGGAATCACTCCATGATCGGTGCTGATAGTCTAGCTTATACCGATCGTTTTCATGAACTCACTTGCTTACTTCCCAATATGTTTCCTACGGAAGCAGCGTTGATCGAGAAATACATTAAAGGACTAGTTCCCAAGATTCGGGGAATGGTGACTGCAGCTGAACCAACCACTCTCAAAAGTACTATCTTGTTGACCACTAAGCTTACTGATGAGGCAGTAAGAAGTGGTACTTTGTCAATGAAAACTCATATGGCTGTAGGCCGTAGTGATTTCAATGCCCCTAGTACCATGAGGGGTACCAAAAGAAAGTGGTTTGGGAAGAGCAAAACTAAAGCTCCGGCTGACCAGCCAGAGTAAACCAATAGTAAAGATTTACCGTGTGGCTATTCCATAGTGGAAAGCTTATAATGGGCAGGCGCCCAAATGCAATAAGTGTCCATATCATTAAAAGACCATGTCCTGTTTGTGCAAACTGTAATCGAGTCGGACACTACACAAGATACTGTAACTTTCCTCCTCGTCAACCAAACCAAGCATCACGACAAACCACTCAAACAAACCGATCATGCTTCAAGTGTGGAAGCCATGTCCATTTCATGAGAAACTGTCCAAACAACAATAACACAAATCAAGGGAATGAAGCTAGAGGGAGAGCTTTCCAGATTTGTGCAACAGAGACTAGGCATGTTGCAAACATTGTCACTGGTACGTTTCTTCTCAATAATTTATACGCATCAGTTATGTTTGATATAGGAGCAGATAAGAGTTTTATCTCTCCTGAATTTGCATCATTACTTTCATTTCCTACCGTAAGTCTAGAAAATCCCTATGTTATTGAACTTGCAAATGGCAAGTTGATCAAAACTAACATTGTTATTCAAGGATGTTCCTTGAATATGAATGATCAACTTTTCAATATCAATATACTTCCCATTGAACTTGGAAGCTTTTATGTCGTGATCGGAATGGATTGGCTTTCTAAAAACCAAGCGGGAGTTGTATATAAAAATAAGGTGATCCGTATTCCATTACTTTACGGTAATACACTGATAGTTCAAGGAGAACAAGCTGGTACAAAACTTGGTATCATATCTTGGATGCAAGCTCATAAATGTTTACGAAAAGGTTGTCAGGCCTTTCTAGCACATGTGACTGAGAATGGTTCTACACGAAAACGTATCGAAGATATTCCCGTAGTCAAGGATTTTCCTAAAGTTTTTCCTGAGGATATATCAGGATTACCCTCACTGAGACAAGTTGAATTTCGAATTGACTTAATTCCAGGTGTAGCACCTATTGCTAAAGCTCCTTATCGTTTAGCACCCTCATAGATGCAAGAGCTTTCAGGTCAACTACAGGAACTGTTAAACAAAGGTTTTATCAAACCTAGTTTCTCACCCTAGGAAGCACCGATTCTTTTTGTGAAAAAGAAGGATGGTTCATTCAAGATGTGTATCGACTACAGTGAGCTCAATAAATTAACAATCAAAAACTGTTATCCACTACCTCGTATTGATGATCTATTCGATCAATTGCAAGGTGCTACTTATTTTTCTAAAATCGATCTAAGATCCGGGTATCATCAGTTACGGATTCATGATGATGATGTTCCTAAAACTGCTTTCAGAACTCGTTATGGACATTACGAGTTTTTAGTAATGCCTTTTGGGTTGACAAATGCACCTGCAGTTTTTATGGATCTGATGAATTGATTATGTATGTCACACCCCGGGCCGGCGGGAACGGATCGGGTTTTCCCGTCGGGCGGAAGGTTCCCGGGGCGCGATATCTTGAATGATACTCAAACGATCAGATTGTTTACATGGCACATGATAAATAATGAGAAATGCTAACATGACATATAATATAGAATTACAAAGTTAAATTACACAGTACGTGTTCATAATTTAACTAAGTAAATCTACTCCAAGAGAATCGTGTAGTTTCTATCTTGTGACTGTACAAGATATGCAAAAGAGATTCACAATGCCATCAAAATATATGCATCCAAAAGTAAGCTAGGTCTTCTAAAAGTCCTCTAGCTTAATCACTGATGCTGGTTAACCAGACCTGTCCATCACCAGAGAAAACATGCATTTAAACAAAGTCAACACTAGGTTGGTGAGTTCATAAGTTTAGTAATTGAAAACCATTGAATTATGTCAGTCATGTTCACAATGTTTCACACAAGTTGTATTGATAATTGATTCCCGTGTTTCACACAATGTCCTCTCCATGGTTATATTTACAGATAATGTCTCATCCAGTCAAGCATGCTTATATATAGGGCATACGAAAGGGTCAAGCCCAGACGCCATCCCACCACATGCTCAACTGCACTCAACACTACCTGTAATACAACGATGGATACCCATTTCCTTTCACCCATGATTTCCCGGTATGTTTATCCCAATAATGAAAAGAAAGAGACGTGATTATCTCTGTTAGCCATTCCTTATGGATTGGTCCGGCATGTATAATAAACCAATAATCAAAATAAGAGACATAAAATATCTCTGTTAGCTATTCCTTACGGATTAGCCCGGCATGTATAATAACCCAAAGCATAAAGTAAGAGACGAAATCGTCTCTGCTAGCTATTCCTTACGGATTAGCCCGGCGTGTAAGATATCATACTCGATATCTAGAACGAAACTTAATAGTTTCTGTAGCTAATCATTATCGATTAGCCCGGCGTGTAGAATACCCAAACAATTGAATAAAGAGACATAATTGTCTCTGTTAGCTATTCCTTTCGGATTAGCACGGCGTGTAAAATATCATACTCGATATCTAGAGCGAGACCTAGTAGTCTCTGTGACTGTCAGTACTAACCAGTCCGGTGTGTAAGATATCATACTCGATACCTAGGTAGGGACATAATAGTCCCGGTAGCTGTCACCTCCGTCCAGCCCGGCGTGTAAAGTGTTCTACTCATGATTCCTAGTTTGAGACGTAATAATCTCGGTAGCTGTCATTAATGGCCAGCCCGGCATGTAAGATATCCTCCCACAATATCTATTGGAATGAATACGTTCCCTAGGTTTGATGAATGTTAACAATTAGAATGATAGCACCCCTCGTGCCCGGTGTGACTTCATTAAATTACCCCAATCCCTGGTGATTAGTATTCGTGGTTTACCCAACTAATCTATGGTTGTGTAACCGTCTTCCTATGACGGTTATAAGGTGTGCTCTAAATAGAGTCTTAATAAGTAATGATAGTCTGTGTGGGGAATGCCATCCCAAAAGTGTGTGCTTGCGATATCATCCTCGATATCACAAGTAATTGTCTCAATTGTTATCTCGGTGTTGAGTGTTCTTACTAACTTGAACAGAGTGTTATAAGAACATGTCTTATACACGATGTTAGTAATGTGTGAATGAACTTGTTATCATGAAGTTACCTTATCATGATGATCATTCTTGTCATTAGTAATTGTTATTGGCATGTTATCCCATGGTTTTCCCCGTTGTTCTATCGTGTAAGAATAATAAACAGTTGCAAGATATATTCTTAACCACTCATATTATTCTAGTGCATACATGTGTCAGGAAGCTATAATGGCATGTATCTTCCTAATTGTCTCAAGTATGATAATATCAGACAAGCAAGCATGTAATGATTCAATGATAATAAAGATAAACTATTATTATCTAAATCATAATGTAAGCAATATGTTAAAAGAAACTTTTAATCAAATAAAAGTTTAGCATGTTTCTCAGCCCCGCGCTTTGAAATCAGTAAAGATTAGAAAAGGGGCATATGAACTCACCTTGTTATTGTAGGGTTGACTTAGCTTAAAAGAAGGAAGACACGCGCTCTTGATTGAACTTGAGTTTGTTTTCACAGTCCTGTATTGATTTCATGTTGTTTGTAACTTGTAAGTATAAGTTAGAGACCTTTGTGCATGTGTAGGTGTTAGTATTACTTGGTTATCACCCCTTGATCTTGATCCTCATTCGGCCCATTCAAATGGAAATAGGATTTATTATCACTTAATCAATTCGGTTTGAATTTAATGTGTGATTGCAAGTTATGACTAAAGACTTGGTTTTTTTTTATAAGGATTTATTGACTTAGAGGGCATTAATTGTTTTAACCTAGCAATTTCATCACCCTTATAGTTTCATTTGTAAAAGTCAAGTGCACTATTTGTATCACCATTTGTATGAGTTTGCAAGTGTTTGTATTCATTTTAAACCATGTGGGCCGGTTGATCTTTCCATGGGCCGAATGTGTTGCATTTGAGTCCATCCATTAGATGGGCCGATTGACTCGTAGTCTAAACCGAATACCCTTGGACCGAATGGGTTTTCTGTGTGTTAATTGGTTCGTAGCTTGTGTCTTGGGCTGGAGTCCTAGTGTTGGACCAAAGGTGAATGTGTTGGGCTGTTATTGGGCCCTGGTTGTCAATATTGGGCCGTAACAGAATGAAGTTGGACCGAAGGATGGGGTTGGGCTGTTGGGCCTGTTTAGTTGTTGTTGGGCCATAGTTCTATGCTATTGGGCCGATGCTTTGAGTCTCAAGGAACGAGTCAAACCTTTACGTGTGAGAGCGTTGGGGATGACTATTCAAACCATTCTAATTCCTCAATTAGAGAGGCTTAGCAACAAGATATGTTTGTGTGAATCGTCACCCACGCAAACACGCTGTCAGTTTATTATTCCGAAACGACACTGCAATATGATTTGAATTGTGTTTCCTCACTGTCGGACTCAACTACACATCCTGTTATCACATTGTTTTCACATTGAATTGTCGGTCATCTGATCGCTGTCATCTATGGATATCAGATCGCAACCGATTCGTTATTGTTATTCATTTGAACACTGTTGTTTCTCTTGAGTTGTTGTATTTTCTGTATTTAAGTTTTCACTTAAACACATACAACTATGGTTTGTTTTCTGAGTTTTGTTATCACACGACTGTTTACGTACTGTATTTACACACAGTAAATGGTGAAAGTACACACACCGTACGGACTTGCCGGACGGTTTGGTACTAGTTGTCACAATGTAGACCTTATTTGGATAAGATTGTGATTGTATTTATTGATGATATTCTCATTTAATCCCGAAACCAACAGGAACATGCTCAACACTTGAAACTAATCTTATAACTTTTAGCACGTGAGAAGTTGTACGCCAACTTTTCCAAGTGTGAATTTTGGTTACGGGAAGTTCAATTTCTTGGACACATGGTAAATGAGAACGGTATACAAATGGATCTTAGTAAGATTAGAGCTGTGAAGCAATGGGAGACACCACGAACCCCAACTGAAATTCGTAAATTTTTGGGACTGACAGGTTATTACCGGCGATTCATTACGAATTTTTCAAAAATAGCCTTGCCACTAACCACTTTGACACATAAAAATCAACCATTTATATAGGGTTCCCAACAGGTGGAGGCATTCCAATTGTTGAAACACAAAATTTGTGACGCACCTATACTTGCATTATCGGAAGGTACAGATAACTTCACGGTATATTGTGATGCTCTCGTCAGGGTCTCGGGTGCGTGTTAATGCAGAAAGATAAGGTACTTGCTTACGTTCTTGACAGTTAAAAATACAAGAGAAGAACTATACCACTCATGATTTAGAACTTGCTGCAGTAGTGTTTGCACCCAAATTTTGGAGACATTATCTATATGGAACCAAGTGTATTGTATACACTGACCACAAGAGTCTTCAACATATTCTAGATCAAAAGATATTGAACATGCGACAACGGCGATGGGTAGAACCTCTGAATGACAACGACTGTGAAATTCGCTATCACCCAGGTAAAAACGAATGTCGTAGCCGATGCTTTGAGTCTCAAGGAACGAGTCAAACCTTTACGTGTGAGAGCGTTGGGGATGACTATTCAAACCATTCTAATTCCTCAATTAGAGAGGCTTAGCAACAAGCTTTACAAGCAATCAACTACTCAGCTGAGGAACTAAGAGGATTAGACAAACAATTAGAAACCAAAACTGATAGAGTACTGTATTTCAAAAACCGAATTTGGGTTCCTTTATTCGGTAACATTAGAACAATCATCTTGGATGAGGCACACAAATCCAGGTATTCTATTCATCCAGATGCTGATAAAATGTATAAAGATCTTAGAGATTTTTATTGGTGGCCTGGAATGAAGAAACATATAGCTGAATACGTGGATAGATGTTTAACGTGTCTTAAAGTTAAGGCATAACATCAACGACCTTCTAGGTTATTACAACAACCGGAGATTCCCATGTAGAAATGGGATCAGTTCTCTGTGGATTTCCTTACTAAACTACCCAGAACGTCACGTAATCATGACTCTACATGCTTTATTGTTGATCGCCTTACTAAATCTACACATTTCTTACCCATTCGAGAAGATTACTCAATGGATCGACTGGCTAAACTCTATGTTAATGAGATTGTACCTCAAATTGGAGTACCGATCTTCATCATTTCAAATAGATATAGTCGATTTATGTCAAAATTTTGGCAAACTCTTCAAAATCCTCTAGGCACACAAATCAATATGAGCATAGCTTATCATCCACAAACGGATGGACAAACTGAACGAACAAATCAAACTCTTGAAGATATGCTTAGAAGTTGTGTGATTGATTTCGGAGATAGTTGGGATATTCATCTTCCACTGGTTGAATTCTCATATAATAACTACTACCATACTAGTATTCAATGCTCTCCATTTGAAGCATTGTATGGACACAAGTGTAGATCTCCTATCTGCTGGTCAGAGGTAGGTGAAAATCAGATCATTCGCCCAGAATTCATACAAGAAACTACAAACAAGATTGCACTTATTCAAGAATGAATTAAAGCTGCACGCGATCGTTAAAAGAGTTATGCTAATAATCTTCGTAGACCTCTAGAATTCCAAATAAGTGATCGAGTCATGTTGAGAGTTTCACCTTGGAATGTCATTTTCAGATTTGGAAAGCTAGGTAAACTCTCACCGAGGTTTGTAGGACCATTCAAAATTCTAGAACGAATTGTAATGGTAGCCTATAAACTTGAATTACCTCCTAAACTCAGTAATATTCATGTGTCTTTCACGTATCAAATATGAAAAAGTTCCTAACAGATGATTCATTGATCGTACCTCTTGAAGAAATTCAAATTGATGACAAATTTCAGTTCACCGAATAACCGGTAGAGGTGATGGATCGAGAAGTTAAAGTGTTGAAGCGAAGCCGTAACCTAATCGTCAAAGTTAGATGGAACTCGCAACGCTGACCCAAATATACATGGGAACGTGAAGATCATATGAAAGAAAAATATCCTCATTTGTTTTCATAAACGATTGTCGCCAGATAAGTCTTCACTAAATTTTGGGACGAAATTTCTTTAACATGAGGAGACTGTGACAACTACCCTAAAGGCTCACGTGATCGTATTTGAAATCCACGTTAAAAGAATGATTGTTATTATCACGATTTGATAGTATGCGAGAAATCGTGAACGTGGGTGAAAACCGTGCGAAAAACGGAGTTCCCGATTTTCCAAAATCGTAAAAATAAGAAAAATTTGAAGTTATAGCACTCTGGGACTCATCGCGGTACACCAAGAACATTTTGAGGTCCCTAGACGATACGCGATGAGTCCAAAATATCTAATGGACTCCGGATTTCTTCGCGGTACGCCAAGCATCTTTTTAGCCATCTTGGCGGTACGCGACAGGTAGGTCGACTAATATGATCAGATTGAAAAATCAGATTGCATGCAAACAAACAATCCTTCTCCTTTCTCGAACATACACACCACAGCCAGGGATTTTTTCTACAAGTCCTAATCATTGGTTTCATCCGAGAAATCTGCTTGAACGGGTAACGATTTTTTTATCCTACTAATTTTGTAATGGTTAGATTAGATCTTGTTTTTGTAGGTAATAAAATACTTAGGATTGTTGATTATTGCCTAGATGATGGTTAGGATTGGTTATAAACGAAGAACTCGATATGTTAACGGTTAAATCC
This sequence comes from Mikania micrantha, assembly GCA_009363875.1. NCBI lineage: Eukaryota > Viridiplantae > Streptophyta > Magnoliopsida > Asterales > Asteraceae > Mikania > Mikania micrantha. The sequence goes on from CM018692.1 coordinate 36,018,990, forward strand.
TTGTTTTGATCTGTTGTAATGCCCAGATATCATGAAACTATATCTTAGATTATAATGGTTTAAACCATTTGATTGTAATAATGACTATGATTGTCTTGATCATTCCTTGAAATGATATGTTAAATCCAAGGGTTTCAAACCAATGACAAGCATCAAGATAATCATTGGAACAACGATCTGATGTTTATGATAACAATCAGATTAGTACATTGAACATGGTTATTAAACCTATTCTAAGTTCACATTCTTATGTTTCATGATATCTAAGTAATCAATAACAAGGATTGACCATCCCTAAGCCATGAATTCATCTAGAAATTGTTTCAGTAATATAATCAGCAACAATATCTATTTGGTTAATCTAAGAACATTCTGATTAATCTAATGAGTCTTCAACCTTGTATTAGGAACATGAATCATTATAGTTTCCCACATAATCATACACTGTATCGAATTTGCTACATTTTCGGTTGGAACTTGTTCATAGCAGGAATAGGTTTATAAAATACACACTTTAGGTCCCTCAGTTCATATATTTTATTTTTTCTATATTAGGATTCACAAAAGTTTATACATCTTTTTATTAATTATTAAAAAGTTCAATATTTTTATAAAACATACTTTATGGATTTTGTTTGGGGTTTTTTTTTTATTATTATATATTTCACAAATATATTATTACTTACATATTTATACGTATATTTATAAAATCTTACACACTTTTTTAATAAAATATTATTATGCATCCATTTACATACATAATAAATTGGAGTGTTGTATTTTATTAAAATTTAAAATTGAATTACCTCTGATTAGTCTATGATCATCCATTAAAATAATTGGATTATGCATGAATATATTCATATATAGGTAGACTCAAATCTAAGTTGTTTTGTTAGAATTATATAAAGTTTAATTTATTAAAATGGAATTAGTTTGCATAAGAATATAAGTTGTGTAAAATATCGTTATAGGTTTCCTTTTTTTGTTTTGTTTTATATACATACATGTTTATTTATGTGAATGGTCAAAGGAAAACCCCTAACATTCTTAAATATAGAAATTGAAGATGATTACAACTTAAATTTATAATAGGTAAAACCCTAGGGATTACACTCAGAGCTGCTCACAACCATCGTCTGCCCACAGCTATTGCTCGAGGTTGAAGACGGCTTGGGGTGGCAACCGACGCTCGAGATCGAAGATGGTTGTGGGCTTCGACGGCGACTGACGCTCGAGATCGAAGATAGCTGTAGGCTGCAACAGCGCAAGACAGCAGGGACTGCGATGATGGGGGCTGCGACGCGGGTCGAGATCGAAGATGGCTGTGAGCTGAAACAGCGACCGACGCTTGAGACGTCGGGGACTGCGACGATGGGGGCAGCTACGTGGGTTGAGAGCTGGCTGGGAACCTCGACAGGGGTACCCTTTTAAGGGGTTTTGAGGGTATGTTTTATTTTTATTCTGACGTTGAACCAAACAGTCTTAATTGGTTCAACACTTACTGATTCGAACCCTCTTAACCATTCAAACATTTCATCATTCAGAACTTAATTAATGGTTCAGACGTTACCATACGACCTCTTAATAATTATGAGTTATAAGTAAAAAAAAAAAAAAAAAAAAAAAAAAAAAAAAAAAAAAAAAAACTATGGATATATTTTACAATAAAAAGGTTAGCTAAGCTGGTGGCGTTTAATATTTTAAGGCCCTTGATCATATACATTCGTGTCTTGATCATATACATATTATTTGTTTATTTTATTACTAGATGATTAACGCATGTGCACGCGTGTTAAATAAAAGATAAAAGCTAACTTTTAATTTTAATAGTATAATATAAGTATATTTATACAAGTTCAGTATGAAAACTTGCATCAACCAAATATTACATAATGTGAAACTGTATAATTTTCATAAAATAAACGATGTTGATATAAGAAAAAAATTAAATAATAGTTAATTAGTTTATTATTATTTCTTCTAAATAAAATTACATATTACATTACATGTGATAAAAAAAATTAAACACCACATTGTTATTAGTTTTTCTTCATATATTTCTTTACTTCTGAAACATATTATTAGTTTTTCTTAATTTCTTTACTTTTGACGTATATAATTAACATAATAACCATGGTTATAATGCTACCAACATACAATTAGGTGACCCACCTAGTAAGTAGACAAGTGTCCTCTATAGTTGTTTTTTTTTATTAGATTTAAATAGATAGACTGCTGCTGCTGCTTTATTTTTTTTTTTTTGCAAGGAACCCATCAGAATGTAAAAAAAAGGTGGTCGTTAAAAAAAATTTAGAAAAAACATGGTGAAAAACAAAAAACTAGCGAAAAACAAAATTCTTAACCAAAAAAAATAAAAAACTAGTAAAAATACAAGGATCCAGTACATAGAAAGAATCCATTATAAAAATAAATAAAATTCCAGTAAAAAATAGATATTTTTATATTTTTATATGATTTTACCATAACACGCACATATAATTTTTTTCTTAATAGAAGGTTCTTGTTTTTATTTACATTTGATTTAATATATACATTTTTTTCATTATTATATACAATTTCCGATTTCCAATTTCCACGGGCAATCATTTTACTTCATCATTTTGGATAAACCCTCAAAGTTTATTCTAATGGATACACTGTCCTGCATGCATGCAAAGAGAGTATTGACAAAATTTTTATGTGTGGGTGGAGAGAAATGAGGAAACCAAGGAAACAAAAACCTTAACTTTTACGAAAACGAAAACAAGATGCAAGAAGAAGAAAACAGTCATTGTGTCGATACAAACGATGAAACTAAGGAAATGAAGTCTTACAATTAATTAAAATGTAACAAAAATGAAAATCCATTTTTTTACTTTTATAATAAACATTTTTCACCACCATTATGAAGTATTTCAAATTAAAAGAGTCTTTACTTAGACTTCTTTCAAATTCATTCAATTTTTTTTAATGCTCATAACTACAAATATTTTTGTATAATATTCGCATCATAAAATGGATCGGTTTTTCTTTTTAATTTAAGTATAGTGATGATTTAGTTAAAAAAATCCAATAATCCAGTACGTTTAAGCTTTCTTGTATTTTCTAGTGTCATATTTTTCTATACTACACTTTTGTAATGCAATATTTAAGACGTCTCCGAAAATTCGAGTGCCCCGTGCGAAAAGGGAAAAAAAGGCCCCTTAGATAAAATTTTTTATATATATAATGACTAATGTTGTGACAATTAACGTAAGCATAACAAAATCATAGTTTTAAAACTTAAAAGTACGTACCAATATACTAAAATAACTAACCGATGATTCGCGCAGCTCTCCTAGCTCTGTCTCTTGTTCCCGCTCCCTTATTTGCGTATCAGATACATACTTCTTTTTTTTTTCCTTTTGGGCTGGCCGAATGGGTCTTGTAGATGTGCCTATTGTTGTTTTTAATCATTTATTGGGCCTTGTAGTTTAATCTATAGAATGTTATAATGGGATAATTGAATTTTTATAAAAAATATATAGTATATATATAAATTTTGTTTTATAAAATTGTGCCCCTAAAAACGATGGGCCCTGTGCGGGAGAGGGGTTTGCAGCCCCTCCAAGCCGCCCCTGAATATTTTTTTGTTGTATTTTGTTCCGTAATACACTAAAAATCGAGTATACTTTTTATGTTATAATTTTTTTCTTTATTTTTTGTTTGCGTAGCTGGAAACGCATGTTTTATGCAAAAAGTAAACTAAGAAAGATATTTTAGGTGGCATCCTACTAAATACATGTAGGGTTGATGTTTGGATTTTTTAAATCGAGTTTTGGGTTATACAAACCGGGTTATTCGAGTTTTTCTGTTATAAAAATTCTACTAGTTTCCCGATCCAAATAAGATTTAGGTTAATCATTTTGGGTTGTATACTTTCGAGTTTATTTGGGTCGCTTTAATCGTATTTGAGTTTTCTAGGTACAAGTTACAATACATGTTTTACAATATAATTTAACATGGCATATTGCTATAAAATGTCAGATAAAGGCACTTCCAATATGATGTTATATTCAAATTCTTTTATTAAACATATATATAAACTATATATCAAATAAAATTAGCAAAAAAAAAAAAGCAAGATCAAGTACTCATTAAGTCATTATATAAAATAAAAAAATCAAATTGTAGCAATTAAATTTACCAACAATTACACAAGAAAATCATGTTCACAACAAAAACTGAATAGATAGAAGGAAAATTAGAATTATTGTTTATTATATTTTTATGTATAATTAATATTTTTCTAATGTAAATTTAGATTAATCAGGTTAACCCGATTAATTTTGTTTTAACTCAATTGTCAAACCAAATAGTACATCGGGTTTGGGTTCCATCTAAAATTTGTTCGGGTTTCATCTTAATCAACTTCAGGGTAATTTAGTTCAAGTTTGGTATTGGGGTTTCAGGTTAAAATATTTGTTGTTACATATAGTTTCTATTATAGATAATAAAAATAAAGATAAAATAACAAATGGGAGTTGTCCAAATATATTTGTAAAATGAAGTAAAATCCCTCATCTTAAAAGTGATCAAATAAGTTAAAAATCAATTATATAACTATTTATAAACATATAAATTTCAAAATTTTAGGTTTGAGTTTGAATTTTATAATTTTAAATAATAAAAATAATTAAAAATATATATAAATATAACATTTCAGATAGTTCGAATATCCCAAATATTAAAAAAATTAATTACTATATGAATCCATGTCCAAAATATTCTGATATGATATCTGAATTTCACAGATATACTAATTTTCTAATATTTAGGATTCAAATTTTGAATAATAAAATCTTAATTGGTTTTAAATTCGGATATTTATGTGTATCTCTAAGGCTCTTAGTGCAATCCTCACTCGAAACAAGCTGGAAAATTTTGTCCTAAAAACCAAGGTAATAAAAATAAATGAGTAAGGTTACCCATAAGCAAGACATCACAATTAGAACCCACTTGTTGTAGTGTTATGGTTCGATTAAAAACCATGTAAAAGCATAACAAATTAGTTTTGATACTGAAACATAGATAGACACATTATCTACCCCATACGTTGTAGTGTAAGAATTTAAAACTAATTTAACAGAAAAATATAAAAATAAAATATGGCATCACGCGATGTGGCGTGTTTACGAGTTTCAACACACGTGTTGCATTGGTGATATCAGGTGATTGTTGAAGTATATAAAAGAAATGTGTAAGACTACGTCAATGCACTTAGAAAGATCAAAACATAGGTATAAAACATTTATATAACTATATCGATGTTCTTGAGTCGTAAAGTAAAAAATAATAGGCCGTTTAAAAACATATATTATATATGACATATAAGTTAGGTTGAAACATTAAAAACTAAAAGGATTTAAGTTAGAAACATTATAGAAGCAAGAATTGAAAATAAAAGATAAAGGAAAGGAAAGAAACTTAAGTACATATGTATCAAACATGTGACCACCAAACTTTTAAGGACATATGTATCAAGTTACGAATAAGAGGTGTAATTTGTGGTAGGAGTGTTTATCGGTTTAGCTAACGGTTTGTTTGGTTTGATTTAATCGGTTTTTCAAATTTTCTTTTCCCTAACCGAAAACCAAACCAAATAGAATTCGGGAAGTGGTTATCCGAACCGAATTCAATTTAGTTTCGGTTAAAAACAAACAAACCAAATTCATCCGAATAAACTGAATTCAACCTTATATATAACTAGTAAAAATAATAAAGTTAAATAGGATTTGGTTTAATCGGTTAACCGAATAAAACAAGTATAAAAAAAGTTTGGAACCCATAACCAAACCGGAAACCGAATTCGGAATTCTGATACGGTTAGGAACCAAACCGAATTTAGAATTTGGTTCAGTTTTTTGGGATACGGATACGATTCAGTTTTCGGTTGTATATGCTTGGTTTTTCTGAACACGTACCCATAATTTGTGGTTCGTCTAGATTTAACTATTCTTCGTACCTTTAAAACATTTGATAGATATTCCTTTCGTGGAATGACGACTCTCCCCAAGTCTCCGATCTTATTTATGATCTTTTTCCGTAAAATATTTATCTTGAAATGATGTTGAATCAATATATGAAGAAAATTTCTATACAATTCCTAAAAAAACAATATCATATATATATATATGTATGTATGTATGTAAAATCATAGAGGCTGGTGCTCTCCAAAACTTTCTAAGTCTTGGTGTAAATATTCAAAGACTTGACTAAGTACTGAAAACTACAAAGCCTAACAGTCTTCAGAAGGAAGAAGATACTCTTCGGAAGCAACACTGCTTCCGAAGGATAACTCATTCCTGCTGAAGGTTATTCAAGACAATTGCTTTCGAAGATCAACACTTTGAAGAACTTTAAGTCAAAAGCTTCCGAAGACCTCCTCAGCATCTCCTTGTACATAGACTTTCGAGACTAACTCTCTAACAAAAATTGTTGCTGATTGCACTTTATGGTACAAAAGTTGCTGACAACGAACAGGTTGGTCTGATCAAAACAAAAAAACATACCGTGAGTCAGACTCAGCACCTTACCTCTTCTCAGCAGCATTAAATGCAAAAGATTGCTTGAAGCTCTAAATATCAAAACATTAAATGCCTTTTGTATTTAGCTAATCTTTTGTTAAAGTCAATGTCTATAAATGTAATCATTGTAATTGAGTGTCTTAGCCTGTTAAGACACATCAGATACTAGAATAAGCTTTCTTTGGTTATTGTCTAGTATACCCAACATGTATTCCTACGAGAATACGGTTGTAGCCTTGGCTATATAAACTCCCATTGTATCTTGTATATGGAGTGCTTGTAAGTTGTATTCTCTTACTTACTTTGAGAGAAATATATCTTTGTGCTTGAAATTTACTCTTGCATTATTACTTCTATTCAAAGATTATTTGTTTGCCTTGAGTGTTTGAGAGATTCTTCTAACAAAAATTCCGCATCTGTTAGACTGGTAGAAAGAAATACTTGTGAAGTGTTGTTTGAAGCTAACAACCGATCCAACAAGTGGTATCATAGCTTTGGCTCTTTAACTTAAGTGATTAATCATCCTTAAGTTACCAGTTCTATTTCTTCTACAATTCAAAACTCATATTTTCTGTGTTTGTTCAAATGGCTACTCTAAACAAACACGATACTGAAAATGGCACTCTCAACAAACCACCCATGTTTAATCCTGAAGATTATGATACATGAAAGGTCAGAATGGAGGGTTTCATCAGAAATCAAGACTTCAAACGTTGGAAGTCAGTTCTTGAAGGACCGTTCATCCCAACTGTTTCTGCTGCATGTGCTGGTGGTGCACCTGTACCCAAGGATCCAGCTCTTTATTCCGATGTAGACTACAAGAGAATGGAGGTGGATTCAAAGCTCATTCAGATGGCGATTCCCAACTCAATCATACACGCATTCAAGAAATGCAAATCTGCGTAAGAGCTGTGGAACTCTCTACAGCAAATGTATGAGGGATTTGAAGATGTTAAGGAGAACAAGAAGGACATGCTGAAACAGAAGTTTGAAAACCTCTGTCAAGAAAACAATGAGAAGATGACTTCTCAATATCTCAGGTATGTCCAGTTGGTTGATGAGTTAGTGGCTACAGGTGTAAAAATGGAGAATCAAGATGTGATCAAAAAGTTTCTTAGATCACTTCCACAAGCGTGGAACATTTACTCTGTTGCAATTCGAAGAACAGAGAATCTAAAAAGTTGAAGCTTGGAGAACTATTTGGTATACTTGGTGCATACCAAATGGAAATCGATGCACAAGAACCCAAATCTTCTTCTGTACATTCTGGTTCAGCAGCCCTATATGCACCCATCATACCAAAGTTACCAACCCATCTACCACTCTACCTCCACACCCATTGTCACTTTTCTTGAAACCCCAACTCTATCAACTACACACTCAAAAACATTCTCAAACCCAACCCACTGCTGACCTCAGGCCAAGGAGCTTTTATGGCTGAAGAAACCAACTACTTTCACTTGTGCCAAGAAGATTTAGATGGCATTCCTGCACATGATCTTGAGGAGATGGACATCAATTACCAGATGTCCATGATCTCTTATAGGGCAAAGAAGTTCTATTAAATAACTGGCAGACAGTTTAAGAAGCATAACATGAAAACAGGGTTTGGGTTAGACAAGTCCAAACTCAAATGCTTCAACTGTCAACAGCTAGGGAATTCTGCCAGAGAGTGTAAATAACCAAGCATTCAGCCATCAACATCTGGACAACCACATCAAAGGCCATCAAGCTCCTCAAATAATGCCAATGTTGCTGAACAACATGACTTTTCAGACTGGAGTTTCCAATCTGAGGATGCTTCCATCTCCAACAGTGCTGTGATGGCCAATGACTCAACATCTTCATTCAAAGTAACTGATGATATGTGCACACCTGAATGTTTAGAAAAATTAAATGCTTATGAAAGTTTAATGCTCAGGTCTGTAATGAACTCGAGTCATTACAAGTGGTTAAGGCAAATTTCTTTGAAGCAGAAAGAAATTACAAAGAAAAAATTAAGGAGTTAGAAAAAACTGTGTCAAGCTTAAAACATGAAGATACTAATAAACAATGTCAAATAAATAACCTTTTGGAAAGATTAACCACTGCCAAAACCAAACTTGTATTGGCTGAGTCATACAAAGACAAATTTTTTAGTCAAAGAGAAAAATATGAAAAACTTTTTAAAATGAGTGAAACATCTGAATTAGTAAAGAAAAGGGGGCTGGTTTGGGTTATAACAAGGTGGATCCTCCATCTGCCTATACTCCTATGGTGGAGATTAGGTGTAAACCAGAAATTAACCTTGTGTATGATAATATGTTGGACATACATAGAGTGGCTCAAAATGATGATCTCTCTTATCAGAACCCCAGTACATCAACTTGCTCAGATGAGGATGATGCTCCCTTCAATTTAGAAAAAGAAATACCAGCTTTGAAAATTAATAAAAGAACTAAGAAAATTAAGAAACAATCATCAGTTTTTGTCAAAGCTAAGAACATACAAGTTGGGAGTACCTCCTCAGATGATTATGTTACTTGTTCATCTGACAAGTCCAAAAGGGGTAGATCAAAGGATAGAAAAACCAGTATTTCAAGGATACAGGTAAACCACCCAACCAACAAATCTGGTGGAACATTCAAACAATAAACCTTTGTAAACCAAAGCTCAGCCTTCTTCAAAAAGGAAAAGCATCAAAAATTTCTCAAAAATCAGACTATGTGTCTGATGTGTGGTGAGACAAATCACTTTGCTACGGATTGCTTCTATAATCCAAGAAGCAGAATTTTTTCTGAAACACAAGGAAGAGGAAGAAAGAAGAGCTGGAGCAAGTCATCTGTTTCTTCAGAAGAACAAGGAAGAAATTCAGTCAAGAAAGTATCGGAAGCAAGTACTTCTGATAATCGGAAGAAACAAAGCAAGAAGGCTTCCGAAGGAAAGAAAGCATCGGAAGCACATGCAAAGAATGCTTCCAACAAACCCAAGAAATCTTATACCTTCAGAAGAAGAACATCAGAAGATAAGCCCCACTTCTCAATAAAAACCAAGCCATCGGAAGGGAAGGCTGTCACACCCCAACCAACGGCGGAATACGTCGGGGCGTGAACGTGACTGTTCAATAGCTCATGATCAACTAAAACGTTTCATAATTAATGCAACTAAATTTTTAATGTCTTACAATTCAAAGTAAACAAAGTTAAAACAAACAAAGTTCAATAACTAAAGTGAAAGTCTAAATTGTTATTTAAGCTCTAAAGTCCAAGCATCTTATGTGTTCATCCCAAAAGCTTACTAAATTGCACCTGAAACATGATAAAGTTTGAAAGGTCAACTACAAAAGTAGTTGGTGAGAATCATAAAGTTGACTCGATAAATAGTTTAATAGTTCAAATTTTGAATCATGTATCATAAACATATCAATAGATAAGGCTTAATGTGGAAACATACATTAAACTATTGCAGATCAAACCTTAGTTAACCAAGTTAGGCATAGTAATACATACTATCCTTATAGTTCCAATAGTTCAAACAAACAAAGTTCAATAGTTCAATAGTTCAATAGTTGGTAACTGAGTGATCACCGGCTGGGTGGAATGGTCAATTCAATAGCTATCATCACAACAGTCAGGCTAATATAGTTAATGATCAATGCAAGTTTCGAGGATAGTTCACATGTAGTTTGGGACACAAGCTCAAATCAAAAGATAAAGTTCATAGATACAGATTGTTCAAATAGTTAAAGGTCATGTTTCATCCCCGATGTTTTGAAAACAAAATCAAATCAAGAAAAGGGGAATATGAAACTCACCTGGATAAGATAACTAGATTGAGATTTCAAGTAGTTGATAATCCAACTTTGCGAGCAATGAATCCTCTCAACCAACCTATAGTTATAAGTTCAAAATGTTCTAAGTTCAACAAGTTCTAAGTAATGTTCTAATTCATTCTAAGTTCAAGATTTAGGTTCTAATTAAGTTTAGGGAACTCAAAGATAAGTTAGGTGATTTGGGAATAAACACGATAAAGTTGTATTTTTTTTATAGTTATTAAGAATAAATATTATAAGTTAAGAAAATAATGATCTAAAATTCACAAGTTAATTATTCTTGGAATATTTAAAAGTTAAAATGTTATACATATATATATATATATATAAAAATGTAATTGATTATATAACATTTCTAATTAAGTTACCAGGTCTTATAAGGTCTTATGTTTATATGTTTTTAATAAAATAAATTTAAATAAAAGTATTTTTTCTAAATAATTATTTCAGAAATTAAAAAGTATTTTTCTGAAATTTTATAAGATAAATATATATGTATGTAAATTCATAATAATTATAATTCAAATTAAATGACATTTTTATTCAAATAAAATATTTTTATTTAAATAAAAATATTTCTGAGTTTGTTTTAATCCAAAACTCTTATATAAAAATTTTCAGAATTTTTAAATGTATTTTAGTACTTTTAATAAATCATTTATTCAGTTTTATAAAGGTTTTAAATCAAAATAAATAGTTTTCTGTTATAAAAATTAAAATTAAAATTTTCCCAGATTTATAAAAGTTCCAGAAATATTATATAATTTTTCCAGAATTTTTATAATAGCTTAAGTATTTTTAATGGATTATTTATGCAGATTAATAACACCTTTAATTTGATTTAGATAGTTTTCCTGCGTAAAAATAGTTATAAAAATTTGAGTAAGTTTATCTATGTTCCAGAAGTGTTGGATAATTTTTATAGAATTTTATAAATAGTTTTGATATGTTTTTGTGATTTAAATGGGTATTTATAAACACAAAATAATAGTTTGTAGTTAAATAAAATGAATTTATTTCCTAAAATTTTTCTGGGATTGTAGGATAGTTCTAAAGATTTTTATAAAAATTTTCAGATTTTTAAATGGTTCCAAAACAAAATAAAAGAAAAAAAAATTGAATTAGAGGCGCGTAAAAGTTTTGAACCAATGACCTGCTGTTCAACCGAACCAAGTTTAAACCAATAGACTAAGGCCTCAATTCGTTGAAAGGTTCCAGATTAATTTTGTTTTATCTTAAATAACCATTTTTTCCCAATTCCTCCCAAGAACCCTAATTTTCAAATCGATCACACGAACGTTTAATCTTAGAAATTGATAAGGGGCTATTGTTCTATGTTAAAAACCGATTCAAATCATGTATTCACTTACTTGGTTTGGGCGAGTTTCGATCACGTTTGAGTTCAACGAAGTTACGACCGAGCCTCGTTCGGTTTCCAATGCTAGAGAAATCTTGAGGGGATTTCGATGGTCTGGTTTGCTTTGTATGATTAAAAGGAGTAAAAACCGTTTGTTTATTTGTTTCAATTTCAACCGCAACGTCGTTTTTAATTCGAAGCTTAAACCTACGGTTTTGTGATGATTAAATTTGGTTTAAATGCGTTAATTATTGCTTTTTAATCATTCCTTTACGTTAGAAATGCGTTTTGGGTCATATAGGTGTAAAAACCGACTTGAATGATGCATTAAATGATGGTTTATAGCTTGGCCGGTGCATGTGAGCGTTTTCCGGCGAATTGGCCGGAATTTGGAGCTGCCGGAAACATGGGGTGCGTGGGAAGGAGGTTTGGGTTTTGGATTTTTTTACATATTTGGCCCTTAGAGTTTTATTTTGTTCATATATCATCAAAATAATATAGTTTAAGTTTTAAAATCACATTATTAACCCTTATAAGTTTTCTTCTCACATCTAAACTTTGAAATTTTTATAAATTTATTTTTTTTTTATAAAATATATTATGTAGTTTACAAGCTTTATAATTTTTATAACTAATTATAATGTTTTCAAATGTTTTAATTCAAGAATTTATTAATCCTATAAAATTATATGTACAATATGTATATATATTATTTATAAATATATCACTTCATATACTTAATTGTTTATATTATATATATATATATATATATATGATAATAATGTTAAATGAAACAAAAATTTCCATGTAATCAATTTATTAAAGGCCGCCATAATTACATATCAAATAACATCAACGGAATAGTGATTTAAAAAAAATCCGGGATTTTACAAAGGCTAAAGGTGTTTCCGATGGTTATGAAAAGAAACAAGCTCTTCCAACTGCCTCAAAGGTGAAGAAAATATGGAAGAAGAAGGAAACAACTGAATCAACTAGTCAGCCACCAATCCCATCAGCAGCAAGTTCATCATCTGTCCCATCTAGGATGATGTCAAAGAAAGTTGTTTATAATGATGTCAATGGAAAACCCAAGACCACATGGGCTTGGGTTCCCATCAGAAACTAATTCACTTCTGGTCATGTGCAAGGACAGCAGGAATCAAAGAGCAACCTGTGGATTGTTGACAGCGGCTGTTCCAGACACATGACAATCAACAAGACTCACCTGTACAAATATGAACCATTCTTTGGAGGGTCTGTTGCATTTGGAAGTGATCCAGTAGGAGGCTACATCACAGGTAGGGGCACAATCACAAATGGCAAAGTAAGCTTTGAGAATGTGCATTCTGTAAAGAAACTAAATTACAATTTACTGAGTGTATCACAGGTGTGTGATCAAAAGCACAACATGTTGTTTACTAAGCATGAATGCATTGTACTGAAACCAGGATTTGTTGTCCCAAATGATCAAATTCTGCTCAGGGCTCCTAGGAGAAACAACATGTACATGCTTGATATGAGCACGTCTACACCACTCAGTAATATAAGTTGCTTTGGCTCAAAAGCTTCACTAGATGAATCATCTCTTTGGCATAGGAGACTTTGTCATGTAAATCTTAAAAACATGAATAAACTTGTTAAAAATAGCTTAGTAACTGGTTTACCATCAAAAGAGTTATCTGTGTTGATAAATGTGTTGCATGTTTGAAAGGTAAGCAGCACAAAACATGCATCTCATCATGCCAAAGAGATAAATTCAATTACAACAGTCCTGCATTTATTTCACATGGACTTGTTTGGCCCCACAAGTGTTAAAAGTCTAGGTAGAAAGTCATATTGCTTGGTGGTAACTGATGATTTCTCTCGGTACACCTGGGTATTCTTCTTGAGTACAAAGGATGAAACTGCTGAGACCTTAAAATCATTCATTCTTAGGGTAGAGAATGAAAGTGACCATCATGTAAAAATTATCAGATGAGATCAAGGAATAGAATTCAAGAACCATATTTTAAATTATTTTTATGAATCTAAAGGTATTACAAGACAATTTAGTGCTCCTAGGACTCCACAACAAAATGGTGTTGCTGAGAGAAGGAATAGGACACTAATTGAGGCTACAAGTACCATGTTGTTTGATGCCAAACTTCCAATAACTTTTTGGGCAGAAGCAGTCAACACTGCCTGTTTTGTCCAAAACAGAGTTTTGGTAGTTAAGTCACATGGTATGACTCCTTATGAAATTTGGCATAAGAGAAAACATTCATTGGATTTCTCAAACCATTTGGATGTCAATGCACCATCTTGAATACTAAAGACCATCTAGCCAAGTTTGTTGAGAAATCAGCAGAGGGCTACTTTGTTGGGTACTCTTCACATGCTAAAGCATATAGATTATACATTAAAGATTCCATAATTATTGAAGAGTCTGCAAATGTTCAATTCAATGATCATACTATCAATAAACCTGGAATAGGCCCTGATTGGTTATTTGATCTTGATAGATTTACATCTGCATTTAATCTTGCGAAAGAGTATGTTCCAGATTCACAGTTACCTACCGTAGACTCCTCCAAGTTCACAAGAGAAGAAGACTTTCGTGTTGAACTGCCAATAGCTTCAAGACAAATCTTGGCAGAATCCACTTCAACACATGATGGTGGGTCACAGTCTGAGACAATCAACACTTCTCATGTTGTTCCCTTAAGCGACTCTACTTCTATTCCACAATGTCAAGAAGAAGTTGGAAGTCCTTCAGCAGAAGCAAAAACTCTAGAAACTCTTCCTCCCAGAGAGAACCATCCCACCACAGTCCAACCTCAGAGACCTCAAGATCTGCCAGGAATTCAGCTTGAGGTGGTACTTCCAAACATTGAGCCAAGCAGTCTGGATTTGAATTCTCAGTTGGATGTAGTCCCAAGAACTCGTATTCACAATACCCATCCAGTTGAGAACATCATTGGAAATGTTGAAGAAGGAGTAAGAACAAGAAGCTCCATGCATGAAGAAAATATCTGTTTGTTTTCTTGCTTTCTATCCCAAATAGAACCAAAGAAAGAAGCTGAAGCACTGAAAGAAAGTAGCTGAAGCACTGAAAGATAGTAGCTAGGTAGAAGCCATGCAGGAAGAACTTCTTCAATTTGAAAGGCAGGGAGTTTGGAAGGTTTGTCCTTTACCTAATGGTAAGTATGCCATTGGAACAAAATGGGTGTTCAGAAACAAGAAGGATGAAAAATGAGTTGTCATCAAGAACAAGGCAATGTTGGTTGTTCAAGGGTACACCTAGGAGGAAGACATAGACTTTGATGAAGTTTTTGCTTCAGTTTCAAGGATTGAAGCAATTAGAATATTTTAGCCTTTGCAGCTGCCAAGAACTTCAAGGTGTTTCAAATGGATGTGAAAAGTGTCTTTCTGTATGGAAGGATTGATGAGGAAGTGTATGAATGTCAGCCACCTGGATTTGAAGATCCAAAGTTTCCTGATCATGTCTGTAAGCTTGATAAAGCTCTATATGGGCTGCATCAAGCTCCCAGAAAATGGTATGAAACTTTATCTTCTTTCCTGTTGGCCAACAACTTCAAGAGAGGAACAATCGATAACTCTCTTTTCTTCAAGAAGTCTAATCAACATATCACTTTCTTTCTTGGACTACAGGTGAAACAAACTCCTACAGGGATTTTTATAAATCAATTAAAATATGTCAAAGATATTCTTGAAAGACTCAAGTTATCTGATTGCAAAGCTTTGGGTATTCCAGTGTCCAAGAAAACTTCCTTGAGCCCTGACCTTGAGGGGGAGGATGTTGACCAACATCAATACAGAGCAATGATAGGCTCTTTGATGTATCTCGCAGCAAGCAGGCCTGATATAATGTTTGCAACTTGCTTGTGTGCAAGATTTCAGGCCAATCCCAAGATTTCACACATGCTTGCTGTGAAGAGAATCTTTAGATACCTCAAATGAACACCAGGTCTAGGATTATGGTATCCTAGAAATGAAGATTTTCAGTTCATGGCTTATACTGACAGTGATTATGGAGGCTGCAACATTAGCAAGAAATCTACATCAGGAGGATGTAAATTTCTTGGATCCAGAATTGTATCTTGGCAATGCAAGAAGCAATCATGTGTTTCTACCTCTACTGCAGAAGCAGAATACATTGCTGCCTCTAGCTGCTATGCACAAGTTATCTGGATTCAGAATCAAATGAAGGATTATGGAGTAGAACTGGTCAACACTCCTATACAAATTGATAACTCAAGTGCAATCTCCATCACCAACAATCCTGTCAAGCACTCAAAGACCAAGCACATTGATATCAGATATCACTTCATCAGAGATTGTGTAGAAAAGAAGTTGATTCATCTAGTCAAAGTTGATGCATAACACAATCTGGCTGATCTCTTCACCAAGGCATTTGATGAAGGAAGATTCAGGTACTTAATAACAGCCATTGGTATGATTAATTTTGAATAAATGAATTGATTACAAGGAATGAACAATTCTTCGGAAGATAAACTTAACTTCTCTTCTGATAAGTATTTACTTCTCAGAAGAAAGTTTAAGTCTTCGGAAGTATTCTTTATTCCTTGAGTCAGAAGCATTCACACTTCAGGAGATAAATTCCCTTCTGAAGTATTTCTCCTCCGATACATTATCTTTTTCTTCGAAAGTTTTATCTTCTGATGTTACTCATCAGAAGCAGATGTCTTCCGAAGTACAATTTTTCACAATGAACTTATCTAAATCTTCTGAAGCAGTGCTTCCGATGTTATAATTTACATTCTAGAATTATGCACCAGAAGTAAGTGTCTTCCGAAGAACATTTGTTGGTCTCATGAAGTCCTTCCGACAGTCACATCTTAGGAAACACTTTTGTCCTTAGGAAAATGGTGAATGTTCCAATACCCCACAGCTGTCTCGGAAGACCTTCAACTGACACTCCGGATCTCAAAACTTTAATGTGTCTCCATATTAAATGTTGAAATCCGAAGGTATAAAAGGTGTCCCGCTCTTTCATTTTCCCTCACCGTTCCAATTCAATTTTCACTTTCTCTCCCAAATTAAACCTAAAACTTCTGCAATCGCCATGGGATCTTTCGTCTTTTGACCTGCTCACAACTTAACAGCGGAGCTTTCAACAGACAATGATGTTGACTTTGCGCCAATCATCTCCTTTCTCACAACGAGCAGGTACCACTTTGCTTTAACGGTCAAACCTGTGGTGTATGAGTCTCATCACCAACAGTTTTGGCACTCTTGTTCAGTTGTTTCCTCCTTCAATGGTAGAACCCTCGTTGCTACCATTGATGCTCATCCTATTTCTTTATCTGTGGAGACCATCTGTCGGCATCTTCAACTCTGTGATGCCGGGGGAAAGGTCTCATTCACAAAGGATGAGGTAGCATCGACTTTCAGGTCGATGGGGTACGAAGGTCCTCTCCCTTCAACAACCTATTTGAAGGGTAGAGTGTCCTTTAATTACAAGTACCTCATAGATTTGTTTTTACATTGTCTGTCTAATAAGATAGGTGGTTGGGATCAAGTTCCCTCTGACTTAGCCTCGGCTATCCATGGCTTGGTCTTGAACCAACTGTTTAATTTCTCTGCTTTCATTTTCAATAACTTGATGACAATATTTCGTCACCAAAGAAGTTTTGTATGTATCCTAGGTTCTTACAACACATCTTTTACAGTGAGTTGGGATCATCCCTCTCACTAACTGGGAACATCTATAACATTCCTTTGGTCACTGCTAAGGTTTTTGTCCAATTGAAGAAGAAGAGTGCTTAGTTCAGTGGAACTTTCACTCCTCTTCTTCCTTCTATGGAGCTCCCTGCTCCAGAAGGTGACAGCTCTGTTGAACCCACAGATGCTGAACCCATACATTCCCCTACTATTCCACATCCCATCAAATTAACTTACAAACGCAAACGAACCCCTGGGTAGCTATCTACAGCTGTTCAGGCCCCTTCTTCTGAACCCAAAAAGAAAAAGGTGAAAAGAACTGTAAGGGGCACAGTTCCACCTAAGGTGCAAACCACACCTGCTACCTCACCACTAGTTCTTCCTTTGGAACCAGTGGCAGCCCCCAACCAGCCTGAAAGCCCTCAGAGCATGTCACCATACATACCTGAAAATACCCAAAGGGACACCACTATTATTGAGTCTGCTTCTAATGAAGCAACTCCATTAGTTCAGGGACTGTCTCCCAAGTCCCCAGGAGATTATCACCCAAAAATGCCCCCCACCCATACATTCACCCAGGCTCATGGAACCTCTGCAGTAGCTTTGAATGACCCACTCTCTCCCACTACCCAAACACTATTGAGAGTGATGACACAGCTCCAAGCAAGGTTTCCTGACCCCAAGCCTACCATTTCAGAGGTTGACTCGAGGAGTGTAGAAGGGGTCAATGCAGAGGAGGCTGCCACTACTGCTGAACCTTCTCAGGTTCTTCAGCACAGTGGTACAGGAAATAGGACCTCCTTTGTGGCAACCCACATTGGTGATGACTTCTTTGAGGTTTTTCTCAATGAGGGGAATCCAGGGTGCCAAGAAACCACTTCTGGTGGTAGAGGTGCAGGAGCTGGGCTCAGGACTCCATCACCCAATGATTTTAATCAGGTGGATGAGGGCACCAAAATGCAGGAATTAACGGCCACTATTTCAACTCTACAAGTCAGGGCCGCTCAGCTGGAAGCTGAGGTTGATATCCTGAGGCTGGAGGTTCAAACTAAGGATGCTACAATCCTGGACCTCCAGTGCCGCCCCCCAATCATATGTACCCCACTCCGTCCTGATCCATCTTCAGTGACTTATCTCTCTTTTGATGCTTCCAAAAAGGGGGAGATAGGAAAACTTGTAGGATCAGGTTCTACACCAGCAGGAGAGAAAGAAGCTGCCCAAGAACCTACTCCATTCATGAGCTACTTGGACAGTGAATGGAATAAGTTCTTAGGGACCTATTTCCACTACTCAAGCTCTTCCTCTTCCTCCTCCTCTGAAGGTGCAGGGGCTACCAAAGAGATAGAGCAAGAGATCACAACAAGCATCTCTATGGAGCGCAGGTCCCCTCTTGGGATCCAATAGTCCCCTTCTGGGGCTAAGTCTCCTTCTGAGACTGCAGCCCAGGTTGCCATGGAGGAACCCATCCAAGAACAACCATCCATCTCCATGGAACCTGTGTCTCCTTCTGGGACAATGGCTGATGAAAACCTCTCCTCCACTCCTGAACTCTCTGTGGATGCTACTAAGGAATCTTCCAAGTTGGTTGGTCAACTGGAGGAGGCAGTGAATGCTAAGGTTAACTCCGAAGCTGCAGCTACTTCTGAAGGCCCAGTCATACTTGGTAAGGCTACAGGATCCATCTCCTCTGGGGTAAAAGCAATGGACAAAGGAAAACGAAAGCTGACCCCAGAGGAGGAAGCTGCTCAGGAGGAGAGTATGCCAGTAAAGAAGAAGGGACGACCTGACACTTCCCTGGATGATGAGTTTTTAAGACTCTCTGGTCTTCTCCAGGAGAAGGGCTATGATATTAATGAGGTTTTAATCTAGTCGGTACCTCGAATGATGGAAGAGCTGGATCGGGTCCAGCAGCAGGAACAGGCAGCTGCTGCAGCCAAAGCCGTGGTGGTTCTCACAAAGAAGCAAAAAGAGGCCGCCTACAGGGACAAAATGAAGGCCATCCTCCTACAGTATGGATTCCATCCGCGGCAGCTCGGGCGCATGAAGAACTCAACCATGGATATGCATGTAAGAGAGATCAAGGCAAAGATTGCCAGAGGTGAGTTACTTTCTATGGAGCAGATCCAGGCTCAGAAAGCAAGCCTGAACTTAGGCTTAGGGGGAGGAGCCACCATCGAGATACCCATCTCTAGTTCGGGGATCAGAGAGGGTGAAGAGGTGATGTGTGGAGCGGCTACAAAGGCCATGTTCCCCAACATGTTCCCTCAAAAACCAAAGGAAGAACCTTTCTCTCCTCCATCAAGTCCCTCCTATGATAACATGCCAATGTCCTCAGTGATTAAGATCAACAGAGGTCCAAAGGTTACTAAGAAACAACCAAGAGTGGATGAGAGGAGAGAAGCCGAGCACACTGGATCAAAGGCTACAGATCCAGAGCCAACTGCAGGAACAGATGCAACAGTGGGCTCAAATAAGGAAGCTCAAGAGGTCAGAGATCAAAGGAATCTAGCCATGGTCACAGTAAAGATGAAACGAAGAAAGACCATGGCTAGAAGAAGAAAGAGAATTGCTACCTCCTCTGACTCTGAGTCTGATTCAGAGCCTAGAAGAGATCAGAGCCCATTCGAGCATATATTCCAATAGTGAATTGGAGCTTCAATGCACAACAAAAGATGTTCACACTTACAAAGAAAAATGGGGGAATAATGGTGATGGATCTTCTTCAACTGATGCTCATAGCAGAACCATTTGTATATGATCTTAAGAAACTCCCACTTCATAATCCTGATAATGGATCTGATGGGAGAATAGCCAGCAAATGGGCAAAGGCTAGAGCACAAGTTCTAAGGGGAGAAAAGGCTTCCAGAGGAGAAAAATAGGAAGTTTTGGAAGCATCAGCCTAGGCGGAGACTGTAAAATCATAGAGGCTGGTGCTCTCCAAAACTTTCTAAGTCTTGGTGTAAATATTCAAAGACTTGACTAAGTACTGAAAACTACAAAGCCTAACAGTCTTCAGAAGGAAGAAGATACTCTTCGGAAGCAACACTGCTTCCGAAGGATAACTCATTCCTGCTGAAGGCTATTCAAGACAATTGCTTCCGAAGATCAACACTTTGAAGAACTTTAAGTCAAAAGCTTTCGAAGACCTCCTCAGCATCTCCTTGTACATAGACTTCCGAGACTAACTCTCTAACAAAGACTGTTGCTGATTGCACTTTATGGTACAAAAGTTGCTGACAACGAACATGTTGGTCTGATCAAAACAAAGAAACATACCGTGAGTCAGACTCAGCACCTTACCTCTTCTCAGCAGCATTAAATGCAAAAGATTGCTTGAAGCTCTAAAGATCAAAACATTAAATGCATTTTGTATTTAGCTAATCTTTTGTTAAAGTCAATGTCTATAAATGTAATCATTGTAGTTGAGTGTCTTAGCCTGTTAAGACACATCAGATACTAGAATAAGCTTTCTTTGGTTATTGTCTAATATACCCAACATGTATTCCTACGAGAATACGGTTGTAGCCTTGGCTATATAAACTCTCATTGTATCTTGTATATGGAGTGCTTGTAAGCTGTATGCTCTTACTTACTTTGAGAGAAATATATCTTTGTGCTTGAAATTTACTCTTGCATTATTACTTCTGTTCAAAGATTATTTGTTTTCCTTGAGTATTTGAGAGATTCTTCTAACAAAAATTCCGCATCTGTTAGATTGGTAGAAAGAAATACTTGTGAAGTGTTGTTTGAAGCTAACAACCCGATCCAACAATATATATATATATATATATATATATATATATATAAGAAAAGGAAAAATGAAAACACTTTTAGATGTGAAAATCATAAAAATCATAGAAAAACACATGTAAAATATTTTTTTAATTTCTTTTACAGGTTTGTAATCATTTAAAAAAATAAAAAAAAGCGACGAGAGGCTTTTTTAAATAATATTTAACATCATAATAAAACATATGTAATATCATGTAAAAATATTTCATAACATTTTGAGCGTAGCGTTGCATAGTTTTATATGATGTTAAGAAATATTTTTTTTATAAAAGTGAGCCAAAGAATGTTTAAAATCTGTAAAAAAAAATTTTTAGAAAAGACTTTTTTAACACGGTTTCACATCTAAAAGTTGTTTTCGTTTTATTAATTTTTATATAAGTCAATTCCCAATTTGTCCATTTTAACCCAAAAAAGGACCAAAATGTCCAAATGATTTCTATTGGCTTAAACCATGGGCGTCCCGCCCGTAATCGGATCCAATCATGGGTGCCCCGCCCATAATGAAATCATTGTGTAATATGTTTTCATCATTTGTTTTATGTTTTAACTAATTTTGTATTCTTTTGTTATTGTTTTTCGTACATTAAATAAATTCGCTATTTTTTATTTTTTATGTTTATATATATGCAGTATATAATTTTGTTATTTCATCATCGTATTTTTTAGAATTATATTCATCATTTTGCAAAATACACATTTTAAGTTATCATATAATATGTATTTATCATTATGTTATAAAAATTTTTAAAGGTAAGAATACTTGATAAAAAATCAAAAATATATATTTCACTAATTTTTCTTTTTAATTTATCTTAATTATTAGTTATATATCAAATGCGTAAAATACTTTCTTACATTTTCTACAATATTAAACATCATTTTTTTTATAATAACTAAAATCGTATCACTTATCCATATCCTCATGTTCACATAAGTAATTAAATGTAATGATTGTAATAAAAGTTTAAAAATCATGACACTTATCCATATCTTCGTGTTCACATGTGCATACTAGCTTCCATTATTTAAACCCTCTCCTAGGAGTTCACATTCCAATATCTTCTAACATCAGTAAATCATCATGTATTTAACCATCATCCTCTTTGCCATCATGTTTACATTTGCTCGTAGGTTTTTAAACAGAAAACCTTCTAGCAACCCACATTCGTTACCACCTGGTCCAACCCCTTTGCCGTTTATTGGATGCGCCATCCAAATGCTTCTAAACAAGCCCACATTCCGGTGGATCCACACCCTCATGGACCAGTATGACACCCGAATCCTATGCGTCCGGCTCGGACCATCAACCCATGTGATCGCTGTTTCGTCCCCAGACATTGCATGTGAGTTCCTCAAGAAACAAGACGACATCTTCATTTCAAGGCCTGATGCAATATCAGCCTCTCTGATAAGTGATGGATACCTCACTGCAATCATGTCCCCGTTTGGAGATCAATGGAGGAAGATGAAAAGAATCATAAACCGCGAGATGCTTTCACCAACTATTCAAAAATGGCTCCAACCTAAACGTGACCAAGAGGCTGATCACTTGCTTCGGTACATATTTAACCAAATAGACCAACAAGATGATGTTGTCGATGGTGGGTTGATCAATGTTCGAACCATGAGCCGACACTTCTTTGCTAATGCAATGACCAACATTGTTTTCGGGAAAAGATTCTTCGGACAAGGGATGGAAGATGGAGGGCCAGGTGACGAAGAAACTGAACATGTCGACGCGCTTTTTGTCATCCTTAAGTATCTTTACGCGTTTTGCATCACTGATTATTTCCCATGGTTAAGAGGGAAGACAGACTTTGATGGCCATGAAAAGATGGTGAGGATTGCAGTCGAAACGGTTCGAAAGTATCAGGATCCATTGGTCGATGAACGAGTTCGAATGTGGAACAATGGAACTAGAAAGGAAAAATGTGACATGCTTGATGTTTTAATCACGCTTGAGAATCCTAAGCTTACGCCTGAAGAGATTAAAGCCCAAATTATTGTAAGTGTCACGCAATCTATTACTATTTTCACATGCACATGCAACGCTTGGAGATTGGTATATAATTATTAATTAATAACCTTTGTTTGGGATTTTTACACATTTTAGTGCATGTTTGTGATTCCATTTAAAATTAACTTTTTAACTTATTGACTTAATGAAAAAGTTATTAAGTTAAAAAGTTGTTTGGTAATTTAAAAAGCACTTTTAGTTTTAACTTTTTGAGCAGTGTTAAAAAGTCATTTTTAAGAAGCTACTTTTTCTGGCTTATTAACTTTTTATGACTAAAAAGTCATTTTTTGACCTTTTCATACACAAAAGCTAATCCAAACATAATTTTAAAAACTTCATTTCAAAAAGTCATAAGTTCATAAGCACTTTTAACAAAAAGTCCTTTTAAACTTAATAAGCAATCCCAAACATGCCCTTAGTTAGGGAAAAGTTATATATTTTTAATAGTGTTTGGTCCTCTGGCACGTCATTACCGGGTTCGAGCCTTTCTGTGACGGGTTTTGATTTCAACTGTTCTAATTATTTGATGCTTCATATATAGACTCGAAGAAATACATATCAAAATCACAAAGCTACTTAGATTAGGATAAATGAATCCATTAATTTTTTAATAATTTCTAATTAAACAACAACAACACTAATTATATGATCCAATTAACAATCATTACAGTTTAAATAAACACTGTTAACTTGGAAACGTAATAAATTACACAAGATTGGAAGAGTAATTAAATAAAAATTAAATGATTTTAGAGAGGAAAATATAGTGCGACTTCAGTAATTAACATAATTAATGAGAAATATTTAATAACAAGCAAACATATACCAAAAAAAATATGACTAATATTTATTATATTGAGGTAGTGCATATACTTATGTTTGCATGATTATATATTTCTAAAGTTTAACTTTTTTATCTTATCATTTTTTTAGGAACTAATGATTGCAACAATTGACAATACGTCTAACGCGATAGAATGGGCACTTGCTGAGATGATCAATGAACCTAAGATTCTAAAACAAGCTAGCATGGAGATAGACAACGTAGTAGGTCGACAAAGGCTAGTCGAAGAAGGAGATGTTCCCCAACTCAATTATATAAAAGCTTGCCTTAAAGAAGCTTTTAGGTTGCACCCATTTGTACCTTTTCTCCCACCCCATGTTGCAATAACAGACACTAATGTTGCTGGTTACTTCATACCTAAGGGTAGCCATGTTATTCTAAGTCGATATCTACTCGGAAGGAACCCAAATGTGTGGGTAGACCCATTGCGGTTTGACCCGAATCGGCATCTTCGTGGGGATGGAAAACAAGTGGCTCTTTCAGATGATGAGCTAAAGTTGATCTCGTTTAGCACAGGGAAACGTGGTTGTCCTGGTGTAACGCTAGGCACAATAATGACTACAATGTTATTTGCCAGGATGATCCATGGGTTTGACTGGGAAGCACCGGGCAAACAGCTGGGATTTATTAAGCTTGAAGAAAATCATGATGACATAAACTTGGCTAAACCACTTTTGGCAATTGCTAAGACGCGGTTGCCTCGTTGCATGTATCCTACATAATTGACAAGAAAAAGTATGTATTTTAGGTAGGGTGCGATATATATATATCTATCTTTTAAAAGTATGAGGGCTTCTGGTTTTTAAATAGGCCATAAATAAGAGCATCAACTCATTGTAATATATAAATATATTATAAGTTAAATTTAAATTCGTGTGAGTTATGTTGTGTTACTTGCTATTTGTTATTTATTGATATTTTCAAGCTTGCCATAAATACTTATGCATAGTCACTAAAAAAACAAAACTTGTTTGATACATCAGCTTTTTACCCAATGAAACAAAATTATCGAAAAAAGTTGTATATGTCATCATGTCGTTGATAATTTGTGGGACCTTATGATTTTTAGGTAGAACTTGGGGGAATGGTTGTAGCCTTGTAGAAAACATTTACTAACATGTCATTAATACATTTTTGTACCAAAGAGGCATTGCATCAATGGTATTTCGAAATTCTTTTAAATGGGAGGTCTTGAGTTCAAATCACTCCCGCAACGAAAAATGGGTCTGAGAGGGTCAGGGGGTTTTCCTAGTGGGATTTCCTCCTGGGTTGGTTGTGGTGGCTCATGGGAGATCCAGGTAACTAGACCTTGGTGACATGGCCTAGAAACAGTGGGTTCACACGATTGAGATATTCACCGTTCAAAAAAAAATTAATACATTTTGGTAACCTACAGGACATGTGAATCCACAATCTCTAGATCTCTAATGGTTTGAGATCAATCAATCCATTAATTAATGGCAAAGACATCAATCGATGTTAATTTGTAACAAGTATAAGACCAAACAATTAATATAATTAAACAACTCATGACGTATATTATTTGTAACATAATATCAAAATCAAACAGGATTGATCACAAATCAAACACGGTCAATGTCAATTTATAACAACTACAAGATCAAACATGCAATTAATATAATTAAACAACTAATGGTGTATCTTATTTGTAATGCATCAAAATAAGACAGTATTGATCACAAAAACAACAAGCCATTGATTTCACCAGTCAAAATAATTACAAGACAATGGCATCTCTTATACATTAACGCATTCACTCACTGGTTCACACATCTCTACACATAATAAACTTCAATCTATAGTAACACAAAAACATAAATAGTAAACATTGTTCTAGAAATTGGTCGAATCGTAAGTTGCTTGAGTCTTCCCACAATCTACATTCTTTCTTACTTCTTTTCATGATCTTATTTTAACAATTATTACCATACAAAAGCCTCATTAATATCTTACAGTCTCACTCAAGATTGTTGCATGGTAATGTCATTAACCTTTAACTGTGTCTAAATTTCTAACATTGACTGCTTTGTCCACCAACTCCAAAAGCACTCGGCGTATAAACAAAGTAGTTTCTTTTTGTCGTTCTTCATGAACATCAATTATGTGTTGAAGCTTCTGAATCTTGTGTTGATCAGGGGGTCTTAGAGCATGTGCAGGAGGTGTGACCGCACAGGGGCTATTTTTTTAGAGGGCCCTAAATTTTTTTAAAAATTTGTATATATTATATATATCTCAATTTATTTTACAACAAACACATATAATTTACAATCTAATTCTTAAATATATTTAACCTAATTAAAAACTAATTACCAAAAACCAAAGTGGGCTTTTTATATATTGTTGATCAAGCAAATGCTTCACTTCAAACAAGATTTGAACAATACAAAAAGTATGAAAAATTATTTGGATTTTTATTTCCTAAAAAGGGGAAGGAATTGGACGACAATGACATTAGTTCATGTTGTATTTTTCTTGAGGATGCTTTGAAGTATGATAGAAGATCACATATTGATGATTATGAGCTTAATATGGAGTTAAAGTTGTTGGATACTTTATTACCTAGTGAGATTCTAAACCCGGTTGATGTTTTAATATATTTGAAGCTAGTTGATTGTTTTTCAAATGCATCAATTGCATATAGAATCTTGTTGACTTCTCCGGTAACTGTAGCATCCGCAGAAAGAAGATTTTCAAAATTAAAGTTGTTGAAGTCATACTTACGATCGATAATGTCTCAAAAAAGACTTAATGGATTGACATTGATAACTATTGAGAATGAAATACTAGATAATGTGGATTATGAAGATTTAATCAACAACTTTGCATCAAAAATTGCTAGAAGAACATCATGTTTTATTTAGTTATTTGAAACATTGAAATGCATCATTTTGCTAAAGCAAGATTGTTTATATTGATTTTACTATTATTCTAAATATCGTCAATTTGTGTGTGTGCGTGCACACACACATATGGGCCCATTTTTAGCATTCGCACAGGGCATCTAATCTCTCAGAGATGACCCTGGTGATGATAGTTCAAAGTACATGTCACCACTCTCATATAAAGTCTAGATACCTAAATCAAATCATCATCATTATCAAAATGATTTGTATTATAATGCAAAATTTGTAAATCTTCATAAATATGACTAAAGATGGCTAATGGATCAAACATTTTAACACATGACTAGTCTTTAATTTGAATGACTAGTTCATTCATCATCCTATCGTAATAACATCTTTCAAAATAAATAATAAAACTAAGTTGTTTTAATGGTAGTAAAACCTTGTAAAAAGTATCGGGTGGGTTCAAGATTAACAAAACTTTAGATTTCTAGTCTGCTTGTGCATCTCTGTCTTTGAACTTCTTCCTTTTTGGAATTTGAGACTTGAAAGTAGTGAATTTTTCATGGAATTGATCTTCTAACAATTTCACCATCTTTTTAATATAATTGTTGTCACACCCCGACCGACAACGGAATACGTCGGGGCGTGATTTTATTGTTCATAACTCATGGTGCTACTTTGTAAGTTTCAATATTTAACATTCCAATTCAATTCACAACACAAATTCATTCAAATAAACATAACATTCAATCCATTGTTATGTAACCAAAACAAAAAGACATAACATTGTTTAATTAATATTATCTAGGTCCAAGTATTTTCTAGGTGTGTCTTCATCCATGCTATTACGGGTGTTCATCGGACTGGATAACGAATTATTCGGGTTTTTCGTATCGGGTTTTTCGGATTTGAAATTTTTTTTGCCTATCCAAAACCCGACCCAAATCTCAAAATATATTATCCGACCCGAAAAACCCAAATTCTTACATCCGAATAACCCGAACAACCCAAATAAATCGGTTTTATTCGGGTTATATGGATATCCGACCCGAAAAAGCTAGTTTTTGCATATCCGAAACCCAAATCTAAAATCATATTATCCGACCCGAACAACCCGAATTAGATTTCGGATGAGGTTTTTTCGGGTTTCGGATACGATTCGGATTTCGAATATTTTCGAGTTTCGGATATTTTGAACACCCCTACATGCTATCTAACATGTTACACATTTAAAATAAGATTTAATCAACTATTTGCATAGTTAGTGAGAATCTCATAAAAGTTGATATATATATATATATATATATATATATATATATATATATATATATATATATATAGGGGATGATTCGAATGTGAACCATTCCTTATTGTGTTAACCAAATAACTACATCTTATTACTTTGAGGCCCACATTAAAGTAAATCTAAAGGTGTAGGTTTTTCTACTTTTTTTATTAATGTAAGTGGGCCCTACATTAATAAAAAAAGAGAAAAAACATACACATTTATATTTACTTTAATGTGGGACCCAAAGTAATAAGATGTAGTTATTCGGTTAACGCAATAAGAAAGGGTTAAGTTTTGATCATCTTCCTATATATATATATATATATATATATATAAGTAAGTAAGTGTAAGTAACTTACCCTTACTTACACTTGTAAATAATTTCTAAACGGTGATGAATTAGCAAAAACACAAAAAAGAAACCCCCGCTATTTATGTATAACAAAAACCATGAAAAAAAACAAAGATTCGAGCAAAAAATGCCGGGTTAACGATATAAGGGAGGTTTAACATTTGAACATCTCCCTATATATATATATATATATATATATATATATAGGGTAAGGATCCGTTGTTAACCCTCCTTATTGTGTTAACCCGAAATAACCCACCAAGATCAACCCGAATCTTATTTACAGTGTTGTAAGGCAACTTACAGTGATGTAGGATCTCAAACGAAAAAGAATTTTCACAAACACATAAAAGAACATACTCTTGTACATGTAAAACAAAGATTTTGAGAGAAAAAACAAAAGATTCGGGTTGATCTTGGTGGGTTATTTCGGGTTAACACAATAAGGGTGGGTTATTATAGGATGCCAATCCTATATATATATATATATATATATATATATAGGGAAGTGTTCAAATAATAACTCACTCTTAAAGCAATAACCCAGATAACTTTGGCAAGATGAAGTCGAATCTTGAATTTTTTTTTGAACATCATTGTTACACAATTAGAACACTATGTTCTTTTATGAGTTTATGAAAATTCATCACCGTTTAAGAGATATCATCGTTGTAAGTTTTTGATTTACAGCACTGTAACTGTTTTAGGCCAAAAACTTACAACGATGTAAACTCTCAAACGGTGATGAATTTTCGCAAACTCATAAAAGAACATAGTGTTCAAATTGTGTTACAATGATGTTCAAAAAAAATTCAAGATCCGGCTTCATCTTGCCAAAGTTATCTGGGTTATTGCTTTAAGAGTGGGTTATTATATCCAAATCCTATATATATATATATATATAGGGGATGGAATTTTTTATAACCATCATCTTTTGCTACAACTACATAACTCATTTCAACCAATCATAAACTTACACATAAGCTTTTCATTAAAATATTAAAAAGAGCATCATAGTCATTTTACCTTTATAAGTTTTTTCCTCCCTCTTTTTTAAACATTAATAACTTTTTTATAATATATTATTTTTTAAAAAAAATTGCACCATTATATTCGTCTCATTTTTCTCTTTAATTCCGTTATAGTCTCGACTAATTTTTTTTTTACTTTTTTTAGATGCCATATATTTACTTCATTGTAACGAGCTTAAATATAACAAATTTATTTGAAATTTGTTTAAAAATGATAAATTACAGTGATGTAATTTACATTGACATAATTTATCGTGATGTAATTTACGTTGATGTAAAATTCGGTTTCAGTTTTTTCGGTTAATTTGGTTCCGGTTCGGTTTTTTCGGTTAATCATCCCTAATTTGTAACGAGCCTAAATACAACAAATTAGTTTGAATTTTTTTCGAACAATGATAAATTACATCACTATAATTATCATTGTTAGAGAAAAAAAATCAAAATAATGTGTTATATTACATCACTGTAATTTATCATTGTTAGAGAAAAAAAATCAAAATAATGTGTTATATTTATGCTCGTTATATCGATGTTAATAATGGACAATGAGAAAACAAATTAAAAAAACTAGTCAACATTATAACGGGAATTAAATATAAAATTACATCACTGTAAATAATGTGTTACGTCACCGTTAATTATGTCATTGTAAATTACTTTATTTTGTGTTACATTACTTCATTTTGTGTTACATTACTGTAATTTACCATTGTTAGAAAAAATTTCTAATTAATTTGCTATCGTTAAGCTCGTTACAATGATGTAAATACATGACATCAAAAAAATAAAAAAAAACTAGTCGAGACTATAACGAAATTAAAGAGAAAAATGAGACGAGTATAATAGTGCAATTTTTTTAAAAAAATAATACAGTATAAAAAAGTTATGAATGTTTAAAAAACAAAGGGGTAAACTTTACATAAATGACAAATGTCATAAATGCCCTTTATACTAAAAACAAAGAACTTGACACGTGGCATGATCCTATACACTTATCTTTTTAAAGTAACCATTGGATGAGGGTTATGTAGTTGTAGTAAAAGATGATGGTTATAAAAAATTTCATCCCATATATATATATATATATATGTGTGTGTGTGTGTGTGTGTGTATATATATAATAAAGAAATAAGATGCAACAATAGTCTAATAAAAATTGACTTAAACATATAAGTATTCAGTAATATTTGATAATATGATTTTTGCAATTTCACCTTTACTAACATAATGGCATAAGTCATTAAAAAAAAGGCTACTAGTATAACATGAATTTTGCAATTTCACTTTTGCTAATATAATAACATAAGTCAATAAAGAGAAGTTACTAGTAATACTAAATGAATTTGACAGTTTCACCCTTATTATTAACAATGACATAAGTCAAGTAAATAAGGGCTACTGATACTAATGAATATGTATATCTTAATAATACTAAAGTATGCATCCATATGTTTGTTTATAACTGAAGAATAACATGTTAGATAAAACATGTGCAACATCCCAAATATTACAAAAGAATGTAAAGAGTGAGTATAAGAAAAATTATAACGAGGTCATTTTAATGTCTATGTCTATGTCTATATTTGTCCTTATGAACCATTTGATTTGTATTGAAAGATTTTTGCTTAAATAATAATTTGAAAATAAAATTAAAATAATGCTTTTATAATTGTTTATAAATGTTTTATAATTTTAAAATAAAGTACATAACTTACAAATTAAAATAAGTAGAATAATGAATTATAAAGGTTTTGGAATAATATGGCTTTAGAATAATAATTTCTAATTACTTATAAATGTTTTGTTTCTAAATTAATGTTTTTAAAATATATGAATTTATGATATATACACACACACAAACTTAATAAATATATTACAAACTTATGTTTATAAATAACTTTTTAAAATATATATAGTTAATCTTAAAAATTAAAATATCATATAGATTTTAGTTTAGTTAAAAGAATATTTTTAAAAAAAACATATATTCCTTTAGAAAGTATTTTATTTTTATAGTTAATATTCAAATTTATGTTTATTTAATTACCCAAATTTAAAATAATGTGCATGAATTTAAAAAATTATAAAATAAAAGTTGTTAAATAAAGATTTCAAAAATAGGTTCATGTAACAAAACCGTTATGGATGCCTCCGCTAGGTCGGACCCGCGTCACACCCCAATCGGCGCGGTGGTTTACCGCTAGCCTGGGTGTGACTCGTTGAATTACTTCTCGTTTCTTTTATTCATATACACAAACAAGATCTCGCCCCATTTGCGATGAACCCTAAAAGAAAGATCAATCCTAATTCGATCGATTTAGACTTTGTGAGAATCTGATTAGATAGGGTTTTCTTTTTTAACATTAAATAGATTGTAATGAGATGAAAAATTACCTGTTTTGAATTCGTATGAAAAGGATTTGTGTTAAGATCCATTTTAGTCTCAGGCGCAACTTGAAATATGCAAATTTGAGAGATACTGATCGGGCTTTTGCACTCATTTGCTTTAAAACTTTGTCGTGGTTTGATGAGTGTGTTTCAATTCTATTTTTGTTGTGATTTTGGTTGAATTAGAGTTTAAGTTTCGTCTCATTGTCTTTGGTTATGGTTCATGGTCTTAAAGAAGTCATTTAATGAAATTGACATAACCAGTCCTTTTTCTTTCTCATTCTTTCTAATTTTGTTTGAAAGTTATGTAACCGAAATTTTGTTTTCTATACTTACACCTTTTGCCACAATTATATTATAGAAAACCCTTAATATCACAATTTTCCTTTCATAATCAACGATCTTCATATAAACAACTTTATAATATGTTATCTAGGTAGACTTTTCGGTTTGTGAAAAATAGTAAAGTATTGAATTTCTCCTTTTGACTATTTTACAATTATTAATTTCCATCGGCTTCAAGTTTCCAACTAGGAACTCTAGATACAACTTCTATTTTCTTTTCTTACATGCTTACATATGTTTTTTTCACTTGTTTCTTTTGCCTAGGTTTTCTCCACTATTTGATTTATTTATATAAACTTCTAATTCCTTTTTTAAAATTTGATCAACATTAATATTATGGTCTTGTATGGAAGCATCTTCTTTTAACAAATTTTCTCCTTCTCAAGGTTATCACCTTCGTTTATAAAAATACTTATGTGTTTGTTCATCCTCTAAGTTAAAACAAATCCCTAGCCAACATGATCACCATCATTCGTATCAAATATTTTTGCTACTGTGGAAACTTTTGCACCATCTCCTCCTTTGTCTTCTTCATCATCTTTATCATCATCTGACTCGGTCTAATAAAAATTAATTTTCTCATCTTTCTTTTCTTCTTCAATCTTCTCATCTTCATCATCTTTAGGTGGTTATTTTCTTTTCTTTGATTCTAGTTCTCTTATGTCCTCCTCATTAATAAAGAGGTTATCCAAATCTATATTTGTCAAATTTTGTTAATTGTTCATCATATTACTTATGTATTTCAAACTATTAAACTTGAAATCCAATATGTTTGCAGAGATCCTTTGTTGGATTAATCGGGTTTGTTCACGAGTCATGGGTCACCACGTTATCGGTTAACAGATGATAGGTACTAAGTCTTGGTTGACCATAAAAGTAGGAGTTGAACCTCTAGTTTGCAGGACACGTTTTGATGATAAATGTTGCAAAGTGGTTGTTGATTTTATGGAGATGTGGACCAAGTTTATTTCCATGTGATGTTTTGTTTTTATTATAAATAATAGAAAACACAGTTTGTGTCATGAGTGTGTATTTATGTGATAGAGAGGGGACTTGATTTCAACATTTGGTATCAGAGCTTAGGGCTCATATCACGGGTTTTAGAGCTGGTTAAAATTGGTGGCAGCCTCCACCGGCAGGTGTGTCGGTCAGTGGAGGGCAGGAATATTCTTCGGTGACCACGGGCTGTTTACAACAGAAGGCAGATTCGAAGAGGTGTTCGTGTCAATCGTTGGCGGGGGGTGTGTGTCGTTTTGGACGACGGGGGATGACTAGTGATGAACATCGATAGTGCGTGGTTGTTAGCGGTGATCAAAGGGTAAGAAAACGATAGTTTTCGGTTTATTTAGGTGGTAAACGGAGATACCTACTACACCTAAAAGAGCTTTTATCTTTGATCAGTTTGTTTGTGATAATAAGGGAGACCAACAGAAGTTGTGGAAGAATTTGGGCAGAAGGAAATCAAGAGGTAGGTTTTGATTTCGGCTCATTTAGCATGTAAAAGGAAATAGAGAAGGCAAAAGCATTATTTCTTTGTTGGTGGAAGCTTTATTCAAAAGAGAACCAGCCGTAGGTTGTGGGTATGTCACTGGAAAAAGGAATGTTTAACCGGGTCGTGGAAAAAATGGGCAGAAAGGATCCATCAAAGCAGGTGGCTTTGGATTCAGTTTGTTTGGCGAGTGAAGAAAACAGTAGAAGCGAGGTGGCTTTGTTTTATTGACCGGTGGGAGAAGGCTCTCATCTAACAGATGTGTTATGCACAAACGGGTTCTATGTGGTGACAAACAACATTCGGTGGTGGAGAAGACTTTGTACCATGTGAAATCAAAGTATCCCCATCTGTTTAAAGAGGAAGTCGTGCCCGATAACGATTTCATAAATTTCGGGACAATATTTCTCTAACAAGAGGAGACTGTAACATCATTGCAGGAACAGTAGTTCTGAACAGTAGGGATGTACTGTAGATACTTGTATGGAAACTATTTGTGTAATATTTTGTGTTTATATTAAGAAATAGTTATGCAAACAATGTAGAAACTCAATACTGATAAACGACACACACAGACACAATACTGATATGCTTACAAATGATAAGCTGTAATCTGATAACATATGTGTTTGTTAGATAGGATACTATTATGTATAAACGTATGTGAGATAACCAAACCAAAGCTGTATTAGATGTCGTTACTAGAATATTAAACTAACAGTGTATTTGTGTGGGTGACGATTCGCATAAATATATTTGTAAATTTAACGTTCTGAATAATATCTTATAATTAGAAAATCAAACCGGAAAGCAAAGTTGTCGTCGTGTTTGTACGAGTGACGATTTGTACGAATACGCGTGAAAACAATACGATCCGGTGAAACGATAAAAATAAACGTTCTTGAAACTTTAAAAATAATAAAAAGATATTGAGCTAATTTTTTAGGAATCACCATATAAAATAAATTAAAAATGTCCATTTTTATAATGATATTTAGTCCAATATTACAATATCGATGGTGGGCTGCTTTGTTTCATCGAAATTAGCCAAGTCAATGCCCATCGATACTAGGATGTTACCTTCGATACTAATACCCTAGCTCAATCCAAGTGATTTGAGCTTAGAAACAGCTAGTAATAACCATAAATGAAGTCATGGGATTGGATTAAACATGGTAATATCGAAATATCGAACTTATAGTATCGGCAAGGTGTACCTTGAGTTCCATCGATAATAACCACCTTATGGGTCATCGATATTAATCATAAGCCATCGATATTGACATGTTGGCTCAATCCTAGTATGTAGGACTATACACTAGCTGTTATGGATTAAAATTAAGACCATAGGTGTAGTTAAACATGGTAATATTAGACAAGGATTATTAGGGTTTTATAAGGGATGAACAAATCAAGAAACTCATCGATACTATGTTTTTGACAATACACTATTACTTATGAAACTATGTTTACAAACTAAATAAGTCTAAGAATAATGAAGCTCAATAACAAAGGATGGAAATAGTGGTGATGATATCGGCTAAGGACTATGCATGTGAACATGAGTTGTATGAAGTTCTATCCTTCGATATCTTCACAACTATTGTCGATACTTATTGTGGATTATCAAATCCAATTAGATTGGTGTCAAAAGATCAAATCAATCAATCACAATGGTTAAGCCTATATGTAAAGACTAATAAAGGCTGATGCTCACCAAACTTCAATTTCGTCTAAGTATAAGAGACTACACAGACAAACAGCCTTCGGAAGGAAGGAGTTACTCTTCGGAAGCAACATTGCTTCCGAAGGGTAACTAACTCCTACTGAAGGTTGTACAAGACAAACACTTTGGAAGGTTGATACTTAGAGATAAAACTTCAGAACTTCCAAGGACATGTAGCTTCTGAAGAACTATAAGTTTTCGAAGACTAACAGATTCCGAAGATTTTCCTTTGCACCAAAGACAAAGACAAGGACTTCCGAGGTTATCCTCTGACAAAGACTGTAGCTGATTACTTTCATAGTACAAAAAGGGACTGACACAAGACATGCTGGTCTGAGTAAAAACAAAAAGAACATACCGATAGTCAGACAGCACCTTACTTCTCTTACTCAGCATTAAATGCAAAAGATCATCTGAAGCCTTGAAGATCAACAACATTAAATGCCTTTTGTATTTAGCTAGTCTTTGTAAAGTCAATGTTTATGTTTGTAATAATTGTAATTGAGTGTCTTAGCCTGTTAAGACACTCTACATACTAGAATAAGCTTTACTTTATGTATTGTCTAGTATACCCAACTTGTATTCCTACGTGTATACGGTTGTAGCCTTAGCTATATAATCTCTCATTGTAAACCGGTGTGGGTGTGCTTGTCTGTTTTACACTTGTAATACTTTGAGAGAAATATATCTTTGAGCTTGAATTTACTCTTGTGTTCCTATTGTTATTCAAAGATTACTTGTTCATCATTTGAGTGTTTGTGAGATCCTTCTAATAGATATTCCGCATCTATTAGATTGAAAGAAAGAAATACTTGTGAAGTGTTGTTTAGATTAAACAACCCGATCCAACAAACTAACCATCCTTAAGTTACCAGTTCTTATTCTTCCAGAAATCTCACTAATTCAAAACTCATATTCTGTCTGTTTGCTCAAATGGCTGCACTCAACAAACACGATACAGAAAATGGTACTCTCAACAAGCCACCAATGTTCACTCCAGAAGACTACGACACTTGAAAAGTTAGGATGGAGGGATTCATCAGGAATCAAGACTTCAAACTCTGGAAGTCAGTTCTTGAAGGGCCTTTCATTCCAACTGTTCCTGCTGCTGGTGCTAGTGGAGCTCCTGTGCCTAAAGATCCGTCTCTCTATTCTGATGAAGACTACAAAAGAATGGAGGTGGATTCAAAAGCATTGTGGCTCATTCAAATGGCTATTCCTAACTCAATCATACATGCATTCAAGAAATGCAAATCTGCTCAAGAGCTGTGGAATTCTCTACAGCAGATGTATGAAGGTTCTGAAGATGTCAAAGAGAACAAGAAAGACATGCTGAAACTTCTGTCAACAGAACAATGAGAAGATGACTTCTCAATATCTCAGGTATGTTCAACTGGTTGATGAGTTAGTAGCTGCAGGTGTCAAAATGGAAAACCAGGATGTGATCAGGAAATTTCTTAGATCACTTCCACATGCTTAGAATATCTATTCTGTTGCCATCAGAAGAACAGAAAATCTAAGGACTTTGAAACTTAGTGAGCTGTTTGGCATACTTAGTGCATACCAGATGGAGATAGATGCTCAGGAACCTAAACCGTTACATGTAAATTCTGGTTCAGCAGCACTCTATGCACCCATCAACAACCCTCCTTGCCAGAGTTATCAACCCTTATATCACCCTATTTCCACACCCCTTGCCGCCTTTACTGAAACCTCAACTCAATCATCTACTCACTTAAATTCTTACACTAACCCAACTCCACCTCTAACCTCTGGACAAGGAGCTTTCATGGCTGAGGAAACTAACTACTTTCATCTTTGCCAAGAAGACTTAGATGGTATTCCTGCAGATGATTTGGAGGAGATGGACATCAATTATCAAATGGCCATGATCTCCTATAGAGCAAAGAAGTTCTATCAGAGAACTGGCAGGCAGTTCAAAAAGCACAACATGAAAACTAGGTTTGGTCTTAACAAGTCCAAGCTTAAATGTTTCAATTGCCAACAATTAGGTCACTTTGCCAGAGAGTGCAAGTCCACAGGAACTCAGCCATCAACTTCTGGCCAACCACAACAAAGACCATCAAGCTCAACAAACAATGCAAACATTGCAGAGCAAGATTTTGCAAATTGGAGCTTTCAAGCTAAGGATGCTTCCATTTCTAACAGTGCATTGATGGCAAATGACTCTACTTCCTCATTCAAGGTAACTGATGACATGTGCACACATGAATGTTTAGAGAAGTTAAATGTCTTTAAAAGAATAAACTCTCAACTCTGTAATGAACTTGAGTCATTACAAGTAGTCAAGGCAAATTTTTTTGAATGTGAAAGAAATTACAAAGAAAAGATTGAAGAAATGGAAAAGACCATTTCTAGCTTAAAACATAAGGACACTAACAAACAGTGTCAAATTAAAAATCTTTTAGAAAGATTAACTACTGCCAAGACTGAACTTGTATTGGCTGAGTCTTATAGAGACAAATTTTTAAGCCAAGGTGAAAAGTATGAAAAGATTTTCATAATAAGCAGCACAACTAAACTGGTGAATAAAAATGGGGCCGGTTTGGGTTATAACAAAGTGGAGCCTCCATCTGCCTACACTCCCATTGTGGATATTATGTGTAAACCAGTAGTTGACCTTGTGTATGATGAGAAATTGGATATACACAAGGTGGCTCAAACTGATAATTTTTCTGATCTAAACCCAAGTACCTCATCATGCTCAGATGAGGATGATATTCCTATTAAATCAGAAAAGGAAAAACCAGCTTTGAAATGTATTAAAAGAACTAAGAAAACTAAGAAACATCAATCAGTTTTTGTCAAGGCTAAAAACATTCAAAATGGGGATACCTCCTCAGATGATTATGTCACTTGTCCATCTGACAAGTCCAAAAGGGGTAGGTCAGAAGAAAGAAAGGCCAGTTTTTCAGGAAAACAGATAAATCATCAAGGTAACAAGTCTGTTGGAACATTCAAACCATCAACTGCTGTGAATCAAAGCTCATCTTCCATCAATCAAAATCAGCATCAACCATTTCTAAACAATCAGACTGTATGTCTGATGTGTGGTAATAAAGATCACTTTGCTGCTGATTGCTTCTACAATCCAAGAAGCAGAATGTTTTCTAAGAAACAAGGAAGAGGAAGAAAGGAGAGTTGGAGCATGTCATCTTCTTCTTCGGAAGAACAAGGGAGAAACCCAGTCAAGAAGGTATCAGAAGATAGCACTTTTGATAGTTGGAAGAAACAAAACAAGAAGGGCTTCGGAAAGAAAGTATCGGAAGCAAACACTTCTGATAATCAGAATAAGAAAGTTTCCGAAAAAACGTTTCGGAAGATCAGGAAAGAAAGGCTTCCGAGGGTAAAAGAACATCGGAAGCACATAACAAGAAGACTTCCTACAAACCAAAGAAGTCTTTTCCCTTCGGAAGAAGAAGAACTTCGGAAGTAAGGCCCAACTGGTCAGCAAAAACCAAGTCATCGGAAGGGAAGGCAAAAGGTGCTTCCGATGACTGTCAAAAGAAGCAAACTCTTCCAAAATTCTTAAAAATCAAACAGATATGGAAGAAAAAGGAAATAGTTGAACCATCTGTTCAACCACCAGTCCCACCAACAACAAGCACATTATCTGTCCCAACTAAGATGATGTCAAAGAAATTTACTTACAATGATGCTAATGGAAAACCCAAGACCACATGGGCTTGGGTTCCCATCAGAAACTAATTCACTTCTGGTCATGTGCAGGGACAGCAGGAATCAAAGAGCAACTTGTGGATAGTTGACAGTGGCTGTTCCAGGCACATGAAAGGCAATAAACTCACTTGCACAAATATGAACCATTCTATGGCGGGTCTGTTGCATTTGGAAGTGATCCAGTGGATGGATACATCACAGGTAGGGGCACAATCACAAATGGCAAGGTAAGCTTTAAGAATGTGCATTTTGTAAAAGAACTAAACTACAATTTACTGAGTGTATCACAGGTGTGTGATCAAAAGCACAACATGTTGTTTACTGAGCATGAATGCATTGTCTTGAAACCAGGATTTGTGGTACCAAATGATCAAATTCTGCTCAGAGCTCCAAAAAGAAACAACATGTATATGCTAGACATGAGCACAGCTGCACTTCTAAGTAATATAAGCTGCTTTGTCTCAAATGCTTCACTTGATGAATCATCTCTTTGGCATAGAAGACTTTGTCATGTAAACCTTAAAAACATGAATAAACTTGTCAAAAATAATTTAGTAACTTGGTTTACCATCAAAGGAATTCATTTGTGTTGATAAATGTGTTGCTTGTTTAAAAGGAAAGCAGCATAAGTCATCTCACCATGCCAAAGAGATAAATTCTATAACAACAGTCCTGCATCTGCTTCATATGGACTTGTTTGGCCCCATAAGTGTGAAAAGTCTTGGTAGAAAGTCATATTGCTTGGTGATTACTGATGATTTCTCTCGGTATACCTGGGTATTTTTCTTAAATACCAAGGATGAAACTGCTGAGACCCTGAAGTCATTCATACTTAGGGTAGAGAATGAAAGTGATCACCATGTAAAAATAATCAGATCAGATCAAGGAACAGAATTCAAAAATCATGTTTTAAATTCTTTTTGTGAATCTAAAGGTATCACAAGACAATTTAGTGCTCCTAGGACTCCACAACAAAATGGTGTTGTTGAGAGAAGGAATAGGACACTAATTGAGGATGCTAGAACCATGTGGTCTGATGCCAAACTCCCAATAACTTTTTGGGCAGAAGCAGTCAACACTGCCTGTTATGTCCAAAATAGAGTATTGG
This sequence comes from Mikania micrantha, assembly GCA_009363875.1. Lineage (NCBI taxonomy): Eukaryota > Viridiplantae > Streptophyta > Magnoliopsida > Asterales > Asteraceae > Mikania > Mikania micrantha. Next base: position 36,059,358 of record CM018692.1, read on the forward strand.
TAGTTAAGACACATGGTATGACTCCTTATGAAATTTGGCATAAGAGAAAGCCATTCATTGGATTTCTCAAACCATTTGGATGCCAGTGCACCATCTTGAATACCAAAGATCACTTAGCCAAGTTTGCTGAGAAATCTGCAGAGGGCTACTTTGTTGGGTACTCTTCACATGCAAAAGCATATAGAGTATACATCAAAGCTTCCAGAATTATTGAAGAGTCTGCAAATGTTCAATTCAATGAACATACTATCAATAAGCTTGGAACTGGTCCTGATTGGCTATTTGATCTTGATAGCTTTACATCTGCATTTAATCTTGTGAAAGAGTATGTTCTAGAATTACAGTCAACTACCATAGACTCCTCCTAGTCTACAAGAGAAGAAGACTTTCGTGTTGAACTGCTAATAGCTTCAAGACAAATCTTGGCAGAATCCACTTCAGCACATAATGATGTGTCTCAGTCCGAGACAGTGAACACATCTCATGCTATACCCTTGAGTGAATCTACTTCAGTTCCATTAAGTCAAGAAGAAGATGTGAGTCATACAGCTGTACCAAACACTCTGGAAACTTCTTCTCCCAGAAAAAGTGATCCCACAACAGTCCAATCTCAAAGACCACAAGATATGCCAGAAATCCAACTTGAGGTGATACTTCCTAACCTGGAATCAAGCAGTCTGGATTTGGTTTCTCAGCTGGATGTAGTTCCAAGAACTCGAATTCATAACACTCATCCAGTTGAGAACATCATTGGTAATGTTGAAGAAGGAGTCAGAACAAGAAGCTCTATGCATGAAGCAAACATCTGTTTGTTTTCTTGCTTTATATCTCAAGTAGAACCAAAGAAAGTTGCTGAGGCATTAAAAGACAACAGCTGGGTAGAAGCCATGCAGGAAGAGCTTCTTCAATTTGAAAGGCAAGGTGTCTGGAAGATTTGCCCTTTACCTAAGGTAAGTATCCAATTGGAACCAAATGGGTTTTCAGAAACTAGAAGGATGACAAGGGAGTGGTCATCAAGAACAAGGCAAGGTTAGTTGTTCAAGGGTATACACAGGAAGAAGGCATTGATTATGATGAAGTTTTTGCTCCAGTTGCAAGAATTGAAGCAATCAGAATATTTTTAGCCTTTGCAGCTGCCAAAAACTTCAAGGTCTTTCAAATGGATGTGAAGAGTGCCTTCTTGTATGGAAGGATTGATGAGGAGGTGTATGTGTGTCAGCCTCCTGGTTTTGAAGATCCAAGGTTTCCTGACCATGTCTGTAAGCTTGATAAAGCTCTATATGGGCTGCATCAAGCTCCCAGAAAATGGTATGAAACTTTGTCTTCATTTCTATTGGCTAACCACTTCAAGAGAGGAACAATTGATAAGACGCTCTTCTTCAAGAAGTCCAATCAACATATCATGTTAGTACAAATCTATGTTGATGACATTATCTTTGGTTCAACTGATGAATCTCTCTGCAAGGAATTTGAATCACTTATGAAGTCCAAGTTTGAAATGAGTTCAATGGGTGAACTTACCTTCTTTCTTGGACTCCAGGTGAAACAAACTCCTACAGGGATCTTCATTAGTTAATCAAAATATGTCAAGGACATTCTTGAAAGATTCAAACTCACTGATTGCAAGGCTCTAGGTACTCCAATGTCTAAGACAACATCTCTTAGCCCTGACCTTGAGGGGGAGGATGTTGATCAACATCAATACAGAGCTATGATTGGTTCCTTGATGTATCTGACAGCAAACAGGCCTGATATAATGTTTGCAACTTGTTTGTGTGCAAGATTTCAGGCCAATCCCAAGGCTTCACACATGCTTGCTGTAAAGAGAATTTTTAGATACCTCAAAGGAGCACCAAGTCTAGGATTATGGTATCCTAGAATTTTTAGATACCTCAGGCCAATCCCAAGGCTTCACCATGTCAATTTATTGGATCCAGAATTGTGTCTTGGCAATGCAAGAAACAATCATGTGCCTCTACCTCTACTGCAGAGGCATAATACATAGCTGCTTCAAGTTGTTGTGCACAAGTTATATGGATTCAAAATCAGATGAAGGATTATGGAGTGGAGCTGTTCAATACTCCTATCCAGATAGACAATTCCAGTGCAATTTCCATCACTAATAATCATGTCAAGCACTCCAAAACCAAGCACATTGATATCTAATATCACTTTATCAGAGATTGTGCAGAGAAGAAGTTGATTCATTTAGTTAAAGTTGTTACCGAACACAATTTGGCTGATCTTTTCACCAAGGCATTTGATGAAGAAAGATTCAGGTATTTAATAACCGCCATTGGCATGATTAACTTTGAGTAGATGAATTAATAAGGAATCAATAATTCTTCGGAAGATAAACTTAAATTATCTTCTGATGAGTAATTACTCTTCAGAAGATGGTTTAAGTCTTCGGAAGCATTCTTCCTTCCTTATGTCGGAAGATGTCACACTTCAGAAGATAACTTTCCTTCTGAGGTATTATACTTCCGATACATTATAACTTCGGAAGCAAAGTCTTCTGAATCTTCTATTCAGAAGAAGGTATCTTCCGAAGAACAATTCTTCTGATGAATTTATCTAAGTCTTCAGAAGATACACTTCCGATAATATACTTGTATATGCTTCGGAAGTAAGTATCTTCCAAAGAACATTCTTGGTCTCATGAACCTCTTCCGATACATAACCTCTAGGAAGAACTTTGTACTTAGAAAATTTGAATAATAAATGAGCTGTATTCGGAAGACCGTTTTCTGACATCCGGATCTCAAAATTTAATGTGCTTCTATATTAAATGCTGACATACGAAGGTATAAAAAGTCTCCCGCTCATACATTCTCTCTCACCATTTCATTTCGAATTGCTTTTCTCTTCTCTCTTCAAATCTAACCTAAAAACCGTCGATCATCATGGCTCTTCTTCCCTTCAAACCTGCTCATAACCTGTCTGCGGAGTTATCAGCGGAACACGATGTTGATTTCGTACCGATCATCTCCTTTCTTCAAAGGAGCAGGTATAATTTTGCTCTCACTGTTCAGCCCATGGTGTATGAATCTCATCACCAACAATTTTGGGCTTCCTGTTCGGTTTCTTCATCTCCCAATGGTTGGATTCTTCATGCCATCATTGATGCTCATCCCATATCTATTACAGTGGAGACCATTTGTCGGCATCTTCAACTTTGTGATGCCGGGGGAAGGATTTCATTCACTAAGGATGAGGTAGCATTGACCTTCAGGTCAATGGGTTACGAAGGTCCTCTTCCTTCCACAACTTATTGGAAGGGTAGAGTGTCCTATAATTATAAGTACCTCATACATTTGTTTTTGCACTGTCTTTCTAATAAGACCGGTGGTTGGGATCAAGTTCCCTCTGATCTAGCTTCGGCTATTCATGGCTTGGTTTCCAACCAACTTTTTAACTTTTCTACTTTTATTTTTAATATTTTGGTTGACAATCTCTCGTCACCAAAGAAATTTTGCATGTATCCCAGGTTTTTACAGAATATATTTTATGGTGAGTTGGGTTCTGTCCTCTCACTAACTGGGAATATATACAAAGTCCCCTTGGTCACTTCCAAGGTTTTTGTCCAATTGAAGAAGAAGAGTAACCACTTCTCTGGGAACTTTACTCCTCTTCTTCCTTCCATGGAGTTACCAACTCCAGAAGGTGACAACTCTGTTGCGCCCACAGATGTTGAACCCACACATTCCACTTTTGTCCCACATCCCATCACAATCACCTACAAACGCCACCGAACCCCTGAACAGCTTTCTACAGTTGTTCAGGCTCCTTCTTCTGAACCTGTGGCTGTCCTTAACCAGCCTGATAGCCCTCAGAGTATGTCACAACACATACCTGAGAATATCCAAAGGGATGCCCCCATTATTGAGTCTGCTTCTGATGAAGCAACTCCATTAAATCAGAGACTGTCTCCCAAGTCTCCAGGTTCTTACCACCCTGAAATGCCCCCCACCCATACTATCACCCAGGCTCAAGAATCCTCTGTTGTTGCTGTGGAGAAACCACTCTCTCCCACTACCCAAACACTCAGGAGAGTGGTGACACAGCTGCAAGCCAGGTTTCCTGACCCAGAGCCTACCACTTTAGAGGTTGACCTAGGAGTACAGAAGGGGTCAATGCAGATGAGGCTGCCACTACTGCTGATCCTCTTCAGGATTTTCAGGCCAGTGGTACAGGCACTAGGACCTCACCTGCGGCAACCCACACTAGGGAGGAATTCTTTGAAGCCCTTCTCAATGAGGGGAATCCAGGGTGCCAAGAAACCACATCTGGTGGTGGAGGTGTAGGAGCCAGGCTCAGGACTCCATCGCCCAATGACTCCACTTATGTGGATGAGGGCAGCAAAACACAGGAATTGACGGACATAGTTAAATCCCTCCAAGCCAGGGTAGCTCACCTGGAAGCTGAGGTTGCTACCCTGCGGCTGGAGGTCCAAGCCAAGGAGGTAACAATCTTGGACCTTAGGAGGTGCCCCCTAGTAATCCTTCAACCCTTCCATCCTGATTCTGCTACAACTACTTTCATCTCCCCTGATGCTACCAAAAAGGGGGAGAATGCACCTTCTGCAGGGTCAGGACCAGAAATAAGAGAAGAGGAAGGTGCATACTTTCATGACTCTACTACTACTTCCTCTTCCTCTTCTTCTGAGGCAACAGAGGCTGTCAAAGAGACAGAGCAAGAGCTCACAACCACAAATGTCTCTATGGAGCCTTAGTCCCCTGTTGGGACTCAACAGTCCCCTTCTGGGACTAAGTCTCCTGCTGAGACTACAGCCCAGGTTACCATGGAGGAAGCTACTTAAGAAGAACCAATCTCCATGGAACCTGTGTCCCCTTCTGGGATAAAGGCTGTTGAAGACCTCTCCTCCGCTCATGAGCACTCTGTGGATACTGCTAAGGAATCACCCAAGATGGTTGGTCAACTGGAGGAGGCAGTGAATGCTGAGGTTAACTCCGAAGCTGCAGCTGCTTCCGAAGGCCCAGTCATTATTGATGATTCCTCCACAGAGGAGCTACTGGCCAATGAACCAGTTGGTGAGGCTACAGGATCCATCTCCTCTGGGACAAAAGCATTGGACAAAGGAAAAAGGAAACTCACCCCAGAGGAGGAAGCAGAACTAGAGGAGAGGGTACCTAAGAAGAAGAAGGGCCGACCAGACACCTCTCAGGATGAAGAGCGCATCAGACTCTCTGCTCTACTCGAGGAGAAGGGTTATGATTTTGATGAAGTATTGCTCTAGTCGGTACCTCAGATGGCTGCCGAGCTGGACATGGTGCAGCAGCAGGAACAGGCAGCTGCTGCATCCAAAGCCATGGTGAAATTGACTAAGAAACAGAAGTTGAAGGCCTATAGAGACAAGTTGAAGGCCTTCCTTCTTGAATATGGCTTCCATGCTCGGCAGCTAGGCCCTATGAAGAACTCAACCATGGACATGCATGTCAGAGACATCAAGGCCAAATAGCCAGAGATGAGTTGCTTCCAATTGAGCAGATACAGGCTCAAAGGGCAAGCCTAATGATAGGCTTAGGTCTAGGGGAAGGAGCTACAATTGAAATTCCCATCTCTGGATCTGGGATCAGAGAAGGGGAGGAAGTCATGTGTGGGGAAGCTACAAAGGCCATGTTCCCCAACATGTTTCCCCTAGACCCTAAAGAAGAACAAACATCTCCTCCATCAAGTCCTTCTATGGACAACATGCCAATCTCTTCAGTGATCAAGATCAATAAGGGTAAAAAGACTACAAGGAAACAACAATCAACAGATCCTAATCCTAAGAGACAAACACAGGCTGATGAGAGGAGAACAGAGCCCTCTATAACTGAGGATGTTGGTCCACATCCCACTGCAACAACAGGTGCAGCAGTGGGCTCAAATGTGGAAGAACAGCAGGCCAGAGATCAGAGGAGTCAAGCTACTGCTCAAGACAGACCAAGATTCAGAAGAAGAAAGAGCATGGCAAAAAGGAAAAAGAGAACATCTGCCATCTCCTCTGACTCTGAGCCAGAGTCACCACCCTCAGGACCAAAAGCCAAGCCAGCAGCTTCAATGCCCAAAGAACATCCAAAAGATCTCTATGCACTAAATCATTGTAATACCTACATCCCTATTGAAAGATGGAGCTACAATATAGTTCACAAGGAATTTACTCTCACTCTGATCAATAGAGGAATAAAGGTTTTGGATTTGGAACGACTGATTGTGCTGGCTGACCCCTTTGTCTTTGATTTGGAAAATCTCCCTCTTGAAAATCCAGACAATGGATCAGAAGGGAGACATTCACTCAGATGGGTAAAGGCAAGGGCTAAAGTCCTGAGAGGAGAGAAGATAGTTAGGAAAATCCCATAAGAAGTTTTGGTAGCATCAGCCTAGGGGGAGACTGTAAAGACTAATAAAGGCTGATGCTCACCAAACTTCAATTTCGTCTAAGTATAAGAGACTACACAGACAAACAGCCTTCGGAAGGAAGGAGTTACTCTTCGAAAGCAACATTGCTTCCGAAGGGTAACTAACTCCTACTGAATGTTGTACAAGACAAACACTTCGGAAGGTTGATACTTAGAGATAAAACTTCAGAACTTCCGAAGACATGTAGCTTCTGAAGAACTATAAGCTTCCGAAGACATAAATCTTCTGAAGAACTAAAAGTTTCCGAAGACTAACAGATTCCGAAGATTTTCCTTTGCACCAAAGACAAAGACAAGGACTTTCGAGGTTATCCTCTGACAAAGACTGCAGCTGATTACTTTCATAGTACAAAAAGGGACTGACACAACACATGCTGGTCTGAGTAAAAACAAAAAGAACATACCAATAGTCAGACAGCGCCTTACTTCTCTTACTCAGCATTAAATGCAAAAGATCATCTGAAGCCTTGAAGATCAACAACATTAAATGCCTTTTGTATTTATCTAGTCTTTGTAAAGTCAATGTCTATGTTTGTAATAATTGTAATTGAGTGTCTTAGCCTGTTAAGACACTCTACATACTAGAATAAGCTTTACTTTATGTATTTTCTAGTATACCCAACTTGTATTCCTACGTGTATACGGTTGTAGCCTTAGCTATATAACCTCTCATTGTAAACCTGTGTGGTTGTGCTTGTCTGTTTTACACTTGTAATACTTTGAGAGAAATATATCTTTGAGCTTGAATTTACTCTTGTGTTCCTATTGTTATTCAAAGATTACTTGTTCATCATTTGAGTGTTTTGAGATCCTTCTAATAGATATTCCGCATCTATTAGATTGAAAGAAAGAAATACTTGTGAAGTGTTGTTTAGATTAAACAACCCGATCCAACACTATGTAGCAAACATCAAAGAAACTTATAAGGACTTAGGTTATACTTGATTAAGTTAACCTAAGTCCCAATCTTGCAAACTTTGTATTTTCATAATTAAACTTATATTTTAAGTAAAAACTATTACTTACTTGTATGTAATCAAAAGTTATGAGATAACCATAACTTATTTTGCAAAGAAGAATAAGGTTTTATAAATAAATTAACTTCATTTTATAATAATTTACACCTTTAACCAACTTCTGTTATACTTTAAACCATATCTTTTAAACATTAACTTGATTAACTAAGTTATATTTTATTTATGTTGGGTAAGGGTTTAGAATGCTAAGTCAAATAATACAATATAGAATTAAACATTAGTAACTCATCATAGTAACAACTAGGACACTTAGTCACACACTTGGATCAAAACACAACATCAATAACTATAATCACTTACGGTACAGAACCATAACTGATGAAATCAGGTGTTGAAGTTACCATTGATACCACAAACGAGCGAGCGCATTCTTAAGTTCTTTCAAGTAGTCTACAACACAGGTGAGTTCATTTGTCCCTTTTCAAACTATTTTGTTTTACTGCGGGACTGAGAAACATGTTAAATGTTTTATATAACTGCTTTATATAAACGTTTATCATGTTTACTGTTGAAATGTATATTCTTTACAATATTTGTTACAATATTGTTATGTTTATGCTTGAAACTTTATGATTTCATTTATAAACCAATACTAACAGATACTTTCTCAAACATATACTTTCTCAAACATATACTTTCTTATACACAAACTCATACAATACTTGCAACACTTTTACTCATGCAAAATTTACAATACGTACAATACTGGTATTATTACAATACTTACAATTCTTATAATTCTTATACTCAATACTTACAATTCTTATATGCGGATGGGATCCGGGTTGGTAAACATGTACATGTGAACATGGTACGGAAAGACTCAATACTGAATACTCTCAAGGACTTCGTAAGACAGACTGATTGGCCGCTGAGTGTTGACATTGGTCAACCCACACTAGTCATTTAGTGTTATTCGTCGTCAATTCTTATGTTTTGTGATGAGTGGCTAGGATGATTATGGTTCCATTCAGTTGATCGAGTGTCATCTGATGGTACCCTTTAACTACGCACTGATGCTGAAAGTCACACTCGAGTTGCTTATGTGGATTAGTACTGAATGCCTCCGTGTGTGTCTCTAGGAGTCACTCCCCTCTAGTATTTAGTAGTCCACATATGTGAACTCAAACTTGGTTTTCAATATCTAATAAATTGGAAATCGGTTAATCATAATTCTTAAAACTATGATGAATGTGGATAGTGGTAGGGAGTAAAACGCTTAATTATCATTAACAACAATATTATATTTGGTCCAGTATGTGGTGGGTTGGCCGCTGGGCTGGTGGTAAGCTTGACCCTACGTATGCCCTATATATAAGCATACTTGGCTAGATAGGATAGGTGTTGTTGGTGAGGTTAAGGTTGTTACTCTGAAAGGTTTGTCGAAATTGGTAAAACGCTTAATTATCATTAATAACAATATTATATGTGGTCTGGTATGTGGGGGGCTGGCGGTAAGTTTGACCTTACATATGCCTTATATATAAGCATACTTGGCTAGATATGATAGGTGTTATTGTTGAGGTTAAGGTTGTTACCATAAAAGGTTTGTTGAAACTCATTTTCAAATACAAAACTTTATGAACTCACCAACCATGTGTTGACATTGTTTTCTTACATGTTTTCTCAAGTGACAGACAGGACTAGTTAAGGCTAGGATGCCCAGATAGAGGACCTAGTAGCTTTTGGGAGCACATATTTTGTTTGTTACTTGTGAATCATTTTGATATCTTGTACAGTTACAAGATAGTGAACTCATGATTCTTTTGATAGGTTTACTTAGTTAAATTATCGAACGTGACAATTGTAATTTAAGTTTGTAATCCTAGTTTATATTTATTGTGCTTTAGTTATTCTCAAATGTTGTGCTATGAATACAATCTGATCATTTCGATTATCACACGATATCGCGCCCCGAGACTATTCCGCCCGACGGGAAAGTCGATCCAGCTCGCCGGCTCGGGGTGTGACAAAAACGATCTTTTTCTTATGCAATTAAACAAGCATAGGTTCTTTGGTGTTAAGATTCTTGAACTTCCTGCTAATAATCATTTGGATAAATCTAAGATACCTCAAGAATCTTTTGTTTCCAATCATGTTTTTCATCATTTCACCATAAACAAGTCCAGTATAGTTAAATTTTTTATTCTCTATCAAGGTGTAATCATCTAAATTTTTTATTACCTAAAAATGAGTCTGTAATAACTTTTAATGTATGATAAAAAAATTTTGGGCAAAAAACATAACAAGATTTAACTTGTGAGGTCAAGTGCAGAATAAAAAGAATGGAAACCTTAGGCCCCCTTTATTAAGATATGAGAGTTGCCACACCTTCCTTCTTACTTTCATGTCTGCCAAAAGATGAAAGAAATAGCATGTGTGTTTGTACGTGTTCTAGAGGGATAAAGTGATAAGAGCGAGCTTAAGGTAAGATTTCTCTACAGTTTTCTTGTGAAACAACATGGATCTAAGGATGAGATCATGCTTTGACGGCGATTTGAAACCAATGAAAACGTAAAGTTACGTGTGAATATAGAGATCTTGAAATGGACTATCTTATATAGGGTTTATAGTAATTCACAGCATGTGAGTTTCTAGATCCCCATCTTTTATTTGTTTTAACATGATTACAGGGTTAATACGTAAGCTAAATATGTTTTCAGACAAAGATCTATGTTTTAAAATGATAAAGCTTGAATCTTGAAAAGATTAGATTATGGCTCCTTCAAAATGCACAAGAGCACCCAAAACCAAAGGCAAAGTAATGCCATTTTTGATCCAAAAAGTAAAGGCAGTACAGTAAGTTAAATTTGATGTATGGAAGATTAGGTGGCTATGATTGCGATACACCTAAATGAGAAATTTTTTCTTGGGTGTGGAATTTTGAACAAGTGCTCGTCATTGTGGTATTGGAAAGAATCCACATTCATATGAAACTTTATTTAAGACCACCTTTGTGTGGCATAAATTATAAGCAAGATAAATTTGCAAGATTGTGGACTCTTACTTATAAGCCAAGGTGAATAACCCTGCTTACAATTTTTAATTTTTTATTTATTAGTATGATACCCATATTAAAAATAAAAAAAATGTTTTATGTTATGGTGTATTTTTTTTAAAAAAATAGTGTCATATAAAGAAATTATGAACATTTAATAAAGCTTGAAAAAGAGTCAACAAAATGTGTAATACCAAAATTACCATTGTTTACTTTTCCTAACATGTCATATGTCAAATCGTTATTAGTTGTTACTTTTTTCAGGAAAAATCGTCTTCATATTTGAACCTTTCTCATAAACTTATATAACTAATAAGAATGCATTAAATACTTATTAAATATAAGATGTTGGATATCATCGTTTTTTTGCTTTATTTTATAGAAATATAAAAAAATATAAAAGTATACGAATATTAGTCTAACTAGGCATATATGTAACAAGATAGTTTTCAATAAACTTTATCTATTAGGTTCTCATCTGAATTAGTTGTGAATAACATAAAAACGAAATCAAAATACATATATATTATTCATAAAATAGTTAAATGTTCATATAAACAACCTATTTGTCTTTATTTATAATATATATATATATATATATATGTATGTATATAGGGTAGGGATATTCTACAAAGAATGAAAACCATAAAAAGTGTAAGAAGCAACAAGAAAGAGACATGTGTACATTAAGTTACAGGGTATATATGTCAAAATAAAAAAGGAGAGTGCACATGCAAGTCACATGCAACTTTAACAAATTTTTTTAAACGTTCGTAACTATTTTACACGTTAGCATTTTTTAAAAAGAATTACATCATAAAATCAAACGTTTTTTTACCTTTTTAACAAGTATAATATTGCTATATTAAAACGTTACCAAAACTAGATGTTCATGAAACTTGCGTTTTTATGGCGTTTTTGAACACTACTAGCAGAACATAAAACACCACAAGGCATTTTATAGCGTTTTTGAATCCAAAACACCATCAACACTTAAGTTTAAACCTGGTGTTTTTTAAACTTAGTTTTATGGTATTATCGAATAATATATATTGAAAATCACCATAGAGCACATTTATGTTTGATTTTATAGTGTTTTTGCTTTATGGTGTTTTTGTTGAATTTATGAAACTAAATGTTTTACGGTGTTTTTGAGCATTAAACAAAATAATAAACGCTTAATTTTGCACTTGGTGTTTTTAAACTACATAATTACATAGGGGCATTTTATGACGTTTTTGTATGTGTATTTGCTGAGTAAAAACACAGCATGTATTTTCAAGATAAAACACCATATAAATTGTTATTCGAAGAAAATTGTGAACATAAGAAAAAACATATAGAAAAACAGCATAAAGCATCGTCTTCCTTTTTGTTTATTCATTAAAAAACACTATAAAACAAGTAATTTTATGAAATCAAAAAAACTATAAAATGTTTATTTTTCATGCACTTATGATAAAACACCAAATTTCACAAAACACCACGTTAATTTACAAAATAAAACTAATGTATGTATTCAACAACATGTACATTTGTTGAATGAAAACACCATATGTATTTCCAAGATAAAAACACCATAAAATATTGTTATCTGAGAAAAATCATGAACATTAGAAGAGACACAAAAAAAAACACCATAAGACATTTGCTATCATTTTTGTTTATTTAGTGAAAAACATCATAAAACACTTAGTTTTATGAACATTCAAAAACACATCATAAAACGTTAAGTTTCATTAACCTACGAAAAAACACCATAAACAACCAGTTTCTTAAAACATGTTAAAAAACGCCATAAAAACACACAGTTGAATACGACACAAAATTAATTGTTTTTTAATGTATCAATATTATACTCGTTGGAAAGATACAAAAATTCTTGATATTATGATGTAATTTTTTTAATAAAATAATTACGTATGGAAAAGTTATGAGCTTTTGAAAAAAAATGAGAAGTTATAAAAAGTCAACAATGGTTGCAATACCTATTATATCATTCCAGCCATTTTAATTTCTTTTTAAAATTTCCTTTTGATGTGGCACATTTACAGCCCTTCAAATCCAAGATCAATGATTGAAATTCATTCCTACACTTTTTAGAGTTTTACTCATTTTTAGCCTAACCACAATTTATATATATATATATATATATATATATATATATAGGAATGGGTTCAAATACTAACCCTCTCTTACGGCGCTAACTCATTAACTTTGGCAAAAAATGGCCGAATCTTGAATTTTTTTTTTAAACATCATTGTAACACAATTTGAACACCATGTTCAGTTTTGAGTTTTGGCTAATTCATCACCGTTTAAAAAATATCATCGTTGTAAGGTTTTTGCTACAGTACTGTAAGTTTTAAATATTTAAACACCTACAGTACTGTAAGAGCCCAAACGGTGATGAATTAGCCAAAACTCAAAACTGAACATGGTGTTCAAATTGTGTTACAATGATGTTTAAAAAAAAAAATTCAAGATTCGGCCATTTTTTGCCAAAGTTAATGGGTTAGCGCCGTAAGGAGGGTTAGTATTTGAACCATTCCCTATATATATATATAGGATACACGTCTTTTGTAACGAATTTTGGTTTACATATTCGTAAATTAAATATGAGTTACGTTTAGGGGTGTAAACGAACCGATCCAATCCCGAGCTCGTTAACGCTCGAGCTCGGCTCGTTTAGACAAAACAGCTCTTTAGCACCTCTAGTTATGTTGTATCATTTATTTATTTACAGTGCTGTAACAAATATTTTATTTTCACTTTATATCATTTTTATTTAATTATAGTAATGTAATTTACTGCTATAAAAATCAAAGAAATGTGTTATATTTTATAGTCGTTACATTGATTTAAATCCAAAATTTTTAGTTAAAGTCAAATAAAAGTTACATTTATAATAAATTTAAAATGATTTTGTAACGAATTTTGGTTTACAGCTGTAAATTAAATATGGTTACATTGTATCAATTATTTAATTACAGTGATGTAACAAATGTGTTAGGCTCACTTTATATCATTTATTTTGTCTAAACAAGCCGAGCTCAAGCCTTAACAAGCTTGATGCAAATGACTAAAATACCCTTATGTAAATGACTAAAATACCCTTATGTATTTGAATATGAAAGATGACACATGTCACAATCCTATACAAGCAACTTTTAGATTAGGCATTAGATTTGAGTTAATGGGTTATTGCTTTATCAATGGGTTATTATTTGAACAATTTCCTATATATATATATATATATAGGGTTTGGATCTAGCAAGAAGAGATTTTTGCCTAAGAAGAGTAAGAAGCAATAGAAATTTGACACGTGGCACAATCCAGTACAAAAAACATAATCCAGTACATAAAAAATAAAAATCATGTACAAAAAATAAGAATCCAGTACAAAAAATAAGAATCCAGTACAAAAAATAAGAATGCAGTACAAAAAAATAAAAATGTATTACAAAAAACACAAAAATTTAGTATAAGTAAAACGAAGAACAAAAAAATAATAATATAGTATAAAAAATAAAAATCTAGTACAAAAAAATGAAGTTATACGTAAATTATCATGTCAAATTTCAAATTATTATTAGTTCTTACTCTTCTTAAGCAAAAATCTCTTCTTATTTGATCTTTCCCCTATATATATAATATTTAAATAATAACACACTCATAAAGCATTAAACCAAATAACTTTGCCAATATGAAGTCAAATCTTGGATTTTTTTAAGATCACACATTCTTCTTTTATGATTTTACGAATATTCATTACCGTTTAAGACGTAACATCGTTGTAGCTATTTTAGGTCCAAAACTTACAACGATGTTACGTCTTAAACGGTGATTAATTTTCACAAGCTCATAAATGAAGAAAATGTTGTAGATGTGTTACAATAATATAAAAAAATCCAACATTTGGTTTAATCTTAACAAAGTTATTTAGGTTAATGGTTTAAAAGTACCTTATTATAACATCTCCGTGTGTGTATGTATATGAATAAGCATATTATCCTTGAATATATATATTTTTTGTTCATAATTTATGGTCAGAGTAACGCGTGTGTAATTTAGTTCTTGACTTTTCTTATTCTTGGCTTAATTTCTTAACATCTTCCGAAGGCAAACGCAACACATAATGCCGTGTTTGGGTTCGTGATTCTCCAATTTTTCAAGGTCAATACAAATTTCCAGAATCACGAACCTAAACCATTTCAACATCTTCAAATCTCTCGTCACAAAACCCCTTTGATTCTGTAAACCCTTTTCTTGCTTTGGATTCTAGAGGAGGATCACCGATTCTAATTGTAAGAACTTACGATTACCTTTACTGTTTCTACTTGTTTTCAATTTTTGCAATGATCATCACTGTTGCTGTTCATAATTTGTGTAATTTGAAAGTTGATTCTTTTTATGTAATTTGGCACCTTAATATTCGGTAAATTGTGCATACAAGCTAAGATATAGGGTATCCAATTCTAATTAAATTATATTCAGCATATAATTCTGATATGTTATAAGCTATATCAGCTACTAATGATTTACAGGTTATGAAAAATTCAAACTTACTGGTTTCTTGATGCCACTTGTCTGATATTTGTGTGTCCAATCTGTCTGTTATTGCATACTGATCTGATTTTTAGAATTTCTGTAATCAAGAAACATATAGATACATTGGATCATTGAATTTGTTGGTTCCTAGACTACATTCCATGAAAAAACCTCATCTTTATGTTGTGAAGACATTAATCTAAACCAAATAAATGAATGCAGTTTTTTACAATATAGTTTACAAGATATGAGTAAAACTTCTCTTCGCCAAGGGGAAGACGATGGTTCGATTCTTGCTATCCGCCCAAAATGAAGTCATTTATTTCATATCTAAATTTCTAAATGAAAATGCTAAATTAATATAGTTAGTCATCATGGTGTAGTGATTCTATCCAGGGGCGGTGCTTTGTAGGGACAGGGGGGGAACCGCCCCCCCCCCCTGTTTTTTCGTGTAGTAGTGTACATTTCTCGATACGTAGTGTAAAATTTTTTAAAAATTTGTATTTCGCCCCCCTGAAAAAGTTTCGCCCCAATTTTGGTCAAGCTCCGCCACTGATTCTATCTTTCCCCTGTTTGCCTTCTACCTCAAAATAAAAAGTGTTAGCTAATTACTAGTTACCAAAGGAAAAAATACAATTTTTTTTACATAAAGTATTGTGGAACCGTGACCTCAAGTTTATGAGCCTTGTGTAGTGTATGCAATTGTCAAATACAATGGGATTATCCATATTTTGCTGTCTCTCTGAGTAATTTATTTATATGCATCTTGCCTGAGTGTTGTTAAGTAAAAAGTATAAGACATCAGCAAATAATGAGACAGGTTTATCTGCAGGTAGAGATTTATTTGAATCTGTACAGAGATTAGTTATTTGTAATGGGTTGGTTTAGCAAATTTTTTAAAGGCTCCAACCATGAAGTTTCAGAAGGGGATTATAACTGGAGATATGAAGACAATACGGCACCGTATGGAAATTATCCTTCCACATCATGGGTAAATATTGTTGTTAATTTTTGTCATCCATATAGACACTCACTTTTTGAGGTGTTGTAGTATATGTTATTTTCAAAACATTGAATGCTAATTTTTCTATTCAAGCTAAAATTTCTGATGTTTGATTTCTACCAAGTATTCCGCATTGTGTGTAATTTGTCAAAATTTAATCTTAGATATTAATTTAGATAAAACTTTAGCAGGATCCACAGTCTGAGATAGATGACATTGACCATGCAATCGCAATATCACTTGCAGAAGAAGAAGAAAGGAGAAGGAACCATGTGATTAGTAAGTGATGTAATTTTGCGCTTCACCACATATTTTGTGTTAACAAGCATTTAGTCCTAATTCAATATTAAATAAAGGATGCACTAAACGAATATGATTACTTCAGGAACAAATGAACAATAGCTCAATATTGGGACCTTTTTTCTTTACTATAAACTATAACAAAAGGCGTGTTAATAGAAACATGCTCATGTTCATGTTCTAAGTGTATATTACAATCATTATGCTGTATAAATGGTTATGTGTTATTTATGCGCCTGTTGGTTTTGTTGTTGGATATAAGGACATAAATGGATAGGTTTCATTTTCATGTTTTGATCAAAACCTTTGTACTACATGTTTATGCTTTAACATGTGGTGGTGTAGTTATCTGTGTTTGCTTAAAAAAAATAAATAAATAATAATAATAATAGAAAGGAGACTTTGAGCCGGGGACTTTTACGAAGCAGCCTCTCTATTCTATTCTTAGATAGGGGTAAGCTGTGTCTTTATCTTTCCCTCCTCGGACCCTACTCTAAGTGGGATTCTTACTGGGTATGCCTGTTGTTGTATACTGTAAAAATGTTATGTTTTCATAACCATGCATCTTGGTAATAAGATGGGATGAATGGGCATTTAGAAGTTTGATTAATTTGTCCTGCTGCATTTTTAATGAAGTTCTAATTAACTTGGATGTCATGGTGTTGTGATAATATTTTAATGAACAGTTATAGACTACTTGTGAGCAAGTACTCTCTTATGTAACTTAAACATATGCTAAAGGTTGAATGTTGTCATTTCGGTTAGGTAATGATTCTCAACTTAAAGAAGACGAACAGCTTGCAAGGGCTCTACAAGAAAGTCTGATAATCGAGTCTCCACCCAGACATAGACATGGAAACAGAAATGGAAATGGAAATGGAAATGGAAATATATATCAACCTATACCGTTCCCGTATTCAACAGGATTCAGGTAATTTTATATATTAATTGATTTAAGACTATGTTACATTTTTGATGCTAAACACTTTAATAACTTATGAAATTATTCTAAGTTTATATATCAGAATTGTAAGTTAAAAACTGTGTGAAAATTGTTTTATAGTTTTCCATCACATGTATTTTTTTAGGGTTTGTGCGGGCTGTAACTATGAGATTGGTCATGGAAGATTTTTAAGTTGCATGGGTGCAGTTTGGCATCCAGATTGCTTTAGATGCCATGCATGCAATCAACCAATTGCTGACTATGAGGTATTGAAGTAATTTATGATTACTACCGTAGCATGCTAATGTTTTGTTGATCTTAACTTCATATAATTTATATTGGCTCATTAAATTCTGCATTTCCTTTTTCTAATGTAGTTTTCCATGTCGGGAGATTATCCTTATCACAAAACTTGTTACAAGGAGCACTATCATCCTAAATGTGATGTCTGCCATCATTTTGTTAGTATCGTTAATCAAGAGAATAATTTATTTTCATCATTGATTTTGAATCCAATATTATGCATCTTTTTACAGATTCCAACAAATGCTGCTGGGCTTATTGAGTATAGGGCTCATCCTTTCTGGGCTCAGAAATATTGCCCATTTCATGAGCATGATGGGACTCCTAGGTGTTGTAGCTGTGAGCGAATGGAGGTAAAAGAATATAATTAATAAAATATTATATTTATTATTAAAGTTGGATATTATACTGATCATCAATGATTTCCAGCCACGTGAAACAAGCTATGCAGCTCTTAGTGATGGTCGGAAACTTTGTTTAGAGTGCCTTGACTCTTCAGTTATGGATACAAGCGAGTGTCAACCGTTATATCTTGATATTCAAGCATTTTATGAAAGTCTAAATATGAAAGTGGAACAAAAAATACCTTTACTTTTGGTTGAGAGGCAAGCGCTCAATGAGGCAATGGATGGAGAAAGAAATGTAAGGAATTCTTTTCTGTCATCATTATGTAAATATAAGGTATCTTGTTACTTAAAGTGTGTTACTTTGGGTTGTGTTTGATTTCAAACAAGTCAACTAAAAAAATTAGCTAAATGGGGGAAGTTTCAAATTAACTTGAAATCAATTTTGAATAGATGTTGATATTGTTTTAGTAATCATTTATAGTTCATTAATTATTTATGGAGGTTTTAAAAATCGTCAAAAGGTGTTTGCTGCTCAACTGACCTAACCTATTTCAACTTGTACATGAACCTGTCACCCAACCTACCTATCTTGCCACCTCTAGGTAATGAATTATGAAGGGAAAGCTTGAGGTTTTTTTTTTTCTTATAAGCTTTTTTCTTTTTTTTTTGGGTCAGGGTCATTACCACATGCCTGAGACACGTGGACTTTGCCTTTCTGAGGAACAAACTGTTAGCACAGTACGTATTCCAAGCTTATTATTTGTCATATTTATATTATATTGAAGAAATACTACTTTTTAATTTTGTTGGAATCATATCTGTTGGCAGGTTTTGAGAAGACCTAGAAATGGGATGGGAAATTGGGTCCCAGACATGAGAACAGAACCATATAAGCTAACACGCCGCTGTGAGGTTACAGCCATTCTCATTTTATACGGGCTTCCTAGGTATTTTTTTTACTTTTATTTATTTTGTGGTATTTTTTATAAATTTATAACCGTAGTGTATTTTAGCAATACCAGATAACATGGTTTCAATTTCGACCAATTTAAGGTTGTGCTTATATTGGGTTATGCTTATATCTATGTCACTCAAATTAAAAACAAAAAAACAAAAACAAAAACAAAAAAACAAAACAAAACAAATCATCAAAGGATATGGGTCAGAAATCACGCTTTTTTAGAATAAATAACTCACACACCCTCTAATCCTACTCCTAAGTACACAGATCTGGAACACAATGAGACTTAAATACTCAGCTTCCCGAGGAAGGACTCCTTCCTTAACATTTTGATACCGACAGGTCACAGGTCCTTTGGTCGAAAGTTGCTTAAAGTGTATTATTAATAAATATAAGTATGTAACCTCATAAAGCATTTTATTCATTCAAATTTTAATTAAAACAATACAACTTTTGTAGTTCATATTTGACAGTTATTATATATGAAAAAGTAAAAAATCTCTGAACAATTAGTTTCAGGTCAACCCTGTTGCAATCCAAACAAACTGACCCACCCATTTTGCCACCTTAACTACCTTAATTAGATATGCTAGGTTTATGACAGGTGTGTTATGCCTAATTATTAATTACTAAATAGTTTGCTGAAAGCAGGTTGTTGACAGGATCAATTTTAGCTCATGAAATGATGCACGCGTGGTTACGACTTCAAGGTATTCCCTTTAAAAATCAAATACACTTTACTACCTTAGTTGTCAAAATATATAGATTGGCATAATTAAACAATGCAACTGATATTAATGCAGGAGTATGAATATGATACGCCACATCACATTGTTTTATCCAATTCTGCATTGTTTTCCTTGTAGTGCATTGAATTCTACTTTATGAGTAGTTAATTTACCTCATTTCTTTTGATTTGATTTGTTGGTCACCTAAGCCATATTGAATTAATGTTGCATGCATGTCCCTTGAAAGAGGGAGCAGCGAGTCTTCGAGGGTTTGCAAATTGATTTTCATGTACATGCATTGGAAGAAACTAAGGAAAAACATTGTTCTAATTTTTGTCTTGTTCTTATCTTTGTTTTCAGGAGATTAGCCATCTCAAATTGGTCGTATCTTTTTGGAAAATCGACCATCTTGAATCGGTCCTTTAATAGATTATGTGATTGATATATCTTTTTGTTGGCTATGTCATTCAAACAAACAAGATTGGAAGTTGCACATTTTATTTTTGTTTTTTCCATGTTTATAATATGCTTTTCTTTTATTTGACTATTTGTTCATAAACAAAAGTGACAGCTTTGACAAATTTACTTATTTATGGGTCACTGTGTTTTATCTCAAGTCTCAACACACCTGATATTGTCACTTGCAATTCAATTAGGTTGTATACATTTTACATATCATTTAATGAAAATTTTCTTTTTCTTATGCTAAGGCTATCGAACGCTCAGTCAAGATGTCGAAGAAGGAATATGTCAAGTTTTAGCTCACATGTGGTTAAGATCACAAATAGCTTTTATATCAAGTAGTAACACGTCATATGCCACAACAGCTGCCACGTCATCAAGGCAAAGGAAACGTTCTCCGTTTGACAAGAAGCTTGCAGAGTTCTTCAGACATCAGATTGAATCCGACATGTCACCAGTTTATGGAAATGGTTTCAGAGCTGGCAATCAGGCTGTACTTAAATATGGACTTCCAAGTACCTTGGAACACATTCGATTAACAGGAAGCTTTCCTTTCTGAATTAAAATATATATCATTTTTCATTTTTCATTTTTTTTTGGACATAGCAGGATCTAGCCTAGTAGATTTTTTTGTGAAGATTATAAAAACTATACCACTATTAAAAATAGATTTAATAAAATCACTTGCATTCTTTCATTCCTTTTTTTTGGATTGCAATTTAGATTTTCTGTGTTTCTCGCAGGCTTTCAGCTAAAATTGTTATTATTCAGGCACTCTTGTTTGCCAAGGCTTGAAATGACATATGATAAAAATAGGTCTTTTATTGACCAGCCCAAAAGGTTGTAAGAGACACTCATTTTTGGGTGTTAAGTACTTAAATGGGTGTTTGCTGGTGTACATGTCAAAACCAAACTCAATATGCACTTGAAAATCATGCGAAACATTTGTATTTAAACACATGTGTCTTGTGTTTCGTGCATTGACATGTTGTAAAACTAAGAAAACCTCCATCTTTGGGTGTTAAAGGGGCCGTGTAAATCATGTCAAACACTTGTACTTAAACACATGTCTTGTGTTTCGTTCATTCACATGTTATAAAATTAAGAAACCCTCCATCTTTGGGTGTTAAATGGGCCGCGTTTGCCGGTTTACATGTCAAAACCAAACTCAACATGCACTTGAAAATCATGCCAAACACTTGTACTTAAACACGTGTCTTGTGTTTCGTGCATTCACATGTTGTAAAACTAAGAGACCCTTCATCTTTGGGTGTCTAATGGGATGTGTTTGTCGGCTTACATGTCAAAACCAAAATCAATATGCACTTGAAAATCATGACAAACACTTGTACTTAAACACATGTGTCTTGTGTTTCGTGCATTGACATGTTGTAAAACTAAGAGACCCTCCATCTTTGGGTGTTAAATGGGCCATGTTTGCCGGTTTACATGTCAAAACCAAACTCAACATGCACTTGAAAATCATGCCAAACACTTGTACTTAAGCACATGTGTCTTGTGTTTAGTGCATTGACATGTTGTAAAACTAGGAGACCTTCCATCTTTGGGTGTTAAATGAGCCGTGTTTGCTGGTTTGTGTGTCAAAACCTGATACAACTTTGCATGCGCCAGAAAATTGTACTTGAACACGACGTGTATCTTGTGTTATGTGCATTGACATGAAGGCTACCCTTCGACCCAAAATTTTATTGTATTTTTTTGTTTTTCAAGCTTATGCTGGACTCTAGAGCCAGCAAAACCCTTATTTCTCAAAATGATAATCGAGAATATATTAATAATTTTTCAGATTAAAAATTTAATAATTTAAGAACTTGACAGTAGCAACTCATATAAGATTTTGTTGGTTCGGTTAGAAGTAGGGTTGTTTGGTAAAAACCTACACATCTTGCTCAAACGATCTTCGTGTCAGCGCGTTTGTCAATCTTCTTGTCGAAGCGTTCATCTCATTGCAACAAAATTACTCTTAAACAGGGTATACATTGAATTTCAAATCATTTTACAGGTTATTTAAAGAGATAAATTTACACAAATATATCTAACTTTTCTAATTGTTCCAATTAAGTCACTGGTACTTTTTTTTCCTCAATTAGGTCATTCAACTTAGTATGGATGTTCTAATTTTATATAAAAAACCTGAATAAAGGGTTAATGTTAATTTCCAGTGACCTAATTGAGACAAAAAAAATACACGTTCATATGCGTTTGAATGTAGATGCAAAGAAAATGCATCAAAAATAAAAGAAAATGAAATAAAACAACTATAAAACCTTAACAAATTACAAGAGATGGCTATAGAGCTTATGAGATTGTTTGCTACACTTAAAAAAAGTTAAAGACTATGATGGTGGTGGTGGTCACAAAAATTGTTAAGAAATAGGAGATGAATAAAAAATGAAAATCAATGGAGGTTACGTAGGAAGAAGTTTTGTAAGTGTAGTATTGTAAGAATTATGGTGAAGGTTACATAATATTTGAAAAGTTGTAACATCCCCTCCTATTTTAATTTTTTTTGGTGTTGTCTGTTTGGAAGTCTTAACCGGATTTCATTCGGTTCAATTAGCACATGTCTACTTAATCCAGAGGTCATGGGTTGTACATCTTCTCAAGACTTTTTTTTATATCATTATTTTATGAGGTTTTTATAATAATTCTTTGTATTAAAATTTATCTAATAATAATAACATTAATAATAATAAAATCATAACAATAATAATAATAATAATATTATTATTATTAGTGTGAATTATCTCTAAAGTTTATGTATTATCAATGTGTGCCGATAAAAAACTAAGGTTGTAAATTCTTGGTACTGTCGATTATTCGTCTAAGCTAGTGTGTTCAAAAAGCTCGCAGTTCGAGACTCGTTCGAAAACGGTTCGACTCGAAAAAAGATCGGCTCGAAAAAGCTTGTTTAAAACGAAATGTGCCTGAGCCAGTGTCGGCTTGGCTCGATTTATATATATATATATATATATATATATATATATATATATATATATATATATATATAAACAAACAAACAAACGTACCCAGTTTAATCCCACTTTTAAGTAGGGTCTGGGCCCAAGAAGAGATATTTATATACATAGACACACACACTATATTAAATATTAAATATATAAAAAATATACATTATGCATAATATGTATACGTTTTATAGGAAAAATAAAAAATTGATTTATAATGTAATCATATTATTAACCAAGTTTAATAAAATCATTAATATTTAATTGGAGAGATGATGAAAAAATCAAAATTTAATTAAAATATGACATGTAAATATTTATTAGAAGATAGGTTGAAAAGTTGCCGTGCATATATATATATATAGTAAAGTAAAAGGAAATAAAAAAACGAGCAATATATATATATATATATATATATATAGTAAAGTAAAAGAAAATAAAAAAACGAGCAAGTTCGTGAGCCGGCTCGTGACTCGAGGTTTTTACGATCTCGAGCTCGAATTTTTGACTCAAAAGAAATTTCAGTTCGGCTCGATTACAACCCTATTCGTCTATCGTATAAATAGTATCAAATGTTGTTTATACATGTCTAACACATGTCTAAAGTGTTTAAACATAGACGAAGACAGTTGGTTAGATCAAGTCCAAGTTAAGTCGATAATAAAAGTTAAAAGTTAATTGTCAAAGTCAAGTATTGAATTCAAGACATATGTCACACAAATGGATTGAAAGGTATGAGAAGGATGTTGGCTCGATGTTTTGAAGAAACCAACGTAGACATAATTTTAGTGTAAATATGTTTAGCATAACAATTATGTAAATGGTTTACTCATAAATAAAGAATTTTTATTTATTGAATAACCTTATAATTATTGTGCTATCAGTAAATCTACCAAAATAATATTTCTCAGGAGATGGACATCACATAACGTGGTGTATCACTCGAGCTTTTCAAACAAATTATGCATCCAAAATTTCTAGTTGAAATAAAAAGTCAAAATCAAAGTGTTTTCACTTTTGTTTCTAAGTATCTTTCAACGAGCTTTTTACTCGGCGTGTTATAGTGAAGTTATACAATGACACTAAGTCACTAACATAATAAAGGCACATTTGCAAATTTTGTAACCAACCTCGATATGTTGATTTGAATACGACTATAGTGGTTAAACCAACATGCTCTTTTACTTAAAAAGAAGTGTAAGCTTTGTGGTTATACAACGATTTTTACGAAGCACGAGTTCGATTTTTTTACCCATGTGCTTGCAACGTGACTAAGTATAGATTATTATCAATTGATCTCATTTTTGATCAAACTCAAATTTATACTAGTCAAATCATAATATATTGTAAGATCAATTAAGGTTAATGCTCACCAAAACATCTCTTGAACCAGTCTTGGACTCTTAGAAGACAAACAGCCTTCGGAAGGAAAGAATTAACCTTCGGAAGAACTATTGTTTCCGAAGGATAGTTCTCTTCTTCTAAAAGCTATACAAAAGATTGAAGCTTTCGAACAACTATCAGTTGCTTCCAAGACAAAGACTTCCGAAGACTTTCTCTGACAAAGATTCCAGACACTTATAGAAACAACCAGAGCTACTTTCTCTCATCTAGACCAACAAAGAAGACATTCCGATGATAGTCAGCAGCAAAGGAGATTTGTCAGAACCACAAAGATACCAAGCATTTAATGTCTTTTGTAGTTTAGGTATTTGAAAATCAATGGAGTCTTTTGTATTAATTGTAATTAATATGACTTGGCCTGTCAAGACCATAACAGATACTAGTTTTAGCATTCATTTGTTTCTAGTGTTTTGTCCAGCAGTGTATCCCTACAAGGATACAGCTGTAGGTTTTAGTATATAATCATTCATCTGTAACTTAGCAAAGGGCATGAGTGCGTGCTTGAGCTTTAGAGTCTTGTTCACTTTGCATTTGAAAGAAATATACTTTAACCATAAAATCAACTTTATTTGTGTATTGTATTTGTTCTACAAGTGTGAGTAAGTTGAGTTGATAGAATCTTCCGCATCTATCAAGTTCAGTAGAAGATTACTTGTAAAAGTGTTGTGTTGAATTACATAACCTGATCCAACAAGTGGTATCAGAGCTTTGGCTCTCTAACTTAAGCAACTAACCATTCTTAAGTTACCAGTTGTTCATCTTCTACTACTCATTGCTCCAAGTTTTCTCAAAGTCAAAATGACTACTATCAGTAAGCACGATACCGAGAATGACACTCTCAACAAACCTCCTATGTTCACACCTGATGACTACGATACATGGAAGGTTAGAATGGAAAGTTTCATCATAAACCAGGACTTCAAACTTTGAAAGTCAGTTCTTGAAGGACCATTCATTCCAACAGTTGCTGCTACTGGAGCTGGTGGAGCACCTGTTCCAAAAGATCCATCTCTATACTCAGATGAAGACTACAAGAATATGGAAGTCGACTCAAAGGCACTATGGCTGATTCAAATGTCCATTCGAAACTCTATAATACATGTATTCAAGAAATGCAAATCTGCTAAAGAGTTGTGGAACTCTTTACAGCATATGTATGAAGGGTCTGATGATGTGAAGGAAAACAAGAAAAGACATGCTGAAACAAAAGTTTGAGAACTTCTGTCAAGAGAACAATGAAAAAATGTCTTCTCAATATCTAAGGTATGTTCAACTTTTTGATGAAATGACAGGTGCAGGTGTAAAGATGGAGAACCAAGATGTGATAAGGAAGTTTCTAAGATCTCTTCCACATGTGTGGAACATTTATTCTGTTACCATTAGAAGAACAGAAAATCTTAGAACACTGAAGTTAGGAGAACTCTTTGGTATGCTGAGTGCATACCAAATGGAAATTGATTCTTAAGAACCTAAACAACCACTCTCGGTTCCTCTAGGATCTGCTACTTTATATGCCCACATTCATAATCCCCCATTTTAGAACTATCAGCCTATATACCATTCAAACCCCACACCTATCATCACCTTCCCAGAAACACCAACGCCATCTTCATCACACTCAAATCCATTTTCTAGTACAACCCCACTGCTCACCTCTGGTCAGGAAGCATTCATGGCTGAAGAAACAAACTATTTTCTTCTGTGTCAAGAAGATCTAGATGGTATCCCAGCAGATGATCTGGAAGAAATGGACATCAACTACCAGATGGCCATGATATCCTACTGAGCAAAGAAGTTTTACCAAAGAACCGGAAGACAGCTCAAGAAGCATAACATGAAGACTGGATTTGGTCTGGATAAATCCAAGCTAAAATGTTATAACTGTCAGCAACTGGGCCATTTCGCCAGAGAATTCAAGTCTCCAAGCTCTTAGCCATCAACCTCAGCTCGATCAGCCAAACTACCAAACATCCAAAACATCAAGCCAGTCAAACAATGCAAACATTGCAGAGCATCATGACTTCTCTGACTGGAGCTTTCAAGTATGTGACACCCCGTAAATTCCAGGTCAGCATCTCATTTTATTAAATGTTTATTTAATTGATATTTGTACACGTGGCACTAGAATTAGTTTAATTTAGTGTGACACGTGGCATGACAGTACGAACACTGACACAACACGATAATTCGGGGAATTATCGCAACACGCACACACGTGTCTAAGAAAACACGAACGTTGGTGGACGTTTAGCACATCGTGTAACAAAACACTAGAAACCTCATGAAACGCCCAAACATTGAACTTGGAAGATCAAACGAGGTCGAACGTTAGTCCGTAAGCGTGCAAACGATGAAGAACGGATCAAACCATTGAAATTGGGCCTATTGGGCTCTTTGTGGGCTCGTCGCGGTACGCGACGGACCTTAGGGAGGCCCACGGCGATACGCGATGGATGGGCGAAGAGTTTGAATCCCTAATTTCTTCGCGGTACGCTGAGAGTATCTTGGACCCTCTCGGCGGTACGCGACGACACCCAGTCGCCAAAATCTTATAAAACCAAGACAAATGATGGCTATGCTACCCCTTCCACTCATTTTAACCGATCCTACACTCAACCTTCCTGCCATTTCACTTCCCCAGCACCTGCAACACCTTCTTGGCAGCCATTGGAGGTCATTGAAGCTCAAGGGTGAAAGGGTTGAAGCTTGGAGTCCACATAGAAGCTTGAACACCACCACCTTCATCTTGTTCCTGTCAAAACCAACGAACCAGGAGCTCTAAAAGCTGGTAGATTCATCATCTCAGCCTTTGAAGACACTAGAAGGTAGTTTCCATGAGTTCTATACACTTTCAACACACACAAAGACACATGCAATGCCTAAAACTCGCATGCAAGCCCCTAGCCTTGCATGCACAAATTTTGGGATGTTTGAATCCGGTTTTATTGTTATTTCTACTGTTATTGATGATCTAGGATGATTAGAGAGTGTTTTATGATGATCTATGAGTATGTGTATGTATAAAATTCAAGATTTTGTCATAAAGGGTCAAAATGCCTACATGCATGTATGATCTAAGGGGTTTTAGATGAACTTGAGTTTATAGAAATGATTCTTGATATTGTTTGTGTACATTTGCAAGATTAGAACATGATTTTTATGGTCAAAATGGATTGTTTATGGTTCTTTCTATTTTTAGTAACTTTTTAGTTGTAAAATGATGATATGGATGAAATTATGATCATGCATGTATATGAATTGCTATTAGAATGATGTTAGGATGATTACAATGCTTAGAAATAGATTTGTGAATCGATTTTGGTCATATTTGGCTTAGTTACTATTTATAGTAACTTTTCTAGTCGAATCCTTGCTAGTTGATGATTTGGTCTAGATCGGTATGCTTAGACAATGCTAAATGGTATGAAATGTTGTTATGTGATATAATGATGGACTAGATATGTTTAGAATGGTCATTTGAAGGATATTGGTCATGGTTACTCTATTTAGTAACTTTATTTTGCAAAGTATTGATTTAGAAATGCTATGTATGTTTTGAACATGCTAAATGACTTATTGTGACTTAATATGGTTATTGCATGCTAAGTTAGATGGTTTCCTATGATACGCATGCTAGATTTAGAAACTTTCCTTTTCAGGAAACTTTTATATACGAATGTGACTTGTATGTTTATTTGACTATTTATAACAACGTGCTATGTGTTAACATGATCACGTAGGACTTAACGAGCATGCTAGAACTTTAAAAAATGATATGTGTTATAGAACTTGCTATAAATGGAAACTTATTAAATAGTAAGTTGTCCATGAACGCGATTTGCGCGTTTTGCACACGACGAGCACAATCACGTATGTTACACGAATCACAACCGACACATGGTTCACCAACGGGTCGTTGACTTGACACTGTCAAACACATGGTCACACACGGTCAAACACGGTCAATGTGGACCAACATGAGCAAACACGGTCGATGTGGACCGATACGGACACACATGAACAACCGAGGGTTGTTGAGCACAAACACAAGCACGAACACGAAACACGGTCACTTACACAAACTCACGTATGGTATACGATATAGGTAGCCGGTGACCGACACATCTTCGAGCGGGAGCTTACGCATTTGTTTTACGATCATCACGAGGTGAGTTTACGGCCCCTCTTTACTCTTTTGCAAACTTTTCAAATAGGGGGAGAATACTTGTTGAATCAAGTCAAACATTATTACTGTACAAACATTTTATGTGTATGCTGGTTTATTAGACAAACATTAAGTGTTGTAATCGTAACAAGCTCTCACAAAGTCTTACCGTTAATGTACAAACAACGAGGTGAGTTTGAATAGATCTATTTGGGTGTGACGAACCCTGCGTGGCACAATACTGACTGGAGGTCGGGACACGTGAAATTTCGACCTAACTTGCTATGTTATTACGAGACATAGCGGAGGCAAGGACTAACAAGTCTGCTTCGGTAGTGATGCACTGACACTTGGAGCCTAGGGCTCGGGACTAACATTTTGATAAATAGCATGACACATGATTTTCTTACTATCTATGTATATCAAAACCTGTGAACTCTTTTTCTTAAACTTGTATTCTCAGGTAACTGACAGGCACATGGATTCAGGGAACACACTTAAGGAAACGAGCTTAGGATCTGCATACTTTTATGTCGTGTCATTTGATCAAACAATATTTATTTATGTTTTGTATTTTAAAACGATGTAATGTCTAAGAACACATTTTCCGCTGCATTATGAAACCTATATTATTTCCGCTGCTATGATATATGATTTTCCGCTGCTTTATTGTATAGAATCTTTTGGGATGTGACAAACAATGTATTTTGAAAACGCATATATAGATGTTCTATATGACCGTGAGCTGCGATTCTGGCCCCGTCACACCCATGTGGACTGACATCCACATGTGGAAATTTGGGGGTGTGACAAAGTAGAGGAAGCATCTACCTCAAATAATGCACTAATGGCAAATGACTCTACCTCCACATTCAAGGTAACAGATGACATGTGTACTCCTGAATGTCTTGAAAAATTAAATGCATATAAACGATTCAATGCTCAAGTCTGTGATGAACTTGAGTCAATACAAGTTGTTAAAACAATTTTTTAAGTTGAAAGAAATTGTAAGGAAAAGATTGAGGAGTTGGAAAAGACAACCTCTAGTTTGAAACATGAAGACACTAACAAACAGTGTCAAATAAACAATCTTCTGGAAAGACTGTCAACTGCAAAAACAGAACTTGTATTGGCTGAGTCATACAGAGAGATTTCTCAGTCAGGGAGAGAAGTTTGAGAAACTTCTCAAAATGACTGAGATACCTGAGTTGGTGAAGAAGAAGGGTGCTGGGTGGGTTATAACAAAATGGAACCTCCATCTGCATACACTCCAACTGTGGAGATTAAATGTAAACCTGAATCAAGTCTTGTGTATGATGAAAACATTGACATAGATAAGATTCAACAAGAAAATGTTCCGTCTGACGTTTGCCCTACTCAATCAATCTATTCGTCTGAGGATGATACTCCTGTTGCTTTTGAAAAACTAAAATCAGTTACAAAAGAAAAGAAATAAGAAAGCCACACCATCTTTTTTTAAAGCTAAATATGTACAAACGGGGAGTACATCATCAAGCGAATATGTCACTTGTCCATTTGACAAGTCACATAGGGCAAAGTCAGGAAACATAAATGCTGGTATATCAAAGGTTCAGGTAAATCACTCCAACAAAAATTATGTTGGAACATCCAAGTCAAAGTCAAACCGGTCCAGTTTGGGGAAACACAGCTCAAGTTCCTCCACAAGAAGGAACTTTCAGAAATCAACCAAAGTTCAATCAATGTGTCTAGTTTGTGGAGACACTGATCACTATGTTGTTGATTGCTTATTCAATCCAAGAAGCAGAATACATTCAAAACCATGCAGGAGAGAAAACAACAAGGGAAGTTGGAGTAGTACATCTCAGTTTTCGGAAGGTCAACAATCTGCTTCCGAGAGAAAAAGGTCAGGCAAGAAACAGAAGAAACCATCGGAAGTGTCGACCTCTGACAACATGAACAGAAAGAAAAGAAGTCTTCCGAAGTAAGGAATCTATCGGAAGCAAAAATCAGATCTGCTCCCGACAAAAACAAGAAACCCTCCTACTTCAGAAGAAGACAAGCAGAAGAAAGAAAACAGTTCAAGACCGAGTCCAAACCATCGGAAGGAAAAGCCAGAACTGCTTCCAATGGGTTCCAAAAGAAAGAAAAGAAACACTATCAATCAACTCCAAAGGTCAAAAAAGTCTGGAAGAGGAAAGACTCGACTGAACCAGTGATCCCTCCAACAAGTCCACCATATGTACCACCTAAGATGATATCAAAGAAATTCACTTACAATGATGCAATGGAAAACCCAAGACCACATGGGCTTGGGTTCCCATCAGAAACTGATTCAATTTTCATGTGTGTAGGGACAACAAGACTCAAAAAGCAACTTGTGGATAGTTGGCAGTGGCTGCTCCCGACACATGACAGGAAAAAAGACCCACTTGCACAAGTTTGAACCATTTTTTGGAGGGTCGGTTGCTTTTGGAAGTGATCCAGTAGGTGGGTATGTCACAGGTAGGGGAACAATAACCAATGGCAAGGTAAGTTTTGAGAATGTACATTTTGTGAAGGAATTAAATTACAATTTGCTAAGTATCTCACAGGTGTGTGACCAGAAACATAACATGTTGTTCACTGAGAGAATCCATCCACAGCAGTCCAACATCAAATAAGTCAAGATCTGCCTGAAATACATCTTGAGGTTGTACTCCCAAACCTTAAGTCAAGCACTCAGGATTTAAGCTCTCAGTTGGATGTTATTCCTAGAACTCGCATCCATACCTCTCATCCAGCTGAAAACATCATTGGAAATGTTGAAGAAGGAGTAAGAACAAGAGGCTCCTTGCATGAAGCAAACGTTTGTTTGTTTTCTTGCTTTCTATCCCAAATTGAACCAAAGAAAGTTGTTGAAGGATTAAAAGATAGTAGTTGGGTAGAAGTAATGCAGGAGGAACTCCTTCAATTTGAAAGGCAAGGAATTTGGAATGTCTGCCCTTTACCTAAGGGAAAATATGCCATCGGAACTAAGTGGGTGTTCAGGAACAAAAAGGATGACAAAGGTGTTGTCATTAAAAACAAGGCAAGACTGGTTGTACATGGGTACACACAAGAGGAAGGAATTGACTATGATGAAATGTTTTCTCCAGTTGCAAGAATTGAGGCCATCAGAATATTTCTAGCCTTTGCAGCGACTAAGAACTTCAAAGTATTTCAAATGGATGTCAAAAGTGTCTTTCTTTAGGGAAAAATCGATGAGTAAGTATATGTTTGTCAACCACCTAGATTTGAGGATCCAAAGTTTTCTGATCATGTCTGTAAGCTTGATAAAGCTCTATATGGGTTGCATCAAGCTCCCAAAAAATGGTATGAAACTTTATCCTCATTTCTACTTTCAAACAACTACAAGAGAGGAACCATTGACAAAACTCTGTTCTTCAAGAAATCCAATCAACATATTATGCTTGTTCACATTTATGTTGATGATATTATTTTTGGTTCCACTAAAGATTCTTTCTGCAAGGATTTTGAAGCACTAATGAGGTCCAAATTTGAAATGAACTCAATGCGAGAGCTTACTTTCTTCCTTGGACTTCAGGTGAAGCAAACTCCTACAGGGATATTCATTAACCAATCAAAGTATGTCAAGGATATTCTTGAAAGGTTTAACTTTACTGACTGCAAAGCTCTAGGGACCCCGATGTCCAAAACAACATCCTTAGGACCAGACCTTGAGGGGGAGGATGTTGATCAGCACCAGTACAGAGCTATGATTGGCTCTTTGATGTATCTCACTGCAAACATGCCTGATATCATGTTTGCAACTTACTTATGTGCAAGATTTCAGTCCAATCCCAAGAGTTCACATATGTTTGTTGTGAAAAGAATCTTTAGATACCTCAAAGGAGCACCAAGTCTAGGATTATGGTATCCTAGGAATGCAGACTTTCAGTTCATGGCTTATACTGACAGTGATTATGGGGGTTGCAACATCAGCAAGAAATTCACATCAGGAGGATGTCAATTTCTTGGATCCAAAATAGTTTCATGGCAATGTAAGAAGCAGACCTATGTTTCTACTTCCACTACAGAAGCTGAATACATTGGTGCCTCTAGCTGCTCTGCTCAAGTTATCTGGATTCAGAATCAAATGAAAGATTATGGAATAGAACTTTTCAATACTCCTATACAGATAGACAACTCCAGCACAATCTCCATCACCAACAATCCTGTCAAGCATTCCAAGACCAAGCACATTGACATCAGATATCACTTCATAAGAGATTGTGCAGAAAAGAAGTTAATTCATCTAGTCAAAGTTGATACCGAACATAATCTTCCTGATTTCTTCACCAAGGCTTTTGATGAAGGAAGATTCATGTATTTAATAACATCTATTGGTATGATAAATTTTGAATAAATGAATTTGTAACAAGGCATAAATAATCCTTCCTTAGATAAACTTAACTTATCTTCTGATAAGTATTTACTCATCAGAAGAAATGTTAAGTCTTCAGAAGTATTCTTTAATCCTTAAGTCGGAAGAAGTCACACCTATAGAGAAATCTATTCTTTTGCAAGTATTTCTCTTCCGATATAAATTCTTTCTTCTCAAACCATTTTCTTCTGATTACTTGATTCTATTTAAGTGTACTTTTCATCAGAAGAACTTGTCTTCCGAAGCATACACTTCTCTCTTACAAATATTCTGATCCTACAGAAGGAAAACTCTTCCGATACTACACGACAAATTCCTCTTAATTATTTATCGGAAGCCTCTCTTTCTCAAAATAAATGTTTGCTTTCATATTTCAAAGTTAATTGTGCTACACAGCTGTCACGGAAGACCTTTTCATCTTTTGTCACTCCGGATCTCAAAATTTAATGTGTCTCTATATTAAATGCTGACATCCGAAAGGTATAAAAGGTCTGCCACCCATTCAAATTCTCATTACCTTCTTCTTCAATCGTCAGTTTTCTCCGACTAAACCCTAACCGTCAATCTCCAAATGGCTCTCCATGCATTCAAACCTGCTCACAATCTTGTCGCAGAACTTTCTGTTGATCATGATGCTGATTTCACACCAATCATATCATTTCCTCAGACGGAGCAGGTATTTTACGACACTTACTGTTAACCTCGTGGTGTATGATGTGACACCCGGCAATTTCAGGTAAATTGCAACTCTTACATCATTTACATTTCACATTCATACTTGTTGCATTTCATTTAATTATGTTTAATTAGATGAGTCAAACACAAACAACTGCGAAATGATAGTTCGTGGATGTAACATTTGTGCATATAGTCATGTAGTTGTAAACAGTGTTAGAACAGTGTCTGTTCAGTTTCAGTTCAATCAATGTGTTTCAGTATGTTCATAATGTGTGCTTGTGTGTTACAGGATCTTAGTAGTCAGAAAACAAGTATGTATTATCTATTTACAGTCGATTTCACTAAGCAAGAACAGTAACTTGTTATATCGAAACAGTGGTGGGCAGCGAGAGTGAGCCCTATACATATACTGCGTTCGGTGTAACAGGTTAGTGTTAGTGCGTAGTGTTGAGACGAATAGTATAACAATTAATTAATTCAACCAAGATCGTAATCTGTAAGCGAGACTGAGTATAGTTATGGGTGACGATCCATAATAATACGAATGTTGAACTTATAATTACGATTAAACGACTTTAAATATTTTAATACGATCGGAAAATGTACGCGATTGCGGGTATACACGTAAATTGTGAATGTTTAACGATCCGACAACACACGAAGAGTAAAATAATTAAATTAATTATTTTATATTTTTACAATTTTGAAACTCATCATTTAAATGAGTTTAATAACTATTTTAGTTAAAACCGCGTAAATTACGCGTTACGTTCCGGAAACGCGAACCGAGCGACCGAAACGGACCCGAACACTACCCGGGCTATAAAAGCCCTAAAGAAGACCATTTTCCTCATTTAATTCAGCCAACAACCTCATTTCTCTCTCAAACTCGCGAACCCTCTCTCTATCTAGAAAACCAAGCTTTAAACGATCATATCTCACTCGTTACTCAACGGATTTGGGTGTTCTCGGTGTCCACGCGAAGCTCTCGACATCCTCTACACGGAAGTACAAGATTTTCGTAGATCCATCCAGCAAATCTCGAGGTAATGAAGCTTGAAAGATCACGAAAATAGGGTTTCTTGTGTTTTTGATTCAAACTCGACACTTAGCCGGATCCATGCACGTCATACCTAGTTTCGCATCTATAGCAACATTCTCTGAAGTTGTCCTAGCCTAGATCGAGTTCTGGAAATTGAGGTTCGACGAAGGAGATGATGCTGGTAACAGGTTCGGTGGCCGAACCCTCGTCCTCAGCTGGCCGAACCCTAATGGGTCTCTACGAACCTGCATGGTTCGTTAGACATCCGCCGAGCCTTTGGGGAAACCTCCTGAACCTGTGCCGAACCTTCATGCCTTCGACGAACTATCATGATGCCATGAAACCCCTGGGTCAGTCACGAAC
Organism: Mikania micrantha; assembly: GCA_009363875.1. Lineage (NCBI taxonomy): Eukaryota > Viridiplantae > Streptophyta > Magnoliopsida > Asterales > Asteraceae > Mikania > Mikania micrantha. The sequence goes on from CM018692.1 coordinate 36,094,460, forward strand.
TATAGCGAACCCTAGGGTTGTAGCCGAACCCCTCCTGGTCGACGAACCCTCGAGTGTCCAGCTTCAGCAGCCGAACCCATAGCTAACCTACGAACCACCTGATGACCCAACGAACCCTCCTCAGTGCACACCTTCTACGAACCTTGTTGATGAGCCTCCGACGAACCATGTTCACGAATCTTGCATGGTTCGTGGCTTGACAGCCGAACCCTAGCATTATGGCGAACTATTGTATTACAGGCGAACCTTCCTAGTGTTACAAATCTACTTGAACGAACCCGGCATACTGATCTTCTCACGAACCCAGGCAGCCGAACATTGCTAGCACCCCATGGTTCGCCACCCACTTAGCCGAACCCTTAGTCCACTGGCGAACCCAAGGTGTTGAACTTCATAGGTTCGCTGCCGAGAGTGGCAGCCCAAAGACTTCTCGGCCCAATTTAATATTTCTTGGCCCATTATGCTTCTGAATGGCCCAATTGAGTATTAAACTTCGGTCCACATGAGAATAAGTTCAATTCAATCCCATCCGGCCCAAACCAATCGTAGTTGGCCCAATAGCACATTCAATTGGCCCATGGTCAATCTAAGTGGGCCATGGTCTTGTTAAGCCCCATGGTTTATGGGTTTAAGGCCCAATTGTGTTGGACTCGACTTATAATACTTGTGAATTGATCATGAATTGGTTAAGTTATAACTTAATAACAATCATGAAGATAAATTCACAATCACAAGACTTGAAAACAATTGAACATCTTTTCACAACAAATGGTAATCATTGGCTATCAAATTCTTAAACAAATATCATTTATGCATAAGAATTATGCATCAAAGAACATTGCATAAGTTTCTTGGACCCATGATCAATCAAGAGATTCAAAGCATAACATTCAAGTTTTCACAACAATCAGATCAATAGAACACAAGTCAATCAATGAATCAAAGTTATACAATTGTAAATCCTATATCTTATGTATGATTACAATGTTATAGGAAACAATTAGAAGTCCTGTTTGCTACTTGCTAACTGTTTAGTTCAGAGTCTACTGCAGACAGGTGAGAACTCTAGCCCCTCTTTTACTGTTTTACAACTGTTTTGGGGTGGAACACGTGATCAAAAACCGCTATTTCAATCTTGTTTCATTGCACAGTTTATGTGCATTCATAAATATTACAGGTTTATCTTATGAATCCAAGTGATTCTTCAACTGTTTAAGGAAATTGTCAACTGTTTCAAAGGAATTATTTACTATTAAACCCTTATTACTAAAAGGATTTTATAATGTTTTCTTGAAATGTTTTATAACAGTTTTACTCAAATGTTCTTTTAAAGGATTTTACAAACTCTTTTGTTATAAACCTTGTTATTACACAAGGTCATCACATCATGGTATTCAAAACAAGTGGTTCACAACATGGTATTCAAAACAAGTGGTTCACAACATGGTATCCAAATCAAGTGGTTCAAAACATGGTATTCAAACTCATTGGTTCAAAACATGGTATTCAAACTCATTGGTTCAAAACATGGTATTCAAGTCAAGTTGTTCACATCATGGTATTCAAATCAAGAGATTCATTTCATGTTACATAAACAAAGGATTCAACTCGTGGAGTTAAATCCAGGTTTTCAATAAGACATTAACACATCCGGTTAAAGTAAGATTCAGAAAACATGGTGTCCATTGTTGTAAACAAACTTATAAACCCATCAAGTATCATATTCATTAGCGTTAGTACTGGGTGATCACAACAAGGGAAAGCGGACACATACATTGGGGCAGGCCGATTGCTGCAGTTAGTTTTTAAATCTGTTTTATAAACTAACTGCAGATTTCGGTTACATATGGTTTATTCAAAACTGTTGACATATTATCTAACTCCAAACGTGGTTTGGGACTTGATATTATATGTTGACTCATGTGCAAACAGTGATTGGACTGTTTACACTCATTTTCCTACTTGATGTTAGTTTGGGTTGCAGCTCATCCGTGTGAATCTTATGATGCTTTAACTTACCTATGTCTTATATCATATAACTCATGTTTACAAATGTTTAAACCTATTGTTCTCACCAACTACGTCTGTAGTTGACAGTTACTTTTCACGTGTTTCAGGTAATCAGGTTTAAGACATTCTCAGGGACAACTAAGGAGACCATTCTAAGATAGAACAAGATGAAGAAACATGCTAGGATGGAATAGAAACTCACTAAATCCTAAATGTTTAATTGTCTTGTTTGGAGTCTTATTTTGTAAACTATATTTTGGGTCTGTAGTTGTCTTACTTTTGGTAGATAGATTGTCTGTAACTAATCAACTGTCTAAACATTATGAAATGTAGTAATCCATTGTGGTTGTTCTTATTCAATACTTGTGCATGATTCAACTGATCATACGTCACCGCGCCGTGGATTCCGCACGCGGCGCAGGGGTGTGACAGGTTGGTATCAGAGCCAAGGTTGTAGAGAACTAGGAAAAACCCAATATTTAATGACCTAGACTATAACCTAAGCTACCCAATAGGACTAAGTGCTATAGGCTTGAGGATACTTAGGATCTAAGTAACTTAAGTGAGCATTAAGTCTACAATAAGCTTGAAAGATCTTAGGGACATTTTTCTAAGATTAGACATCGGGTCAAGGAATTTGAATCGGACTTCTATAATTTTAGAAACCGAATTAAATTCTCACACATATGCATTTAAGGATTTCAGAGGCAAGGATCTGTACTCTTAGTATCCTTGATCTGAAATTCTCACACAGAGATCATTATAGAAATTCAGAGGCAAAGATCTGTAGTTTCAGTATCTTTGATATGAATTTCTTGTCATATTCATTATGGGATTTAGAGGCAAAGATGGTTATCTTTGATCTAAAGTCCTTGTCATATTCATTATAGGATTCAAAGGTCAAGATCTATTAATTTAGAACTTGGATTTGAGATCCTTGTCATATTCATTATAGGATTCAAAGGTCAAGATCTATTAATTTAGAACTTGGATTTGAGATCCTTGTCATATTCATTATAGGATTCAAAGGTCAAGATCTATTAATTTAGAACTTGGATTTGAGATCCTTGTCATATCACTATAGGAATTCAAAGGTTGAGGTCTATTAACTTAGAACTTAGATTTGAAATCCTTGCCATTGTTATCATTGTTATCATTATCAGGTGTTCATTTTCATAGGAACTTTATAACTTAGAATCTGTGTAACAGTATTCTTTAGTTGAAGTTCTCACAGGAAATCATTATGCTCAGTACTGTAAGTATTGGGAAACTAGGTTGATTAACCTAGGACACATATACATAAACCTAAGGTCTTAGTTTCTAGTAAATTAAGGACCATGGTTTACACAATCATAAACAGAATCAAGGAACAAGAGAAATCATGAGACAATCATAATCAATCAACAGTTGGAATCTTAGCCCCAAATATAGACGACGGGTTAACGCTGACGTGTTGAGGTAAGTGGTGGGTCGGTGAGAGCTTACCCTATATATAAGCTTATTTCAGTATGTTAGGGGGAATCCGGCGTTTGTATTTGGAGTGAGGATTCAGGATCAACTGGACACATGGAACATTAGTCAAAACACATGGGATACAATCATTTGGGGAACAATCATTGGTGAATCAAATCATAAGGAAATTCAAACTTGGATGAACCAGACATTATGGTGAATCAACCAAGTTGTGAACCTATCATAAATGTAAACCTTAAGTGAAATTCTTAAGTGATTACATCATTAGTACTTACTGGCATAAGTTAACAGGAAAGTGTAGAACACACGTATGACTTAGTTCTACATGTTAACAACTGTTAGTAGGTGCACGCATAACATAATCATAGTTCAATCATGGAATCAATCATAGTTCAAGTTGATCAAAGATCATGGGATTCTTAATCAATGGAAAACACATGGAAATCAGTACAAACGTGTTGCCAAATGCTAGCAAGGGCATGATCGTGGTATACCGAAACGGTGGTGGGCAGCGAGAGTGAGCCCTATATATAAGCTATTTTCGGTATATCGGGAAAGTGTCAGTGTGTAGGTTTGGTGGAGAGATCATGAGACATCGTACATATTCACATGATAAGTATACAAATAAGTTGATAACTTATACGTGTACTGGATCATATTACAATTGAATGATAATACTAGTAGTATGGATATATTACTGACCTTATCATGAAAATTCAATTGTATCCATTTTCATTACTGACCCGCTTGTGGCTTCTATTCGTAGAATGCCTCCTCGACGAGACCCAAATGCTGGGGGTTCGACAAGCGGTAATGATGATGAAATTAACAAGATTGCTCGAGCTATCGCTGTTCACATGAGGGATGTGATCCCGGGCATGGTCACTGATATTACCCAGAATCTTCGGGGAAGTACCGGTGATTCTGCACATAACTCAAATGCCACAAACGCTGGAACTGCTAACTTTACTTTCAAGCAGTTCAACGATGCTAAGCCTCCTAAGTACTCTGGTACCGAAGGAGCTACCGGCCTACTGCAATGGCTGGAAAGTATCGAAGACATTCTAGACTTCACCGGATGCCCTGAAAATCTAAAGGTCAAGATGGCCTCGAGTGCATTTCATAAGGGCGCACTTACCTGGTGGAACTCTGAGAAGAACACCAGGGGACGTGAGGTCGCTCTAGCCTTACCATGGGATGGATTCAAGAACTTACTGGTGGAAAAGTTTTGTCCACGTCACGAGCTAAAGAAACTGGAAGTGGAAATGTGGAATCTGGTGCAGGATAGTGGCGAAAATGCCAAATATACAACTCGTTTTCATGAGCTGTGCATTTTGGTACCACATCTGGTTACTCCTCTATCCCGCAGGATAGAGAAATACATCGAAGGCTTGCCTCTAGTGGTTAGAGGAACTATTATGGGGAACAACCCCACTACTTTGGAAGCTGCGATACAACTGGGTGCTACTCTTACTGAAGAGTATGTGAAATCTGGAGTGCTCACCCGAAAGGGATTCAAGAGAGCACAGATTGAAGAAGGCAAGAAGCCTGAACAGCACCATCCAAGAAGAAGAAACAGAAAACAATCAAGAACTTTGCAGCGTTGACTGCGGCTGCACCTACTCATGCTACTCCCCTCACTGCTATGCCACAACCTGCTAATGTCAGAAAGCAGTACACTGGCTCGTTTCCACTCTGCACCAAATGCCAGTACCATCATCTGCCCAATACTCCATGCAAGAAGTGTCACAAGTGTGGGCGTATGGGACACTTTGCAGCGACTTGTCGATCTGCTCATCTTATTGCTGCAACAACTGCTGCCACAACTTCTGCTGCTACAGGTGGAAGAGCTTGCTATAATTGTGGGGCAGAAGGGCACTTCAGAAACCAGTGTCCAAAACTCAATACCAATACTGCTACTGCTCGTGCTTTTGTGATTGGAACTGCGGAAGCACGTGAAGAGCCGGCAGTCATCACGGGTACATTTCTTATCAATGATCACTATGTTCCTATCATATTTGATACTGGTGCTGATAAAAGTTTTATCTCTGCTCATACTGCTTCTTTGCTTAATATGCAACTATCCACACTTACTGCTCCCTATACTGTAGAAGTAGCGAATGGTAAAACCATAGTTGTAGATTCCATCATTAATGCTTGTGAGCTAAGATTAAATGACCATCTTTTCTCGATCGATCTCATTCCTATGACTCTCGGAAGCTTCGAAGTTGTAGTAGGAATGGATTGGCTATCTAAGAATAATGCTGAAATCGTATGCTCAGAGAAACTTATTCGAATCCCCTACCGTCCGGCGAAACGATGATAGTCTACGGTGAGAAACCCTGCCGCGAATTGAAGATTGTATCGTGCATCAAGGCGAGGAAGTATCTGAAGAAGAAATATTATGCATTCTTAGCTCACGTGGTGGAAAAGAAACCTGACAAGAAAGCAGTTGGAGATGTACCGGTTATCAAAGACTATCCAGACGTATTTCCAGAAGACTTGCCTGGACTACCACCAGTCCGACAAGTGGAGTTTAGAATTGATCTCGTCCCTGGAGCAAACCCAGTGGCGAAGTCACCGTATCGGTTAGCACCGTCTGAGATGCAAGAACTGTCTAGTCAGCTTCAAGAACTTTTAGACAAAGGTTTCATAAGACCGAGTTTCTCTCCATGGGGAGCTCCGGTTCTATTTGTCAAGAAGAAAGACGGTTCATTTCGCATGTGCATAGATTATCGTGAGCTGAACAAGTTAACAATCAAGAACAGATATCCTCTACCTAGGATCGATGATCTATTTGATCAATTACAGGGAGCAACTTGCTTCTCTAAGATTGATTTACGATCCGGGTATCATCAGTTAAGAGTAAATGATGAGGATATACCAAAGACTGCATTTAGGACTCGATATGGACACTATGAGTTTGTGGTTATGCCATTTGGGCTGACCAATGCACCCGCAGTGTTCATGGACTTGATGAATCGAGTCTGCAGGCCTTACTTGGATCAGTTTGTTATCGTCTTTATTGATGATATACTGATTTATTCCAAGTCAGAACGAGAACATGAGAATCATTTGAAGAAAGTCTTGGAACTACTAAGAAAGGAACAACTTTATGCTAAATTCTCAAAGTGTGAATTTTGGCTAAAGGAGGTTCACTTCTTAGGACATGTCATAAACAAAGATGGAATTCATGTAGATCCAGCCAAGATTGAGGCGATTAAGAACTGGACTACTCCATCTACTCCAACAGAGATTCGTTCATTTCTGGGTCTGGCAGGTTATTATAGAAGATTCATTGCAAACTTCTCTAAGATAGCTTTGCCACTCACTACATTGACTCAGAAAAGTCAAGCTTTTATATGGGGACAGAAACAAGAAGATGCATTTCAACTTCTTAAACAGAAGTTATGCAATTCCCCTATCCTTAGTCTTCCAGAAGGCAGTGATGATTTCATTGTCTACTGTGATGCTTCAAACCTTGGTCTCGGTTGTGTACTTATGCAACGGGACAAGGTCATTGCTTATGCTTCAAGACAACTTAAGGTTCACGAGAAGAATTACACTACTCATGACCTTGAGTTAGGGGCTGTGGTCTTTGCACTGAAGATTTGGAGACACTACCTGTACGGTACTAAATGTGTCATCTATACAGACCACAAGAGCCTTCAACACATTCTCAATCAGAAAGAACTCAACATGAGACAACGACGTTGGGTTGAGCTTCTGACTGATTACGACTGTGAGATTCGTTACCATCCGGGTAAAGCCAATGTGGTGGCGGATGCTCTTAGTCGCAAGGAACCAGTCAAACCAATTCGTGTTAGAGCCATGGAGATCAACACACAACCGAACTTGAAAGACTTGATTCGTATTGCACAACAACAAGTAGTAACAGATAATCAACTCAAAACAGACTTGGATTGTGGCATTGAGAAGAAACTAGAACCTCGATCAGATGGGTTGTTATATCTCAATGGCCGCATGTGGATTCCAAAGTCTGAAGAATTGCGCATGCTCATCTGTGATGAGGCTCATAAGTCGCGATACTCAGTTCATCCTGGAGCCGACAAGATGTATCAAGACTTGAGGACATCTTACTGGTGGCCGGGGATGAAGAAAGACATAGCACTGTACGTGGGAAAATGTCTTACATGTTCAAAGGTCAAAGCAGAACATCAAAAACCTTCGGGACTTCTGCAGCAACCTGAAATTCCTCAATGGAAATGGGAGCAAATTTCCATGGATTTCATAACCAAGTTGCCGAGAACTCCGCGAGGTTTCGATTCGATTTGGGTGATCGTTGATCGACTCACCAAATCTGCTCATTTTCTCCCAATCCGAGAGGATTACAAGATGGAGAAGCTATCCACATTGTACATCAACGAAATCATTGCACGTCATGGTACTCCGACATCAATCATATCTGATCGTGATAGTCGCTTCACTTCTCGCTTTTGGCAATCATTGCAAAAGGCTTTGGGAACGCGTGTTAATCTTAGCACGGCGTATCATCCCCAAACCGACGGCCAAAGTGAGAGGACTATCCAAACACTTGAGGACATGCTCCGTTCTTGTGTCATTGACTTCGGTGGAAGTTGGGACACTCATCTTCCACTCATTGAGTTTTCATATAACAATAGCTATCATACGAGCATTCAATGTGCACCATTCGAAGCTCTATATGGTAGAAAGTGCCGATCACCGGTCTGTTGGACCGAGATTGGTGACTCACAGGTCGTAGGACCAGAACTCATTCAGGAAACATCAGACAAGATCACAATCATTCAGTCACGGCTTAAGGCCGCACGAGATCGGCAGAAGAGTTATGCTGATCGTCGTCGGAAACCGCTTGAGTTTCAAGTGGGTGACCGAGTCTTACTCAAAGTTTCTCCCTGGAAAGGCGTTGTCCGATTCGGGAAGAAAGGGAAACTTGCACCAAGGTACGTTGGACCTTTTGAGATCCTGGAACGGATTGGTCCCGTAGCCTACAAACTCAAACTTCCAGTGGAGCTAAGCAATGTTCATGATACTTTTCATGTATCAAATCTTAAGAAATGCTTGGCGGATCATGATGTTCAGATTCCACTGGAAGACATACAGATTCAGAACAACATGCAATTCATTGAACGTCCAGTTGAGATCATGGATCATGGGGTCAAGAAACTTAAACGCAGCCGTATCCCGATCGTGAAAGTGCGATGGGAGGGCAAACGCGGTGCTGAGTTCACCTGGGAACGTGAAGACCAGATGAAGCTTAAGTACCCTCATCTTTTTACAGTATCTTCGGCTAGTTAATTTCGGGACGAAATTCCCTTAACTAGGGGAGACTGTAACATTTGTGCATATAGTCATGTAGTTGTAAACAGTGTTAGAACAGTGTCTGTTCAGTTTCAGTTCAATCAATGTGTTTCAGTATGTTCATAATGTGTGCTTGTGTGTTACAGGATCTTAGTAGTCAGAAAACAAGTATGTATTATCTATTTACAGTCGATTTCACTAAGCAAGAACAGTAACTTGTTATATCGAAACAGTGGTGGGCAGCGAGAGTGAGCCCTATACATATACTGCGTTCGGTGTAACAGGTTAGTGTTAGTGCGTAGTGTTGAGACGAATAGTATAACAATTAATTAATTCTACCAAGATCGTAATCTGTAAGCGAGACTGAGTATAGTTATGGGTGACGATCCATAATAATACGAATGTTGAACTTATAATTACGATTAAACGACTTTAAATATTTTAATACGATCGGAAAACGTACGCGATTGCGGGTATACACGTAAATTGTGAATGTTTAACGATCCGACAACACACGAAGAGTAAAATAATTAAATTAATTATTTTATATTTTTACAATTTTGAAACTCATCATTTAAATGAGTTTAATAACTATTTTAGTTAAAACCGCGTAAATTACGCGTTACGTTCCGGAAACGCGAACCGGGCGACCGAAACGGACCCGAACACTACCCGGGCTATAAAAGCCCTAAAGAAGACCATTTTCCTCATTTAATTCAGCCAACAACCTCATTTCTCTCTCAAACTCGCGAACCCTCTCTCTATCTAGAAAACCAAGCTTTAAACGATCATATCTCACTCGTTACTCAACGGATTTGGGTGTTCTCGGTGTCCACGCGAAGCTCTCGACATCCTCTACACGGAAGTACAAGATTTTCGCAGATCCATCCAGCAAATCTCGAGGTAATGAAGCTTGAAAGATCACGAAAATAGGGTTTCTTGTGTTTTTGATTCAAACTCGACACTTAGCCGGATCCATGCACGTCATACCTAGTTTCGCATCTATAGCAACATTCTCTGAAGTTGTCCTAGCCTAGATCGAGTTCTGGAAATTGAGGTTCGACGAAGGAGATGATGCTGGTAACAGGTTCGGTGGCCGAACCCTCGTCCTCAGCTGGCCGAACCCTAATGGGTCTCTACGAACCTGCATGGTTCGTTAGACATCCGCCGAGCCTTTGGGGAAACCTCCTGAACCTGTGCCGAACCTTCATGCCTTCGACGAACTATCATGATGCCATGAAACCCCTGGGTCAGTCACGAACTATAGCGAACCCTAGGGTTGTAGCCGAACCCCTCCTGGTCGACGAACCCTCGAGTGTCCAGCTTCAGCAGCCGAACCCATAGCTAACCTACGAACCACCTGATGACCCAACGAACCCTCCTCAGTGCACACCTTCTACGAACCTTGTTGATGAGCCTCCGACGAACCATGTTCACGAATCTTGCATGGTTCGTGGCTTGACAGCCGAACCCTAGCATTATGGCGAACTATTGTATTACAGGCGAACCTTCCTAGTGTTACAAATCTACTTGAACGAACCCGGCATACTGATCTTCTCACGAACCCAGGCAGCCGAACATTGCTAGCACCCCATGGTTCGCCACCCACTTAGCCGAACCCTTAGTCCACTGGCGAACCCAAGGTGTTGAACTTCATAGGTTCGCTGCCGAGAGTGGCAGCCCAAAGACTTCTCGGCCCAATTTAATATTTCTTGGCCCATTATGCTTCTGAATGGCCCAATTGAGTATTAAACTTCGGTCCACATGAGAATAAGTTCAATTCAATCCCATCCGGCCCAAACCAATCGTAGTTGGCCCAATAGCACATTCAATTGGCCCATGGTCAATCTAAGTGGGCCATGGTCTTGTTAAGCCCCATGGTTTATGGGTTTAAGGCCCAATTGTGTTGGACTCGACTTATAATACTTGTGAATTGATCATGAATTGGTTAAGTTATAACTTAATAACAATCATGAAGATAAATTCACAATCACAAGACTTGAAAACAATTGAACATCTTTTCACAACAAATGGTAATCATTGGCTATCAAATTCTTAAACAAATATCATTTATGCATAAGAATTATGCATCAAAGAACATTGCATAAGTTTCTTGGACCCATGATCAATCAAGAGATTCAAAGCATAACATTCAAGTTTTCACAACAATCAGATCAATAGAACACAAGTCAATCAATGAATCAAAGTTATACAATTGTAAATCCTATATCTTATGTATGATTACAATGTTATAGGAAACAATTAGAAGTCCTGTTTGCTACTTGCTAACTGTTTAGTTCAGAGTCTACTGCAGACAGGTGAGAACTCTAGCCCCTCTTTTACTGTTTTACAACTGTTTTGGGGTGGAACACGTGATCAAAAACCGCTATTTCAATCTTGTTTCATTGCACAGTTTATGTGCATTCATAAATATTACAGGTTTATCTTATGAATCCAAGTGATTCTTCAACTGTTTAAGGAAATTGTCAACTGTTTCAAAGGAATTATTTACTATTAAACCCTTATTACTAAAAGGATTTTATAATGTTTTCTTGAAATGTTTTATAACAGTTTTACTCAAATGTTCTTTTAAAGGATTTTACAAACTCTTTTGTTATAAACCTTGTTATTACACAAGGTCATCACATCATGGTATTCAAAACAAGTGGTTCACAACATGGTATTCAAAACAAGTGGTTCACAACATGGTATCCAAATCAAGTGGTTCAAAACATGGTATTCAAACTCATTGGTTCAAAACATGGTATTCAAACTCATTGGTTCAAAACATGGTATTCAAGTCAAGTTGTTCACATCATGGTATTCAAATCAAGAGATTCATTTCATGTTACATAAACAAAGGATTCAACTCGTGGAGTTAAATCCAGGTTTTCAATAAGACATTAACACATCCGGTTAAAGTAAGATTCAGAAAACATGGTGTCCATTGTTGTAAACAAACTTATAAACCCATCAAGTATCATATTCATTAGCGTTAGTACTGTGAATCTTATGATGCTTTAACTTACCTATGTCTTATATCATATAACTCATGTTTACAAATGTTTAAACCTATTGTTCTCACCAACTACGTCTGTAGTTGACAGTTACTTTTCACGTGTTTCAGGTAATCAGGTTTAAGACATTCTCAGGGACAACTAAGGAGACCATTCTAAGATAGAACAAGATGAAGAAACATGCTAGGATGGAATAGAAACTCACTAAATCCTAAATGTTTAATTGTCTTGTTTGGAGTCTTATTTTGTAAACTATATTTTGGGTCTGTAGTTGTCTTACTTTTGGTAGATAGATTGTCTGTAACTAATCAACTGTCTAAACATTATGAAATGTAGTAATCCATTGTGGTTGTTCTTATTCAATACTTGTGCATGATTCAACTGATCATACGTCACCGCGCCGTGGATTCCGCACGCGGCGCAGGGGTGTGACAGTGGAACTATCGAATCGTACATTACACATTGGTTTTGGAAACCAAGTGTGGCAAACACAAACACAAAACAATAATTCAGGGAATTATTGGATTGTGCATTACATGTTGATTATGTATAATCAAGCATGCAAACAGTTCGTGACGACGAACACAAACTATCAAAGATAATTCGAGGAATTATCGAAACACACACACGAGTCTCACGAACATTGGTGATCAAACAATAATCGAACAACCTTATGTGTTACTATGTGAATAAATTCTAAACATGTATTAGACGTTTAGGATAAACGTTAAGAATCGAGCACGAACGAAATCGACTCAACGAAACCGAAAAACCAAGAAATTGGGTCTTCGCAGTACGCCGAGACTCCTCGGCGAAGAGCTTGGCGATACGCGACGAAGGAGCGGGAATTTGAGTCCCGAAATCCTTGGCGGTACGCCAAGGCCATGCATGATCAGCCTTGGCGATACGCAATGAGTTCCAGAACTCAAAACTTTATAAAGACATTCCCAATTCATTTTGTTCGGTTTCTATTACACACCACCGAACCTTTCCTCTCAAAATCGGCCAAAACCCTCTGGAATCAACATTGAAGCCATCTCCTTCATCCTTTGGTGATTTTGGAGTTCTTGAAGCTTGGAGGAGGAGCAAAGGAGCTAGAAACAACCATCAACAACTAGATCTTCATCAGCAGCAACTATCCTTAGTGGATCTTCTCTTCTAAGGTAGTTTTATGAGTTTATCTAGTGTTAGATCGAACATGCAATGGGTAAAAACCCACATGCATGAACATCCACCCACATGCAATTCCATGTGGCTCTTGTGCACGAAATTTGTTGGTGTTCTTGTGTTATTTTGATATAGATCTACTGATTTTAGAGTGGATAAGTGTTTAGATTGAGTTTTGATGAATTATGATATTGATTTTGTAGAACTTGTCATCAAAGGGAACTTTTGTGATGCATGTTGGTGATTTGTGATGATCTAGACCTGTTAGACATGTCTAGATATTGTCAAATGCATATTGAAGTGTTTAGAAACACATTTGGGTATTTGATTTGGTGAAAAACATGATTTTTGTAGAACTTACTATAAATGGAAACTTTTTGGAATCAAAAGAGGGGTTTTGATGTTCGGATGCAATTCTATGATTTTAGATTGTTGTAATATGTTTAAAAATGATTTCTAAGCATATTGGAAGCTTTGATTTTTCAAAACAGACATTTAAAAGGATACTTACTATTTTAGAAAACTTTATTTGGGGCAGACGCCATAAACGGTGATTTATGTGCAAGCGAGATGTTTTAAGTGTTTAAATGTGTTTTTACAAACATACTAGAAGTATTAATTTTATGAAATGGGATTTCATAACTATACTTTCCAAAAATAGAAACTTTCTAAATATAGAAAGTTTCTCGAAACGGAAACGTTGTGATTTTCGAAACATGACTATTGAGAAAACATCGTAATTAGAGTCATAGGATACATGTTGATGTCTTACTTTCATTTATGACACATAAACGAACTAAACACATAAAACGTGTTACCAACGATTCGTCGAGTCAACACAAGTCAACACACACACATAGTCGGTTGCGCCCATCGACACTTGGAGTTGTATGGGATACAACACACTACAAAACACATACTCACACCTATATGGTGATAGGAGCTTACAAGCAGGGTGCTAGCACTCGCAATCGCGAACACGCATCATAAACTGTTTTTGATACAACACATTATTTTGATTACTTATGGACATACTTTATCAATATATGTATATGTGTGGCACACATCACAAACTCAAGTCCTCGCAAACACACCTCGGACCGTTAGTAGCGCGGAGCGCCTAGCGTGTTAATCTTGGATAGTACTATTTGGGCCTGACAAGCCCCACCCATCGCGCCTGGGAGGCCAATCCGACTGGAGGTCGGAATGGGTGCAATATTGACCAATACACTTTGCCATTGTCTTGTGATGGACATTGCGGGAGGCACAACTAGGGATGAGATCGGTACCATACCGATACCGTACCGGTACCAGTACCGAAAATACCGATACCGAAATCGGGGAGAATTAGGTACCGAATACCGTACCGAATATATCGATTTGGTACCGGTACGGTATCGGTTTCGGTACCGGTTTTTTTCGGTTCTGTACCGCTTTGATGTGTTTTTTGTTTTTTGGCAACATAATGTTTTTAATTAAGGGTATGATCCAATCTTTTCATTTTTCTACAAATTCTAGTTCAAACGATTAATTGAGCTGCATAAAAAATATTAGGACACTCTTTATGTTTAGCTAACACCAAATGTTTGACCATTAGTCTTAAAGAAAACATATCATAAAAATTAAAAAAAAAATAATCAAAACATAGGAACGTTATTCTTCATTTAGTCGTTCTCAATCGTCACGCATAATCCCTTTTCCTTTCTCGTTTTGCTTTTTAATAGCTTCTTCAAGCTCTGTAAAAATAAAAAAAGAAACAAATAAACTTTATACATGTTATTTAACAACAAAACCAATTAAGGAATAAAAAGTTAAAAACTACAAATACCTATTGCAATATCGTCGTCTTTTAGGATATCATCTAAGTCATCTATAATTGGTTTTCTTGATTTTCTCACCCAATCTTGAGTGCAAATCAAAGCTTCGACAATGTTATTTGACAACCTTGTTCTATATGAGTCCAATACACGACCACTTGTGCTAAATGCCGACTCAGATGCGACTGTAGAAATTTGAACCGCCAAGATATCTAACATTTATAAAAGTTAATAAAAAGAAATAATGTAACAAATATGGTAAAAAAGTTAAAAAAAAATTACCTTTAGCCATCCTAGATACAATAGGAAATCTAATAGCATTTTGTTTCCACCATGTAAGTATGTCAAACCGCGTAGTAAAATTAATTTTTGGCTCTTGGAGATACCTCTTTAACTCGGTTTCTATTGCAACGGAGTTACTTTCTTCCACATTTAGATATTCCATAAAAAAATCATTCCCATGATCACATTCCACAACATCCTCATTACGTGCTTCTTGAGATGCCGAATTATACTCAACTTTATCAAATCTTTCTTTGTATGTTTTAAACAAGCCATGCAACCTATTCTCAATATCTACCACCATGCGTGACACATTCCCTTTAATTTTATCTTCATTCATAAGAATTTCCTTGGATATGTCATACTTAATCATCATTCTAAAACAATGTTCAAGAAAAGATAATTTCATTGTAGGATCCAAGATAACCGCAAAATACATAAAGTCATTAAGCCTATCATACTTCCCCCAATACTTATCATATTTCTCACGCATTGATCGCGCCATTCCAGAAAATTCTAAGTGGACGTCCCACTGACGTAGATGTTTGTCTACATCTAGGATTTCTCTAAAAAAAGATGAGCTAAGGGCTTTGAAGTTGCCGATACAAGTTCTGTTTTAATTTTAAACTTTTCTAGAAATTCAACCAATAGTTTACACACCCCAAAGTCTGCATGCCCAGGTATTCTTTCCAGATCACGACTATAATGACTGTCTTCAATATCATAAGCAAAAAATACCTCTCTTAGTTCCACAGCAATTTTCAACATCTCATAGGTGGAATTCCACCTAGTAGGGCAATCACCACATAAAAACTTATTTGTGTCAACCTGTAGATCTTTCATGCACTTTTTGAACTTTGTTATTCTTTGTGGTGAATTTCTAATATACCTAATCGATTTTCGCATACATTCAACATGATAATTATGTTCCAATAATCCATCTTTCACTATTAGGTTTAAAATGTGTGCCATACACCTAACATGAAAATGCTTCCCATTATCATACAATTTTGGCAACTTTTTTACCAACACGTCAATAGCCTTATCATTACTACTAGCATTATCAACAGTCATGGTTATAACATTCTTTATCCCCCAACCATGAATACAATCCAATAATTCACGAGCCATATCATCTCCTTTATGACTATTAATGGGTCCAAAGTTAATAATGCGTTTATGCATCACCCAATCATCATCAATGAAATGACCTGTTACAACCATATAGTTAACTCTTTTACATGATGATGTCCAAGTATCAGTAGTCAAGTGAACGGCATTGGTTGGTTTACTTAAATAAGCCATCAATTTTTGTCTTTCATCTATGTAATATTTTCCAATATCCTTAGATATTTTATGACGTGAGGGCAACATAAATTTTCCATTTAACGAGTTAGTGTATTCAACAAAAGATGGATTTTCTACAAGCTTAAAAGGTAGTTCAGCAACAACAAATAAGTCTAGTAAAGCTTTTTTTATTCTAGCCTCATCATGTTTCCAAACACTAACACTGCCTTCTCCATTAGATTCTTTTTTAAACACTAAATTATGTTGTTTTTTCATAGCAACTACTTCGGGATTCAATTGACAAGTAG
Organism: Mikania micrantha; assembly: GCA_009363875.1. NCBI lineage: Eukaryota > Viridiplantae > Streptophyta > Magnoliopsida > Asterales > Asteraceae > Mikania > Mikania micrantha. The sequence goes on from CM018692.1 coordinate 36,111,122, forward strand.
ATGAGTGTTTTATAAGACCAGTCGTACCGTTTCTGTGTGGATCAGCTTTAATATTGGTTTTACAATATTTGCATCTACCATACTTCCGTTTAACCCCATCATCTTATTCCATCTAAACCACATCATAGTAACCCCAACACTTTGCCCTTTGTCTACCTACTTTTTGAGCTTTGTTTTGGGTTTCTTCATTATTTGTTGTATGTTTTCTCTTACAGCTTTGTTCCACATTAATCGAATCTGAGTTGTTATCAAGTTGGACAAAAGGGGTCTCATCAACAAAGATATCATCTTCCTACAATATTAATTTAAGAATTGATAAACCAAAAAATTACAATTAAACCATTAAAAAGATAAAATTACTTGAGTTGACTCCATGTTTTATATTCCTAATATGACGTATGATGCTTTGATCTTTGTAATAAACAACCTACAATCATGTTTGGATGTTGGTTAGTTAATCAATTGGTCAAAGTTGATGTAAAAAAAAAATACCTACGAATTCTTGTGTATAGATGAAAATTTGAAAACTCTTGCTCGAAGAAAACAATCTATTCTGTATATTTTTGAATGTCATGAAACATGAATCAAATTTGTTGCTTATTATTGAATGTTGTGATATTTTATTTGATTATTATGAATATTTATCCAATATATGATGGTTTAGATAATCTCTAATTAATTATAAAATATTCATCCGATTATCATGCCTTAATTATATAAAGAAAATCCCAAAAAATTGCCACTTTCCTTATAATAATCAATCAAATTCAAAACATAAAAAACTAAATATAATCCAATCGGTACTAAACGGGAAAATACCGAAACTAACCGGTACCAATACCGAATATTACCGATCCCGAAAATGACAAAAACTCATACCAATACCGGTACCGAATTCGATCGGTTGGTACGGTACCGGTATGGTACCGGTACGGTACCGGTATTCGGGAAAAAAATCTCATCCTTAGGCACAACTGTCAGCTTCGGTACGAACCCACATATAATATAACTGTATTGACTAGCTATCAATCGATACGGCATTGTAATGATATGTAATCCAGCAACATTTACTTTTGATGTTTACTGCTTATGAAAACCTGTGCTCTCACCAACCTTTGTGTTGACCCTTTTTACTCGCATGTTTTCTCAGGTAACTAAGGCACGCGCATGAGGATTAGGATGCTAGGATGGAGTCCATGCATCAGTTTTAGTGTCATTAGGCCATTTAAACTTATGCTTCCGCAACTTATATTTTCAATGTTGTTTTGACAACTTAAACATTTACTTCTGCAACTCTGATTTTATAAAACTGTTTTGTCCAAGTATTTGGATGTACGTATGCAACAAGACATGTAGGTCTCGCAACCAATGTTTTCAGAACCGGACCGGACATCGAACCGGTCTCCTTACCGGTCAGAGGTCGGACCGGTCGGATCGGTTGGACCGGATTTGAGAACCGGGTGGTTTTTTAAACATTTTATAAATATATATATATATATATATATATATAAATTCAAAAAAAATTAAAAAATAAAAAAATAATAAAAAAACCGGTTCAATCACCGGTCCGACCGGCCGGGTCACCCCAAAACGGTTTTGTGTCTAGAACCGGCCCGCTCTACACTCCGAATCCCGGTCCGACCGGCCGGTCCGGTCCGGGTTTGAAAACATTGCTCGCAACTGTATAACCGGAGACTGCGATCCTGACAGTCACGTCGCACCCTCGGGCAAGCCGGGAAGGCCGGGGTGCGACATATGAATCTCATCACCAACAGTTTTGGGGTTCCTGTTCCATTGTTGATTCTCCAAATGGTAGATATCTCTTGGCTACCATTGATTCTCATCAAATTTCTATCTCTGTGGAAACAATCTGTCGACATCTTAACCTCAATGATGTCGGGGGAAGTGTTTCTTTCACAAGGGATGAGGTAGCAATGACCTTTCGGTCAATAGGGTACGAAGGTCCTCTTCCTTCAACTACTTATTTGAAGGGTAGAGTGTCCTATAATTACAAGTACCTCCTACATGTATTTTTACATTGTCTTTCAAATAAAACCGGTGGTTGAGATCAAATTCCCTCTGATTTGGCTTCGGCTATTCATGGTTTGGTCTCCATTAACTTGTTCAACTTTTCATCTTTTGTTTTCAATAACTTGGTGGACAATATGTCGTCCCCAAAGAAATTTTGTATGTATCCCAGGTTTTTGCAGCAAATTTTTAACGGTGAGTTGCTCTCTTCGCTCTCACTGTCTGGGAACATTTACAAAGTACCCTTGGTTACTGCCAAGGTTTTTGTGCAATAAAGAAGACGAGTGCTCAGTTCTCTGGAACTTTCACTCATCTTCTTCCTTTCATGGAGTCATCTGCTCCTGAAGGTGACAGCTCTGTCCAACCAACAGATGCTGAACCCACACCTTCCTCTCAAACCTCTCACTCAATCACAGTCACCTACACACGCAAACGAACCCCTGAACAATTGTCTACAAATGTTCAGGCTCCTTCTTCAGAACCCAAAAATAAAAAGGCAAAGAGAACTGGCAGAGGCCCCGTTCTGCCTAAGGTGCAAGCCACACCTGTCACTTTCCCATTGGATCTTCCTCTGGATCCGGTGCTTGCCCCTCACCCATCCAACAGCCCTCATTGTGTGTCACCATACATACCTGAGAATATCCAAAGGGATACCACATTAAAGGAGCCTGCTTCTTCTTAAGTCGCTCGTCTAGCACAAGGACTGTCTCCCAGGTCCATAGGTTTCTCTACCCCATCAAAGGCCCCCACTCATTCGGATTCCCAAGCTCAAGGTGCCTCCTAGGCTACTCTGTATGACCCGCTCTCTCCTACTTCCCAAACTTTACTAAGAGTGGTGACAGAGTTACAAGAGAGGTTCCCCAACCCAAAGCTTACATCAACAGAGGTTAACCCCAGCAGTGTTGAATGGGTTAATACAGTGGAGGCTGCCACTACTGATGAACCCTCTCTGATTCATCAGGACAGTGGTACATGCAATAGGACCTCCTCTATGGAAAATCCCATTGATGATGACTTCTTTGAGGTCATCTTCAATGAGAGGAATCTAGGGTGCCAAGAAACCACATCTGGTGATGGAGATGCAGGAGCAAGGCTCAGGACTCCATCGCCTAATGACTCCACTCTGGTGGACGAGGGCCCAACTATTCAGGAATTGATGGTCACCATTTCCACTTTACAAGCCAAGGTAATTGACCTGGAGGCTGAGGTCGCTACCTTAAGTCTGCAGATCCAAGAGAAAGATGATACTGATGTGTTGTAAAACACATCTGTTTTTCTATTTGTTTTTATTTAGTTTCTGTACAGTTTATTAGTTTTTAGAGTCGATTTATGCTGGTTCTTCACATTTCTGTAATTTGATGCTTGCAGGTATTAAACATATCAATTTTTGAGCAAAAGATCAAGAAAACGAACTCCCGGTTGAACGAGAATGAACCCAAGAACAAAAGAAGAAAAATCTGACATTTGGGGGCTGTCGCGCTACGCGACAGGTTGAAAAGACCAAAGTACCCTCAAGTAAATGATTCCGGTTGACCCGACTATTTTGTCGGGTAGTAAGACCCCTCGCGTAGCGCGAAGGGTTTGGAGAAACATGTCGCGGTACGCGACAGGGTTAAAAACTCAGAATTTTGAGTTTATGTTTTGGAAAACGGCTGAGGGCGCGGATATTTGATTTTTGGACGATCAGAGACGACCTAGGAGGCGACTAGAAGCAAGGATTCGAGATTGGGGTCGAGTTAGATCATCGAGAAGCCTAGACGAGTGATCCGAAGGGTGTAACGTGATCGATTCTTCTTTCTTTCTTGTTATTCTCATTCGAATGATGTTTAAGATTTGTTTTATTTTGATTTCTTGATGTTTGTTCAGTATGGTTGTTGGCTAGAACAATAGAACTACCTAGGGTTTTACAATTATGCATGTTTGACGTTTATAAAGATTGATTGTGGAACAAGTTTGGATTTTTCAATGATTTAATGATATGGTTTGGATTCTTGGATGTATATAAATGTTTATGAATTTTTGTGATCTGATTTATTGTGTCTCGTGTGCTTTGGCGAATGTCTTTCGTGTAATGAGCATGTGTTAGGTCATTTACTTTGTGTTTATGATTAGTGGATGTATTACTAGACGTAGTAATTCATAGGAACAATAATTAGCTCACAAATAAATTAGATGTTAACCAAATTCAATAGCCGTGAGGTGAGGGTTTGTTAGTATATCTTGCATGTTTAAGAACTAGTTAAAGTCTTTGTAAAAAGATTAAAATTAGGTTAATTGAACATAGTCTTGTATGCTAAGTCCAAGATGAATCTCCTTATTATCCCTTGCATGTTGGTGCATTGAGGCTTTCTTTTCCGTGAGGTAGATGGTTTTTAGGATATATCATTGATGGGTTGGTTAACTTGTGAGAGTAATTAACCTAAACCGGCGTTCAACATACTTATAAACAATTTAGTTGAAATCTTTGAAAACGGTTGAAGAATCTCTAATTGGTTGTTAAGTTAAAATTCAAAGATCCCGGTTCCAAAATAAGTTCCATAATCAATCCATAAAACATTAGACATGTATTAAAGTAAACCCTAGGTAGTCATTTCATCATTCGTGAATCTTAGTTGCATTTTCCACTTTGAGTCTTGATTTGATTTTCAGAATTTTATAAATTTCAGTTTATTTAGTTAATTATAAAACCCCCCCTTTCAAACATTTAATTTAATTAAAGTCATTTGTATAGATAAGTCATTGAGTCTATTTGCATTTTCTGTAGGAGTCTGTGGGTTCGATAATCCGGACTTACTTTTCTGTGCTACTTTTCGATAGGTTCACTTGCCTGTTAGTAGTTTAGTTTAGAGAGTCTAGAATATTACGTAGTGTCTAGGATAGTTTTGATTTTTATTAGTTTTAATTAAGCTACTTTGCACACATCAAGTTTTTGGCGCCGTTGCCGGGGACTTCTTAGTCGATTGTGCAGTTTAGTCTTGTGTCTTATCTGTGCATATTTGTTCTTAGTTTAAGTTTTATTTATTTTTGATTTCTTTTTGTTTTATTTGCAGGTTTGGTAGTGTATGCCACACCTACGTTCACACGGACCGCCACCTGAGCTTTCTTTGCCTTTAAGGAGCGATTCGCGGGACTTCTCTGAAGGTTCTATGAGCGAGGTAAGTGCTTCTACTCCCGTTTCTGCAGAGTTTTCTGATCACACACCACCATCTTCTTCTAGTTCTTCCACTCATTCTAGTCCACGTTTGCACTTTGTTCCACCCATGGCTGAGCGTCGCACGGTTCACCGGCAGGCCACTGCTGGATTCACGGGACTTAACAATCCCATCACTGTGCCAAATATCACGAATGAAAATTCGTGGCAGATTCCTTCGTACATCATGACAGCCATTAACAACACTCAGTTTAATGGACGGGATGATGAAGATGCACCAGCCCATATAGCTCGCCTTACTCGCATCTGTGGTACCTTCAATCTTCAAGGTGCTACTGAAGATGCTATCTTTCTGCAGCTATTTCCTTTCTCTCTTGCGGGTAGGGCCGCCACTTGGCTTGACTCGCATGCTCCTGGATCTTTCACTACTTGGGGCAGTCTTTGGGATGCATTCCTAAAGAAATACTTTCCACCTGCCAAGGCAGCTCGCCTTCGTGATGAGATCCATTCTTTCCGTATGGCACCTGATGAGCCGTACTACCTTGCTTGGGAGAGATTTCAGAATCTGCTTAGCAGATGTTCCCAGCATGGTCTCTCTGACTGGGCCCTTGTAGAGAAATTCTACAATGGTCTAACTTATGAGACCAGAGCTCGTTTTGATACTTCTGCGGGTGGTCATCTTATGGGAAAGAGGGATGTTGCTGAGTGTACTGATATGTTTGAGAGTTTTGCTCAGGCTGAGTATGAGCAGAGATCAGCTAATAGGAATTCAAATCCTATTTCTAGTTCCTCCTCTTCCACGAGAGGAGTTCACCACGTTAATGTGGATACTAGTGTGGCAGCTGCTCTTGAGGCTTTATCGAGGGATGTGAAGGAGTTGAAGATGAAGGTGGATAGGAGTGAGATTTGTAGGGGTGGCCATGCCACATCTGAGTGTTTGGTGGTCAACCAGGAGCAGGTTGATTATCTAGGGGGTCAAGGTAGGGGTAACACGAACCCTTTCAATAATTCCTACAATCAAAATTGGAGGAACCACCCTAATTTTAATTGGCGCTCTTCCGGTCATCCCCCTGGTTTCCAATCTGGGTCATCTAATAACCAGGGGCAGGGTCAGTCTTCGGTTAGTCATCCGAGTCATACACCGGGGGCGGGTAGCAGTTGTAGTGTTGGTGGTTCTGGGGGTAGTATGAGTAAGATTGAGGAATTACTCACCCAGTTGGTTGCAAAGGATGCCAATACTCAGAAAACACTTGCTGAGCATGACATTCTTCTAAAAACCCAACAATCTGCTTTTCTTGATCTTCAGAGATCAGTTGGTGATATTGCCAAGCGTTTAGATGAGAGGCCCCAAGGTCAGTTTTCGGGTAACACTCAGGCTAATCCGAACGCTCATGTTAAGGCAGTGACTACTAGGAGTGGTCGAGGGGGTGTGAGTGTAGAACCACCGGTTGAGGTAGAAGATGAGGAACCGGTGGATGAGGAGATTGAAATGGAGACTCCTGGGGGGGTACACATGAGGCCAGTCCCAGCAAGTACAGTACCGACCAGTGAGTCTCCCGTAGTGGTCCCGGTTGAGAAGAAACCGGTTGAGGTTAGGCCGAGTCCTAAGATTGATCATTCGCGATTACCTTACCCTGCTCGCTTAGCTCACCAAAAGCATGCTAAGGAGTATGGCCATTTTCTTGACATGTTCAAACAGTTGAAGATCAATCTTCCATTTATTGAGGCTCTTCAGCATATGCCCAAGTATGCTAAATTTCTGAAGGATTTGTTGAAGAGGAAGGATAGGCTAGGGGAACTTTCTAATGTTCCGTTGAGTGGGGGATGTTCTACGGTGATTCTGAACAAGCTACTGGAGAAATTGACAGATCCTGGGATCTTTACAATCCCATGTTTGTTTGGTAGTGACACTCAGAGGCACGCGTTGGCAGATTCAGGTACTAGCATCAATTTGATGCCCTATTCTTTGTATGAGAAGCTAGCACTTGGTGAACTTTCGCCTACGCGCATGACATTGTCCCTTGCTGACCGAACGGTCAAATGTCCACGGGGTATTGTTGAGAACCTGTTGGTGAAGGTGGATAAATTTGTTTTCCCCGTGGACTTTGTGATTCTTGACATGGAGGCCGACGAGACTGTGCCTATCATTCTAGGCCGTCCTTTCTTGAGGACCGCTAAGGCCATCATTGATGTGTTTGATGGGAAACTCACTCTTAGAGTGGGTGATGAGACTGTCACATTCGAGGTTGTGAAGTCTATGAGGCATCCTAGAGATCATGATGACTTTAGTGACCCATGTCATTCTGTTTACTTCATAAACTCTTTCATGTCACACGTGGATAGGTGTCTTGAGTACGTGTGCGGTGCTGATTTGGTAGTTGAGAGAAGTGAAGAGGAGTGTGAGAGTATTGATGAGGGTGTTGGTGTCATTTCTGAAGTTTTAGAGATTGATGAATTAAGGGAGGAGAGTAAGAAGCCCTCTGTTGAGTCACCACCCGCCCTAGAGCTTAAGGTTTTACCTTCACACTTAGAGTATGCATTTCTAGGAGAGGATTCCACTTTACCTGTTGTCATCTCATCTAGGTTAAGTGAGGAGGAGAAGAAGAGACTGTTAGGTGTGCTGAGGATGTATAAGGGGGCTATTGCTTGGAGACTCTCTGATATCCAAGGCATTAGTCCTGCTTATTGTACACACAGGATACTCATGGAGGATGAGTACAAGCCGGTAGTTCAACCTCAGAGGCGTTTAAATCCTAACATGCAAGAGGTTGTGAAGAAGGAGGTGTTGAAGTTGATGGATGCGGGCCTGATTTATCCTATCTCGGATTCATCATGGGTGAGCCCCACTCAGGTTGTCCCTAAAAAGGGAGGGATGACAGTCATCACAAATGAGAAGAACGAGCTCATTCCATCTCGCACGGTCACAGGGTGGCGAGTTTGCATCGACTATAGGAAACTTAACGATGCCACCCGGAAGGATCACTTTCCCCTTCCTTTCATTGACCAGATGTTAGAGAGATTGGCGAGACAGCAGTTTTATTGCTTCTTGGATGGTTTTTCCGGGTACTTCCAGATCCCCATTGCACCGGAGGATCTGGAAAAGACCACATTCACGTGCCCTTATGGCACTTATGCTTACCGTCGCATGCCATTCGGGTTATGCAATGCTCCTGCCACATTTCAAAGGTGCATGGTAGCCATCTTTCAAGACATGATTGAATCATCCATGGAAGTGTTTATGGATGACTTCTCGGTTTATGGTGACTCGTTTGATCAGTGCTTGGTGAATCTTGAGAGGATGTTGAAGAGGTGTGTAGAGACTAAGTTGATGCTTAATTGGGAGAAGTGTCACTTTATGGTGACCGAGGGGATAGTTCTAGGTCATAAGATTTCGAGAGCGGGTATTAAGGTAGATAAAGCTAAGATAGAGACCATAAGTAAACTCCCACCACCTTCTAGTGTCAAAGCCATTAGGAGTTTCCTTGGTCATGCGGGTTTTTATAGGCGGTTTATTAAGGATTTTTCCAAAATTACTAGGCCTATGACCCATCTTCTAGAAAAAGATACCCCGTTTTTGTTTGATGAGGAATGCATGAAGGCATTCGACTTCTTGAAGGAGAGACTTGTGAGTGCTCCTATTTTGGTTGCCCCCGATTGGAGTTTGCCTTTTGAACTCATGTGTGATGCTAGTGACCAAGCCGTCGGGGCGGTCTTGGGGCAAAGAAGAGAGAAACATTTTCACCCGATATATTATGCTAGCAAAACTCTCAATGATGCTCAAGAGAACTACACTACCACCGAGAAGGAGCTTCTTGCGGTAGTGTTTGCTTTTGACAAATTCCGGTCATACTTAGTGCTTTCAAAGACCACCGTCTTCACCGATCACTCGGCTTTGAGGTTTCTTTTTGCAAAGAAAGATGCAAAGCCTCGTCTTATTAGGTGGATTCTTTTGTTGTCGGAATTTGATATTGAGATCAAAGATAAGAAAGGGGCTGAAAATGTGGCGGCCGATCATCTCTCCCGGTTGGAGGACCTGGAGAGGAGCGAGATTAGAGAGGAGGAGATTGGTGATAGGTTTCCTCACGAGATGATCGACTTTGTTGAGGCGGAGAAGCAAGGAATGCCATGGTTCACCGACTTGGCAAATTTCCTTGCTAATGGAGTGGTAATTGAAGGAATGACCTCTCAACAAAAGAGGAAGTTTTTTAGAGATGCGAGTAAGTATGTTTGGGATGATCCGTATCTCTATCGTGTGGGAGGTGATAGGATCTTAAGGAGATGTGTGAGTAGAAAGGAGGGCCTTGATATCTTAAGACATTGCCATGAAGGCTTAACGGGTGGACACCATGGACCTCATTCCACCGCCCAAAAGGTCTTCGATTGTGGATTTTATTGGCCTTCGGTAGTGAAGGATGCACTCGAGTTTGTGAAGAAGTGTGATCCATGTCAACGCACCAGGAATATCTCCTTTAAGGATGAGATGCCTCAAAACCCAATTCAAGTGTTGGAGGTTTTTGATGTTTGGGGCATCGATTTTGTTGGACCTTTTCCTTTGTCCAAAGGAAATAGGTATATACTTGTGGCCATAGATTACGTTTCAAAGTGGGTGGAGGCTCAAGCCTTGCCTACAAATGATGCCCGAGTGGTTCTCAAGTTCCTTAAGAAGTTGTTTAGTAGGTTTGGCACTCCTAGAGCTTTAATAAGTGATCGTGGCATGCACTTTTGTAACACCATGTTAGAAAAGGCACTACAACGCTACGGTGTCACTCATCGTTTAGCAACCGCTTACCATCCCCAAACAAGCGGTCAAGTGGAGAATGCAAACCGAGGGGTGAAAAGGATACTTGAGAAGACCGTGGGGAAGAGTCGGAAGGATTGGTCCGACAAGTTAGACGATGCGTTGTGGGCATTTAGAACAGCTTACAAGACACCTTTAGGAACCACACCATACATGGTCGTCTATGGCAAAGCATGCCATCTTCCCGTTGAGTTAGAACATAGAGCTCTTTGGGCTCTCAAGACGGTAAACCTTGATCTTACCGAGGCGGGTAGGAAGAGGTATTTCCAAATTCATGAGTTAGAAGCCCTTCGAGATGCGGTTTATGCACGTTCATTGAGCATTAAAGAGAAAACCAAATCAGTGCATGATAGGAAGTTGAAAGGTTTGAAGGAATTTAAGAAGGGAGATCGGGTTTTGCTTCACAATTCCCGATTGAAATTGTTTGGAGGGAAGTTGAAGTCCAAGTGGACGGGTCCATATGTGGTTGAGGAGGTTTTTCCATATGGAACCGTTGAGTTGCAAAACAAAGTTGATGGAAACACTTGGAAGGTGAACGGTCATCGATTGAAACATTACATCGGAGGACCAATTGATGAGAATGAGGAGGGGGAAGAGATCCTCCTAGAGAAACCCGAATGAAGAGAATGAGTGAGGGGTTCTTGGGATGAAACCCAAGTGTAGAGTGTGTAAATGTCGAGTTTTAGAGCTTTTAATGCATTTTTAGTGTGATTTTCGTATTTCTTTTTCGTTTCTCGTTTTCGTTTTTTTTTGTGTTTTCTTGAGTTTTGCAGGTGTTTAATCATTTGGATGCAAGAAAGATGGAATAGAAGCACCAGGTATGTATTCTTTACCTTAGAATTGATTTTAGGTGTTTAGGAAGAAAAAGGGAGGTGAAAATTTGGCTAAGGCATGGAAACCTGGAAAACTTTCTGTGAAAATTGCCACGTCGCGTCACGCGACACCCCCAGGACAATTTGTCGCGCTACACTACAGAATTGGTCAAACGCGCGGGTCAACACTTTGTCGCGCTACGCGACAACCTTATGGTTATCTGTCGCGCTACGCGACACAGCCCCAGATCAGTTTTATCTTTTCAAGCCCTAGATTTCGAATTTTTACCCCATTTCTTCTTCTCAAAACCGTCGCCCACCATCTCTTCTTCACCATTTTCACCATCTACCACCAATCTCACCACCTAAAACCTAAATCTATCAAACCAAACTTCGATTTCACCCATTTCTTCCACCATTTCAACCCCATTTCATCACTTCATCATCTCCATCCTCCATTGACGGGGCTAAGCAAGAACACGTGGAATTTGCTTCAAAGCTTCAATTTTTCTTCTTATTCTCGTCGTGTAAGTCGATTCTAAGGTAATGTGATGAACCATTTTCAATTTTTCTTGCATTTGGATGAATTTTGTCAATTTTAGTTTTAGCCTAGTTTTAAATTTTTAGTTATTGAAGGTTTTGTGTTGATTTTAGTTTAGTGTTAGTTTAGTTAGTCTTGTTGAATGCTTCTAGTTGCCTTGTTATAGTTGAATTTGTTGTTGGACACCAAATGACCATAGATTATAGTTTTGGGAAAAAGGCTTAAGGTTTGAAAATGGTTCTTTTGGTCTTGGCAGGTTAAACAAACTGGTTTTAACAATGAAATTTGTCATGATAATGTCCATTTAAGATGAAAAGTTAGTTTGTGGGATGGTTTGTTTACGGGTCTGTTCTTGGAACATTAAACGGTATTGTTGTGTAATCGCGAATGAAATGCTATACGGTTACACATTCTTGTTTCTCTTCACTAACTTGTCAGCTTGTGGTTGTTTTTAATGTTGTTTCAGAATGTCTGGAGCAAGCTCGTCAGGTGCAGGTGGGAAAAGAAGAAGGGGGCCAGTTCCAAGACCCCGGGGAGAACCCAGTTCCCCAGTTCAACTACAAAGGGATGAAAAAACGATCAAATATCTCGAACCTGAGCGGCTACCAGTCATCAAAACAAGAAGATTGAAAGACCACACCCTCCTAATGTTTGAAATGGGTACTTTTGAGAGTGATAGGCTTGACAGGTTTATATCTCTAGAACTTTTGCATCATAGAAATATCAATTGGGATCTAGTTGACCAATTAGGGCAAAGGGATAGGTTGGAAAGGTTGCTAGGACCCAAGTGGAGGCGGGTGTTGGCATGTGATTGGCCCCAATATAAGGAATTGACCATAGAGTTTCACTCAACCTTTATGTATGATGATTCGGAGTTTGAGTTTTTGGATGCTATTTCCTTTTCATTGGGGAGGCGGGTTTATGAGATGTCCATTCCACAGTTTGCGGTTGTTTGTGGGTTTTACACTGAGGGTGAGGTTCTATCCCCAGATTTTGTGCAGGCTTTGAGGGGAGCCACCAAGAGGGATAGAGATTTCTGTCTCTCTGAAGTGGATTTGAGTGAGTTTTGGGCCACGATTGCGGATGCCCCGTTTTCCACCAGTATGCTTGAATCGAACATTAGAGACCCTTTGTTGCGATACATTCATAGGATTCTAGCATGTACTATTGTGGGTAGGAGCTCAGGAGAGGAAAAGGTCAACTGGATTGACCTTTTCTGCTTATATTGTATGGTGACTGGAAGAGAGGCGAATGTAGCATGTGTGTTGGCTACATCTTTAGCTAGAGCTAGGAGAGGGGGTGGACGAGCTAGACTGGATATGGGCCCATACATTTACAGGATGGCGGAATATTTAGGAGTGTTTGATAGATATCGTCCTGACCTAATGATCCTAGGACCATTGACCACACCGATAGACCTGAGGGATTTACAGAGAGCTGGGATAGTTGAGAGAGATGACCCACCGAGGTGGGCTGGATTTATGGTAGGACCTCAGGTGATGCCACCACAGGGCACACCTGCAGCAGAGGTAGTGATGGGTTCGGTTCCAACTCACAGGCAGAGGCCTATCTTTAGGAGAGACTTTCCACCGAGGCAGTATCCACTTAGGGAACCCATCCCTGATCCACTTACATTGGAATCTTTATGTCACAGGATGGACGGGTACCATGATCAGTACCGAGACTGGAGGGACCATGATCAGAGGAGACAGGAAGATGCTATGAGATATCTGATGACTTCTCTCAACATCAATATACCAGAGTTTTACAGAGCCCCTGATGAGCATGATGGAGGAAATGATGACGAATAGGTGTGGGGAGGTTTGAGCTTGATGGTTGGATGCAGTTGTGTATGATGTTTGAACATTTGTACCTTTGACATTTGTGGTTGGGTTGGCTATGGGTTGGTAGTTTATTTTGAACTTATTTTAGTTGTGGATGGTTACTGTTTGTTTTTGGAACTTATGGTTGTTTATCTTGATCTTTGTGATGTTTGTTTCATATGATTGTTTATGGCTTGTGGAGCAACTTGTTGAGTGAAGAGCTTTTGTGGAAAGACTGGCACATGACAGTCTTCTTCTTAACCAGCTAAGTTATTTTCCCTTTTAATTTTCTTTTTCTTCTTAAGTTTCATAGTGGGTTTCCTTTTTCTCTACATTGGGGACAATGTACAGTTTAAGTGTGGGGATGGGAAACTTAGTTTAGTTCTGTTTTAGTAGTTTTTGAATTTTAGTTTTAGTTAAAATTTTTGAGAATTTTTGTTTTTATTTCTGTTTTTACATCTTTAGCTTAGATCTTCCTTCTCCTTGTTAAAGTTGGTTGCAAAAAGCATGATGGGAAATGATAGAAAAGTTGAGTTTTGTGGTTTCATGCATGATTAACTAGTTGTTTTGGGTTTATGCTTTGGTCATGGGATGTGTAGGTAGGCTCAACTGATTGTTTTCTTTCCATAGGATTGCTTTAAATTTCACTTAAATGCATGAATTTCATGGGAAACATCTTGGGGGGTTTGGAACTGATGAAACTGTTTTCTAGTTATAAATGAATCTTTGCATAATAACAAATGAGAGTTTTGAAAATCTGATTTCTGTTTGGCACATAAGTACTCTTTTTATGATAATAAATCCGAGTCTTATGGCGCCTCCATTTCACCAAATAAGCTGAGCAAAAGAAAAATGAAAGAAAAGATGTTGAATGAGAAACTTATGTGTCACACGTCGGGTTGCAGCCCGGTTGAAACACCACTAAGCTAAGTTCAATAAAACTTTTGAATAAAAGAAAAATGCTCACGCTCTCATCTACGTCCATTATAAAAATCTGATTTGAGAAATTTCTTGTTTGTTTATATGTAAGGATAAATTGGAAGCTAGAATACAGGATTGATTTGGTTTTAATTTCCTAAGTGTGGGTCAAATGAAATGAAATGTAGAACATGAACATAATGGACCATGACTAAGGGGCTTGATTGATTCAGTATGGGTTTAATGGGATAACAATACTTGCAATCTTTTCCAAGGCATTTAATTTTGAATTAACAAGTTTAACTGTATGGAAACCATTCTATCCAACTGTGATCCCGGATTTTTGCATAAGTCTTTTTCAGGGGCGAAAAAGAGATAAGTGTGGGGATGTGATGCGTTGTAAAACACATCTGTTTTTCTATTTATTTTTATTTAGTTTCTGTACAATTTATTAGTTTTTAGAGTCGATTTATGCTGGTTCTTCACATTTCTGTAATTTGATGCTTGCAGGTATTAAACATATCAATTTTTGAGCAAAAGATCAAGAAAACGAACTCCCGGTTGAACGAGAATGAACCCAAGAACAAAAGAAGAAAAATCTGACATTTGGGTGCTGTCGCGCTACGCGACGTGCATATGAAACCCTGTCGCGCTACGCGACAGGTTGAAAAGACCAAAGTACCCTCAAGTTAATGATTCCGGTTGACCCGACTATTTTGTCGGGTAGTAAGACCCCTCGCGTAGCGCGAAGGGTTTGGAGAAACATGTCGCGGTACGCGACAGGGTTAAAAACTCAGAATTTTGAGTTTATGTTTTGGAAAACGGCTGAGGGCGCGGATATTCGATTTTTGGACGATCAGAGACGACCTAGGAGGCGACTAGAAGCAAGGATTCGAGATTGGGGTCGAGTTAGATCATCGAGAAGCCTAGACGAGTGATCCGAAGGGTGTAACGTGATCGATTCTTCTTTCTTTCTTGTTATTCTCATTCGAATGATGTTTAAGATTTGTTTTATTTTGATTTCTTGATGTTTGTTCAGTATGGTTGTTGGCTAGAACAATAGAACTACCTAGGGTTTTACAATTATGCATGTTTGACGTTTATAAAGATTGATTGTGGAACAAGTTTGGATTTTTCAATGATTTAATGATATGGTTTGGATTCTTGGATGTATATAAATGTTTATGAATTTTTGTGATCTGATTTATTGTGTCCTCGTGTGCTTTGGCGAATGTCTTTCGTGTAATGAGCATGTGTTAGGTCATTTACTTTGTGTTTATGATTAGTGGATGTATTACTAGACGTAGTAATTCATAGGAACAATAATTAGCTCACAAATAAATTAGATGTTAACCAAATTCAATAGCCGTGAGGTGAGGGTTTGTTAGTATATCTTGCATGTTTAAGAACTAGTTAAAGTCTTTGTAAAAAGATTAAAATTAGGTTAATTGAACATAGTCTTGTATGCTAAGTCCAAGATGAATCTCCTTATTATCCCTTGCATCTTGGTGCATTGAGGCTTTCTTTTCCGTGAGGTAGATGGTTTTTAGGATATATCATTGATGGGTTGGTTAACTTGTGAGAGTAATTAACCTAAACCGGCGTTCAACATACTTATAAACAATTTAGTTGAAATCTTTGAAAACGGTTGAAGAATCTCTAATTGGTTGTTAAGTTAAAATTCAAAGATCCCGGTTCCAAAATAAGTTCCATAATCAATCCATAAAACATTAGACATGTATTAAAGTAAACCCTAGGTAGTCATTTCATCATTCGTGAATCTTAGTTGCATTTTCCACTTTGAGTCTTGATTTGATTTTCAGAATTTTATAAATTTCAGTTTATTTAGTTAATTATAAAACCCCCCCTTTCAAACATTTAATTTAATTAAAGTCATTTGTATAGATAAGTCATTGAGTCTATTTGCATTTTCTGTAGGAGTCTGTGGGTTCGATAATCCGGACTTACTTTTTTGTGCTACTTTTCGATAGGTTCACTTGCCTGTTAGTAGTTTAGTTTAGAGAGTCTAGAATATTACTTAGTGTCTAGGATAGTTTTGATTTTTATTAGTTTTAATTAAGCTACTTTGCACACATCAGATACCATCTTGGACCTTCAGCGTAGACCACCCATTGTCTGCTCACCCTTTCATCCTGATCCCAGCCAGGTGTCCTCTCTTTCCCTTGATGCTACCAAAAAGGGGGGAGAATGTACAACCTATGGGGTCAGAATCTCCAGCAGAAGGAGAGGAGGAAGCTGCTCAAGAACCCAATCCATTCATGACCAATTTGGATAGTGAATGGGATGAGTTCTTGGGCACTTACTTCTATCACTCCAGCTCTTCCTCCTCCTCCTCCTCTGATGCTGCAGGGGCATCCACGGAGAAAGAACAAGAGCTCACATCCAATATCTACATGGAGCCCAAATCCCCTTTTGGGATCCAAAAATCCCCTTCTAGGTCTAAGTCCCCTTCTGGAACCACAGCTAAGGTTACCATGAAGGATCACATTCAAGCAACAACTTCTATCTCCATGGAACCTATGTCCCCTCTTGGGACAATGGCTGATGAAGACCTCTCCTCAAATCCTGAGTTCTTTGAGGGCACTACTAAGGAGTCTTCCAAGTTGGTTGGTCAACTGGAGGAGGCAGTGAATGCTAAGGTCAACTCCGAAGCTGCAGCTGCTTCCGAAGGCTCAGTCATACTTGAGGTATCTTCCTCAAATGAGCTATTGGTCGATGAACCAACTAGTGAGGCCACAGGGTCTATCTCCTCTGGGTTAAACACAATGGACAAAGGCAAAAGGAAACTAACCCCAGAGGAGGAAGCTGCACAGGAGGAGAGGAGGCCAGTCATAAAGAAAGGCCGACCAGATACTTCCCTGGATGGAGAGATTCCACGACTCTCTGGTCTCCTCCAGGAGAAGGGGTTTGACATTGACGAGGTACTACTCAGGTCGGTACCTAAGATGGCTGCTGAGCTGGATAGGGTGCAGCATCTTCCAAGAAGAAACAAAAGGAAGATGCCTACCGAGAGAAATTGAAGCAGTTCCTTGAGAAAAATGGATTCTCTCGAAGACAGCTTGGTCCTATGAAGAACTCTACCATGGATCTACAAGTGAGGGATATCAAAACTAAAATAGCGAGGGGAGAATTACCTTCATTGGACCAGATCCAGGCACAAAAGAAGGCTCTAAATCTAGGCTTTAAGGGAAGAATACTTTTTGACAAACCCTCTCTGATGCAGCACTCAGAGAAGGACTGGAGGTAATGTGTGATGCTGCACAAATGCATTCTTCCCAAAGCAAGAGTCTCCCTCTCCTCCATCCAGACCCTCATATGATAGCGTGCCCATATCCTCAGTGATCAGGATCAACAGAGGTCACACAAGGCAGCAAACCACCAATACTGATCCTGAGGAACAACCAAAGATGGAGAAAAGGAGAGAAGAAGAAAGGGAAGAAAGATCAGAAGCTGCAGGAATGGATTCTAGAACAGATACAGAGCCCTCTGCAGAACCTGAAGCAGCAGTGGCCTCTCCTGGAGTAGCTGAAACTGAGGAGGATGAGAGAGAGCAGGAGGAGCAGGAAGAAGAGAGTCAACCCTCAGGTCAGATCATTCCTTATAGAAGGCGTGGACCTTTCAGAAGATGGAAGTTCGTAGTCAGAAGAAGACCTGAGGAAATGCCCATCAATGTGTATTTCCATGTCATTGAATGGAGATATTCATCCCTAGAGAATAAATTTATATTAAAGTACAACAATGGGAACAGAGAGAAGCTCAAGGAGGTTGAGATTTTTTTCTCTTCCTGCTCCATATATCTTTGATCTGGAAAACCTGCCTCTACTCAATCCAGATAACCACCATGAAGGAAGGCTGACACCAAGATTGTCAAAAGAAGAGCTGAAAACTTGAGAAATGAAGGATATAAGTTTTGGTAGCATCAGCCTAGGGGGAGACGATAAGATCAATTAAGGTTGATGCTTACCAAAACATCTCTTGAACCAGTCTTGTACTTTCAGAAGACAAACAGTCTTCGGAAGGAAAGAATTAACCTTCGGAATAACTATTGTTTCCGAAGGATAATTCTCTTCTTCTAAAAGCTATACAGAAGATTGAAGCTTCCGAATCCCTCCTCAGCACTTAGAGCTTCAAAGCACTCAGAGCTTCCGAACAACTATCAGCTGCTTCCAAGACAAAGACTTTCGAAAACTTTCTCTAACAAAGATTCTAGACACTTATAGAAACAACCAGAGCTACTTTCTCTCATCTAGACCAACAAAGAAGACATTCCGATGATAGTCAGCAGCAAAAGAGATTTGTCAGAACCACAAAGATACCAAGCATTTAATGTCTTTTGTAGTTTAGGTATTTATTGTGAAAGTCAATGGAGTCTTTTGTATTAATTGTAATTAATATGGCTTGGCCTGTCAAGACCATAACATATACTAGTTTTAGCATTCATTTGTTTCTAGTGTTTTGTCTAGCCGTGTATCCCTACAAGAATACAGCTGTAGGTTTTAATATATAATCCTTCATCTGTAACTTAACAAGGGCATGAGTGCGTGCTTGAGCTTTAGAGTCTTGTTCACTTTGCATTTGAATGAAATATACTTTAACCTTGAAATCAACTTTATTTGTGTATTGTATTTGTTCTGCAAGTGTGAGTAAGTTGAGTTGATAGAATCTTCCGCATCTATCAAGTTCAGTAGAAGATTACTTGTGAAAGTGTTGTGTTGAATTACATAACCCGATCCAACATATATTATATTTGAGATGACCAATTTTCCAAAAAACTTACTCATTACGTAACATATACAATTCGATATTTACATAAAAACAAGCATGCACCAATTTTTTTGGAAAAAAAAATTATGAAAGAAATTTATTTAAGAAAATAGATTATATATTAGACATGGAGTTAACTCGAAACTTTATAACCTTAAGATGGTAAAATTAAGCAATATTGTATAGAAGTTGAGAAATTAATTCATCGGTATTCTTTTTAATTGTGGGTCTTATACTTCATCATACAACATTAGTTGATATGACTTATGATTATTATTATTTTTAAAATTAAATATGAAAGTTATTGAATAAAATCAAATTATATATGCTACTATAATAATGGTTAGAGAAGTTATTATGCACTACCAGGTCAGTTGATCGAGAGTTGTAAGTACGGGGAATTCTCGTATATGGTAAATTATAAAAAAAATAAATTTTAGGAAATTATATATACGTCAAGTATCATAAGTTTACTACTATTTATAAGAGTTAAAATGTACGAATAAAAAATGTACATGTTTGAATATTAAGTATTTCGAAAATGGATTGTTTTTTTATAATATTACATACATGGTATTTATTTAATTCTCGTCTTCAATTGAATTTCTATAAAAACAATGAAAATAAAACAATAATTGATGACAAACAACGAAAATTAGTGAAAAATAGCAAAAATCAGTCAATAATAAAGAAAATCCGATTTGGTCGAGTAAGGGCAAGTTTGTCAGAGATGGACCGAGTTAGTACGAGTTGATCGATTCCAACTATGTTAACCAAGTTGAAGAAAATCACGTCAGCCGAGTATTGAGTATCTGGCCGCTTATGCAAAGTTTTACAACAACCGACTATAATAAACTCAGAATTTAGAATTTGTGGGGATTGAACTTATAAGTTGTTAACTCCGAGTTTCAAAACTTCTTTAAAGTAGTAAATTTGAACAATTAAACTTCCAAAAAGGCAAAAACACTTTCAATTTAAACTTGGTGTTCTTATGATACATATCACCAAACGTTCCGGGACATCTTTTCTAGTTACAAAACCATGAACATACAACTTATTGAACTCTAACTCAACAAACCATTTGCATGTTTAATTATGTACACTCTCTATACATATACATATATATATATATATACGTTAAACATAATACGTACACAACTTCCAACTTCATCAAGAATCGAACGAAAATGGAGGCTTCAAAAGATCATAAGGTGCCCAAAGAGCATCCAACGGGCACGGTCTCTCTGCATCAAGCCTCACCCATGGCTTACTTTTCCCACTCCAATGCAACAAACTCACCGGACCCGGATGCAAATCCCTACACAGCCCACGATAATTGTCCCCACCAAGCCCATGCTGGTTCCACCGGTGGTTCACCGGAGCTATCTTTCCTGCAAAAACAAGCAAGAACGGAGGCAAAGAACCCAGCTCATAAATCCTCATCCGCTTCTGCAACTCCATCCATTCTTCTATCTTTGTCGTGTACTCACCCGCACGCCACCGGTCCAAGTCCATCACCATCACACCCGTGTTGAAGTAACACGGCTTCCGGTCCGAAAATGTCGATGACAGTGACGGGTTTGACCAGAATGTGGGTGTGAAGTAGAACGCGAAATTCGCGTTGCAGTATTCGGGTGCGGCGAGAATCGAGTCTCCTAACGGTGTGGCGGCGAGTTTTGCGATGTCGTCGACGAGTACGAGGTCGGAGTCTAGGTAGACCACTCTGCTGACGTGGATGGGGAGTATGTTAGCGAGGTAGCTGCGGGCGTAGTTTAGCGGGCAGTCGAGGGCGGCGCGTATGGATGTGGAGATCAGTCCGGATACGAGCGAATCCTCGAACCGGTAGATGTTGAATTTGAGGTACGTAAAAGAGTTGACAATGGTGGCGCGTAAGACGGCGGTGTTGGAGGAAGATGACGTCACGAAATGGAAGATGATGTTTTCCGGGCAGGAGGAATGTTGCAGGACGGAGAGTATCGCCGCCATTGACCCGCGGATGTAGGCAGCGTCAAGGGTCATCGCCACGTGGACGGTGGAAGCATCTGTGGCGGTGGTGGTTGGAGCATGGGTGTTGATCACTATTGATGGACATTCCGGCGAGTTGTAGAACTTTGGGGCTTCTTTAAATTGTTGTGAGATGGTGGTGGTTGTGGTGGCAGTTAGGGTGGTTGTGGTGGCGGTTGCGGTGGAGGAACGGAGGAGGAGGAAGAGGAGGAAAAAAGGGGTAATGAGTTGGATCATGGTGATATTGTGAGAATTTGTTGGAGAGGTGTTGTGGTATTTAAAAACTAAGAGTGAGAAATTATGGATTGGATTTGAAGGAAGTGTTTTCTTGCACCATTTTTGGAGCCACCTGGTGGTTTTGAAGTTATTATTAGATGATGAACTAACTTATTTTAAACAAATTTATCATACATTAGTGAAAAAAAAAATGGTTTTTCATTTTTAACTTGGTAATTAATCTTAAAATTGTTTCCGTCTACGGCCGGTTGAGAAACCAGTTTGAAACTGAGGGTTTAGAATCAGTTTGAAGCTTCAAGTGAATTAATTGGTTCACCGGTTTGGTTATTAGATTGGTTTTGATTTTAAAGCTTGAAAAAACGATTTTTAATTGAACCAAGTATGATTAGATTTGTTTTGAAAACGTTAACCAGATTAGTTGTTACAAAACTTGTTTTTGCCTAACCTCCAAGGGAGTGGTATAGTAAATTAAAGTGAAGGGGAGACAACTTAGATGCCACCTACCCAGTTGCTTGCGGCCGCGTTTTACCTGTTCCTCTCGATTAGTCAGGTATTGAGAGGAACCAGAGGGTTTAGCACGCAAGTGGGTTCTCA
The DNA here is from genome assembly GCA_009363875.1 of Mikania micrantha. NCBI lineage: Eukaryota > Viridiplantae > Streptophyta > Magnoliopsida > Asterales > Asteraceae > Mikania > Mikania micrantha. Next base: position 36,132,813 of record CM018692.1, read on the forward strand.
CGGTTACAAATACAAATGTTTTTGACTAGTTAACCACTTTATATACCTATATTTTATGATATACTTGTGTTTTCTTCTTTCTTTTTATTTGTATTTGTTAACAGACTTTAATCTCGTTTTCAATAAACTACTTTAGTGTATGGTTTATTTTCTCATTAGTCATGAAATTAATTAAAAATATATCATGAGTTACTGGATATAAGCAACTCATCAAAGGTAAAAACAAACAAGTACACATATTTTTTTTAATTTTCTTAGTACCACCAGAAGTATTCATAAGTTAAACAAATATTATAATCATAAAATTAAGGTTTAGGTGTTGTTTACTATCTTTGTCATATGTTGAGTGACATGCCACATTTGGTGAAAGGGGTACATGTATGACCACCCTAAGCAAAAGCAACACTTCAACTTCTATATTACGAAATGCCCACCAAACACAACATATTGTTTTTGTTATTAACATATTTTTAATCTATTTATTAACAATTTAAATTTTCTGAATTACGAGTTCCACGTGAATAGGAAGTCAAATGAATCCCTTTGTCGGCAAAAATAAAAATAAAAATGAAAATAAAACATGTTTTTAATTATAACCCTTCATATACTCATCTATAAATTAATAGATTATAAATGACGTAAGGACATAAATTTGTTATGGTGAGTAAATAAATAATATTCACCCGAGCTTTTAGATAAAAATAACAATATATTACTCCATATTTCTTTGTATCTTTAAAAAATAAAATTTAGACAAAATTACTTGAAAATGTTCTTCACGTTTGTAAAAATTGCAGGTTTTATCCTTTATTTTAAAGAATCATAAAATAATTCAATCTTTATGTAACCTTTATTGTAATAGATTACTCCTTTAATCTAACGTATATAAAGTATTTCGCTTAATTCCATGTATATGACCAATTTACCCTTGATAATTAAAAAATAAACTAAAATAAAAAAAGACCCATTTTATTTGTTGACAATATTTAACCGAAGAAGGCCAATGCGAAGTCGAGAATAAATTCGCTAAGGTGGTAATTTAATAAGATCATATATTCATATGGTATTAGGGTTGGTGGAAGAAACCATTGATGATATGTTTTGAGAGTTGTATTCATCATTGATGTTTCCATCACTGAAATAAAGAAATCATAACTGTGTTTTTTTTAACTGAATCAAAATTGCAAATATTTAAAAAAAAAAACATGAGGAGGAATTTGATATATGATTTCTAGTTAGACTGCGTGTTATCATTACTCACACAGGACTTAGACTACATTTCAAGTAGGTGACACATAGACCCTTTTTGTACCATTTTTGTGTCACGTTTTTTTTATCGGCAGAGGTTCTGTCGTGCTACGTTCAGTTATCTTGACAGTTGGTAACTAAGAACGATTCCTCGATCATCGACTGTGAGGTTGTACCCTCATGATGCGCGAGAACTCCGTGAAATAGGTAAACCCTCGCCCCCATTGGTTCAGAACCCGGGATTAAGCTAAAGATTCCTCCCATCACCTGGTATTCATTAAAGTGTCACCAGTGAGACTTGAACTCTGATCTTCAAGAATAAATGATCAAGCCTTAATCACTAGGCTAACTTTGCTGGATCACTTTGTGTCACCTACGTATGTTTTATCATCACTTGGGTTGGGGGTTGACCATATGATTATGTAATGATTACTTTTTATTTTATGTTTTCAATTTTATTAACCCCATTGTATTTTTAAGTTAAAAAATATAAATTTAAACAAAATAAGTGAAAAAAAGCATACTTTATATATTTCAAACAAGGTTGCAAAAGTCGCTAAGCGCTCTCAGGTCGGAACAGCTCCTTGGAGCGAGTAATCGAGGAGTACTCGGCCTAGGCAGGGAGTACTCGGGAAATATTCGGCAGTACTCGGGAAGCACTTGGTCTCGAAACAACTCCTTGGAGCGAGTACTTGGTGAGTGTTCGACCTTGGAGGCCGACTTTTGCAACCATGATTTCAAACAAAAAAAATTAAACAAGTTACATATAAAATTAATATGTCAAACTGAAAACCTAAAAATAAACATTATTTAACTATTTTCATCTTGATTTTTCTGAACATATTCAACCAAATCTCCTTTAAGTACGTTATGTGTTTCTCTACTTCGGATCTCGACACGTATTGTAAATCTTTCATTTTGAGTAACTTTTGCAACAAAAACATCGATATCTTCATAATTTTGGTAAATAAATTTTCTTTGTACTCCAAAATCATGTTATGCAAAATAAAGAGTTCCTTGAACTTTACTTTTCTATCAAATTCTACATGGATTAGACACCCAAAGTCATTTCTTTTTAAGTACACTGAATGCCCGTTTGACATCCTTTCGCACCGTCTCTTGAGCTTTTTTAAAGTAATTTCGTTTTCCATTGTCTTCATTCGGACATGTAAAAGATTTGACGAATGTAACATATTCGTGGTAGACCATCGGCAAGATAATACACATACTTGTAGTATTGTTTCCTTGCGTTATTTATTTTTCATGCACTATATCTATAATTAATTTATTTAAATGCATAAGAACGTGTTATCCCAAGATATTGACACAAAAAATAATACACCATTAAATAAAAAAAAAACTTTTTATTCATAATAGTTAAACAGACATATAGATGAGTTCTAAACATTAAATCATATAGTGTAACTATCTTGAACACTTTTAACATCTGACATTTTAATTTCCTGTGACTTTACATCCCTCTAGAGATCTAGTCTGTAGATTACGTATCTTATTGTTTCAGCAATATTGATAGGAACATTTTTCATCTAATGAAACATCTGCTACTTTTTGCATAAGCAAGTAATATCAAGTAAACTTGATATTCAGCTTGCTCGCATATATTATAGCCTTGTTGATGCACGGGATCTTTTAACAGTAGGGAATAACCCACGGACATTTTCATTTCCAATTCCAACAACTAGTGTCGTGTTATCATTGATCATTATTACGCCTCTTTCAGGCCGATAGTCCATAAAGGCGATAAGATCTGAACATGTGTGAATGGTTGCTTCTATCATCAGGAACCATCTTTGATAAGCAATTACATGTGTCCTTCGAGATAAACCCAAAATGGCCCCAATAACCGCATCTCTATGTATTCTGTATGTGACAATTGCATTCGAGAATTACGTCATCAATGACGTGAGCACATTTGGTCGTGCTTGAAATTCACGTTGATTTAGCAATTGTAATTATTACAAGTTGATAGTATGCGAGAAATGGTGAACATAGGTGAAAACCATGCGCGAAATGGAGTTACTGATTGTCCGGAATTGCGAAACGAAGAAAAATCCAAAAATTTGAGAAATTGGGTGCCAAGCGGTACGCCTAGCGTCAGACCTCCGAGCTAGGCGGTACACCTGGAGTCCACAAAATATATGAAATATTGGGGAATCCGCGCACTACGCCCCGGGCCAAGCAGCCAAGCGGGGCGGTGCGCCTGGCATGTATTGAGGTGGCACTGTGGCAGATGGATCAAAACTCAGTTTTTCACGCAGAACATATCCATTTCGTTCTTTCTCGCTTCTGCTCGACTTCCAAACTCATAAAAACATGTTTTTAGCATCCAAACTTCACTTTGAAGGTTTCTAAACATCCCGATCGCGCTAGGAAACGTTTCTGCAAGTCCTGATCGTTGTTCTACACTCAGAAATCCGTCTGATTAGGTAACGGTTTGTTTTAAAATTCTAGCTTGATAATGGTTGATTAGATCTTGATTTTGAAGGTAATTATATAGTTAGGGTTGTTGATTATTGCCTAGATGATGGCTATGATTGATTATAAACGAAGAACTCGATATGTTAACGGGTAAATCCTTGTTTTGATCCGTTGTAATGCCCGGTTTGCATGAAATCATAACTATGATTATAATGGTTCAAACCATTTGATTGTGACAATGTAGGTGATTAGTTTGATTAATCTTTGAAATGCAAAGTTAAATCCAAGTGTTTCAAACTAATCATAATCATTAACATACTCATTGGAATGATTATCTGATGTTTATGATAACAGTCAGATTAGTATGTTAAACATGGTTATTAAACCTATTCTAATGCTACATTGTGATATTTCATGATTTTTGGGTAATCAATAACAATGATTGATCATTTCTAAGCCATTAATCTGTCTAGAAACTGTCTTAGCATTATAATCAACAACATTAACTATTTGGTTAATCCGAGATTATTCTGATTAATCAAGGGTGTCATCAACCTTGTATTAGGAACCTGAATCAGTATATGTTCCTACATTATCAGACATTGTATGATATGACACTAAAATAATTAATTAAAAACCTAATATCGGTTTAATGACTTTCAAGGCAATGTCTTTGACATTGTACGTTCAGAAAGATCTAATCAGTAAGTTAAAATATAAATAACTAATTTAACATAAATAAATGCATAATCATCCTATTATTATCAGTTTGTGTGATATTCTGCTACCAGTGAGATATCAGGTGAGTTTCGTACAACCCCTTTTCTTTTTAATGTTTTACAAACACCGGGTATCATTGTGGAACTTTTCAGAACTATATGATATGTGTCACTGTTATCTATGTGATTTCATGTGATTTGTTGAGAACTTATGGATTTCATGGGATTTTGCCTGTAGAACAGAACTCTATCACAAAACTTGAAAGTCCTCATTCCTGAATTGTATCTAGTGAACCCATGTGAGGCCGAACATAAAACAATGATAGTACTATCGGCCGACAACCCATTTGCCGGGAGCTTGCAACTCCCCTTGGTGTAAATGTTTGTTATCTGTTTACAGAACTTCTTAATGTAGTGATAGACATTAAGACAATGAGGCACTAAGATATGTACCGATGGGTAGTATCTTTATAGAACGAGAACGGAGTAGTCCGAAAGGAACTAGATACGGGTCCCATGGTTATCTAGAACTGAACATTTTGAGAGCTTGCATATCATATTATATTGTTGAACTTGAACTTTACGATCTCACCAGCTTTGTGCTGATCTTTTAAACTTAAAACTTTTGCAGGAAGACAGTGACCACCGGGTGAGAATGCACTTCATACTCTTGTAATTAAATAAATCAGATAATGTAATAAACTTAGTTATATATTGTGATGTTGGTTGTGATTACGAAATTCTTGTAATATATTTACTTTAAATTAATCTGTGTGTTGTGATACCGGATAAAGTAAGTCACGCCTCATTTTTGAGACATCACCATTATGCTTCCGCAACCTTTTCAGAACGACGAATGGCATCATCTCATGTGACGAGAGGTAGGGGTGTGACACTGTAAGGTACTCCCTCAGTGGAACTTCATACAATTATATTCTTTTGTGCTTGTTCATCTTGAAACCCTGAATTAAATAGCCACAAATCTGTCCAAAACGATTACATAGATCGTGTCTAACCTTCACATTAGATAATTTAAACGTGCTTACATAAAACAATTATTGTTTATAACATAAACCAATCATTTTTAAACAAAATCATTTCAAAAAATTATTGTTTACATAAATCATGACTAACACACACGTTAAAAAAATATCTACTTAAAACATTTTCAACCAAAAGCATTTCTATCACATATGTTTGAGTTTTGAAGTATTACATTTTAAATTTAAACAAGTAAAATATTTAACTTCACAAATCAAAATATAGGAAGAAAAAAAACAGTTAAAACATAAACAAAAAATTAAGAAATTTTTTATTCAACTTTATTCTAATTATTAGAGTTGTTCAAGTTATTCGGATTTATCCGAACCCAGAACATTAATTCGTATAGATTCGGATCATGTCGGGTTTGTAATAGATGTATGAAAAAAGTCAAATAATCCGATTTATTAAAAACCAAATAATCCGTAATCTGAAAAGACAAACACCCTTATCATAAATTACATATAATTGTTACATTTGGTTTTCAGGTTACAATTAAAGACAAGGGTAAGTTCACATGCATTAATAATCTTAGAAAAATAGATTGTTAATGTCGTCGTGCGTGCCATGCCTTGCCAATCTATTTGGCAAATTGTGTTGACTGTTGCATGGAACTCAGTCTGCGGAAGCACGTGTTACATAAAATTAGAGATATGGTGCCTACTTCTATACCCATAACTCTACTTTGCCTATATGTTTATAAAATAAAATAAATAATTAATTCGTTTGAACTGTTTCTCCAACAGATCAGATAAGGGTTCATATACCTATATTTGTTTAATCTGAGTGGCCTATTTATGATTATACATATACATATATAGCGACACAAACGTCTGAAGTGCACAAACCAATGAGATGCCACACATCACTTGTACACTTCACCTTTCTTCTTTTTTTTTCGGTAATTAAAAGAAGGCTTATAAACCGAAACCGAAATTCAGATACTAGGTAAACTAACTTGAACACTAATAAACCTAAAAAATTTTCGCCTCTTATGAAAAAATTTTCAGGGTCCGCCACTGCTGGAGGTGAATTATCTAGTTCGTCCAAATGATATAAACTGCCTCAAATGCTTCCATTTTAGACGGTTTACCTAGTTTGTTGAGACAATTTAGTATTTTTTTGGGCGGCTCTTAAACCGTCTCAAAAGTTAAATTATAAGAAAACTAAAAAAAAGTATGACACATTAGCTTCCACTTTCCTAGCATATAAATTGCACGTATATAATACAATTCAATAAAAAATGTTATAAATTCATTCAAACAAGTTCGTATCAGTTTATAAACCAAGCCAAAGCCACCAATTTACAAACCTGGTTTACAGATATTCATAATCAATATATTCAAAAACAAGTTTTGCATAAACATATTTTACTTTTAAAATCCTTATAGTTTGCTATCAAATTCTTAATATTCTTGAAGTTTTTCAATCACACTTTTATTTTATCTCAATTTGAACCCAAAACTATACAACAATATTTTATCTAAGTTCAAGGTGTTACTCAAGGATTTATATGATTTGGTTAAGAAGACATACGTTAATGAATGCAACTAGTAATTTCTTTATTTCTCTCTCTTATTCGAGATGAAATGACAAGTATAAGATGGATATAAATATAGATTACAATTAGGGTTTGTGACTTAGTCACCAAGAAACATAACATGGGCCCAAAGGCCTCCACCAAACCAAACAATCTACCACTTTGAGACTTTAGACATTCATTAAAGTTTCATCTCCTATGAACATATATACCACTTGTTATCAACATCAACACTCTTGGCTGCAAACGACCTTTTCATCAGATAACCTAAAGGCCCGTTGAAATTACTCGAGCTCTAACACATCAGTCATTGTGACGTTCGTCATAATCCAAAATTTTGACTTTGACTAAAACCATGAAGTTACTAGACTTTGACTTCATCAGTTTTAACCCAGTCATTGTGACATCTGTCATAATTCCAAAGTTTAACTTTGACTAAAAACATGTTATACTTGATATTACAATAGTACTGACATAAAAAATCGAGTTATTAAAATCTTCGAGTTCACTAACTTTTTAATTGGAATTTGAGCGTGTTTTTCATGTTATACTCAATGAGATGATAAGGATGATTTATTGTATGGATTACTATTTGATGTTTACAAGTTATTTTTCAAGTGTTTGAGACATTTATGTTTGGGTTGTATTTTGCTCATGTATATATGTTTCTTGTTTTATGATTAATTATTTGTGTATAGAATATAAGACATTTACCAATGTTATATACATACCTAGACAACGTATTAAACGTATGTCATGGCGTATTTAATGAAGTAATAATAAATGTTTAATGTTTCTCTTAGACAAATATGTTGTGATTGATATACGATCAGTTAGACTCGTATGTTTCCGTCAACGATGGGGTGTGAGAGTAAGTGTATCCCTGACTCATTCCCATATGTTAACACACGTTTAACAAGGGAAAAATTGAAGTTTATTTTTTCTCGATCATCATGACAGGGAGCTCATAAACAAAAAGGGGATTTATTGAGTCTATTTTAACCTATGAGAAACACCAATGTTGGGTTCATTTTATTATTATTATTATTATTATTATTATTATTATTATTATTATTATTATTATTATTATTATTATTATTATTATTATTACATCATTTATTTTTAGACTATGTGTACTCATCAAGCTCCCATCACTCCATATAGGCGTCACATAATCAACCAACATCATCACCTCCTTATCACTCCGCATCATCATTACATGTGTTATCATCATCCTCATCGCTCTCCTATCATTCCACGTCATCATCACTTTTATTCAATATTTTATTATTTGATTTTATTTTTTTTAATTATAAATAAAAATAAAAAATGACATAATATTATTAAAAAAAATTAAAATTACAAAATAAAATTAAAAAAAATTACATAAACAAAAAAATAATAAAAAAAATTAATCATAAATCTTTTCATAATCCGCTCCTTCGTCTTCTCGGCCATTTCACGAGCTTGATCGGTTAAGTGAACGGTTGGAGTCCACAACAATTTCATATCATTGTTGTATTGTTTTTGCTCCTGTAAGTCGACAAATTTTTGTAACGACTTTGAGATGGTCCCCAACGTGTCTTTGTAATCGGTTGAAGACAAGGCTTGTGGTCATTTTCCCTTATTGCTTCGACCGGGCGGACGTTGAGGCACTACAAAAAAAAAGGCTTTCTAAAACTGAAAAATCAGTCTCAGATAATAATAAATCAGTATTTAATTGTCATCCGGGACTGATTTTGCCAGTCTTTAGTCAGTTACTGATGCTTAGTCCTAGATAGTAGTATACGTGACTAAAAATCAGTATCCATTTTGTGAAACAATCTACAACTAACATTCAGTTTGCATTACAAATAAATTTAGTCCTTATTATGTCATCTCATGGAATGTTATTTCAGTCTCAAATACGTTTCTTTTGCAACTAAAAATTAGTCTTTGATATTATGCTTTTAGTGAATGATAATTAGTCCTTAAAACATGTGTATTTTGTCTCAAATACGTTTCATTAGCTTTAAGTACTACGACAATTCAGTCCTTTTTAAGATAATCTGATGACTAATAATTAGTATCCGATGATAAAATTTAGTCTTTAATAATTTCTTTTTGGGACTAAATTATTAGTATCTAATAATTAAATTCAGTCTTTAATGTATTTCCTTTCAGGACTAAAAAACACTTTTATATGTCATAAAATTAGTCTTCTATATGATTTTTTAAAGACTAATAATCAGTCTTATAACAAATTTTTAAGTATCAAATATGTGCGTACATTTTAAATATATATATAACAAGCGATATCATAGCATTTAAGCTTTAAACTTTCAAATAATAAACAAACATACGAATGATAATGCCTAGCTGATCAATCTTAAACTTAAAGAAAAGTATTAGATCCATAAACTAAAAACTAAAAACTAAAAAAACAAGTTTTAACTAACAAACTAGATAGAATCATAGCTCTCACTGTTGTTGAGTTGTTCACTAGAACCATTAGCTTCATTATTCAGTGGTGCAGATACCAAGCTCTCAAAATCCGGAAACTTGGAACTCATAAACATTGAAATTTTTTCATATTTTTCATTGCTTTGTTTTAATTCCTCTTTGAGTGAATCAACTTGATTTCGAAGAGTTTCGGCCTCATTTGAAGGTGGTTGAGAAGACTGTGCTTCTGATGTCATCCAAAAATCTTTCTTTCTCAAAACTGGTCCCACTCCTACCTCCCATGCAGATTTTCTTGTTTTTTCCTTGGCGCACACACTTTTAATTGCCTCTTTCTCTAGCTCGTGTTGCATGGTAGTAGTTATAGTTGTTCCTTCAGAAATTAATTTAGCCACCGCCTCCTTTTTATGATTAAGAATTGTTTCCTAATAAAATAGAAGATACAAGAATAAAAAGTTAAAACTGAGTCAAGATTTGACAAAACTGTATGTATTCTAATACCACATGATTTTAACAAAGACAATAAGTGGACAATAAGTGACTTACATATTCAATACGAGCGTCTTCGTTTAGCCATCCTTGTTTTTTCGCATTAAAATGCAACTTGTGATAAACTTCTAATGGGCTAGGTGGCATTTGAGTCTCTTTATTTATCTGCAAATAACATAAATTAATATAGATGTATATTGCATTTAATAAATATATTTAAAAAAAAGTTGAATTTACATATGATGTTCCATAATCTAGATCTTATAACAAATATTCTAAAACCAATTATAGGAAGGTAATGTAATTTGCAAAATAAAATCATACATCTTTAAAGTATAAATTTCAAAACTAACCAAGTGAAATTTATGATTGCTTATTGATCGAGAGCCTCCTCTACTTGTAACAACTTGTTTTCCTCGATTAGCTTCCATTTTATCATTATATTTCTAAAAAAATAAAAAGTAAATTGCATGTTAGAACCCAATAAATAATAAAAAAAATTATGAAAAATATGACTTAATTATTCAGGGAAACATGTCATAACTAATCAAGATTGTAAGCATACAACTATTTAAGGATTGTTGATCAACGCATGAACAATATGGGTGAATTTAGATTTTTTAAGTTTTTATAAACTAGTTTCAAGCATCGATGATACTTACCCGAGTTTTTTCTAACTCCCAATAATCGCATAATAGATTCCAATCTTCTTGGCTCCGACAACCAGGCTTCATTTTTGATCTTGCCAACTGTGGATCAGTTTTTCCTCCATTTTTTTTCCAGTACGCACTCAAAGTACCTCGTGTGCGTTTCCATTGGGCATGTAGACGAGCATTTACATGTTCCATAAAAACCCTATCTGTTCGCAATAAATTGAATCTTCCCTACATTGAATATGTATGTTAATAAATAAAATAATAATGTACATCTCAATAGTTTTTCAATAATTAGATGTAAAAATATATACACCTTACCTGTAGTCTTTCATACAATAGATTTTTAACATCTTCGGGTATAGAGTCCCATGTATGAAAGTTCATTGGACAATAATTTCGAATTATAATCCCACACTCAGTTGCAAATTGTGTAGCAGAATTCCCAACAAATCCTTTTGTATCACTTGATAGTGTTAAAGAAATTTTAGCTCCAGTGGGTAAATTATCCAAGGTCTTTGTAGCACTAACATTAAGACTTGGACCACGCCTCTTTGGTGGATCAGTTGCTGGTTGATCTGCTGGTTGATCTGCATAGGATGCTATTATCATGGATATATTAAACAAATAACAAATTAGAAAAATAGCCATCATAAGTATCATGCCTACACGTTTTACATAAAGTTGGTGGTGTAAGTGCAGTATGTAAAGTGCATACAAACATGAAACATAAAGGTTTACATAAAGGTTTATTACTATGTTACTGCAGTTTTAAGTATGTATTTTTTTGCTGCACAGTTTTAAGTATGCAGTTGTTACTGCAGTTTATTCAACATATATTTAGTTATTTGCTGCATTTTTTTGAACATATAATTACTGCAGGCTTTTTTGGTTGTATAGGAATTTGAAACATTTGATATGAATAATTCAACTTTAAAGAAAAAAAAAGTGAACTTGAGATGTATTTAGATAAGCAAAGGATTGATTTATCTTAGAATATACAAGTTCTTGATTTTTGGAAAGCACACGCGCATTGTTATCCAAATTCAGGTTGGGTTGAACCCACAACCCGCCAACCCGACCCATTCAGCACCCATTGAGGATGTCATAAAATAACATAACAAAGATGCAAGTTTTGCCATCACAAATATTTAACAATCAATGCACTTATTATTAAACATTAGGGAGATAATATGAGCAGAATCTGATGATGTCATTAAGTAAGATAATTAATCTTAAACAAAAATTAAGAAACCTACCAATTGCTTCATTGTCGGTTAAACAACGGTTGCGTTTACGTCTCGGATGTGGTATTACCTCGGAAGCGCTTTCGTTAACAGCTGACTGAATTCTAGGCTGTCTAGAATCTTGTTCATTAGACCTTCTTGTTGTTACACCAGTAACCATCATAACAAACATTAAGATCCACATTGCACTACATAAAAGTTAATAACATTAGTTGATAGAACACTTAATATATTAAATACATAATTAGGTGATTTAATTAGAAGGTCAAAACAAGTTTGAATTACAGTTCATTAATAACTATGTCTGGCAAAATGGGCGAGTTGGGCCAGGTTGGGTAACGGGTAAGAATGGGTTCGGGCCAGGATGGGTGCGGATTAGAACGGGTTTTAAGCAAAATCAGTTCGGGTCTAAATGAATTGTTCTATAAAAACATCAATTTGGTTACCCATTTTTACCCGCATTGTGTTTAAGTGCTACCCATCTCAACCATTCAATATTTTGATGTTACTCATTTTAACCCATTATACTACAATTGTTTACCCAAACCAACTTATTTCTTTTGGTATGGGTAAAAATTGTCACCTCTATTAATAACCAAAGCTGCTCCATTATCAACAATAATTTAATAGAAAGATTATAAATTTGTTAGCCTTAAAATGCTTAAATTAATATTTAGAGGGCTGTTAGTGCATACCAAGATTGACCTTTTATGTGTGGTCATAATAACACTTATGCATGTACCTGTGAATAATAAAACTATACATCTATAGCAACTATAATTCACTGTAAATACCAATTATGGGGATAGTTTTCGACAAGTTTATGCAACTATATTTATAATAGTTATAATCATAAGTTTATCTTTTAAGAAGTTATCACATTCATCTATTAAAATACTTTACTTTATAGGAAATTATGAAGGTGACCAAGTTGAAAAAAAAAACGGCTATTTAGTTTAACATAATAGAAAATTTATATTTAACTGTTATCCTTAATCTGGAAACATTACTCACATAAAGCCCAAAATGTCTAACACCAGCAGGGGCATAATGCATTTGTATAATTCGGTTTAACTACTTGGGAATTAAAGAAATCGTCAAAAACACTTTTCTGGTCAAGAAAAATTTGGCTCTATAAAAACTTGTAGTAGAAAGATCAAAAAAGAAGTTTGAGAACAAAAAAAATAGCCAACAGTTGAAGGTTCAGTTGCAAGTCCGAATTCAGAAGCTGCAGTTTCTAGTTAACCAAACTACGGTCATATATAGTAGGGGATCAACTTCAACATCAGGACGGATATTAATTTGAACATATTGCAAGTAACTACATCCACTAAATAAAAAAATTAAACACCAATAATGAAACACGTTGTTTATCGACCAGCACTTAACAACAAGCCAGCAACAAATTATGAACGAAAAATATTAACAATAGCTTATCATCTTACACACTTGTATTTAAAACCAACCTTCCAAAAAAATCAAACATAAAAAGTCGAAAAAAGAAAACAAAAACATAAGAAACGATTAAATACATCTAGTAATAGTTTATTAAGTTAAAAATCATCATCATCTGACTCCACATTTTCGATCTCATCAGTTGACTTGTCAGTTTGTGAATCATCTAAATCTAACTCTAATTCTTCCATGCTACGATCAGAATCATCTATCTCTTCGTCTATTAAATCATCTAGATCCTCACAAGATTGCTGAACATCAACGTTTTCGACAATTTCTTCTGCAACATCTTCACGATGAAGGTTGACATCTTCTAATAAATATTCTTTATTCTTGTCTTCCGGAATATCCCATAAGTGTCTGTGGACAATTGTTTCAATGATTTTCCATTGTGAATTTGGTTTAAGAGGATCACTTATATAAAATACTTGTTTGGCATGGTTTGCAAAAACAAACGGATCTTCTTTATAAGCATGTCGGGATGTGTCAATACTTATGAAATTCGGTTCAAATATCACATGCTTTCTTCGACGATCAGTGTCAAACCATATGCATTTGAATAAGATAACACGATGTCCTCTTATGAATGACAATTCAATGACTTCTTCAAGGTATCCATAATAATCATCTTCAACGCCATCATGAACACCCGGGACTGTAAGTCCACAATTTTGTGTTTGCCTACCATCATCTCTTGACTTAATTAGAAATTTAACTCCGTTGACTATATATCCCTTGTGTAGCGTAACTCGATTATCAGGAAGACAAGACAATGCATACAACTCCTCATTAACTTGACATGGATTTTGCTTATAAATATCTCCAATCTATTATTAATTTTAAACATAGTAATTTGTGATTAGAAAGTGATATAATAGCACAATAACAGTAAGTATTAAAAAGTGTGATTATTACCCGTTTTGAAAACCAATCCGGGAATTTAGACTCATGAATCTGGTGAATATTTGATGATGCACTATGTTGCCTTTGTATCACTTGCAAGTGTTCTCTGCCAAGTGTAGATAAACTATAAATTTATTGTGATATGACACTTGGTAGTAATTGACAAAGGCTAAAAAAAATTTACTTACTCCAAGTAGGTCTGCACCTCTTGACAATTATTAAAGATAAACCACAATGCTCTCTTCATAAGAATGCTAGGAAGGACAGAAGTTTCTTTCTTTCCAATACCTCGGCCATTCACTTTAAAAATATCAAGTGCAAAGTTTCTAGAATTGCCAGATAAGTTTTCATCATTTCTGTAACGTTTCTGAAATTTTGATTCAACACCTCGTAAATAATGTGAACAAAATGTAATTGCTTCTTCAACAACATAACCTTCTGCGATTGAGCCTTCAGGTCTAGCTTTGTTTCTAACATATCTTTTTAAATGACCAAGGTATCTTTCAATCGGATACATCCACCTTGATTGTACAGGTCCTCCTAAAATTGCTTCTTGAGGAAGATGAACACACAAGTGCACCATAATTGTGAAAAATGACGGGGGAAATATCCGTTCAAGTTTGCATAAAATCATAACTATCTCTTCTTGCAACGTTTCCAATTCTCTCACATATAACGTGGATGCAGTAAGTTTCTTAAAAAATTGAGATAACTCTACTAACGCATCACGAATTTGCTTTGTAAAAAATGGACGAATTGCAATAGGAATTATGCGTTGAAGTAATACGTGGCAATCATGTGATTTAAGACCATAAACCTTGCCTTGCTCAACAATTACATTTTTAGCCAAATTTCCTGCATACCCATCTGGAAAACGTACCAACTTTAGTAGATTGCAAAATTGTTTCCTCTCTTCTCGAGTTAAAACATACAAAGCATGTGGTTTAAGCAAACGATCGTTCTTTCTCAACAAGTGAAGCTCCTTACGTATGTTCATATCTTCCAAATCTAGTCGAGCTTTGTCGGTATCTTTTGTCTTTCCTTCCATGTTTAAGATTGTTCCTAATATGTTGTCACACACATTTTTTTCAACATGCATCACATCAATATTGTGACGAATTAACAACTTAGGCCAATATGGGAGTTCAAAGAAGATGCTTTTCTTTGACCAATTTAAATCATGTGGGCTCCTTTTTCTTTTTTTCCCTCCATGTGCATGGTGTTTACCATATTGATATTGAGTAAGATGTTCCAATTGGCGTAAGCAATCATCTCCGTTGACGCATTTAGGTGCAATCCTAATCTCTCTTTTTCCGTTAAAATCTCGTGCTTTCCGCCAAGGATGATCGAGAGGAAGAAATCGCCTATGACCCACATATGCTATTTTATCTCGTATATGTATACTGCAAGGATCTTCATTGCAAGCTGGACATGCCTTGTAGCCACTCGTGATCCATCCAGACAAGTAACCATACGCTGGAAAATCATTTATAGTCCAAAGAAGTGCGGCACGCATGTTGAATGTTTGTTTTGATTCACAATCATACGTTTCAACACCCTTCTCCCATAAAAGTTTCAGTTCATCTACCAGCGGACGTAGGAATACATCAATATCCTTTCCTGGTGAATCTCTTCCTGGAATCAATAATGTCAGCATAAACGAAACATCAACTAAAGACTTCCATGGAGGCATATTGTATGGTATAAGCACAACTGGCCACATACTATATGAGAGACTCATTGCTCCAAAAGGATTGAAACCATCACTCGCAAGTCCCAAGCGAACATTTCTAGGATCATTTGCAAAATCAGGAAACATTTTATCGAATTGTTTCCATGCTTTTCCGTCTGCTGGATGCCTAAGAACCCCCTCTTCATTAGTTCTATGGCGATCATGCCAATGCATTTCCTTAGCAGTGTGCCTTGAGGCATATAATCGCTTAAGTCTACTTGTGATGGGAAAGTAACGTAAGATTTTTGACGGTTTCTTCTTCCCCTTACTATTTTCATCGTAACGATTTGTGCCACAAACCGGACAAATTGTTAATTGTGCATTTTCTTTCCAAAACAATGCACAATCATGTTTACATGCATGGATAGATTCGTAACCTAGTCCAAGAGTACGCAAATACTTTTTAGCCTCGTAGTGGTTCTTCGGCAAGTTTGCGTCCTTGAAGGCTCGACTAAGTAAATTCAAAATCATATCCATTGACATGTTTGTCATTTTGCATGTTACCTTTATGTTCATCAACTCTAGTAAAAACCCTAAAACTGAAAATTCATCACATCCTGAGTATAAAGGCTTCTCCATATCAACAAATAACTTCTCAACATTTGGGTTATTGTGTCGTCCAGAAAAATCAGCATCATTAGCATCATCCCTAAAGTCTTCACCTTCTGTTTCATTGCCCATATGAAAAGCATCATCAAGTAAATCATTGACCCCATCATTTGATTCGTTTTCACTTTCTTCACATTCATTGTTTGTTTCATCTGTTTCATAACCCGGTAGATGTTCACCATGATGTATCCATACATTGTAGGATGATTCAAAACCATTATGTATGATATGATCACTAACAACTTTGGGTACATGTTTTCTTGCATTCACACATTTTTTACATGGACAATGTATACGACCCTCACTATCAATGTATGCTTCACCCCTTTCTCCAAAAGCGATCGCTCCTTTAATGAACTTAGGATCAACCTTATTAGTGATTTTAGTCCAACTCTTATCCAAAGTCATTGCAAAATTCTAGTTAACTACACATATTTTGAGAAATCGTCACATTAATACACATATTCTAAAACATTATGTATAGCCATTCAAAAACCATTATTGCTATGCCAATATTATTAAAACAAGTAGATATATCAAGGTTCAAGTCTATAATTGCAAGGAAAAAAAATACAAGTGTTATGTTTATTAAGAATTTGTTCTTAATTTCAAATAACATGTTCAGTCCTTTTCCCAATAAAAGGTGTGTGTGGCTTTCTGAATAAAAGTGTTCTAGTTAAACTTTGTAAAGTTTCTTATGATGTAAGCTTATATGTATCTTTACATCACGTAAATAAACCAATTATCCATTAACAAAAACACAAGTCAAAAAGTCATCAACTCAATACACGAACCTAGGCAAGCATGAAAGTGTAAACATAGAAGCAACATAATCGAACAACCTGCTAAAACGCATCAGTTGAGCAAACAAAATTGGAGAAATTAACCTAAAACAATAGCAAAGTAATCAACCTATTTGTAAATGTTTGAGTAAAATCGATACCTTAATCTGCAAATACAAAGTCTGATCAGTTGATTGAGTTTGCCCTAAACTTCTTCGTAGAGCAGCAACGAGTTCAAGTGTGCAAAGAAGAGAGTCACCACAGAGGGTTTCGAGGCTTTCGATTAACTGAAGCAAGGTAGGGTATGAATCGCTCCAATGGAACGTGGATGTAGAGGGGATCGTCATCCCGATTTCTCTGGTGGTTTGTTGCGTGCGAGAGCAGATCGAGAGCAAATGCAAATTATTAAGTTTGTAATTAAAAAAATATGAACATAATTATAATTGCCGACTACGTTAATCGAAAGCCTACCTTATCCCCAACTTAAAATAAATAAATATATCAACTTAATTAAATTACACATCTAATAATTACTCAAAGTCTCAATATAAATTAATATATTTAATTAAATTTATTCATATGTTTTTATTTTTTTACATATATCTTAAATTTACAATTTTGTTATTTTAAAATATTTAACAAATATTTTGTTTCATATTATACATCTAATATATTTAATAACGAGTTGGGTAAAATAAAATACTAGCATTTAATTTTTTAACATTTGATGTTTTCTTTTTTTTTTTAGGCAAACATATATACCCTTACTATTAACTCCCAAAATCCAAGTATATTGATGTCTTGATATTTGAATCCTGCATTATTTAATGAAACATATACTCGGTGAATCATTAGGCTAAATTAAAGGCCCTTTGGTAAGTTCTTTAGGTAGCTAATAAAATAAACTTATTACATAAAGAGTAAATATTGTAATATGACTATTATTATTGTTACTATTATTATTACCTTGTGTGACTATCATCTTGTTATATTTTACCAAACCCAATGATATCACTTGTTTTAACCAATACTAACAAATATTAATTAATCTTAGTTACCCTTAAGACCTAATTGTTCTTGATAAATTGCCAATGTTTACAATAATTAACTATGAGCAACCCTTGTTATGATTTATAATGGTTGACCACAATCAGTGCCCAATATTATGAATAATATGTAGAGGAAGAATACCCTCCAACATATTTGCCTATTTTTTATTCTAGAGGGGAGCATATTTGAGTATGAAACTCAGTAGCGAATAATATACCTTTAAAAATGTAATATATCACAAACATATTTGTTGTGATTTTTTCAGATCGATAATGTCTTAAGAAAGTTGTGCATGTCTATCTATCATTGAAATTTGTTGCAAATAAATACATTCCAAATATTATCAATAAGTAACCTATTAGTCCTATATATTACACATATGAGACTAAGAATGTGTAAGAAGATTAGTCCCCAACATATTAATATAACTATCTCTAATAATTTAATTTATAGTTATGTCAATCTTTTAAAAATATTAAGAACTAAAATTCCGTCCTTAATATGTTATACCTAAATTAGAGACACACGATTAGGTGCAAAAGCAATTTTGTAAATTTTTTATTTCACATGAAAGAGATTAAATACTGAATTTTAGTATTCAAAAGAGTTTCCCACCAAAAAGTCCATGTGGCGCAAATATATTTGCTACTAAAAATTATTGTCTAATAAAGTGTTAACGTATTAGCGACTGTTTATTAGTCACTAGTATTCTTTATGTAGAAATTACTCTGTAATATTATTACTAACTAACATATCAGTCTTAAATATTACATATCTGAGACTAATATACCGGTCCATAATAATTTAATCTCTAATACTTTCCTTCTTTAAAATATTAAGAACTGATATTCAATCCCTAGTATGTTATACAAATATTAGAGACATAATTAAAGTCTCAAATACATTTGCACAATTTTTTTTATTATATATGGATTTTATTTGAGACTGAAATTTAGTAGTAAAAAAAATTTCCATCCTAAAAAACTATATGGCAGGCCCATATTTACTACTGAAATTTAGTCTCTACTACGTCAGCGACTGATAATCAGTCCCGATTTTTTTTTCACATATAAATCACTCTCAAAAAAGTTTTAGCAGCAAAAAAATTAGTCTTAGATATTATGTATTTGATACTGATTTTTCAGTCCTTGATAATATAATCTCTAATCTTTTTTGTCTTTAAAATATTAAGAACTAATATTCAGTCCTAAATATCTTCCTGATGTATCAGAGACAGGATGTTAGTCCCGACTGCATTTTCGTAATTTTTAATTACATGGGTGAAATATTTGAGACCGAAATTTAGTTGTCAAAATTTTTTCCCTCCAAAAATTTATATGACACAAACATATTTAGTATTGAAATTTAGTCTCTAATAAAATTTCACAATATCAGCAACTGAATATCAGTCCCTATTATTTTTGCACGGAAATCAGTGTTAAATATTATCAGTAACTGAAAATTCAGTCTTAAATAGTACATATTTGGGACTGATGTATTAGTCTCCAATAAATCAGTCGCTAATGGTCCTTTTTTTTGTAGTGAGGAGAGAGTAGGGGCATGTCCATCTCGACTTCTGTCACACCCCCAATTTTCAACTAACGGAATCATACCGTTTGGGACGTGACAAACCAGGATCTCAGATCATTAGACATAACGAAGACCTCTATATGATTTTTAAACATACTTTGGTCTAAAATGTAATATCAAAGTTCTAACGTTGCGGAAGCGTTTTCAAAATAATAACAAACATAACGGTTTGAAAAACTGTAAATTACAAATCAAAGTCTTAAATATTCAAGTTCAAAACAACGGTAATGTAAAGCATGCATGAGACTCGATCTCCTAGTCCCTGCTTGTCTGTTCTTGTACCTTAGCGTCCTGAGAAAACATGTAAATCAAGTCAACACAAAGGTTGGTGCATACACAGGTTTGTATAATCACAATTGTTTGAACAACAGTTTGAAATGTAAATGTTGCAGATAACATGATCACACATTGCATAGTCATGATAGCTAGTCATTTGTACTATTTACATATGTAACATCAGTGCCGGAACCGTCACCGAAACAGTGATCTCTACAATACATGAACAGTAAATCAGGTACATATTTCAGTTATCAATTTCATGTCATTTTCACTACATGTTATCAAATCACAGTTCAGATTCAATTCAGAAAACAAAGTTCAGAACAATGGTTTTTGAGTCAGATAATTATTTGACAATACAGAACCATCATGTGATTATTTGTTTAGGATTTATTATGTATAAACGTATGTGAGGCTTTAAAGAACAAAACACATGAATATCGTTACGTGAATGCTAAACTGACGGGTTATTCGTATAGGTGAGGATCTGTACGAATATATCAGAAAGTTTAATGTTCTGAATGATATTCTATAATAAGAAAACAATATTGAAAAGTATAGTTATTGTCGTGTTCGGCCGGGTGACGATTCGAACGAATACGCGCGACAACCGTACGATTCAATTTAAACGGTTAATTAAATATTTTAATTTAAATAACCAGAAGATATTAGTTAATTTATTAGGAATCACAACCTAAAATAATTAAATGATTTCTAATTTTACAAACCGTGTCGTTTCGTAGCTAAAACTACGCGAAACGACTATTTACGCGAAACCAAACGGGACCGAGCAAGCAGGTATTTTTTTCCCACAATTAATGAGGACATTAAATGCCTCAACCACCACCACCCTTTCCTCTTTCCCTCTCATTCACGTCCAAACCCTTTCTCTCTCTAAAAGGTTTTCTCTCAACTTCTCTCTACAAGATCGTGGTCATCTCGTGTCGGATCCAAGCTTATTTGTTGTCAAAACGATCATCACACTACAAGGATTAAGGAAGTACAAGAATTTCACGAGGTTACCCACTGATTTTAAGGTAAAGATTTGATTATGTTCGGTTTTAGAAGGTGTGTCACGAAACCTTTTTGTTTGATGATTCTAACCGGCCAAAACATTCACTAAACACATAGACACACGCGTAGGAGTAGTTAGATGGTTGTTGCAACAGGTTTAACTTCGTATGATGGAGATGAGGCTGCGGAAATGGCTACAGGTTCGTGGCCAACAGTGGCCGAACCCTCACTAGAATATCAGCCGAACCTTTTGAGTAACGGCCGAACCTTGTTTCAGGTACCACGAACCCTGGACACCGAACCCTGCAACCTGACTCACGAACCTGTCCATCAGATCGACCTGCAGCGAACCTGTGTAGCCACCTGCACCGAACCCTGACACGAACCATCTCATTCTTAGCCGGACTATGGCTGCCGAACCCTGGATAAAACCCTAGAACCACGAACCCTTCTACTTTAGCGAACCCAGGATAGTTACGAACCTAAGAATCACAGCCGAACCTTAGTTTGTGAACAAACCTTTAGGCGAACTGTCATTAGTTGCCGAACCCTATGCTTAACCTTATGGGGGCCGTGAACCCAGGACATGTTTTCAGCCGAGCCTTGAAGGTTTGCCTGGTTGTTTATTCCCGAACCCTAGTCACGAACCACATAGGTTTGTTCAAGACGAAGTTGGGCCGAACCTTTCCTTTTAGTCAATAGGTTCGCTGGTTTGGATTACATGAAACTTAGTTATTAACGTAGGTGGGGATTTAAAGGTGTGAAATGCATGGAGAGTTACATGCGAATACATATATGAGAGGAAACCATGGGTGTGCATGCATGGGGTTAAGTTCCACGTGGGTTGCATGGGAATAACATAGAATGTGGATAAGTGATGTTTGAATCTTGTGAGTCTAAATGACTTAAAAAGGGACAATCAAAGACTACCAATGGACTTAAGTGGATCCAATGGGTTGTAGTTGAGTCCATCACATGTCCGACATTATAGAATTCAAGTAATGAGATTTCATTAAAAGAAGTTGGTAAGTCAATTGTGAATCAAAGGTACTTAATTGGGCCAAAGTGGGCCCAATAGGGTTTAATTAAGTCCAATATACATTAAGTAATGATGTTTTAACTAAAATGAAGGTGTTATAAATTATAAAAGTTAATAATTTCTAAAATCTTGTTTAATTGGAAGTGTCAACGATAAATGTTATTGGTTCCTTTTAGTTAATAAGTTAATTGTAATGTTTTGGTTTAAAGATTTGTTGTGGTTGAAATTATTGGGAATTTGATTCTAAAAAGACAATATAATTGTCTGGGTTTTAACAGAAAACAAAGGAGACTCTGCCCAAATTTTTGTAAAAATTTAAATTACAAGTGTTGTAACTAAATCTGGGAATTTGGAATCTAAAAGGGTAACTAAGATAGGTTAGATTCTAGATACACATAGTACTAAGACACTTAGTTGCACACACAACAAGACCCAACCTTAGGCACAACGACTATTACACGTACTTATGATATTCAAATTCTTATAAAATAACTCAGGAATTGAAGATACTTAACCTACAAACAAGAGAGCGTATTCTGTGATAGTACATTAGACATCAACACAGGTGAGTTCATTGCCCCTTTTCTAACATTTTGTTTTAAAACGCGAGGCTGAGAAGCATGCGTAAACTGTTATTTAAATTGCTTACTTAAATGCTTTTAAATTTATATGTTTTACATATATAAATGTTATCCTAAACCATGTCTAGGAGAAATTTTATGCAGGTTTACTAACTGATTTACTTATAAATTAAGTGAATCATCGGGTTAAACTAAACATTTCAACAAATCAAAACATTCCAAACAAATCAAACAAGACATTTTGACAAAACAAGTGTGTGAGTTCAAGGAATCAAACGAAACATTTTGACGAATCAAATGGGTGATTTCAATGAATCAAACGAAACATTTTGACGAAACAAGTGTAGGATTTCAACGAATCAAACGAAACAATCTTTGCAAAGACAATATTCAATGTTCTACAAATCAAGTGTTTGTTGAACAATGAATCAAGTGTACAATTGATCAATGAATCTAGTATTCTATGATCAACGAATCAAGTACATCTTGTAACAGAATCAGACGAATCAATAAATCATTTTCAAAGGGAAAGCCTGGGAAATATCAGAGATAACATATGCCAAAACAGACGAAACAAAAACCCTACATTTCAAGAAGTCCTAGCTAGACCGTTTGAATTGTAGGTCGTATGTTTGAGGATGTTTACAGAATCCCTAACTACTAAGTACCTAGATTGACAGACTAGTCTACTCGAGTTTGACCAAGGTCCCAATCATTAGGACTTAGATTTTATTAAATGGTTATTTATTTATTTAATTAAGCATTTATAACTGTTATACAATTACTGTGGTTGATCATATTGTGTGATGAACTTATGAAATCAATATGGATTTCAAATGGTTGTAAATACAGGGACAATAAACAAAAGAACTTATGGGATTGTGTTAAGGGTAAAAGTGCTTAATTATCATTAACAGCAGTGTCATATGCTTATTAGTATGTGGTGGGATGTTGGCTAGGGCTTGTCCCTTACATATGCCCTATATATAAGCATACCGATGTGGATATTACATGTGGTGTTAATGAGGTTAGGGTCTTTACCAAAGGAGGTTTTCAAATCATTTTCAATTACTAAATTATATGAACTCACCAACCATGTGTTGACTTTTATTTTTGCATGACTTCTCAGGTGACGAACAGGTCAATTAAGAAGTCATTTCTTTCGGACTAGGACTTCAGATAGAAGACTTAGTATTTTGGACCTGCATACTTTTGAAGACATCATTATACAATTTATTTTGTGTATCTTGTGTAAATACAAGATAGAAATCTATGATGTTGATGATAGATTTACATTGTTAAATTATAAACAATACTGATGTAATTTAACTTTATAATTCTATTATATTTAGCATTTCTCATTTATATCATGTGCAATGTAAACAATCTGATCACTTTCGATTATCACTCACGATATCACGCCCCGAGAACCTTCCGCCCGTCGGGGAAACCCGATCCTACCCCGCCGGCTCGGGGTGTGACAACATAAGTGATTGACACCGAAGCTGACTGTTGCATGCTATTGCATGTTTTGCCTTTCCACTATTGTCTAACACAAACAATAGTAATGTTGAATTGGCTAGTTAAACACTTGCATAGATCCCATCTACCAAGTGAGGTTTGTCAAACCCAATAGATCTATCTTCAACTACCACGCTTCGCACTACGGCAAACTAAACGGTTCGAAATGTAAGGACTTTGACTGTTATGTTCGCACTTATAGTAAACAGCTAACTCATGCAAGTGATATGTATCTAAAATGTTTGTTGCACATGTTTTCTTCCCCAAAACAGTTAAAATAAGAAAAGGGGCCGTGTACGCACCTTTGATTGTGAGTAGAATGATCAAACACACGTGCAGTCGCGTAGATAATCCTCTACGAAAGAATCTGTGTTTAAACAATAACGTGGTGTTATTCGGAATACCGTTTTGTGTTTGAACTCACATACGTGTCAACACACATATGTTAGATTGTTAGAATTGTGCATACGTAAGTACGCGTGACTTTGTTTTCGGTTGTTTAAACTGTATAAGTATATACGATTCTTTTAAACACGCGTAATTATACCCAATCGTGATTTCATGTCAAAAATATACATTTTATTGTTTCATTATATTTGGAATTCAATTCTGGTTCCAACGCAATTGGAACGGATCAAATCGGAGTTAAAACGAGGCAGATATGATAAAATTACTAAAAATGGTTTAAATTCCAAAAACCAGTAAAGGCCGGGTTCGAACCCGCGACCTCTACCTCCTAACACACCCTCCTTACCATCTCATCTGCGCCCAATTTCATTAACAGAATCCATTTCAAATGGTTTTAATCAATAAGGGTCGGGTTCCCCTTTGTTTTACTAAACCGAACCAATCTTGGTTCCAATTGGGCCCGATTCGAACTCAATTAAGCTTAAAACTATAGGGCTTTGTTTCTATCGATCCAAACGAGTTCATGGGTAGTTTTAATTTGACATTTTGTTAACGAAACCCGATCCATATTGGTTTAGATAGGTTCGAACTCGAACCTTATTAATTCCAATTCAATTTAATGAAATTCGATAATTTCAGGTCTTAGATTCATAGGGTTTTTATTAACCTAGGAATTTAGAATCTGTTAGCATGGTTTAATTTGATTCTTAACTTCATTTGGATCGAAAGCCCTAAACCATTTTGTATCAAGAACCCTAAAAACCAAAATCATTCAATTCTTCGTTTTTATGTGAAATTGATATGGGGTTATCATTCAAACATGAATTTCGAAACTTTCTAAAACTAAAGGAACCACTGAATTTGATTTTTGAATCCATTTAAATCAAAACCCCCAATTTGTCTTAACCAAAGAACCCTAGAAACTTGAACTCATCAAATTCGATGTAATTGAATGTAATCACGATAGGGTTAATGAAAATCGGAGGTTTCTGAAACTGAGGATAACAATTGATTTGGTTTTCGAACTTGTTTAAGTAAAAACGCCCATATCGGTTTTTCATAGGAACCCTAGAACTCGTTTTTAATCAATTCGTTATTGTTTCATGAAATTGACTTATGGGTCTTGTTAGTCGGTGGGTTATGAAACTACTAGTACTATTTGATTTTACTTTTAAACCCATCACGATCGAACCCCCGATAATCGTTTTTAAGATGAACCCTAGAAATCAACGTCATGGAATTCGATGTTTATTCTCGAATTAACCATAGGGGTTAGCTTAGTCGGCCATTTTAGGTGGTTTAGGAGTGCACACTTACTTGTTTGATAGAGATCAAATATAAGCTTCAATTTCGGCCAAGCTTCGATCCAAGTCTTCTTCCCGTAGTCTATTACTTCGAATTGTTGAATGTATAAGAACCTAATAGTGCCGACTAGAGTATAGGAATGCTCAATTTGTGATGTTTCAGTCGATTGATGAGGGTTCTATCGACACAAGTAGCGGTTTCGGCTTTTCATTAACCTTTGAGTTCAATTCGACAAATTAATGGACTAATAACGTTTGATAATCATTAGTAACCATCAATAGAATGATTAAGAGTAATTAATTTCGGTTTTTACTTGAAAGAAGTGTGAAATTCGAATTTCAATTGATATTTAGGCCGAATTTTGACTTTTAAAGTCAAAATTTTTGTATTTTAACTTAATTACAACTAAATCATTGTAATTGTGATGTTTATAACTTGCTTTGTTCAATTTTAACCCTTGTAGTTTGTTTTCATGTGATTTCGTGTCATTTTTGTTAATTTTTTGTTAACAGGGTTAACCCGAAAAGTCGGATTGTCACATCATCCCCTTGTTGAAGGAATTTTCGTCCCGAAAATTGTTAAATGTTGGAAGTAGTTAGGAAACTACTTGTGAGTTCAGATTGTGCGTGTTAGTGTGATGTCTGATCATTCTGTGAGCTTGTGTGTACTCACACACAAAACCCAATGTTTGCAACATCACAACTAAGTGTGATCGTTCTATGTAACTGTTTGCGTGTACACTAGTTAGTACACCTAACTGTGACTGTTTGTGTTTGATCATACTGTGCTATGTAACCTTGCACATAAGTGTTTGCAACTGTTTGTACTATGTAACCTCGCACATAGCAAAATGTGTGTAACTAATCATGTTTGTACTACCATAACATGTAACATATGAAATGTAGCACATAAAATGTAATGTAGCACATAGTTTGTAACAAAACCAATTGTATAAAGTGTTTGTGCTTACAGTTTGAAATCTGAAATGCTGATGTGTGAAGCATCACGTCATCCCATTGTTGAAGGAAATTTCGTCCCGAAATTTAACGTGTCTTCACAGTGTTTGCAGTTGTTGTTTTGAACAGATGAGGATACTTCTTCATCATTTGATCTTCCCTTTCCCATGTGAATTCAGGGCCACGTTTTGAATTCCACCGAACCTTGACTATTGGAATTTTGCTATGTTTGAGCTGTTTAACCTCTCGGTCCATGATTTCAGCTGGTTCTTCAATAAACCGTAACTGTTCGTCCACTTGTATTTCTTCCAGAGGTACAATGAATGTCTCATCAGAAAGACATTTCTTTAAATTTGAAACGTGAAACACATCATGAACTCCGCTGAGTTCATCCGGTAATTGTAGTTGATACGCAACCGGACCAATTCTTTTCAGAATCTCAAAAGGTCCTACGTAACGTGGGCTAAGTTTCCCGCGCTTACCGAATCGTATCACGCCTTTCCAAGGTGATACCTTTAGAAGAACTCGGTCTCCTACTTGAAATTCAAATGGTTTACGACACTTGTCAGTATAACTCTTTTGTCGATCCCGGGCCGCTGCCATACGGTTCCGGATTTGAACTATCTTCTCTATCGTTTAGTGCACTAGTTCAGGACCTGTAATCTGACTGTCACCAATTTCAGCCCAGCAAACTGGTGAACGACACTTACGACCATACAAAGCTTCAAACGGTACTGCCTGAATACTTGTATGATAACTGTTGTTGTAAGAGAATTCCACTAACGGTAAGTGGTTTTCCCAGCTGTCACCAAAGTCAATTACACACGCTCGTAACATGTCCTCGAGCGTTTGAATTGTACGTTCACTCGGACCGTCGGTTTGCGGATGATAAGCAGTACTCATGTCTAAACGAGTTCCCAAGGACTTATGGAGTGATTTCCAAAAGTTTGAAGTGAATCGGGCATCCCGATCTGATATGATGGAAATTGGCACGCCATGCCGCGCTACCACTTCCTTGATGTAAATATGAGTTAGTTTCTCCATTTTGTCAGTTTCCTTAATGGCCAAGAAATGTGCAGATTTCGTTAATCGATCGACAATTACCCATATCGTATCACAACCAGTTGGTGTACGGGGTAACTTAGTAATGAAATCCATCGAAATCTGTTCCCATTTCCGCATAGGTATTTCTGGTTGTTGCAGTAAACCAGATGGTTTCTGATATTCAACCTTGACTTTCGAACAAGTCAAACATTTGCTAACGTACTTAGCAATATCAGCTTTCATGTGAGGCCACCAATACAGTGCCTTAAGTCATGATACATCTTGTCTGACCCCAGATGGACTGAATATCTAGACTTGTGCGCTTCATCCACCACGAGTTCCCTTAAACCACCTTATAAGGGTATCCAAAGTCGATTCATGAAACAACGCGTTCCATCAGGCATGACATCCAATTGTTTTTCCATGCCTCGCAAGGATTCCTGTTCCAAGTTATCCTTTTCTAAGACTGCAAGCTGAGCACTGCGTACCTTGTCTGGTAAGTCAGTATGTATCGTCATCATAAGTGCGCGGACCCGTCTTGTTGATGTTGTGTCTTTTCTGCTTAAAGCATCAGCTATCACATTAGCTTTTCCCGGATGATACTTGATTATGCATTCGTAGTCATTCAATAACTCGACCCATCGTCGCTGTCTCATATTGAGTTCCTTCTGATCAAAGATATGTTGCAAACTCTTATGATCAGTGTAAATGGTACACTTGGTTCCATATAAATAATGCCTCCAAGTCTTCAAAGCAAAAACCACTGCTCCTAACTCCAAATCGTGAGTAGTGTAATTCTTTTCGTGTGGTCTCAGTTGTCTTGAAGCATAAGCAATCACTTTATCACGTTGCATCAACACACATCCCAAACCCTGTGCAGATGCGTCACAATACACCACAAAGTCTTCTGTTCCTTCTGATAAGGACAGAATCGGTGCACTGCAAAGTTTCTGTTTCAGTAACTGGAATGCAGCTTCCTGTTTATCCGTCCAGTTATACTTCGTTCCCTTGTGCGTAAGAGCTGTAAGTGGTTGAGCGATCTTTGAGAAACCCTCAATGAATCGTCGGTAATAACCCGCCAAACCAAGGAATTGTCGTACCTCGGTAGGGGTCTTTGGTGCTTCCCAATTCTTAATCGCTTCAATTTTTGCTGGATCAACATGTATGCCTTTCTCATTGACTATATGACCCAAGAATTGAACTTCTCGCATCCAGAAGTCACATTTCGAGAACTTAGCATACAATTGTTCTTGTTTCAGTAATTCTAACAGCAATCGAAGATGTTCAGCATGCTCCTCCTCAGTCTGGGAATAGATGAGAATGTCATCAATGAAAACAATGACAAACATATCAAGATAAGGTTTGCAGACTCGATTCATGAGATCCATGAATACTGCTGGAGCGTTCGTCAACCCAAATGGCATGACCAAGAACTCATAAAGGCCATAGCGCGTCCTGAATGCTGTCTTCGGAATATCTTCTTCTTGACCTCTGAGTTGATGGTAACCCGACCTGAGATCAATCTTCGAGTAGTAACTCGAACCTTGCAACTGATCGAACAGATCGTCAATTCTAGGTAACGGATACCGGTTTTTTTTTTATGGTAACCTTGTTAAGTTCCCGGTAATCGATACACATACGGAAAGTCCCGTCCTTTTTCTTAACAAATAAGACTGGAGCTCCCCAAGGTGAAAAACTAGGTCGTATAAAGCCCTTATCCAAAAACTCTTGCAGTTGTGTAGATAACTCTTGCATCTCATATGGTGCAAGTCGATAAGGCGCCCTAGCTATCGGTGCTGCATCTGGTGTAAGGTCGATTCGGAATTCCACTTGTCTGATAGGTGGTAATCCCGGTAAGTCTTCTGGAAATACTTCAGGAAATTCACAAACTACTGGAATGTCTTCAATCTTCTTCTCAGCTACCGGCTTTTCAATTATAAGTGCTATAACTATTGTATGACCTTTACGCAGACATTTGTGTGCTTTCATACAAGATATGAGACGCAGTGGCGTACTGCTCTTCTCACCTTGTACATACAATGTCTCTCCATGCGAAAGAGGTATACGAACGATCTTTTCATGGCATACTATTTCAGCCTGGTGTTTGGACAACCAGTCCATGCCAATAACTACATCAAAACTGCCTAAGGTAATAGGCATAAGGTCAATTTCCAGTGTTTGACCCATCAAGTCAAGCATACATCCCTTAAGGATTTGTTAAACTACAATTAACTTGCCATCATCTAGTTCTACAGTGTATGGGTTTTCTAAGGCAGTGGGACTAACATTTAGCAACTTAGAAAATGTACCGAATACAAAACTCCGTTCTGCACCAGTGTCAAATAGCATAGAGGCATAGTGATTATTCAAGAGAAACGTACCCGTAACAATGTTGGGATCCTCCCGTGACTGTCGTCCTCCAATCACAAACGCCCTGCCCCTAGCACCATTGTTGTTGTTATTGTTGTTGTTATTGGTGCCGTTGCCGTTGCCGTTGCCATTTGCATCATTAGTCCCGCCTTTCTTGAGTTGTGGGCAATCCTTTTTGAAATTCTCCGGCTTACCGCACTCAAAGCACCCCTTCTGAGTGTTGTTCTGGTTGTTGTTCTGATTGTTGGAGTTGTTTTGTATTTCCCCACGGCAATCCTTAGCTGCATGACCCGCTTTGCCACACCTTTGGCACTTATACTTATCACACTGACTCCCAACATGAGGGAATCCACACTTGTTGCACTTTGGGTTTTTACCATTATACCCCCTGATGATGATGACTGCTGACCACTGTTCAAATTATGATAAGACTTGTTTGAATCTTGTTTGCGGTTCTGCTGAAACGGTTGTTGGCTGAAATTCTTGGAATTGCTGCTTTCCCACTTCCTCTTGTGGTCTCCCACCTTAGTAGCTGCTGTTTGTTTAGGCAGAGTTCCTTGTAGCACTGCCTGATCAGTCAGTTGGTGCGCCAACCGAACAGCTTGTTGAATGGTGGTGGGATTCGCAGAAGTGACCAACCCTTGAATCTAAGGCACTAATCCCCCGATGTATCTCTCAATCCACTTGCTCGGTGGATTAGCCATGTGTGGTAGGAGTCTGGCTAATTCGTGTGATCGAGTAGTGTACTCCTCAATGTTAGACCCCTCCATCTTAAGATGCCAGTACTCATCTTCCAGCTTTTGTATTTCACTGCGAGGGCAGTACTCCTCTTGCAGTAAAGTCTTGAACCCATTCCAAGTTAGAGCATTGGCATCACCCAATCCCAGAGTTTGAACATTAGAGTTCCACCAAGTCAATGCTGGACCTTCCAAAGTTCCCGTGGCATACTTAACTTTATTCTCATCAGGACAGTTACACATCTCAAACACTGATTCCGCCTTTTCAATCCATCGTAGGAGTCCAAAGGCCCCTTCCGATCCTTGGAAGTTGTGTGGCTTGCAGTCCAAGAACATCTTGAACGTGCATACCTGTGGGTTCACCAATCCCCCTGCTGGACCATGTGGTCCTGTCGTGTGTGTCTGGGTGTAGTTCGCGATAGCCTCCGCGACCCTGTTGTTAATCAGCTCATTGAGCTCGGCAACTGTCATATGTATGTTCTCGCCGACCATTATCTTCACATTTACAAATATACGTAATGAAATTACATAATCACCATTCATGCATATGCAAACACAACAATCAATCATTGCTATCAAAACACTAATTCTCATAAAGATAATTTCTTTTCATTAATTGTAGGTAATCAACTAAAAATGATATTTTATTTGTGATGAGTACATCCCACTCATATAGGTTTATTAACTGAAAAATAAATAACATAAAAAAATATCTAAACTCCACCATTTGGTGGTGCAACACTGGGAGATGAATCAGCCTGCTCTGGTGAACCACCCCTACACCGTGATCATACTGTATATGTTCGGTAACAAGTGTCAATGCTTGCTCAGCCAAATCCCCAACTATGTTGGTTCCATCTATAGCCGCATTAGATAGTGCAATGGCCTCTTCGGCCCTTGCCTCTGTGACACCCCGTAATTTCCAGGTCAGCAACTTATTTATTCAAATGTTTAATTAAATTCTTTATGTACACGTGGCACTAGAATCAGATTAATTTAGTGTGACACGTGGCACGACAGTACAAACACTGACACACACAAGATAATTCGTGGAATTATCGGCAAACAGTACACACGTGTCAAAACACACGAACGTTGGTGAACGTCAAGCACATTGTGTAGCACAACATTCGAAACCTCACGAAACACTCACACATGGAACTAGGAAGTTCAAACAAGGCCAAACAATAGTTCGGAAGCGTGAAAACGGTGACGAACAGATCAAATCCATCAAAAAGGGCTTATTGGGCTCTCTGGGAGCCCACCGCGGTACGCGGTGGCCCAACAAGAAGCAGTGCCGCGATACGCGACAAACATCGCGGGGGTTTGACCTCCGGAATCCGTCGCGGTACGCGGAGATAATTTGAAAGCCTCATCGCGGTACGCGACAGCGCCCAGTCGACAAAATCTTTATAAAACCAAGACAATGATGGCTAGTCTATCTATTTCACTCATATCTTCGGCAGAGCACGCAACCATTCGACCATCTTCAACCTCCAGACCCCTGTAGCAGCCATTGGAAGCCATTGAAGGCCCTTTTGAAGCTCAAGAACCTTGAGGAAGAACTTCTAGACCATCACCCTTCATTTCCACCTTCTTGTTCTCGATCAAACCCACGAACCAGGAGGTGTAGGAGCTGTTCATCATCATCTCAGAACTTCTTGGAGCCTTAGAAGGTAGTTCTCATTGCTAAACTTTGCTTTTCACACCATTACACACACATGCATGTGTAAATCCCACATGCAAGCACCCATGGCTCACATGCACGAATTTCCCTTTGTTTTAATCTGGGTTTGTTGATATCTCAGTGTATTATGATGATCTAAAGTGATTAGATGATGTTTTATGATGATCTAAAATGATGGGTATAGGCCATTGTACTTAAAATGATGATATGAGATGATATTGATGCATGCATGCATGATCCATAATGTTAGGATGATTTTATGTATATAGAAATGTTCAAAGATGATATTGATGATGATTTACATGATTAGATTTGGTTAAAATGGCCAAAAGGGATGATTGTTGGTAACCTTTCTATTAATAGAAACTTTATCTTGTTAAAATGGTGTTATGGATGGAATGGTGGACATGCATGTATGTAGAATTGTTATTAGGTTGATAATATGGTGATTTGATTAGTTAGAAAGTGGTTTTGATAATGTTAATAGTCATACTTGTCATTGTTACTATTTTTAGTAACTTTATTTGTTGAAATAATGTTAAGTGATGATTTGGTTATATTGGTATGTTTAAAGTGATGCTAGATGGATTATTATGATGGTTGATGATGAGAAAATAGGATTAGAAATGTTAAAATGATTGTTTTCATGAAAAACCATAAAGTTACTATATTTAGTAACTTTATTTTTACAAAAACCGATTTGTCAACATGTTGAATGATTTGGACACGCTAAATGACTTATTATGTTATGTTATGATGATTAGATGCTAAGTTAGATGGTTTCCGATGTCTCGTATGCTATAAATGGAAACTTTCCATTTTAGGAAACTTTTATGTGCTAACATGTTATAAACGACTTATGTGAACCCGTATGATGATGTGCTATGTGTTAACATGATCACGTAGGACTAATGAGCATGCTAGAACTCTAAAACCGATATGCTTTGTGAACTTTCCAAAAATGGAAACTTACTATAAATAGTAAGTTGTCCATAGACGTGACTTGCGCGTTTTGCACACGACGAGCACTTACACGATTGCTACATGATTCACAACCGTCACACGGTTCACCAACGGGTCGTTGACTTGACACGGTCAACTTTGGTCAAACACGGTCAAACACGGTCAATGTGGACCAACACGAGCAAACACGGTCATTGTGGACCGACACGGACAAACATGAACAACCAAGGGTTGTTGGACACAAACACGAGTACTAACACAAACACTAGCACGGTCACATACACGAACTCACGTACGGTATACGATATAGGTTGCCGGTGACTGACGTGCTACTTGACGATTCAGGAGCTTACGCTTATATACATTCATATCACTAAGGTGAGTTTACGGCCCCTCTTTACTCTTTTTCAAACGCTTTTAAATAGGGGGAGAATACTAGTTAAATCGAGTCAAACATTTATTACCGTACAAACATATTTGGTGTATGCTGGTTTATTGGACAAACATTAAGTGTTGAACTCGTAACAAGCCCTCACAAAGTCTTACCGTTAATGTACGAACAACGTGGTAGATTTGGATGGATCCATTAGGGAATGACTAACCCCACGGGGCACTATGTTGACTGGATGTCATAACCCGTGCAAATTCTGACCTAACTTGCTATGTATACGAGACATAGCGGAGGCAAGGACAAACTAGTCTAGTTCGGTAGTGACGCACTGACACTTTGGGCCTAGGGCTCGGTACTAACATTGATAAACAGCATGACACACTTTTAATACTATATGTATATCAAAACCTGTGAACTCACCAACCATTGTGTTGACACTTTTTCTAACTTGTATTCTCAGGTAACTAGCGCGGCTAGCATGAGGACAGGAATGCACAAATTAAGGGACGAGCATTAGGGACTTACATGCATTCTGTCGTTTTGAAAACACTTTACTTTCATTTTGTTAAACAATGTTGTGTTAAACTATTTACATTTCCGCTGCATTTTGTCAAACATTTGATATTCCGCTGCAATATGACATGATAACTTTTATTCCGCTGCAAACTATTTTATGAGTGTATG
This sequence comes from Mikania micrantha, assembly GCA_009363875.1. Lineage (NCBI taxonomy): Eukaryota > Viridiplantae > Streptophyta > Magnoliopsida > Asterales > Asteraceae > Mikania > Mikania micrantha. Next base: position 36,167,728 of record CM018692.1, read on the forward strand.
TGTCAAACTTGGATTTGTAAACGCATATAGAGGTGTTCTATATGACCTTGAGCTGTGATTCTGGACACGTCACATCCACGTGGACATACGCCACGAGTGGGAATTTGGGGGTGTGACAGACTGGTATCAGAGCCTTGGTTATAGAGAACTAGGTTTGCATGTAGTAAACTTAGACTATAGCCATTGCTTAACTTTAGACACAACACTAGTTTCACACGACATATTAAGTGCATAGTTTAACAATATGCTTTGCGATTTTATCGGATACTTACGAGCACACCTGTGGAACCCTTAGCGGGTGTTCATATCCAACTACGCTTGAGAACTGTGCGAAGGGATTTGTGAAAGGACGAGCACAGGACGGAATGGAACTCTTCAATGTTCTAAGGAAGACTACACTAGCACGATCTAACTCGAATCGAACGCTTTTCACAATCCCTATTCTGGTGCGTAAACCCAGTCACCTGACGTACACTTGCGGACTGGAACCCTAGTGACAGCACTCCGAATATGAACCTCGAGCGCTACTGTGATCACTAGCTTCGGAATGAAGGAACTAGAATGACTGTGTAAGATAAATTGACGATTTTGGTGGCCAACATAATCGTGAATTTATAGGTACATATGAGTTCTGGTAAATTCAGATGGTAAGCTACAATCATCAGGGAAATTAGGTAGCACACCGCTGCTAGTACAGACCTGAGCTCCGCTACTTACACCGAGCAGTTTATTTCTCTATCGTATTTAGTATTGTTAGAACCTACATGAGCGAGCTAAGCTCATACACATCACTTTGGTAATAGTGATCTTATGAAATCTATTACTGTACTTTTGAAGAAACTGGTAATTTTTCCCTCTGCACATGCTAACACCCTACTGTCTCTAACGATAGGTAATACAATGTCTATTGTATATAGATATTACGAAAGGCTGGTCAAGGAAAGTATGTGCGTACAGACAACCAGGCAATCAGTTCTGCGGCTATCGAAGCTATGGTAGAACAACGGGTTAGAAAAGCCATTGCGGATCACGAGACGGCACGCCTGAACAGTGAAACAAGAAACGTGACTCACAACAACAACTCGGAAGGATGTTCATTCAGAACCTTCACTAACTACAACCCTCATGTATTCAAGGGATCGGAAGAAGTGGTAGGACTGCTCCAATGGATTAAGAAGGTTGAGTCAACTTTCTGCTTGAGCGGGTGTTCTGAAAAGAATAAAGTAAAATTTGCTACCGGGACTTTTGAAGGACAGGCACTCACTTGGTGGAATTCGCACATCCAGACACTAAGTCTAGAGACTGCTAACTCAATCCCATGGGAAAACTTCGTCAAGATGTTGAAGAAAGAATACTGCCCTCAAAACGAAATCAAACAACTGGAGGGATTCTGGATTCACAAAATGGAGGGATCCGAGATTGAACAATACACTGCTCGATTCCACAAGATGTGTAGACTGTATCCAGAAATGGTGACCCCAGAATACAAAAAGATTGAACAATACATCAAGGGATTACCTGAACAGATCCAAGGCTTGGTTACCACGGAAGACCCCACACTCATTCAACCCACTATTTGTTTGGCTCATTGTCTGACTGACCAAGCGATAGCACTGGGTAAGCTACCCAAGAGGGGTAAACACCTGAAGCCCCAAGGGGCCAAGTGGAAGTGGGAGCCAATCAACAACAGGACCTTCTCACCACAACAATCAACCCAACGGTTTCCCGCACCAACAAAAGTCTTTACTACCACTCAATTTGATGTTCAAGGCAAGAAAGTATACCAAGGTAACTACCCCAAGTGCAACAAATGCTCATACCATCACTTTGGCCAATGCAATAGGATCAAGTGTACTAGATGTGGGAAAAATGGACATATTACAAGGGAGTGTCGTGCCAACCCGAGGCCAAACACAAGTAAAGTGACACCACAAAGGCGATGCTTCACCTGTGGCAAGCCTGGCCACATACGCCGAGGCTGCTCACGAAACAAGAAAGCAGGAGGCAACGCTGCAAGGAGTAAGGCATTCGTAGTTGAATCCGGAAAAGCTGAAGATGATCCCAACATCATAACCGGTACGTTCCTTTAAATATGCAAGTGTATTATTAGATACCCTAGCCGATAGGAGTTTTTGTATCTAGTGAATTTGGTAAATTGCTTAATGTTACCTCAACACCACTAGATTATAAGTATGCCATAAAGTTAGCCGACAGCAAGCTGATCGAAATGCAACACGTTTTCCGAGGATGCGTCACGGTATTGGCGGATCACGAACTCGAAATCGACTTGATGCCGGTGGCTCTCGGAAGCTTTGATGTAGTCGTTGGAATGGATTGGTTATCCGCTAACCAAGCCGAGATTGTATGCAACGAGAAGATCGTACGAGTGACGTTGCAAGACGGAGAACAACTTTCGATCCATGGAGAACAACGGAGAATACCATTGAACATTACGTCATGCATGAAGGCAAACAAGTACCTCCAAAAGGGATACACTGCAATACTAGCCCTCATCATGGAACAACCGAAGAAAGAAAGGAAGATTGAGGACATTGCAGTAGCCCGCGATTTTCCCGAGGATCTACCTGGACTGCCTCCAACACGACAAGTCGAATTCCAGATAGACCTCATACCAGGAGCAACACCAATTGCTAAAGCTCCATACCGACTCGCACCAACTGAGATGCAAGAACTGTCTAATCAGTTGCAGGAACTGTTAGACAAGGGGTTTATCAGACCGAGCTTCTCACCTTGGGGAGCACCGGTCTTATTTGTGAAGAAGAAAGACGGATCATTCCGTATGTGTATCGACTATAGAGAGCTGAACAAGGTGACGATCAAGAATCGGTACCCGTTACCGCGAATAGACGATCTGTTTGACCAGTTGCAAGGGTCAAGCTACCATTCGAAGATCGATTTAAGATCGGGTTACCATCAATTGAGGATACAGGAAAAATGATATTCCTAAGACTGCCTTTAGAACCCGATATGGACACTATGAATTCTTGGTTATGCCATTCGGACTAACCAACGCACCAGCGGTATTCATGGACCTCATGAATAGAGTGTGCAAACCTTATCTCGATAAATTCGTAATAGTGTTCATTGACGACATTCTGATTTATTCAAAGAATCGAGAAGAACATGCTGAACATCTGAGACTAGTCTTGGAATTATTGAAGGAAGAACAACTGTACGCGAAGTTTTCAAAGTGCGACTTTTGGATTCGCGAAGTCCAATTTCTTGGACACGTGGTTAATAAGCAAGGGATACACGTAGACCCAGCCAAGATTGAAGCCATCAAGAACTGGGAAGCACCCAAAACTCCAACTGAGGTGCGACAATTCCTAGGTCTGGCCGGGTACTACCGAAGATTCATTGAAGGATTCTCAAATATTGCTCAATCACTGACATCCCTGACCCATAAAGACAAGAAGTTTGACTGGGGAGACAAACAGGAAACTGCCTTCAATTTGTTGAAGCAGAAACTATGTACTGCACCTATCCTATCCTTACCGGAAGGATGCGATGATTTCGTGGTTTATTGTGACGCCTCGAAACAAGGACTTGGTTGCGTATTGATGCAACGCGAGAAGGTGATAGCATAAGCTTCACGACAACTGAAGGTGCATGAGAAGAACTACACGACTCATGACCTTGAGTTGGGAGCCGTAGTATTTGCCTTGAAGCCCTGGCGACACTACTTGTATGGCACAAAATGCACTATATTTACCGACCATAAAACCCTACAACACATCTTCGACCAGAAGGAGCTAAATATGAGGCAACGAAGGTGGGTCGAACTCATCGGCGATTATGATTGCGCCATCAAGTACCATCCAGGCAAAGCAAACGTAGTGGCCGACGCGTTGAGCCGAAAGGAAACAACGAAACGTGTGCGTGCCCTACAACTCACGATCCATTCTGAACTGCCGAATCAAATTCGGATAGCACAACAGGAAGCTCTAAAAACTGAAAACCTCACTTTTGAAGCCATGCGTGGCATGGATAAGCAATTGAAGGCAAAAGACGACGGAGCTTACTATTTAATGGATCGAATTTAGATTCCACGCTACGGAGGATTGAGAGAAGTAGTGATGGACGAAGCTCACAAGAGCCGGTATTCCGTACATCCGGGCTCTGACAAAATGTATCACTACCTAAAGACAACCTTTTGGTGGCCGAACATGAAAGCCGAAATAGCAACTTACGTAAGTAAGTGTTTAACGTGCTCAAAAGTCAAAGTTGAGTATCAGAAGCCATCAGGGTTACTTCAACAACCGGAACTACCAATGTGGAAATGGGAGCAGATTTCCATGGACTTCATCACTAAACTGCCTAAAACGTCAAGTGGTTGCGATACCATCTGGGTTATCGTAGACCGACTAACGAAGTCTGCCCATTTTCTACCCATCAAGGAGACCGACAAGCTAGACAAACTCACCCGTATCTATCTGAAGGAAGTGGTTACTCGACATGGAGTGCCAATCTCGATCATATCTGACCGCGACAGTCGATTCACGTCGCAATTCTGGAAGTCTTTGCATAAGGCATTGGGCACGAGATTGGATATGAGTACCGCTTACCACCCGCAGACGGACGGGCAGGGTGAGCGAACCATACAGACACTAGAAGACATGCTCCGGGCATGTGTTATTGACTTTGGAAGTAGTTGGGAAACTCATCTACCATTAGTGGAATTTTCATACAATAACAGCTACCACACTAGCATCCAAGCTGCACCATTCGAGGCACTTTACGGACGTAAGTGTCGATCACCCATCTGCTGGGCGGAGGTTGGGGACAGCCAACTGACCGGTCCAGAGCTCGTGCACGAGACGACTGAGAAAATCGTGCAAATACGCAAGCGAATGGCAGCAGCTCGGGACAGACAGAAAAGTTATGCCAACAAACGACGCAAACCCTTAGAGTTCCAGGTGGGAGACAGGGTGTTACTCAAGGTCTCGCCCTCGAAGGGAGTCATTCGGTTTGGCAAACGGGGAAAGTTGAACCCTCGATACATTGGACCTTTTGAGATCACCAAACGAATAGGCCCTGTAGCCTACGAGCTAAACCTGCCAAACGAGCTGAGCAGCGTGCACAACGTGTTTCACATCTCGAATCTCAATAAGTGCCTATCCGATGAGACCCTTGTTATTCCTCTCGAGGAGATACAAATCGACGAACAATTGAACTTCGTTGAGGAACCAGTGGAGATTATGGACCGGGAAACCAAGAAGCTCAAACTTAGCAAGATTTCGATTGTGAAAGTGCGATGGAATTCGCGACGAGGACCGAAATTCACGTGAGAACGTGAAGACCAGATGAAACAAAGATACCCACACCTGTTCGCGGAACAGACCAACACTAACAACACAAGTTGAATTTTGGGACGAAATTCTTTCTAACATGGGGAGGATGTGACACCCCGTAATTTCCAGGTCAGCAACTTATTTATTCAAATGTTTAATTAAATGCTTTATGTACACGTGGCACTAGAATTAGATTAATTTAGTGTGACACGTGGCACGACAGTACAAACACTGACACACACAAGATAATTCGTGGAATTATCGGCAAACAGCACACACGTGTCAAAACACACGAACGTTGGTGAACGTCAAGCACATTGTGTAGCACAACATTCGAAACCTCACGAAACACTCACACATGGAACTAGGAAGTTCAAACAAGGCCAAACGATAGTTCGGAAGCGTGAAAACGGTGACGAACAGATCAAATCCATCAAAAAGGGCTTATTGGGCTCTCTGGGAGCCCACCGCGGTACGCGGTGGCCCAACAAGAAGCAGTGCCGCGATACGCGACAAACATCGCGGGGGTTTGACCTCCGGAATCCGCCGCGGTACGCGGAGATAATTTGAAAGCCTCATCGCGGTACGCGACAGCGCCCAGTCGACAAAATCTTTATAAAACCAAGACAATGATGGCTAGTCTATCTATTTCACTCATATCTTCGGCAGAGCACGCAACCATTCGACCATCTTCAACCTCCAGACCCCTGTAGCAGCCATTGGAAGCCATTGAAGGCCCTTTTGAAGCTCAAGAACCTTGAGGAAGAACTTCTAGACCATCACCCTTCATTTCCACCTTCTTGTTCTCGATCAAACCCACGAACCAGGAGGTGTAGGAGCTGTTCATCATCATCTCAGAACTTCTTGGAGCCTTAGAAGGTAGTTCTCATTGCTAAACTTTGCTTTTCACACCATTACACACACATGCATGTGTAAATCCCACATGCAAGCACCCATGGCTCACATGCACGAATTTCCCTTTGTTTTAATCTGGGTTTGTTGATATCTCAGTGTATTATGATGATCTAAAGTGATTAGATGATGTTTTATGATGATCTAAAATGATGGGTATAGGCCATTGTACTTAAAATGATGATATGAGATGATATTGATGCATGCATGCATGATCCATAATGTTAGGATGATTTTATGTATATAGAAATGTTCAAAGATGATATTGATGATGATTTACATGATTAGATTTGGTTAAAATGGCCAAAAGGGATGATTGTTGGTAACCTTTCTATTAATAGAAACTTTATCTTGTTAAAATGGTGTTATGGATGGAATGGTGGACATGCATGTATGTAGAATTGTTATTAGGTTGATAATATGGTGATTTGATTAGTTAGAAAGTGGTTTTGATAATGTTAATAGTCATACTTGTCATTGTTACTATTTTTAGTAACTTTATTTGTTGAAATAATGTTAAGTGATGATTTGGTTATATTGGTATGTTTAAAGTAATGCTAGATGGATTATTATGATGGTTGATGATGAGAAAATAGGATTAGAAATGTTAAAATGATTGTTTTCATGAAAAACCATAAAGTTACTATATTTAGTAACTTTATTTTTACAAAAACCGATTTGTCAACATGTTGAATGATTTGGACACGCTAAATGACTTATTATGTTATGTTATGATGATTAGATGCTAAGTTAGATGGTTTCCGATGTCTCGTATGCTATAAATGGAAACTTTCCATTTTAGGAAACTTTTATGTGCTAACATGTTATAAACGACTTATGTGAACCCGTATGATGATGTGCTATGTGTTAACATGATCACGTAGGACTAATGAGCATGCTAGAACTCTAAAACCGATATGCTTTGTGAACTTTCCAAAAATGGAAACTTACTATAAATAGTAAGTTGTCCATAGACGTGACTTGCGCGTTTTGCACACGACGAGCACTTACACGATTGCTACATGATTCACAACCGTCACACGGTTCACCAACGGGTCGTTGACTTGACACGGTCAACTTTGGTCAAACACGGTCAAACACGGTCAATGTGGACCAACACGAGCAAACACGGTCATTGTGGACCGACACGGACAAACATGAACAACCAAGGGTTGTTGGACACAAACACGAGTACTAACACAAACACTAGCACGGTCACATACACGAACTCACGTACGGTATACGATATAGGTTGCCGGTGACTGACGTGCTACTTGACGATTCAGGAGCTTACGCTTATATACATTCATATCACTAAGGTGAGTTTACGGCCCCTCTTTACTCTTTTTCAAACGCTTTTAAATAGGGGGAGAATACTAGTTAAATCGAGTCAAACATTTATTACCGTACAAACATATTTGGTGTATGCTGGTTTATTGGACAAACATTAAGTGTTGAACTCGTAACAAGCCCTCACAAAGTCTTACCGTTAATGTACGAACAACGTGGTAGATTTGGATGGATCCATTAGGGAATGACTAACCCCACGGGGCACTATGTTGACTGGATGTCATAACCCGTGCAAATTCTGACCTAACTTGCTATGTATACGAGACATAGCGGAGGCAAGGACAAACTAGTCTAGTTCGGTAGTGACGCACTGACACTTTGGGCCTAGGGCTCGGTACTAACATTGATAAACAGCATGACACACTTTTAATACTATATGTATATCAAAACCTGTGAACTCACCAACCATTGTGTTGACACTTTTTCTAACTTGTATTCTCAGGTAACTAGCGCGGCTAGCATGAGGACAGGAATGCACAAATTAAGGGACGAGCATTAGGGACTTACATGCATTCTGTCGTTTTGAAAACACTTTACTTTCATTTTGTTAAACAATGTTGTGTTAAACTATTTACATTTCCGCTGCATTTTGTCAAACATTTGATATTCCGCTGCAATATGACATGATAACTTTTATTCCACTGCAAACTATTTTATGAGTGTATGTGTCAAACTTGGATTTGTAAACGCATATAGAGGTGTTCTATATGACCTTGAGTTGTGATTCTGGACACGTCACATCCACGTGGACATACGCCACGAGTGGGAATTTGGGGGTGTGACAGCCTCGGCCATAGCCGCACGTAGTTCCGTCTCCTGTTGTCGTGCCTCGGCCATAGTTGCACGAAATTCAGCATCTTGCAGTCGGTCGGTGAGTTCAACAATAGCATTTCGCATCATTTCCACATCTTCCACCAGATTATCATGTAACTCGTCTGTACGAGTCAGCTCCTCCTTAAGACTCCTCCATTTCTCCATAATCTAGTTATTGCTTTCCAACAATCCTGTGATTGCCCCTGCTGCCTCGCGCATATTACGGACCTCTCGATCCATACGCGCCACGAATGCAGCAAACGCTTGCTCTAACGGATACCTTAGAGCTGGTAATGTCCAAATGCCTGTAGTAGAGGTAGTAGCGGGTGGTGGAGGCACTCTCTCCTCACGTACCCAGTTACGGATAAGATCAGGGAACCATTGCCAATAGTGGCTGCTCCCTCTGGGTCTAATGTGAATATCCTCACCATAGTGGATAGTATCATCCACTGGCTCCAGTTTCCTCTTCTTAGCTGCTTCAATTTCCACATGTGACTCTTCATCAAGAATACGCTTAGACGATGATGCCATATCTGTTACATAACACTTATGTAAATACTATGCTAAAAGCAGTTATGTAAACAAGAGTCTAATGTCTAACAGTTATAGTCTAGGTCTACTAATGCAAACCTAATTCGCTATAACCAATGTCTCTGATACCAATCTGTCACACCCCCAATTTTCAACTAACGGAATCATACCATTTGGGACGTGACAAACCAGGATCTCAGATCATTAGACATAACGAAGACCTCTATATGATTTTTAAACATACTTTGTTCTAAAATGTAATATCAAAGTTCTAACGTTGCGGAAGCGTTTTCAAAATAATAACAAACATAACGGTTTGAAAAACTGTAAATTACAAATCAAAGTCTTAAATATTCAAGTTCAAAACAACGGTAATGTAAAGCATGCATGAGACTCGTTCTCCTAGTCCCTGCTTGTCTGTTCTTGTACCTTAGCGTCCTGAGAAAACATGTAAATCAAGTCAACACAAAGGTTGGTGCATACACAGGTTTGTATAATCACAATTGTTTGAACAACAGTTTGAAATGTAAATGTTGCAGATAACATGATCACACATTGCATAGTCATGATAGCTAGTCATTTGTACTATTTACATAAGTGATTGACACCGAAGCTGACTGTTGCATGCTATTGCATGTTTTGCCTTTCCACTATTGTCTAACACAAACAATAGTAATGTTGAATTGGCTAGTTAAACACTTGCATAGATCCCATCTACCAAGTGAGTTTTGTCAAACCCAATAGATCTATCTTCAACTACCACGCTTTGTACTACGGCAAACTAAACGGTTCGAAATGTAAGGACTTTGAGTGTTATGTTCGCACTTATCGTAAACAGCTAACTCATGCAAGTGATATGTATCTAAAATGTTTGTTGCACATGTTTTCTTCCCCAAAACAGTTAAAATAAGAAAAGGGGCCGTGTACGCACCTTTGATTGTGAGTAGAATGATCAAACACACGTGCAGTCGCGTAGATAATCCTCTACGAAAGAATCTGTGTTTAAACAATAACGTGGTGTTATTCGGAATATCGTTTTGTGTTTGAACTCACATACGTGTCAACACACGTATGTTAGATTGTTAGAATTGTGCATACGTAAGTACGCGTGACTTTGTTTTCGGTTGTTTAAACCGTATAAGTATATACGATTCTTTTAAACACGCGTAATTATACCCAATCGTGATTTCATGTCAAAAATATACATTTTATTGTTTCATTAGATTCGGAATTCAATTCTGGTTCCAACGCAATTGGAACGGATCAAATCGGAGTTAAAACGAGCGAGATATGATAAAATTACTAAAAATGGTTTAAATTCCAAAAACCAGTAAAGGCCGGGTTCGAACCCGCGACCTCTACCTCCTAACACACCCTCCTTACCATCTCATCTGCGCCCAATTTCATTAACAGAATCCATTTCAAATGGTTTTAATCAATAAGGGTCGGGTTCCCCTTTGTTTTACTAAACCGAACCAATCTTGGTTCCAATTGGGCCCGATTCGAACTCAATTAAGCTTAAAACTATAGGGCTTTGTTTCTATGGTTCCAAATGAGTTCATAGGTAGTTTTAATTTGACATTTTGTTAACGAAACCCGATCCATATTGGTTTAGATAGGTTCGAACTCGAACCTTATCAATTCCAATTCAATTTAATGAAATTCGATAATTTCAGGTCTTAGATTCATAGGGTTTCTATTAACCTAGGAATTTAGAATCTGTTAGCATGGTTTAATTTGATTCTTAACTTCATTTGGATCGAAAGCCCTAAACCATTTTGTATCAAGAACCCTAAAAACCAAAATCATCCAATTCTTCGTTTTTATGTGAAATTGATATGGGGTTATCATTCAAACATGAATTTCGAAACTTTCTAAAACTAAAGGAACCATTGAATTTGATTTTTGAATCCATTTAAATCAAAACCCCCAATTTGTCATAACCAAAGAACCCTAGAAACTTGAACTCATCAAATTCGATGTAATTAAATGTAATCACCATAGGGTTAATGAAAATCGGAGGTTTATGAAACTGAGGATAACAATTGATTTGGTTTTCGAACTTGTTTAAGTAAAAACGCCCAAATCGGTTTTTCATAGGAACCTTAGAACTCGTTTTTAATCAATTCGTTATTGTTTCATGAAATTGACTTATGGGTCTTGTTAGTCGGTGGGTTATGAAACTACTAGTACTATTTGATTTTACTTTTAAACCCATCACGATCGAACCCCCGATAATCGTTTTTAAGATGAACCCTAGAAATCAACGTCATGGAATTCGATGTTTATTCTCGAATTAACCATAGGGGTTAGCTTAGTCGGCCATTTTAGGTGGTTTAGGAGTGCACACTTACTTGTTTTGATGTAGAATTGATAGAGATCGAATATAAGCTTCAATTTCGGCCAAGCTTCGATCCAAGTCTTCTTCCCGTAGTCTATTACTTCGAATTGTTGAATGTATAAGAACCTAATAGTGCCGACTAGAGTATAGGAATGCTCAATTTGTGATGTTTCAGTCGATTGATGAGGGTTCTATCGACACAAGTAGCGGTTTCGGCTTTTCATTAACCTTTGAGTTCAATTCGACGAATTAATGGACTAATAACGTTTGATAATCATTAGTAATCATCAATAGAATGATTAAGAGTAATTAATTTCGGTTTTTACTTGAAAGAAGTGTGAAATTCGAATTTCACTTGATATTTAGGCCGAATTTTGACTTTTAAAGTCAAAATTTTTGTATTTTAACTTAATTACAACTAAATCATTGTAATTGTGATGTTTATAACTTGCTTTGTTCAATTTTAACCCTTGTAGTTTGTTTTCATGTGATTTCGTGTCATTTTTGTTAATTTTTTGTTAACGGGGTTAACCCGAAAAGTCGGATTGTCACAACTTCCTCATCCGGATCGTTTAAGTTAAGGAAACACTGACCGGTGGAGTCAGATTGAGTGGTCCTGTATTTTCCGGACGAGGTCGTCGTCCATTTCGAAGTTTGTAACTTCGGTACGGGATGCCATTTTGTTGATTTTCTCATTACCTGACATGCCGCGATATGAGAAAATGGTCTGTTTTCTCTAGCATAGGTCATCAACGCCTCGTAATGATCGTTTCATCATTATCACAACTTTTTCGGTTGTTGTGCTGTTTAATCCATATAAATTTCGCGACTTTACGTTGTAAGTCATGTCATTTTCCGGAAATCATGTCATTCGTCCGGTGGGAGTCACGACTCATTGCTGAAAAAAACCGGGCTTTAACACGTTTCCAAAATTCCGTACTCGTTTGGTTATTACCAACGAACGGATCTTCAGAAACATTAATGTAGGCACGAGCTAGTGCACCTCCTCAACTTCCGACCATCGAGTAATGGTCGGTTTTGTTGTTTTTTCGGGCACTTCCTTTCATCTTTGCCTGTGTCGCGATATATAATAGCCGGTTGAGGGTCAGCTTGTGTTTCCGGAACTACCTCAACGTCGGGTCCCGGTTGGGTTTCGGAAACATTTTCAAAAGCGGGTGAATTTTGATTGAAAAACAGTTTTTGTGGGTACCAATTTGAAAACGTTAGAAATGGGTTCAGGTTGTTCGGGTTGTTTGCATCGCCTTGAGGATGATAACAATTCATAAACGTGTTAAAAATGGGTTGTTTGGATCCATAGTGTGTTGAAGTTTTATGAAGAAATGAGAGTAGAAATTTTTATAAAGTTAGAAATATTTGAGAGAGTGTAAGTGTTTTTTGTTGTGCGTCGAATGAGTTTATATAGGTAGAAAAAATTTTGTTCCAACGGTCAAAAGAGCCATTATAATTAAATAATATAATTTTTTTTTCAAATGTTGGTCACCCCGTGAAGAGGCTCACGCCTCCAGCCTTCACGCCCCCCTCACCATTTTTTTACAATGTAAAGTCGTGAAATTTAACGGAGTTTGGATTCAACACCACAACAACCGAAAAAGTGGTGAGAATGACGAAACGGTCATGAACGAGTCGTTGATGACCTATGGTAGAGAAAACGGGTCATTTTCTCATATCGCGGCGTGGCAGTTTATGAGAAAGTCAACAAAATGTCATCCTGTCCCGAAGTTACAAACTTCGAAACGGACGAAGACGTCATCGTCCGGAAAATACACGACCACTCAATCCGACTCCACCGGTCGATGTTTCGTTAACTTAAACGAGTCGGATGAGGAAGTCGAGATGGACATGCCCCCAACACCCTCTCCTTACCGTCCGCCCGGTCGAAACAATAAGGGTAAACGACCACAAGCCTCGTCTTCAACCGATTACAAAGACACGTTGAAGACCATCTCCGAGTCGTTACAAAAATTTGTTGACTTACAGGAGCAAAAACAATACAACAATGATATGAAATTGCTGTGGACTCCAGCCGATCACTTAACGGTCGCGCTCGTGAAATGGCCGAGAAAACGAAGGAGCGGATTATGAAACGATATAATATGGATTAATTTTTTTATGTATTTTTTTATTAAGTATTTTTTATTTTATTTTGTAATGATGATATGGAGTGATAAGGGGGTGATGGTGTTGATTGATTATGTGATGCCTACGTGGAGTGAAGAGGGCTTAATGATAACACATAGCATTAGGGTTAAAACAAAAATATAATAAAATTATTTTTTTTGAACAGCAACAACCCAGCGTAACGTCGTGGCATATGCACCACGCCAGCAGGCCTCGAAAGACCCCTTCCTTAAGGGAGCGATAGCCCATTTTACCAGGCGCCACCCTTAAAAGAGCTGGACCTGATGCTCAGAAACCAACTTATTTGCTGTAAAAACTGCGCCCCCATCGGTTCAGAACCCGAGATAAAGCTCAAGATTCCTCCCTCACCTGGTATCCATCAAAGTGCCACAAGTGGGAGTCGAACCCATGACCTCAACATTGGAATGTGGGTCATCTTCTACTAAGACAACTTATTTGGATAATAAAATAAAATAAAATAAGATCTATTGCTGCCGTCATGAGAAGAAAAACAAGAAAAAAAAGGTTTTTGTGGGTGACTTTTGGTTGGCGAGAATTCACACATAAAACACACAAATTGTGTGTGTAGTTTGCCTGTATAATAACACAAAATTCTTTGTATCCACTATTACCGTCGAAAGAAGACCAAGACAAAATGTGTGTGAACTTAGTTTTGCCTGTCGCATAAATGCAGAGGAAAAAAACGTTTATAAAAGTTTTTTTTTTATTATTTTGTGATGTGACAGGATCTTCAACACAAAATACTAGTGAAGTTTAAATCAATTTTAGGGTAATTATATTTAATGATTTCTTCTATTTTATATTTGTCTTGATTTCACATACTTGATAATATTGCTTATGAGTATATATATAATGATTATATGTCGTTATATATTTAAAGATAACTTTGTATTGCTCTATTATATGTGTTAGTAAATTTGAAACAAGTCTAATAGTTTTTGTGAGTTTTATTTTACTCTTGTTTTGGAAGTTTTTACACGTTGAAATTCGGTCTCTTTTTATTGTATCTAAAATAGCCTATTTGTTTGTATCCTCACAGAATAATTCTGATCGGGAAAGTATGGTTATACGAATACTAATTTCTCATTTTGATATCAACCGTTTGTGGGCAGATTGTGTTTTTCATATCGTTAAGATCCTTAGAAAAGGTCCACGACTACTCAATCTTTTCAACTAGTAAATCTGATGATCAAGAAATGCACATGACCTTCATCATGGTCTAGAATCCACAATCTCAATCTTCATCATTGAAATGAAACTAACTTGTTTTTTTAACAACAATCTTTTACATAAATCCGCCATAAACATGACTTGAACCTTAAATTAGGAGAAACAATAACTTAACTTGAATAAATTTACTATTTTAACCTAACACCAACCCTCAATACATGTGAATATATGAAGAAACATTACTTGATGCTAATCACGCATTATCTTTGCAAGATGCGAAACCACATTCGTCGTTACAATTGCATTTTTCTTCTTCTAAATTTAGGTTTTTTTAGAGGAAGAAAAAGAGTCTTTAACTTTATGGCTTGTGAAAATACAAAACTAAATCTCGTAACCCTTTTTGCGACTTAAAAAAAAAATGAAAAACTTTTGTATGTATGGTCATAAGAAGGGTGTTTAGAGGGGGGGGGGGGGGTTAACTTTATGAATTTCAAAAAGACAACGTTAAATCTAACAACTACCCCTTTTACAACTTATATAAAGACACAACTTTATCTATAGCCCAGTCACAATTAAGCGACGTTACAACTTACGTAAAAAACCACTAATTAACCATAAAACCCGAATATCGAATATTCTGTTTTTATAGTAAATTGCAAAAAAAAAATCAATCAAAACTCGATTTGGGTTAATTATATGTTTCAAAACTACATGTTTTGAGTGTATCATATATACGATTCTTTAATCATCAACAGTGTTATCATATTCAAGTTACATATCCTTGCAAGAAAGCTATTGAAGACAGACGATACATAATATTCACAAGAACAATATTCACAAAGAACAGTAATTTTAGTCACCAGTGGCTAACTTATTACCTCATTCCCAAAGAAGTGCAAGTAGAAAAAGAAGACCAACAAATAAAAGTGGTGATACTTCATGACGCTGATCTCTAATAAGTGCATGATGACCTCCATAGTTAAATGTATTCGTCTGAACATTGAAGATTGAAGGAATAAAACCACCAAACGACAACGTAATGTTCCCAAAACTTGTACTGATTGCAGGCCCAAAACCACCTATGAATCCAGACCCATGTTGCAGAAACTGACTCTGATCCGGTGGCAGCCCTGGTTCTGGTCTCTGACCAGCCGGACGGTTTGGAATGTTGCTGCCATGAATGGGTTTAGACCGCGAATCTGATGAGTTCTTCCCTCTGCCATACAATGGGATCAAGTTTTCTTCTTGTATGAATGCTTTACAAAGGGGGCATTCGTTGGAATGTGAGTGGAAATTAAGCCATTGGTAAATGCATGGCCAGCAAAAGAGATGACCGCACAAAGTTACGATTGGATCTTGAGCTAAATCCAAGCATATGCTGCAATCAAAGCTTCCTCCGTCGCCGTTGTTGTCGTTGTTGTTCGAGAACGATGAGCTTTGGGTTGTCTTGCTTGCGGTCTCCCCAAAACCACCGGTCATCTCCACCACAACCACCCTATAAATCATCAAAACAACGATCAATGTCACAAATCAATCATAGGAAACATATACGCAAACAAACACAACTCGCGATGCCCCTATATGCACACATGTAACTAACTAGGGTAAAACATATATAAGAAACAAATAAACAAACCCAATGCATGATACTCTCTCATGCACGCGTCGAAGTGTCATGCCAAACAACTCCAATCATAAGAAACATGTAAACAAACATGCACGCGTCGAAGTGTCAAGCCATCTAGGGCCAGTCTTTAAAAACATATAAAAGAATGAAAATTCGCAATTAATCGATCATATAAATCGTGTTGAAAGCTTGAGCATATATTGTTTGCAAAATCTTATTAGGGTTCTTATCAATTGATTTAGATTGTTAATCCTATTTATGATCATAAGTATGTGATTATAGAACACATGAATAAAAGGTGGCAAATTTAACAACCTTAATGCAATCGAAAACGAATACGAGGTCGATTACATCAAAAGTTAAAACATAATTAATGGGATTTTGATATGATATTAGGAATATGTTTGCGAAAGTGAATGGATTCGAATGATGAATGTGTGTGTGATCGGAGGAAATATAGGTATTGGTAAAAATGTAATCCACAAGTTGCAAACTTTTGGTATTCAAGAAAACAAAGGCGTGGATTGCACTACAACATACTTGTAATGTAATTTAATATAAAAAAAAATGTTAAGTTTGACACAAAAATTGGTGTTATTTATTTTGTTTGTTTAACCCCTCGGTATTTAGAAGTTAAATTGTAAATTGATGATAATGCTATATATTTTTATTTGAAGTTCTTGAAAATTTGGAATTATCAAAATTAGAATTGAAATATAGTACTATAATATTTAAATATTATAAGTCGGTTTTTCAAGGGTAAATCATCGCACAAAAACATTAGGGTAGCGTTTGATACACATGAATGATATGTTGAATGTAATAAATCATTACGAGGGAATAGAAAAGAGTGTGTTTGGTTGGTTCATTAAATAGAAACGTCCATTACCAGGTTCATTCAATTACTTGCTTAGAAAATACTTGAAATTTATTCCATCTTACATGTTCTTTTTTTCATTAAATTCCACCCCCCCTTCCTACTTCACCACCCGCCAACGACAACCACCACCTGCCCGACACCACCACTGACGCCATCACCCACCATTGTTCATTTCCACTGTCACCACCACCGCCCTTGCCATCACCTCCAACCACCATCTGCCATCCACCTACCGCCACCACCCAACACCACTGCTTGCCATCCACCCCTATAACCACCACCTAACACTACTTGCTACCCCTGCCGCCAACATAATCACCACCCACCTCTGCAACTAAGATTGCTTTCCCACCACCAATCCACCACTATCATTAATCACCGCCAACTTTATTTTATATCTTCTTTTTCTTGTCTACCAGATAAAACAAAGTAATGATTCATTTCATGCCGCATGGTACCAAACAAGACAATGGAATGTGTTGGAACGGGTTGTTTACTCTAAACAACACTTCACAAGTATTTCTCTCTTCCAATCTAATAGAGGCGGAATATCTGTTAGAAGGATCTCTTAAACACTCAATGGTGAACAAATAATCTTTGGATAACAATAGGAACACAAGAATAAATTCAAGCTCAAATATATATTTCTCTCAAAGTATTACAAGTGTTACAAGCAAAAACACACACACCCTTAAACAGGTTTACAATGAGAGGTTATATAGCTAAGGGTAAAAAGGCTGCAAGGAAACAACAATCAATAGACCCTGATCCTGAGAAGCAATCAAAGGCTGATGAGAGGAGTAAAGAGCATCCTATAACAAAGGATGCAGGCCAAGAGCCCACTGCAAGAATAGATGAAGCAGTGGGCTCCAATGTGCAAGATGAACATGCCAGAGATCAGAGGAGTAAAGCTATTGCCCAAGATAAACCAAGATTCGGAAGAAGAAAGAGCATAGCTAGAAGGAAAAAGAGAATTACTGCCATATCTTCTGACTACTGAAGAGATTGGCATTTTGTCCAAAGAAGGACTTGATGGAGGAGAGGCTTGTTCTTCCTTAGGGTTTAGGGGGAACATGGCTTTTGTTGCTTCCCCACACATGACCTCTTCACCCTCTCTGATCCCAGATCCAGAGAGGGGAATTTCAATTCTGGCTCCTCCCCCTAAACCTAAGCCTAAGTTTAGGCTTGCCGTTTGAGCTTGTATCTGCTCCATAGAAGGTAACTCACCTCTGGCAATCTTGGCTTTTACATCTCTAACATGCATATCCAGGGTTGAGGTCTTCATAGGGCCTAGCTGCCAAGCATGGAAGCCATACTGCAGTAGGAAAGCCTTCAATTTGTCTTTGTAGGCTTTTTCTGTGACAATCCGACAATTCTGGATTAACCCCGTTAATCATAAACTAACAGAAATCAATTGAAATGGAACAAAATCAAACTTGAAGTACTAGAACTAAACAAAAACAGTTCCAAAACCATTAAAATACAAGGATTAAGTTTGTAATTAGATTAAAGTACCTAATTTTGACTTCCATAGTCAAAATTCGGTTTATGGATCCGATTGGAATTCGAATTTCACATAGATAATCAGTTACAGATCGAATTAAACACTCATGAACACCACATTGATGATTATAATCATTAATCAGTCGTTATTAGACAATCAATGATCGAATTAAACTAAAAATGAAAACCAAAAGTTGTAACCGTTCGTAGCTAACATCGAATTCGTATATACTAACCATAACTCACTAAATTGAACTTTCTAACACCTCAATCGGCACCTTTAGCAAGTTCTCCACAAGACAATTTGATTCCAGAAGTTCGGATTGAAGAATTCGATTGTGAGGAGGCCGAAACTAGGGCTTGAATTTGAACTACAACGATTCTACATCAAACAAGGTAACAAATCATTCCTACATCACCTAAAATAACTGATTAAGCATAACCCTATGCTAAATTGTGGTTCTAACAACGAATTAATAGAAATCGATTTCTAGGGTTTATATTATGGAACGATTTGGGGATTTTTAATTAAACAAACTCGAAAATCAAATCAAACTATACATAAAGTTTCGCAACATCATTATAAATTAAAACCCTATGATGATGCTATGTGATTATAACGAATTATAGGAGTTCAATTCTAGGGTTCTTGAACTTAAACGGTTTTGGGGTTTTCTATTCAAAAGAGTACGAAAATCAAATTAAATGGCATCATAGTTTCAGAGAAGCCCAATTAACATAAACCCTATGTTAATTATAACAAACAACTTCGAATTTTATGAATTTGATATTTAGGGTTTTTCGTTCAACATCATTTACGGATTTTGATTTAAGCGACCATAATAAACGAATTAATCATCACAGAAAGTTTCGAAATCCCTATTTCAATGAAAACCCTATGATTTTTCAGTTATACATTAACGAATTTAACGAATTCAAGATTTAGGAATTTGAACTCTGGTTCGAAACTATGTACACATCAATTTATTACCTTGTGATGATTGGTAATCGAATTAAAACTATCTTTGAATTTGTTTGGGTAATCAGAACAAAAACCCCATGATGCGGGTTACAATTGGGTTCGAATTGGGACTCAATTTGGGTTCAATGGTTCGGTTAAGGAATAAAGGGGAACCGAGGGTTTCAAGCTTAAAACAATAGATTAGGCCAATGTTTACAAATGCTGAGTGGGCTGGAATGGTCAAGTGGTTGTGTTTGGAGTTGGAGGTCACGAGTTCGAACCCGGGCTCCACCTGTTTTTGATCTTTAAAACTATTTTGGTGTTTTACTCGTAATTTCTTCGTTCGAACTCCATTTCAACTCATTCCAGTTGCGTTGGAACCGGATTTGAATCCCGAACAAAATAAAACGATAAAATTCATATTTTTAACCAAAATCAAGATCACGTATAATTTCGCGTGTTTAAAAGGAATCATATATGTTTATATGGTTTAAACAACCGAATACAAAGTCACGCATACTTTTGTATGTACATTTCAAACATTCTAACATACGTGTGTTGACACGTATGTGATTTCAAACACGATTTGACATTCGAATAACACAACGTATTATTATAACACAGATTCTTCGTAGAAGATTTGTCTACGCGATTTCACGTGTGTTTGATCATTCTACTCACATTCACAGGTGCGTACACGGCCCCTTTTCTTATTTTAACTGTTTTGGGGGAGAAAACATGTGCAAACAAACATTTTAGATACATATCACTTGCATGAGTTAGCTATTTACAATAAGTGCGAACATAGCATTACAAGTCCTTACATATCGAACCGTTTAGTTTGCCGTAGTGCAAAGCGTGGTAGTTGGAAATAGATCTATTAGGTTTGACAAACCTCACTTGGTAGATTGTAGGTCTACGCAAGTGTTTGACTAGCCAATTCAGACATTACTATTGTTTGTGCTAGACAATAGTGGAAAGGCAATTACATTCTAACAGTCAGCTTCGGTGTCGACCGCTTATGTAAATAGTACAAATGACTAGCTATCATGACTATGCATGTGTGATTATGTTATCTACAAACATTTCGTTTCAAACAGTTGTTTCAACATTTATGATTAAACAACCTGTGTATGAACCAACCTTTGTGTTGACTTGATTTACATATTTTCTCAGGACACTAAGGTACAAGAACAAGCAAGCATGGACTAGGAGATCGAGTCTCATGCATATTTTACATTACAGTTGTTTTGGATTTGAATATTTGAGACATTAGCATTGTAATTTACATTTTGCAAACATTGAATTGTTTTACTTTTTACAAACGCTTCCGCAATGTTTAAAACTCTGAATTTTTCAATTTAGACCAAAGTTATGTTTGAAAAGCATATAGAGGTCTTCGCTATGTCTAATGATCTGAGATCCTGGTTTGTCACGTCCCAAACGGTATGATTCCGTTAGTTGAAATTTGGGGGTGTGACATTTTCCTTTTGTTTCTTTGTAAGTACCACCATGGCTTTTGATGCAGCAGCTGCCTGTTCTTGCTGCTGCACCTTCTCCAGCTCAGCAGCCATTTCAGGTACCGAACAGAGTAAGACTTCATCAAGATCATATCCCTTCTCCTGGAGAAGAACAGAAAGTCTGATAAGCTCAGTGTCCAGGGAAGTGTCTGGTCGGCCCTTCTTCTTCTTGGGCATCCTCTCCTCTAGTTCTGCTTCCTCCTCTTGGGTTAATTTCCTTTTTCCTTTGTCCATTAACTTTTCCCTAGAGGAGATGGATCATGTAGCCTCACCAGTTGGTTCATTGGCAATTAGCTCCTCTATGGAGGAGTCATCAAGAATGACTGGGTCTTCGGAAGCAGCTGCAGCTTCGGAGTTAACCTTAGCATTGACTGCCTCCTCCGATTGACCAACCACCTTGAGTGATTCCTTAGCAACATCCACATAGTGCTTAGGAGTGGAGGAGAGGTCTTCAGCATCTTTTGTCCCAGAAGGGGACACAGGTTCCATGGAGATAGGTCGTTCTTCCTGAGTGGTATCCTCCATGGCTACCTGGGCTGTAGTCTCAGGAGGAGAATTAGTCCCAGAGGGGGACTGTTGAGTCCCAACAAGGGACTGAGGCTCCACAGAGTGATCTGTTGTGAGCTCTTGCTCAAACTCTGTGGCAGCCTCACCATCATCAGAAGAAGAAGATGAGGAAGTTGAATGATGAAAGTAAGTGTCCAAGAAGTCATCCCATTCATTAGTCAAGGTGACTATGGATGGGTTGGCATCTTGTGCAACTTCCTCTTCTTCTACTTGTGGTCCTGACCCTGCAGATGGTACCTTCTCCCCCTTTTTGGTGGCATTAGGGGAGACAAAGGTAGTTGTAGCAGGATCAGGGTGAAAGGGTTGGAGGATCACTGGGGGCGCCTCCCGAGGTCCAAGATTGTGGCCTCCTTGGCTTGGACATCCAGCTGTAGGGTAGCAACCTCAGCTTCCAGGTGAGCTGCCCTGGCTTGGAGGGATGTAATTGTGGCCGTCAATTCCTATGTGTTGGTGCCCTCATCCACATGAGTGGAGTCATTGGGCTATGGACTCCTGAGCCTGGCTCCTGCACCTCCATTTTGACACCTGCAGCTACTAACTCATCTACAAGCTGAACATACCTGAGATATTAGGAAGTCATCTTCTCATTGTTTTGTTGACAGAAGTTCTCAAACTTCTGTTTCAGCATGTCCTTCTTATTTTCTTTGACATCTTCAGATCCTTCATACATCTGCTGTAGAGAATTCCACAGCTCTTGAGCAGATTTGCATTTCTTGAATGCATGTATGATTGAGTTAGGGATGGCCATCTGGATGAGCCACAAAGCCTTTGAGTCCACTTCCATTCTCTTGTAGTCTTCATCTGAATAGAGAGATGGATCTTTTGGCACAGGTGCTCCACAGGCGCCAGCAGCAGGAACAGTTGGGATGAAAGGCCCTTCAAGAACTGACTTCCAGAGTTTGAAGTCTTGGTTCCTGATGAATCCCTCCATCCTAACTTTCCAAGTGTCATAGTCTTCTGGAGTGAACATTGGTGGCTTGTTGAGAGTACCATTTTCAGTATCATGTTTGTTAAGTGTAGCCATTTGAACAAACAAACAGAGTATGAGTTTTGAAGTAGTGAGATTTTAGAAGAAATAGAACTGGTAACTTAAGGATGATTAATCACTTAAGTTCAAGAGCCAAGGCTCTGATACCACTTGTTGGAACGGGTTGTTTACTCTAAACAACACTTCACAAGTATTTCTCTCTTTCAATCTAACAGATGCGGAATATCTGTTAGAAGGATCTCTCAAACACTCAATGGTGAACAAATAATCTTTGAATAACAATAGGAACACAAGAATAAATTCAAGCTCAAAGATATATTTCTCTCAAAGTATTACAAGTGTTACAAGCAGAACACTCACACACCCTTAAACAGGTTTACAATGAGAGGTTATATAGCTAAGGCTACAACCGTATACACGTAGGAATACAAGTTGGGTATACTAGACAATACATAAAGTAAAGCTTATTCTAGTATGTAAAGTGTCTTAACATGCTAAGACACTTGATTACAATTATTACAATTATAGACATTGACTTTACAAAAGACTAGCTAAATACAAAAGGCATTTAATGTTGTTGATCTTCAAGGCTTCAGATGATCTTTTGTATTTAATGCTGAAGAAGGGAAGTAAAGTGTTGTGTCTAACTATCGGTATGTTATCTTTGTTTTTACTCAGACCAGCATGTCTTGTGTCAGTCCCTTTTGTACTATGAAAGTAATCAGCTACAGTCTTTATCAGAGGATTATCCTCGAAAGTCTTTGTCTTTGTCTTTGGGTGCAGAAGAGAATCTTCGGAAGTTGTTAGTCTTCGGAAGCCTTTAGTTCTTCAGAAGCTTTATATCTTCAGAAGCTTTGAATCTTTAACTCTAAGTGTTGGCCTTTCGAAGTGTTTGTCTTGTGCAGCCTTCAGCAGGAGTGAGTTACGATGCTTCCGAAGAGTAACTCCTTCCTTCCGAAGGCTGTTTGTCTTTGTAGTGTCTGGTACTTAGACAAAATTGAAGTTTGGTGAGCATCAGCCTTTATTAGCCTTTACAGAATGGTAAATGCTTCATTTCATTCCTTTGTTCATTTAATTACATCGTCCATTTCATTCCTCCATCCATTCCAAACCTCATATCAAACAAACCCTAGATGCTTAATATTAAATAACAACATATTGACACTGACCGGACCAAGTTTTGATTGGTGATTTCCTAAGGTCTTGAACTCCCTCAAGATCATAAAACGTCATCCCAAAGGTTCATAATTCAGAACCCCAAGTCTTGGGGAATTTGCAAACTCTCGCAAAGCCTGTATGATACGTCACCCATTGTCGTACCATATACAAACTAAAAAATAAAGAGATTATTTATTTTAACTTTAAAATATTCAATCAATCAAATGAAATCTTACTTGTAACAAGATTATTTGTATGATCTGAGGAGCATTAAAAATAGACGTACATTATAACTATCCTTAGGAAAAGAGATTTTGTTTTCATAAACGTCATCAATTCAAATATAAAAAAGACAAACATATATAGATACGTAAATCACAGTAATAAAAAAATAGGATTGTAAAAGCAAATAATAGCACACTCTTAAAGCATTAACCCGAAACAACCTGTCAAGATGAAGCCAAATCTTGGACTTTTTTAAACATCATTATAAGATATCTACAACACTTTCTTCTTTTATGAGTTTGAGAAAATTCATCACCGTTTGAGACATAATATCGTTGTAAGTTTTAGGCCTAAAACAGTTACAGTGCTTGTAAGTGAAAAACTTACAATGATGTTACGTCTCAAACGGTGATGAATTTGTACAAACTCATGCAATAAGAAAGTGTTGTAGATGTTTTACAATGATGTTAAAAAAATATCCAAGATTTGACTTTATCTTAACAGGTTATTTCGGGTTAATGCTTTAAGAGTGAGTTATTATTTGAACATTTCCCTAAAAAAATATTATACCATATATAATAACATAATATTATATAGAATATAATTACTAGGGGTGTTCAAAAAATCCGAAATCCGAACAAATCCGAAATCCGAACCGTATCCAAATCCGAAAAAACCGATCCAGAATAAAGATTCGGATATTCGGATCGGATATATCTGAATCCGATTAAATCATTCGGATTTTCGGATCGGATTCGGATAGCAAGTTCAAAAAATTTCGGGTTGTTCGGATATCCGAATAAACCGAAATAGAAATTGGGCTCAATGTGCATATTTATTGTTTCAGTTTGTGTGTGGCCCAATTTTGAGCCCATGTTCCTTCCCCCTCTTGAGTCTTCTAGGAAACAAAAACCACCGGGATGGGCAAACGACACACCCACATTATGATGTAACAAAACCCTAAATGGCTAAATCCAGTAGTTTACATCATGTCGAGTGTCGCCTGCGTCGGCCGCCAAGCATTGCACCTCCACCTCCCGAGCACTGCTTGCGCCGAGCATCGCGCCTCCCTTTCCCGAGCACTGCCTGTGTCGAGCACCACGCCTCCACCTCCTGAGCACCATCCTCTGCCGACGTTGCCACGTAATATTTTTTTGTAATCACAATATTTTGTAATTAAAATAAAGGGTAATTCTGCAACTTACAACACATGCTACTTACTAAACTAATTTGGGGTTTAAGCATGATTTATGATATTTCTTCCAAGATTTTTTGATTTATTCTGTATAATTTGGTGTGATTGGAGCTGCACATGCTACTTACTAAACTAATTTGGGGTTTAAGCATGATTTGTGCTATTTCTTCCAAGATTTTTTGATTTGTTCGGTATAATTTGGTGTGATTGGAGCTGTGTTATTTCAGCAGGTAATGGTAAAGTTTTCAAGTTTTTCGAATTTTTCGGGTTATTCGGGTTGTTCGAATATATCCGAAACAGATCCGAATTCTGATTCGGATCGGATAGGATAATCTCCAATTCGGATCATGTAACGATCGATTTTCAACAATCGAATATATTTAAAATAATCATTAATAAAATGATTGTGATTGTTACAAATAGAAAATATGCGAGAAATGATAAACATAGGTGAAAACAGTGTGCGAAACGGAGTTACGGATTGTCAGGAATCGCGAAATGAAGAAATTATGTTTTGAATTGCTTCGCGGTACGCGAAGGCTTCGTGAGCCCCTCTTCGCGGTACGCGAAGAACCCACAATATCTGAGATCCCGAATTTTTTCGCGGTACGCGAAAAACCTTTGAACCCTCGGTCGCGGTATGCGACGGGTGAGGCGGTTCAGCAGATTCTTGATTTTATCAGATTTTCATGAAGAAAATTTATTTTTCTTAATTTTCAAACTGTTTCACCACAAACACACAGATATACGAAATTTTGTGGATCAACATCAGTTTTCAAGTTACCGGATCATCCAGATCGAACCAGGAAGTGTTTCTGCAAGTCTGGATCGTCAAATTTCAATCAGAAATCCGTTCGAAGGGTAACAATTCGTTTTATCTCAATGATTTTGATAGTTTACGGATTAAATAGAGTTTTGAGTATTATGTGATGATTTGGGATGATTAGAAACGAAGAACTAGATGTTTTAACGGTGAAATTTTGAGTTTGATCCGTTATGATGTCCGGTTGTTGTAAAACTCATATTATTGAGTGTGATAACTAGAGGAATGATTAAATTGTGGTTATGGTGGTTTTAGATCATTCTCCGGAATGATAGATCCAATTCAAGTGTTGATAAAATGTTTGAAATTGAAAGTTAATGATTTTAGCATGATATGCTAATTATAAAGAATAGCTTGACTTCTAAATACCACATACTAATAAATGAGATTCAAATGAGTTTGAATCAACATGTATGGGTATTGGGTGTATTGAAACTAGTTGTATACGTGTGAGTTGCAACTAGGTGTTGGTAAAGGAAGTCAAGCAACGAATTTTAAAATATGCAGTTTTGGTAAGTTGAATATGATTAAGAACATGTGTAGATTAATTTCTAAACATAGATTGTTGATAAAAGCCTCAACGAGGTTTGATTGAATATGAAAAGTAAAACAGGCCAAATGAATTAGATTATATAAATAACACAAGTTGTGTGTTCATATTGTTAAATCCTGTTATATGTGAATATATAATAGGAAGAGGAGGTGAATCTAGTTCTAAAAGGCCTGGGAAAGAGTTTGAGATTGTTGATAACTCTCCAAAGCAAGGTAAGTTACCTAATTGATTGAACTTGTAGTTAAAGGACTGGGTGAGTCCACACTACAAGTAATTGTGCATTTAGCATATATACACGATTTGTTGAGTTGATTGGAATGATATAAATGAATGTGGTTATGGGTGTCACATGATTCACAAGGTGTGTGAACATGTGGTGATATACTAATGTGTAGATGTTAAATTGGAATTGTGCATGCTGATTCACAAGGTGTGTGAACATAAGACATGTAATTCCAATATAATAGATTCACAAGGTGTGTGAACAATTGGTGGATTGGAATTGTGCATACTGATTCACAAGGTGTGTGAACATAAGACATGTAATTCCAATGAAATAGATTCACAAGGTGTGTGAACAAATGGTGGATTGGAAATGTGCAGGTTTTGATTCACAGGGTGTGTGTGAACATAAGACTTGGAATTCCAATATAATTGATTCACAAGGTGTGTGAACAATAGATGACTTATAAGGGGATAGACATTTGAAATTCAAATGTCAAACTGTGAATTGTGATTTGTGTAAAATATGTTGCACAATCGGAGTTTTTGTGGGGTTATCCATGTGTTATATTAAATTATAATGATTGTGCATGAATGGGAGATATAATGAGGTTTTGGTTAAAAACGAACCGTTAGTAAATCGTTTTGTATGTGGTTGACTGTTGTTGTCAAATTTTATTTGGAACCTCATTAGTGTATCCATATGATATATGGAATACACTGTGTGAAATGGTGGGGTAACCTTACTTAGTTCTAACGAACTAATGGTGATTTTAAATGTGGTGTTTACAGGTACTAAGGAGTCGGGTGAGCGGTGATGGTGATCGGAAATCGAACGTGAAGGCTCACATGATGGTTTTTAGTTTTAATAACCAAACAGTTGTGTAACTTTTGTGTAATAAATGTTTTTGTGAAATATGTAAACATATGTAAACCTGTTTTTAACAGGTGTGAGTAAATAGTATGTTTACAGGTGTGTAAAACACGAAAGTTTTTACTGGGACCTAACGTAAATTATTAAATATTGGTGTTAATGTCCGAAGGGGACATGAAAGTGACAGTGGGTGTCACAGATCAGATCGGATTACGGATAGAATCGTAAAATTTTCTAATCCGATTAACCCGATCCAAATAACCCGAAAAATCCGATATCTGATCCGATGAACACCCCTAATAATTATTATATATAATTAAAATCCATGGAAAGGAATAGTGATAATAATATTATAATATAGTGAGTGGTCTCATTTTTATTATGTTTTATTATATATATATATATATATTATAATTATATATTATATATTAAATTAATTAGGTGTTCGTTCCATGTAATGATGTTTTGAAAATTTAGACTTGGACCATCAGAACTTTTTAATTTTGAAAATTAGTAAAAATAGATAAGGATATTAAATTAGAAATATTTGCTTAGAGATTTGAGTGTTTCTTTTAATTCGAACGATTGTGTAACATCCCGTTTTAAAAATATAAATAAAATACTACCGTCTATAGTTAAAATATTATTACTCAAAAATATAATAATATAAACGATCATTTGAATTATAAGATCTCGTCTAATGAATAAAATAATTCAGTTTATAAAATATGATTATTCGAGAATATAAAAGTAGAAATAAGCGTTCGTTTAACCGAATAAGTTGGATAACGAATATTAGAAATATTTGATGTCTAAACGATCGTTAAATTTAGTCAAACGTCGTTTTAATAATAATAATAATAATATGAAAATATATTATATTTGATCCTTGTCCGTTTTTTTAACAAAACTTAGGTCGAAACGTAAAGAAAAATGAGTAGGTCTTAACTTTAAATTCAGAATTTTATAAATCAAGATATTTTATAAGTTATAAAAGAAAAATAAGATTTAAATAAAACTAATTATGATAATATAATAATAATAATAATAATAATAATAATCAATATATATATATATATATATATATATATATATATATATATACATGCAGTGCACGTGTGCATGTGTTGTCAAGATATGAGAAAACAAATTAATAATTAAGGTGCAGGTGTGCAAAGTGAAAAGATAAGTGAGTGCTTATCTTCATTTTAAATTTCATAGACATATGCATACATGCACTCTTCAACGAAAAAAAAAAGGTTTCAAAAGAAACAAACAGTCATTAAAATTAGTTGATTTTCTGAAGTTCAGCGAACTTAGAAGTTGGTTCAGAATTAAGGTATGTACTTTTGAATTCTTTAGTTTAACTGCTGATGTTAGTCTGTAACATATTAACTTATAAGGTTAGGATTAAGATCCGATCTATATATACACAAATTTTATGTTGATTATAATCTATTTTAGGATCTGAAAAATAAACCGCATCAGAAATCATTTATGTGAAGGTAATTATAAGGATAGATTAAGCAGAAACGCTGCCCAAATTTATACTCAGAAGTTCTAAGCTGTCACCTAGCCAACCAAAAATTCAGGTGAATACATTTAACTTCTTTTTAAATATAAATGAATTTTTATAAGCATGGTTTGTTTAAACTTTGACGCATAAAGGGATACTATGAGACCAGCATTTAGGCTATTAGTATACGTATGATTTGCAAATTGTATCCGCATATGGGTGAAATTCCCATACGTGGCTGGTACAGGTGGGCTGGAAGGTTAAACGGAAGACGCACTGCGCAGGCAACCTAACCAGTGACCAGCTGTGGGCTGGAGGGAACAAAACGTAAGACGCGTTGCGCTGTAGTTCCTAACCAGTGACATTTATAAACCAGTGTATGCAGTAGTTGTATCGATCAGTGAAATAACCTGCTAAATGTGTAGTATGCCTAATAATAATTATGGTTAAAGGACCGAACATGCTATGCTTACATATCGAGTCTGTTATTTGTATTCACCAACATTATGTTGACGTTTTATTTTCAAAAACTTTTCAGGTAATAATGAATTGTAAAAGAGAAGCAAGATTATAGATTCTTGGCCCATGATGCCTTGAATATGATCTTGTGGTGAGACCATGGAGCTATTGGAGCTATGCCTCCAAGTCATGTATAAACCGGATATTATAAAATGATTTAAAATTATGTGTTTGTGAAATCCGGTTTACAATAATATGAAATGATGGTATTCATACCTATGAGTATGAAATTTTATGAAATCCTGAAAAGTTACCAGTGAAAAGTTATTTACAAATAACGAAATGTGATTTTCATACCTATGCGTATGAACTGTTTATAAATCATGAAAAGCGGTTTTCACATCTATGCATGTGAATCATTTGTAAAAATATAAAATTCATGAAACAACGCTTCCGCTGAAACATATGAAAATGAATAATAAACTCTGACCGAGACTGTATTATTTATGAAACCAATCGGGTCGCAGCGCCCGGGCCGCCGAGAGCCCGGGGTGTGGCAGGTTGGTATCAGAGCTCCTGGTTTTAGCGAAATAGGTACTATTGATAGTATCTAAGCTTTAACCGAATTGAGATAAGTGCCTATCAAAGGAATAGGTAGAATAGTATTTTTGAAATACTACGAATGATTGAAATAACATAGTGAATCTTGATGATAGCCTATAAGCTAAATTATGATGAATTTTTATTAGATCTTGTCAAATATGTTATTACGTAGACAATGTATATAAATTTAAACAATAGCGAACCTTCTGCAAATAAATGTAGGCGAAAGAGAAAACACGGATATTATTGAAACCGTGACTCAGAATACTACTGAGATACAATCAATGATTGTAGAATGAATAAAAGATGCGATTCTGTCAATGATCGCTAAAAAAAAAATAAAAAAAAAATGAAAATTCGAATCTCACGAATAAAATAACAAAAGAAAACTATGTATCTTAAATGAACAATGAAAATTATGAAGCTTTTAGTTTAAAGCAATCCGAAACTAATGAATGTTAGTATAAAACATTACAATCTTGTAAACCTTATAAGTTCACTTGAACGAAAGGAGCTGTCGTAGCATTAAGATAGAATGAAAAGATTGAAGCTGTACTTGCTATCAGCGAATGTGCATATAAAGATATGATTGTATATACTTTGAATTTCATTTAAAGATGTAGCTTTAGAATGGTGAAATTTAACTATTTATACCAAAGGTAGAAACCAAGTATACACTATGACTCGGGAAAGTTTCCGGGAGTTGGTAACTCGAAAATTTTGCCTAATGAATGAAAAATAAGAGATTGATTGGAAATTCCTAAGCCATCGCATGGTCGGTGCTAGGCATCAGGAATACACTTCTAAAAACTTTGAATACACTCAATTGATGCCACATCTTGTGACACCAGAATCAAACCTTATTAGTTATTAAATCTGAGGATTGGTATGTGAAATTAATGACATGGTTAAGGTTGTTATGCCTCGGACCATTGACTCGGCCGTTGAGCTAGCAGGGTCCTAAATTAAACAAAGCAAGTGAAATTAACATGGCTAGTGGTTCATGAGGAAGAGCTAATCCAAATGCAAAGAAGATGACTTGAGCTTTTGGTTCTTAATGCTAAAGAAGCTACAGACATGCCAGATGTCATTACTTGTATGTTTCTTATCAATAATGTTTATGTTAAGGTATTGTTTAATTCAGGAGCAAAGTAAAGCTTTATTGATTATGAATTCTGCAAGCTTCTAAATGAACCACTAGTGAAACTAGATAAACCTTATCTGGTAGAAAATGCTAATGATGATCTTGTTATGATAAAAGAGATTCTAGTAAACTGTAGGATCACTTTCTTTGACACACGATATTCCAGTGAAACTATTGTCTATGGTACTATCAAGCTTCGATACGGAAATCGGAATAGATTTTTTTAGCTACATACCAAGCATGTATCTTGTGCGATACAAAATTCACAGAAGTATGTGTTCCAACAGGAGAGGAAATGGAGGATTAAGGGTGATAAGTCAACGAATCACGTTGGAATCATTTATATGATCAAAGCTAGTAAGTTTCTGAAGAAAAAAAAAGGTTGTTTAGCTTACCTAATCTCAATCACTAGTAATGATTAAGAAAAGAAGAAGCTGGAAGACATACATGTTGTATCAGATTTTCCTGACGTATTTCCATATGAATTGCTTGGTGTACTACTAGAACGAGTAGTAGAATTTAATATCAATTTGTTACTAGTTACGACTTCGATTACTAAATCTTCTTATAGATTGGTATCAACTAAAGTGAAAGAGCTCAAGAAACAAGTAAATGAGCTATTGTAAAAAGGTTTTATTCATCCTAGCTCATCACCTTAAGGAGCTCCAATATTATTTGTTAAGAATAAATATGGGTCCATTTGGATGTGCTTTAACTATAGGAAGCTAATAAAGGTGACTATCAAAAATTAGTATCCACATCCACGAATTGACGATTTCTTCGATCAACTTCAGGGAGCTTGCCATTTTTCTAAAAGTGATCAGCGATCAGGATATCATCAACATAAAGGACGGTAGGAAGATGTTCGTAAAACAACATTCCGTACAAGGAATGGGCATTATAAGTTCACTATTATGTCTTTTGGACTTAATAATGTTGCAATTGCCTTTATGGGCATGATGAACCGGATATGTAAACCTTATATGAAAAAATTCATCATTGTATTCATTGATGATATTCTTATTTATAAAAAAAAATACCCGAGGATAATGCTAAACATCTTAGAACCCTACTTGAGTTACTATGACAAGAGAAATTGTATGTTAAATTCTCTAAATATGATTTCTGGCTGACTGAAGTACAATTCATGGGGCATGTTATTAATGCTCAAAGTATTCAAGTGGATCCATCTTAGATAGAGACTACAACCAAATGGGAGAACCCAAGTTACCAACAGACGTGTGTAGTTTCTTTGTCTTAGCCAGTTATTATCATCGATTTATGCAAAATTTGTCATGAATAGCCATACTCTCATCTCATTGAGTCGAAAATTTGAAGATTTTGGATGGGTCCTAAACAAAGTGAGGTTTTCAAAATCCTTAAATAATAGTTGGCTAATGCTCCGATCCTAGCATTACATAAAGGTGTAGAAGACTTTGTTGTTTATTGTGATGCTTCTCATACAGGATTATGATGCGTATTGATGCAACGAAAAAAAAAAGTGATTGCCTATGCATCACGTTAGTAAAAAAAAAAAAAACCCATAAAAAAGAATTATGCTACTCTTGATTTAGAATTAGGCGTCATTATCTTTGCGTTGAAGCTGTGAAGACATTACCTTTGCAGAGTTCATTTCACAGTTTATACTAACTATAAGAATTTATAGCATATCTTTGGTCAGAACGATGTGACAGACTTGTAATAACCCAGTAGGGTATAGCTTGTTACTCCAAACGTCATATAAAAAAAAAAAAAAAAAAAAACTAAACAAATTCCTGCAAGTGTCAAACGAGTCAAAGTTTACGATATTTATGAAACGAACTTCTTAAATCTACTTGACTAAGGTTAGTTAAACCAAACATATTGTAAACCACAATATCTTTGGTAAGACAATTTTAATCCAATGAATTTCTAAATTAACTCATTTATGTGTCACGTTCATGAAGTAGGGTAATCATGCAAGGTAAATTACCGTTACGGGTGCACACGGAACGATAATTTGCAGTACATGTGAATTCTACTGTAAGGGACAATGTACACAATCATAATAAACTTTGAATCCAAATCCTAACAGAATTATATATGTGATAACAAAGTAGGATGGAGACATGAAACGACTATGAATGTGAAATTCTCTATCACAAAAGAAATACGAATGTGGTAGTAGATGCCTTAAGCAGAAAGGAGGCAAAGAAACCAAAACGAGTATGTGCTCCAAGGCTTGAACTACAACTTAATTTAATAAATCAAATTAAAAAAAAAAACCAAAAAGATGAAAACAAAGATTGAAGGAATTAAGGGCATGACTGAGCAATTAGTCAAAAGATAAGCTAAAATTCTCCGAATGAACATAAGAATCTGGGTGCTGGCGGATTAAGAAAAAGAATATTAGAATAAGTTCATAAATCCAAATATGTGATGTACCCAGAAAGTAATAAAAGTATAAAAATCTCAAAGATAACTATTGATGGATTAACATGAAGAAAAATATAGATGTGTATGTTGCAAAATATTTAACTTGTTCCTAAGTTAAAACGGAACATGAAAAACCTTCAGGTATGTTGCAACAACTTCCTATAGTAGTCTAGGAATAGGAAATGATAATCATTGAGTTTATAACTAAACTTCCTCGAACCAGTCAGGGGAATGATATGCTTTGGGTTATCATTAATAAATTGACCAAGTCTACTTATTTCCTACAAATTAAAGAAACTTATTATATAGATAAATTAGCACAACTAAACTTTTATAAGACTGTATCTCCACACGACGTGTTTTACGATTCTAACCTTCGGAAACGCTTATTTAATGAATAATTGTTAACACCTCTACAAGAAGTTGAAGTGAACGAAAAATTAAATTTATCGAAAAACATATTCAAATTGAAGACCATTGAGAAAAGAGGCTCAAACGTAAAAGTTGGTTTTAGTCTTAGTTAAGTGAAACTTTAGACGTGGTTCTGAATACACATATGAACTCGAGTCATAAGTGAGAAAGAAATATCCACAACTATTTTAATAATCTCGAGGACGAGATTAAAACAAAGGTGGGGAGAATGTAACATCCCGTTTTAAAAATATAAATAAAATACTACCGTCTATAGTTAAAATATTATTACTCAAAAATATAATAATATAAACGATCATTTGAATTATAAGATCTCGTCTAATGAATAAAATAATTCAGTTTATAAAATATGATTATTCGAGAATATAAAAGTAGAAATAAGCGTTCGTTTAACCGAATAAGTTGGATAAAACGAATATTAGAAATATTTGATGTCTAAACGATCGTTAAATTTAGTCAAACGTCGTTTTAATAATAATAATAATAATATGAAAATATATTATATTTGATCCTTGTCCGTTTTTTTAACAAAACTTAGGTCGAAACGTAAAGAAAAATGAGTAGGTCTTAACTTTAAATTCAGAATTTTATAAATCAAGATATTTTATAAGTTATAAAAGAAAAATAAGATTTAAATAAAACTAATTATGATAATATAATAATAATAATAATAATAATAATCAATATATATATATATATATATATATATATATACATGCAGTGCACGTGTGCATGTGTTGTCAAGATATGAGAAAACAAATTAATAATTAAGGTGCAGGTGTGCAAAGTGAAAAGATAAGTGAGTGCTTATCTTCATTTTAAATTTCATAGACATATGCATACATGCACTCTTCAACGAAAAAAAAAAGGTTTCAAAAGAAACAAACAGTCATTAAAATTAGTTGATTTTCTGAAGTTCAGCGAACTTAGAAGTTGGTTCAGAATTAAGGTATGTACTTTTGAATTCTTTAGTTTAACTGCTGATGTTAGTCTGTAACATATTAACTTATAAGGTTAGGATTAAGATCCGATCTATATATACACAAATTTTATGTTGATTATAATCTATTTTAGGATCTGAAAAATAAACCGCATCAGAAATCATTTATGTGAAGGTAATTATAAGGATAGATTAAGCAGAAACGCTGCCCAAATTTATACTCAGAAGTTCTAAGCTGTCACCTAGCCAACCAAAAATTCAGGTGAATACATTTAACTTCTTTTTAAATATAAATGAATTTTTATAAGCATGGTTTGTTTAAACTTTGACGCATAAAGGGATACTATGAGACCAGCATTTAGGCTATTAGTATACGTATGATTTGCAAATTGTATCCGCATATGGGTGAAATTCCCATACGTGGCTGGTACAGGTGGGCTGGAAGGTTAAACGGAAGACGCACTGCGCAGGCAACCTAACCAGTGACCAGCTGTGGGCTGGAGGGAACAAAACGTAAGACGCGTTGCGCTGTAGTTCCTAACCAGTGACATTTATAAACCAGTGTATGCAGTAGTTGTATCGATCAGTGAAATAACCTGCTAAATGTGTAGTATGCCTAATAATAATTATGGTTAAAGGACCGAACATGCTATGCTTACATATCGAGTCTGTTATTTGTATTCACCAACATTATGTTGACGTTTTATTTTCAAAAACTTTTCAGGTAATAATGAAATGTAAAAGAGAAGCAAGATTATAGATTCTTGGCCCATGATGCCTTGAATATGATCTTGTGGTGAGACCATGGAGCTATTGGAGCTATGCCTCCAAGTCATGTATAAACCGGATATTATAAAATGATTTAAAATTATGTGTTTGTGAAATCCGGTTTACAATAATATGAAATGATGGTATTCATACCTATGAGTATGAAATTTTATGAAATCCTGAAAAGTTACCAGTGAAAAGTTATTTACAAATAACGAAATGTGATTTTCATACCTATGCGTATGAACTGTTTATAAATCATGAAAAGCGGTTTTCACATCTATGCATGTGAATCATTTGTAAAAATATAAAATTCATGAAACAACGCTTCCGCTGAAACATATGAAAATGAATAATAAACTCTGACCGAGACTGTATTATTTATGAAACCAATCGGGTCGCAGCGCCCGGGCCGCCGAGAGCCCGGGGTGTGGCAGATTGGTTGCTAGTAAGACATATTTTGTATGATTTAATGTTTTTATGAAAAATTTGTCTAGAGTTCGTGATAAAAGATTTGATTTTTCTATGTAACTTATGCTTCTACAAATGATATATAATACTTATTCTCGAGAGTGTACCGTGATAACCCGCCGCAACGCACGGGAAGAATAAACCTGGTTTAAACCTGGTTTGATATAATAACATAAATAGAAGAAAACATGTGCAAATAAATATATGAAATGAATCTACATTTGTTACACCGTTAACTTTAAAAAATTATATATTTTAATTTAAGTTTTGTCTAAAAAAATTAATTTTGTTTAAAAGTTACTTGTATTAAACACTTTTGGATTTATATATATTCTTCCTCTAAATAAGACAGGTTTTTTCTAACTATACCCTACTCTATTTTCTAATCTCATTTTACTCTACTATATTAAATTCACTTTGACTATAAGCACCAATAAAAATAGTTTATTTATCAACAACTTTAAGAAAAAATGGATAATTTTCCACTCACATTGTAGTTAATTGACATTTAGTGTTTTTATTTTTTAATTATTTTTTATTGTTGTCTTTTAATTATAACCGTGTGTGTATATATTATTTTTTTTTATCAAATTTGACATACGTACCAAACATATATAATAAAAAGTTTTAATAATTATGTTTTTAACTGAATAAAAACTGTTAAAAACATTAATACTTTATCCAAAAAAAGATATAAAGTGTGGTTTTCAAAAAATAAGACTTTCATATTTTTATATTTTTTCTTAAAATAAACTTTATTTTTTGTTTTAATTCATTAAAATTTTTCTTAATTTTTTTTGTAAAATCAGTTTTAAATGTACTTAAAAAATATTTTTTAAATGATCTTTTATTATTAAAGTATGTTTGTTTTTTGTATTTTTGTTTTGATTTTTATAGATTACGAATGACAGTTAATAATAAATAACATAAATTTACAAGAATATGTATGCGTAACATTTAAAAGACGTTAATAAGAAAAACTGAAACTAACTTATTTAAAATATAATGTTCAAATAATAATTACAAAATATTATTTTGATTTTATTAATTGTATAACATATAATAAATGATTAAAAGGTCTTTAATAAATGAGGGTGTTAATTAATGAATGAAAGGGTTAGTTTCTTTTGAACAGCTGCTAATAAGGGCTCAGCGACATGTCTTTTCATAACCCAAATGGATCCTCGGACCCAACAACACACGCGCTGCGACCACAGTCCGCTACCAACTCCCCGGTATCTAAAGCCTAAGTGTTGGCGAGTGCTGAAACGAGCAAATCCACATCTCCTTATGAGGAAACCCACTATGTGGTAAAACCCCTACTGACCGCTTTGGTCAGGATTTCAACCCATAATCTCACAAAACCTAAGATTTATAGGAATTATGGACTGACAGTTGAGTTACAAGCTTACTAGCAAAACTATTCTACCAACTCCTCTAACCTACCATTTTTGAATGAAAGGGTTAGTTAATAAATAAGTTAATCTATATTTATTGTTTGTAAAATATAAATGTTACAGAGTAGGGTGTAAATAAATCGGCCGAATTTTGACAACTCCATTGCCAACCAGTCAACCATTGTGTACCACTTCTCCTTCCCATCATTCAATCCTATTAGCTCCAACCATTTGGTAAATACTAATGGCAATGGCAGCCAACCATTTGCCTCCGACGGCGGCTCTCTCCGGCGGCACCGCCACTCATCGTCTCATCGCCACCGCCAGACCTTCGTCCATCTCATTCCGCTCTCTCTCCTCCTCCGCTTCTCTCAAAACTATCAGATTATCTCATCAGGTTTTGCTTTGTCCCATTAATCAAACTTTCATTAGTTGCAAGCACTCGTATTTATCCATTTATTGCAGAAACGATCAAGGATTCATGTGTCCGGTGCTGATTTCGGCACAGTGGCTACACCAAAGTGCTTCGCCTCTGACCCTGAGCAGCTCAGGAGTGCTAAGAAAGACATTGTAGACCTTCTCAAAACTACCTTCTGTCATCCGATTTTGGTAATTACTAATGTTGTTTTGTGTTTGATCAATTTTTTGACCTAATAGGTACAATTATCTTCTGTTCTTTAACTTTACCAGGACAGAAGTGATGTTGTTCTGTTAGAATTTTACACCAGAAGTTATTGTATTTGTAGCTCAGGATGTAAAGTTGGGTTGTTTTTAATTTTCCTCTGTATGATTTCATTGAAGAAGTAGGGGTGGATAGGTAAATGGGTTATATATGTTTCTGTTTGTTATATGTTGTCTGTTGCTTGAAAAAAAGTTGACTAGAGATCAACAGCTTGCACAACTTTATATTTTAGCTTTGTGTTCATGGGCATTTCATAAGGCTCACTGTGGCGTCTTAGAATCCCCAAGGACCAGCCACTTCGTCCCACTAATGATTGTGGTTCACTGGTTTCGTGGTGTTTGAATTCATTATCGGAGTGGCTGAACTCCTGACAAGTTGGGTGAATAGGAACGTAAGCATTTCATACACATGTTTATTTAATTGTTAGTACTTTCAAATATTTAAATGCATTTAAGCATATCCCCAATCATTTGGCTTGTCACATTGTGCTAATATTAAGTCTGAGGATCAAGGCAAGTAGAAACCACTACATGAATTTTTGGCCTTTTAGGTTTATATATTGCTGAAGCTACTCTGATTTAGAAACAACAGAACATCTTGTGCGTCCTGTACTCTGTAGGACTTAGAATTTGATTATTTCAGTCTTTCCTGTATCCAGACTCGATTAGCAATTCATCTGGAGTTTTGGCTTGATTTCCAGTAACAAGTAACAGTGAAAAATCCAGTTTAATCTCTGCGTATGCTACAACTGATTTTTGTCTTCACAAATGATTTAGGTATGCATCCATGTTCCTCTAGGAACATTTTTTGATCAATGAGACAAGGTAGGTAAATAGTCATTACCATGCCTTTCTTGAAGGGTCTTCGAATATTCTACATGCATTTGATTTTTTTGGGTTAGTCAGATTGTTAATGAATCACATTGTTAACTCAATGCAAGAATAGTCTTTTTTACAAGTTTTAAGTTACTATTTGTTATATGGACTCTTAAAGTGGGTTTGATTCAAGCTTAAAGTTATACTTCACATGTTTCAACTTTCTTAATATCCTCCCAAGTTGATTCTTTTTCACCTTGCTTTTGTTCATTTATAATAGCTTTTGATCACAATCTTGAATCTTGCAAATATACTTTAGCTAATGAGCATTATGTGATAACAGGTTCGCCTAGGATGGCATGATGCTGGTACCTACAATAAAAACATTGAAGAGTGGCCTAACCGAGGTGGAGCAAATGGAAGTTTAAGGTTTGATGTTGAACAAAAACATGCGGCCAATGCTGGCAAGTGATTTTGTACTCTTTTTTTTTTCTTCCCTTTTATTTCTAGTTTTTTAGTGGGGCTCTTTGGGAGCAGCCTTTTTATCCCATTAGAATAGGGGAAAGGTTTGCTTTCATCTCACTCCTCAAACACTACTGCTTTAGTGAGAGTTTGCTGGGCACATTTGTTGTTGGTTTTCTGTTTGCTTCTTGGCTTTGAATTTCTTTTACTGGCTGGTGTTACAGGGCTTGTAAATGCACTGAAGCTTCTCCAGCCTATCAAAGACAAGTATGCAAGTGTGACCTATGCAGACTTGTTTCAATTGGCTAGTGCTACAGCTGTGGAGGTCACTCTAAGTCTTAGAGCTCTTTCATTGAACTCTAAAATAATAAAACACATTATTGAATTTTAACTTGAGTTGGTGCAAATTAACAATTTCAGGAGGCTGGCGGTCCTAAGATTCCTATGAAGTACGGACGAGTTGATGTCACTGGACCTGAACAATGCCCAGAAGAAGGGAGACTTCCAGGTATGATTCGTATATGATCTTTTTTATTTGTATATTTTTTTTCCTCGCATAAATGGCATCAAATCACTTCAAATTGATGAAATGGAACAACTATTACTGAATTTTTAGTATATGTGAGTATTTGAGAACTGGGAGTTCTGGAGTGGCATTAAATAAGTGCATGCCCGTGCAACATGTCTTCCAAACGTGCTTCAGTGGTCAAAATGTCATGCTCACCTGCTTTTTGAAATACAACAAAGTGAATAAATGTATACGCACATTTTTATGCGTGACCATAAATTTACACACAGAGACGTAACAAATTTGTTAATTAATTTTGCACATGTATGTTATTAAAAACATATGTTTTGATGTATTTAAGGAAACACCTGATATCTGAAAAAAATCCGTATATGCACAGTTGTGCATGCATATACATGTATATGTGTGTAGTATACACTTACACATGTGTGTATATCTTGAAACTCACATTTTTTTTTATGTATTTGTACATATAGGCATGCTTATTAGCACAAACATACCATATGCACACATCTGGTGTATATATATGTCTATACACGTATGTAATAGACATGCACAAATGCACGCTATGGCATGTGTTTACCGGTAGCACCAGATTTTCAGATGTACAGTTGCTGAATATAGTCTCTAGTTGGAACATCTATTGCAAAAAGGTTTATACACACACCAGTCTGAGCATAGAATCCGTTGATTTTTATAGGTATATTAATGGTGATTAAACATTAGTGACTGATAGGTAGAGATTTCTCTTCATTTTATCTATTTTCATTTCATGGTTTAAAAGCATTTTTTGTTAAGAGGCAGCAGTGGTATGGGCTGAGTTTAGAGTGACTAGTTAATGGTTTTAGTCTCACAAATCTGATACAATGTAAATGCTAGTACTGTAGTTAGTAACTCGGATAAATACAGGTTGTAACACAATAATCATGCTTCACAGAGAAATCCATATAGACAAACATCACATGGGACTTGACACATAATCCACTACAACATTCAACACAATAACAACTGCCATGAAATATCAATTACATAAATCATGTGCTTTCGATGTTTTATTCTACTCTAAGTGCTTGCATCATATACACACATGCATATAGT
Source organism: Mikania micrantha (assembly GCA_009363875.1). Taxonomy (NCBI): domain Eukaryota; kingdom Viridiplantae; phylum Streptophyta; class Magnoliopsida; order Asterales; family Asteraceae; genus Mikania; species Mikania micrantha. Next base: position 36,209,144 of record CM018692.1, read on the forward strand.
CATACTTTGCGGCTTCAACTAACCTTTCAATTTAAAAATCAGATGCTGGTCCTCCTTCACCAGCTGCTCACTTGCGTGATGTCTTTTACAGGATGGGGTTGTCTGATAAGGTTTACATTCTAGTTTTAACTCATATATCTACAATGAATAATCATTGTAAATGGGATTTGGGATGTGATGTTTATAGTTGGGCTTTGCAGGACATAGTTGCATTATCTGGGGCCCATACTTTGGGTAGGTCGCGACCAGAGCGCAGTGGCTGGGGCAAGCCAGAGACAAAATACACAGTAAGACACATCAAATACAAAAAAATGCTATTACATATCTATTAAGGCATGCCTACATGCCAGACACACACATATATGGTTGTGTACATAAATTAATGTATATGTGCATGTGTACATACTTTTTATGTATACATTTCCTTCTTTTGCCTTTGCATGATCTTATATTACATCCAATGATGAGCATGTGACAGAAAGAAGGTCCTGGAGCCCCCGGAGGACAGTCTTGGACTGTGAAGTGGCTACGCTTTGATAATTCCTACTTCAAGGTGATGTGATTACAGTTTCTCCTTTATTGCCTATTAACAAACTCTCTCTCAACACCCTTTTACTATCATTTGCTTAACTATTTAATTCTTACCAATGGCTTTTACAGGACATCAAAGAAAGAAGAGATGAGGATCTACTAGTTTTGCCTACAGATGCTGCTCTTTTTGAGGATCCGTCGTTTAAGGTAAAAAAAATTAGGTTGGATGTCAGTAGTAATTTGTAGGATTTTCTTTTATTCATGTAGAAACATTCTTTTGTACAGGTATTTGCCGAGAAATATGCAGAAGATGAAAAAGCATTTTTTGATGATTATGCAGTGGCTCACGCTAAACTCAGCAACCTTGGTTCCAAGTTTGATCCGCCTGAGGTTTGTCAAATTTTTATTTTTATTATTTTTCTTTATATGATATACATTTTTAATTGATAAATTAAGTAACAAAATAAACGTACCTAGTAAAGTTCCACTATTCAGTATGGTTTGGGGAGGTTTGGATGAAGACAAACCTTACTCTTGTCCCATTGGGATACAGAGGCTGATCTGAAGAGACCCCGGCTCAGATATGCCACAATGCTTTTATTTATCTATTTTATGAATTTATTTTTTACACATACGCAAATACACAAACAAAGTTATAAGCATTCAAGCAAACAATGTAACACACATATCAAATAGAACTTATGAACAACCGACATCATGTATGATACAAACTGCAGCAAGGGATACTTAGGAGAGCTATTATGGTTGTTACTAGCGTAATTAATAGTTTTCTGATTTATTTGTATTAGGTTAAAACTGTTCAAACATTATTAAGATAAATATTAGTTCTCTACTTGTTCAAAAAAATGATGACAGTAGTATTTACTTTGCCTCCCGTGCTTAGGCAAAGGGTATCAATCCAAGAAAAATCTATAAACATTTGTTTTACATCAGTTTGTGGATCCATAACCCACCAGATGGATTCATTTATGCTTAGACATTAGCTGATTTTTATTAACTTGGACTTCATAATTATTGATATAATGCTTATGACTTTTGACCCACAAACATGATCAGATACATCAAGGTACCATCAAGCAAATACTTTTTACAAAACAAGCTGAGTTTAGAGGTAAGGAATACACTACAACAACATATTACACAAACAACAATCCAAAGATCAAGACATCAAACAATCAAAAGACGACAGGATATAAAAAAAACTACATTAAATAAGCCTAGATCGGATCACAAATCCATCAAATTCAAAACACCTAAAAGTCTAAAACCATCTCCAGTTAAATGATTAGCAACTGGTCAGAATATCCACCGTAACCATAAAGAACCAATCTCAACATTATGCAACTACATAATCCACACACGCCAGTATTTACAAATGAAACCTGATATAAACCCAGGAACATATACTTACCGTTATCGCTAACCAAAATGAGCTTGATAAGGTAATCATAACAAGTGCACATGCTGGTGGAGCAGCCATTGTATAATCCAATTGAAGCAAAAGAAGGCCATTGAGAAGTTATGTAGCGATCACAAAATGGGTGGGTTGGGTCATTTCCTGAGACAGTCCAAAGTCCAAACAGGTTTGGATTCACATGTCTCATATCATGGTATGAGTCGGTTTGACCTGAAACACATATTCTCCAAAGTTTAAATTTTTCTTAAAAATAATTGACGTGCCGAAACAATTACAAATACTATATTATTTTAATAATAATGATCTAGTTTTAGGATTAAATAACTAGGAGGTTTATGCTTTAAAAATATATACTTTAAGGATTGGGTGACTTTCAATTTGATTGATTCATGTGACAGTTTTCTTTTTAGCTTTTGATTTGCTTGTTTGGTTCGTTAAAGATAAAGGCATTCATGGGTAAACAGAAGTTGCCACCTCTATTGTTATGGTCACACATGAAAAAGATTAGTGAAGTTCTAAAAATCAGAACAAACAACTATTTCATTGTGCATAATGCTTTTCCGGTCTCAAAGTACAAAAATAATTGCACAAGTTTTGTTATCTTAATTTGTTTTCCTTGCATGTCTTGTGTATATTTTTTTATCACTTTTACGGCAATGTTTTTAAAACCGGACCGGATGTTGAACCGGTCTCTTAACTGGTCAGGGGTTGGACCGGTTGAACCGGATATGAGAACCGGATTAGATTATAATATATTTAATATTATATTAAATAAATATGCTTAAAAATAAAAAAATAAAAAAAATCTTATAAAACTGCCGCATTTGAAACCAAATAATTTTTTCATTTTATGTATTAAACGTTTTTAAAAAAATTAAATGTATTGCTACATGAAATCAATATATACTATTAGCCTATAATATAATGTATTTACTTCAAAAGAAAAGTGATTTTATGTGAGTTTCAAGACAAATTTTAAAAGTCAAATTGTCAGTTCATTATACTCATTACTCGAGTACTATCATTTTTCAAAATCTTTTATCTTCCTTCTTCAAATACCCATTAAAGATTTTTGCTTCTCTTGTACCAGCTACAACTAGCCACAGGTTCCCGATCACACAGGCGAGTTCGCACCAGTTGTTGAGCTCTGTCACCAGCTTGCTCTAGACCACCACAGTCTCAGCCACCACTCAACCGTTTCATGTAAAATTCGAACTCTTTATAGAAACGTCATCTCTTCTTTCAGTTTTATCATAATTTCTTCTTCACCACTAAGACGAGTTTTTCTTCATCACTGAATTCCTCTCCATCCGGTCTGATCGTCACTGGCGGCCCGCCGGTTTAGCCGGAACCGCTTCGATCGGCCGGTCGAAAACACAACGGCCAAAGTAGGCATAAACAGACCACCATCGTCTCTGGTTGCCGGTTCAACCGGGCCGGCCGGCCGGTCGTGAAAACGTTGCTTTTACCCCCTTTGTTGTCCACTTAACTGATAAGTCATTATATGAAAACCTATAATAATATATATAGTTTAAGTTAAAAACGTTCGATGTTTGATTATTGAAGCATATTTTCAAGTTTAGGAGTCATAATCAACATATATCAAAACTTACAATTGGAAAACGTTTTACTTAATTGATGCCTTATTCATTCATTTGAGCAACTATATATTGACCAAGAAATATATATGAAATACTATATCTTAGACAATGATAATAGCTAAATAAACACAAAAGACCACCAACTACAATAATGAATTTTGGTCAACAATCAGCAATGAGGTTTAAGAAACCTTCGCATTTGAGCTGAGGAGGGTCGAAGGCATAGACTGGATCAGAAGCGAGTGAATAGTTAACTTGAAAGCCGTTTTGTAAATACACCTGCATACTTAAAATCAGTCGGTATGTGTGGAACTTGAACTGCACCGATATAAATCTTTTCCGTTATAAAATAATGTCAAGTTCTACTTGCTTTATTCTTCGAGGTTGCATAGGATTTTCAGCTAGTATACCAAAATTATGTAATCATAGCAAACAATTGTTGCTGTAGATTGTAAGCGATAGTTTGGGTAGTAGTAGTTTCGAGCCAACTTGTTTCAGCAATCACATTTGCAGTATCTTTGTATTCAACTTTAACGCTTGAATGTGAAGTCGTGGGTTGTATTTAGATAACGTAAAGTATGTTTCGAAAATTGCAGACGAGGATCACGAGGAGCGTGCATGAAAGTATATTTGTTGTTCTGCATATGTGTGGTTAGGACGGGTAAAAGTAATGCACTGTAATGCTGTTGCCAACAATTTATATGGAGTGCTATCCTTGGGTAAGTTTCCACTCATTGCAGTGAGTTTGCATTTTGTGTCAATGAGAGTGATGGAAGGCTTACAATTGGATATATTTTCTTGAGCTAAAATTTCAGTCACAAGTAACTAAGAGGAAGAGGCCACAGTTTTAGAGTGTCACAATTATCCCCTGAAAATTGATGAAGCTTCCCAGGGTTTGTTTGCTGTCATATGTTGTTCTTTTGACGAGTTAATGAGTCGACCAAGTAGCTTGTCATAAGATGTGATTAAAATAATATCGTCTACATATAATAAAATATATGCCATTTGATTTCCTTTTTGTAAACAAACAATGAAGTGTCACTCACAGTGTTTTGAAAACCACATGTGAGTAAGTAGGTGGCAATCGATTATACCACACTCGTGGTGCTTGTTTTAGGCCGTTTGGAAATTTTGTTAACTAGAAGCATGGTGAGTATAACACTTATCCTTGTATTTGGGTGGTTGAAACATAATTGTCTCTTTTAGGTCATCGTGAAGGAACACATTTTTAACATGAAGCATGCGAATGGGCTAGTCTTGAGAGACAAGAAGGCTAAGAACCATGCGAACGGTGGTGGGTTTGACCACAGGGCTAAAAGTGTCATCACAGTGGACACCAATATGTTGACTTTTAACTTTAACCACAAGGTGTGCTTTATATCTCTATAAGGGGCCATCAACATTAAATTTCTACCGAAACGACATGAACCAAATGACAATTTCATTGAGAGGCCACAAACAAGAAGTCGTGTGTTATTGCCAATCAAATCACAATATTCTTCGGTCATGCAGGCGTGTGATTAGTAGGGGCTTGGAGGTGTGAAGTTAAGGATGGTTAAGATGGAAGTGTCTATTTGGGTGTAAAGATTTAGAGGGAGTGAGGGACTCGTGATTTTGAGGTACATGATTTGGAACGGGTGATTGAAGTGGTTTTTGAGTGGGTGGCGGAGTTGGCGCTTGAGTGGTAAGCCAATTTGTGCGTTGGTATTGGATCCCATAATAAGCAGATGTCGACTTTCTTGAGATGAGATGAGATGGGGGCTATATTCATGGAGGATTTTGTAGGTGTGTTAGTGTCAGTTTTAAGATCTGTTAGGTTGGGATGAAATAGAAGAGGAGAGGGTCTCCTTGAAGAAAAAAGTAGTCATGATAGTTTGGTTTTTTCAGTGGGAGGACAAACTCATCAAAAGTCACAAGGCTTGTCTACTGATATTTCAAAGCATCAATAGCCTTGATAATTGGTCGAATGACCATGGAATCCACATATGGTGGATCTTTGAGTGAGCTTGTGTGGTCTAGTGAAAGATGTGTTAGGTTAGCAAAAATTCATAGGTGAGTATAGGATGTATATTGGAGGTAGGGAGCGGAAGTGGGTTTTTAAAAATAAAATTGTTTTGTAGGTAGAATGTTGTGTAGATAAAACATGGTGTGCAGGGCCTTAAGGCCCTAAACCAAAAATGTGGGTTAGGGTGAGGCATGAGTGAGGAGGGTCAACAAGCTTATTATCACTTAATATGAAACTTTGGGAAAGAATGATCGAGACAAGATTAAGGAGAGAAACTCAAGTGATTGTGAATCTATTTGGATTTATGTCAGGACAGTCGACCATAGAGGCAATACACATTTTCAGGAGGCTGATAGTGAAATATAGGGTGAAGAAGAGATATTTACGTATGGTGTTTATCTTGGTTTTAAATTGTGCGCATGTTGCGCGCGTGTTGCGATGATGCGGCTGAACCCTCGCAACGCAACCCTTGATGCGGATGCGTTACATGATGCGGCGGTGATGCGGTGGTTCATGCAATATGCGGCGGCCGATTGTTGCGGTGACATTGCGCCAATTTAGGGTTTACGAAAAATTAGCGGCAATTTGAGCGGTAATTTGGGCTAGGTCGATTGTCGATTGAATCCGTCACCTGGGAAATCGGCGATGAGTTCATGAATCTCTAATAATCTTTTGATTTCTTCAATCAATCTGCATATTTCTTCAATTGTCAACATCTTCAGTCGCCATAATCTTCAATTGCGTCTGACTTCCGATTTCTTCTTCCAAGTCGGTAACATTTGTATACGTTTTTATGAATTTCATAGCTTATTTTGCTAACTTGGGTTTTGTTAATTCAGTTCGATGTTGATTTCAATCTGATAGTAATTTCAATTGCTAATTTCAATATCATATCTGATGTAATTTTCATTCTGAACATGTTTAATAAATTTGATTTTGTCATATTTGTTTGATGTTAGCAAATTTCAATCTGAACATGTTTAAAAATTCTGATTTTATAATATTTGTTTGATGTTAGTAATTTTTAATCTGAAAATGTTAGTAATTTAGTATTTTGTTGATAAATAGCGCATCCCTTACGTGATGCGTTCGCATCGCGCAACGGATTTTTGACACAATCGCATCGGATCGCATCGCGCAACGGATTTTTGAAACAATCGCATCGGATCGCATCGCGCAATTTAAAACCAAGGTGTTTATTGATCTTGAGAAGGCGTATGATAGTGTTCCACGTAAGGTTATTTGGGATAGCTTTGAGAGTAGAGGTATCCCTTGGATATATATAGAGATACTAAGAGATACATATGCAAGTGTTAAAACACGTGTTAGAGCTACAGTGATATACTGACTTCTTCCCAGTGGAGGTGGGACTACACCAAGGCTCGGCATTGAGCTCGTTCATTTTCAAAGTTTTTTTAGATGAGTTGTCAAAATCTATTTTGGAAGACATTCTATGGTGCATGCTTTTTGCGTATGATATTGTGCTTGTGGCAGAAAAGAAAGAGGACCTAAATGTGAGGTTAGAAGAGTGTCGAGTGACCTTAGATAATAAATGCTTGTGCATCAGTAGGTCAAAAACTGAGTATTCCTATTGTAACTTTAGCGGGACCAACGAGGAGGAAGAGGAGGACGACCATGTGACTATTGGAGACCAAGAGGTTCCACGAACAACAAAGTTTAAATATCTAGGATTGTTTGTCTAAGTAATAGGGATATTGATTGCGATGGTACATGTGGAGAGCAGTTACAAGCATCTTATGTGACAAGAGGTTCCTAGAAAAACTAAAAGGTAAATTATATAGAGTTGCAGTTAGACTAGCCATGATGTACGAAAGTGATTGTTGGCCAATCAAAAAGATTTAGGCGTGAAAGTTGGAGACGAAGAGATGGGGATGCTAAGATGGATGTGTGGGCACACAAAGCTTGACCAAATAAGGAACTAAGTAATCAGAGAAAGATTGGGGGTAGCATGATCTCAGACAAAGCAAGGGAAGAAAGATTGAAATGGTTCAGACATGTGAGTTGAGCAAACTTGTTGGCACCTTTATAAAGAGTAGATAATCTCATGGTGTGGGGAAGAGGTGCAGGGCCGACCTAGGTTGATATGGGATGAGCAAATTCACCAGGATTTGTTAGCGTTGCACTTATTTGAGGACATGATCAGTGATACGAGCTCTTGAGGCGTAGGATAAAGGCAAGAGATTACTAGATTGGTTAGGATATAGGTTAGTGATCTTAGTTTTTGGTAGATACTTATAGGGAATGTTTGATATGTTGGTACGTTTGATATGTATGCTATCTGCTTGTTTACGTGGTACATGTCGTAGAGTATAACTGGCTTTTGCTTTTCATTGGTTTCATTGGTATTTTGCTTATTATTATTATTTTTAATTTTGATTTTTTTTTTATTAATGTTTGGCTTTATATGCTTGGGTTTCTCCATGATGTTTTTCCATGTATTTGTGGTTTGTAGTTTTGTGTTTGCGTGTTTGATCAACTAGGTTTCGGTGTTCGAAGTATGTTTTTGAAAATATTCCTAAAACAAAAAAATATAGAAAGGAGAAATTATGAGCCGAGGGTCTCCTTCGAATCAGCCTCTCTACCCCGTTTTGCGGTAGGGTAGGGTTTGTCTTCATCTCTCCCTCCTAGACCCCACTCACAAGTGGGAATTCACAAGGTATGTTTGTTTGTTATCAAGGTTTTGATTTGCCATTTGTTGTGAAGTTTGTGGACATGTAAACCGAAGTTGAAGGCCATTTGAGTTGGTAGATTTGAAATATTGATTACTAATTTTATCCCTATATCACATTGAAATGATTTGATGAGGTCCATGAGGATATTAAATTGATTTCGATTTCGGGCATGAAAATTGGTAAATTTCTTATGTGGTAGATTTAAATTTGAGTGGAAATATCCATAGGTGTATCGGGTGAAATTATATACAAGTACCATGTAGTACTTATTATAAACTGTTTTGCTCACAATAGAGGATTTTCACAAATTATAATGTATAATATCAAAAGGTAAAATTGATTAGATTGAGAAATGGAAAATGGCAAACGTTTTTGCTTAGATAATTGACAAGAATGACAAACTAGAGTCTTAGGATGTTTATTGCAAGAAATGATTTTATTTGAAACAAGAATAGAAAACAAGAACGCTAGGGTCATCCAACCGATCATGCCTTGGGTTTTTGAGAAGTGGAAACAAGGGCAATTGATACAGTGGAGGGTGTGACTGGATATGTGAATGGGTAGCAATGACTTGAGCTGTTGACCTGTTGTTACGGGAGATTATCCTTCCATTTGGGTATTCTTTCACAGAAAAACCGTAAGTTTCAAAATCAACTGAAACATTATTGTCAATGGTAGACTTGTGAACAAATTTGAGATTTTTATTATGTTTGGGTTATATAGGATGTTTCAGGTGTAGGTTGTGGGTGTAACTTAGTATAGTAGTGTGTCATGACTCATGATCCTAGGACTGGTGCATGTGCACCATTACCTGCAAAAATTGAACCAGTTGAACAAGATATTAACAGATGATTGATTTTACCTTGATATACGGTGAGGTGATCCAGTGCACCTAAATCGATGTATTGTTGACTTGTGCTTCTTTAGAATCGACATTCATTTCTTGTATTGCTTCACCTAGTTGTGTGGGCAGAAGTGGTTTGAATTCCCCAAGATGGGCTTGGCTGGAGGAGGCTGGTTGCTTTGGGGCAGACTCACGGTTGGAGCATGGGCGATCCAACAGTTTTGGAGGCCCTGCCCATATCTTGATGTTATGTCATAGTTACCTAAATCGCGGTACGCTCCGGTACGGGTACGCGGACCAGGTACGCGATTCGCTAGATTTAGTGTATTCGGTACGGACGGGGGTAGGTTCATTTCGGTACGAACCGGTACGATGTACCATGTAAAATTGATACGGTGTACCATATATAACTAATATGACATACCATGAAAACATAACTTAAAATATAAAATATTCAAAATTAGATAAAATCTAAAATTACATTATCAAATAAAAAGCAAAAACATTATCAAATTCAAAAAATTAATCTTTAAGACCTAAAACATAAAAGTTCTAAATCTCTCCTTAGTATTCAGCTGATGTTTGCCAAGCACCATTTTAGAAATAGAAATCGTCCAAAAAGAAACACGAAGAGGAAATCGGCTAATACTTGAAAATCAAAGGTGAGATTGGTGATCTCAGTGAAGAGGAAATTGTTGATTTATAACTCCAATCGATGGAATTGGGAACGTGAAATGTCTGATTATGTCGGCGACGTGAATAGAACGTGGGAACGTGAATCATCGGCAAAGTAAAATTCGTCGGACCATTACACCTAAAATCTCCGAACCATATCAGGAAATTGTTGATTTATAACTCCAATCGATGGAATTGGGAACGTGAAATGTCTGATTAGGTCGGCGACGTGAATAGAACGTGGGAACGTGAATCATCGGCAAAGTAAAATTCGTCGGACCATTACACCTAAAATCTCCGAACCATATCAGGTAAGTCGTCGTACCTGAGCTTAGTCCAGATCGGCCTATCATCTAGCTCGAAGTCGCCGTACCGGACCGATCGGACACGCTAGCGACTTCCGATCCGGTACACCGCGATCCAAATCGTAAATCGTGGGCTAAGTAGCGATTTTGGTAACTATGGGTTATGTTATAAAGTATAAACCCTCCTTTACCTGGTTTTGCTCCTTTAGAGGCACCAGATTCATACTTTTAGTTCCGATTTGACATTTAGTTTAATGTTTTAAGCCCTATGTTAATCAAATGAACAATAACCAATAGCACAATGGATAATCAAATCAGATACTCAATAACACAATAGAGCATATCAGCACAATAGCTGAATAAATGAATAGCACATTAGCACTGTAACACACTGCATGTAAGGTCAAAATAGAAGAAATTAAGAATTAATACCTTATAAGTTATAACTTTACAAACTTTGAAGGCCTGAAGGCTAAAGGGCACTAGGGCTAGGGCAAGCCGCAGGGAAAAAGTTTAAATAGCCCCTTATAGGATCACTGGCGACTTAGGCAGACACAACAAAAGGGCAAAAGGCCGACCGCATTGACAGGGCGCCGACGACCGATTAATATTAGACGACCGACCACATTAGAGCCCAACAGAAGAATCACCGGAAGTGAGAAGCAATGGATCGAGTCAAAGTATTGAAGAGATAGGTTAGGGGTTCTCGTCCAGGCCACAGGGGCGATTGATATCCTGTCTGTTGTCGCCGCATCTTCTTTTGGCCTGTCTCTGACTTTCCGTCTCCTAATCAGGGTGGGTGCTCGCCTCCTCAACTGCTCGTCCGTTTGAATATTTTTAACTAGCAATATATAATTTTTTTTTTGAAAATTAGGGCCTTAAGATTTTGGAGGCAAAAGCTCTAGCTTTACCCCAAATCATTGATGGGCTGCTTCTGGGTTGGAGGTTGGGCCATGAGCATAAGGGGAGTGTCAGGGCCATTGTTGGGCCTGCCGAGCCTGCCATGGCGTACCCCATCCTGGTTGTGTAGGAAATGGGTACAGGGGATGAGCCCAATAAGCCCACTATGTAGTGGTTGGAGGCTGCCCAGTGTTTTGGACCTTTGGTTCCCTTTATCCGGCCTTTATGCCCATGATGTTAGGATTGTGGCGGGCGATAGGATGTGTTGGGCATAGAAGAACCGCGTCTCTAGGATGGATGGTATTTTAGATTAGTGTTTGCTGATTGATCTTTGTCTCCCATCATAACGCGAAAGAGAAGGAAACAAGGTATGGAGAGCTGAAGAGGTAGTGGCTGTAAACAGGAAAACCAAACAAACATACCCAGTTATATCCCACTTTTAAGTAGGGTCTGGGGGGGAAAGATGAAAAGAAACCTTATCCCTACCTAATACCAACAAGATGTAAATTGGCTTTAGGGTTGGGAAGAAAGCCAAGCTCCAGTGTTGTAGAAATCGCTAGGCATTAGTCTAGCAGTGGCATATGAGCTCCTTGGTTTTAAATTGCGCGCAAGTTGCGCGTGTATTGCGGTATTGCGCTATTGCGCTCGATTGAACGCAACGCAACAATTGATGCGATTGGATTCCAGGATGCGGTACTATTGCGCCATAAATCGCAAATTGCGTTTTTTTTTTTAATTTGGACCAATTGGTGGGTTGGAATTGAGCGTCAAATTAGAAATTGTAGGTCGGCCAAAACAATCGTGGAAATCAAAACGTCCCATAGGAACTCGGTATCAACCTATTAATTTCTTTAAATTGGTGAATTTCTTCTGGGTTCTTCAATCGTCAACAATTTCATCTTCAATTGTTTAAAATTTACCGGGCATGTTCCGATTAAAACTACTCTGTAATGTCAGATTGCTTTTAATTGTCGACATTCAATTTGATATTTGATTTTGATTCTATTTCAGTAAAATTGTAAGTGACTAAGTTCAATTTGATCTTTGATTTACTGCACAAGATCTTCCATTTTTAATTTGATTATAGTATGTGATTAGTTCATAAATCAGACTTTATATTCTTCATCCGTGAGCAACTTCTGTTTAGTGTTAGAGATAGTTTTGTAAGTTCACTGCACAAAATCTTTCATTTTTTATTTAACATTCAGTTTTTATTAAACTGCTCAAATTATGTTGAATGTTGATAATTACCAAATTTTGTATGTAATTAGAAGACATTAATATGCTTTATATTTTTGGGTTATGTTAACAAAAAAAAAGTATAAATTTTGCTTGAAGTTTACCTTATTGTTAATTTAGAATGTTCATATATTTAGTTTTTCTAAAATATCTTGAATATATGTATTTTGTGATAAGTACCGCATTCCACACGTGATGCGCTCGCATCACGCAACGCGCATCGCGCAACGGATTTTTTAAACAATCGCATCGGTTCGCATCGCGCAATTTAAAACCAAGATGAGCTCTAGATTAATTGAGATTAATCAGGATAAAGGATTAATCGGATCGGAATTTTTACATGTAATTTTTCAAAATTATACGTAGGGTTGCCGGAATTTCAGGATTTAGTCGGAATTCCAATTTTCAAAAAGTTGCAGAAAACTCGCTGGAATTTCAAAGGTCTCCATAAAACTTGTTATTTCAACTGTCGCCGGAATTTTTGCTGGAATCCTACCAATTTTCGGCTGTCTAGGCCCGATTTTTCCGCCTAGGCTTGATTTGAATGATTTTTATTCTTGCCGATTAATTGGCCGATTATCCAAAATCAAAGAAACGGACAGCCGCTTAGCGCCTAGGAACCGACTAAATCGGCTTACAACCTTGCCAGGCTGTGATATCCGTATAGGAAAGTGTCTTACTCAATTGATGTCTTATTCATTCATCTGAACGACAATATATACACAAAGAAATATGAATGGAATCCTATATCTAAGGCAATGATAACAACTAAATAAGTACAAATGACTGCAACTGTTACAACAATGAATTTTGGTCAACAGTCAACAATGAGGTTTAATACTTACATATAGTGAAATCATTAATCATAAACTTTAATACAAGCCATACATCATACCACATAATATGTTCATATTTGAACAGCCTGATGATACTTCTGTTTATTTTTGAAAGAATTTTCATTCTCCACTGATTATTCCTTGTATTCAAGAATCAGTATGACTGGAAACTCATATAGGCAACAACACCAGTCAACGGAATTTTTAAAAATGATTTTTATCAATTACTTTTATATTGAAATCCTATCATGTACAAAATACTGTTAATTGTATAACACAGGTGTTAAAATGAGAAGGAACATGGTCAAATGATAAAGCTAACTAATTAATAGATTTGCTTAGTGCCCCCATTAAGCTGCTTAATCTGCAGCATAGGCATCATTACTTTCCTACAACTTTTTAGCAACTAAATACTTGATTGTTCGTTTAAATAATTTTAAGTGGGTATTAATCACATTTCTGTGGTTTTTAAAGTCATTTTTCTCAATTTACGAGGTACTCATAATCTTTTCTCTTTAGTTGTACAATGGAATACTGAAAATGTATTGGTTCAATCCGCCTTGGTGTCCTCATCACTCAACAATCTGGCTCCGCTTAAAATAATTTAACACTTTTAAATTATATAGCGTTTAATGTTTCTTCCAGTTATAGCTTGTTTAGGATAAACATAGTTCATGTTCTAAATGATGAATACTTTGACATCAATATGCGGAGTTTGCAAGATAAGTCAGTGGGCGGCTCAGGTAACAGCTCAAATGGGTTTGGAGCCTTGGATTGAAAGTGTGTAAATGTGCCTAGTCTGGTTAACACAAAAAACATTTTTTCTTTGGTTTTTTAACTTCTAATGAATGTAATAATTGTGTTGATTGTATTCCATACTAAGGAGATTACAATGATATAAATAGAGTATTTAATTACACATTACACCCATCTATTATTATTTATTGCCTAATATTCCCCCGCAAGCTAAGGCCAGGTAACGACCTGGAGCTTGGACCTAAGATGAGTGAATCGCGATGAAGGCAAAGGTTTAGTAAATATATCTGCAAGCTGGTCATGTGTGGAAATGAACTGAACCAAAAGTTTTCCTTCAGCAACTTTCTCTCTAACAAACTGAAAATCGACTTCAACATGTTTGGTACGAGCATGAAATACTGGACTGGCAGACAAGTAAGTAGCTCCTAGGTTATCACACCATAAAACGGGAGTTGACTTCAAGGGAACTTGAAGTTCACGTAAGAGAGCTTCCAACCATGTAATCTCAGCAACCGTGTTAGCTAATGCTTTATATTCAGACTCTGTTGATGACCTCGAGACAGTTCGTTGTTTCCGAGCTGACCAGGAAATCAAATTCGAACCAAGATAGATGGCAAATCCCCCGGTGGATCGACGATCATCAGGGCAGCCAGCCCAGTCCGCATCAGAAAAAGCATGTAAAGACGAATTATGCGCATCTGTGTACGCATGAAGAGTACAAGTAGATGCATGTTGAATCAATAAACCATGAGTAGTAGTACCTTGAAGATAACGAAGGATCCGTTTAACCGCAGACCACTCTCAGTAGGAGAATGCATAAATTGACAAACTTTGTTAACTGCATAGGTGATATCTGGTCGCGTCAGGGCAACATACTGTAGAGCCCCAACAATTTGTTGATATCGAACCGGATTATCAAAAGGAGGGCTGTCCCCAAGGTGCAACGTAGCAGCAGTGATTGGAGAAGAAACTGATTTTGCTTGTGAAAGGCCAGCTTTGCGGAGAAGATCCAGAATATACTTTTGTTGAGAAAGAACCATGTCAGAACCTTTTAGAATAACTTCAATACCCAGAAAGTATGAGAGGCCCCAAATCCTGAACAGCAAAAATTGAGCTTAAAGTGGTAACAATCTAATCAAGCGCATGACAATCGTTACCTGTTAGGATTATATCATCCACATAGACTAACATGTAGAGAAGAACACCATGGTGAGAGTACACAAATAGAGATGGATCTGTCTTAGACCCCTTAAAGCCAAGAGAATAGAGTACACCAGACAAGCGATTAAACCATGCTCTTGGAGCTTGCTTGAGCCCATATAAGGACTTATGAAGTTTGCAAACGTGAGCAGGTTTCGTAGGATCAATAAAACCAAGTGGTTGTCGTAAATAGACTGTTTCATCTAAGTTCCCATGTAGAAAGCATTCTGAACATCGAGTTGGCGGAGAGGCCACCGTTTTGTCACGGCAAGAGAAAGAACTGTTCAAATAGTTGTGGACTTGACAACAGGGCTGAAAGTTTCATGATAATCAACCCCCTGTTGTTGATGAAATCCTTTTGCCACTAAACGGGCTTTATATCGTTTAATTGCTCCATTTTGATCCCTTTTGAGTTTGTAGACCCATTTGCAGTCAACAACATTTGCATTAGGAATAGGTGGTACAAGAGACCACGTATTGTTTCTAAGTAGGGCAGCATACTCCATGGCAGCCCGCTACTTAGGGGATTTGTTGGCAGCAGGAAAAGATGTGGGTTCACTTTCAATTTTGTGGGTGGCGGTATAGGCAGAGGGGTTATATGGAACACATGGTTTTGGATTCTGTCGGAGATTGGCAGGGCGTGTTCTAGGTGGTGGAGGTGGGGGAGGTGGTGGAAGTGGCGGGGTTGGAGGAGGTGACGAGGGTGGGGGAGTTGGCGGTTGATGATGAGCAGGAGTGGTAGGTAAAACATCAGCAAATTGATTGGCAAGAGGATCTGGAGTTGGATTGTGGTGAGCTGTTGAAGATGGGCTGTTAGGAGGCAATAAAAAAGGAAAAACACGCTCATCAAAACGTACATGACGAACAATGTAGAGACGATCAATGGTGATGTTGAGACACCGATAGCCATGATGTGCAGGGCTATAACCGAGAAAAACACAAGGTGTGGATCGAAAATCCATTTTGTGTTTGTTATATGGACGAAGATGAGGATAAGATTGGCACCCAAAGATTCGTAAAAAAGAAAAGTCAGGAGGACATTTAAAGACGTGTTCAAAGGGGGATTTGTGTGATGAGTTACGTGATGGCATGCGATTGATCAAATATACAGCTGTATCAAAGGCAAAATGCCAAAAACGATGAGGAACACCTAATTGAGCAAGTAAAGTAAGCCCTGTTTCAACGACATGTCTATGTTGGCGTTCAACAAATCCATTTTGCTCACTAGTATGAGGACACAAGTGACATTGAATGATGCCAAGTGGAGTGAAAAAAGTGGACAGATTCCGAAATTCTCCACCCCAATCAGTTTGAACCTGTTTTAGTTTAGTTTGAAATTGACGTTCAACCATAGCAACAAAATTTGTAAAGGTAGCATAAACATCTGATTTTCGTTTCAATGGAAAGATCCACATAAAGCGTGTAAAGTGATCAACACAAAGCAAGAAATAGTTATAGCCATCAAAAGAGGTAACAGGTGCCAGGCCCCAAACATCACAAAATATCAAATCCAAAATACAAGTACTATGAAAATTAGAAGGAGACTAATGTAACTTTGATGATTTCCCTATGCGACAAGCATTACATGAAAAACTTGAATTTTTATTAGAAACAGGAAGAGAATATTTAGATAGCATAGATTTCAGGAGCTGTGGATGAGGATGACCAAGCCTTCGATGCCAAGTGGTGAAAGGAGCTCGCACAACAGTGAAAGCAGCTTTAGGAACAGGTTGGATGGGAGGTAGCTTGATTGAGTAGAGCCCATGTTCATTTGGACCCATGAGGAGGGTATTGCGTGTAGACTTGTCCTTCACAACAAAAAAAGAATCATGAAATTCAAAGAAAACGTTGTTATCGTGACATAATTTTTGAACAGAAAAGGTTGCGTTTAATTTGTGGAACATGAAGAATTTCAGAAAGTGAAAAGGTTTTATGTGGTGAGTAGAAACGTGAGAAACCAATATGTAAGATGGGTAGACCCTTACCATTGCCAACATGGAGTGAATCCTCACCAAAATAAGGCTCAGGACTGCCAAGGCTTGAGAGATCCGGCGCTACATGGCTGTTAGAGCCAGTGTCAGGAATCCATGAGGTTGATGATGGTGACCTGTAATCTGCAAAGTTAGCAGAAGGTTGTGGTTTGGAGCGAATAGTGGCTGGATCCCTGTTAGGACATTGGGAGGGAAGATGGCCAATACAACACCTATTACAAGTACCATAAACCATATTTTGATTGGATGCCCAATGAAATTGTCCACGATTAGAAGTTCCCCCAAATGCCCGTGAGTTGGAGCCCCTTCCACGGCCACGATGTTGAAAGCCACGCCCTCGAACTCGATTAGAGGTTGAAGAAACCGAGCTGTAATAAGCTTGTGACTGTTGATTTGTTGGTTGTAACTGAAAACCAAGTTGGGAAAACATTTGTTGTAGTGCAAGAATTGAATTCTGTTGAGAGGAACCAGGCTGTTGGATGGGACCAACAACTGCAAAGGCTTGGGAAGGAGGGACAATAGAGGGTGGTTTCCGAATCATATAATCGTGGTCTGAGAGAAGACCATGTAATTCGGTAAAGGCAGTTGGAAACTGCCTAGTAAGAAGAGTAGATTTCAATCCATTATATTCTTCTCGAAGACCAGAGATAACAACCATGACAAGATCCTTTTCGGGAAATGGTTCACCAATATTAGCAAGAGATTCAGCGTACTCTTGGGCCTGTTGAGATAGGCAGATGATGTTTCATCACCCTTCATCTCAATTTTCAGAAGCTGTGTCTTTAGCGTGTAAATGCGAGAGGATGTGTGAGGAGCATAGGCCCGTTCTAGGGCAAGCCAAAGTTCTCTGGATGTGGTGCCATGAACCTGCGGGAATGAAGCTTCAGAGAGAGTCGAGAGAAGCAGCATACGAACGTGCGCATCATTGGCTATCCATGTGGCATGGTTTGGATTGGGTTGCGACGTGCATGGGGGTTCGATGTCAGTTGTGGGAGCAGGAGGTGTAATAAAGGGTAGAGTACATTGAATGGCTCCATCTGACATAGCCAACCAGTTTATTGGTGACAAGGAACGGGTAAATCATAGTCTTCCAAAAACCATAGTTGGTTGGAGACAAGGTGAACCCATACTTATGGGAATTGTGAAAAGTTTTCTCGGCTGTGGAGAAAGCAACGAGCATGGCCATTGCCGGGAAAAACAAAAAGACGACCACCGGTAATATCAATTGTCGGCAGAATTAGGGTTACGGCAGGAGCCTGGTTGTGATACCATAATGAACGTAATAATTGTGTTGATTGTATTCCATACTAAGGAGATTACAATAATATAAATAGAGTATTTAATTACACATTACACCCATCTATTATTATTTATTGTCTAATAACTTCTTATAAATACTTGATTATAGCTAATATTTACTCAAAACGCCAATATAACCTGGTTTTCATGATTTAGGATTCCAGATGCATTAAATAGACTTCAAGCGACTTTGAACTTGTTTAATCCTTTAGATTCATTTGACCCCCTTTTAGCTAGTTTTTTTGTTCGACTGTTTTGAGTTATAACACTACATTAATTGATCCATTCATGAGGGATTGAAGTTCAAATGTTTCATAAACCTCCAGCATATATGACATGTTATTGGATATCCTTTGCAGGGCTTTTCAATTAATGATGAACCACCCCCACCACCAGCAGCGGCTGCCCCTGAGAAGTTTGAAGCGGCCAAGTACTCGTCGGGAAAGGTTTTGCGACAAATTTTTTTAATACATATATATTACAAGAGTCTTTTTAGGCTATAGTTTTAGTGTTGGGATTTGCTTCAATCCATACAAAGTATAACCTAAAAATGATTTCTTTTCTGCATGCCATGCCATTTAGATTTCTTGTGTTTGATGGTTGGTGCAGGGTTAAGATGTTTTGTTAAGCCATCATATGTTTAAACTTAATGCAAGGGTGAAGTCAAATAAAAAGTTGGGAGTAATAATAATGGAGATGGTAAGTTCAATATGCTTTGCTTATTGCAGAGAGAACTTTCAGATTCTATGAAGCAGAAGATTCGCGCAGAGTACGAAGGCTTTGGGGGAAGCCCTGATAAACCTCTTCAGTCAAACTATTTTCTTAATATCATGATTGTCATTGCTGTTTTGGCACTTTTGACATCTCTGCTTGGCAGTTGATTTGTTTTGTTTTGTTTTGTTTTCGGTGATTACACATGCTTGCATCACATTTGTTTGAAGCCATTGTGCACCTAAATCATTTACCTTCATAGAAAATGCATTTTTATTTTGTGATTTTTCAATTTTGAAACTGTTTGGCCTTGTTTATTTATGGTTTATGTTGCTCGAAGACATACTCGGGTGAAACATGCCATCTTTTACAAGATTTAATGTAGTTGACTGACTGCCCTTTTTGCTTAACTGGTTTCGTTCTTATGATGATGAGTTAAAGGTTTTAAAAATTATCCCCAGTAGAGTTTTTTGTGTTTTTATGATGATGAGTTAAAGGTTTTAAAACGTTTTGAGGGTTTAATAAAAGTAAAAAAGTGTTTTAGAATCATAATCAAATATTAGTTGAATTTCATTACATATTTAGATCTGCAAGGATTTAAGTATGTCATTTCAATCCTAGACAAAGTGTTAAGAGAATTAAAATTAAACGTTTAAAATTTTGAAGGTTGTATTAAAATTGTCTTAGAATACTAACCAAATGCTAGTTAAGATTTGATTACAACTTTTGAGGGTTTAATCGATCTGTTTTTACTTCTTTGATTGATTGCTTGTTTGTTGTTCGAGCAGGAAACTTTTTGAAAGAAGACTCTATGAATAGCTTTGCAATTTGTGGGATTTACTCGAATAGGATCATGATGGTTTTTAATGTTAAATACAAACATATGTGAAGGAGATGGAGACTAGTTTGGATACCTAATTTACTATCTATAGATATGGACCAACCTCACACTCAATTTTCAATCTAGATGAAGAGATGGGCGAGAGAGAGAGAGAAATGAAAGTTGTACGATGGCTCATGATGCTGCGATGATTTACGAATAGTTAGGCAACGATCATGATGAACGATGGGTTGAAGCAGTTGCCAGTGGTGTTTGGAAACGGTTGATGGTAACAGTTTGAAAGACGAGTTTGACACAAGCAAATTAAGACACAAGTTAAGTAGTTGGGTTAGACTAATAAAAAGTCCAAAATAAGCCACAACTCATTGCGTAGTTTGTGAACTAGATAATTATATTCATATGTGAGAGAAGCTTGTCATGACAAAGTTTTGTATTCGAAAAATAAAAAAATAAAAATTAACCTATACCAATAAGTTATCGGTATAGATCAAATTACAAAAAAATAAACTTACCCTATACCAACAATGTGTCATCGGCAAAGTCTAAAGTTATAAAAAATCTGTACAACCTATACCATTGACTTATAGTCGGGACATGTCAAAAACAAATTTTAAAGATATTGTTTGTTTTTACGTTTCCTAGCCCAGCCATAAGCAAAATTTACAAATTTCCATACATTTATAACATGTTTAATATAAAAGCATACCAAATCATCCAAAACATACAACTTGTTCATAACATCCAAATTGTTCAAAATAAACACAAACTTTCAAATTGTTCAAACCAAACACAAATATCCTAATTGGTGACAAACAAAACACAAATATCCAAATTGTTCAAACAACTAAATGATGCTATGGATCACAACATTGTCGCTCCAAAATGCAACACATTTCTTCCATTTTACGATTCATCTCTTCCATTGCTCGGTCCCGTTCCGGGTCTCTGGCAAATGGTGTTGAAGCTGTTCCACTCGCTCGTCAATTTAATTTTGCCATTGTCCTTGTGATGAGGGATAGGTACTAGACACGTCAGGCGTAGGTTGTCTTACCACACGATCCACACCCCTTATATGTCCACGTCTTTCACCCAAGGCACGTTCAATACACTCAAGCTGATTAACTGACGAAGAATCACCAGACTCTTGGGAATATCTTTTAAACTCCTGTTGCATCAGATCTTGAGTTAAACAATAAAACAAACATGCAATCAATTTTTACTAAAATTCTATAGTATAGTTGTTATAAAATATATAATCAACCTAAGTTAAATACAACAACAAATATACAATTCAATATTTAATAAAATTCGATAGCATAACTACTGTAAAATGGATAAATAACGAGACTTAAACAATGCAAGAAATATACAATCAATATTTACTAACATTTCACAACATAATTGCTTTAAAATAGATAACCAACCTAACTTAAACCCAAAAACAAATATACAATCAATTTTTACTAAAATTCGAAAGAATCGGCTATAAAATGGATATCCAACCAGACTTAAACAATACAAAAATATACAATCAATAATATCAACAAATAAAAGCAATAATATAAAACTTTAAGTATATTCAAATAGGTTCAGGACATAGTGACTTGTTCAAATGAGTTTGGGTTATTTTGACTCGTTTTAACCTACAAAATTCTACTACTTAGAATGCATGTGATAGTTCATACCTCTTTGGCTAATATTAACAGTTGTATTTCTTACCTTCATATGTCGCCTTTGTGCATGACTTGCTACCATGAAAACTTGTATATCGTTGTTTTGATCTATTTGTTTTATTTTTCTGCGATCTACGCATATAATCAGCACTTAAGAACCATTGATCAATGAGCTTTTCCCATGCTTGTTGGTCCAATTCATCAGGGGGGGGGGGGGCTTCTCCTTGCTCTCTCAGCGTCCTCATAACCCCCAACAGAATAAAAATATTTTTTGAATTCTTGTTTATGGTCCCTTTAAGCTCTTTGACACTCAGCATGGATTCCGAGTCTTATGCTTTCTCATTGATCTATGTTTCTCAAACTTTGGAGATCAAAATATTCCTACAAAAACAAAGTAGTTATAAAACATATAATATTTAATAAATTAAAATTAAAAAAAAAAATTATGTTCTTACAAAAAGTGTTGGAAATATGGCCCTTTTAAATTGCTTTAGAAACATTCTGCAATCTAGAATAATGAAAATGAGCAATCTTTCCAAGCTCATTAGAGATCAGCCTTATAAAGTCGGAGCAATTTTCTCCAACAAACTTGTATTGCCCTGCCTCGTCTTCAACCTCAATAGCTAGTGGCATACATTGGTTATTTTCAAACTTTTTTATTAGTTTGATGTTTTCTCCTCTAGAACGTCTTTCGGGTTGTGCTACATAAATATATTAAATTGAAAAGACATGTATTTAACACAAACAAGTAACTTACAAGACTCGCAACCCATAGGAAGCTTATATGGATCCCCATGAGGGGGTAGATCCTAGATGTGAACAAAAAAACTGGTTTGGGTTTACAAACCGGTCATCAGTGGATCTCAAACATGTTCTTGCCAAACCGGTTTCCAAACCGGTCCGAACCGCCGATTTGGCATAGGTTTGGGATTTTGCCTTTAAAACCGGTTTACAAACCGGTTCGAACCAGCTTCAAACACATCCAAACCGGTTTCAACCCCTTTAAACCGGTTTCAACCCCTTCAAACCGGTTTCAAACCTCCATACCGGATCCTATAGGTTTGGCATCACTTTCTCTCAAATCGGTTTCCAAACCGAACCGGTTTCACCCTTATACTACCCAAACCGGACCGATTTATGAACCGAACCGATTTGATGAAAAAACCGGTTTGTGCAACTCTAGTGGATCCCCACCATCTTCACCATGTCCTCTAGCAATATGTGTTGTCATTCCTACAACAATAATAAATAGTAATATATAATAAACATAAATATTATGTTTTAATAATTTTAGAAGAAATAAATAATAAACATACACTCAATTTAATCTCACTTATTCAACAAACATCAAGTTTCTAACTTGTAAGAAAATAAAATAAAGTCACATAAATAATTTCAAATAATATAGACAATTTCAAGTTACAAATACATAATTACATTTAAACCAACGCCAACATCCTCTTATAATGATACAAACATAAACACTAATCATATATCAATGAAACATACAGTCTTAATTGCACAATTAGATATACAAAAAGAATTACAAAATTACACATACATACATAAATACACAATTACATTTAAACCAAAACCAACTTCCTTTTCTAATCATACAAAACATGATAACTTATATGTGTACACATATATGTACAAAAAATTTACAAAATTACCTATAAATACATAATTATACAATTACATTTTAACAAAACCAACATCCTTTTCAAATCAAACAAACATGAACACTAATCATATATAAATATACATGCATATATACTAATCATCCATCCATAAAACATACAAACTTACGCAACTACAAATGCATAAAAAATTACAAAATTACATACACATACATAATTACACAATTACAATTAAACAAAACCATCTTATTCTAACAACACAAACATAAACATTAATCATATATAAAGCCATCATACATATATACTAATCAAACATCCATAAATCATACAAACTTACTACATTAAGCACTAATCATATCTAAATTAACTTCAAATACAACATAAACACTAATCATATGTAAATATACATATAAATATATACTATTCATACAACCAAATTACCCTAAAAAATAAGAACCCTAATTGAAGAATTTTTTAAAACCCAAAACTAAAACCATATATACTAGTATTACAAAAGAATTACCTTCAAAACCAAAACCATTATACTCATCTAATCATTAAAACACATATACCAAGCATACACTAAATTACCTTCAAATAACATATATCTCATCATATATAAATACACATACAAATATATACTAGCATTACAACCAAATTACCTTCAAATAAGAACCCCAAATGAAGAACTCTTCAAAAAAAAACCCCAATCTTCAACAACATAAGAAAAGTAAAAAAAAAATAAAAATCAATATTGATAAAATCTAAGAGAAATACGAAAACACATGATTTAATAACCTCCAAATACAAGATTTTACCTCAAAACATCTTCAAAAATCGTTTAGAATGCGTGCGAGAACGAGAGGAAGTTTTTGGGTGGAAAGAAGAAAAATGGGCTTGTTATGCGAAGCTGCACCAGTGTTATTTGCGTTGTTGACCTGTCAATCGTCGACATAAGTGGTGTATAAAACGGCGCCGTTTCTTGCAGGTTCATTAAACGGAGAAACTTTTTTTTAGCATGTGCCGACGATATGTCGTCGGGATAGGGTAAATTACAAAATATTAAAAAAAGAACCACACATTCTACAAATATTAATACTGTGCAAAAAAAAAAATTGACCAGTGCCGACGAGTTGTCGTCGAGATAGGTATCACCTTATGGAGCGAAAATTCCTTCCAAAAGTTTTAGCCTATACCGACGACATGTCATCGGGATATGTTGAATTTTCACAAAAATCTGGGCAGACTTATACCAACAAGAAGTCGTCGGGACAAGGTCATTTCTACCGACAACTTTTGTCATCGGCATAGGTTTTGGCTATATAGGGTCATTTTCTTGTACTGATGGAAGGGGCGTTACGTCGCCATGGATTTTCTTACTATGAAACTGTGTAACACTAAACCGCATGATGCAATATAGGTAGTTGTGGATATACCGACAAAGAGTGCTCACCCCTACGGTATGATTGGAAACTTATACGCCCGGGAAACTATTCGAGGTGTTCATAAAGGAAATAATCATGAAACATGGAGTTCAAGTGTCCATTGTGTATGATTGGGGACACGAGGTTCACCTCAAGATTCTAGAAGAGGTTTCATGAGTCAATGGACACAAGAATTGAACAATAGTATCCATGTCATCTCTATACATACAATAAATCGAAAGGACTATCTAGATATCGACTCTCAAACCAGCTTCTTCTTCAACGTGAGTGCTCTGACACCAATAGTTGGTTCAGGCCCACAATAAACACACACAAACTTGTTCGTGTACTGAATGTTTATTACTCAAAAGTAACTTGCTTAATTGAAATGCAGAATTTCAATTCAGAAACTTGGAAATGCTAACAAATATAAATACCAACTACACCACCATGCATCATTCCCACGTAAGCTTCCCCTAAAAATACGCTACTATCACCCATGACTTAGACCCACTCTCTTGAAAGCTGTTAAACAAAATAAACACATGACTAAATTAATAAAGTCGACTCATAAAAATAACCACTTCCTGCTGACCCGATTCATGACCCAAGTTGACCTGTCAAGATCAATTCAACAAGCCGCATGGGCGCTGCACCCGGTCTGGCCCTTTGTCTTCAGGGTTGGCGGACTGTGACCCTCTCTCAATCGGTTGCTAAGGCTTGAGAATCCCTTTTAATATTTGTTCCTTGACAGTATTTTATATCAATCGCTTTGGTTCAGGTGTTACAATATCAGAATATTGTTTAACATGCAAGATTTAAATTGCCACTAAACTGCGGGGCCAGGAAGGTTGCTTATTTGTGATCAGTAACAGCAGAGACCAAAGAAGACAATTGAGACCGATGTTTTCCTGAGAAAGAACAAGTAAGAAGATTATGACATAGAAGATTGAAAAAATCAAATGGAGGATGTTTTGATCAAAAAAGGGAATGGAAATCAAGGCAGGAGAATAGGAGGCCAGTTTTTTGCTTTAATGTTGGTGAAAATTCACAAAGAAAAGGGCTCGTGTGGCTTGGATATTATGGTGAATGTTAAAAAAGATAATCAGAGAATCAATTAGAAAATAAAGCAAAGCAAGCAACCAGCATGTCAATTACTTCAAGGGTATCCATTAGTACAAAGAGACCTAATGAAAGCAAGTTAAGCAGGAAAATCAAGTATGGTTTAGCAACAAAAGTATGAATGAAAGCATGGGCGGATGTATGTGTGTATATATGTTGTCCCGGGACATCAATGATTTTCGGTTTATATGGACATTTATGAAAGGTATTTTCAAGTGACAACATTGATTTTTAGAGTAGTAACATCGGTTGCAACGGCTAGTGTTGAAAGAATTTTATCTACAATGAAACGTGTGAAAACATAACTATGTTATAGGACAGATATGTGAATATGATTCTTGCATTTGTTATATTGTAAAAGAATTATTCCAATAAGTTTCCGTATAAGTTGTAATGCAACGTTTTCAAAAGATGAAACTTGTAGGAAACAACTATAAGTAGTTTTTTTTTTTTTTAATTTGTAAAACTATCGATTTTATATAATGTGTTTTTTTTTAATTTCTATTCAAAATTTTTATTGTATCATTTTTTATTATGTGATCAGCATTATCCGACCCGAATGGTAAAACTGACCAAAAAATTTTATGTCCGATACTTCAATTTAAAATGTTTTTATTTTTAAATTTTTAAATTTTTTTTCCTTACTTATTGGGCCCTTTTGTAAATTACATAATATATTTTAATTGGCCTATATAATATGTAAACAACAAAAAATGATTTTGAGTCCTCTGTAATATGACCTTGACATACCCTAAGGCCTAAAATCGTCCTTGAGTTAGGCTCATAATCCTTTAATTTTATTATTTTTTTTGATAAGATTATATTTATATTTTTGATTATCAAATTTTACAAAAGTCGAATTGAAATTTATCAAATTTTCCAAATATAAAATTTTCTAAAGTTCATAACAATTAAAAATTGAAAATTTTGTACCTAACTATAACCCACTTGGTAGAGGAAGGTTTGGCCAATGGACCAAACAACCCAAACAAACCGTTTAGTGTCTCAAAAAAATACAAGACCTTCATTTTTTTTAAAAGAAAATTTGTATATATGGTTGGGTTTTTTGACCCGTGGGTTTTTTTATTTATGTGCTCTGAAGGAAATAAGAATAAAAACCCAAATAAAAGATCTTTTTTTTTTTTGAATTTTCATGGAAAGTTTGCAGTTTATTAATTCATAATATAACGGTCCCAAACTCGGATAAAAGGAGGATTTTAATATAACCGTGTGAAGACTCCTGAATTTTTGCTCTGCTTGAAGCCCTTAAAATATTTGAGCCGAACTTGGGTAAATAGGGGTGTTCAAAATATCCGAAACCCGAAAAAATTCGGAATCCGAATCGTATCCGAAACCCAAAAAAACATTATCCGAAATCAATTTCAGGTTTTTCGGGTCGGATAATATGATTTTAGATTCGGGTCGGTCGGGTTTCAGATTGCAAAAACTAGTTTTTTCGGGTCGGATATCCGAATAACCCGAAAAAACAGGGTTATTCGGATGCACGAATTCGGGTTTTTCGAGTCGGATAATATATTTTGAGTTTCGGGTCGGGTTTCGGATAGACCAAAAAAATTTTCAAACCCGAAAAACCCAATTCGAAAAGCCTGAATAACTCGTTATCCGACCCGATGAACACCCCTATGGGTTGAAGTAGTAGCAAATCCTTTGAGTAATTCATGACATCATCGCTATAAAAGTCATACTTGAAGGTAACAAGACAATTGTTACGAGGAGTTTTTTTTAATCAATTTGGGATAATTTTGTCAACAATGATTGTTATGTCACCAAGTTACAGATTATTAAAAGGAGAATGCAAACATGCATTTTAATACTGGTTGCATGTGTTACAATCATGTATGTATTCAATATTTATTAATGTAAATGCCTTTGTCAAATGTCATATAAATTGTTATGTAATATTATTTTCTAATATACTATATGTTATGGTTAAATGTTATGAAGTTTTATGTTGGTTAAACAGAAGTAATTTTAATAGACTAATAATGACTTTGTTTAACCAAGACGGACTCTCATCAATCAATATTGAATTGATTTGCTACGAATTTGTTATGTTTATGTTTATATTATTTTTTTATATTTATTTCTCAATATTTTGTTTATAGATTTTAATAATTGTTTCTGAGATATTTGTTTCTAAATTTTGCCATGAAATTTGTAATAGATGTTATTAAATTATTTTAATATTTTATTTTCCTAATTTGCAACGGATATTGATATGGATTTTACAAAAATTTTTTTTTTTTTGAACATTTATTTTCTATATTTTGCTACGATTTTATTAACTTATTTTATTAAAAATTTATTTAAATCATCATTGGTTTCTCTATTTTTTTTTAATTATTTTTGACTATCAGATTAGCTATTTGCGAAGCATAATTTTTAAATCTTAAATAACAATACCTTAATCAAAAAAGAGCTATCATTAACAATATGATTACGAAGAAATTGAAGAGTATCTACTGTAAATGGATTATATTTTAAATGTTATGTGGTTTTAAAAATGCTTCTTTGGTTTTTATTTATTGGCCCTTTTGTAAATTATTTAATTTGTTTTAATTGGCCTACAATGTCTAAACAAGAACAAAATTTTTTTGTCTCTGCACGACTGCACATGACCTTTCGTTTGTCGTCCATCCTACAAACCTGAATTAGCTCACAATCAAATTTAATGTTTTTTTTCATAAGGTTAGTTATATTTTCGATTACCAAATTTCACAAAAGTCCAATTGAAGTTTATCAAATATTCCAAAATTTTTTAAATTTCATGAAAATTTCTGACAGGTTATAAGAATTTAAAAGAAAGGTTTTTTTTTCTAAATATTTTTTTCAATACACGTTTCAAAAAATTAACAAGTATTATAGATCTCATAAAATTTTGTCACTTCTTTCAAAATATGTCCTTTGTGTAACTCTTATGGATGATGACGTTGCTATAAAAAGTCATACTTGAAGAGAGTAAGACAATTATATATTATGATGAATTTGTTGTCATCATTTAGGATAATTTTGCCAACAATGTTTATTATGTCACCAAGTTACAAATTATTAAAAGGAGAATGCAACTATGCATTTTAATAATAGTTGCATGCATGTGTTCAAATCTTGTTTTAATCAATAATTTTAATAATGCAAATGCCTGGTCACATGACAAATTACTTGAATGAAGGTTCAATAAAGATTCCAATATTATTATTTATGTATTTGAGCACGTGTTTAAGCGGTCAAACTGTCAGCAATACTGAGGGCCAGGGGAAGCAAAAATGATAAGAAAGTATGATTAACAAAATATTATCAAAATTAGGCTAATGACGAGGAATGAAGGAGGCGGAAAGAAATTTAAAATTTTCAATATATTATCAAAAATCAGGACTCCATAAAGATACACCCGACGACTAATAGTTAATCATAGGGCTGCTAATGGTTATTTAGAGACTACTTGTTAATGATTTATAGTCTTTTAATGATTAAGAAATAACATTAAGTCTCAATGGTTAAAACTAAAAGACTACCTTTTAATGTTACTCTTAATAATTCAGACTTAAAGTTACCTGCTAAACATTAAGAGGCTATGATTAATGATACATTAAGCGTTAGCATTTTAATGATCATTATAACACTACCAAACAACCTATTTGGCTCTCATTCTTCTAGGAAAGTATGCCTTTCTATTTTTTTTTTTTAAAAAAATGAGAAAATCTAAACAATCATGCCTAGTAGTATCTGGTTCAGGCTTTGTCTAGAATGGGATTAAGAAAGCTTAATTTATCATTATCACAAAAGATAGAGATCAAAGGTCCACATCAATTATACACTTTCAATGAACACGTGCAAACTAAGTGGGTTACTGTTTTAGAAATATTGACATGGTTTTTGAGACATTAGTTAGTAGTAACTGGGGATTACTAA
The DNA here is from genome assembly GCA_009363875.1 of Mikania micrantha. Classification (NCBI taxonomy): domain Eukaryota; kingdom Viridiplantae; phylum Streptophyta; class Magnoliopsida; order Asterales; family Asteraceae; genus Mikania; species Mikania micrantha. Next base: position 36,238,798 of record CM018692.1, read on the forward strand.
TAATGTTAGCTATTATCATTAATGCTATTTATTTATATGATTAAGAAATGAATTGAGAAAAATGTAGAAGACTTGTGTCACTTTATGTGTTGTTTTTAGAGTCCAACTCGTTTAAAGGGTTATTCTTGGGAGATAACAAACTCAAATATATTATTATGTTGCTCTTAAAGAAACTCACAACAAAAAAACCTTGTGTTTTTTTTAATTACAATTAACATATAGTATTTAGGAATGCTATAAAAGAAAACAAGGAACACATTAAATGAATCACAAAAATTAGAAAAGTAACTAGCCATGAATTGCAAAAAGAGAGGGGAAAAAATTAAAAAAATGTAGGAAAGGCCTAAAGATATCAAGACGTTGCTAAGACCAAAACTATACCCTATTTACAATCCCCAAACAAAATCTCATTACTTGATAATCTACCTTAAAATGTCTTTAACATCCATAAGTCCTCAACTCTAATTTGCGAAAATCTTACAAATCATATTTAGTATGTTAATCTCATATCAGTTTGAGCCTATTCGTCCATGTCTTCCCTTCAATATGAAGGTTTTCATATTTCTTACAAACCAGACCTCCATCCCCTGACCATTTTTTACACAAAATTTTTGATATATACATATATGTATAGATTCATTCAAATGAAAGCCAACAAATTATAAAGAACTAAAAAACTATTTATAGATACATGATTTAAGAAATACAAAATTTTTTTTAAAGTATAGGAAGTTAATTACTTTAGTGCCCTTTAAACTAAGGGTGCTCAACGGTTCAGTTACGGTGTATTTGGTTCGGTTTAATTGGTTTTCAAAAATTTTTCCCTATCCGAACGAACCGAATTCGGGAAGTGGTTCGGTAATTTCGATTAAAACCGAATAAACCAAATTCAATCGAATAAACCGATTATAAACCAAGTAAAACCTGTTAAAAACCAAATAAACCAATCCGAATAAACGAAATTCAACCGAATATATTATCATTGATAATAATAAATTTAAATTTTAATTCAGTTTAATCGGTTAACCGAATAAACCGAACAATCCGAATAAAAAAAATAGAATCGATAAACAAATCGAAAACCAAAAATCGAAATTCGGGAAGTGGTTTGGTTTCGGTTAAAACCGAATAAACCGATTAAAAACCTAATAAACCGGTTAAAAACCGAATAAACCGATCCGAATAAACTGAATTTAATCAAATAAACCAATTATATACCAAATAAACCGATGAAAAATCAAATAAACCGATCTGAATAAACTGAATAAACCGAATTTCTACCTTAAATATTATTAATAAAATAATAAATTAAATATGAATTTGGTTTATTGGTTAAGCGAATAAACCGAACAAACTGAATTTTAAAGAAACTTAGAACCGATCACCGAAATTCAAAATTCGAATACGGCTAGGAACCGAACTGATACCCGAATTCGAAATTCAGTTTGTTTTTTCAGTTACGAATACAGTTCGGTTTTGAACGATTTTCGATTTTTTTAAATACTCCTACTTTAATATTTGAATTTGCTCGGAACCTTTATTTTCCGGCTCGTCCTGAGCACATCAATTCTCAAGACTGCCCCTGAGTTCTATATCATTTGCAAATTCCAAAACCATCTCAATATCGCCTCTCTTATTTATATTGGAATACGTGGAAACCCTACTTGGGTTTCGTTTACATAGACGAAGTGAAGCATATAAAGTTTCATTTTTCACTTTATTAAAGTTGTACGCATCTAGTTATCTTTAGTTGAAAAACATATCTTAGATAGAATACTTGGATGTTAGAAATTTGTCAAATGACTTTTGACTATCTAATAATTATGTTCCCTGTACTTAAAATATTTAATTTGATTAAGGTTTAATTTTTAAGGTATTATTATGTAAAAATAAGTGTAAAATGATTTATGAATCAACAACGAGTCAACGAGCCCTAATCAATTGGTTTGAGAGTAGACAACCTCATGACTTTTTAATGTGAAGGTCATAGGTTCATGCCTTGCGTGAAACAATATGTTCCAGGTGGGCTAGATGTTTTACTACAGTGGATGTTCGAATAGTAGACTTTCATTGGAATGACGAGTTTCCTTTGAAATGGTAGGTGGGTCGGTTCACCAACGTTGTCTGTGTTTCTCAGGCATGAGTGACTTTTCATCATTGAGTTTACCCGAATACCCAGGCTTAAATTATTACTTGACCATTAAAACAAATGATTTATGAGCCAGTTTATTCTCAAAACTCTACGCCCTAAATTGATAGATATCGAAGGAAAAATCAATATCACCAGCAAACAAATTAATTGAGTGTAATATATAAAGAGGCAAACAGGACTTTTAATCAAATTGCTCATCATGACTTCCTCTTCGTATATATATAAGATTGAATCGGCTCCTTTTAAGTATTTGATTAACATTGAAATAGTTGGTTTTTGACAGAAAACTAACTAATTAAATTTTCAACCCTGTTCAAAAAAATTAAATTTTTAACTTTAGTTAGTTAAAAGATCTCTCAATTATTACAAATCAAGAAGATTAAATGATATTAATATTGTTATTAGAAATTTTAATTATTTTTTATTATTTAAATTAATTATGAATACAAAATTTAATCACTTTATAGCAAAATATCATTAATATAAATTTTAAACTTTCAATATTAACTATTTAATATTTATATTCAATCGTGTGTTCACACGAGGTAATATCCTAGTATATTATATGTTACCATATTAAGAGGGCCATGTTTAGATCACATTAAATTAGCAAGTTAAATTGCATTTCATACACATTAATTATACCCCCTTTTGATACAACAAATCATACATTTGTTATCAAATTACAAACGTTTTATTTATTACACAGTAGAAATAGTACGTACAGATTATTATACAAAAAAAATTAAGAAATGACAATCAAAGAATTAATTTACATAATGTATAATACATGTGTGTGATTTTTAATGTTTTATGCCAGGAAACTTTTAAGTGAAACCATTGCATAAAAATGATTTTGTTGATTCTCGCTGCTTCTTCTCCTCTGAGAGCAATTTTGCAAATCTGCATGGATGTGTGATTATTATTAATTTAAGATATTGTAATTTATTTACAAATTTCATGCAGACTAAAACTTTACAACATTACAAAAAGCTAAAAGATGTTAAAATTAAATTAGGGTGCATACTATTTAATTTCTACATCATTCAAAAGGACGTTTAGTTATTAAACTCATCATGACTCGTATCTATTCAGACCCGTTATCCAAACCAACCTGACCCCCCAATTTTTCTATGCATACCTAAATGTATAATTGCCTAATTGGTCACAAAATAAAAGTATATGCTAACCGTTTAAGAGCTTGGGCATTGGTTTGGCCACTTCCTATTGGCTCAGACAATCCAGTCTTTAGATTAACTCTTGAAACAGGTTTTTCTAGCAGATTTTCACCAATTTCTTGAAGTTTCGTCATGTTCTCTGTGGTTGCAACATCCACTAAAGCCTCATCACCGCTTAGTGAATCATCCTGGTTAATTAATATAATCAATTGTTAATTAGTTTGAAAATCAATTAAACTCTGAAAAATGCACTTAATTAATTACTTGGATTCTAAGGTAATTTCCTTGGCAATGAACTGCCTGAAGGAACACTGAGATGTGTTCATCGACCATATCTCCGCTTGCTTGAGTGAATACGTCGATGATCGGGTTCGAACCGTTGTGGAGCAGCCAACCGAAAATGCCCCATTTGGATGCCATCTTAGCATTGTACTGTTTGGTTTCTTTTGGTGCACCCGTGCCGATTGAGATCATGAGGAAATGACCATAATCCATGGGGCTAACCGGAAAGAATTCTGGATTTTGTCTAAACACTTGTTTTGTTACTTGACTTATTGCAACAAGCATCTAAAAAATTAATGCAAAAATAAAACGAAATCAAATTAAACGAAAAATTTTTGGAGATATATCGTCAAGTAACTTAGCAAATTAAATATTAGTGCGTGAAATATATTATAATAAAAAGGTAAAAAATTAAAAAATAATTATAAATATTTCTTACAATATGTTACAAAATAACGTTTTTATAAGGTGTAGTACTAAAACTAGTGTGTAAATATGCGAAATGAATACTTAATATTCTTTTTACACTTTTTAACTATTTTGGTTTTCTTATAATAAGATATATTAAATGTCCAAAAAATAATTTTTATAATTTCACAAGCTTTTCACGAGTTTTTCAAATTAAGTAGGTTTTAAATTTATGTTTCTCCTACATATACACACACATACCGGATTATTAGCAGCAACACCACCATCAATAAGATTAAATTCTTGATCAATCCCATCAACATCTTTATTCATGAAGTAATATGCTGGAAAATAGGTTGGAGCTGCGGACGTAGAAATGCATATATCTGATAATTGAGCGTTGTAGCATGGACAAACTTCTGCCTATAAATTGTTATAAAAAGTTAATATTTGTGACACTACTACACAAGTCATAACAGTTGTGAATGGTAACTGCCATACATCCTGTCGCAATTTGGTCTCTATAAATCGCAAAGCTGTTTTCAGAACTATATCGATTAGATTTAATATTTGTGTGTGTGTATATATAAGTTTTATAATATTTATCATATAATCTAGTATTAAAATCCAGTCCATCCGATTTGATAGATGTGACTAGTGAATCACTAAAACGATCGGTTTAAGGTCTGTTTAAAAACATTACAAGCAAATGCATAGATCATGGTCATGTTGAATTTAAAGGGTTATTGGATTTAAATACTTCCAATTTTGATCTCTTGGCCGGTAATACTCCAACTGAGGAAATGTTTATTGGCATTCACAACTTTCAAAACATTTTTCATTGGCACTCCAAAACAGAACTTTTTTGATGACGTGGCACCTGCTTTGGATCGCCAATAGAAAATTTTTTCAAAGTTGTGAGTACCAAAAAGCATTTTCCAAGTTGGTAGTATTGCTGACCAAAAAGTCAAAGTTGAGAGTGTTTAAATCCAATAACCCGAATTTAAATTTTGGTGACAGATAGATTGAAACCTCGAAAGTTGAGAAAATTGTAGGCTGAAGACGTTGGACATCAAATGTAGGAATGACCACATTGGTTAAGGTTTCATTCAAACGAGTGTCTCCAAGTTTCTCCCTTAATAGCTTCCTAAGATACTTTCCATTGTACTTTGGTCCAATTAGCCTTCTAATTGTCTTGACGATTAATCCCCATATACCCCTGCAATTTCAAATAATTACAATCATATTAATTGGCAATTATATGCCCCTGTAATTATCTAAGTTATATAAACTTGAATTAATTAATTAATCAAAAACAATATATATTAAATATCAAATGATTCATTTACCATTTTTGTGGGAATATTTTTGGGCCATGCTCCATATAAAAAGGCACGATATCTTTGGCTGCATAGATGGGTCGATTATTTTCATCAGGAGCGGTTAACATGGCTGTCACTAGACCGCCGGTGCTTGTTCCTGCAACCACGTCAAAGTAATCTGCAAGTCTTGCATCCTTTCCATCCAGTTCCTACATATATATCATATGTGTGTATATATATATATTATATATATTTCATTATTTGGTTAGAAATAGACATATGTATTATAGAGGTTTGAATAAAAATATATTAAATCCTAAAGGTAAAATAAGATATAATATATTAACTTATAAGAAATAAAATACATATATGAAAGATGAGACAATAAAATAATAAAAATAACTTGTTAATATTTTTTTGAGCTGTTATTATTTCATTTAGTTATTGTTAGTATTGTTCAATGACACTAAAATAAAATAGTTAATAGTGGCGACGCTATTGGTATTAGCGCGATTTTGTTGCCGTTAAAGATTCCTTTTATTGTAGTGTGATAAATGTTAATAATTATTTGTTACTAAAATTAATCATACATCTATCATTTTAATCAGAGTCATGATAGTATTATTGTTGTTTTCAATATTATTTAATAATAAACGTTAATAATTCTTTATTATTAAAATTATTCATACATCTATCATTTTAAGTACTGTTGTATGATATATCTTAAAATTTTAAATTATTAAAATTTGTATGAAATTATTTTTTTGTCTTATTTATATATACTAATGTAATACAATTGGGCAAATTAATGTGTACGTACCTGAAGTTGAGATTCAAGCAAAGCAAGTATGGTGGCCGGTATGATCCCTCTAATACCGCCTCCGTCGATGCTAAGAACGGTAATAAGTTTTCCGTTAGTAGCAGTTTCAAGACAATGTACTTTCGCCATCAATATCTCTGGTTATAACCAAAAGATCGAGAAAAATTTATAATGTGATTTCACTTGAGAATTAAGAAAAAAATGTGTGATAAAAATGCGTGTTTGAATGGTGTTTATATAGGTATATATTGCCCCTCGATATGATGCAATCATAGACCTCCAATTTTGAGTTTAGAAGAGTCTTCTCATGCAACGCAAAAACCTAATTTATTAAGACTACTAGTCTTATGTCACTCAGTAGAATGATTCTAAGTTTATCGATAGCCTATCATGATGTCAATGCAATAAGGCTTTAAGGCGTGCGGTCTGTTTCATTATTTTAGTATTTACTCCTTTACAAAACCACAATTTAATTATACTACAAGTAGATGCAATACATCATATAATATATAGAGTAAATTACCATAATTGTTCTTATGGTTTGTTGTTATTTCACTATTCGTTCCTATGTTTCATTAATTACATATATGGTCATAAACTTTAAATACTTGTAATACATACAGTCCTTAGGTGAGTATAATTTGGTCAATCATCTTAGGGTAATTTGATAATATAAGGATTATATGTGTTACAAATGTTTAAATTTTAAGATCATATGAGTAATTTATAAAACATATAGAACAAGAATGAAAGAGTAGCAAATCATAGTGAACATCTCATCAATTTACTATATAATATATTATTTGCACATATTCAATTTGCTATTTTTTGTGAAGTTATAAACATCTAAAAGATGTACACAAGAAGGGTTTAATTTCTTTAATTTGTCGGTATCATGAACGTACCAATGTTGTTTACACGTTTGTAACACATACAAGTTAAAACCGAAATATTAAAGAAAAGGTGCTAAAAAAACCAAAAACAAGTTGTTACTGAAAACAAAACCATATTCGTAACTGAAAAACTAAACTGAATTCTAAAATTGTTTTTTGGTTCGGTTCCAAACCGTATCCGAATTTTGAATTTCGGTTTTCGGTTCGATTATCTGTTTTCAATTTTTTTTGTATTCGGTTTGCTCAGTTTATTCAATTAACCGATTTACATTTATTATTTTGTTAATAATATGCAAGGTTGAATTCGGTTTATTCAGATTAGTTTATTTGGTTTTTAACCGGTTTATTTGGTTTGTAATATGTCTATTCGCTTGAATTCGATTTGTTCGGTTGAATTCCGTTTATTTGGATCGGTTTATTCTATTTTAACCGTTAATTTGGTTTTTAATCGTTTATTCGGTTTTTAACCAAACAGTAGTTTAAGCGAATCAATATTCCAAATGTAAAAGTCTTTCCATAGGCTTATTTTCTTAGTGAGGAGAGTGTTTTTTGCTCTCCTATTATCTCATGATCTTGCGGTTAATGTAAGTTGGAGCCGGTAGAGATAGATATGACAAGTCTAAAGCAAACTTATCCATGACTGGTGTGTTAAAACTTGACGGAGCTTCAATGAGCCTTCAGGTTAAGTGATGAAAAGGCCGCTACAACTAGGAGATGAGGAAGATTAATAAAGGTACAAGTGTTCATAATAGATGACTTCCACTCAGTTGTAAGTCTGATTATCGTTGATTGCCACTTGGAGGTGAGAATTTGAAGAGTCATGACCTCATCGATTTACATGTCACTGATCAGTGGTTAGATTTAATCGAAGATATATTAGTAAAATCGGACATTGTTTCAAAATGCCTATAGACATTACATATTTAATGTTTAAGCTAACATAATCATGTTAAAAAACATAGGGTTTGGTTTTAATGTTTCATCCCTTGGATTTTAGTTTAAAAAAACAAACATGAAAACCCTTCCTACCAGTGAACCGGTTCCCGGTTCGACCGGTGAACCGGCTCAACCGACCAATTATATAGTAGTGGTTTCGTACTGGCAACGAGCTTCGATGCAACGAATATATATAACACAACTGTTGAAAACGTTAGCTAGTACTCAACGCATTCGAATTGATCAACCACAATCACCACCAAGGCCCACAACCCCGTCATTGTCAGCCTAAAAAGATCCAACGACCCTCTTTTTCAGCCAAACTTCCCCTTCGTCAAACACACCTTGCCCGAAAAGGTGTCCGTTTATGTTGTTCAATGGAAAAAAATGTTAATGGGATTTTTTTTTTTATTATACGTAGGAACACAAATATTAATAAACTATTTTTGTGTTTATTTATTTGGTGTTAAAAATAGTTCGTAAGTTTTAGAATTTAAAAAAGAAGAAGCTTCTGATATCAACACATATATAGAAACATTCGCCTAATTAACCATGAAATTTCGATTTTTTGAACGACTAATTAGGATCACTAAGGGATTAGTCTAGTATTATTGTTAATTACAGCCCGATTTTATCTACCCAAGTCAGCAGTTTAGGAGAAATTTTAATACTTTAAGAAAATCCTCTTGTGGGATTTGAACATAAGTTCTTACAGTTTTTGAGTTTATTTCGTCACCAAGATACCGTTAGAATGTAACGTCGTTGATCCACGAAATTTAGTTATTGACGAAGCTGGATCTCATCTTCCTTTTTTGGCAGGTCATAGAATATTCAGCGTGTACAAAAGGCTGCGCCCATGCAACGTCAAGCTACCTGTTTTAGTGTTTTATGCAATTATGCGTGAAAGATTAAACTTTTTTTAATTAATTAATTATATCTACTTAGGGTTTTGTGTCTTCTCGTCGGATTCGAGTTCATTTTTTTATTAGTTCTAAAATTAATTCTATGTTTATGGCCAAACTTTATTAAAATAAACAAAAAGACGGCTCATTTGAAGGATTTTTAAATTTTAATTTGACCGCATGTTTGATAATACTTTTTTTAAAATTTATTAATTTTTGTAATGTTTTTATTATATTATATTAAACTATGTTACAAAAACCAATCTTATATACAGTCAATTCCTCTAATTGGTCCAAGTGTTCATTTTTTTAAATCTTATACGTACGTTTAGATGATTCTTCGTCTCTCAACAATATATATTATTGTTTGGCTCTCATCTAATAAAATATTTTTTTTATTCTTAATACTTTATAAAATTAAATTGTTTTTGTCAGTGTTGTAAAACTCGGCTTAGGCGGCGAGTACTCGGTATTTGGCACTCGACAGTACACTCGGCAGAGCCTACTTTCTTCAGCTCGGCCAAACCTACTCGGACCAACTCAGTCAAACCTAGACCAACTCAGCCATATCAGTTTTTCACATTATTTTACCGATTTTCCCTGTTTTTCACTGGTTTTTATTGTTTTTCACAAATTATTTTTTGATTTTCCCTATATATTTCATTTTTTTATTTATATTTACTTTATCTGTTATATATACCAGTAAACTTATGATATTTGATATATATAATCTTTTAAAAAATATTTTTTTATAATTTATCATATCCGAGTACTCCTCGAGTACTCCTTGCCTAGGCCGAGGTCTCGCAACTCCCCAATTAACCGACCAGCTGGCAGCGTCTATCGACTTCTCTAATCATATTCTTTGATACATTAAATATTTTAATTAAGTATAGTAGTTTAGTTAACTCCATCATGGCATGTTTATTTTTATCACGAATCGATATAATTTCATTTCATATTGAAAATATATGTGTTCTCTATCCATGTTTTCATATTTAAAATCAAGTCACCCTAACTCATATATATGGTTCTCTTTATAATGTTTAGTCTATGGCTTTTTTATTCAAAACTGAGCTGGATTCGTATTTCCTATCAACACTTGCTTTTTTTTTTTTTTTTTTTTTTTTACAAAGACATGATTTTTTATATATTTTCAAATATAATGTTGCCACATGCATTCAATCACGCATAAAACCTGGCTAACGCACTTAATTAATTTACTAGTGTATAATAATATGCATAAATGTTAAAGTGTCACCTTGTCCTTCTTGTTCTTTTTTTTAAGCATCTTGTTAAAGATTTTACTATTTTTTGAGATTTTAACAACAGGTCCAGGTGTTCATTTTTTTTAAACCGGTTCTAACGTTTTTTTCTTTTTTAATTTTCTTTTAGTTTAACAATCACTGTTATTTTTTTTTCTTTTTTCTATTTTATTTTCATCTTTAGAGTTAATTGTTATTTTCCTCCTTATGGGTTTATAATATTTGTCATTTTACTCCAAAAACATAATTCTTGTCATTTAGACATTACGGTTCAGCTTTTGTTATCATTTTACACCATTTAGAGATATTTGTGCCTTTTATCACATTTAAAAAATGTCTCATTTGCGGTGTGCACATATAATGTATATATGTGTAGGCCCTCAAGTGAAAAAAGTAAAAATATACTAATTTTAATATTATTTTACTTATTTTGTGAAAATAACGTTAGAAACATTGAGATGATTAACTTTAAAGCTAACTTTTAGCCATGACTCTTTTAGAACAGCCTCTCTATCCCTACTAGGATAGGGTTAGGTTTGTTTCCGTCCTTCCCCACAGACCTATTGAAAAGTAGAAACATAGTAGGTAAATTTGTTTGTTTTTGTGTTTCTTTTGTGTCTTTTAACCTAAATCTTTTTAATTTAAAAAAATCATGCATGTGTTTGGAATGTTATGACATGCACCTCCAATATACAGTGTTTTTTGTCAAGCAGGGACGAAAATCGGCCTTAGTGATCCGACGGTGCCGAGTGGAAGGATCTTCGCTCAATGGATAAAAGTTACTCTAGGATTAACAGGCTGATCTTGCCCAAGAGCTCACATCGACAGGAAGGTTTGGCACCTCGATGTCGGCTCTTCGCCACCTGGGGCTGTACTATGTTCCAAGGGTTGGGTTGTTCTCCCATTACAGTGGTACGTGGGCTAGGTTTAGAACGTCTTGAGATAGTTCGGTCCATATCCGGTGGGCATAAGAACATCGAGAGGAGGAGTTCAATGGAAATATCCAAATTAATACATGTCTTATTATTATCAATAATCCCTACTTGTAACAATAAAATACTATCGTTTCTACCAAAGCCTGGTTGGATAAGTCGCTAGGCGTTGCAATGTCTGTTGACTGGGGAGTTGCCAGTACTCAGCCTAGGAGGAGAGTACTCGGAGAGTACTTGGATATGATGATATATAAAGAAAATAATTTTTAGAAAATTATATATATATATATATATATCAAATATCATAAGTTTACTAGTATATTTAATAACATATAAAGTGAATATCAATAAAAATAAAAAAGATACATTTTAAAATCGGTAAAAAACAAGTGAAAATCCCGTCCTCCAAAGCAACTCCATGAAAAAAGTGAAAGTCAAACAATAATAATTAGTAAAAAACAATGAAAATTAGCGAAAAATAGTGAAATTTGGTCAAAAATAGCGAAAATCGATTAAAAACATCGAAAATCCGAGTTGGACCGAATTTCCCCGAGTTGGTCCGAGTATACCGAGTACATCCGAGTTGAATCATGTCCGAGTACAGGGGCGGACTTGCAAGAAATCGCCTCGGAAGGTAGTCGATTCTCGAGTACTAGGCTTAGGATGCCAAGTTTTACAACACTTGTATGGAAGTGATAAATAATAAATTCAAAATATCTATGTTATATCTTCTCTATATCTATAGAGGAACATAAATACATTGTTACGTAACCTTGCATTAACATAAATACGGGAGTAAGAAGCAACAATACAAAAGTGTGTAAACTATAAAAACGAGTCAAAGTGGATTGTTCCACACACTTCCGTGCAATAATTCTATCAAAGATGATCTTATTACAATAATAGTGTCTCGGATACTCTAGCGGTCCGATTATTTGCTTTGAACCGTTTTTCGAAGTAACAGGATGATTAGACTGGTCTTTATTTATTTTTTCTATATTTAATATAAATATTTATTATGTCATGCGGTTCTTAAATTCGCTTCTACCGGTAAGATCGGTTCGACTTTTTAATGTATACAATGCCATTTGACCCTACCGGTCAGAGTGTATTTAAGCATCGGATGACATTATAAAATATTATATATATATATATATAATGTAGAAAAATTGAAAAAAAAATCAAATAAAAAACCAGTCAAACCGCCTGATTCCTTCAAAAACGGTTGAAAGCACATAACCAAATTGCTAGATTATCTGAATCCCGTTCCGACCAACCACTTTTCTATATGTTATATTATTACTTATGCAACTTCTAACAATTTGTGTCCTACCATACGATCTACATAGACAAGATAGACTTTATTTGCAAGTGTGTTTTGTAAAATTTCGGAGAGATAAAAAGGGGATAATTCTTTTATAGATTTCATTAATATCTGAGGGAACATCCCCCACATTCATGTCCTGTCCCAGTTTAAAACACTGCATATTGAAGTGAATGTTAAACATTCCAAACATATGGATGGTTTTTTCAAATTGAAAAGATTTAGGGTTAAAAGGCACAAATACACCTAAATGTATGAAAACTAAATGGAAAATGTGAATGAAATTAGGTGAATGAAGTAAAATGACAACAAAAGGTAAACCACATTGTCTAGATGGCAAGAATTAACTTTTTGGAGTAAAATGACAAATATCATAAAACCATAAGGAGGAAAATAGTTATTAACTTCAACTTTAATTAATATAATTTATAATGTTTCGTTTTTTATTTTTGTTGCGGTTTCACCTACGGTTTGGGGATCCTTTGATTTTTAGTATCTCTTTTCTTAACGATGTTTTGATTATTACATATGCGTTTGAAATCGGTCTACTATTTCAGGTATCACTATGTGGTGATGATCGTTTTTACGACTAGATATGTTTTAGGGTTTAAGTTGAAGTAACAAATTTATAGATCTGGTTTGTGTTTTTAATGCTAATTTATACAACTCTTTAAGTATTTTTGATTTTTAAAGTTTTAGTTAAAAGAGAGAACCTCATATCATATGAATTTCCTTGCTTTCGTTCATATAACTTTGTTAAAAGTCAATAAGTCATATCCTTCTGATATCGTATGTCGCTTTTGTATGTGTGTGGCGGGTACCTTTAGCGAAATATAATTAATATATAGTACACACCCACCTAACAGCGATGTATCTTAAACAAATTTAATATGTACTAGCTAGGACAATTAACTTTAGCCAAAATATGATAATGCACCTTGAATATATTGTTGAAAAGCATGTTATCATTCTCTTAAAAGTTTCTGAAAGAAATATGTGTATTACAATGAGTTTATACATACATACATACATACATACATACATACATACATACATACATACATACATACATACATACATACAACTAATAAACCCATGTAAATTTAAATATAATTAAATTAATAAACATAATAAATAAAATTTTGTAGCAAAATAATGTTTTGTATATAGAAAAATTATATTTTATTTAAAATGATTTTATGTATTAAATGCATAAATAAATTCAAAATTTTGGACCCCTCAAAAAATAATGTCATATGTGAGCGCACCTTTACCAACCCCTAAGGGCCGGCTTTGATCATTCCTTTAGCAAGTTTTGATTTATAATGTTTTGTTAAATTTTGAATATATTGTTATAACGTGTTATTTTTATCTACTTTTTAAATCTTGATTTACCCAAGTAAACTTATGAAGCCATTTAAGACGTTCCATTGATTAGTTCAAGTGTTCCTAGTAACATAGTTTTTCAACAGAAACAATTGTTTCTAGAAAAATAAAAAGACTTTGTAGATAAAACTTTCGAGAGACAAATCAAGCATTGGATGGCTAGTTCTTCTCACAAGACAAAGAATACTTTCAAAGAATTGCACCTTTTGATGATCTGTCAAACTTTCGAATGACCATCTCGAGTTCTACATATGCTGACCAGGAACTTATGCCTTCCAATCAGGGCCGTCTCGGAGAAATTAGGTGCCTCGTGTGAATGCTAAAAACGATCCCGTATCTGTATGTGTGTGGTAATTCGTTTGTAACAAAATTTAACGTGAGCTAATTTGTTTTTTCTTTTTTTAATTTTAAATTATTGGGTTAAATGTTTAAGAAAAAGTTTTTCTTTTAGCTTTTATAAAATTTGTAACTGGGTTTATTTAAAAAATTGGATTGTAAATTATATGTGTTTGTTGTAAAATTTTGAATATATATTTGGTTTATCATGATTACATTATCAATGTCTATAGCTTGTCATTGATCCTTAATTACCTTAGAATACACAGTTAAGATTATGTCTAGTTGTAGTCCAGTTAATTTGCGTAATTGCACTCATTAACATAAATTCTTTCATTGTTGTTTGATCATCAACTATGATGTGGACACATATTTAAACTTTTTTATTTCATTGATACGTTTTCTATTAGCTCACGCTGCTAGTTTACATATATGTCATGTTAGTTTATTAAACATCTATTCACTATATTTATTAATTCACACCCGTTGAATTATTCATGCTAGATTTACTTTTGTGATGAATCAACTCTCCACTCTTTACACAAAAATTATTGAAGACCGACAAACTTAAAAATCTCTAAAGAACAGGATATGAAGACTGTTTTTCGGTGTCCATGGTATCATAGACGAAGCTTAATAGGGGCCAGGGAACCGACCCTCTTTTTTCCGTCCATAATGTTAAAAAAATAACATATATTGTGGTTCCTGTAAATTTTTACCCTCCTTTAAAATGTTCAAGCTCCGTCACATGATGACATCATCAAAGTTCAATTCATTCTTACCACACATTTGTTGGATGTTAATTGTAAAATGACTATAAAATGATTATTATATTGCATTCAACAAGCTCAGATAAAAAATAAAATAAAATGAGCAATCAAGTTGAATATATAATAAACAAAACCTTAAAAATTGAGTCATAATAGATCAAATCTAAATTTATATTAAAATGTGTCATGCATGTAGTCAGAATATTATTATCTTATATATATTATAATTTGCAACTTCATTTTTTTTTTTAATTCTTGAACATAGTAATCAATATGAAAATGCCAACCTGGAAGCCATATTGCAAACATTATTCATTTAGTTGCCATACACGTCAAGTATTTGTGTATTAATAACTAGGATATATACTATTTGTATTCCATGAATTTTATAAACAAATATTTTATAATTTTATAATGTTTTCATATATTTATATAACTAAGTTAAAAACTTGCGTGTTACACTTATTAAATAAACAAATTTTAAAACGATTTATTTTAAATACGATATCATATATTTTTTAAATATGTTTTATAAGATTAAAAATATTGCTTAAATAATCATATTATTTACCAAATTAAATAAAAACATTACTATTTAATAAAAGAAAAAAAATTTAAATTTAAAAAAATGTCATAAATATTTAAAAGAAGACGATAAACAAATTTAAGGCATTCTAGGAACACGATATGTGTATATAGAAATATTTATTTATTAAAATAAATGAATTAAAAGGATTTAATTATATATTATAATATAAAATAAATGTACAATAATAATTTATAAATCATTACTTTTTTGTACACTACATTTGTTATTAGTTTAAAATCAAAAAATAAAAATAAAAATTCAGTGTGTTTAAGCTTATATTATTCATTTAAAAATTAATCAAATTATTACAATTGATAAATTTGGTAAGAAATTGTTAATATAATTGATATATTGGAAATAAGTGATAATAAACTTTACGATAAATAATAATTTGATATAAAGCATAATACGTTAATGCATATTTGATAAAAATTAATATTAATATGCTTTAACCTATACTTTAAATTAATTAAAAAAATAAATTAAAAATTCCAAATAAAAAGAATTTGATCAAGTTTGATTTTTATTTGAATAAAGAATGTGAATATTAAATGAGCAGATTGATGAATTTGAAAGATTTTGAAATTTATGGTTTAAAAGTCTTTCTACATAAATTCTTTTAAAATTAAATATTATGAAGTAGGCATGTGTTTTTTTTTTTTTTTTTTTTTTTTGTAATAATAAAGTAAATATGATTTGCGTCTTCACGTTTTGAATGTGGAAAAGAGACGTTTCAGGCACGTGTTTTAAATCTAATGCATTGAAATTGAAATTTTCATGTAATGTCGTCATTAAAAAAGAAATCGTCAAAAATGTAACTCAATCCAGCACTTACTTGAACAGATCTAAATTGGTTTAATGTTAAAAATAATTGAATCTAGCACATGCATAGATATAACCTGCACTGACGTTGTAAATGAAATATTAGTATTTGAGGTTGAAATTGTTAAATGATAATGATGAGGAATTGCCAACGCATTTGTGATATGATGGTGGTTTCAATCACTCAATCAATGTGAAATTAAGTTTTATTATGTTCATAGAACATATATAAAATATTAATTTTACCGACTAGGTTGTTTACTAGCCGAGCCGCGTCGAATATACCTTTGCTCGTGCTTAGTTCCTTAACAAATCAAATTGAATCGAACCGAGACGAAATCAAACGAGCGTATTTTTGATCCGAACATTATTCAAGTTAGCATAGAGGGAATTTCGAGCGCCGAAAAACAAAAAGGAAAGCGGTGAAGAAGGTTTTGTCTTCTTTTAAAACTTTTTGTTTATAGCCGACAAAAAATAACATTGTCTTTAACTTTTATACAAAAAAAACCTAATAAATGTTTTTGATTTTTTTTTGAACGGCTTAATTTAACGACACCTAAGACTGGATTTCAACTGTTCTCTTAGATTTGACGCTCTGAGACATACGCCCGAGACCACCTAAGAGGACCTCACAACTGGGTAAACCCTCTGACCTTCGCTCAGCAAATATGATTCGGCCCGTATTCGAACCCAAGATCTATTATAAAAAAGTCAAGAATGTATCATTAGACTGGAAGCTTTTTGGTAATAAATGTTTTTATGATGATATGACATACATATTATTCTTATATATATGTGTGTGTGTGTGTGTGTTAATTGCTTAATCTATTAAGAAAAAGTTTTAATGTTCACCCATCACTACAAAAAAATGTCATACAATGGCACATGTTATTAATTACATTTAACTTTTGTGCCACTGATTTACGTTTTTTGTGGCACTTTGCGTATGCCATATTAGCTTGACTCATACTTTAGTGACATTTAACTTTTATATCACTAATTTTAGGTTTTAATGACACTTTATGCATGCCATAATTGTGTTAAAACAAGTTTATAATGGCATTACAAATTTATAATGGCACTTTTGTGTATTTTATAATTTTTTAACACACATTTAATAACAATAAAAAATTTTGTACCACTAAAAATTTCTCTCTTAAAAGTTTAGATTAAATGGAAATCTTAACATAAATAATTTTCCTCTAAATCTCTAAATATCTCCCCTAGGTTAATGTCACACCCCCGCCGTTGGTGGAAACGCAGGAATGCGACCGATCGTACGTCATAGCGCATTAGTTTAAGAGAACATCTAATAATATTATATTAACTGCACCACAACGTATGTTCGACAAAATTTGTCTAAATACGCGGGTTATAAAGGGTTCTAATTGTTTAACAATCCACAATCACACATCCATCCAAACGAAGAAAAATCCAAAATCCCATGACAAATTAACTAATGCGGCCGAAATACAACGCGATAAATCAAAATAATAACTAATTGTCTCATATTGCAAGAAATGAACTTCAAAACTTGTCTTGTGATAATGCATCTTCACTAATTGTCATTACCTGAAAAACACACTTAAAAGTCAACTCGAAAGTTGGTGAGTTCATAGGTTTTGACTCAATAAAATATAAAAGATGTGTGCGCACGTTGTTATGCCAAGTATATCATATAACAATTGCAATGAAAGTAAATACCATGAGCTCACAATCAAGCTTCTGACTTGTCTGCCCAGAAACAAATGCACATGGCACTTGTCAAAATAAATATAAATAAACAAAGTGGTGTGGAGTATATTCACCTACTTGCCTATAACAAAGCGTTGGTTGGCGCGACCAAACCATAGGTGAGGGTTGTCAGCCCTGAATAGATCTATCCAATACCTGTCCACCGGCTCGCCTCGCGAGTTAAATGATTGTGATGGTGTGGGACTTACGATAATGTGTTGTATAAAGTTGTGTATTGCCTACTCATGTATATATAATTCACAACAAAGTCACATGAATACAAAGGCTTAAAGTAGTTGTCTCAAAAAGTATAAGTAATAGTGTGTTTTCCACCCCGAAGTATAAAATATAAAATATGTAAAGGGGCTATGAACTCACCTCTTAGAGAATGAGTACTTGGAATGTATGTCCTTATAAACTTGATTCACCTTTAACCTAAAGGCGATAAAACTCGTATCACATTCGTGTCTATTGTAAGATTCAGTCATAAGACTTCCAACCACTTGACTTTGATAAGTGTTCATAATGTATAGCAAATTTTGGTCACACCCATTTGATGATACTTGTGCTACATTGTATAAGTTTGTTTTGTGCTATATTATACACTTTAATCATTTTGATGTCAAAAATTAAGTCTTCTTGCTAATTTGCCAAGTTTATAGGTTTTTAGGTCTTTTTAAAGTAATCTTTTTATGTTGTTAATTTTATTTTCTAGAAAACACAAATTTATATGTTATGTTTTTATGTTTTTAACTTATTATATATATTTTTGTCACATTTTATTAAACTTAAACAATCCCTTGAATAATTTTTAGAAAACTAGTATATACAGTAAACAAATCAGATTTGTGCACTGAATTTGTATCCACTGGTTGGAGGTCGAAAGCAAATTGGATTTTCCCCAAACCAATGGGATTTGAAAGCTAACACAATAAATAAACTTTTGGTTCAAGAATAAATCAATTTAGATCAAAATCGAGTGATTTAAGGTCTTCCTAAGTTGACCCATATGTTCAGATTGCCCAGCACTGATCCGAGTGCTCAACTTGGGATAAACATTTGAAGGGCCAAACTTGTCAAAAAATTACGAGACCACTTGGGTTGGAAATTAGACTCTCTGAAATTGATTTTTGACTTAAGAATCGATTGATTTGGTTAAAATATGATCATGTTATGGTCGTTCAAAGTTGGATCAAATATTCTGTCAGAATTCCTGAACGGATTTTAAAGTTGCAAAACATAATGCTTGATTATGAAATCATGTGTTTATGTGTAAGATTAATATTTAGCATGATTATGTAGATATTATTTGATGTTTTTAATTTGAAGAAGATGATGTTATACTTGATTAAATATCAAATCAAGAAATTGAAAGATGTGTTGTTCAAAATGAAAATTTCCACAACTTTTTTCTTGTTTTGTTTGTAGAAAGTGTTTGATCCTACCTATAACCATAAATGATGATTTTACACATTCATAGATGATTATATAGGTTTGTATGAATGTTCATGAGTATTGAATATGAAATTTGGATTGAAAAGATGCAAAAATTGTAACAAAACATCTCAATTGCTTACCGAATCGTGCAACTATGATCATCCACTTCAATCTTCTTCTTCCTTGGCTGGTTCACGAAGAAGGAGAGGGGAAATGGGCCTGGTTTTTGACAGAATTGGAGAGGGAGAGAGAGATGTTTGCTAGTTAAAAATGTTAGGAATTAAAGGATGGTGTAATGGGTGTTTATGTGAGGATTTAAGGCTAATTATGAGGTGTAATGGGAATGTTTGAGAAACTCTTGGTATTTCCTCCATGTTGGCAAAATTCTAGACCTTCTTCTAGAATATCACACATTGCATGTCACAATTGGACATGTAGCATAGCACCCAAATTTGTTACAAGTTACCTTGTGTAAAATGGTTGTTTTTTTGTAACTTTTTGCATGGTTTTTCTTATGTATTTATTTGTGAATAATATTGATAAATTATTATTAGTTATTTTTAATGTTTATAAGAATATTTAAGTTTGTGTATCATCATTGAGTGTCGGCTAGACCGAATTCTGCAACTAACGTTGAAAAATCTTAGTCTTACCGCCGTTTCTTCGCCTACCAACCAAACACTATCAAATATGATTTTTAACATGTCTAATACATGTTTATAGTGTTTAGTCTTAGTTAAAGTCAATTTGGCATGTCTTGGTCCAAATCCAAGTCAATGGTTAAAGTCGATGGTCAAAGTCAAAGTCAATGGTCAAAGTCAAACATGAATTCGCGACGAATGTCACAGTTAAGTTTCCCCCAAGTTATTCCCACTCATCAGAACTGATTATCCAAAAGCTTAGGGATAACCATCTGCTCTTCTTTTCCAACTACATATTGCCCTCGTCTTCTCCATCTGTGTTCATCTTCTCCATCGACATCGACCACAACAACATCCACGTTCAGCTCTCTTGCAACAGGCTGTTATGGTTTTGGCTCTCCTCTTCCCATCGACATCATCAACCATTTCTGTTTCAAATACCAGGTACTAATTTAAATATATCTATCTCGTACACACATGCATATTCCTCTAATTATTGCTCTGATTGCTTGAATATTGGTCTAAAATTGTTTATCCGTTTATACTTGCTTAAACTTTTGTTGAATCGTTATTGATTTTTTGAAATCTTTGAACTTGGTAATTGGAAATATTGAAGAAGCTAAACATTCACAATTAAACATTATGGAAAACCTAGAATTTGGTTCATGAAAATAAGCATATTAATGATGCTCTAAAACTGCACACCAGTTGTTTGATGAATTGCATGAAGTATGAAAACTTTCTGCATTTGTTGCCATCTGAGAAATGGCTGTAAATCTCCATTTTTTTTTCACTTTTTCACTCCTAGGATTTCAGATTTACATCTGTGATTCATTCAAGCTCAATTACCATCTTCATATTCAATAGCGAGGTTTGATTTTCTGCTTGATTTTTCATTGCCTTCATCATTGAGCACAAATGTTAATTCCTAATTGATTTTTCTGCTTGATTCAAGTTGAGCGCATACAGCTAATTGATTCAAAAACACTTAAAAATGTGTTATCTAGAACAAGAAGAATATAC
The DNA here is from genome assembly GCA_009363875.1 of Mikania micrantha. Lineage (NCBI taxonomy): Eukaryota > Viridiplantae > Streptophyta > Magnoliopsida > Asterales > Asteraceae > Mikania > Mikania micrantha. The sequence continues at coordinate 36,259,950 of CM018692.1, forward strand.
CATGAACTCATGATCACTTAAAAATGTGTTATCTAGAACAAAAAGAATATACCATGAACTCATGATTCAGCAAGCTATCTTTCATCATTCTTACTAGGAGATCTGCTAATTTATATGCAATGTCTATCTTGAAATAATCTATCATCTTGGTGTTAATTTAGTTACTACTTTTTGTTAATCTAATTACTAATTTCTGGTGCTAGTTTTTTATATAAAATGATTCTCAAATACAAGTTGATAGCATTTGTTGCGGATTTGAAATTCAATTATATTATGGACTTATGAATTCAAAATATGATGGATTTTGCAACCATGGATGGATTTATGGATATATGCCTTAGATTGAATATCAGTAACCATGAATCAAGTTATGTTCAAGCCATTGTTTACATGGATTTATGATTACCTGTTTTGTATCAAGATAATATATTTGCTATGCTATAGTTAAAATTCAAATTTTTGAGTTGAAATTATAAACCTGATGTTTAGAGTTCTTTCCATTTGATTATAAATATCAAGCTTAACTATTGTTAACTTTTATGGTAATTATTATTTAACAAGGACCCATTTAAACCCAAATTTATTTTCATTTTTCATCTTACTCTATTTTTTAATTATGATTTTTTAAATATTTTATTAGACTTTATTAGACCAGCTATCATTATAATTACTATAAAGTGTGCATGACCTACTAAATTGAAGAAAAAATGGATAAATTTGGTTTCTCGTTTCTTTCTTATATTAAATAGTATGTTAAAAACATGTGTATTACATAAGTTAAATAAATAAATTTTAAAAAATATTTTTTCAAATAGCATATCATAAATTTATTGAAGATATTTTATAAAAATTTAAAGAATATAACTTATGTGGTCATCATATTATTTATCATATTTAATAAAATTATTATTATTTAATAAAATTAAAGGAAAAAAGTAAAATATATAAAAAGTGATCTTTAAAATAACCAGAGCAAGAGATAAGAGAACCAATTTTTTAATAACCTGTAAAACTGACAAGTATTCTATTAAAACTTTTATTAATCATATAGTATAGATATAAATTTATACGACCTTTTATAAATATTAAGGTTTCTCCACTTTTTTCTATTAAACAGTAATTATTTTATTTTATTTAATAAATAGTATGATTACATTATAAATTATATTTTTATAAAATATTTTAAGAAATATATGATATGCTATGTAAAATAAATAATTTTAATATATATTTATTTAACATTAATAAGGCACAACTTTTTATCTTAGTCTATGCATATATATGTCTATATAAAATATATTAAGAAATTAAACCGAGTCAACCAAGAAAGTAATAAGTGAGCGTATCTTTGTATATGCTTAGTTAGTTTAAAAAATCCAAATCAAGCCGAATTGATCACTTATAAACCGAGCATAAATCGAATGAGAATATTTCTGATCATTTTAAAGCGCACATCGAACTAATGTCGAGCAATTTGAACAACCCTAAATATGATATGTTATATGCTAATTAGTTTTAATTCTCTCACGCGTTGCGGCAGGTTATTACAGTACACTCCTGAGAACGAGTATTATATATCATTTGTAGAAACATAGGATACACAGCAAAATAAAATCTCTCACCGCAAACTCTATGCAATTTTTCATAAAAACATAAAATCATGCAAAACTTTCACAAATATGTTACAAAATATTAGAAAAATTATTCACAAAATCTTTCTCAGCAGAGTCAATCGTTTGAATTAAAACAGAAACCCAAATTTTGAGCAAATTTCCCAAATTTAATAAAAACCAAAATTTTAAGCAAATCTCTCAAATTTAATAAAAACCAAAATTTCTAAGCAAATCTTTCAAATTTAATACCCTCATCTTCGTTTACTATTTTTTAAAGTTAAAAACTTCAAGCGGTACAAGTCTAAATTATCAAACGTCACTACATGGAACAAACACTTGCATTAAACCTGAATAAAAAAAATTAGATTTGGATAAACAATTTAATTTTAATGTGGGTTAATATGAACCATATATTTATTTTCAAGATTTCAATTTGACAGCACAGATATGGTTTAAGAATTTCTCATTAAAATCGGGTTTCATAGAATACAAACTCTATATATATGTGTATATGTATATGTATATGCATATGCATACGCATGATCTTAAAACCCACTATCACTATTTTACTATGCATTATTATTATTATTATTATTATTATTATTATTATTATTATTATTATTATTATTATATATATATATATATATATAATTACTATTCTTTTTTTATGAGTTTTAATACTATATGTAATTAATACTATATAGTAATATGAACTAGTATTTTTTTTTATTTTATAATCACTATCATTAAATATTCTTATACGTATATTTATTTATAAACGCATACTTAATAAAAAAATAAAAAAATATAACAAAACATTAGAATTCGTATTTATATTTTTAGCATTACATGAATACATGAGTAAAATATAAACGTCTCAAACAATTTTTATATAATATTGTATTGTATTATATTGTATAGTATTTTATTATGTTTTATTATATTGTATTGTATTGTATTGCAGGATTATGTTTAACTAAACAGTCTTGTTATCCTAAAAAAGTTTAAGAATAATTACGTACCATTAGTTCATAAGCTCAAATTTGAGAGAAAATTTAAAATTTTATAGGAAAAAGTCATTAGAAGGTAATTTAGTCATAACCACTTCCGTCCAATATTTTTTAAACGTTCATAACTTTTAGACACGATATTATTTTTTTAGAAAAAATATATCATAAAAACGAGCATTTTTTTTATCTTTGAAATAAGTATAGTGTTGTTATAAAAAAATGAAATTTTTTAGCTTATTGTGTATAATTATCGTTATTGTGTCTTTATTAAACGTTTGTGTATACTTATCTTTTTTGTTTTTCTTACATGTAATTGTCTTTTTACAGGTAATTGTGTCTTTTTTTAAAGATCGTCGTGTTATTTATACTCGTCATTGTGTCATTCTTTCTTAATATTATATTTTCGGCAACATCATTTTGTCTTAATTTGTTTAGGAAAACACAACATTGAGTAGAAACACAAAAGACACAATGACATGCAGAAAAGACACAATAACATTGTCACACCCTTGTCGTTGCGAAAGCGTACCGTGTGACTTTCAAGGTTTCACAGTCATTGTTTACAACAAAAACACTTATGTTTTATATTACACACTATGTTATAACTACATTGGCTACAAGCTCAATGTCATAACAGTTTCAATTGAGTTTCACACATATACTATGCTATGTTTCATACTGTTGAGTCTAACTATCATAGACTCTACTATATGTCTCCAAAGATTGAGCTCCCAGCTCCACCCCCTGTATCATTATGCATATGAGAAAACATGATTTTAAACAATCAGCGATATGCTGGTGAGTTCACAAGTTTATTTGTCAAAAATGTATGTAATGTATCTTAAACAAGTCAAATGTTTGCATCAAAAGAGTTAAATAATATTTATGTCCCAAACTGGGTGTAAAACATTGGTATCCAGTGCGAACATTGTTCCTTCCAGCAATTTCGTGTATTAGTTCCAGAGCAACTGTCCAATTATAACTCATATGCTCCTATAACCGAGTTGACGAGTTCAATGTTTGCCCCTTCCCAATGTCCTTGTCGCAAGACATTGTGTGTTTTAGCCTTATTGAGCGCCTGCTCGACATCTGGTCGTGGTCTAAGCTATGAACCACGGGCGTGGATTGTCAATCACAAATAGAATCTATTCTCAATAATCACGCCCCCCACGGTTAACGGTTACAGAATAGGGGACTTAGCGACAAATGTGTAACCGATGAAATAATGACAAGTTCGGTCATGTGTTTCTCCCCATTGTCACGTGTTTCAACCAACTGTTTTACACCACTTTCATTTTCATGTTTCGCAAAATGTTTCAAAAGTGTTTCAGCGCATCACATGAAGCAAATCAGGTTTCATGTTTCACAAAATATATCGAAAGTGTTTCAGAGTTCCATCTGATCTAATCAGGTTTCATGTTTCACAAATGTATCAAAAGAGTTTCAATGCTTCACAATAATCAAGATGTGTGACACCTCGCAAATTCCAGGTCAGCATTTATATTATTTTAATAATAATGTGAATTATTATTGTATACGTGGCACTAGAATTATGAATGTTTAGTGTGACACGTGGCACAACAGTTCGAACACACCGATAGTTCGAGGAATTATCGCACAACTCTCGTACGTATCTTGAATGACGAACGTTGGTGAACGGATCAGACCACAGTACACTTTCACTGCCCTTAGGTCCTAGGAGGCCTAAAGTAGTTGGGACTATGCTTACATGTCGAGAAACGATGATCGTAATCGAGAAATACGCGAAAAACGGTTCGAAACAACAAAATTGGGCTTATTGGGCTCCTCAGAGACCCGTCGCGGTACGCGACAGCCCACAAGAAGGGGCATCGCGATACGCGATGGATGGGCGGGCAATTTGAATCCCGAAATCCATCGCGGTACGCGGAGCTTCTCGGAGACCCCTGTCGCGGTACGCGACGACTCCAGCACGCAAAATCTTGAGTAATCCAAGACTAATCATTCCTATTAACCACCCTACCCTTATCCTAATCCATCCCAGACCCCAACTCGTCATTATAACCTGCATTTCACCTCTTAAACTCTGCTGGAAGCCATTATCAACCATTAACACACCTTCCTTGAGAGATTGAAGCTTGGAGATCCATAGTAGACTTGAAGAGAAGAAGTGTGAGGCTTAAACCCCACCATCACCTTCCTGTAGCTGCTGCCCAGAAGTATTAGAGGCTGATCCTTCTTCATCTTGGTGCATCTAAGAGCGAAACAAGGTAGATCCATGACCCATGTAGCTTGAAATCACCTCTAAGCACACATGCATGATGAGTCACCCACATGCAATCACTAACACTTCACATGCACAACTTTCTACCACTTTGAATCTGGGTTTGTTGATTTGAACATGAATATTGATAATCTATGATGATTAGATGATGTATCTTTACATTCCATGATGATGTTGTTACGATAGGATGGTCATAGTAGCCAAAATAATGGTTTTAGCAACATGCATGTATGATCTAGGTGGTTTTACACGATTTTGGATATTGAAATGATGTTACAAGTGTTATTGATGATGATTTGCAAGATTAGAATGATTGATTTGTCAATATATGGTCATTTGGTGATTATTGCTAATAATGGAAACTTTTACATTCTAAAAGTTTGATTTTTGATGATTTGACCGTATTTATATGTTTAGGTCCATATGATATGCTTGAAAATGATGTTTAAAAGTTAGATAGTGGTTACTTGATGCATAGGAATGGTTAGAATAGCCAAAAGCATGATTTTGTGAATATTTCTAAACATAGGAACTTTTTGTTACAATATTGCTAGAAATATTGGATTTGAAGGATGTTATATGTATGGAATGCTTATTTAAACTTGTTAGAATGTTAGTAAATGGTTTTATGTGCTAAAGTGTTTGAGAATTGTGTTTTATCACAAGTTACTATAAATAGTAACTTTGTGAATGCAAATTCGGGAATAGGAGCATGCTAGATATAACGGTTATGATTAAATGGCTATTTATGACTAAAATAGTGATATTAGATGATATAAGTTGTTAAACTTGGTGAGATATGCTTATTAGTGCAAACTTTCTAATTATAGAAACTTTTACGTGCAAAGTCTGCTAAACCGGCTATGTGTAACTATGTGCTATGTGATAACATGCTTATTTAGGATAATTATGCAAGTTAGAATAATCGGAATGTGATTTTATGCATGACTTGCCTAAAGTGGAAACTTTCCTAAAATAGAAACTTACTATAAATAGTAAGCTTCCTCATGGGGATGACTTTTGGTATCCATACACATCACACGACACTAAACCGCACGTTACACGAACACTTGATCCAAAACCGTCACCAACGGGTAGTTAGGTCAAACACGGTCAACACGGTCAAGTTGACCCACATAACAACTCGGAGTTGTTGAACACTAACACGGTCCTATGAGACCCACATATGTGATCACGAACTCATAGTACCTATGTGATATAGGTGACTACTAGCCGGTGAGCTACACTACTTCTGTTGAGCAAACGCTTTACTCAAACTCAGGTGAGTTTTACAGCCCCACTTTTACTGTTCAACTGTTTTGCTTAACTTTGGGGTGAGAATACTATGCAACTACTTTATATATATGACTGGTATGTTGTGAAAACCATTTTCGAGTGTAACTATTATCGCTTAAAGTCCTCACTTATCCTTACCGTTAGTTGTAACACAAACGAGTCGTAATTACGTAGTACTACTGGGTTTGACTAACCCCACTCGGCACCAATGTTGACTGGAGGTCATAACGAGTGTAATTTCGATGGGAATGCGGGTTCAGCGATGACCTGCGGAGGCAAACAGGAACAGTCTAGTTTCGGTAAGATGAACTGACACACTCCACGGATCGTAGTATCCAACAACAAAACTTAGCATACCCAGTATATGTCTGTTTACTTTTCAGTCTGTCTAAACCTGTGAACTCACCAACTTTTTAGTTGACACTTTTCGCATGTATTCTCAGGTAACTAATGGAGCACACGCTAGGACACAAAGGAGGTGTACAAGAGAGTCTCATGCATATTAGACTCCTAGGCCTTGTGTTGATGTGTTCATTTTGAAAACAATTTGATTTATGTAGTGTTTGATACAATTTACTTTCCGCTGCAAACTTTGTTTACTTATGATGTCTAAAACATTTTCCGCTGCTTACTAATAAAAATCATGATTATTTTACAAACCTGTGTGATTGTGTAACTCATATAGAGTCGTTCTATATGACCATGAGCTGTGATCCTGGCCACGTCACACCCACGTGGACTGACACTACTAGTGGGAATTTGGGGGGTGTGGCAAGATGTTTCGAATGAGTTTATTGTTTTCTCATTCCTTGAGTTTCAAAAGCCAAAATACAGAAAAGGGGTTTGTTAAGTTACATGAGTTGATTCAAATCTATAACAATGCACAACGTTCGTATCACTAGTTCTTGAACTCTAAACCTGTATGTTATTAGAGTTTTATGAGTTACTTAAGCACAACATCAAGGACATTACAACACAAGTAATCAATCTTATCTAAAATGTTTAATCAATTTCCTTAACTTAATATCACAAAAAGTGTGCTAACTGCGACTCGTTTGATTAATCAGGACATTCCCAGATTAATAAAATTAGTATGGTTGTTGATTATATCACCAAAACAGTTTCTTAATGGATCCAGGTTTAGGAATAGTTAATCCTTGTCATTGATAAGACAATCACAACCATTGTTATGATCAAATGGTTAAAACCAATATGATCTATGATATGGTTTTATGATAATCGGACATTATAACGGCTTATAAAACTGAGGTTTCGTACACTTGTTTTGGACAGAGTCCTTATTTATAAAAGTGAGGTTTTCAGGTTTTAAGTCGGGCAGAACCTCGACTTATATTTCTTAAGTTTCCTGAAAAGAATTGGGCAGAATCTCTGCTTATAATTGTTTGTTTCCCAAAAATTAGTCGGCCAGAACCCCGACGTGTTTTGATTTAAACCAAACAATTAATCATAATCTTATTATATATAATAATAATAAGATCTTAAACGAGCATTATAACGAATTGAAATTATACGAGATTTAAACCTTACAGAAGTTCGGCAGTACCTTGCGTTGAGCACTAGATGATTGGAGAGGTTAAATGTGGGTATTTGTAGGTGTAGGGTCGGGATTTGAGATTTAAAAAGTGATTTTTTGCAAAATTATAAATCAAAATTATAGGGCCCCCATTTTGAAATCAAAATTATAAATTATAATTGAAAAATGGGCTTATTACCTATTAGGATTGTGAGAAGCTGATTTTAATAAATATTGGGCTCATGCGATTTTGGAGAAAAAGAGCAGACGCGGTGACCTCATGGCACACACAACGGTTTCAAAAATTTTCACTTGGAAAAAAATTCAATCGGTGGAGAATGGAGAAGCCAAGAAGGCGACTAGGCGTGAACGGGAAATCGAAATTGACATGCTTGATTTTCTATAGATGTATTTTGATTAATTTGATTTTGAGCAGGTTAGAATGTTAGATACTTAGATTATGTTTTTCGTGATTATTAGTTTGATTAATTTAAAGATTGAATAGGTTTGATTTTCTGTTATTAGTTTGATTAATTTGATTTAGAATAGGTTGAATAATTAGATTTTGTACCGGTTAATGTTTATACAGACTGAGCATCTCTTATAATTTGGTCCTTTTTGGTTGATGCTTAATTGCTTTTTTGTTTGATTCATTTGAAGTTTGAACAGGTTTGGTTATTAGCTAGATTATGTTATTAGTAATTTGGTTTGATTCAATGTCATATGAAAATAGAAAATATGAATTTAGATTCTCAAAAAGAGAAAAAAAAAAAAATTAAATTAGTTTATTGTTGATGGTCCCAAGTTCGAATAAAGGAGGATAATTTTTAACATTAAGGGGCTGTTTGTTTACATCTGAATAGGTCTGAATGGATCTGAATCTGAACCATTCAGATTCAGACCGTTTGTTTCAAACGTCTGAACAAGAAAAAACATCTGAATAGGCATCTGAACCATTCAGATCTTGAAGCAAGTCTGAATGGAGAAAAAAAGGGAAGTGGTGCTGCGTTTGCTCGGCACCGTTGGCCCCCTCTCCCATGCCCGTCATCGTCGGCCTCCCATCAACCACAAACGCATAGTCGCAGCATCACAGTAGGTCTTCCCGTCGCCGCCGACATCACTCCCTTTCGTCGCCGCAGACTACTCCTCCTCACGATTGAAGGATTCTCCTCCTCCTTGCGATTGATGTTTAACTTTGAGCTTTTGGATTCCGGCACAAAGTTCTGGCGAAGGGAGAGTTGAGAGACGAGAGAAGAGACGATCGGATTTAGAGAAGCTGCCGGAAATGTGGATGCGCGAGGAACATTGAGGGTTTTGATAACTATGTCTATATATCTTTAAATCATTTGCTGTAAGTGATCAGAAGAATTGTAAAAACTATTTTTTAATGAATAAAGCTTTTTTTTTTGTTAGTGTAATTAGTGCATTTTTTTAGCCCTGCTTTCGGTTAGTTAACAAAATATTGAAGTTTTATTTACTTAAAAAAAAATCTTTGAATTCGACTGGCTAAGGTTTTTAACAAAAAAAAAAGAGATCTTATTATTTTTTTATTTTCATTCAGATGTGCAACCAAACAGTCTTAACCGGTTCAGCATTTAATGGTTCAGATCCTCTTAACCATTCAGACATCTTAACCATTCAGTACTTAATGATTCAGACCCAACCAAACGGCCTTAACTATTAGGTGTGGGATAAGGGCCCCATATTTAAATATCGCCTAGGGCCCCAAAAATGCTTGAGACGGCCCTGATCATATTCTGTTACAAAAACCGAACTTATGTACAGTTACTTCCTCTGATTGTTCCAAGTGTTCATTTTGTTTTTGTTGTTTAAAATCTTAGGTTTATTTTTCATCCTTCAACAATATATATTTATACTTGGTGTTTTTTTATACATTAAATATTTAAATAAGTATATTAATTTAGTTAACTACTGTCACGACATGCTAATTTTTATCTATGTATCTATATAAATTTCGCTTCATGTTAAAAAGAGATGTGTTATATACTTGTACGTTTCCATACCTAAAATCAAGTAGCCCCAATTTCATGTGACTGAGTTATAATTATTTAGGCTCTCTCTATGTTTTTTATTAAAAAACGAGCTTGATTTATATTTCCCAACACTTTTTATCATGAAGACATATTTTCTGTCATGTACTTAACAAAAACCTAAAAATTGACTAACGCATTTAATTAATAATTCAGTTTATAACAATATCCAAATATCCAACGATATCTACAGTTAATTCTTCTAATTCGTCACCTTGCCCTTTCTTTCTTTTTATTTAAACATCTTGTAAAAGGAATTTCTTATCCTTTTAGACTTTAACAACAGTTCCACGTGTTCACGTTTTAAAACCGCTTCTCAAGTTTTTTTAATTTTTTTTTCTTACTATCGCTTTTACTTTTTTCTTTTATTTAACCTTACTTAATATATGTTACGTTTAGTTTTTTATTTTTTGTGTAGTTTCGTCAATGGTTACTCCTATGTGAAAACTCTTAACTTTCTCTATGGTTTGGTCCATTTAGTAGGCCTAGTATTTCCGGCAATCGTAATGACTATTTTGTTTCTTCATTTTCAATAAAATAAGATCGTTTAGTATTATATAATTTTATGTGTCTCTTTTGTTACGTTGTTTTGTTTATTGCATGTACATTTGTAGTCAAGTCCAGCCCAATGGGCCAATCAGCATAATTTAATATTTAGGGCCTCAAAACTAACAACGGCTTTTATTTTTATAGGTTATTAGCTTATTATATATAAACTAGGTTAATAACCCGTGTAACACACGAATTGATATAAAGTTAAGATGCAATTCAGAAAAATTAATAAAATGATATAATTATAATCGACATAAAATATTATAAATTCAATCATTTTACCTAGTTTTTTTCATAATCGCTATCATATATCTATAGTTTTACATGATATAGTAAAAGAGAAATAATAATCAATAAGGATAAATTCAAGAGAATAAACCATTATTTTTTTATTATATCCGTATTTATGTATATATCATTGTATTTTTTTATATGTATTTTAAAAGATTGCGAAATTAGTGGATAAATTTAAGCGAACGGGAATGCTGAAGATTTGAAATTAAACTGTAGAATTTATTTATCAATTAAATAGTTTCTCTTATATTTTAAGTAATGAATATTAAAAGAAGATTGGTCTAATGATATTTTAATACAAATTCTGAACCATTTTAATTCTAATCATTTCTATTAATAAATAAATAATCAGTTAAAGTTTTAAAAACTTAATTTAAAATATCAATTTATTAGAAAATAATTGACGCTATTTGAATAGTTTTTTTTACTTTATGAAATTATTAAATAAAAAATAAGTTGATTATATTACAATTTTAATAAATTTGAAATGTAAACAACTTATTATGTTTGTTGACTTTTTAAATTGCTAAAATGTGTTATACGTAGTTTTTAATATACAAGATGCTAAAAAATAGTTATATGTAAATATAATATTATATGTATATTTGATATCATATGTAATTTTACGAAACGTAAAATATTAATTTAAATTATGTAACAATTAAATTTAAATATAATAATTGCAAATATGAGGACATTTTATCAAAAATGTACGGCAATATTTTTTTAATATAAAAAACATAAAACATAACAGTTGGATTTTTTAACAAAGTTTGTTTTATATTTTAAGTAATATAAATTTGAAGAAAATTTGTTTAATAAAAAATTAATAAAACTTGCAATCATTTATTTGTTTTATTCATTTACTTTAACAAATCAATAATCTGTTATTTTTTAATTTTTAAATTTTATATAATAGTAAACTATGATATAATTAAGGCTAATAAAATTATGTTTTGTGTTAACTGAAATTATTGAATAAAAATAAGTTGCTTATTATAGTTTTCCATATTCAAATTTTAAGAATTTTAATTTTTTTTAAATTTGTTTTGCATGTTAAATTGCTAAAATATGTAATACATAATCTAAATAATACAAAATATTAAAAAATAATTATATGTAAAAATAACATGATGTGTAGACTTAATATTATATGTAACTTTATTAGTTGCAAATATCAGGTCATTTTACTAAAAATAAAATACGTTAATTTTTTTTAAATTATTATAAAAAAAATAAAACAGATGAATTTATTATCAAGGTTTGTTTTATATTTTAAATAATGAAAAATGAAGGAAATTGTTTAATAATAAATTAATACAACTTTAAATAATTTAGTTGTTGTACTTATTATTTTAATAAATCAATAATAGGTTGTTGTTTAATTTTTAAATATAAAATAATAGTAATTAGCAGAAAATTAATGCTAATAAATTTGTGTTTAATGAACGGAAATTTTCAACTTTTATTGTGGTAATGACATGTGTACAATAGTCATATGTGGCAATAGTTTTAGAGTTACATATGACATGTAAATGAGGTGTACATGCTAGTAAAAAGACATGTGACATTGAATTCACTCTTTTATTAATAGTAGAAGATTTGATTTTTAGGTTTAAAAAACAATTTGGCCCTGCTTAATTGCTAATTTATTAGGTCAGCAAGATTAGGACTCAATTCCACTATTCCAGAAACAAGGAGGATGAAATAAAAAGCAAATTCAATTCAAGAAATGAGGAGGCAAGTAGGCGACTCTGTTCCAGAAGAAAAAAAATACGGCAAACATAAATGAGAGGGAGAGGGAAACAACGAAACAGTCTGGATGGTGATTGGTGAAACGAGGAGACGGTCTGGATGATTTTTCTGTTTCAGTTCAATAGAAGAGAGACGACACTACGACAATTCGATTCTCTTCCGATTTCTGTTCGACAAACGAGAGATGACATCACGATAGTCCGATTTTCACTCTTTCACTCTCCGATTTCAGTTTGATATAGTATGATTTCAGTCCAGTCAATCAGTTGGGTTCTTTTTGAAGTTTCAACTATGTAAGGGATGATTTTGATTCATTTTGCTTGTTATTTGATAAATGTAGGTCTCATTATTAGGACTTATTATTTGATAAATGTAGGGTTGATTATTTGGAGCTTTCAACTAGAATTCACTTAGGACTATCACTTATTATTTGATTCATTAGTAATTTCATCTAGAACTCATTATTTGATTCATTTTGCTTGAAATCTGATAAATTAAAGCTGATTATGCATGTTATATGATTCGACTTAGGGCTGATTATTAGATTCGTTAGTGATTTAGTATTAATTTTGATTTGATTTGAATTTAAAAAAAAAAGTTTTTCATTGTCAAATAGATACCGGGTTATTCAACAAAGGCAAAAAAAAAAAAGTAAAGTAGAAGCTTTAAACACGCATCTGGAACAACATTTTTTATTTTCTTTTTTGCAAAAGGGTCTGAGTTTAATTTTCACTTTAGCTCTTCATAAAGCTAAAGGCAGCCTTGTTTACCTTGGAAAGTAAATAGAAAATGACGTCACTTTTTTTCTTCTGAAATAGTCAGCTCATTATAATGTATACATGTAAATAGAAAATGATGTCACTCTTTTTTTCATAAGATTATATTTTCGCTTATCATATCTCACAAAAGTCGAATTGAAATTTATCAAATATTTCAAAATTTTTAAAATTCATGAAATTTCTGAAAGTTTATAAGAATTTAAAACCCAGCCAGGGGGAGAAAGGTTTATTTTTTTAAATATTATTTTAGCCCCTCGTTTCAAAAAATAAATAAGTATTGTAGTTTGTAGATAATATTTCAGATTACGAACAAAATTGAATCACCGGATGAATGAAAGTCGTGAATTACACTTTCATATCAAACTATTTGTAGTTCACTCAAATGTTTGATTGGATAAAATTCAATTCAAAATCAAGAACAAGTATGAAATTCGTCTGTGTCAAAATGAACCAGCAATCTTTGATCGATCATTTTTTCTTGGATATATGGGATATTTGAAACTACATGTAGGCAGTTTTCAACTTTTCTTATTCCTAAATTTTCTACTTAAATTATAAAACGAATTTTATTCCAAAATTCGATCTCAGCCAGGGGCTCTGCTCCTGGACCCGTCAAGGGAGCGTTGCCCCTTTGGAACCCCCATTGAACAATTAAACCTTAAATAAACGTGCACCCACACCCAATTTGTTTAATGAATTTCATGATCTATGTTAGTCGACAAAATTAATCAAATTAAATAAAAATACCCAACATATGTCACATAAATTTCTCTCTTCTTTCAAAATATTTAAGTTACGTCACTAGATAAATCCTTTGTGTGACTCTGATGGATGGTGACATTGCTACAAAAAGTCATACTTGAAGAGTAAGACAATTAATATTATTATGACGAATTTGTTGTCATCATTTGGGATAATTTTGCCAACAATGTTTGTTATGTCATCAAGTTACAAATTATTTAAAGGAGAATGCAACTATGCATTTTAATAATGGTTGTATGTGTTAAAATATTGTTTTAATCAATAAATTTAATGCAAATGCCTGGTCAAACGTCAAATTACTTTTTTTTTAACGGCATTTGATCTCAACGTGTGAACCACTGATTTTCAGGCTATGTCACCAAGGTCTAGTTACCATGACCTCTGTTGAGACTCCACCACCACCTTCAGGAGGAAACCGTAACGTAAACCTCCTGACCTCTCAAGGACCCCTATTTCACCTTGTGAGGGATTTGAACCCATAACTTTCCATTTAGAAAGCCATGGAAAATTACTTGAATGAAGGTTCAACAAAGATTCCAATTTTACAGTTTATGTATTTGAGCACGTGTTTAAGGGGTCAAACTGGCAGCAATACTGAGGCTAGGGGTGTTCATCGGTTCGGTTTATTCGGTTTTCAAATATTTTTCCTTCTAACCGTTAACCGAACCGAATTCGGGATATGGTTATCCAAACCGAATTCAATTCGGTTTCGGTTATAACCGAACAAACCGAATTCAACTGAACAAACCGATTAAAAACCAAATAAACCGAATAAACCGAACCGAATTCAACCGAATAAACCGAATTTAACCGAATAAACCGAATTCAACCTTATATTATTAATAAAAATAATAAATTTAATTATGAATTCGGTTTAATCGGTTAACCAACAAACCGAATTAAAAAAATATCCAAAACTGTTAACCGAACCGAATTCGGAATTCAGATACGGTTAGGAACCGAACCGAAAACCGAATTCAAAATCCGGTTCGGTTTTTTTCGGTTACGGATACGGTTCGGTTATCGGTTTTAAACGTTTATCGGTTTTAAACGGTTTTCGGTTTTGTTGAACACCCTAACTGAGGGGAAGCAAAATTGATGAGAAAGTATGATTAACAAAGTATTATCAAAATCAGGCTAATGACGACGAATGTAGGAGGCGTGAAAAATATAACATTTTCAATTTAGCATCAATCAAAAATGGTAAACGCCACCATTAGGCGCCCCTCAACGACCAGTTTCACAGCTAACATGAAGAAGGTAAATCGCGTGACCCAGGAAAAATTGGGTGTGTCGGGCTTTGAACCCTAAACCGCTATTATAGATTCTTACTCCCTTACCACTAGGCCACAATCAGGACTCCATAAAGATACGTCTGACCAATAGTTTATCTTAGGGACTGTCTAATAGCCGTTTAATGGTTATTAAGAGACAATCTTTTGATGGTTTATAGTTTTTAATGGTTATGAGATATCATTTAAGTCTGAATGGTTAAGAGACTACCTTTTGATGTTATCTTTTAATAATTCAGGGTTAAGGTTACCTCTTACCATCAAGAGACAATGATTCATTAAGTGATAGTCTCTTAATAATCATTAAGACACTATCAAACAACCCCTTAGGTTTTCATTCTTCTAGGGAAGTATGCTTTTCTTATTTTTATTTTAAAAAAAGAAAAAAGAAAAAACCTAAACAATCATGCCTAGTAGTATCTCGTTTGTAAAACAGGCTTTGTCTAGAATGGGATGAGGGAAATCTTTATCATTATCAAGAGATGTGATACGTTCCCAAAGGTCCACATCAATTATGCACTTTCAATGAACACTTGCATACTAAGTGAGTTACTGTTTTCGAAATACTGGGTTGGTTTTGAGACATTAGCTGTAGTAACTTTGGATTAGTAATAATGTTAGTTGTCAATTTGGGACTAACATTCAAATGTGTAACTCACTTGGTAAAAGCATGCCTCTTATAAAGAAAGTTTATGGGTTCAATCTCATTCAAATGTGTAATAATAGTGTAATTTTGGTGGAGATAAATGGTAGCTGTTTAAAAAAAAAGTAATAATGTTAGTTATTTACCATTAATGCTATTTATGTGATTAAGATGAACTTGTCATAAAAAGTGAATTGAGAAAAATGTAGAAAGCTTGTGTCACTTCATGTGTTGATTTTTTTCTTTGGAGATAACCAACTCAAATCTAACATTATGTTGCTCTCACAGAGACCCACAACCTAAAAACCTTTTTGCTAGAAAAGAAAACAAAGGATCACGTTAAATGAATCACAAATAATTAGAAAAGTAACTAGCACTAAATTGTAAAAAGAAAGGCAAAAAAAATTAGGAAAAGCCTAAGATACCATGACCTTGGTAAGACCAAAATTATACCCTATTTACCACCCCAAAAAAAATCAAAGCTATCTTAGAATGTCTTTAAAAATCAAAGCTACCATTCAGATGTTATAAACCATTAAAAAGTAACCTTTTAATTACCATTAAAAGAATAACAAACAGCTCCTAATTTATGAAAGTCTTACAAATCCTACTTAATAAGCTAATCTTATATCAGACGGAGCCTACTTGTCCTTTTTTCCCTCTAATATTAAGGTTTCATATTGTATATATATACAACTAGCTTATAGACTCATGTGTTACACGTGTTTATATAAAAAGAAAGTATATATTTTATTATGTTTACATAAATATATGTAATGTGTTAAAAAAATAGACGTCACAACAGTATTTTTATTATGTACAACAATCATTTTAATAAAAAATTATAATGACTAATCACAAATCTCTAAATATTTCTTTGTACACAACATTTGTTGTTTTGTTTGTAACTTTGTCATCTTTATCAACTATCAACAGCTTCAATCCATCTTAACTTTTTACTCTTGACAATGCCACATACAATTGACCATGACTAAAAACTGGTTGTTTCAAATACAAACCAACTATACATAGTGATTGCCCTTGACTTTTATTTATTGTCAGGATTGAATATAACAACACCTGACATCATAAGTATGGATCCTGTAGGTAATGTATACGAAGATGTCATTGACTCATATGCTGATTATGGTATAAATAACCTCACATTGTGTATTTCTGGTGATAGTAGGCT
The DNA here is from genome assembly GCA_009363875.1 of Mikania micrantha. NCBI lineage: Eukaryota > Viridiplantae > Streptophyta > Magnoliopsida > Asterales > Asteraceae > Mikania > Mikania micrantha. The sequence continues at coordinate 36,276,986 of CM018692.1, forward strand.
TAGATAGGCCTCAAAAAGTGGTGTATAATAGCTGCTCAAGTGTCCCATGTGCCTAAATGTAATGTGCCAACCTATTCATTCATCATTATATATTGTTGCAACTAAATAATCAATGCTTATACGATATGAAATACTACTAATGATATGTGTTGGTAATGCTAAATCACATATTCCTATTCAAGAGGATTGCAGGATTCATGTGACACCTTCAAAATCCAGGTTAGCATCTGTTATAATTAAATGTTTATTTAATTGATAAACACATACGTGGCACTAGAATTAGTTTAATTTAGTGTGACACGTGGCATGACATTGCAAACACTGACACAAACACGATAATTCGATGAATTATCACAACACGAACACACGTGTCTAAGAAGATACGAACGTTGGTAAACGTTTAACACATCGTGTAACCAAACCCTAGGAACACCACGAAAAGCTCAAACATTGGACTCGAGAGTTCAAACGATGCCGAAAGATGTTCTATATGTGAGAAAACATCGAAAACAAGCCAAACCATTGAAATTGGGCCTATTGGGCTCAACCGGGATCCTTCGCGGTACACTAAGGACCCCGGAGACATCCTTCGCGATATGTGATGGATGGGCGGGGATTTTGAATCCCGAAATTCATTACGGTACGCCAAGAAGCTTTTTGAAGCTCTTGGCGGTACGCGACGACATCCAGACGCTAAAATCTTATAAATCCAAGACAAATCATTACCACCTATTATCCAAAACTCTTCCCTCGAGTTCTTTAGCCATAATTCGATCCTAAACCTCTTCCAACAGACCTGGAACCCCATAACCTCCATTGTTGAAGCTGTTCTTGACGGTTTTGAAGCTCACTTTGAACATTGAAGACCTAAGAAGCCAAGGGAAGAACCCCAAGCACCCATCACCCATTTGCATCTGTTGAGGAGCTACTCTCTACTATTCCAGGAGCATCTAAGAGCTGTCTAGGATTCATCTTGGTCTTCTTGAACCTTCAAAGGTAAATTCCATGGCCAAAACACTCATCTAACACCCATACACACACATGCAACCCACTTGATGATGCATGCACGAAATTTCAGCCTTGTGGCTCTATGTTTTGATGATCTTGCTACTGATTTGTAGTTGATAAATCAATATATGATGTTATTATGGTGATTTGTAGGTCATTTTGTTTAAAATAATGAAAATGATGATATTTGGCCACATGCATGCATGATCTAAGGCATGTTAGATGATTTTAGATATTGATACATGATTGTTGGTGTGACACCCCGTAAATTCCAGGTCAGCTTATTGTTTATTTAAATGTTTATTTAAATGATTTCTGTACACGTGGCACTAGAATTAGTTTAATTTATTGTGACACGTGGCACGATGGTACGAACACTGGCACACAACGAGATAATTCGAGGAATTTTCGAGGAACCGCACACATGTGTCAAAACACACGAACGTTGGTGAACGTTTAGCACATCGTGTAACATAGAAACACTTCACGAGTCAATTATGGTTAGTAATTGACAATTAGAGTCCAAACGATGCTCAAACGAGGTCTTACAGTCGAGAAACGGGCAAAAAGGGGCTAAAAAAGGGCCAAAAACAGCAAAATGGGCTTATTGGGCCTGACAAGTGGGCCAGGCGATACGCCTGACCCAAAGTCTTGACCATGGGCGATCCGCGCGGATGGATTAAAGAGCGCCTCATCCGGTGGCCCCGCATGCTACGTCCGACGCCAAGCGCTCTCGGCGGTGCACCTGGGAGTCAGATACACAGATTTTCTTTTTAAACTTTCAAGACCCATCATCACACCTACACATTCATTTTAACTGACTCTACACTCAACAATTCGGCCACTCTCCTTCCCAAGCATCTGCAACACCTTGATTTGACATCTTGGAAGCCATTGAAGACCTCCATTGAAGCTTGGAAGCTTGAGAAGCACCAAGAACTTGAAGAAGAAGAGTGTTGAAGCTTGGAGACCACCACCACCTTGTTATTCCTACACAAACCTACTGTTCAGGAGCATTAGAGGCTGTTCTTGTCATCATCTCTACAATCTTGAAGCTATAGAAGGTAGTAGAACACTCCTTGTAGCTTAAAATCACTATTACACACATATGCAAGTTTTGAAACTCACATGCAAGCATGCATCCTCCACATGCATGAAATTTTACTTGTTTGAATCTGGGTTTGCTATTTAATCTACTGTATTTGATGATCTAAAGTGATATTTTAATTTTTTATGATGATCCTTGATAAGATGAATATGTAAAATGTATGTTTTGGTCATGGATGGATGATAAACTTTCATGCATGGATGATCTAGTGTATTGTAGATGATTTTGGTCATTCAAATGTGATTATGAATGACGTTAGGAGTGTATTGCATGATTAGATGTTAAAATAGTTAAAACTATGGTTTTTGATGAACTTTCTAATAATAGTAACTTTTTATTTATAAAATGGTGAAATAGGTGATATTAGTGACATGCATGTATGTGGAATTTCTATTAGGATGTTATTAGGATGATGTTGATACCTAGAATGTGATCTTGATAATGGTCATTTTTAGCAAAGTTACTAAATATAGTAACTTTTGTGGACAAAATATTGTTAGAAGGTAAATTTGGCTACTTGTACATGTTTAAATGATGTTAAATGGCATATTATAATGAGTTGTGATATAAAAATGGTTTAGAAATGTTTAGAGTGGTCATTTGTATGCAAAGTTACAAAGTTACTATTTATAGTAACTTTATTTTTAGAAATGTTACCTTATGAACGTTTTGTATGGTTTGAGCATGCTAAATGGTTTAATAAGATATAATATGATGAATGAATGCTAGGTTAGATGGTTTCCGATATCGCATATGCTAGAAATGGAAACTTTCCATTTTAGGAAACTTTTATGTGCAAACATGATATAAATGACTTACATGATTTCGTATGATTACGTGCTATGTGTTAACATGATCACGTAGGACTAACAAGCATGCTAGAACTCTGAAATCAATATGCTTTGTGAACCTTGCTATAAATGGAAACTTACTATAAATAGTAAGTTGTCCATAGACGCGACTTGCGCGTTTTGCACACGACGAGCACTTACACGAATGTTACACGATTCACAACCGACACACGGTTCACCAACGAGTCGTTGACTTGACACGGTCAACTTTGGTCAAACACGGTCAATGTAGACCAACAGAGCTAACATGGTCATTATGGACCGACACGGACAAACATGAACAACCGAGGGTTGTTGAGCACAAACATGAGCACTAACACTAACACAAGCACAGTCACTTGCACGAACTCACGTATGGTATACGATATAGGTAGCCGGTGACCGACGCACTTTCTACTTGAGGAGCTTACGCTACTTTTCTTGATCACTAAGGTGAGTTCACGGCCCCTCTTTACTTTTTTCAAACAGTTTAAATAGGGGGAGAATACTAGTTGCATTGAGTCTAACATCTATTACTGTACAAACATTTTATTGTGTATGCTGGTTTATTAGACAAACATTAAGTGTTGAACTCGTAACAAGTCCTCACAAAGTCTTACCGTTAATGTACGAACAACGTGGTAGGTTTGAATGGATCCGTTTGGGTGTGACTAACCCCAAGGGCACAATATTGACTGGATGCCATAACCCGTGAAACTCTGACCTAACTTGCTGTGTGTACAAGACACAACGGAGGCAAGAGCAAAAAAGTCTAGTTCGGTAGTGACGCACTGACACTTGGAGCCTAGGGCTCGGTACTAACATTATGATAAACAACATGACACATGTTTTCTATTACTATGTATATATCAAAACCTGTGAACTCACCAACCATTGTGTTGACACTTTTTAAACTTGTATTCTCAGGTAATTGACAGGCATAAGGATTCAGGAAACGCACCTAAGGACTTGAGCTTAGGATCTGCATACATTTATGTCGTGTCGTTTTGATCAAACAATTATATTTTGTATTGTGTATTTTCAAACAATGTTGTGCCTGACCCTTTAATTTCCGCTGCTTGTATTAGACATATATTTTCCGCTGCTAAGTTATTATAATTTCCACTGTTTATTTTGTCAACTGTCTGGTTGTGTATGTGTCAAACATTGTATTTGAAACGCATATAGAGTTGTTCTATATGACCTTGAGCTGTGATTTTGGCCACGTCACACCCACGTGGACTGACACCACGAGTGGGAAATTTGGGGGTGTGACAGTTGGTGATGTTAGTGATGTGTTACATGCTTTGTTATCAATAACATGGTCAAAATACGATTATTTGATGAACTTGCTATTTATAGTAACTTTTATGTTACAACATGATAATATGGATGAAGATATGAGCATGCATGTGAATAGAAATATCATTGGTATGATAATATGATGATATGTAGTATAAGAAATAGATTTGGGATAGGTGTATGGTCATTTTGGACCTAGTTACTAAATATAGTAACTTTTATAAACTAAATCTTGCTAGATGATGATTTAGATGAAATGGTCATGTTAAAATAATGATTTATGATGATCTATGATGATATTTGGTAAGAAAATGGATTAGAAATGGTTAGAATGATCATTTCATGAGTATTTGTCATAATTACTATTTTTAGTAACTTTATTTTGTGAAAACTAGATTTAGTAATGCTAGACATAATTTGTACATGCTAAATGGTTTAGCATGATGTAACATGATTATTGTTATGTGATTTTGTGATTGAACATGTCAAACTAGAAACGTGCCATTTTAGGAAACTTTAATAACTAAAAACGAGCTATGTGTATATTTGATCGCTTATGACAACGTGCTATGTGTTAACATGATCACGTAGGACTAACAAGCATGCTAGAACCATTAAAACGATATGTGTTGTGGAACTTGCTAAAAATGGAAACTTACTATAAATAGTAAGTTGTCCATGAACGCGATTTGCGCGTTTTGCACACAAAGAGCACGATCACGAATTGAGAGGCCCCGAATCCTGGGAGTCCCCTCGGTTGGCAAACATCACACCCATAGTCCTTAAACCATATATACATTATTATAGCAGCGGAAATTAAAGTGTCAACATGAAATATTATACAGATCTAAGCAAACATTTACACATAATCCACGTCTCTATAGTTCTATAACATAGCCGGATTATGCTAGGGTAGTCTTTATCGTATGCCACGAGCCCTCTTGTTATTCTTTCCAAACTATTCAACCTGATATGCATGTAAAACAAGTCAGCTTTATGCTGGTGAGTTCTAGGTTATGTTTTTATAAAAATCTTTACTCATTCATATCTTCATACATCATTATTCACATACATAACATTCATGTCATCATAACGTAAATACATTTCATACACATCATTATAACATCAATCACATTGTGCAGGAGATTTAGCCTCAACTGTTGACCCGAAGTCAACAGGCTTGTGCAGCACAAGACACCTCAACTGACGACCCGAAGTCGACATGCTTGTATAAATACAAGACACCTCAACTGCCAACCCAAAGTTGACAGGCTCATACATGTACAAGCCTTCCTCAACTGACGACACAAAGTCGACAGGTTCGTGTTTCCACAAGACTTCTTTAACTATCAACCGATGTTGACAGCTCATACCGGTACAAGACTTCTTTACATACATCATTCATACATAATATGGTTTAAATCATTTAAACCATAATAAACATAAACACTTTACCGCACCGCAGTGCTCAAATTCTGCCCAACCGCAGCCGGGACTTCAAAACCACATTTCCTACTCGACCTCGGTCGAGACTTTTAAAATCATTTCTTTCTCAACCGCAGTTGAGACTTAAAACATTTTTCACCTGAAAACATTCTTTACTTTAACATATTCTTTTATTTGACCGTAGTCAGGTAAAACAATCATTTTCATAAAATAACTTTCTAACATGCATAACAGCCCAAAACGATAAAACATTTAAAATAGAGCTACAAAGAACTCACCTGAGCTTAGTAAAGCACAATTTGTTAGCCTTTCTTCTTTCCTTACTTTTTCACTTCAGAATGATATCCTATTAATATGGATATATTATCATGATTATAACCTTATCATGAAAATTTACGATGACCGCTCGAAACTTCGGCATGTCATAACTTTCATTCGGAGCTTTATTTCAAAATTTCGCTTACACTCATTTTGACCATTTTTATCTCTACAATCTTGTTATGCTTAAAGATTACTTATTTGATCGGCTTAGACAAGCGTATTCTCATACCCATTCATATCACTCATAATTTCCTAAAACATTACATGAACTTTACTTGTTTCTTTTCTCAGCTCTAACCATACACACAACCCTTAGATTATATAAATGTTCACACATATTTTATGATCGCATAACATATAGTCACACCAAACCAAAACTCTATCTAAGCATGGTGTTGGTCTCTTTAATCAATCAATACTAAACTAAAACGAGATGAGAATCATAAACACATACCTTAAACAATCGACCTATTCTTCTTGATTCTTCTTTGCTCGTAACACACAGAAGTTGATCAAAAAATTTCTAAACGAGAGCTTGAGAATATAATCTGCAGTATGTATGCTCAAACTTATCTAAAAGAGTTGCCGTGGATAACTTCAATTCCTTCGAATTTTCTTCCAGACTACGTAATGCATTTTAGCCACAAATTTCAATCTGACATAAATCCATATGTTGACTTTCATTTGATGAATTAATTTGAATTTACACTTAGGGCCCTTGCACTTTAGGGTCCTATTTTTAAAACCCTTCTACTTTGCTCACATATTTTTAATATTCACGAGCCTATATCTTGTTCATACTTTATCGTATAACAGTCCCGCTTATATTAATGTGATCGTAATTACTTCAGGATTGTTCATAAAAATTTCGAACCCAAATGGTCACAGAAATTTTGCACGTTATTAATAGGCTTTATAACGTGTCCATACATTATCAGATATTTTTATCGTTTATATCCTTTTGATCATAATTACTTTACGAACGTTTATATAAATTTTGGACATAAACGGTTACCGAAATTTCGCACGTTTATTATTAGGTTGCTAAATTTTCGGTTGTTACACGAATGTTACAGAATCACAACCAACACATGGTTCACCAACGGGTCGTTGACTTGACACGGTCAAACACGATCAAACACGGACAAATACGGTCAATGTGGACCGACACGGACAAACGTAACAACCAAGGGTTGTTGAGCATAAACACGAACACGAACACGGTCACTTACACAAACTCTCATACGCTATACGATATAGGTAGCCGGTGACCGACACGCATACGCAGCAGGAGCTTACGCACTCTCTGATTTTCACTAAGGTGAGTTTACGACCCATCTTTAACACTTTTACAAACTTTTCAAATAGGGGGAGAATACTTGTTGAATCGAGTCAAACATTTCTTACTTGTACAAACATATCGTGTATGCTGGTTTATTAGACAAACATAAGTGTTGTAATCATAACAAGCCCTCGCAAAGTTTTACCGTTAATGTACAAACAACGAGGTGAGTTTGAATAGATCTGTTTGGGTGTGACGAACCCCACGTGGCACAATACTAAACGTGTCACAATACTAACTGGAGGTCGGGACACGTGAAATCTCGACCTATCTTGCCATTGTTCTTACGAGACATGGAGAAGCAAGGACTAACAAGTCTATTTCGGTAGTGACGCACTAACACTTGGAGCCTAGGGCTCGGGACTAACATTTGATAAACAACATGACGCATGATTTCTGATTATTATCTATGTATATCAACCTATGAACTCAACAACCTATGTGTTGACACTTTTTCTTAAACATTTATTCTTAGGTAATTAGCTGCGTTTGGATCAGGATGCACATAAGGAACGAGCATAAGATCATGTGCATTCTTATCATGTTCTTTGAAACAAACAATTTTTATATATGTTATTTGTACTACAATATGTAGTGTCTAACAATTTATTTTCCACTGCATTTCAAACATATCAATTTCCCCTGCATAACTATTGTATTTTCCGCTGCTTATTTTATAAACTGTTTGGATGGGTTTATGACAAACATCGTATTTTGAAACGCATATAGAGTTGTTTATGACCATGAGCAGTGATTCTGGCAACGTCACATCCATGTGGACTGGCTCCACACGTGGAAATTTGGGGGTGTGACAATTCAACATCTAAATGTCATCAACATTCAAATATTACAAACCACCAAGGGATGATTTGAAAAATTCAAACAGACATGTTTCTAAATGTAAACAATTGTTATTTCCATTTAATAATTGTATCAGTTGGCTAACCTCATGTGAAACAAAATCATGATTGATTACACATTATATAAATTAATGTAGAGATTATACATTATATATTTATATTTTTTTTATTATACAATCTTGTGATATACTTGATTACAGGTAAAAGGGTACCTACGTGGAAAAAAAACCCAAGTTAACATTCTTGACCTCATAATTGAGAAACAAATTTCTTTGGCTCTAACCTCATCTTCTTTTGGTGCATTTGTTCTGATATTAAGACAAGGAGATCACACTGCTTCAGTAACCTTTGATGAGATGTCACAGTAAGAAATCCGAAACCATTAAAACACAAATTTTGATTTTGAATAGCCTTATAATGAAAAAGCTAAAGGATGAGAGGCTTACATGGATAAATAAAAAAAATATAAACAATCAATCCGATGAGGAGTATCCAAACAAATAACCGCAGATTGTGGCTCTGCGGTCAATCCGATGATATTTACCTTAAATAATACAATCAATCCTAATAACATTAACCCTAAAAACAATTTTATCTTGATGATCCTATGAAGAAATATAGGAATGACGATAAACTCAGAAGATTGGGAATCATAAATATTTACAGGTGATTATTAGGGTTTATGTTTAGATCATTGACATAATAGAAAGGATAAGACTTACCAGATGATGATCTTTTCATCGATTCAGAACTTGTGATATAGATCTATAGGGGAAGAAGCTGCTGGGGAAGAAGCTATCAATCGGAGCAGACGTGCGAATGATATGAATCTTTTAGGGTTTCTTAGGATAAGAAGTGGGTATAATATATGGGTTGGGTAATACCCGCGTGTGAAATATAAGGTTGTTTGGGGGGAAAATGAAAGGGGGATATATTCTGGTGACACGTGTCATTGGAATGGAAAGATATATTAGAAGAGGAAGATTTCAAATGTCGGCATGTTATCTCATTTGTTTATATGTTTAATTTTAAAGATAAGTAAAGAAAAGAAACAATTAATTTATATGATTTTAGCTTGCTCCACCGGAAAGTTCTTCCACTTGGACAAAGTAGACAAGGCTTGTCCGAAACATTTTTTTTTTGAAGTTTAAAATCATTTTTAAATCTGTCCCTCAACTTTATAAAATGTATTAACTGTCTCAAGTATTTAAAATGTATCCCTTACAATATATAATTTGAAAAAAATAATAATCATGGGTTATATGAGATGACCGTAATTTGTTGGTAGTTGGCAAAACTTTTGAGCCACCAAGCGACTTTTTAGACAACAATATATCTAAATTTCATAAATATTAACAATTGTTAACTTATTGGAGTTGGTTAGACATTTTTGTTTGGACTTGGAGGTCACTGGTTCAACTCTTAACTACTCCCATCCATGAACAAATCCAATGGTTGGTTGTTGATATTATTAAACAAAACTTTAATTCATAAAAAATGGGCAATCAAGTTGGTGGACCAACCTTTGATTGGTTGTTTTTTTATTAATATTTTTATTTCATGTAACACGTGCCAATTTTTAATTGGGTTGGTTATGAATAAAAGTGAAAATTATGTTTGGTTGAGTTAGTTGTGAGTGAGAGTGAAAAAAATATGTTTGGTTGGTTGTATATATGTAAGAGAAATTAATTTCTTAATGAATAGTTTAAGTTGGTTGGTTGTGAATGTGAATAGTCTTTATGGCCTCAAATCTTTTATTGTCAAAGTTTATATATGTATATATCATCGAAACAAAATCAAATTTAGCGTTTGGCAATTCTGTTATGTTGGATCGGGTTGCTTAATCTAAACAACACTTCACAAGTATTTCTTATACAATCTAACAGATGCGGAATGTTCTGTTAGACTAATCTCACAAGCACTCAAAATGACAAAGTAATAAGCCTTGAACACTAATAGGAACACAAGAGTAATTTCAAGCTCAAGGATATATTTCTCTCAAAGTAAGAAGCGTACAAGCACACTGAAGCAAACATACAATGGGAGGTTATATAGCCGAGGCTACAACCGTATACACTTAGGAATACAAGTTGGGTATACTAGACAAGTACATAAAGTAAAGCTTATTCTAGTATGTTGAGTGTCTTAACAGGCTAAGACACTCAGTCATAATCATTATACAAATAGACATTGACTTTAACAAAGACTACTAAATACAAAATACATTTAATGTTGATGATCTTTAAGGCTTCAGATGATCTTTTGCATTTAATGCAGCATGGGAGAAGTAAGGTAACTGATCTGACTCATTACATGTTGTCTCTATCTGTCATCAGACCAGCATGTCTTGTGTCAGTACCTTTTGTACTTTGAAAGTGTTCAGCTACAGTCTTTGATGAAGGAATCTCTTCGGAAGTCTTTGTCTTCCTGAGGAAGTTGCTGAGAAGAGTCTTCAGAAGCATTTGATATTCGGAAGCTCTGAACTTCTGAAATCTTCTAAGTGTGGATCTTCTGAAGCAATAGTCTTGTACAACCTTTGGCAGGATTAAGTTATCCTTCGGAAGCAATGTTGCTTCCGAGGAGTAACTTCCTCCTTCCGAAGGATGTTATTCTTTGCGGCATTTGTACTTGGACAAAATAGGAGGTTTGGTGAGCATCAGCCTTTATTAGTCTTTACATGTTAGACATTAAACTCTTAGCAAGTGAAGGTGAAGTTCCGATTAAAAACATTTGTACCCTTATGGAATTGTTTTTTATATCTGTTTCGATATTTGTAACCAAGTTGTCATAAATACATGTGTTTCTTTTATTTCTTTTATATACTTAACTAATCTAATGTCATCAAGGCAACCCGAGTCTTAAATATACATGTGTTTCTTTTACATGTGTTTCTTGAATTTTTTCTATTAAATTACTTTTGAAAATCTTTACACTACAACATACAAAACATAATCGTTTTCTATCTGTATTCAAACTACAACGCATGAGTTTCAATCGTAACAACCCGCCGCAACGCGCGGGTAGGTTGCTAGTTTCTTACAAGTGTCGGGATCTATATCATTTGCATATATATATTTTAAAAACATCTCAATATCGCCTCTCTTATTTTTATTTGAATGCGTGGAAACCCTACTTGGGTTTCGTTTAGATAGTTAGATGAATTAAAGCATATAAAAGTTTCATTTTTCACTTTATTAAAGTTGTACGTATCTAGTTATCTTTAGTTGAAAACATATCTTAAATCGAATACTTGGATGTTAGAAATTTGTCAAATGACTTTTGACTATTTAATAATTATGTTTTCTATACTTAAAATATCTAATTTGATTAAAGTTAAAATTTTTATCATTATGTAAAAATAAGGGTAAAATGGTTTATGAGTCAACATCGAGTCAACGAACCCTAAACCAATTGGTTTGAGAGCTAGGACATAATCTCATGACTTTTTAATGTGAATGTCATGCCCGGGTTCAAGTTCCATATATGTGGAACAATATGTTCCAAGCGAGCCAGATGTTTTACTACAGTGGATGTTCGGATAGTGGATTTCCATTGGAATTGAGAGTTTCCTTTGGAATAGTGGATGGACCTGGTCACCAACGTTGTCTGCGTTTCTTAGACATGAGTGACCTTTTATCATCAAGTTTACCCGAATAACCGGGCTTCAAATGTATTCGCTAACCGTTAAAAACAAATGATTTATTAGCCAGTTTATTTTCAAAACTCTATGCCCTAACTTGATAGATATCAAAGGAAAAATAGATCAATAACACCAACAAACAAATTAATTGAATTTAATAAAGAAGCAAACACGACTTTTAATGAAATTTATATATTAAGATTGAATCGTCTCCTTTTAAGTATTTGATCAACATTGAGACTTATATAATAATAATATATTATGTGAAAGAATCATTTCACTCTATTATATGGTACCATATTAAGAATATTATGCTTAGATCACATTAAATTAGTACAAATTATTTATTACACAGAGTAAAAGTAGTACAAATTTTTATACAAATAATAAAAAAATGACAATCAAAGAATTAATTTACATACTGTATAATACATGTGTGTGATTTTAAGTGTTTTATACGAGGAGACTTATAAGTGAAACCATTGCATAAAAATTATTTTGTTGATTCTCGCTGCTTCTTCTCCTCTGAAAGCAATTTTGCAAATCTGCATGGATGTGTGATTAGTATTACTTTAAGATATTGTAATTTATTAACAAACTTCATGAATACTAAAACTTTACAACATTACAAAAACCTAAAAGATGTTAAAATTAAATTAGGGTGCTACTGTTTCTGCATCTTCAAAAAGTTAAACGGCTATTGTTGTTTTCAAACGGACGTTTAGTTATTAAACTCATCCTGATCCGCACTCATTCTGACCCGTTATCCAAACCAACCCATCCCGCCCATTTTGCTATACATACTTAAATGTATTATTGCATGGGCACAAAAATAAATATATGCTGACCGTTTAAGAGCTTGGGCATTGGTTTGGCCACTTCCTATTGGCTCAGACAATCCAGTCTTTAGATTAACTCTTGAAACAGGTTTTTCCAAAAGATTTTCACCAATTTCTTGAAGTTTCATCATGTTCTCTGTGGTTGCAACATCCACTAATGCTTCATCACCACTTAATGAATCATCCTGGTTAATTAATATCATATCATCAATTGTTAATTAGTTTGAAATTAAAATAACTAATTTCATTTCAATCAATTAAACATTGAAAAATGCACGTCATTACTTGGATTCTAAGGTAATTTCCTTGGCAATGAACTGCCTGAAGGAACACTGAGATGTGTTCATCGACCATATCTCCGCTTGCCTGAGTGAATACGTCAATGATCGGGTTCGAACCGTTGTGGAGCAGCCAACCGAAAATGCCCCATTTGGATGCCATCTTAGCATTGTACTGTTTGGTTTCTTCTGGTGCACCTGTGCCGATTGAGATCATGAGGAAATGACCATAATCCATGGGGCTAACCGGAAAGATTTCTGGATTTTGTCTAAACACTTGTTTTGTTACTTGACTTATTGCAACGAGCATCTAAAAAATTAATGCAAAATAAAACGAAATCAAATTAAACAAAAAATTATTGGAGATATATCTTCAAGTAACTTAGCAAATTAGGTATTAATGCATGAAATATATTATGATAAAAAAGTAAAAATTAAAAATTAAAAAATGATTATAAATATTTTTTAAACATATGTTACAAAATAACGTTTTTATAACGTGTAGTACTAAAACCAGTGTGTAACATATGAGAAACGAATATTTAGCATATTTTTATACTTTTTAATTTTTTTGATTTTCATATAATAATATACATTAAATGTCTAAAAAATAATTTTCATTATTTCATAAGATTTCAGAAGTTTCTCAACTCAATTATGTTTCTGCTACATATATGCACACACACATACTGGATTATTTGCAGCAACACCACCGTCAATAAGATTAAATTCTTGGTCACTCCCATCAGCATCTTTATTCTTGAAGTAATATGCTGGAAAATAGGTTGGGGCTGCAGATGTAGAGATGCATATATCTGATAGTTGAGCATTGTAGCATGGACAAACTTCTGCCTGTGAATTGATATAATAAAAGTTAACATTTGTAACATTACGACACAAGTCATAACAGCTGCAAATGGTAACAGCCATTCGTCCAGTTGTAATTTGGACGCTATAAATCGCTAAGTCGTAAACTATTTGCAAACTTGAGACAAAAAACATTGTTTTCAGAACCAGATCTGATTTCAGTTTTTATAATTGTAAATATATAAGGTTTTTGATATTTATCACGTCATCTAGTTTTCAGATCCAGTCCTTATGATTTGACAGATGTGGCTAGTGAATCAGTAAAACAATCATGTCTAATCTGTTTTTAAAAACATTAACAAGCAAAGGCATATATCATGATCATGTGATCATTAGAGCATGTTGAATTTAAAGTTTTTGTAACAGATAGATTGAAACCTCAAAAGTTGAGAAAATTGTAGGCTGAAGACGTTGGACATCAAATGTAGGAATGACAACATTGGTTAAGGTTTCATTCAAACGAGTGTCTCCAAGTTTCTCCCTTAAGAGCTTCCTAAGATACTTTCCATTGTACTTTGGTCCAATTAGCCTTCTAATTGTCTTGACGATTGATCCCCATATACCCCTGCAATTTCAAATAATTACAATCACATATATATTAATTGGCTATTATTATATGCCCAAGTGATTTACCTAAGTTATATAAACTTGAATTAATTAATTAATCAAAAACTAAATATATTAAATATCAAATGATTCATTTACCATTTTTGTGGAAATATTTTTGGGCCATGCTCCATGTAAAAAGGCACGATATCTTTGGCTGCATAGATGGGTCGATTATTTTCATCCGGAGCGGTTATCATGGCTGTAACAAGACCGCCGGTGCTTGTTCCAGCAACCACGTCAAAGTAATCTGCAATTCTTGCATCCTTTCCATCCAATTCCTACATATATATATATATATATATATATATATATATATATATATATATATCAGTATTTTGTTAACATTTTTTTGAACTGTTATTATTTGATTTAGTTGTTGTTAGTATTATTTAATGACGCTACAAAAAAGATAGTCTATAGTAGTGACGCTATTGGCATTAGCGGCAATTTTCCTACCTTTAGTGGCGATTTTTGTCGCCGTTAAAGGTCCTTTTTATTGTAGTGCGATAAATATTAATAATTTTTTGTTATTAAAATTAATCATACATCTATCCTTTTAATTAGAGTAATGTTAGTATTATTGTTGTTTTCAGTATTATTTAATGATAAACGTTAATAATTATTTATTATTAAAATTAATCATACATCTATCATTTTAAGTGGTGTATAATATATCTTAAAATTGTAAAATTATTAAAATTTGTATGACATTATTATTTTTTTTGTCTTATTTATATATTGTGTAATACAGTTCTACGTATATGTATACATACCTGAAGTTGAAATTCGAGTAAAGCAAGTATGGTGGCCGGTTTGATCCCTCTAATACCGCCTCCATCGATGCTAAGAACGGTAATAAGTTTTCCATTAGTAGCGGTTTCAACACAATGCACTTTCGCCATCAATATCTCTGGTTATAGCCAAAAGATCGAGAAAAGATTATAATGTGATTTCACTTGACAATTACGAAAAAAATGTGTGAAAAAATGTGTGTTTGAATGGTGTTTATATAGGTATGTATTGCCGCTCGATATGACGTAATCATAGACCTCCAATTTTGAGTTTAGAAGAGTCTTCTCTTGCAACTTAAAAACCTAATTTATTAAGACTATTAGTCTTATGTCACTCAGTACACTACTAGAAAACAGATCTAATGCAACTTTTTAGAAGCAACCTTTTTTAAAGTAGTTGCATTTGATTCTAATGCAACTTTATTATACATAAATGTTGCAATAAAAGATCTAATGCAACTTTGTGGTATATATATAGGGGATGGTTCCTTTGTTAACACTTCCTTATTGCGATAACCGTATAACCCTAGCATTTTTTTGCGTTTTTTGCCCGAATATTTTTTTTCTTTTTTTCATAGTCTTTATTATACATAAATAAGGGGGTTTCCTTCTTGTGTTTTTGCTAATTCATCACCGTTCAGAAGTTATTTACAACCGTAAGTAACTGTAACGACTTACAGTTACTTACATCACACTTCCATCAGATACGTAATGTAAGTAACTGTAAGTCGTTACAGTTACTTACGGTTGTAAATAACTTCTAAACGGTGATGAATTAGCAAAAACACAAGAAGGAAACCCCCCTATTTATGTATAATAAAGACCATGAAAAAAAAGATTCGGGCAAAAAACGCAAAAAATGCTAGCGTTATACGGTTATCGCAATAAGGAAGGGTTAACATTTGATCCTTCCCCTATATATATATATATATATATATATATATATATAATAAATTTGTGGTTAAAAATTGCTGAAATAGCTAATACTTGTACCACTTTTTTCATGTTCATAAAGTTTTTATGCCTTTAACTCTACTTATTTCTTAGTGTTTCAGTTCATCTTAAGACGATAAATGCAATATGCCCATTAACTGCTATATGTGAATATAAAGCACCAAATCATTGCCCACATTTTTTTTATGAGAACATCAATTACTCATCAATCATCATTAGATGAAGTTAGTGCCAAAACTAGCTGCTCATTGTTTGCTTTGAATATTAGAAAAAAACTATGATCAGGTCTGCATGTTTGCTGGTCATAGGGCAATTATTGGTTTGTTAATTTTGATATGCTTATTTTAAAATTTTGAATGTGTCAAGGAGTATAGTTTTGGTTAAATTCATGGCTTAGTTTAACTAGTTTTTAGGAGATGAATAATCAAAGGCGGTGTTATTTATTTGAATGTAAAACACATATACAACATGATAGTGACCGGAACCCAACTCATCAGAATCCAAAATTTGGGAACCTTGAATCTAAAAAAGCTCATCAATCTCCATGGAACTATCTAGAAAATCCAAAAGGGAGGTGCAGCAACAGCCTGAGTCAGACCACATCCCAGTCCAATCCTATGCCAAATCTGGTGACTTCTAGTGATTCGGACCATGCTGCAGGGGCTGACCAGGTCATCCAGCCTATGGCTGCGCCAAAGAGAGTTGTAGTCCCCTTGCCCATTAGCCCCTGCACATACTAGGGGTGAGCAAAAAACCGAAAAAACCGAACCGGAACCGAATTAACCGAAAAAACCGAACCTAAAAAACCGAACCGAATGAATAACCGGGAAAAACCGAACCGAAAAAAACCGAAACCGAATTTTTCGGTTCGGTTGCGGTTTTTCATTTTATAAAAACCGAAAAAACCGAACCGAACCGATTTTTAATATTTCTTAAAAATTAATATATATATATATATATATATATATATAATGTTATTTCCATACTTATTTAATGGGAAAAACATACAAAAAGTATACCGTTGGAGATGATAAAAATTTTGATTATATAAAATCTATCATTTTAAAAGGTAAATATCGGAATTATCGCATAGTTAGTTATTTACTTTTGTTTTTTTAAATGTAAGAACATGGTGATAATTATTTTGTTTTTTAATTAATTGGTGCTCGATCAATTAATTTATTAATTGTTAAACATGTTTGTATTTTTAATGTTGGGCGTAAGAGCGAACAAAAAAAACAAAAGCAAAAAAAAACCGAAAAAACCGAAAACCGAACCGAAACCGACAAAAAAACCGAAAAACCGAAAACCGAAAAACCGAAAATCGAACGGTTTGTAATAACTAAAAACCGACTATGTCGGTTTCGGTTGCGGTTTTAGCCAAAAACCGAACCGAACCGAACCGTGCACACCCCTAGCACATACCCAAACCCACGCAATATCAATCCAGATACCCCCAAAAATTAATCTACATTCTATGATTCAAGATACAGCCACAAGCATCAACCAAACAAATATAAAAGCAACAACTTAAGTCAGACCACATCTAGACCAGTCCTAGGCCAATTCTGGAGACTTCTAGTGATCTGACCCATGCTCCAGGGGCTGACCCGGTCATCCATCATATGGTTACGTCAAAGTAAATTGCAGTCCCCTTGCCCATCAGCTTTGCACATACCCTGACCCCCGCAAAACCTAGCCAGATATTTAAAAATTAATCTAGCTTCTATGATTCAAGATGCAGCCACAAGCAGCAACCAAACAAATACAAAAAGGAGGGGTAGCATCGTGAGTCAGACCACATCCCAGACCAGAACCATGCCAAATATAATGACTTCTAGTGATCCGGCCCATGCTGCAGGGGCTGACCAGGTCATCCAATATATGGCTACGCCAAAGCGAGCTGCATACAAACACCAAAGCATAAGCAAAAGTAAGGTTCAACACAAGGGTGATATAAAGGACCAAACCATCATGCTGCCCCTACAAACCAACCCAAATCCAAACCAATTAAAGATGCCCCCCCATGCGTGATTTTGACAAAAAAAAGGAGCCTTTTAGGCCATAAGAAACCAACACCCAGATCAAAAAGCTAGCATATAACCAAGATGTTGGATTCGAAACAACCCAATACTTGTTACTCTTAAGTTGGTATTCCCAATCCAGAACCATACCCACCATCATCAAGTCACTCTTGGTCTTGACCCAGTCATGCACCCGCACCCAACCGCAGACCAGCAACAACCTTGTGGCAATGAACTCAAGAGGCAGCCCCATTTTTGGACTTTCAATCACATTTCCATCAATCAGATCCATGAAGGACTTATCGACCTAGTACCCGAGAACAATAGGAATCAAGAGCCCGACTATAATATGATAATCTGAACAGTTGTGATGACCCTTGGTGATTTAGGTCGTACAGAAAAGAAACTAACTACCTGCTTAGTCTTAGTATGGATTCAAAGAGGTTACCAGTTTGAGATTTTGTTCAATTTTAGTGGATTTTAACTTTTAATCAACTTTAATATACCTATTAAAGTCCAAGACAATTGTTTTCTAGTTTGATTTTAGGTTCAATTAATGGTAATCATAGTTTTGGTTCAAAGTGGGGATCCCGACAAGGCTTGTTTAAACAATTTTTTTTTTTGAAAACATGTTATGACCCAATTTTTTTTCATTTTTAGAGTACATTTCTTGACCCAAAGTCATTCGGACATGTCACTATGTTGACACGACCAGCCCTCTACCAGCTATAATGTTGTGTGTACAGTATATATTGGTGCAGCAAATGCAAAACTGTACAGTGTGTGCAGTGTGTAAATTGTGTCTGCAGTGTGTGTAAATTGTGTACAGTGTGTGTAAATGTGTGCAGTGTGTGTATAAATGTATGCAGTTTGAGTGCAGTGTGTGTAAATATGTGCAGTTTGTTTGCAGTGTGTGTAAATATGTGCAGTTGTGTGTAAATATGTGTAGTGCGAGTGCAGTATGTGTATATTTTTGTAAAACACATATACCTATTCGAACAACACATAAATAGACATAATTAAATATAACTTTCTAGCTCTTTTGACCTGTTAAGTCATTTACTAATTTTGCATCATCATAATTGTTGTATTAAGACCAACAATTATATAGATAGTACTTATGTTTGAAGTTTTAATTATAAAGAATAAATTAGTTTGTTTAGTCTTGTAATTATTTAAGTTGTATCGATTTTTGTTTTTATTACTTTTAAAATTGATTTCTAAAATACTATACATTTCATACATAATTATTATCATTGTTTTGACAATATTTTCTTAATAATTTTTGGACAATATTACAGGAACAAATGAAGAACTACAAGACTGCAGAAAATGAGAACACAACAATAGACCCATTTCTTGTTGTAATGAACAAAGAGAATTACGGATATCGTCGACTTTATGGTAGAGGTGTTACAAATACACTCATAAAAAAAGTTGAGGGTCCTACATCATACATGATTCCAGATGGGCTGATAGAATCATTCAAAGCAAATGTTGATGTTGAGAAAAACCAACTGCTCGAAATGCGCAAGGAGATTGAGGATAAAAAACCGAGCTTGAAGCCATTCGTGAAGATATTGACAGTCAGCGCCAAAACTTGGAAGCTATGATGCAAAAGGTTATTAAACAATTACCGGTTGGAGATCGAGATGATTAGAATGTTTTGATTTCTTAGAATGTTTTCATTTCTTTGTTATTTGAGTTTAGACAGTTATGTTAAACTGCACTGTTTAACTTATGTGTTATTATTGTTTTGTGGGATTACAATTGCAAGCATATTAATCAATAGCAATTGAATTTATGTTACTAAATTTCATTTTGGTTTAGGTGTAAAGAATGTTGCTCATGTTATAACTAAAATATGTAAAAATTTTGCATTTACTAAAAAAAAGGTTGCTTCTTTTCTATTAAAAAAGCGAATAATGGTTGCATAAAGTCTACAAAAAGGTTGCAATTTTGTAACTAAACTTATAATAAAGGTTGCATCTTAGTATAAAATAGTTGCATTTTAGTATATAAAAGTTGCAATTGCATGTAGAAAATGTTGCATTTTTGTAACTAAAATATAATAAAAGTTGCATTTGAGTATTAAAAAAGTTGCATTACAATAAAAAAGTTGCATATCAAAAAAGTTGCATTTGAACATTAAATGCAACACATTGAAAAAAGGTTGCATTAAGTTTTGAAAAAGTTGCATTAACTCTAATGCAACTTCTTCTAATACAGCTCCCAATAAAAGGTTGCATTAGACCTATTGCAACCTTTTTAAGGCCTATTGCAACATTTTATCGGGGTTGCATTAGGCCGATTTTCTAGTATTGGTAGAATGATTCTAAGTTTATCGATAGCCTATCATGATGTCAATGTAATAAGGCGTGCGGTCTGTTTCATTATTTTAGTATTCGATCCTCTACAAAACCACAATTTAATTATACTACAAGTAGATGCAATACATCATATATAATATATAGAGTAAATTACCGTGATGGCTCTTATCATGTTTTGTTATTATTTTACTATTGGTTCCCCTATTTCATTTGTTACATATATGGTCCTAAACTTTAAATATTTGTAATACACACAGTCCTTAGATGAGTGTAATTTGGTCAAACGTACATATGAGGGAGATTTGGTAATATAAAGACTTTATGTGTTACAAATGTTTAAATTTTGAGACCATATAAGTAATTTATAAATTTAAAGATCAAGAGTAAAATAGTAGAAAATTATAATGATCATCTCAGCAATATACTATTTAATATAATATTTTTTGTGAAATTATTAACATCTAAACGATGAACACAAGAAGGTTTTTTTTTTAACACATACAATTACTAGTGTTTTTCTACCACAGTAGTAAAAAAAAAATTTAGAGCAAGGTGATTTTACTTCTAAAACGGTTTTAGACATCCCTAAGAAATATATATTCAAAAAATCAAACTATATTTTAAAACACTTGAAAACTGTTAAATTTTTTTTTTAAATCTCTCTAAAAAGTCAGTCTAAAAACGAGCATGGAGCAGGCATCTGAGCTGTCATACAAGCAGATTAGCCGTGTGAAGAACATGGTGAACGGGTAGTGAGGTTTCTTGATTTTCCTAAAGTCGATCATGATTCTGATGGAATCTATGAAAATCCAATGGCATTTGTGAAGTAGATATATGGCCGGCCCTAAGAATTGATGTGCTCAGGACGAGTCAGAAAAAAAATCCTTAGCAAATCTAAATATTAATGTAGAGGTGTTTAAAAAAGCAAAAACCATTTAAAATCGAAAACCAAACCATATTTTTAACTGAAAAAATCGAACCGAATTATCAATTTGTTTTTTGGTTCGGTTCCTAACCGTATCCGAATTTTGAATTTCGCTTTTCAATTTTTTTTGAATTCGGTTTGCTCGATTTCTTCAATTAACCGATTTAGATTTATTATTTTATTAATAACATATAATGTTGAATTCAGTTTATTTAGATTGGTTTATTTGGTTTTTAACCGGTTTATTTGGTTTGTAATCGGTTTTTTCGATTGAATTCGGTTTATACGGTTGGATTCAGTTTATTCTATATTTAACTGATATATTTGGTTTTTAATCGGTTTATCTGTCTTTAACCAATCAATAGTTTAAATGAATCAATATTCCAAATGTAAAAGTCTTTCCGTAGGATTATTTTCTAATTAGTGAGGAGAGTGTTGTTTGCTCTCCTATTATCTCAGTATATTGCGGTTAATGGAGCTAGTAGAGATAAATGACAAGTCTAAACCAAACTTATCCATGACTGATGTGTTAAAACTTGGCGGAGTTTCAATGGGCCTTCAGGTTAACTGTTGAAAAGATCGCTACAACTAGGAGATGAGGAAGATTATTAAAGGTAAAAGTGTAGTGGATGACTTCAACTCAGTCTTAAGTCAGATTATCGTTGATTGTCACTCAGATTATCGTTAAAATAGGGGTTTTATACTGGGTTAGGAGGTTTTCTCTCACCTATGGTGAGTTTCCTCCTATTAGATGTGGATATGATCATGTGGGTCTATGACCTGTCAGTTATCCAAATTTCCGTTAAAAAAAAAAAAAAAAAAAAAAGCTAGCACTCAAGGCATTCGAATGGATCAACCTAAACACCACCAAGGCCCACAACCCCGTCATTGTCAGCCTAAAAAGATCCGACGACCCTCTTTTTCAGCCAAAGTTCCCCTTCGTCAAATACACCTAGCCCGAACAGGTGTGCGTTTATGTTGTTCAAGGAAAAAGAATGTTAATGGATTATTATTATTTTTATTATACGTAGTAACACAAATATTAATATACTATTTTTTTGTTTATTTATTTGGTGTGAACTAAATTTTAGAAGTTAAAAAAAAACTTCTAATATCAACACATATATAGGAACATTCGCCTAATTAACCTTACAATTTAGGTTTTTTTTTGAACGACTAATTTTGATTATTAACAGATCACTATAGTATTATCGTGACATCAGAGATATCACCCGATAATATCTAGCACTAAGTCACCAGTTTAAAAGATAACTTTAATAATTTAAAAAAAAAAAAATCTCTTGTGGTATTTGAACATAAGACCCAGAGCCGACCATCGGGCGGGGCGAGGTCGGCGATCTCCCCGGGCCCGAATTTTTTAGACGGCCGCAATTTTAATTTTTTTATATATTATATAAAAAAATTATAAAAACTAAGGCACAACAAGATTTAGTAGAATAAAAATATTTCAGTTGGTAATAGATTACCTCTTAAAAAAAGCACCAAAATAATGGGTGTTGATCCGACATTCTCTCAAAGGCATCTGCTTCTAGGAAAAAAGTTTGATAAGATTTCTAGTGAGCAAGAAGTTTCATTTTCATCAGAGGAGAATTATAGAATCAATTATTTTTAATGTATTGTTGATTAAACGATTGTTTCTCTTGAATCAAGATTCGATCAATATTAAAATTATGAAAACCTATTTGATTTTTTGTTTCCAAAAAGGTTGAAGCAACTTGATGAAAATGATCTTAAGTTGTGTTGTTATCGTTTTCGAGATGCGTTGAACTATGGAGAAGAATTAAAGTAGATATTGATGTAGATGAACTTTATTTAGAGTTGAAGTTGTTTCAGACATTTTTGTGTATTTTCACCATTTTTAATACTATAAACAAGTTAGAACAGCTTGGGATTTTTTCTAATACATTAATTGCATATATGGTTTTGTTAACTATTTCGGTAACTGTGACATCGATAAAAATAAGTTTTTTAAGTTGAAGTAGTTGAAGTCTTGTTTACGATCATAAATGTCACAGGATCGACTTAACGGATTAACAATGATTCTATTAAGAACGTCATCTTAGACAATATGGATACTGAAAAAAATTATCGAGACTTTTGCTTCAAAAAATGATCAGATAGCCTCACGGTTTGCTTAAATATTTAAAATATATTATTATGCTACAATACTTTGGTTTTGTTATTTTTTTAGCAAATATATTCAGATTATTAACATTTTATATATAAATTGTTAAGCTAGTTTTTTTAAAAGGGGTCACATTTTTTACTCGCCCTAGGACCTGAAATTTTTTTTTTTTTTATTCTTGATGCCGACCCTGATTATTTGGGAGGCATAATTTTTAATCTTAAATAACAATACCGTAATCAAAAAAGAGCTAATATTAACAATCTGATTACGAAGAAATCGATATCCTTTTTTTTGAATGGAGAATGTCTCAATCGTGTGAGCCCACTATTTCCAGGCCATATCACCAATGTCTAGTTACATGTACCTCACATAAGCCACCACAACCACCCAGGAGGAAACCTTACTGCGAAAACCCCATGACCCCACTCAGACCTCTATTTCACTGCGAGAGAGATTTGAACCCAAGACCTCACATTTGAAAGAATCTTGGAGTATCATTGAGGCACTGCCTCATTGGTAAATTGATGAGTATCTAATAAACAAAAATATATTTTGACACTTGTCATTTTCTTAACCACTTTTGGCACATGTCAGCTTTTTATTAAATTTATTTATTTCTCTCATATTAAATAATTACAATATCTTTCTTATTAAGCAGCAGCAGCAGTAGTAGTAATAATAATTATTATTATCTTGTATTTTTTAAAATAAGAAATATTTTATTTTGTTGAAAATCGAAATTAAATAAAAAAATTTCTTTAACAATGAATTTTTTATAAAAAAAATAAAATTAACTATAAACCAGTGTTTTAAACAATAAGATTTTTACAAACTAATGACATTTTTTAAATTTATTTTAAAACCAAAGTAAAAAAACGATAGAGAAAGTTACACTTTTGGTCCTTACATTTACCATTATATTTAAAATTGAGTCGTTAAAATTAAATAATTACATAAATTATATTTTTTACCTTATTAATTTATAAAAGTTAGTCTTTGATAGAATACAATCTGAACCTTTATTATCAATTAGTTTAAAAATAAAATTTGTTACAAATAAAAAATATCACATATCATTTGTATAGCTATTGAAGTTTTTTATTGTTGTTATATTACTTGAAGTATTCATTAATTAATATGTAAATTAATTATTTTATCAGAAAATATCATTTTTATAATTTTTTAAATTTTTATTACAAACATTTTAATATTTTATATTAAACCCATACACGAGTAATAATCTACTGGATTATATTTTAAATGCTATGTGGTTATAAAATGTTTTTTTTTTGGTTTTTTGTTTATTGGGGACTTTTGTAAATAATTTAATATATTTTAATTGGCCTAAACAAGATCAATTTTTTTTTGTCTCTACATATGATCTTTTGTTTGTCGTCCATCCTCCAAACCTGAAGTAGCTCTTAATTGAATTTTAATGTTTTTCCTTTCATAAGATTAGATTTATATTTTCGTTTATCAAATTTCACAAAAGTCGAATTAAAACTCATCAAAATTCCAAAAATTATTATTTCATTAAATATTTTGACAGATTATAAGAATCTCCCTGGGTGGGTCGAGGTTTCTTCTTTTTAATATTTTTTTCGCTCTATCGTTTCCAAAAATTATAAAGTATTATAGGTCTCATAAAATATTCTCTCTTCTTTGAAAATATTTAAGCTATAAAATATGAGTGAATCCTTTGGGTAACTTTGATGGATGATGACTCGCAAGGGGGTCTTAGAGCATGTGCGGGAGGTGCGACCGCACATGGCCCAGCTTTTTAGGGGGCCCTAAATTTTTAAAAAAATTGTATGTATTATATATATTTTAATTTATTTTTATAACAAACAAATATAACAATTCAACTTTTAATTATATATATTTAAAATATTTGAAGCAAGTCGATTGTTTTTCAAATGCATCAATTGCATATAAAATTCTGTTAACTATTCCGGTAACTGTAGCATAAGCAGAAAGAAATTTTTCACAATTGAAGTTGTTGAAGTCATACTTACAATCGATAATGTCTTAAGAAATACTTAGGTGGTGTTTGTTTTTTCAGAGGTAAACGTCTGCGGTCTGCGGACCACATCTGCAAACCTCTTTTGTAGAAAAGGTGGACCAAACCCCTGCAAGAAGAGTTTTTGATGGTGTTTGTTTTCCAAAAACC
The DNA here is from genome assembly GCA_009363875.1 of Mikania micrantha. NCBI lineage: Eukaryota > Viridiplantae > Streptophyta > Magnoliopsida > Asterales > Asteraceae > Mikania > Mikania micrantha. Next base: position 36,302,779 of record CM018692.1, read on the forward strand.
TCTTCAGCCAAAGAAAACCTCTTCCCAACCCACCGTCCCCCAACCTCTTCGAACCCCTGCAATCTCATCGTCCATCCCCTCCGACCGTCGAGCCACCACCGTCCACCACTGTCAACATCACCTCGAACCCCTGCAATCTCGAACCCACGCAGACCAAACCCTAGACGGCGGTGGTGGGGGAAATCGCGAACCCTAGACTGACGAACCCCAGATTGACGAACCATCGATTGAAGACCACCACCGCGGATCTAGGGTTTCGTCGGACGAAGGGATGCGAAGGGTCGCGGCGCAGGGCCGAAGGCGACGATGGTCTCGGCGCAGGGAAGAAGCAGCGGCGGTGGAGATGGTGGAGCTCTTGGTTGCCGATCGTCGCAAGCTGTAGGGGTGTCGTCGCCGGCCGGAGACGGCGGGATGCGGGAGACACCGAGCGGTGTTCTTTTGTCATGGTGAGTGGTGAGCGTGATTTTGAAAAGTGAGAAGATGTAGGAAGAGGTGAGAAGAGGTGAGACCACGTCTGCGCCAAGAAGAGGACGCGCAGACATTTTTTAATGAAATGTCTGCGAGAAAACAAACGGTCTGTAGAGGTCCAACCTCTTCCCGCGTCTGCGCCGCACAGACATAAGAGGTCACGCATACCTTTTTGGAAAAAACAAACACCCCCTTAATGAATTGACAATTATACTATTGAAGATGAGATACTAGACAATGTAGATTATGGAAATTTAATCAACAAGTTTGCATCAAAAAATGCTAGAATAACGTCATGTTTTATTTAATTATTTGAAACATTGAAATGCATCATTTTGCTAAAACAATATTGTTTATATTGTTTTTACTAATGTTTTAACTGTCGTCAATTTGTGCGTGCGCATATAAGGTCCATTTTTAACATTCGCATAGGACACTTAATTTTCTCAGAGACGGCCCTGAAGACTCGCTATAAAAAGCCATACTTGAAGAGAGTAAGACAATAATATATTATGATGAATTTGTTGTCATCATTTGGGATAATTTTGCCAACAATGTTTATTATGTCATCAAGTTACAAATTATTAAAAAGGAGAATGCAACTATGCATTTTAATAATAGTTGCATGTGTTCAAATCTTGTTTTAATCAATAATTTTAATAATGCAAATGCCTGGTCACATGACAAATTACTTTGAATGAAGGTTCAACAAAGATTCCAATATTATTATTTATGTGTTTGAGCACGTGTTTAAGTGGTCAAACTGGCAGAATACTGAGGGGAAGCAAAAATGATAAGAAAGTATGATTAACAAAATATTATCAAAATTATGCTAATGACGAGGAATGTAGGAGGCGGAAAAAATATAGCATTTTCAAAAAATTATTAAAAATAGGACTTCATAAAGATACGCGAGGCCAATAGTTTATCTTATGGGCTGTTTAGTAGCCTTTTAATGGTTATTAAGAGACTTTTGTTAATGGTTCATAATCTTTTAATAGTTAAGAGATAACATTAAGTATCAATGGTTAAAAAACTACATTTTAATGTTACATTTTAACAATTTAGATTCAAAGTTACATCTTAATCATTAAAAGGTTATGATTAAGGATCCAATAAACGGTAGTCGGTAGCCTCTTATTGATCATTAGTATGCTATCAAACAACCTATTAGACTCTCATTCTTCTAGGAAAGTATGCTTTTTCTATTTTAAAAAAAAAATATGAAAAAAGCTAAACAATCATGCCTAGTAGTATCTCGTTCGTAAAATAGGCTTTGTCTAGAATTGGATAAATGGGTTACATATTTAGAAATATGGGGTTGGTTTTGAGACATTAGTTAGGAGTAACTGTGGATTAGTAATAATGTTAGTTATTTAACAATAATGCTATTTGTATGATTAAGATGAAGTTGTCAAAAAAAAATGAATTGAGAAAAATGTAAGAAATTTGTATCACTTCATGTGTTGTTTTTAGAGTGTAACTTGCTCAACGTGTTATTTTTTAAAGATAACCAACTCAACTCTATTATTATAAAAACCTCTGGATTATTTTTAATTACAGGTAACATATAGTATTTAGGAATGCTAGAAGAGAAAACGAGGAACACATTAAATGAATCACAAATAATTATTAGAAAAGTAACTAGCCATAAATTGCAAAAAGAAAGGCAAAAAAAATATAGGAAAAGCCTAAGATACCAAGACCTTGCTAAGACCAAAACTATACCCTATTTACCACCCCAAAATAAAACTTTGTACTTTATAATCTACCTTAAAATGTCTCTAACATCCATAAGTCCTCAACTCTAATTTGTGAAAGTCTTACAAATCCTACTTAATATGCTAATCTCATAATCTCATATCAGTTAGAGCCTACTCGTCCTTGTCTTCCCTTCAATATGAAGGTTTTCATATTTCTTACAAATGTCAAGATCTATCAGGAGCGGATCAAGGGAGGGGCAAACCCAATCTCCGTACCAGGCCCAGTTTTTTAGGGGCACAAATATTTGGTATTATGTATATATAGAGATTCATTCAAATAAAAACCAAATGTTGCAGATAACTAATTAAAAATAACTAATTATTGACACATAATTTAAGATTTACAAAAAGTGATTTCCTTTAAACTATAGGAAGTTACTTTCATACACTTTAAACTAGGGGTACTCATTGGTTTGGTTAACAGTGTATTCGGTTCAGTTTATTTTTTAATTTTTTCCCTATCCGAATGCCGGACCGAATTCGAGAAGTGGTTCGGTTTGGTTTTGGTTAAAACCGAATAAACCGGTTAACAACCGAATAAAACGATACGAATAAACCGAATTTAATCAAATAAACCGATTATAAACCAAGTAAACCGGTTAAAAACCAAATAAACCGATCCGAATAAACCAAATTCAATCGAATATATTAATGATAAAATAATAAATTTAAATCTGAATTCAGTTTAATCGATTCATCAAATAAACCGAACAATCTAAATTAAAAAAAATAGAACCGCTAAGAGAAAACCGAAATTCAAAATTCGGGAAGTGGTTTGGTTTCGGTTAAAATCTAATAAACCAGTTAAAAACCGAATTTAATTGAATAAACCAAATTTAATCGAATAAACCGATTATAAACCAAATTAATCCATTAAAAAACCAAATAAACCAATCCGAATAAACCGGCTTTCTACCTTATATACTGTTGATAAAATAACAAATTTAAATCTGAATTCGGTTTATTGGTTAAGCGAATATATTGAAAATAAGAATTCGGTTTGGTATTTTCATACGAATACGGTTCGGTTTTGAACGGTTTTCATTTTTTTAAACACCCTTACTTTAATATTTGAATTCTCTATGTGCCTTTTTTCGGCTCGTCCTAGACACGTCCATTCTCTGGACCAACCCTTAGAAGTGAGATCTATATCATTTGCAAATTTTAAAACCGTATCAGTATCGACTCTCTTATTTTTATGTGAATACGTGGAAACCTACTTGGGTTTCCTTTACATAGATGAATTGAAGCTTATAAAGTTTCATTTTTCGCTTTATTAAAGTTGTACGTATCTAGTTATCTTTGGTTGAAAAACATATGTTAAATAGAATACTTGGATGTTAGAAATTTGTCAAATGACTTTTGACTATTTAATAATTATGTTCTCTATACTTAAAATATCTAAATTGATTAAAGTTAAATTTTTAAGGTATTATTATATAAAAATAAGGGTAAAATTATTTATGAGTTAATAGCGAGTCAACAGACCCTAAATCAATTGGTTTGAGAGAAGACAATCTCATGACTTTTTAATGTAAAGGTCATGAGTTCGAGTCCCACTGGAACAATATGTTCCATGTTGGCCAGATGTTATAGTACAGTGGATGATCGGACAGTGGATTTCCATTGGAATGACGAGTTTCTTTTGAAATGGTAGGTGAGCTAGTTCACGAACATTGTCTTTGTTTCTTAGGCATGAGTGACCTTTCATCATTGAGTTTACCCGGATAATCGGGCTTAAAATGAATTCATTGACCGTTAAAAAAATGATTTATGAGCCAGTTTATTCTCAAAACACTATGCCCTAAATTGATAGATATCAAAGGAAAAATCAATAAAATAAGCAAATAAATTAATTGAGGCAAACAAAACTTTTAATCTTATTGCTCATCCTGATTTCCTCTTCATCTATCTATAAGAATAAATAATCTCCTTAATTTTAAGTATTTGATTAACATTGAGACATTTATACATTGAGACATCTATCTATAAGAATAAAAATATCATTGGGCTTATAGCCTAGTGGTACTCCTTGACCACCAGCAATGGAAGGTCTTGGGTTCGAGTCTCGCCTAAAGCAAAAAATGTTCTGGGTGAGCTAGGGGGGTTTCTCAGTGTAAGTTTCCTCCTAGATAGTGTGGCGGTTCCTCGATTCGGCACTCACCAACGCCCGTCTTTAAATGTTTCCGGGGGTTGGTAGCGGTCTGTGGTCGCAGCGCGTGGGTTGTTGGATCCGAGGACTCGTTTAGTTGTTCAAAAAAAATATGTGAAATAATGATTTCATACTATTATATTTTTTTGAACGGAATTTCATACTATTATATGGTACCATATTAAGATGACCATGTTTAGATCACATTAAATTAGCAAGTTGAATTGCATTTCTTACACATTAATTAAACCCCCTTTCGATCTTTTGATACAACAAACCATACATTTATTATCAAATTATAGACAAACGATTTATTTATTACACAATAGAAATAGTACAAATTATCATACAAAAAAAATTAAGAAATGACAATCCAAGAACTAATTTACATACATGTGTGTGATTTTAAATGTTTTACGCAAACTTTCAAATGAAACCTTTGCATAAAAATGATTTTGTTGATTCTCGCAGCTTCTTCTCCTCTGAAAGCAATTTTGCAAATCTGCATGGATGTGTGATTAGTATTCATTTAAGAATTAAGATATTAAAATTTATTAACAAATTTCATGCAACTAAAACTTTACAACATTACAAAAAATAAAAGATGTTAAAACTTAAATTAGGGTGCTACTATTTCTACATCATTCAAAAAGTTAAACGGCTACTGTTGTTTTCAGACGGACGTTTGATTTTTTAAATCTACAACCGTTTGTAAAAAGTTAAACGAATGTTTGAGAAATTTGGTAAGTCAAAGGTTTTTTAATATATTTTTAAATGATTGTTTGCCCTGATAGACACCTCACTCCATTCTTAAATGTATACCATGAGTCTTGACTTATTCGAAGATAAATTGGGAAATTTAGGTCAAGAATTATTATATTTTGTGTTGAAATTGATAATATTACGACGTATAATGGGCTGAAATGTGTAACTACTTTATAGCATGTGGGTAACGATGGGTTAACTTAAAAAATATGTGAATATAATATATATTCAAACGGATAATAATGATCAATAAACTATTTGTTTTGTTACAACTTATTTTAATTTGAACTAACTTGATAACAGATCCATTTATACTCAAATTGATTTTGCATAAAACTCATCCTGATTCGCACGTTTTCTAACCTGTTATCCAACCCACCTGACCCGCCCATTTTGCCTGCCTAAAGGTATAATTGGGCACAAAAATAGAAGTATATGCTTACCGTTTAAGAGCTTGGGCATTGGTTTGGCCACTTCCTATTGGCTCAGACAATCCAGTCTTTAGATTAACTCTTGAAACAGGTTTTTCCAGCAGATTTTCACCAATTTCTTGAAGTTTCGTCATGTTCTCTGTTGTTGCAACATCCACTAAAGCCTCATCACCACTTAGTGAATCATCCTGGTTAATTAATATAATCAATTGTTAGTTTGAAAATCAAACTAACTAATTTCGTTTCAATCAATTAAATACTGAAAAATGCACTTAATTAATTACTTGGATTCTAAGGTAATTTCCTTGGCAATGAACTGCCTGAAGGAACACTGAGATGTGTTCATCGACCATATCTCCGCTTGCTTGAGTGAATACGTCGATGATCGGGTTCGAACCGTTGTGGAGCAGCCAACCGAAAATGCCCCATTTGGATGCCATCTTAGCATTGTACTGTTTGGTTTCTTTTGGTGCACCCGTGCCGATTGAGATCATGAGGAAATGACCGTAATCCATGGGGCTAACCGGAAAGATTTCTGGATTTTGTCTAAACACTTGTTTTGTTACTTGACTTATTGCAACAAGCATCTAAAAAATTAATGCAAAAATAAAACAAAATCAAATTAAAAGAACTTTAAACGAGAAATTATTATACATATTTCTTATATTATTGGAGATATATCTTCAGGTAACTTAATTAAGTATTAATGCATGAAATATATTATGATAAAAAATAAAAAAAGAAATAAAAATTAAAAATTATTATACATATTTCTTATAAATATGTTACAAAATAACAGTTTTTATAACGTGTAGTACTTTAACCAACGTGTACCATATGCAAACGAATACTTAACATTCTTTATCTACTTTTTTTTTTTATTTTCATATAATAATATATATTAATTAAATGTCTAAAAAAATTTGTATTATTTCGTAGGGTTTCAGGAGTTTCTCAACTCAAGATGGTATTGAATTTATGTTTCTCCTGCATATATACACATGCATACCGGATTATTAGCAGCAACACCACCATCAATAAGATTAAATTCTTGATCAATCCCATTAGCATCTTTGTTCTTGAAGTAATATGCTGGAAAATAGGTTGGAGCGGCAGATGTAGAGATGCATATATCTGATAATTGAGCATTGTAGCTTGGACAAACTTCTGCCTGTAAATTGACATAAAAAAGTTAGACATTTATGACACTACTACGAGCCATAACAGTTGCAAATGGTTACTGCCATACATCCTATTTGATGTTTGATCAGTGAATCAATAAAACGATCGGTTTGATGTTTGATCTGTTTTTAAAAACATTAAAAGCAAAGGATTATATATATCATGATCATGTGATCATTAGAGCATGTTGAATTTAAACTTTTTGTGATAGATAGATTGAAACCTCAAAAGTTGAGAAAATTGTAGGCTGAAGACGTTGGACATCAAATGTAGGAATGACAACATTGGTTAAGGTTTCATTCAAACGAGTGTCTCCAAGTTTCTCCCTTAAAAGCTTCCTAAGATACTTTCCATTGTACTTTGGTCCAATTAGCCTTCTAATTGTCTTGACGATTGATCCCCATATACCCCTGCAATTTCAAATAATTACAATCATATATATTAATTGGCTATTATATGCGCCTGTAATTTATCTAAGTTATATAAACTTGAATAAATTAATTAACTAAAAACAATATATATTAAATATCAAATGATTCATTTACCCTTTTTGTGGGAATATTTTTGGGCCATGCTCCATGTAAAAAGGCACGATATCTTTGGCTGCATAGATGGGTCGATTATTTTCGTCCGGAGAGGTTAACATGGCTGTCACTAGACCGCCAGTGCTTGTTCCTGCAACCACGTCAAAGTAATCTGCAAGTCTTGCATCCTTTCCATCCAGTTCCTACATAAATATCATATATATATTTCATTATTTGGTTAGAAATTAATAGACATATGTGTTATAGGGGTTTGAATAAAAATATATTAAATCCTAAAGGTAAATAAGATATAATATATTAAATATAAGAAATAAAATACATATATGAAAGATGACAAAATGTTAATATTTTCTTGAACTGTTATTATTTCATTTAGTTGTTGTTAGTATTATTTAATGACACTACAAATTAAAAAGATGGTCAATAGTGGCGACGCTATTGGTATTAGCGGCAATTTTCCATAGCTTTAGTGTTGATTTTTGTCGCCAGTAAAGATCCTTTTATTGTAGTTTGATAAATGCTAATAATTATTTGTCATTAAAATTAATTATTATTCATACATCTATTATTTTAAGTACTGTTGTATGATATATCTTAAAATTTTAAATTATTAAAACTTTTATGAAATTATTTTTTTGTCTTATTTATATATATTGTGTAATAAAGTTATGCAAATATGTACGTACCTGAAGTTGAGATTCGAGTAAAGCAAGTATGGTGGCCGGTATGATCCCTCTAATACCGCCTCCGTCGATGCTAAGAACGGTAATAAGTTTTCCGTTAGTATTGGTTTCAAGACAATGTATTTTAGCCATCAATATATCTGGTTATATCCAAAAGATCGAGAAAAGGTTATAATTAATGTGATTTCACTTGACAATTATGAAAAAATGTGTGAAAAAAATGTGTGTTTGAAGGGTGTTTATATAGGTATATATTGCCGCTCGATATGATGTAATCATAGACCTCCAATTTTGAGTTTAGAAGAGTCTTGTCTTGCAACTTAAAAACGTATTTTATTATGAGTACGTACTAGTCTTATGTCACTCGGTAGAATGAGTCTAAGTTTATCGATAACCTATCAATGTCAATGCAATAAGGCGTGCGGTCTGTTTCATTATTTTAGTACTCGATCCTTTACAAAACCACAATTTAATTATACTACAAGTAGATGCAATAGATCATATATAATATATAGAGAAAATTACCATGATGGTTTTTATGGTTTGTTATTACTTACTCTTGGTTCATATGTTTCATAAATTACATATATGATCCTAAACTTTAAATATTTATAATACACACAATCTTCAGTTGAGTGTAATTTGGTCAAACATATGAGGGTAATTTTGAAATATAAAGACTGTATGTGTGAGACTCAGAGGTAAGAATTTGAAGAGTCATGATCTCATTGTTACATGTCACTGATCAATGGTTAGATTTAATAGACAACCACAACGTCTGTCCTACCTTTTTCGATCCTCTACAATTCGTGGAGGTCGATGGTTTATGTTTAGTATATTATGCATCATTCAACACCTTTAGTAAAATCGGACATTGTTTCAAAATGGCTAGAGGCATTACGATATCTAGGTCACAATTGTAGATTTTAGTGAGGGTTTGTTTACATGTTATTCAAGTCAAATTGGCATAATTTAACATTACTTGAACATTTTTGATTTTAGTTATGATGAATTTGAGCTACAATTAGTTGTCTAGGGAACTCTAGAGTCAAAATTTTGCTAAAGCTCTCAAATAACCATTTCTTTGTGTTCATTCCAAATTATTGTCAAAAGGTGGTTCGTTGGTTTTAACCGAATTAGGCTTGAATGGCTCACAAAATAGTAGTGGTTTACTGGCAACGAGCTTCGATGCAACAAACATGTATCCACAACTGTTGAAAACCATAGCTTCCACTCAACGCATTCGAATGGATCAATTAACCGAAACACCACAAACACCACCATGCCAGTGGCGGAGCTTGGCCGAACTAAGAGGAGGCGGGTATTTTTGAAACCCAAAATACATGTTAATTTTTTGAAACGGAGGGGGGGCGAAACCACTATTTTTAACTAAATATAACATTTCGACCGAAAAATTAACACTACGGACGAAAAAAGAGGGGAGCGACCAAGAGCTGATGACGACCCTCTTTTTCAGCCAAATTAAGTTCGTCAAACACACCTAGCCCGAACAGGCGTGCGTTTATGTTCAAGGAAAAATAATGTTAATGGGTTGTTTTTTTTTTATTATACGTAGGAAGTAGGAACACAAATATTAATATACTATATTTGTGTTTATTTATTTGGTGTTAAAAATAGTTTGTAAATTTTAGAAGTTAAAAAGATGCTTCTAACATCAACACATATATCGTAACATCGGTCTAATCAACATTAACATTTAGGTTTTTTTGAATGACTAATTTGGAATACTAGTGGATCACTGGATTATCATCGTGTCATCATCGATACTTTGTGAGATTTGAACATAAGACCTTATAGTTATTGATTCTCATCTCACCGTTAAAATACTGCTAGAATGTAATAACTTTGGACCAAAATTTGGTTATTGATGGAAAGAGGAAGCTCAGTGTGATCTTCCTATTTGTCAGGTATTAGAATATTCAGCGTGTACAAAAGGCTGCGCCCATGCAACGTCAAGCTCCCGGTTTTAGTGTTTTATGCGTGAAAGGTTAATCTTTATTTATTTATTTATTTCTACTTTGGGTTTTGTGTCTTCTCTCGGATTTGAGTTCATTTTTTTTTGTTTTTGTTTTTGAACAGCAAGTTCATTTTTTTTATCAGTTCTAAAATTAATTATATGTTTATGGCCAAACTTTTGTTAAAATAAACAAAAAGACGGCTCATTCGAAGGATTTTTAAAAATTTAATTTGACCGCATGTGGGATAATACTTTTTTGAAATTTATTAATTGTTATATGTTTTTATTATATGATATTAAAGTATGTTACAAAACCAATCTTATGTACAGTTAATTCCTCTAATTGGTCCAAGTGTTCATTGTTTTTAATTTTAAGATGATTCTTCGTCTCTCAACAATATATATTATTGTTTGGTTCTCATCTAATAAAATATTTATTTATTCTTAATACTTCTATAAAATTAAATTGTTTTTGTCAGTGTTGTAAAAGTCGGACTAGTCTGCGAGTACAGGGTACTCGTCACTCGACACTCAGCCGAGCCTGCTTTCTTCAACTTGGCTGGACCTACTCGGTCATATCAGTTTTTCGTTTTTTACCGATTTTCCATGTTTTTCATTGTTTTTGCAAATTATTGTTTGATTTTCCCTATATATATATTTCATTTCTATTGATATTCACTTTATCAGTTATATATACTAGTAAACTTATGATATTTGATATATATATATATATATATATATAATCTTTTAAGAATCATGGTCCGATTAACCACCACTACTACAAAATCAGCATAATGTAACTTTTTTTGCCACAAAAGGTTGCAAATATGTTGCATTAACTGAAGTTGCATTAGTTTAAAGTAAAATTTTTATTACATAATACAACTATTATTAAAAAGTTGCGTTTAAAAATATTGCATTTGTAAAATAAAAGTTGCATTAAGTAACAAAAAAGTTGGATTAGATCTAACACAACTTCAGCTAATGCAACCATTTTCTAAATATAAAAGTTGTATTACACTGATTTTAGTAGTAGTGCACTTTTTATATGTTATATATTTACTTATGCAGCTTCTACCAATTTGTGTCCTACCATACGATCTACATAGACAAGATATGCCTTATTTGTAAGTCCATTTTACAAAATTTCGGAGAGATCAAAAGGGGATAATTCTTCTATAGATTTCATTAATATCCAAGGAAACAAACCCCACATTCAAACCTTCTTTTCGGTCCGGTACAAGTTTAAAAACATTGCATATTCAAGGTGTAGGTTAAACATTCCAAACACATGAATGGTTTTTTTTCAAATTAAAAAGATTTAGAGTTAAGACACAAATACACATAAATGGATGAAAACTAAATGGAAAATGTTGATGAAATTAGGTGAATGCAATAAAATAAAAAACAACATGTAAACCACATTGTCTAGATGACAATAATTATGTTTTTTTGAGTAAAATGACAAAAATCACAAAACCATAATTAAGGAGGAAAATAGCTATTAACTCTCAACTTTAATTAATATAATTTATAATGTTTTGTTTTGTGTTTTTTTTTGGTGTTGTTTCACCTCCGGTTTGCGTATCATTTGATTTGAAGTCGTTTCTCTTTTCTTAATGATGTTTTGATTATTGCATATGCGTTTGAAATAGATCGGTTTACTATTTCGGGATTACGATGTGGTGATGATCGTTTTTACGACTAGATATGTTTTAGGGTTTAATTAAGCTCAAGTAACAAATAAATTATTATTATTTTTGAACGGCGAATGTCTCAATCGTATAAACCCACTGTTTACAGGCCATGTCACCAAGGCCTAGTTACCTGAACCTCCCTTGAGCCACCACAACCACCCCAGAAGGAAACCCCACTGGGAAAATCCTCTGATCTCCCTCAGACCCCTATTTCGTTGCAGGAGGGTTTTGAACCCAAGACCTCCCATTTGAAAGAATCATGGGATACCATTGAGACAATGGGTAACAAATTAATTATTTATGAATCTGTTTTGTGTTTTTAATGCTAATTTATACGACGACGTATATTTTAAAATGTGTTTTAATATACCATGATTGTAAATAACTTTATTTCTGATAATTTCAATCATAACCGTTAATAGTATATATAGGGGATGAAATTTTTTATAACCCTTATTATTGTTACAACTACATAACCCTCATTCAATGGTTACTTTAAAAAGGTAAGTGTATAGGATCGTGTCACGTGTCAATTTCCTTTTTTTAATAAGAAGTGCATTTAAGACATTTGTTATTTAACTAAAGTTTACCCCTTTTTTTAAATATTCATAACTTTTTTATACTATATTATTTTTTTAAAAAAATTGCACCATTATACTAATCTCATTTTTCTCTTTAATTTCGTTATAGTCTCGACTATTTTTTTTATATCATATATTTACATCATTGTAACGAGCTTAAATATAACAAATTAATTAGAAATTTTTTCTAACAATGGTAAATTACAGTAATGTAACATAAAATGAAGTAATGTAACACAAAATGAAGTAATTTATAATGACATAATTAACGGTGACGTAACACATTATTTACAGTGATGTAAATTTCTCTTTATTTCCCATTATAATGTTGACAACTTTTTTTAATTTTTTTTTCTCATTGTCCATTATTTATATCGATGTAACGAGCATAAATATAACACATTATTTTGAATTTTTTCTAACAATGATAAATTACAGTGATGTAATATAACACATTATTTTATTTTTTTCTATAACAATGATAATTAAAATGATGTAATATAACACATTATTTTGATTTTTTTCTCTAACAATGATAATTATAGTGATGTAATTTATCATTGTTCGAAAAAAATTCAAACTAATTTGTTGTATTTAGGCTAATTACAAATTAGGGATGAGCAAAAAGCCAAAAAAAACCGAACCGAAACCGAATTAACCGAAAAAACCGAACCGGAACCAAATTAACCGAAACCGAATTTTACGTCAATGTAAATTACATCACGATAAATTACGTCAATGTAAATTACATCACTGTAATTTATCATTTTTAAAAAAAATTCAAATAAATTTGTTATATTTAAGCTCATTACAATGATGTAAATATAGGGCATCTAAAAAAAGTAAAAAAAAATTTATTAAAGAGAAAAATGAGACAAATATAATGGTGCAATTTTTTTTTCAAAATAATATATTATAAAAAATTTATTAATGATTAATAAAGAGGGGGGAGAAAACTTATAAAGGTAAAATGACTATGATGCCCTTTTTAATATTTTAATGAAATGCTTATGTGTAAGGTTATGATTGGTTGAAATGAGTTATGTAGTTGTAGCAAAAGATGAGCGTTATTTTTTATACCTTGCCCTGTATATATATATATATATAGGGGAAGGTTCTTTTGTTAACCATTCCTTATTGCGATAACCCCTTAACCCTGACATTTTTTTTCGTTTTTTGCTCGAATCTTTGTTTTTTTTTCATGGTTTTTATTATACATAAATAGAGGGTTTCTTTTTTCTGTTTGTTAATTCATCACTGTTTAGAAATTATTTACAAGTGTAAGTATTTACGCTTACTTACATCAAAAAAGAACCCGCCCCCATATTTATGTATAATAAAAACCATGAAAAAAAAGATTCGAGCAAAAAATGTTCGGGTTAACGCTATAAGGAAGTGTTATTATATGATCCCTTCTATATATATATATATATTATATTTGACTTCAAATAAAAAAATTAATCAATGTAATTAGTTTTATTAGAATAATATATTATTTAAACATTATTTTTCATGATTTAAACACCACACCTCACTTATTTACGGCTTTGATATGCCTCGTGTGACAACCAACCGACACGCATCTCTATCGCATAGCACGGGTCATAACACTAGTTGATAACATATGCAACTTTTTAAGTGTTTTTGATAATTAAAGTTTTAGTTAAAAGAGAGAACTTCATATCATATGAATTTCCTTGCTTTCGTTCATATAACTTTTTTTAAAAATTATATCGTATGTCCCTTTTGTATGTGTGTGGCGGGTACCTTTAGCGAAATATAATTAATTGTACACTCACCTGACGCCGATGTATCTTAAAACACTTTATTACGTGCCTGGAAACGTAACTTTACCCAAAGTATGTTTATGCACCTTGAATATATTGTTGAAAAGCATGTTATCATTCTCTTAAAAGTTTCTGAAATTTTAAATAAGACATGTGAGCATTAAAATGAGTTTTTATACATATATAAAATTAACAAATCGATGTTAATTTATATATAATTAAGTTAATAAACATTATAAATAAAATTTTGTATTAAAATAATGTTTTGAATATAGCAAAATTATGTTTTATTTAAAATAATTTTATATATTAAATACATAAATAAATTCAAAATTTTGGAACCCTCAAAAAATAATGTCATATATGGTCGCACCTTTAGCAACCCTAAGTGCCGGCTTTGATCATTCCTTTAGCAAGTTTTGATTTATAATGTTTTATTAAATTTTGAAGATATTGTTATAACGTGATTATTTTTTATCTACTTTTTAAATCTTGATTTACCCACCAAAGATGCGTTGTCTCAATGGTACCCCAGGATTCTTCCAAATAAAAAGTCTTGGGTTCAAATCCCTTCCGCAGTGAAAAAGGGGTCTGATGGGGGTTAGAGGGTTTCCTCTTGGGGTGGTTGTGGTGGCTCATGGGATGCCCTGGTAACTAGACCTTGGTGACATGGTCTGAAAACAGTTGGTTCACACGATTGAGACCTTCGCGCGTTCAAAAAAAAAATCTTGATTTACCCAAGTAAGCTTATGAGTTAGGCCATCTAAGAAGTTCCATTGATTAGCTCAATTAGGGTTCCTAGAGGAATGTAGTTTTTCAGAAGATACAATTGTTTCTAGAAAAATAAAAGATTTTGTAGATAAAAAACGTTCGAGAGATAAATCAAGCTTTAAATGGCTAGTTTTTCTCACAAGACAAAGAATACTTCATACTAAGAATTGCACATTTTGAATATATATTTGGTCTATCATTGGTTACATGATCAATGTCTATAGCTTAACATTGATCCTTAATTACCTTAGATCACACAGTTAAGATTATGTCTAGTTGTAGTCCAGTTAATTTGCATAAATGCAACTAGATATACTCTTAATATATAAATTCCCAATGCGTTCATAATTTTTATGCTTTTATTTTGGGGAAAATTACGAAAATAGCCACTTTGACCAAAAATTTAACCAAAATGACCATTTGACTTTTCTATCACCAAAATGTCCATGCCTTTACAGGCGCCGGCGCCCGTATATTTACGGGCGGCCGCCTATATGGGATCCAATGGGATTTCGCCATGTGTCCTACACGGGCGTCCACGCCTCTTAAATCTGACAAACGCCCTTTAAAAAAGTAAGTTGTCACGGGCGTCGGGCCCACACTGACACCTTTGTCACGGGCGTCCGCCCCTAAAAAAATAAAAAAAATAAAAAAATAAAAAAGTCGTTTAAAAAAAATTAAAAAAAAATAGAAAAAAAAATAAAAAAATAAAAAAGTACAGTCGGACGCCTGTAAAGTACGGTCGGACGCCTGTAAAGTACGGGCGGACGCCTGTAAAGTACGGACGCCTGTAAAGTACGGGCGGACGCCTGTAAAGTACGGGCGGACGCCTGTAAAGTACGGTCGGACGCCTGTAAAGTACGGTCGGACGCCTGTAAAGTACGGACGCCTGTAAAGTACGGGCGGACGCCTGTAAAGTACGGTCGGACGCATGTAAAGTACGGTCGGACGCCTGTGACACGTTTTCCGAAAAAAAGTCTTGGACGCCCGTAACTAGGTTCGGGCGCCTGTGTGGTCGGTCCGGGCGCCCGTTAAGGACACGTGGCGAAATCTCATTGGATCCCATATAGGCGGCCGCCCGTAAGTATACGGGCGCCGGCGCCTGTAAAGGCATGGACATTTTGGTGATGAAAAAGTCAAATGGTCATTTTGGTTAAATTTTTGGTCAAAGTGGGTATTTTGGTGATTTTCCCTTTTATTTTGCTACATGCATTTGGTTTTATCTCTATAAACACTCAATGTATTCATAATTGTAATGCTTTGTGATGCCTTTTGCGCGCAATTTAATATAATTATACGTAAAAAACGTGAAGTGAAACTGCCTGTGTTCTTATTTTTTTTTATTTATTTTTATGTGAATGTTCATCTTAATATATATTAAAAGTTATTGCGTAACTGCACTCATTAATAAAAATTCTTTCATTGTTTGATCATCAACTATGATATCGACACATTTTTTAACTTTTTATTTCAGAGATACGTTTTCTATTAGCTCACGCTGCTAGTTTACATGTATGTCACGTTAGTTTATTAAACATCTATTCACTATATTTATAAATTCACACCCGTTGAATTATTCATGCTAGATTTACTGTTGTGATGGACCAACTCTCCACTCTTTACACAAATGTTCAAGACCAACAAACTCATTAAAAATCTTCAAAGACTATTCTTCGGTGTCCATGGCATCATGGACGGAGCTTAATTAATAGGGGCCAGGGTGACCTGTAGTGTTAATTTTTTGACCGAAAATGTTATTTTTTGTTTAAGTGTTGGTTTCGCCTCCTTGTTTCAAAAAATTAACATATATTTTGTTCTCGTAAATTTTTGCCCTTCTTTCAAAACATTTAGGCTTTGTCACCGCATGACAGCATCAAAGTTCAATTCATTCTTACCACTTCATTCTTACCACTCAGTTGTTGGATGTTAATTGTTAATGCTATACAATGATCGATAATTATATTGCATTCAACAAGCTCAGATAAAAAAAAAAAATGAACAATCAAGTTGAATATATAATAAACAAAACCTTAAAATATGAGTCATAATAGATCAAATCTAAATTTATATATTAAAATGTGTCATGCGTGTAGTCAGACTATTATAATCTTATATACATTATAATTTGCAACTTCATTTTTTTTATTCTTGAACATAGTAATCAATATGAAAATGCCAACCTGAAAGCCATATTGCAAACATTATTCATTTAGTTGCCATACACGTCAAGTAATTGTGTATTAATGACTATGATATATACATGTGTATCCCATGAATTTATAAACAAATATTATATAATTTTGTAATAATTCATGTATTTATATAACTAAGTTAAAAACTTGTCTGTTACACAGATTAAATAAATAAATTTTAAAATTATTTATTTTAAATACGATATCATATATTTTTTAAATATGTTTTATAAAATTAAAAATATTACTTCAATAATCATATTATTTACCAAATTAAATAAAAACATTACTATTTAACAAAAGAGAGAAAAAAGAAATTAAAATTTAGAAAAATGTCATAAATATTTAATAGGAAATAGAGAAGGGAAACAAATTTAAGGTATTCTAGAAGCATGATATGTGTATATAGAAACATTTATTTATCAAAATAAATAAAGTAAAAGAATTTAAATATATATCATAATATAAAATAAAAGTACAATTATAATTTATAAATCTTTACACTTTTTTTTGTATACTACATTTGTTATTTATTTAAAATTAAAAAAATGTCAATGTGTTTAAGCTTATATTATTCATATAAAAATTAATAAAGTTATTATCAATTGATAAATTTGGTAAGAAATTGTTAATATAATTGATATTTTGGGAATAAGTTATAATAAACTTGGCTATAATTAATAATTTGATATAACGGATAATACGATATTGTATACTTGATAAAAAAAATAATATTAGTATGCTTTAACACTGTTAAAAAAATAAATTAAAAATTCCAAATAAAAAGAATTTGAAGTTTGATTTTTATTTGAATAAAGAATGTGAATATTAAATGAGCAGATTGATTAATTTGAAAGATTTTGAAATTTATGGTTTAAAAGTCTTTCTACGTAAATTCTTTAAAAATAATATGAAGTAGACATGTGTTTTATTTCTGATAATTTATTTTGGTAAATATGATTTGTGTCTTCAAGTTTTGAATGTGGAAAAGAGACGTTTCAAGCACGTGTTTTAAATCTAATGCATTAAAATTGAAATTTTCATGGTATGTCGTCATTAGAAAAGAAATCTTAAAAAATGTAACTCAAACCGGCACTTACTTGAACACATCTAAATTTGTTTAACGCTAAAAATAAATGAATCTAGCACATGCATGCATAGATATTAACTGCACAGACGTTGAAAATGATATATTAGTATTTGAGGTTGAAATTGTTAAGTGATAACGATGAGGAATTGCCAACGCATTTATGACGGTGATTTCAATCACTCGATCAACGTGAAATTAAGTTTTATTATGTTCATATAAATATAAATAAAATATTAATCTTACCCACTAGGATTGTTTACGAGTAGAGCCGAGTTGAATATACTATTGGATATTAGATGTCCGATTAACGATAAGTTCAATTTTGCTATAAAAGGTATGATTCAAAGAGTTACACTTTGGAAAGGCAACACCTTTATGTTTAATTGTTAAACATAATATACGATCACGAATTGTCAGTTTTATCGAATTGGCTTTTATTATTTATGAAATAATAATCGGTGTTAATTCATTAAACAAATAAAGTTTGAACTTTATTATAAGGGATTGTTAATTAAATGTTAATTAACAAATTGAGAATTAGTTAAACTTTAGACATGTAATTAAATGTTACTAACTAATTATTGGTTAGTAATATTGAAGAGTAGTAATTAAATGGTTTATTTACTAAAAGAGTTTAATCAAATTAAAAGAGTTTAATTTAAATTAAATGTGAAATAAAAGGTGGGAATTCCAATTTTGAATTGATAATTCTTAGATTCTAAAAAGATGGATCTACATTTGACTTTAAATGTAAATCCAACCTCTCACATTTTGAGATGAACTCTTTTCACCCACTCTTCCTTTACTTTGTGTGGCCGTCACCCCCCTCTCCTTGGGCTGCCATTGCCGTCACCCAACACCACCACTATTTTGGTGTTTCGGTCAACTAGCCCCTAGCCGGGTCAAGTCGTGGTGAGCCATGGGTTGCACCGTCGAGCCTAGCCGAGCCGTGGGTTTCACCGTCAAGCCGTGGACTGAATCGCGAGCCGTATTGAGCCGGATTTGGATTCGAGTTCCTTTTATGATTCGTAGGATGAAATCGAGAACCAGGATATCGCATAGAGTCAACTAGCGAGACCGTTGCTTGATCCATCGTGTGGATTTGGAACCGCTTCTAAAACACCCTATGGTTGTGTTGTTTGATTTAATTGTTGTTTAAACTATTTGTAACTGGATCCTGATTTGGGAATTGTTTCGATTACGAATCGAAAGGTTATTAAACTTAAATGCTTCCGTTGTGTCAGATATGATCTGTCAGTTTAATCTGTTTTTATGAAAACTGATTTGGTCAATTAATGTGATTAATTGAAAACGATTAAATGAAAAGGAAACTAGAATTCCCAACAGTAGCATCAGAGCGGCTTTTACAAACGTTTAAATATAATTAATAATCGATCTTTGTTTGTTTTTGTTTTGTCAAAACTTTTGTTTGACAAAAAGATCGAAACTGTGAATGTGGTGATTGTGATTGTGATTATGATTATGAATCGAGCCCTAGGATCCGACCCATGTGATTGTATATTTGTTTTGTTTGATTGGTTGGTTTATTCGAAATCTTGTATTTCTACGGGTATTTGGATCCGATGTAATAGATTAGGTTTCAATTCTTGTAATGTAATTTGTACTTTACAAATGTAGTCAAGCAGTGGATACAAGACGTAAGATAGAGACAATCGAGGAGCATGAAGATGGAGATCTTGGATCAAGTGGGAGACAAGATTTAAGGCGTTGAATTGTAAATCCTAGTATTGTTCGGTTTGAGTTTGATGACTCGAACTACACCGAACAAATGAGACTTTGGCTCGTTTCATAATTACACTTTGTTGTTTGTGGTTGTTTAACATTTAGGAAATATAAAACTAGTAAAAACAAATTTTTCACAATCATTGCAAAACGATAAGAATACAAAAGGAGTTTTGTAGTTACTTAAAAGGTTTTAAAATAAAAGTGTTTTATTTTAATGGAACAGTTTATAAAATAAAATATTTATTTTATAAAATTAGAACTTGTTAGTTTAAAATGATTCGCGATAATTACCGGCTTAGTTTAAATAAGGTATTTAAAACTAATCGAGTCAAGCGTTGAAAGGAGTTTCAAACTATCGCAAATCAAAAACAAAATTTGATTTTGCTAATATGAAATTGTACGATTTGTGTCATGCTTCAAATCGTTCAATAGTTTTAAACTAGAATAATAAAATCAATACGATTGATTAGACTAACAAATTCGCGATGATGATCAATTTAGTTTTAATAATTTATTACAACAAATTAGGTCAAAATTGAAATAGGATTTCAATTAGATAGCGAATATATAAAATAGTGATTTTATAAAAATGCACAACTATCCTCATTTCAAATTAGTTGTCCACAATGTTTTTGAAACATAAAAGTGATTAATTAAATTAATTGAATGACTCATTGGTCAAGATGTTTATTTTCTAAATATGTAAACCTAGAGTTAGTGCTTACCCTGCTGTAGGTTTATATATTAGAAAAGGATAAGCATTTTGATTTAAATGTCACCTTAGATTTGAGACACTTTATCAATTTGACCTAAAATCTAGTGTTAGTGCTTACCCTGCACTAGGTCTATGGTTTTATTGAAAAGGATTGATCGTGATTCCTAATATACTTAGGCCGGTCATTCAGTCAAAAATCGTAAGACGTATACTTGAAGAGTCAAGTTGGCATCGTTGTGGTAAATGTACAAAGTTAGAAATGAGTGTTCTAACAAACCCCAAAACTTGAGGATTATGATTGTCATAATTGGTTATCGTATCCCTCCTGTATTATTGTGAACAGTAAATAGAGAGCTTAGCCAATCCACTGTTCATTAAATAAACAGGATCTCACAATCCTAAATTAATTTTGTTAATAAGTCATATTAATTTGGGGTTATATAAAGCATAAAATACTAAAACTTTTCTTTTGAATTTTATAGATGTCTTTCATTGATGCTATGATGTCCTCGAAAGTGGTCTAAGAAAACAACTATAAATACTAACCTAGACTCAACTTAATTACAACGAGTTAAAACCGAAAATCCTAAACTAAACCACTACGACAGGCAAGTGTACCTATCAATTGTAGAATAGCTAACGAAAGTCCAGATATCGAACCCACGAGACACTGACTTAACGAAAGAAGATTAGACAATGATTTAAAACAAATGGGGGGTTTTGAATTAAAAATGACAATTCAATTAAATTAATTATCCTAATTAAATTAGAAAAAGCAAGTTCAACTAATATTTAAACCCTAAAACAGATTAACAAATTTAATTAAAAGAAATGATTACAGTTTTATAAAAACCTAAACAATTGAGAAAAACTCTACTTAGGTAGAATTCCTGTTTGTGATTATTGACACTAATAACTTTGTTTGATATGATGGAACTAGGATCTTAAACAGCAAAATATAGGTAACCTAATGGATTCTGGATCAATTACCAGATATAACCAACTAAGAAAACCTAATTCTGTAATAAACAAACTAGTTAATTGAATCACCTCCCGGATTTTTCCAATAACACTAATGTACTCAAATGAACAAGTCACATTCCTGATTTTCTTGTTCCAATACACCAAAGATGCAAGAAGTAATCTTAGAATGTCTAATTTGACACGTAATGACAATAACACTAGGTCTTTTAATTAACCAACCCTCCCGGGTAATTATTATGAAAACCCTAATGCTAAAGATCACCGACAAGTCTATCACCTTCCGGATTTCTAAACTTAGATACACAAAGAACCCTAAAAACATCAATTATATCTTTTCCTATAGCTAGTGATATCAAACAAGCCACAAATTGTCATAACACCAAGTCGATGACCTAATACGTGTCTAACACTGAAAGACATTCAATAAACACGTATGGAACATGATATAAACTGATATAATCAAGATTAGATATGCAAAACTCATCAAAATAACACAATAAGATCTGTTACAAAAGTGTTTTCCATCATAAACTAAAACAATAGTCAATAGTCATCAATAATCATTCAAACAATCATTCTAACCTAAGTAGAATCAAACAACTAGCCTAATAACATTATAATCAGTAAAGAAATCTCAGAAACAATAGCATGGAATGAAATAAACTTCTGAAAATTAAAAACAAATGAGAACAAAGAATGACCAAGATGGTTTCACATGTAAACCAAGTCTTCTAGCCCTCCAATGCTTCCCAAATGCTTCCTCCAACTCCTGGAAAGCTCTCCTACTCCAAAAATGGTCGAGAATGATCTCTCAAACGGCTGGGGAGCGTCTCCTATTTAATCTCACTTGAATCTTGACTTTTTTCAACTTTCAAACATGTCGTGTACCGCGGAAACCAATTCAAAAACTCATCGCGTACCGCGATAGACAAAACAAGCGGGGAACCCCCGAAATCCTTCGCGTACCGCGAAAGTGGTATTTCTCCTTATCGCGTACCGCGATGACGTCATAATCATTAAAAGTTGTCTTTTTCTCTTGATTTCAACCGGGGCTCGATTCCTTCGGGTTTCGAACTCGATTTCCGCTCATTTCATTCGACAAGCCTGTAAAAACAATAAACATGTAAAAAGAATCTAAAAATAAACAAAATCGACGTATTTACAACTTAAAATTGACTCAAAACTATTTAAAAACCGGATGTGTTTTACAACCCATCAAAAATACCCACACTTGAACATTTTTTGTCCTCGAAAAAGAATTGCAATGGAATCACAATCAGGAATTTAGTTTTAAACTCAAAATTTAAACACATACGCATTAACCATGATTGTCAGTATTTGTATCCACATAAACCAACAACTGATATCTAGGTTCCCTAGTCTTGATTCATTATGTTCAAATGATTCAATCAACTATAGGTATTACACTCAAGTTATATAAATCAACCTAATCCTGATAAAAGTTTTCAAGTTACCATTACATTCAAACAACCTAAATGAATTTAAAAATCAAACCTTAGATGGAATGGATGAAGTTATGGGCATTTTGCTTCTAAATTAATGAGCCTAACTTAGTGGTGTTTCACTCGGTTGCCATCCGGGGTATGACACATAAGCTGCAGCTCTTATTTTAATTAATTTTTTTTCTTTTCTTTTTTTTTTCTGCAAGCTCAGCCCATTTAGTGGAATAGTGAATGATGTTTCTTTTTAAGCAGGCGCCATAGATCTCGAATTTATTTTCATAAAAAGAGAACATATGTGCCAGGTTTAATTTTAAAAACATTAAGTTGTTTGTTTGTAAAAGTTCCTCTAATCACAATTAAATAGTTTCAGAATCCCCATATTTCCCAAGGCAAAACCTATTAGCATCATGAAAATTAAGTAAATTATATCAATACTAAAGAACCTTTCTATCAGTTAGGCCTACTAACATATCCCAAATTAGATGCGTACGTTTAAACTTTTAAGACAACACAAAATTCCTGATTATACTATCATTTTCCATTTTAAATGCAAAACCTAATTCAAAGACTTTTTACAAAATTATATATAATATTTACAATCTAACCTAGAAAATTTTAAAATTAGACTCAATTTACAATTAAACAACTAAAAACCTAAATAAAAAAAATGAAAAAGACAAAAATAAAGAAAAGAAAATAAAATTTTGGAAAAGACTTAGCTGGTTTTGTATAACATCCTTGCATGTCAAATCCAGAATAACACGATCGTATAGCATTCCATTCGCGATCGAGTTATTGTAATCCTGTTGATTGCCTTTCTACTACAATATATAAGTTATCACTACCCAACTGATAAGGGTAATTCAAACCAAACTGCAAATTAAGCTCTAAACAATCCAAATAAGATTAACTATAAAAGAAAAATTAAAAATAAAAGACTCAAACCTAACTAAAACTGACTTGATTATTTACAAATGACTCAAATTTAAAAATGAAAATCTTTTTGTATTTTACTAAATATTTTTAAAATTTACTAAAAATTTACAACTTATTTGCTAAAAATTTCAAAAATTTACAATTTTACACAAATCTCATACCCACACTTAAAATCTCACATTGTCCTTAATGTGGAATATGAAATAATGAACAATTCAACAAAAATATATAATTTACAATAATTACAACTTCCCTGATATGTGACAATTTTCTCGTAAGTCTTATTAACCGCCATCAAATCCAATCGCAATTACAATTAAGTCCAAAAACGCATTCTGAACATTCACGAAGAATTTGGCAATCCACTAACACTCACAACAAACCATCAACATATACATGGATAATATAAACAACCATAAGATAAAGAAATACAAAATATATACAATCCACTAATCTATATACAACTGAGTTCAACAAAATATAATCCAAATATATACAGACCATCATGATAAAAATAAAAATAAAGCAAAAGTACAAAAGATACAACTACTACTGCTAAGATACTGAAATCTAATCATGAGGCTCATCATCATGTCCTCCTGGGTGCTGAGGTGGATCTGGAGCTCTAAACCACTCAGGAATCTCAACCCCTAAGTGTGTAAATAGAAGGCGCATCATCTGAGCCAGCCTCTGATGCTCCTCCCAAAGACTCTCTAAAGTAATGCGGGGAGGACGAGGCTGACGAAGGGGAAATGTCTGCGGAGGCCTCTCTGCCCTGTGTAAAATCCTCTGTCGCTCAGGTGGTACCTGCCTCTGCAGAACCTCAACATCGGGGGGTCCCTGTGGTGCAGGCCTAGCTGGCATCCAAGTAGCTGGATCTGTCATAGTGCACATGCCAGCTAGCCGCATGTCATCTAGACTATAACGCCCCGTCACGGGCCCCTCTGTCAAAAATCGGCGTGGGAATCTGTTAAAGACTCCCAGCCTCGAAGCAATCCTCCCAATATAGGGCCCCAAATCTAGTCTAGCCGTCGCCCCTCCACGGCGAACCCTCGCGAATGATGACAATAAAATGCAGGCGAGGTTAGCCGGGCGACGGCTAATCATACTATACATGCAAAACATGTCCAGTTGGTTGCATTTCTCTGCACCGGCCCTGCGACCGATGAGAGTGCAACTAACCATCCTGTGGACATATCTAATGAGTGGATCACGAATCGAGGACTCGATAATCGCACTCGTAAATGGTCCGTCAGCTATGGACGTCCAAAACTCCTCCAGCTGCCTCGCTGTAATGCCCAAATCACTGGGCTCCCTGACCACTGCCCTTAGGCTCTGAGCAAAGCCAGGTTCTCTCACCTGCTCAGCTGTATATAATCCCGTCGCTATCGCGAACTGCGGGATGCTCATGGAAAATGTACGTCTGCCTAAGGCAAACGATACAGCAGCAGGATCATCGAATGAGCCTGACATATGACGGAATGTCGAGTGAAACTCGACTGTAAGCTCCATGTACTGAGGCCACCTGCAATCGAGAGCAGTCCTCCACTCGTCTCTAACAATAGCATCAAACTCATCAAGACGCCCTAACCTCTCTAGCAGCTCTCTATCAAAAGTACGGTGGTGGTAATGCTCCATCATCACATATCGCTCGCAACGAGTGGCCTCCTCTGTCCCCTGCTCAAACTGCAGGACAGTATGGTCTCTGAGGACACGTTGATCTATGGGAACCGCCTCATCCTCGACAATCGGGAGGATCTCCTCTGATGAATAGCTGATCTCTCTAGCCCTCCTCCTCGATGAGCTCGAACCTCTGGCCCTCTTGGCCCCTGCAGCCGAACTCTCAGCTGCTCCAGACATCCTACAATAGCAGTGTACAAATATACAAAATATAGAACATAATTTACAAATTAAACTAATTCAAACCTAAATTTAATCTATTTACAATTTTTACAAAGATTTACTATTTACAAAGTATAAATTTAAAAATTAAAAACCTATTTATAAAATTTACAATTTATTTAACACTATTATATAAAAATTATTTTACAAAAATTTATTTACAAATTAAAAATTATTTACAAAATTTAAAATGTTAAAACCTAAATTTTTATTTATTTACATATTTATACTAACAATGAAAACAAAAATTTAATAAAATTTTATTTACAAAAATTATTTACAAAATGTTACAAGATCATAAAATAATTTTAAATTAGAAAAATTTAACTCTATTTACAAAATGTAATTATGTACAAAGAAAATAAATTATAAATCAAATTTTAGTTGTAAAATTATTTATAAAAATTTTTCTGTCTTACAACATTCGAATACAATGGGTTCCGGAATCCATCGCGTAGCGCTAAGGGTTGGGCCGCGGTACGCGGCCCCTTTTCAAAACCAGGAAATCGATCGGCCTTCAATGGCGACGATCCTAACCCCATTTCGTTCTAAATTCAACACAAATCAATACTAACTACGTATAATCTACAAAAATTTACAACAATTAAACTAAAACCTAAGAACTAAAACCTAAAAATCGAACGAAAGAAAACTATACCTATCGCGATGTTGAATCGGTGGTCGGCGGTGTGATGTACCAGAGATGGTGCTAGCACGATGGAAGCGGCGGCGGTGATGTGCGAACAACCGGAGAAGATGATGACGCGATGGTGATGGTGACAACAGCGGTGGTGATTTTTGCTACGACGATGAACCAGTGGTGAGTGGTACTACGATGGTGTAGTGATGGCGGAGATTCGGTGGTAACCGGTGGCTTTGCGGTGGATGAATGGTGGGAACCGGTGGTGTGTGGTAGTGGTAGGTGGTTTGTGGTGTGGTGGTACGCGAAGAAGCATCTGTTATTTATTTAATTTTTTTTTCTTCCCCGAAATCCTCCGCGTACCGCGGAAGGTATCTTGAAACTTCGCCGCGTAGCGCGACGAATTTCGGGGATTTGAAATTTCGTTTTTTTTTCAACAACTAAAATACAATTAAATAAAATAAAATTAAATCGAATAAAAACCTACCTAATAAAAATAAAAAGAATGAAAATTATATTAAAAATAAATTACAAAACTTAAAATTAATTACCTAGAATTTACAATCTAAACCTAATCGAGTTACGATGCGACTTAAGGTTCGGTTTCAATATGCGTAGACTGTATAGGCCAAAACCGTACCGAATACCCACACTTAATTCCTGACATAATCCCATCGTTTAAGCCTCGTGAAACCCTACAACAATTAGAACGAAAACACAAACACGCTAATCTACAAATAAATTAAAATACGAAAAATTAACTAGAAATTAATGCAAACTATAATACAAACTCTACAAATCAGGCCTAGCTATCCTCACCTACGCAACTCAAGGAGTGCTACCTCCTTCTCAGTACCGATCGGTCCTCCGATGTATAGCTTCAAACGATGCCCGTTAACCTTCCATGTCCGACCTTCTGATTCAAGCTCAACTGCTCCGTGTGGAAAGACTTCATGCACAACAAACGGTCCTTTCCATTTGGACTTCAACTTGCCTGGAAATAACCTGAGCCTTGAATCATAAACTAGCACCTGATCACCTTTCCTAAACTCCTTCACTCCTCTCAACTTACGATCGTGCAACGCCTTCGTACGCTCTTTATAACTCCACGATCGTGCGTACGCCTCATCACGCAACTCCTCTAACTCATGCAACTGCAGAAACCGATTCTTCACAGCACTCGGCAAATCAAGATTCACACTCTTCAACGCCCAAAACGCCTTATGCTCTAACTCTGCTGGCAGATGACACGCTTTGCCATAAATCATCCGAAAAGGCGTGGTCCCAATTGGATTCTTAAAAGCTGTCCTAAACGCCCACAACACCTCGTCTAGCCTATCTGCCCAATCCTTACGGTTTGTACCTATCGTCTTCTCGAGAATCCTCTTCACACCCCTATTGGCATTCTCAACCTGGCCACTAGTCTGTGGATGATAGGCAGTTGACACTCGATGGGTCACCCCGTATCGTGCCAACACCTTCTCCAACTGTGCATTACAAAAATGCGTGCCTCTATCACTTATCAATGCCTTAGGGGTTCCAAACCTACAAAACAATCTCTTCAGAAATCCAACAACTCCTCGTGCATCATTCGTGGATAAAGCTTGAGCCTCTACCCACTTCGAAACATAATCAATAACCACGAGGATGTACCGATTCCCTCGGGATGAAGGGAACGGTCCCATGAAGTCAATACCCCAAATATCAAAGACCTCAACTCCCTGGATGGGGTTCTGGGGCATCTCATTCCTGCGTGAGATGTTTCCAGTCCTCTGACACGCATCACAGCTCCTCACAAACTCATGTGCATCCTTAAACACTGTAGGCCAATAAAATCCACAATCAAACACCTTCTTCGCAGTGTACGATGGCCCAAGGTGTCCTCCAGTCAATCCCTCATGACAATGTCTTAGGATGTCCAATCCTTCCTCACGACTCACACATCTCCTCAAAATCCCGTCTGCTCCCTCGCGAAACAAATATGGAGCACCCCATATATAATGGTTTGCTTCAGTAAAGAACCTCTTCCGCTGCTGTGAAGTCAGACCCTTTAACATGTATCCTTCAGACAAGTAATTCGCAATGTCTGAGAACCATGGTAATCCCTACTCACCTGCACTCACTAAACCCACTATCTCTGTGTCTAGAGAAATCAAAGTCTCATGTGGGAATGTGTCTCCAATCATCTCCTCATTCATCTTCTCCCGAGCAGGATCCTCAAGCCGCGACAAATGGTCGGATGCAACATTCTCAGCTCCTTTCTTATCCTTAATCTCTATGTCAAACTCAGAAAGGAGGAGAATCCACCGAATCAAACGAGGTTTTGCGTCCTTTTTCGCGAACAAGTATCGCAAGGCCGCATGATCGGTGTAAACAATAGTCTTGGAAAGAACAAGATAAGACCTAAACTTATCGAACGCATACACGACTGCTAACAACTCCTTCTCCGTAGTCGTGTAATTCTCCTAAGCATCATCTAAGGTCTTACTTGCGTAGTAAATCGGATGAAAGTGCTTATCTTTCTGCTGACCAAGCACAACCCCTACTGCAAAATCACTAGCATCGCACATCAACTCGAAAGGAAGGCTCCAATCGGGGGCTATCAAAATAGGAGAACTCACTAACTTCTCCTTCAGAAACTCAAACGCTCTCATGCACTCCTCACTAAACTCAAACTCCACATCTTTCTCCAAAAGACGGGTCATCGGTCGGGTAATCTTAGAAAAGTCCTTAATGAAACGCCTATAAAACCCTGCATGACCTAGAAAACTACGAACTGCTCTCACGTTCGTCGGTGGTGGGAGTTTACTAATCGTCTCTATCTTAGCTCTATCTACCTCAATGCCATCTCGCGAAATCTTGTGCCCTAGCACAATACCCCCAGTCACCATGAAATGACACTTCTCCCAGTTCAGCATCAGATTAGTCTCCACACATCTAGCAAGCATCTTATCCAAATTCTGCAAACAATGATCGAATGAACTCCCAAACACTGAAAAATCGTCCATGAAAACTTCCATGGAAGTCTCGATCATATCCTGAAATATAGCCACCATGCATCTCTAAAATGTGGCTGGAGCATTACATAACCCAAACGGCATATGGCGATATGCAAAGGTACCGTATAGGCATGTAAACGTGGTTTTCTCTTGATCCTCTGGTGCTATAGGGATCTGGAAATAACCTGAGAAACCATCAAGAAAACAGTAAAACTGTTGTCCTGATAACCGCTCCAACATCTGATCAATGAAAGGCAGTGGGAAATGATCTTTCCTGGTGGCATCATTCAGTCTCCTGTAATCAATGCATACTCTCCAACCAGTGACTGTCCTAGACGGAATCAACTCCTTCTTCTCATTCACAATGACAGTCATGCCTCCCTTCTTGGGAACTACCTGTACCGGACTGACCCAAGCGGAATCTGAAATGGGATAGATCAATCCGGCATCTAAAAGCTTAAGAACTTCCTTCTTCACAACTTCAGACATATTAGGATTTAGCCGTCGCTGTGGTTGGACCACCGGCTTGTAATCCTCCTCCATCAAAATGCGATGCGTACAAAACGAAGGGTGTATGCCCTTTATGTCCATCAACTTCCACGCAATCGCCTGCTTATTTGCCCTAAGCACCTCAATCAATCTCGACTTCTCCTCCTCCGTCAATGAAGATGAAATAATGACGGGAAGATCAGAATCACCATCCAGAAATGCATACTCCAAATGAGATGGCAACTCCTTAAGCTCTAGGGATGGTGGTGCCTCAACAGATGGTCTCTCAACCGGATCTGTACTCTCAAAAACCTCAAAAGCAGTCGGGTATTCAGGAGGCTTACTAGCCAGACTGCTCGGAATGTGCTCAAAAGAAGCATCAATCTCAACAGCCTGGTTCTCCTCACCCAGGTCTTGATCTTTCAATAAATCAGATCCAGAAATGTAATCTAGACAACGATCTATGTAAGGAATGAAAGAATCAAGAAAATAAACAAAATCATCCTGGCCGTTCGAATGCTTCATCGACTTCCTCACGTCGAATGTAACATTCTCCTCACCTACACGCAATGTAATCTTACCTTCAAACACATCTATCATCGCTTTAGCAGTGCGTAGGAAAGGACGTCCCATAATGAGTGGGACTCGGTCATCGGCCTCCATGTCCAGAATGACAAAATCCG
This sequence comes from Mikania micrantha, assembly GCA_009363875.1. Taxonomy (NCBI): domain Eukaryota; kingdom Viridiplantae; phylum Streptophyta; class Magnoliopsida; order Asterales; family Asteraceae; genus Mikania; species Mikania micrantha. The sequence continues at coordinate 36,333,421 of CM018692.1, forward strand.
CGGGGAATACAAACTTATCAACCTTCACCAAAACATTCTCCACAATTCCCCGTGGATACTTGACCGATCGATCGGCCAAAGTGATACTCATGCGCGTTGGCAATGGGTCTCCAAGGTCTAGCTTCTGATAAGTCGAATATGGCATCAAATTAATGCTAGCACCCAAGTCTGCCAACGCGTGGTTCACAGAAGAACTGCCAAATAAACAAGGGATGGTGAAAACCCCTGGATCATCAAGCTTCTCGGGCAGTTTGTTCTGGACCAACGCAGAACATCGAGCTCCTAATGTGACTGTAGAAAGTGACTCCAGCTTCTTCTTGTTAGACAGAAGATCCTTCAAGAATTTAGCATATTTGGGCATATGCTGGAGTGCTTCTACAAACGGGAGGTTAATCTTAAGTTGCTTAAACATCTCTAAGAAATGTCCATACTCCTGTGCATACTTCTGCTGCAATGCACGTGCCGGATATGGTAGCCTGCTTATATCAACCTCGGGATTCCTCTTCTCTTCCATCTTCTTCTTTTCTGCCTCAACTCCCTTCTTCTCAACTGAAGGCTCTCCTACTGGTGCTGTACTTGCTGGGCCTAGCCTCTGGTGCACCCCCTCAGGAGTCTCCATCTCTATCTCTTCGTCAACCGGTTCCTCTACATCGACAGCCGGTGACTTCTCCACCTCCTTCTCACCTCCACGACCACTCCTAGTCGTCACAGCCTTCACATGACCCTTCGGGTTTGCCTCAGTATTGCCCGAGAAGGATCCACCCTGCCTCTCATCCAACCTCTTCGCAATGTCACCTACCGATCGCTGTAGGTCCAGAAATGCTGACTGTTGATTCCTCAGCAATGTATCATGCTCCTGAAGCTTCACCTGTGTGTGTTGGTCCTTGGCAATCAACTGCTGTAGCATCTGCATCTGCTGCTTGAGCATGTCCTTCACTTCTGGGTCACCACTGCTGCTTGGACCCGCTCCTGAATTTTCATTCGCTGCCTGATTCTGACGTGGTTAATAGGAGTTGTTACCACGCCAGTTGTTGTTCGAGTTTCGCCAATTTGAGTTAGGATTCCAATTAGGATTGGGATTGGAATTGAAGTTGGAAGTGAAAGGCTTGTTCCAACCAGAATTAATGGAATCTAACTGCTCCTGATCAGTAATGGGGCACTCGGCAGTCGCATGTCCTCCTCGACATATCTCACACTTCTTCAGTTGTGTCTTCAGTTCCTTCATATCTCTCGCTAAAGACTCAATGGTAGCAGCAAGGCTAGTGTCAGGAGTGACCTGATGAACACCTCGAGCAATGGATGAGGTGTTGGTAGCCCTAGTGGTGGAGGATCTAGTGGATGGTTTCTGCTGCTGCTCGGCTCTAGCAAAACTCTCAAACATGTCAATACACTCATCTGTATCCTTCATCTCCATGATATGCCCTCCTGCAGCTGTATTGAACATGATTTGCGTCTCAAGTGTCAATCCATTGTAGAATTTCTCTACCAGTGCCCATTCAGAAAGTCCATGCTGTGGACATTTGCTAAGCAGAGTGTGGAATCTCTCCCAAGCTGCAGAGTAAGACTTATCGGGCTCCATATGAAAGGAATGGATCTGGTCCCTAAGACGAGCAGCTTTGGAAGGTGGAAAATATTTCTTCAGAAATTTCTTTCGAAGATCATCCCACGTGGTGATGGAGTTCTCAGGAAGGCTGTCGAACCAGGTGGATGCACGACTAGCAAGAGAGAATGGGAAAAGCTGCAAGCAAATGTTATCCTCAGAAACTCCATGTTGATTGAAGGTGTTGCAGATCCTAGAAAAACGGGACAGATGTCCGGGAGCATCCTCATCATCAAGACCATTAAACTGAATGGAATTGGTGATAGCAGTCATGATGTAAGAAGGGAATTGCCAAGTAGCATCATTGGCAAACACGGGACGAGTGACCGGGTTGCGAACTCCGGTGAATCCATCGCAAGTTCGGTCGTGAACGGTGCGTCTCACTGGTGGTGGTTCCTCGGCCATGTCAAAGCAAAAAGGTGGGATCGGGAAAGGTGAAGTGGGTGTGTGTGAAGGTGAACTAGGTGTAGAACTAGAAGGAGAAAACAAAATCGGGGCAAGAACACGTACGTGGGAAAGGCGACTCCTAAGGTTCGTGTGAAACTCTTGCTCCGACTCTTCGAAAGCTAAAACTGGCGGTGGTCCTTGTGATCGAGTATGTGGCATGCACTGTAAACGATTACAAGTAAAGGATTTTAACAAACAAAACAAAGAAAAACCTAAAAATAATAAAAACTTAGCAACTAAAAGACAAGAAACAATTAAGGCAAATAAGAAAGAAAAGAAAAGACTAAAAACCTAAAATACTAAAAACAAATAAAAATTAGACCTACTAATTTTTACAATCACAATCTAAGCTAATTTCGCTATTGCCAAGTGTCCCCGGCAACGGCGCCAAAAACTTGACGTCCTCGAAAGTGGTCTAAGAAAACAACTATAAATACTAACCTAGACTCAACTTAATTACAACGAGTTAAAACCGAAAATCCTAAACTAAACCACTACGACAGGCAAGTGTACCTATCAATTGTAGAATAGCTAACGAAAGTCCAGATATCGAACCCACGAGACACTGACTTAACGAAAGAAGATTAGACAATGATTTAAAACAAATGGGGGGTTTTGAATTAAAAATGACAATTCAATTAAATTAATTATCCTAATTAAATTAGAAAAAGCAAGTTCAACTAATATTTAAACCCTAAAACAGATTAACAAATTTAATTAAAAGAAATGATTACAGTTTTATAAAAACCTAAACAATTGAGAAAAACTCTACTTAGGTAGAATTCCTGTTTGTGATTATTGACACTAATAACTTTGTTTGATATGATGGAACTAGGATCTTAAACAGCAAAATATAGGTAACCTAATGGATTCTGGATCAATTACCAGATATAACCAACTAAGAAAACCTAATTCTGTAATAAACAAACTAGTTAATTGAATCACCTCCCGGATTTTTCCAATAACACTAATGTACTCAAATGAACAAGTCACGTTCCTGATTTTCTTGTTCCAATACACCAAAGATGCAAGAAGTAATCTTAGAATGTCTAATTTGACACGTAATGACAATAACACTAGGTATTTTAATTAACCAACCCTCCCGGGTAATTATTATGAAAACCCTAATGCTAAAGATCACCCGACAAGTCTATCACCTTCCGGATTTCTAAACTTAGATACACAAAGAACCCTAAAAACATCAATTATATCTTTTCCTATAGCTAGTGATATCAAACAAGCCACAAAATAGTCATAACACCAAGTCGATGACCTAATACGTGTCTAACACTGAAAGACATTCAATAAACACGTATGGAACATGATATAAACTGATATAATCAAGATTAGATATGCAAAACTCATCAAAATAACACAATAAGATCTGTTACAAAAGTGTTTTCCATCATAAACTAAAACAATAGTCAATAGTCATCAATAATCATTCAAACAATCATTCTAACCTAAGTAGAATCAAACAACTAGCCTAATAACATTATAATCAGTAAAGAAATCTCAGAAACAATAGCATGGAATGAAATAAACTTCTGAAAATTAAAAACAAATGAGAACAAAGAATGACCAAGATGGTTTCACATGTAAACCAAGTCTTCTAGCCCTCCAATGCTTCCCAAATGCTTCCTCCAACTCCTGGAAAGCTCTCCTACTCCAAAAATGGTCGAGAATGATCTCTCAAACGGCTGGGGAGCGTCTCCTATTTAATCTCACTTGAATCTTGACTTTTTTCAAATTTCAAACACGTCGCGTACTGCGGAAACCAATTCAAAAACTCATCGCGTACCGCGATAGACAAAACAAGCGGGGAACCCCCGAAATCCTTCGCGTACCGCGAAGGTGGTATTTCTCCTCATCGCGTACCGCGATGACGTCATAATCATTAAAACTAGTCTTTTTCTCTTGATTTCAACCGGGGCTCGATTCCTTCGGGTTTCGAACTCGATTTCTGCTCATTTCATTCGACAAGCCTGTAAAAACAATAAACATGTAAAAAGAATCTAAAAATAAACAAAATCGACGTATTTACAACTTAAAATTGACTCAAAACTATTTAAAAACCGGATGTGTTTTACAACCCATCATGCTACTAAACCCCATAGGATAAGTCTTTTTCGAAATCAGTTCAATGGGAGTAATTTTTCTACTTGGATGCATCACCTTAGAGAAGTCCTAAGAATAGAAAGGAAGTTGTATGCTTTGGATAACCCTATTACTCCTGAGCCACCTATAGGTTGCATCACATCTGAAAGGATGAAACATATTGGACACGAATGTGAGATAAAATATCTCATATTGACTTCGATGTCTCCTAAATATGTGGATCAGCTTATGTATCTCTCCAGTCATGAGATGATTGAGGAGATCAAGAAGAGTTTCCTGCCAAACAGGTTTTGGCGATTTGAAATTCTTAAAGAGGTCCAAAAGGGTTTGAGACCGGGTGGAGACGTAGGAGCTCACGTTGATAGGTTGCAAGGCTATTTTGATAGGCTTGGCAAACTAGGCTCTCCCATGAACCTTGAGATTGCTATTGATTTCATCGATCCTTATTTCCCTACCAGAGGAATATGAATCTTTTGTAAAGAGTTACAAAAGAAATATCTTTGGAGGGACAATTGAAGAACTCAAGAGGATGCTCTTGGTTGAGAAAACCAAGATGAGGATAGATGTGAGCAGTGGGAGGAAAAGGCCATTGACTGAGGTCGATGAGGTCCATTATATTGTTGCTCGACGTCTCAAGAGTTGAGATATGCTGGCATCTTCTGGAATGCCTTGTTAATTCAACATATTCCTTGAATTGGCAAATCTTTGATAATAATGTGAGTGTCACAATTATTTCAATTCTTTGCAAGTATTCGGGGTGGTTGATAAGCTGGGAGCTTGAGTCTTAATTTCATGGGATGGAAGACAAGAAAAATAGAAGAAATGTTCTTTTATTCATTTTTCATTGATTGTTTAAATTGTTTAAAACAATTATGAATACTTTTAACATTCTTAGTTTGACTAAGAATAATGCTCCTGGTATTATTTATGCATTGATTGATTGGTTATATCTATGCTTGATAAATTGTTTATATATCATAATTTATAATGATTATTGATAATGCAAAATGGATTCTATATGATAGAAACGATAAGAAAGGCAATACTCATTATTCATATTAATATAATAATTTAAAGTGTTTAAATATTATAATCAGACAAGATTGACCTTTAAAGCAAGATGTAATACATGAATCTCTAAACAACTGTAAATGGAATTCATTGTTACAAGAGTTTGATGATTACATGACATGCTTAAGGAAGGCTAAAAAGATTATGATCTTTTATATGTAATTCTTTTGCATAAAATGTCTAAAGATTAAATATGAATTTTTCATAAGGTTACGAACCTAATGAAATCTTTGAAAGAGTTCAAAGAAGATTTCAATAAATTGAAGATCTAAAAGCATCAATAGTCATATATGAGATATAACCAAAAGTTACCAAATTAATACATATAATGTGAAATTGTTTCACAACCAAGTACACAATAGTGTAGGTAATTTGATAAATACCAATACATAATGTGTCCTTCTCTTGAATATGATCCGATGAATGAATATCCCAATGAACTTATCATATGAATTACTACACTAGCTTTAATTACAGGTAAATATAAAGAGTTATAAAATAATCCTGTATAAATTCCTATTTGGTGTTCGAGGATTTAACAAAGAGTTGTTAACAATTTATTTAAAATTGGATCCTCATTAATGATAAAGATAGTTATCATAAATCCCCAAAATGAAATAGATAGAATTTTCATCAATTGCTTCCTAAGGCAGGGAACTGTATTGTTGAAAATTAGATAATGCAGATTGAAAGAGTTCAATTCTGCATTGATATGATATATATGTTTCAATCAACATAAAGTGTTTGAATGGATCTTAAATGAATTTAAGAACCAGTTGTTACACATGACATCTGCAGAAGCTCATGGGATCACAGTGAACCCAAAACTTGCAGAGGTGTAACTGTTGATTGATAAATATAATATATGGTTTGGAACCATAAACACTAAAGATGCAATAAAACAAGGTAAGAAACTTGTTTAACAACATTTAGATGTTGTGTAGTTGACTAAAGGTTAGAGAACACAAATAAATGCATCGTAATGCTTAGAATGAAAGAGTTCATTACTGATCTCAACAAGATTCCTAAAAACTAGGAATGGTTTGAGAAACATATGACAACAATATAGCATAGCTAAAACTATGAAATTGTAGTCATGTTATAGTAGAAGCATTATGAGAAAGAACTAAAAGAAAGACATAATAATAAATAAAATTCATAAATCAGAATCTAACAATTCAGTTCACTAAATCTATTTATGAAGCTGAATATGAGGATAAGGCTAATAAATAGATATTAGATATGCTAAATAGGGAATTTGATTTAATTTTAGTATTGGGTGCTTTACAATCGAAACAGGAAACATTGAATGTTCATTTTGATTTAATGGTTAAAGGCAAAATGAATTATGTTTCTAAATTCGAAATTTTGTACATTTTAGTATCCTTGAATATAGTATTCTAAATGTCCGTAGTCGGTCAGATTCATGGGAATCAATCTGAACTAAGACTACTTGAATGCTTGGTTAGTTTATAGAGATAAAAGCTCAAGTGTTGAGAACCAAGATTCATAGGCATTCATTAAAGGATGATGTCGGACGTAACTTGCTTCAAAACATTCTTCACGGATCGTTGTCATAAGATGTTTTGATATTAAAGTATATTCGATATACACAAATGTCCTTAGACCTGAGGAGTATATTGAACTAACATTAATCAAAGGTCACTCTTTGATCTTACCAAACGCTGTCTTGAAAAATAGGCAATAATAAGGGTAACGATTGGGAATGGTTCTAAGATTAAGTGGGAGTTATATGCTGCCAAAGGGATTCTATACTCTTATAAAGATAAAAGAATATATTATGGTGCCCTCATTGATTTAAACAGATGTAAACGTGTGGCCATACTCAAACTAAAAGTAGTTTGTTGGATCATTTTAAATTGAGAACGATAATGAGAATACTTGAACAATAGATGAGATTGAAAAGAGATCCATATCTCATGTTCAAGGAATATCTACATAGAAAGGATATACAGATAAATGTTATCTGAGACTATAATTGTTAGTTAAAGTAAATAGTTACTTAAACTAAGGAGTTTTAGTTGACTTAAGAAGTCATACCTTACTAGGGGCAGCGTGATGCAGCTAGGCATCAAACACTGTCTACGTTGAATCACTTAGTCGATGAATCGTCCAAGTGGGAGTCTGTTGGATATTGGATGTCCGATTAACGATAAATTTAATGTTGCTATGAAAGGTATGATCCAAAGAGTTGCACTTTGAAAGGCAACGTCTTTATGTTTAATTGTTAAACATAATATACGATCGCGAATTGTCAGTTTTATCGAATTGGCTTTTATTATTTATGAAATAATAATCGATGGGAATTAATTATAGAGATAATTAATTCATTAAAAAATAAAGTTTTGAACTTTATTACGAGGGATTGTTAATTAAATGTTACTAACTAATTGTTAGTTAGTAATATTGGAGAGTAGTAATTAAATGGTTTAATTATTAAAAGAGTTTAATCAAATTAAAAGATTTTAATTTAAATTAAATGTGAAATAAAAGATGGGAATTTCAATTTTGAATTGGTAATTCTTAGATCATAAAAATGTGGATCTACATTTGACTTTAAATGTAGATCCAACCTCCCACATTTTGAGATGAACTCTTTTCACCTACTCTCCTTTTCCTTTGTGTGGCCGTCTCCCCCCTCTCCTTGGGCTGCCATTGTCGTCGCCCAACACCACCACCATTTTGGTGTTTCGGTCAACTAGCCACTAGCCGGGTCAAGTTGTGGTGAGCCATGGGTTGCATCGTCGATCCGAGCCGAGCCGTGGGTTGCATCGTCAATCCGTGGATTGAATCGCGAGCCGGATTTGGATTCGAGTTCCTTTTATGATTTGTAGGATGAAATCAGGAACCGGGAGATCATATAGAGTCAACTAGCGAGACCGTTGCTTGATCCATCGTGTGGATTTGGAACCGCTTCGTAAAAGGTCGATTTCGAAAACACCATATGGTTGTGTTGTTTGATTTAGTTGTTGTTTAAACTGTTTGTAACTGGATCCTAGTTTGGGAATTGTTTCGATTACGAATCAAAAGGTTATTAAACTTAAATGCTTCCGCTGTGTCAGATGTGATCTGTCAGTTTAATCTGGTTTTATGGAAACTGATTTGGTCAAAACATTAGAATTCATATTAATATTTTTAGCATTACATTGGAGTAAAATAAAATCGTGACAAGCAATTTTTATATAATATTGTATTGAATTCTATTACAAAAACCAAATTTATGGACGGTTAGTTCGTCTAAAGGTCTAATTGTTAGTTCCAAGTTTTCATTTTGTTTTTGTTTAAAATCTTACGTTTATTCCTCATCTTGCAACAATACATATTTATACTTGGTGTTTTTTATACATTAAAGATTTTAATTAAGTATATTAATTTAGTTAACTACTGTCACGATATGCTAATTTTTATGTATGTGTCTATATAAATTTCGCTATATGTTAAAAAGATATGTGTTATAGACTTGTATGTTTCCATGCCTAAAACCGAGTAGCCCCATATGAGTCCGAGTCTCTGTAGGTTCTCTATGTTTTTTTTTTTAACTACAAACGAGCTTGATTCATATTTCCTAACACTTTTTATCACGAAGACATTGTGTTTTTTTTATTCAAATATAATATTGCGACATGTTTTTCTGTCATGTACTTAACAAAAACCTAAAGGTTGACTAACGCATTAAATTAATAATTCAGTTTATAACTATAGTTGTAAATGCACCGAGCCGAACTCGATCTTGTTAAGGCTCGGACTTGTGCTTGTTTAGACTCGGTTTGTTCGAATTTTTTACCGATCCGATACCGATCATTTCACGAGTCGGCTTCCCCTATTTATAACAATATCCAACGATATTGACAATTAATTCTCCTAATTCACTTGCCCTTTCTTTCTTTTTACTTAAACACATTGTAAAAGAAAATTTATTATCCTTTTAGATTTTAACAGGTCCACGTGTTTATTTTTTAAAAACGCTTTTCAAGTTTTTTTTAGTTTGTTTGTTTTTCTTACAATCGCTTCTATTTATTTCTTTTATTTATCCTTAATTAATATATGCTGCGTTTCGTTTTTTATTTTTGGTGTAGTTTCGTCAATGGTTACTCTCATTGTATGACAACTCTTAACTTTCTATTTATTTTGGTCCATTTAGTAGGCCTAGTATCTCCGGCAATCGTAATGGCTTCTTTATTTCTTCATGTTAAAAAAAAAAAAGGATCGTCGAGTAATATATGATTTTATGTGTCTCTTTTGTCACCTTGTTTTTGATTATTGCATGTCCATTTGCAATCTAGTCCGGCCCATCGGACCAATAAGCCTAAACTAAGATTTAGGGCCTCAAAACTAACTAGAGCTTTTATTTTTATAGATTATTAGCTTATTATATATTTATATATACATTTGATTTTTGGGCTTACAAAACAAATTGGCCCACTTATTAGGCCTGCAAGATGGGGACTCAATTGCATTATTCCAGAAACAAATTATTCCAGAAATAAGGACATGGATGACGAAATAAAAAGCAAATTCAAGAGGTAAGTAGCCGACTTGGTTCGAGAAGAAAAAAAAATCGGGCAAACATAAATGAGAGAGAGAGAGAGAGGGGAACAATGTGACGGTCTGGATGGCGATTGGTGAAACGTGGAGATGGTGTGGATGATTTTTCTATTTCAGTTCAACAGAAGAGAGAAGACATCATGACACTACGACAAGTCAATTCTAGTCCGATTTTGGTTCAACAGACGACAGATGACATCACGATTGTCTGATTTCGTCTCTCACTCCGATTTCAGTTTGATTTAATCTGATTTCAGTCTTTTTGAAGCTTCAACTAAGTAAGGGATGATTTTGATTCATTTTGCTTGTTATTTGATAAATGTAGGGCTCATTACTAGGACTTGTTATTGTAAGACTAAATATTTACAATATGGCCCTCATGATTATTTAACTAATTAGATCAATTACTTAATCACCCATAGCAGATAGATAATTATTTGATGGACATAATTATCCTTATTTATCCTAATTAGGGTTTCCTCTTGGGTGTATATAAATAGAGACTAATTGGCTTATAATAAATGTTACACAATCTTAACATCATCATACACGTTTTCTCCTCATCTCTAGAGAACTCGTGAACCTTAACCGAGCCTCTCACCTTATTCCATCCTCACCGTACACCCTAAACGGGAACCCGATCGGATCGTCATCATAGGAATCATGTCTGGAATCAACAATGCATTCACTGAATTCACAAGTTTCATCTAATCTCTATTTCAATCATGTTTACGTGTTCATCTCTAAAATCCGAGTCAAAGGAATCGATCCAACATGTGGTATCAGAGCAATATGTTGTTTAGTCGATTCCTAATCACGAAATTAATACAAAATCCAAAAACGTTTCGAAAATCGAGTACGAAAACTGATCATTTTTCCAGAACCTTAAAACTGGTTCTTTTTTTTGTAAAAAACGTGAATCTGGTGCGTTTTTCGTAAACCTAAAAATTTTCGGACTTAAACGTGTTCGAAATTAATGTTCACGTTTTTAAGAGTACTCAAAATTTGGTGTACTCGAAATTCTAAGTACTCGAAATTTTGAGTATTTGAATTTTAAAGTACTCGAAATTACATTTAATTTAGTGTACTCGAAATTTTGAAGTTCACGAAATCTTGGTGTACTCGAAATTTTGGAGTTTACGAAATCTTAGTGTACTCAAAATTTTGAAGTTCACGAAATCTTAGTGTACTCGAAATTTTGAAGTTCACGAAATCTTAGTATACTCGAAATTTTGAAGTTCACGAAATCTTAATGTACTCGAAATTTGAAGTTCACAAAATAAGGTATTCGAATAACAGTTCTCGAAAATCTAACATACTCGAAAAACTATGAGCACATGAAAAATTTGAAAGTACATGAAATTTTTCGAATACTTAACTATTTTCGAGAATATAACAAAATTCAAGAAATATACTAACTTCGGAAACTTTACAAAATTCGGCCCCGCCCCAAACCCTGAGGAACTCATAGCGGAGTTCGATCCGCGAATCAGCGGGCTAAGAGATAAATTAAATAGTTTTGTTAAAACCTTAAACTATTATGTTTTACAAAACTTTAAAATACAAAATTTGCTTAAAGTCAGTAACGAGTGTTTCACTTCTGCCTAAAGGTGATGTGTTACATCTTATTATTTGAGTCTTATTAAGCTTTGTCACTTACTTGTGTATATCGTTAAACGTTAGATATTCACATGACATCATTTTGCCTTAAAGCATGTATGTTTCACTTCTGTCCAAAGGTGATGTGCTACATATATGTTTGCAAACTTAACATGTACATAATGCTTATAAATGTCTCACTTCTGCCCAAAGGTGACGTGTTACATTCCTAATGCACATTTTATTTTCTAACTAAATTGTTCCTAATACTTAAATGAATGGTTATTAACTAAAGTGAAACCCATTTGTTTAAGTAGAACCTAATCTAGTCTATTAATTTGATGTTATAGTAGACTTCTTATCACAACTTCATTACTATAATGGTCCTTATACATACCTGCCTTAGATCTAAGTTACCCCATAGATCACTCTAAGTTCTTCTATAGCCTTAGTATATTACTCTTTCTCATCTAATTGGATTCACAGCTCCCAATATGGGAATTGAAACCCTTACTGGTGCGAACTACTCTGCTTGGAAAGATTCGCTGATGCTTACTCTTTGGATTAAAAAAGTTCGACTACGCACTGAGAGAGCCTGCACCTCCTGCCCTCACTGATAAGAGCACTGCTGAAGCTAAGCAGCTGTATGAGAAATGGGAGAAAGCTAATTGGATGGCTCTCATGTTTATCAAGAATTCCATTAGCCAAATCATTAGAGGAGCCTTTCCTGATTTGGCTAACGCTAAGGCTTACCTTACTTCTGTGGAGGAGCAATTCAAAGGAACCTCCAAGGCGCATGCTAGCACTCTAATCATGAAACTGGTGTCTACAAAGTATGACGGGGTTAGCGGCATTCGTAAGCACATCATGATGATGAACGACATGGCCTGTAAACTTAAGGGATTAGACATGGAGATCAGAGATGGTTTCTTAGTTCACTTCATTATGACTTCTCTTTGTGACACCCCAAAACTCCCACGTGATTACACGTGTTCAAAATATGGTCCCAGAAAATTTCAACTTAATTTTTACAAAACATTTCATTCGGAAGCGTGAAAACTAATTACATATGTTAAACGTACTTGTTTTGTCACTAATCATTTCACAAAATCACAAATACTTAGTTTGTATGTGATCACAAACTTTCAACATGAATGACGTTTGATTCTTCACAAACTCTTGCCCGATCATGATCTCCGAACCGTACCTATATATGACCTGAAAACACCACAATTAATCAAGTGTTAGTTCATAAGAACTAAGTGAGTTAACCCCTTTGACCACCGGAATCAAATTCATCACGAAATTTGAAATCCGAGAATTTACACAGCCCGGCGTATGGTATCGCAGCCCCGGCGTACAATACGCTAGGACACCAGCGTACAACAGAATGGTTTGGGCGTACCATACTGTGCCCGGCATACAGTACGCCCCCAGCAGCGTACTGTACTCTGCCTACATCTATTTTTCAACTATTTCACGTTTTAAACACCCAAAACCATTTCTAAACAGTCCGGGGTTTCAAAATACATTTAAAACTCAATATATATCACATATACAATCATATCTAAGATTGTAATTTCATCAATTCCAAAATAATCAATCACAATTGATTTTTTAAATAATCACTAATGGGTCAATTTTACCCATTCGATCAATTGACTTAATTATTTTCATCCCATTTCCGCTCCATGACGCTACATGGAAGCTAACTAAGTCCCAAACCATTTGAGGTGACTTATCATCCTTTTATCAACCACATTGCATTATCAAACAATTGGTTATCAAAATTTTTTACAAACATTAGGCTTTGGGTTATCTCACCCAAACCTCAATTTATCAATTCAAGTCTCATGCAACAAATCATTCATTTGAATATTGATGTGTTGCGAAACACATCTGTTTTTCCATTTGTTTTTGTTTAATTTTTATATAGTTTATTCAGTTTTGGATTCGATTTAAGCTGGTGCTTTACAATTTGGTAATTTCATGCTTGCAGGTAATAAACATGTATATTTGGTGCTAAAGTACAAAGAAATGAGATCCCGGTTGGGCAAGGACGGACCTGGAATCAAAGAAGGCCAAAAAGCTGAATTCTGAAACCCGTCGAGCTACGCGACGGCCGGTTGAAACCCTGTCGCGCTACGCGAGAGGTGGGAAAGACCAAAATGCCCTCACTTATACCCATCGAGCTACGCGACGGATTTAGAGGTAACTGTCGTGCTACGCGACAGACTTAAAATCGCAGAAAATCAGTTTTAAGCCAAAAAGTCGAAAACCCTAGGGAGATAGACACTCTTGGATGGCTGGAGACGAATTAGAAGGACGGAAAGAGGCTATTCAAGGTGAATCAAAGGTTGGGAAGGCTAAGAATTGAAGATTGAAGGCTTAGGATCAAGGAATTCGGGTGTTCTTCATTCGGTTTACTTTGTTTTTTTGTTTTCCTTTTATTCCCATGTCTCTCATTCACTTTAAACAGATAATGAATTGTATTCATATGATGTTTCTTGGCTAATCTTGTAGAACTACCTAGGTTTTGATGATTGCACATGTTTGATAATAGTTTTTATCGGTTTTGGATTTTGTGTATGTGATGAACTCATGAAGTAACAAACTTGGTTTGGATTATTGGATGTTTTATGTGTGTCTATGATTGTTTATTGATTGATGATTTATTCCTCGTGTGCCTTGGTAAATGTCTTTCATATAATAGGTGCATGCTAGATCAATTACTGTGTGTTTTTGATTAATGGATGGTTTACTGCGTACGAGTTTACCATAGGAGTTATTATCTTGATATAGATATATTAGATGTGCAATCAATCTTGATAGCCGTGAGGTGAGAGGTTGTCGGTTTGTCTTGGGTGTTAGATTTACTAGTTTAGAGACTTTGTGAGAAGATCTTTCTAGTTCATTTTTCATCTGTGTTTACCGAATCCAATAGGAAAATCCTAGTTATCCCTTGCACTTAGGTGTTTGAGATTTTCGCGCTGTAAGGTAGATTGTCTAGCGTATACATTTTGAGTATAATTGGATGACCTGTGAGGGAAATCCTCCATTCAACCGGTGGTTTAACGACTTTTAGGACTCTTAGTTGACAATCCTTAAGAAGGGTCAAGGGTGCACTAGGTTTCCTTTGAGTTTAGTATTTTAAGATCCCGGTATCACATTATTTCCATTACCGATAGATCCTTTGTTGAGCATGTGTAGGATTCATGCCTAGGTAGTGCTCTTTCTTCATCTGATCTTCGTTTCTTTCTTCATTTTAGTTGGTGTCTTTTCTATAGTTTTTCTTTAAGTTATTCTTAGTTTTGTTAGTAAAACCCCCCTTCATTTTTATTATTTTATTTAAGTACAAATTTTGTATAGATAAGTCTTTCAGTTTCTAGTTAGCATTTTCTGTAGAAGTCTTTGGGTTCGATATACGGACTTGCTTAAGCTATACTATCTCCGATAGGTACACTTTCCTGTCTGTAGTTTAGTTTTGAAAGAGTCTAGAGTATTACTTAGGGCCTGTTTGTTTACCTTTTAATGATTCCATTAAGAGGTAATGTCTGAACCGGTAAGAGGTTATGTTGTTTGGTTGGAAAAAAAGGAGCCTCTGAATGATTCAGAAAACCTCTGAACCATTCAGCAAAAAATGGAGTCTGAATGAGAAAGACCTCCACCTACCGTTCCATTCTCTCCACCAAAAGTCCCACGTCCGACGCATCCCTGTGTCTCCGGCCATGTGTTTCCGGCGACCCCCACCTAGGTCACCGGCCCTGTGTCTCCGGCGACCCCATCCGGTCCGACGCATCCCTCCGGCGAGCGACTACTATCGGCAAACCATCAATTGTTCAACTGTACGACCATCGAAACTGATGCTCGTTTGTTGCTCGATTGTACCACCATCGCCCGTCGCTCAATAGCACCACCGATTGGGTTTTGCTTACCTTCGGACCATCGCCCGTCGCTCGACGCACAACCGACGGCGACGATGAACACGTGTAACCGATCGGGTTTTGCTTACCAGATGGACGGAGGTGGCGACGGAGGCGGCTAACGGAGGCGGCGACCAGATGGGGTGAAGTGGACGGTGGAAGGCTGGAAGCAATTGGGTGAGGGCTGGGAGGGTTGGCTTAGGGTTTTGATGAAAAAAAAGAGTTTTTTTTTAATTTTTTTTTATTTTCATTCAGATGTGTAAACCAAACAGTCTTAATTGGTTCAGCGCTTAATGGTTCATACCCTCTTAACTATTCAGACATCTTAACCATTCAGCACTTAATGATTTAGACCCAACCAAACAACCCCTTAGTGTCTAGGTTAGTTTTTATTTTTGTTACTTTTAATTAAACTACTTTGCACACATCAAATATTCATATCAATTTGTTTAGCCAATGTTCATATCAAACTTTTGTATACTCATACTTTCAACTTACTTTTTACTTACAGGTCAAAACCTATTTTAATTAACTTATCATTTCAACCCACCCATATGTGGATTGCCCCCAACGGCACAACAATGTGGACTTACATGACAAACACCAACGCCACAACAATATGGACTTACATGACAATATGTACATGATTTACTAGTACCATTCATTCATTTTACATAAGCATATCTACTCAATTTCTCATTTTTACAACATTTTGAAAAGTCTCAAATTAGTGCAGCAACGTTTTGAGTTGCTGCTGAAATTGTCAAATTTGACCAACATATGTTTTTATTCAACCTTTGATGTTCAAATATGGATTGTAGTAGACTCTAAGAACTTTCCAACCGTATAAGATACATTTTCTTCGGATTTTTATACGATTTTATATGAATTTTCAAAGAACAGGACAGATTCATCCTTTAACCAAAATTTCAGCTTTTTTACAAAATCTATTAAGCTGTTTTCAACTGCAATTTTCGTGTACTTAATGTCCATACCACTGTTGAAAAATTCGAACTCCAAAGCTGAGTACTCGCCAAGTACTCGCTCCAAGGGGTTGTCCCAAGGCCGAGTACTTCCTGAGTTTTACCCGAGTACTCCCGACTAGGGCCGAGTACTTCCCGATTACTCGCTTCAAAGAGCTATTCCGACCTGGGAGCGCCTAGCGATTTTTGCAACCTTGGTCCATACATTTTCTCATTTTAAAAATCTATAGAAAGTAGATTCAATAAGCTTTCCAACGA
Organism: Mikania micrantha; assembly: GCA_009363875.1. NCBI lineage: Eukaryota > Viridiplantae > Streptophyta > Magnoliopsida > Asterales > Asteraceae > Mikania > Mikania micrantha. The sequence goes on from CM018692.1 coordinate 36,349,986, forward strand.
TATATTATATGACCCAAACCGATTATCGGTTGATTTTATATGATTTTTCAAAAATCAGCACAACAACAAAATTATTTTCTATCAGCATGCTTAGATTTCAATCATGCTATAAAAATTGTCCATTTTTACTCCCTTACAACCCGAATCAGTTTATATACTTCAAAGACAAAATGTAGTATTCTCAAATACCTTTCCAACCATATAAAATACACCTCAATCGGAGGTACGGTTGATTTTATATGAATTTTCAAATACAGTGGAGTAACCAAAATAATTTCAATCTGCACTTGATCTTTCTTTTTCAAGCAAACATTTAAACAAGCAATTGGTGTGCATAAGATTTCTAACTCACAACTTAATCGCCTAAATTCCATTAATTAACCATCATGCATCATCATCAAATCTCAAAATAGGTGATTTCATGTTAATATACATGAACCCCTAACTATTTAACACTCAAGAACAACTTTTTTTCAAGTTTTAACACAAACCCATCTACACACATGGTGACCCACGAATTTCTCATCAAAAATGGAAGAATCATTTACCTAAATGTTGTATGATGCAAGAGGAATTGAAATTTACAATCGCATTCAAGATCTAGCCATAGTTGGATGAAGATTTGACCAAAATATGAGAAATTTTGAGTTTTCTCCTTTTTTTCTTGTTCCCTGCGTCGACTTCACCCACACACACAAAATATGATTTTGACTTTCTTTGACCAAGAAAGTTCACTTATAAACCCCCTTTTAAACAAGTTTCAAGTAATGGCACATATAACCCTTCTAACTTCTCAAACTATTAACTAGATGCAATTATTATTAGTTATCTAAACAAGTTAACCTATTTATAACTATTAACAAAGTTAAATAAAATTTTAACTTGAAATAACATCTTGATCGATTAAAATATAATTAATCGCGAAATGGGTTGTTACAAATTCTCCCCTCCTTAGAATAGGTTTCGTCCTCGAAACCGCTTAATAATTCAAAAGCCAACTTTACCCCTTTCTAATTTTAATCCTTTTTCCACAAGGATTATTCTTTGTTCTACTAATACGTGTTTTATACAGACACATCCAACAACATTTCAACTCCTTAGGGCCATAATACTCAAATCTTTATACCACAAGTATCTAACACATAATCATGTTAAAATTTGTACTTGCTTCTTATAGTTTCATATTATATTCGTTTTCTTTATTTACAGTTGATTTATCTATTCTTGGAAGTTTAATGTCATATGGATGATGTTAACAGGCAATATTTATTTGATAGTATCATAAATAGCTGTTAACATCAATATAACAATCAAACGACCATCTATAACTCTATTTGTATTCCTTAGGAGGTTTATTAATGCATTAAGCCTACATCGTGAGAAGTAACTACATGTTTCCAACTCATGATGATGGTATGACATACGAAATACACAATCATTTATATCATCATCCTTTTACTCAAGGATGTGTTAGTTCAACTTACATTTTTGACACATGAAGTTAGAACATAAAAGTTCTTTAAAACTTTCAAAATCAAGGATTTTGCAAAATTCCTTATCATGCTCCTCAAATAATCACATCATCTTTAAATGCGCATTACTTTCAATTACTTCAAGTAAGGCACATGCAACTTACAAAATCACACGCTTATTATAACAAGTTCTTTTTATTACGAGACTTGTGTCAAAACATTCACCGTTGTCTAATGTCGTCATGTGTCAAAACATTCAATTTTACTTAAGGCATCTCTTGCCTAAAACATTTAACTTTTAATCAATGACGACTTACTGTCACAATATTTTATTTTACTTTAGGCACTCATGCCAAAATGTTTAAATTCTTTTCCCACTCTACCTCTTTTTTCACCTAAGACTATACACCGACACTTTCTTGGTGCAACGAAGAAAGTTTATATATATGGTATACGTAGAGCATGCGCTCAGCCGCCAACCCACCACCTCTTCGATACTCCATGATCATGTCTTTGCTAGTATCTTAGGTTCAAAACCATAACCATTTTCTAATGTCAATGCTTAAATGATTTGTTATGTATATTCACATATACGTACTTCTCAATTTTCATCAAGGATAATCAAAGTATCCTAAGACATATATCATAACCCAAATTTTGTCAAATTTATTTACTTTAGGACTCAAAGTCCATCACATATAGTTTGCACATATTCAACAATTTTTAAGCAGCTATATCACAATATTCAGTACAAACTTGTAGTGTGAACAATTTTCTTATTATCAATTAATATATTAATATACTTAGTATTAAAATTGATCATTCACTTTTATCATCACAATCATTTTTTTGGCATTTCTATTATGCTTTCCAAACATATATGGATTATACCATTAATGCCACACTCATCTGGTCTTACATAACTTCCATACAAATAATATCATCTCAATCAATTTACAATTATATATGTCCACACCACTTTTAGGTAATCTCAACTCAATATTTGAATGTAGGTCTCTACACCACTTGTAGATTATCCTAATTCATATTTCAATTTTTTTGATGTCTACAATACATGTAGATCATCCCAATTCACATCCAGTATAGATGCCTACATCTCTTGTAGATCATCTAATTTATATTTCAATTTAAATGTCTACATCTCTTGTAGATCATCAAATTTCATATTTCAATATAAATGTCTACATCTTTTGTAGATCATCTAATTTCATATTTCAATATAAATGTCTACATCTCTTGTAGATCATTTAATTTCATATTTCAATATAAATGTCTACATCTCTTGTAGATCATCTCAATTAAGGACTATGCATTATGTTCACACCATGTGAATTTTGCAACGCATATTACACATCTCAACTTAGATAATTTCATAGACCAAAATAAGTATTTATGTTCGTATTTTGTATACTATTTGGTCATTTATATTCTTACACGCATGTGACCTATGTCACTTAACACACAAATCCATTTATACACAACAAATTCATAATTACACAATTATCAATTTCGTGATCTTAAAATCTCATATCAAGCAAATTTCTAACACTTTACCAACGATATATGACCTTAATGTAAAATGATATCCATAAGACCACATTCATATCATGGGTGTACTAATATACTGGCCAGGCATAGTAGGGCAATCATCATATGCATGTTTTCTTATTTCCCCCATTTCACACCTAGGACAAAGATTTTGGTTCCAAATAACAAATCAATATCAATTTTAGTTCAAAGTTCCACAATCATTCAATCAACGTAATACAAGAATTAAATGTGCTAACCTTGTGTATTCGTCTTCATGACCGGGTCTTCGAATCAAACATTATCACCTCATATCAAGAGCACAAAAGTTTGAGATTAAGTGTTTGCGACGCACTTGATTCACACAAACCTTAGGCTCTGATACCAACTTGTGACACCCCAAAACTCCTACGTGATTACACGTGTTCAAAATATGGTCCCACAAAATTTCGACTTAATTTTTACAAAACATTTCATTCGGAAGCGTTAAAGCTAATTACATAGGTTAAACATACTTGTTTTGTTACTAATCATTTCACAAAATCACAAATACTTAGTTTGTATGTGATCACAAACTTTCAACATGAATAACGTTTGATTCTTCTCAAACTCTTGCCCGATCATGATCTCCGAACCGTACCTATTTATGACCTGAAAACACCACAATTAATCTAGTGTTGGTTCATAAGAACTAAGTAAGTTAACCCCTTTGACCCCCGGAAACAAATTCATCATGAAAATTGAAATCCGGGAATTTTACACAGCCCGATGTATGGTACTGCAGCCCCGGCATACATTACGCCAGGACACCAGCGTACAACAGAATGGTTTGGGCTTACCATACTGTGCCCGGCGTACAGTACGCACTCAGCAGCGATTGTACTCTGCCTACAACTATTTTTCAACTATTTCACGTTTAAACACCCAAAACCATTTCTAAACATTCCGGGGTTTCAAAATACATTTAAAACTCAATATATATCACATATACAATCATATCTAAGATTGTAATTTCATCAATTTCAAAATAATCAATCACAATTGATTTTTTTTTAAATAATCACTAATGGGTCAATTTTACCCATTCAATTAACTTAATTATTTTCATTCCATTTCCGCTCCATGACGCTACATGGAAGCTAACTAAGTCCCGAACCATTTGTGGTGACTTATCATCCTTTTATAAACCACATTGCATTATCAAACAATTGGTTATCAATTTTTTTACAAACATTAGGCTTTGGGTTATCTCACCCAAACCTCAATTTATCAATTCAAGTCTCATGCAACAAATCATTCATTTGAATATTCACATCAGTTTGTTTAGCCAATGTTCATATCAAACATTTGTATAATCATACTTTCAAGTTAATTTTTACTTACAGGTCAAAACCTATTTTAATTAACTTATCATTTCAACCCACCCATATGTGGATTACCTCCAACGCCACAACAATGTGGACTTACATGATAAACACCAACGTCATTTCATTATGGACTTACATGACAAACACCAATGCCATTTCATTATGGACTTACATGACAAACCCCAACGCCATTTCATTATGGACTTACATGACAAAATATTAATGCCACACACCAGTGGTCTTACTTGACAATTCCAATGTCATTTCATTATGGACTTACATGTTCCCCCATACGAATGTGGATCATCACCAATTATCTGTGTCGGTTATTCTAAAAATATATTGACATTTTCGTTAGTTACACAATTATATCATAACATTAACCAATTTCAACAAAACTCAATTTGTCACATCCAATATTGTTTCAACAATGCAAATACCACCCATGTGGTTTCATATTCATATAATTCCACACAATGTGGATTGTCATCATTTTCTATGCTAAATATCAATTAACATTTAACAATACCTTTCAACTTATGCATTTAGCACATAATATTCACCCAATACTACAAGACATCTATCAAGTAGTTAAATACCACCCCATGTGGTTCCATATTCATTTTTCAAATTTCATGACACATATGGTCAATTTACCATTCAATTTATCACAATTACTACAAGTCAATTACAAGTATTTACAACCACATAATCACATAACCCGTAAACACTAATATGTCTTATGGTTGCATATTAGTGAGTAGGTAACTCACCTTGGCCCGTAGGAATGCGAAACCTCGTAACTCCTTCTCGAGTCTATGGATTTCACTTTTCAATTTCATTTCATTTCCTATACAAATAATATAGCACACATGCCATTTAGCATTTCTAAGTTCAATCATACCACATAATAAAACAAGGTTTCTCTTTTCTACTTGTTGGTACCAAATTCTAAATTTGACCCATTAATGTAAATATGGGTCGTATTCATTTTCAAGTATCTTAAACACTTTTAAAACACCCAACCATATGTACATGATTTACTAGTACCATTCATTCATTTTACATAAGCATATCTACTCAATTTCTCATTTTTACAACATTTTGAAAAGTCTCAAATTAGTGCAGCAACGTTTTGAGTTGCTGCTGAAATTGTCAAATTTGACCAACATATGTTTTTATTCAAACTTTGATGTTCAAATATGGATTGTAGTATACTCTAAGAACTTTCCAACCATATAAGATACATTTTGTACGGATTTTTATATGATTTTATATGAATTTTCAAAAAACAGGACATATTCATCCTTTAACCAAAATTTAAGCCTTTTTTCAAAATCTATTAAGCTGTTTTCAACTGCAATTTTCGTGTACTTAATGTCCATACACTTTCTCATTTTAAAAATATGTAGAAAGTATATTCAATAAGCTTTCCAACGATATATTATATGACCCAAACCGATTATCGGTTAATTTTATATGATTTTTCAAAAATCAGCACAGCAACAAAATTATTTTCTATCAGCATGCTGAGATTTCAATCATGCTATAAAAATCGTCCATTTTGACTCCCTTAAAACCCGAATCTGTTTATATAATTCAAAGAAAAAATGTAGTATTCTCAAATACATTTCCAACCATATAAAATACGCCTCAATCGGAGGTACGGTTGATTTTATATGAATTTTCAAATACAGTGCAGTAACCAAAATAATTTCAATCTGCACTTGATATTTCTTTTTCAAGCAAACATTTAAACAAGCACTTGGTGTGAATAAGATTTCTAAATCACAATTTAATCGCCTAAAATCCATTAATTAACCATCATGCATCATCATCAAATCTCAAAATAGGTGATTTCATGTTAATATACATGAACCCTAACTATTTAACACTCAAGAACAACTTTTTTTCAAGTTTTGACACAAACCCATCTACACATATGGTGACCCACGAATTTCTCAACAAAAATGGAAGAATCACTTACCTAAATGTTGTATGATGCAAGAGGAATTGAAATCTACAATTGCATTCAAGATCTAGCCATAGTTGGATGAAGATTTGACCAAAAGATGAGAAATTTTGGGTTTTCTCCTTTTTTCTTGTTCCCTGCGTCGACTTCACCCACACACACACAATTTGATTTTGACTTTCTTTGACCAAGAAAGTTCACTTATAAACCCCCTTTTAAACAAGTTTCAAGTAATGGCACATATAATCCTTCTAACTTCTCAAACTATTAACTAGATGCAATTATTATTAGTTATTTAACCAAGTTAACCTATTTATAACTATTAACAAAGTTAAATAAAATTTTAACTTGAAATAACATCTTGATCGATTAAAATATAATTAATCGCGAAATGGGTCGTTACACTCTTCTTGCATCTTATGAGGCTTTCAAGATCAACTACAACACTCAGAAAGAAAAGTGGTTGCTGAACGAGTTGATTGCCATGTGCGTACAATAGGAAGAGTGACAGAAGCTCGAGAAACCCGATGTTGCTTACCTGATGGGTACTGGTTCGAAGAAAAGGAAGAAAAATACTCATAAGGATGCTTCTAAAGTCCCTAAGTCCAATGCAGGTGCATCTTCCAGCTCTAACAATTCCAATGGCAAGCCTTACTGCAGGTTCTGCCGAAAGGTAGGACATAAGCAGAAAGATTGCCCTGACTTCAAGGAATGGCTGGTTAAGAGAGATAATCATCTTAATATGATAATTGAGTCCTTTAATTTAAATGTCCAACTAATACATGGTGGTTTGACTCCGGTTCTATGGTTCAACCGCTACTGGTAGTGTTGATACTGAAGGTATAGGAACAATCTGATCCTTCTCATCACATGCGAGCATAGATGGTGATGACAGTGTCGCCACATCTAAATGTGTAAATTGTGTATATGTACGATAATGTATGCAAGTGGAACTAATACTAAGCACTACGCGTTGTGTGGAGACTAGTGGTTATAGACTAAGTTCACTAAATGCAAACCTAATTCGCAATAACCGGAGTCTCTGATACCAATCTGTCGCACCCCGTGAAATCCCGTCCCTTCCGGGGCGCGAGCAACGACAGATTGTCAGGATCGCAGTCTCCGGTCACACAACTACGAGACCTATATGTCCGGTTTCATACGTACATCCAATAACTTGGATAAAACAGTTTGTAAAATCAGAGTTGCGGAAGTTATACAATCTCAGAACAGATACAATTCATAAGTTACGGAAGCGTTAAATAAATAGTTTTCAAAGCATCAAAAGTTTAAAGTTTGCGGAAGCGATTAAAGATGTTCAACGACACATGTCATAACATAATGAAAATGTTAAATATTTTCAATGATCTAAGACACTAAAACTGATGCATGGGACTCCATCCTAGCATCCTATCCTTGTGCGCGTGCATTAGCTACCTGAGAAAACATGCGAGTAAAAGGGTCAACACAAAGGTTGGTGAGAGCACAGGTTTTTCATAAGCAGTAAACATCAAAATGTTTATAGTAAGAGTTTTAGTAGATTTACATATCATGACAATGCAGTATCGATTGATAGCTAGTCAATACAGTTATATTATATTGTGGATGGTACCGAAGCTGAGAGTTTGTGCCTCCCGCCATGTCCATCACAAGACTATGGCAAAGTGTTGGTCAATATTGCACTGTTCCGACCTCCAGTCGGGTGTAGTGGGGCTTGTCAGGCCCAATAGTACTATTCAAGATTACCATGCTAGGCGTTATGCTATTAACGGTCCGAGGAGCGTCGTGAGGACTTTTAGTTGTGATAGGGGCCCACACATATACATATAATGATAAAGCATGTCCATACGTAAATAAAATGAGTTGTTGTTCAAAAACAGTTGTAGTGCAATGTTTTCTCCCCCAAAGGTAGAAAAGATAAAAAGGGGCCGTGAACTCACCTAATGAAGTAGTTCCGGTCTTATGTGGTGTTCGTGACTGCGAAGGCTAGCAGTCTTGCTAGTAAGCTCCTATAATCATATAGGTGTAAGTATGTGTTCTGAGGTGCGTTGTAATCCATACAACTCCAAGTGTCGGTGTGCTCAACCGAGTGTGTGTGTGTGTTGACTAGTGAGACTCGACGAATCGTTGGTGACACGATTGTTGTGTTTATGTGCCTTGATGCACATAAGACACCAACATGCATCCTATGACTCTAATCACATAAGTTACCATTTTTAGAAAGTTTCCCATTTAAGAAAGTGTGGTTATGAAATTCCATTTCATCAAGTTAATACCCATCATATGTTTATAAAATCATGTTTTAACATTTAAGACACATTGTCGGCACGTAATCATCATATACGCCGTTTTGCCAAAATAAAGTTTCCTAAAATAGTAAGTCTTGGTTTGAAAGCTCGCTTTCATAAATCAAAGTTTCCAAATATGTTAAAAACCATTTCTAAACATATTTCAATAACCCAAGTTTATCAAAACACTTTAAAACATCAAAAGCCCTCTTTTGATTTTATAAAGTTTCCATTTTTAGTAAGTTTCTATAAAACCATGATTTTTACAAAATCAAATATCCCAATGTGTTTCTAAACACTCCAATACACATTTAACAACATCTAGACATGTCTAACATGTCTAGATCATCACAAATCCAAGACTTGCAACATAAAAGTTTCCTTTTATGGCAAGTGTACCAAATCATTACCAAATCAACCAATAACTAAACCAAACTTAAATCTAACATCACTAAACACTAAAATCAGTAATTCTAGATCAAATACACAACAAATCACCAACACATTTGAGCACAATAACTAAACGGAGTTGCATGTGGGTTTTTAGCCCTTGCATGCGCGATCTAACTATAGATAAACATAAGGAACTACCTTAGATGCTAGGTTCCAGTGGGGATAGCTACTGATGTTGGAGTTCCAGTGGATTGGTGGTTGCTCCAATCTTCTTGGTGGCTTCTAACACCTTCTTCAAGCTTCAAATCATCAAGAAATGTATATGGATATCTCCTAGATTGATTCCAGAGGCTTGGGATGTGATCACAGAGTGATTTGGTCGAGAATATTAGTAGAAGATCGGAAGAAATGTGAAGAAATTCGACTGAAATGAAATGGGTTGGTATTTAAAAGAATTTTGATCTGCATGGCCTTCGCGTACCGCGGAGGCCGATCAAAATTTATCATCGCGTACCGCGATAGGATTCGGGAGTCTCGACTCCTGGTTTGCTTCGCGTACCGCGAAGCCTTTTGCCGAGGGACCATCGCGTACCGCGATTAGTCCACCTCCTTGTTTTTCGATTTCGATGATTCGATTTCGCTCGTATTCGATTTCTAACGCTTATTCTAAACATCTAATACACGTTTAAGCACATAAATACAAAGTAGCACATAAGTTTGATTGATCACCAATGTTCGTGAGACTCATATGTGTGTTTCGATAATTCCTTGAATTATCTTTGATAGTTTGTGTTCGTGTTTTACGAAGTGTTTGCACGCTTGATTAATCCTAATCAACGTGTGATGCACAATTCAATTGTGTTTGTGTTTGTTGCAGTTCATCTAATTAACCATAATTAAATGAAATGCAACGAGTATGAATGTGAAATGTAAAGTTGTAAGAGTTGCAATTTACCTGAAATTGTCGGGTGTCACATCATCCCCTTGTTGAAAGAAATTTCGTCCCGAAATTTGGTTGTTGTTGGTAGTGTTTGAGTAGCAAGAATGTTTGAGAAACAAAAATTTTTCGGTTGTCACATCATCCCCTTGTTGAAAGGAATTTCGTCCCGAAATTTATTCGTTGTTGTCGGCGTTCGACGTTGACTGTTTGAAGAGATGGGGATATTTACGCATCATCTGATCTTCACGTTCCCTCGTGAATTCAGGTCCTCGTTTCGAGTTCCATCGAAACCTGGCAATCGGAATCCGACTCTGTTTAAGTCGTTTGACCTCTCGGTCCATGATCTCTACGGGTTCTCCCACGAACCGTAGTCGTTCATCCACCTGGATTTCATCCAGTGGAATCACAAGTGTCTCATCTGATAAACACTTCTTCCGATTTGAGACATGGAATACGTTGTGAACTCCATCGAGTTTGGTTGGTAGGTTAAGTTGGTATGCTACTGGGCCGATCCGCTTCAGGATTTCGAATGGCCCAATATACAGTGGATTCAGTTTTCCTCGTTCACCAAAACAGAGGGGTGCTCGGCATAGCTCTTTTGACGATCGCGAGCTGTTGCCATACGGTTTCTAATCTGTACTATCTTCTCGGTTGTTTCATGTGTATGTTTTGGGACAGTGAGCTGACTGTCACCCACTCCCGCCCAATAGATAAGTGATCAGCATTTCCTACCATAGAGTGCCTCATAGGGCAAAGCTTCGATGTTGGTGCGATAGTTGTTGCCGTAGCAGAACTCCACCTATGGCAGGTGAGTTTCCCAACTATTGCCGAAATCTACTACGCACGCTCGTAGTATGTCTTCAAGGGTTTGTATAGTGCGTTCGCTCTGGCCATCGGTTTGTAAGTGGTATGTTGTACTCATATCCAACCGCTTACCAAGCGATTTTTTTTTGCAATGCTATCCAAGAGTTGGAAGTGAACTGAGCGTCTCGATCCGAAATGATGGAGATTGGCACTCCATGTCGCGAGACTACATCCTTGACATAAATTCTGGCTAGCTCTTCCATCCTCTGGTTTTCCTTGGGTGCAAGGATATGTGCTGGCTTGGTCAGTCGGTCCACAATTGCCCAGATAGTGTCACATCCACTAGGATTACGGGGTATCTTGGTAATGAAATACATTGGTATTTGTTCCGGCTTCCACGTGGGAACAGAGGAGTGTCGCTTCTTTCACCATTGATGTCTAGGGTTTCCCCACTACGAAGAGATATGCGCACAACCTTGTCGTGGCAAATGGTTTTTAGATTAGTTTTTAGACAACCATTCCATGCCCTCTACAACATCAAAACTGCTTAGTGTAACTTGGCATGAGGGCGATCCTAAATTTATGGTTTGCTAGCTCTAAAGTGCATTCTCTTAGAATGTGTTTAATTACAATCAGTTCACCATCATCTAACTCTACGGTGCATTCAACCTTTAAGATATTGGGGTTGTGTCAAGTATTTACTAAAACGCATAAATATAAAACTTTTCTCAGTTCCACTATCAAACAATACAGAAGTGTAATGATCGTTTAAGAGATACGTACTCGTTGCAAGGTTAAGATCATTTCTGTATTTTGTAGCCCCAATCACAAGGGCTCGTCCCATCGGACCGTTGTTGTTCCCATTATTGTTGTTGTTCTCCAGGTATGGGCAGTCCTTCTTGAGGTGCCCTGGTTTTCCACATTCGAAGCAACTCTTCGGTGCTTCATCCCCCTTGTTTTCCGCATGGGGGCAGTCCCTTTTAAAGTGTCCTGGCTTTCCACATCCGAAGCAACCTTTTGGTGCTTTGGATTTATGCTGTTGTGGCTGCGGGGTTTTGGCCACCAGATCACCCCTGCAATTCGTGGTTGCGTGGCCTAGCTTTCCGCATTGTTGGCATCGATAGTTTATACACGGGCCTCGTTTGTGATGATAATCACAGTTGTTGCACATTGGGAGTTTGCCGACATAGGCACCTTTACGTCGTCTTGATGGTTGTAGATTGGAGGTTTCGTTTAGAGAGTTAGCCCATCTGCGTTTGTTGTCGGTGGTTTTGATTACTGAGCCACGTGCAAGTATTAATCCTTGAATCACTGCCGTATCGGTCATTTCATGAGCTAAGTAAACGGCTTGTCTTAAGGTGGTGGGGTCAGCGGATAGTACCATATCCCGAACCTGTGGTGTCAATCCCTCAATGTATCTTTCGAGATGTTTGTATGCTGGGGTCACCATTTCTGGGCACATGTGTGCCAACTCATAAGATCGAGAAGTGTACGCCTCGATCTCAGAACCGATCATCCGGTGGTTCCGAAATTCCGTTTCCAATTTCTAAACCTTTTCGTGGGAGAAATATTTGTGTTTCATCATTCTTTTGAATTCTTCCCAAGGTAGAGCATCAGATGTTTCTCGTCCTAAGGTTTGAACATTTATGTCCCACCAAGTGAGGGCTGCTCCCTCTAAGGTTCCTGCTGCGTACTTCACGCGATCATTAACCCTACAGTTGCTCATGATGAAAGCTGATTCGAATTTCTCAATCCATCGGAGGAGACCGGCAGCACCCTCCGTTCCATTGAAAGAAGGTGGTTTGCAGTCTAAGAATGTTTTGAATGTGCAGTCGGGTGGATTTGGGTTTGTCCCTTGAGTCAGTCGATTCTGGTTACGTGCAGCTTCGCGTGCAGCGATTTCCTCCTCAACTCGTTTGCTGATTAGTGCGTTCAGCCTCGTTGCGGTGAGGTTAATATTTCCACGCCCTCCCGCGTTCTTGCATTCTCCACGTCTTCCAGCCATGATCTTCATAGCGTGAATAAGCGTTAATGTAGGTATAATGACTAATATAGCGCGCGATTGATATGAAAATAAAACATGTATTGATTGGCATAGACAAAATATTCAATAGCAGATATTAGTCTTGATATATAATAAGTTGTACTGGTTACAATTCATTTAATACCCAAGACACTAAGACTCCAAAATTTTCAAGTACCGAGTCACAACCCGTTTCTACCAGGTCTATGCTAAGTTTATCGGAGGCGTTATCGACAGTGGAATCAGAATCAGCATCCGCCGCTGGTTCCTTCTCCCCAGTGTCAGGTCCTTCTGGAACTGGATCGGCGACCTTGCTTTTCCGGCTCTTCGATTGTAGCTTTAGCGATGGTAACCCGGTCTTCGGCCTCCTGGAATGGTGAAATCAACTGGGTTATATCCTGGTCCATCTTATTGACTACGCTACAAAGCTCTGTATGTTGGGTACTCGTATATCTTAGTTCCTCTGTAAGACACTCGATTCGGTCGTTTGCCCAGTGTTAGGTCTCGAGTCAATCCGGCTCAAGACACTGTCCTTCAGGCTCAGGTGAGTCTAGTATGGATGATGCATTGTCGGGTGACTCCTCCATGGGGTCCTCCTTAGGATCCTTGGCGGGGTCCTCATCGAAAATTTGATACGTTGCTTCATGTGAAGTGCATAGTCGCAGCATGAGGTTTTCATGGATACATGGTAATCCGGACTTTAGCCGGGAATTTGATGAACGTTATATTGAAATCTTGATACATTGCTTGAATTCCGTTGCAACCATCAGAGTGAGGGATAAGCGAATATCAATGTATTTGTTTTCAGAAATAGGCTCATAATAGAATTTGCCAGAATTCATGCGTACCTGTAAATTCACGATTATGTTGCGCACCATGATCGTCAATTTACCTTACATAAGGATTCTAGTTCCTCCTGCTTAGAGCTATTAGGTTTTACTGGATTCAGAGTTTATTCATGTCATCAAGATTCAAACATGGGTCATATGTGGTATGGCTAAATACCCTACCGAAGCTAATACTTGGAATAGTTGTGCGAGTTGAATAATGTTGTAGGATCCTTCATAGATCCTATAACGATAGTTACGTGGCTTAAGTGTGTTTTTCTCAGGTCCTTTGGTGTTGAGTCACTGATTATGTGAGTGTTCGTATTGCTGCTTCTGGACGACCACCTAGCACCCGTAATGAAATCCCTCCGCATGGTCACTCTAGTTTTTCTTAACTCGAGCGACCACGTTCGTTCGGTGATATTCTATGAGTGACAAGGAGTTGAGTTTGGAATATCCTCATATGGTCCTTGTAAGCAGTATGTGTAGCAGTACCAAAGGGTTACAAGAATGTTGTTGAGCCACATGGCCTATTTCATCCCTGGACTTGTTTTAGTTTCATCCCAGATCAGCTTTTGTCGTCGCCTCTTCGATTCGGGCACCGGTGATATAGCGTATGTGTACCGGCTGCTCCTCCTGCGATGGTTCAGACGTGCTGTCTTCGGGTGATCGTTGGTGCTTGGTTCGGTGACTCAACCGCTACTGGTAGTGTTGATACTGAAGGTGTAGGAACAATCTGATCCTTCTCATCACATGCGAGCATAGATGGTGATGACAGTGTCGCCACATCTAAATGTGTAAATTGTGTATATGTACGATAATGTATGCAAGTGGAACTAATACTAAGCACTACGCGTTGTGTGGAGACTAGTGGTTATAGACTAAGTTCACTAAATGCAAACCTAATTCGCAATAACCGGAGTCTCTGATACCAATCTGTCGCACCCCGTGAAATCCCGTCCCTTCCGGGGCGCGAGCAACAACAGATTGTCAGGATCGCAGTCTCCGGTCACACAACTTCGAGACCTATATGTCCGGTTTCATACGTACATCCAATAACTTGGATAAAACAGTTTGTAAAATCAGAGTTGCGGAAGTTATACAATCTCAAAACAGATACAATTCATAAGTTACGGAAGCGTTAAATAAATAGTTTTCAAAGCATCAAAAGTTTAAAGTTTGCGGAAGCGATTAAAGGTGTTCAACGACACATGTCATAACATAATGAAAATGTTAAATATTTTCAATGATCTAAGACACTAAAACTGATGCATGGGACTCCATCCTAGCATCCTATCCTTGTGCGCGTGCATTAGCTACCTGAGAAAACATGCGAGTAAAAGGGTCAACACAAAGGTTGGTGAGAGCACAGGTTTTTCATAAGCAGTAAACATCAAAATGTTTAAAGTAAGAGTTTTAGTAGATTTACATATCATGACAATGCAGTATCGATTGATAGCTAGTCAATACAGTTATATTATATTGTGGATGGTACCGAAGCTGACAGTTTGTGCCTCCCGCCATGTCCATCACAAGACTATGGCAAAGTGTTGGTCAATATTGCACTGTTCCAACCTCCAGTCGGGTGTAGTGGGGCTTGTCAGGCCCAATAGTACTATTCAAGATTACCATGCTAGGCGTTATGCTATTAACGGTCCGAGGAGTGTCGTGAGGACTTTTAGTTGTGATAGGGGCCCACACATATACATATAATGATAAAGCATGTCCATACGTAAATAAAATGAGTTGTTGTTCAAAAACAGTTGTAGTGCAATGTTTTCTCCCCCAAAGGTAGAAAAGATAAAAAGGGGCCGTGAACTCACCTGATGAAGTAGTTCCGGTCTTATGTGGTGTTCGCGACTGCGAAGGCTAGCAGTCCAGCTAGTAAGCTCCTATAATCATATAGGTGTAAGTATGTGTTCTGAGGTGCGTTGTAATCCATACAACTCCAAGTGTCGGTGTGCTCAACCGAGTGTGTGTGTGTGTGTTGACTAGTGAGACTCGACGAATCTTTGGTGACACGATTGTTGTGTTTATGTGCCTTGATGCACATAAGACACCAACATGCATCCTATGACTCTAATCACATAAGTTACCATTTTTAGAAAGTTTTCCATTTAAGAAAGTGTGGTTATGAAATTCCATTTCATCAAGTTAATACCCATCATATGTTTATAAAATCATGTTTTAACATTTAAGACACATTGTCGGCACGTAAATCATCATATACGCCGTTTTGCCAAAATAAAGTTTCCTAAAATAGTAAGTCTTGGTTTGAAAGCTCGCTTTCATAAATCAAAGTTTCCAAATATGTTAAAAACCATTTCTAAACATATTTCAATAACCCAAGTTTATCAAAACACTTTAAAACATCAAAAGCCCTCTTTTGATTTTATAAAGTTTACATTTTTAGTAAGTTTCTATAAAACCATGATTTTTACAAAATCAAATATCCCAATGTGTTTCTAAACACTCCAATACACATTTAACAACATCTAGACATGTCTAACATGTCTAGATCATCACAAATCCAAGACTTGCAACATAAAAGTTTCCTTTTATGGCAAGTGTACCAAATCATTACCAAATCAACCAATAACTAAACCAAACTTAAATCTAACATCACTAAACACTAAAATCAGTAATTCTAGATCAAATACACAACAAATCACCAACACATTTGAGCACAATAACTAAACGGAGTTGCATGTGGGTTTTTAGCCCTTGCATGCGCGATCTAACTATAGATAAACATAAGGAACTACCTTAGATGCTAGGTTCCAGTGGGGATAGCTACTGATGTTGGAGTTCCAGTGGATTGGTGGTTGCTCCAATCTTCTTGGTGGCTTCTAACACCTTCTTCAAGCTTCAAATCATCAAGAAATGTATATGGATATCTCCTAGATTGATTCCAGAGGCTTGGGATGTGATCACAGAGTGATTTGGTCGAGAATATGAGTAGAAGATCGGAAGAAATGTGAAGAAATTTGACTGAAATGAAATGGGTTGGTATTTAAAAGAATTTTGATCTGCATGGCCTTCGCGTACCGCGGAGGCCGATCAAAATTTATCATCGCGTACCGCGATAGGATTCGAGAGTCTCGACTCCCGGTTTGCTTCGCGTACCGCGAAGCCTTTCGCCGAGGGACCATCGCGTACCGCGATGAGTCCACCTCCTTGTTTTTCGATTTCGATGATTCGATTTCGCTCGTATTCGATTTCTAACGCTTATTCTAAACATCTAATACACGTTTAAGCACATAAATACAAAGTAGCACATAATTTTGATTGATCACTAACGTTCGTGAGACTCATATGTGTGTTTCGATAATTCCTTGAATTATCTTTGATAGTTTGTGTTCGTGTTTTACGAAGTGTTTGCACGCTTGATTAATCCTAATCAACGTGTGATGCACAATTCAATTGTGTTTGTGTTTGTTGCAGTTCATCTAATTAACCATAATTAAATGAAATGCAACGAGTATGAATGTGAAATGTAAAGTTGTAAGAGTTGCAATTTACCTGAAATTGCCGGGTGTCACAGTAATGGCAGACTTACTATTAGTTCTAATTCTCAAGTATTTGGTACTGGTCTTTTGGATGGTGGTCTCTATAAGTTAGAACTAGATGATGACTTCTCTAGGTCTTTGTTATCATATAATATTAATGAGAACTCAACACAGACTAAAAGAAAAAGAGACTTAGAAACTTCATCCATGTTGTGGCATTAACGTTTATGCCACATCTCACGAGATCGCTTATCTCGACTTGTGAAGGATGAAGTTTTACCTTCTCTTGATTTTATCGATTTTGGAACATGTGTCAAATGCCTTAAAGGCAAAATGACGACGACAACTAAGAAAGGTGCCACTTGGAGTTCTAATTTATTAGAAATTATTCACACCAATATTAGTGGCCCTTACACCATTGCTGGAATAACTGGACATACTTCTTTTATCACTTTTATTGATGATTATTCTCGTTACATGTACTTGTATCTAATCAAGGACAAATCTGAATCACTTACAACTTTTAAAGATTATAAAATTGAAGTTGAAAATCAACTAGATCTTAAAATAAAAGTTGTGAGATCAGATAGAGGAGGTGATTATTATGGTAGACATACTGACGTGGGTCAGGCTCCTGGTCCATTTTATGAGTTTTGTAAAGGCCAGGGGATCGTGTACCAGTACACCATGCCTGGTACTCCTCAACAAAATAGTGTTGCTGAAAGGAGAAATAGAACCCTAATGAACATGGTGCGCAATATATTAGCCAACTCAGATTTACCCTCATTCCTCTAGACCGAGGCCTTAAAAACAACAATTCATATACTCAATAGAGTTCCTTCGAAATCTGTCCCTAAAACTCCTTATGAACTTTGGACAGGAAGGAAACCGAGTCTTAGATATATGAAAGTATGGGGTTGTCTTACCGAATCTAAACTCTATAATCCCTTCTTAAAGAAGCTTGACATGAAAACTGTTACATGTTACTTCATTAGCTATCCCGATCACTCAAAGGGTTATAGATTCTATTGTCCTACCCATGTCACTCGAATTGTAGAAATAAAGCATGCTCATTTCCTTGAGGATTCAAAGGTCAGTGGGAATAGCTAAAATCCTGACTCTGATTTGCAAAAAGAACAAGACGGGGGGGGGGGGGGGCACTCGTCGACTAACTTACCTCCGATCGTCCCTCTTGTACACCATGCTACTCCGAACTTCACTGCACCTACTCCCACACAATCAGGACTCACTACTGCTCCAAATGTTATCGAGAATGAAGGCACCTCAACTGATCAACATCAAAGCAATACCAGCCATGCTGAACCCGCTAATCAACTCAGGAGGTCATCTAGGACTAAAGTGCCTACTAACTTTGATGATTATGTAACCTACCTGACTGAAGCTGAAATGGATGCCGGAAAGTTTACTGATCCTACCTCTTATCATGAAGCTTTACTAGTGATCAGTCTTCTGAATAGAAGATGGCTATGACTGATGAGCTTGATTCCATGAAGAAAAACAGTATTTGAGATGTGGTAGAACTACCCAACAGAGTAAAACCCATAGGATGTAAATGGGTGTTCAAAACAAAACTGGATCCGAATGGGAACATTGAACGCTTCAAAGCAAGATTGGTTGCGAAAGGTTTCACTCAGAAAGAAGGAATTGACTATCAAGAGACCTTCTCTCCTGTCTCTCGTAAAGATTCCCTAAGGATCGTGATGGCCCTCGTAGGTCATTTTCATTTAGAAAATGCATCAGATGGACGCCAAAACTGCTTTCATAAACGGCGACTTGTATGAAGACGTGTTCATGAAACAGCCTGAGGGCTTCATGCCTGAAGGTCAAGAGCATTTAGTCTGCAAGCTAAAGAAATCCATTTACGGGTTGAAGCAAGCCTCATGTCAATGGTATCTAAAGCTTGATGAAGAGATGAAGAAACACGTTTTCCTGAAAAATCAAGTGGATCAATGCACATACCCTAAGATGAGTGGGAGCAACTTTACTATACTTGTCCTTTATGTCGATGACATTCTTTTGGCAAGTAACAACTTAGACATGTTGCATGAGTCAAAGCGCTTACTTTCGCATAATTTCGACATGAAGGATCTCGGAGAGGCCTCTTACGTTATTGGCATCGAAATACACCGAGATAGAGTCAATGGACTTTTGGGTTTATCTCAAAAGGCTTACATTGAACGGGTCCTCACACGCTACAACATGCAACAATGTTCTCCCTCTGTAGCTCCAGTAGTTAAAGGAGATGTCTTCAGTTCATTTCAGTGTCCGAAGACTGAGGCTGAAAAGGCGCAAATGAGAATGATACGTTATGCATCAGTAGTCGGGAGCCTTATGTATGCTCAAGTCTGTACTCGTCCTGATATCGTTTACATTGCTGGAATGCTTGGCCGTTATTAGACTAATCCTGGCCTTGATCACTGGAAAGCAGCTAAGAAAGTGCTTCGATATCTCCACGGGACAAAAGACTTCAAGCTGACTTATAGAAGAAGTGATAATTTGGAAGTGGTTAGTTACTCTGATTCTGACTTTGTTAAATGCTAAGATGACAAGAAATCCACTTCGGGGTGCATCTTTATGTTAGCAGGCGGACCTATCTCATGGAAGAGTCATAAGCAGCAGCTGACAACAACCTCAACTATGATGGCTGAATATGTTGCAGTGTACAATGCAACCTGTCATGGAATGTTGTTGAGAAACCTTATCGCTGGACTCAAAGTCGTTAACTCTATCTCTAGACCATTCAAGCTTTACTGTGATAACTCGGCAGCCGTTAACTTCTCGAACAGTAACAGTTCGACCGGTGCTGGGCTTATGTAAAGACCTTATTCGAAGAACTCGTTTGCGAGCGTGTTGAGGAAAATAACCTTTGTATTGAGTATATAAGTACTAAAGTTATGCTTGCGGATCCGATGACTAAAGGTCTCCCTCATAAGATATTCGAAGAACATGTTCCGAAGATGGGCTTATGTAAAGACCTTATTACATAATGTACTTACTTATGATTAATGAAATTTCCTCACTTATTTGATTTGTTTGTCTCTAAATATATGTTTATGCATGCCTAATGACATATAGACACTAATAACACAAATCATTCGTTAAAGGGCTTGCTTGTTAGCTGATCCTAACTTAAGTTTTAACTTTGTATTGTAGTATGATTAATGGGGGTCTTGAATTGAATAACTGATTGAATAACTGTATTTCTCTGCTATGATTACAGTTTAGAACGAAAATGAGTATCATCAATCTGCAGACTTATTTGATGCTCATAATAAATAATCACTTGGCCAAGTGGGAGAATGTAAGACTAAATATTTACAATATGGCCCTCATGATTATTTAACTAATTAGATCAATTACTTAATCACCCCTAGCAGATAGATAATTATTTGATGGACGTAACTATCCTTATTTATCCTAATTAGGGTTTTCCCTTGGGTGTATATAAATAGAGACTAATTGGCTCATAATAAAGGTTACACAATCTTAACATCATCACACACATTTTCTCCTCATCTCTAGAGAACTCGTGAACCCTAACCGAGCCTCTCACCTTATTCCATCCTCATCGTACACCCTAAACGGGAACCCGATCGGATCGTCATCACAGGAATCATGTCTGGAATCAACAACGCATTCACTGGATTCACAGGTTTCATCTAATCTCTATTTCAATCATGTTTACGTGTTCATCTCTAAAATCTGAGTCAAAGGAATCGATCCAACAATTATTTGATAAATGTAGGGTTGATTATTTTGGGCTTTCAACTGGAATCATTTAGGACTTATCATTGATTATTTGATTCATTACTAATTTCATTTAGGACTCATCATTTGATTCATTTTGCTTGATGTATGATAAATTAAAGTTGATTTTGCATGTTATATGACTTGATTTGGGACTGATTTTTAGATTCATTAGTGACTTACTATTAATTTTGATTTGATTTGAATTGAATTTATAAAAAAGGTTTGTCATTGTCAAATAGATTTCGTAAAAACGAATCAAAGTCGGTCCTGTTTGCAATCCGTCTATGATTTAAGGTATGTGATGGTCGTTTTCAATTTAGGTTGTAAAATCGGAATAACAAATTTTTAAATCATATTCATGTTTTTTAATTCTCATTTTTACAGCAACAAACATTTTAGAATGAGTTTTGATATATCACCATTTTAGATAATTTTATTACAAATAATTTAATTTATAATTAATAATAACTTCTAAAACAATTACAATGTATTTATATTTGATTTAGGGTTGTCCAAAAAGCTCGAAGCTTGGATTCGGCTCGTAGCTCGTTCGGAAAAAACTCGGTTAAAGCTCTGCTCAAATAAGGCTCGTTTGTAACCGAGTCGAGTCCGAGCCAAGGCTGGCTCGGCTCATAGCTCCCTCGTAGCTCGGCTCGTTTGTACAACACTTTATACTAAAAATATAAAACAATAGGGTTACTTTCGCTAATAAATATATTTTGATGTTATTTTGTAATTATATTAAAAAATAAAAAGAAAAAAAATAAAAGAAAAGGGGATTGAAATACAAAATGAATCTCATTTATCACGCGCTTCACTAATTCCTAATTCACAAATCATATTATTAATTCCTAATTCCATATATTTAACGCCTCTTCTCTTATGTAAAAACCGAGCCAAAAACGAATCCAGCCAAGTTGATGTGAATGCAATTCAAATATTAAATTTCTTGTGTGAAAACCGAGCCAAAAACGAGTAGAGCCGAGCCAGCTCGGTTAAAAACGAGCCGAGTCCGAGCCAAGATTTCAAGCTCGGTTTACAATCTGAGCGGAGCTGAGCCAGGCTCAGTTTAAATCCGAGCCGAGTCTGAGCTGACCCCTGACTCGGCTCGGTTCGGCTCGTGAACACCCCTGTATATGACTTCAAATAATAAAGTTAATTAATATGATTAGTTTTAGTTGAATAATATATTATTTAAGCATTAGTTTTCATGGTTAAACCCACAACTCACAGATGTACTGTTTTAATATGAGCAATGCAACAACCAACTAACACATATCTCCATCACGTAGGGTGAGTCATAACATTAGTTTATTATATATATATTTCGTTTTTATATGTAACTAGAAAAGTTACTCGCGTGTTGCGGCGGGTGATACGCTTAAGATTCGTGCGTTGCAACTTAGTGAAACGATTAAAAAATGTATATATGGAGTCTCATCTGATCGATTATGAAAATTATAACGTATATAGACAACATAAAAAAGATGTATAAAATTACACCAACTAAATTTTAAAGATCAAAATATAAATAAAAACACAATTATATAACAGGGATATGCTATTAAGTCGGTGTCAGTCTCCTTTTACTAACAATACGTCACTGTTAGTTGATATAACCGAAGATTACATAAATATATACACACACATTTTATATTAACGAAAGAAATGACTGTGAAAAACTAAACTCTATATTGAATCAACATGTTTGAAAATCATTAATAAGTTAAATTATTGTAAAGAATGTCAAGAAAAAACTTAAACAAACGATATAGGTAAAATATTATGTCGTAAAAATTAGAATTACGAAACATGAATGCGTACTAGAAAAAAGTAAAAATATAATGTAAGCAAGCGAACCAGAAATATAGATGAAATCAATTTTGACTAATATTTATGACATAACATATAAAATGTAAAAATATATTAAAGTTAACCCGACTGAAAACATAAAACAGACTCTATCTTAATTAATATTTATACCGAAAGGCCAGGTGAAAACATTATTTAGTGAAAGTGTTAAAACATCAATGGTGTTGTTTGAGTAAAAAAATAAAGAAAACACAAAAAATAAAGAATAAAAAAAGAATGTCGCAAGCTGGAGTCAAACTCAAAACCATTAGTTCCAAACATTCAAAACTTAACCATTACACCAAATGGTCAGCTTAATTATTTTTGACAGAAAGTATGGTATATATCTAGAAGTTGAAATGTGTGTAATAAAAGTAAAATACCGACATTGCAAATTAAGTATATACTAGGAACGAAGCCGCACGTTGCGGCGCGAATGTAAATTTCGTAAACTTTATAGCGATAGTGGCACGTAGACAGCAAAGGTAGTGGACTATCAAGCAAAAATGAGGTCTCGAAACCCAGAATTCAATGACCGAAATCGAAGACTAAAGGTGTCAGATGTGGTGATGACAATGGGTGAATGTGATAGTAAGATATACAACACATGGTGTTGATATGTTTTTTTGTTGTATTACCTTATGCTTCTTAAGCTTTTGTGAAGTTGTAGTTGATGCTGAAGTTGGTGCATATGTTATGCGAATGGTTGCTGGTGTCTTAGTAATCTTGTAATAAAAAGAATTTAAATAAATACAATGAAGAATCGAATTGAATGACGTTTATGCATGTGATCTGTTGTTGCCACTGTGAATGATGAGCAATTCAGGCACCGGAGTCATAATTTTATGTCTTTATAAGGAAACCCGGGAGATCATTTGTGGTAAAATACATTTGGGTGACCTTTAAATCCATCTGACCTGGGAACACATTCGACCTGCTTGAATAAAACACAACCTAGGCTAACCTATTTATAACCATTTCATGCTGATTTCATGTTCCTAAAATAGAGGCTGCTAATATATTTTCAATATACCTGTAAGATACCAGGCCACGTAACATATAGTCGATGTATTTGTAATAGGAACCTGAAAATGATAAAACAAAAAAACGGGTTAAGACGCTAAAAGAGTTCATATTTAGGTAGTAAGTGTCATGCCATTTTGTTATTAGATGGAAAGGTAATAAGAAAAATTGCTATGAAACATAGGCAATATAACAATAAAGTTCTTATTTAATGAAATTATTAGTTCATCTTTGTATAAACAAAGGTTGTTACTGATTGTAGGAAGCTTCAAATAATTCATATATAATCTGGATCCCTATGGTTATTTTAGGTAGGCTGGTTACACTAAAACATAAGCAAATCAGTTGATAATCTCATTGTAGCCTAATTGCCTACATGATTATAACCTTTTTTTTTTTTCATATAGAACATGGTTGCAATCCTTTTTTCTTGTCTTTGTCGTCAACAAATAGGTAGGGTAAGATTTAGAAGGTTTATTGTTTATGAATCAGAACTTTAGATAGCTGATAAAAGAGTATTAAATAAGCACATCATAGCATTTTTCAACTACTATGATAATGAGTCAGAAACAGATTCCGATTTATACATTTCATATCCACCATCAGTAGAAACAAATAAACGTGGGTGTGTTATCTTTGATGAAGAAATAATTATTTGTTTCGTTTTAATGTAACCTACTCCTATCACCATATATAGATTTTATTTACCTTAATCTATAAGTTACCTTTCATCAAGAAAGCATTCTTTCTTTCCTTTTACTATATTAAAATCAAAGCAACTATTGTGTTGTATTTTTCTTGGTGCCTCTCTACATGTAAATTGACCTTTAAATAATATTCTCTACATGAATCAAAGGAATATTTTAGGGTACCTAAAAAATGTATCCATAAACACTGTTATAGTGATCAGATGCTTTTAATATTTCGGTTGCATTGTTCCCTTTGGAAATTGTTAAACACAGCAGGTTGAATAACGAACCAAAATCAAGTTTGAGCTTACATGAGTCATTTGCTATGAAGAGTAAAAACATGTCAGCTTGGGTGTGTTACCTGTGATCAACAAAACATTATTTCTGTATAACATGTTATGGTTCCAAAAATTGATGAATCTACATCATCAATAATGCGTTGGCAAACATGGAGGTGACCTAAATTGTTGCACATGCCAGTGAATTTATAACATCAAAAAGCTAAAGAAATATAGATGCAACCTCAATTACACCAAAGATATCAGTTATGAAAGACACAAAAAAAAGGGGCAGCAACAAAGCATAAAACCTAAGCACCTCTTGAGACAACAAAAACAGACGATATAAGCCTACCGTGGAGAGACTATAGCCAATAGAATGCATGAAAAAAACCACGTGAAAAGGGGCAACCTTACCTTGGAGATGCAGTCCAAAAGGGAGAAACCCTAGAAGAAGAAAACCGGTAGCGAGGCGCACTCAGAAAGCATGTCACGCAGGTGATGGTCTGGTGGTGAGAACAGATTAGGGCAACAAAGGGGGAAGAAATAAAAAAGAGGGAAGAAAGAAAGGGTTGGGAAGAAATAGGAAAGAAAGAAACAAAAAAGGAGGAGGAAACACGTTTAAACGACCGACATGAGCCACCGACATTACTTTTTATTAGTATAGGTAATTTCTTGTTAAACGATTAATGCTGATCACAAGATATAGCTTTGTTAGTTAGTAAGAAGGCCGAAAAGAAAATATTTAAGTCATAAAATATGTCATATGGTTGTCATTATTCAATTATTCATGAGCATTGGATTATCATGTGCTAGTTTTAGTTTTAATAACTTTTCAAATTTTAATTGATTATATAATTCAGTAAATTTTTGTTTTATTTATATAGTCTTATCTTTTTATTAATTTTAATTTTTTTATCCAAAAAAATTTTATTAAAAAAATTAATCTTATACGACTCGTATCATATATGATACAAAACAACCATCCGACCTTCAATAAAGGCTTGAAAATAAAGATGGACACCTATACATCTTATATAGGTCAATACGAGTCCTATAGGTTCTATATGAGTTGTATATGTCAGTCGCCAGTTATAGTTTGACACATATACGATATGTAGAGACTTATACGAGTCATATTTGTTTCAATTGTATCAAATGCTTTACCGCTAATGTCAAAAATCCATCCCCTTAGGGTTTTTTTCGTTTCTCTCTTCATCTAAATAATGTTGTACGAGATTTTTTTTATTACGTTGAGAAGTATATAATACTTGTACTTTTTTAAATAATTATTTTGTTAAAGAAATCAATTGCATACGCTAGTAGAAAATATATTATTAATTGCGATTGTTTTGAGTTTAAAGACGTGGTAATTGTAGAACCGCGTCTAAAACCCAAACTTAATTCAAATATACAAATCTGTATAATTTTTTTCTATAAATAAAAAGATATTTTTAGACGCGGTTGTTTATATATTTTGATGTGTATCTTGGATGTACAAAAATGTCATACCTATGCAAATATACGATTGGTGTTCAAAGTTTTCTTAAGGTTGTTGAAGCCCATCGGGTGAATAAAGGAGCTTGATTGATTTTTGTTCTTGTGTCTCTGTAAAAAATTTCAAAAACATGATGTTAAAGAAATTCAATTATATTTGTTGAGACACGGTTTTATGTCTAGATATACTTGTTAATCAATGCATAGGGAATCGTTTGCTAACCGTTGCACCACCACTAGACATTTATAATGACTTAAATACTAATTTGGTGATAATGAACATGAAAACGTAAAACACCTATTTGAAGATTTAGAAAAACCATTATATACGAAGTATAAGAAATTTTGAAACTTAGTGTTGTGTAGATGTTGTTTACCTTTAAGTTAAGACATGGATGGAGTGATAAAAGTTTCATAGACATACTGCTAAATGATAATGAGTTACGAGTTTCATTATACCAAGCAAAAAAAGTGATGTGTTCAATGGAATTAGAAGTTGAGTATATACATGCATGCTAAAATGATTCTATGTTTCTATCAAAAAAGAAAGTCCAAAATGATCATAAATGCTTTAATTGTGGATCATCTAGGTATAAGTGTAAAAATGAAAAGATGGACTTCACGATGACGTGACAAAAATGGAAAATCAACTAAAATATTGTGATATTTTCAAATTATACCTTGATTGAAACAATTTTTTTTGAAACGGCAGTTGATGCAAGGACAATACACGAATATCGTTGCTTCAGAGTGCAAAATTATTTGAAAAACTTATTTGCAAATGAGAAAGAAACAAAATTATTATGTAGCCATTTAGATTGATAACCATATAAAAAATGGAAAATAAAAACATGTGTCGGATTCTCCTTAACGGAGAAAATTATCATATGTATCAAAATTTGGAAGCGAGGCTAGAAACATACGATTCGAACTTAATTTAGATGAGGTCAACCCTTTTGGAAAATGAGTAGTCGTTATAGTATGTGGTTGGTGTGACAATTGTGTTCGAGAATTACGTCATCATCAATGAAAGCACATATCGTTGTGTTTGAAATCCACGTTGATTTAGCAATTGTGATTGTTACAGGTTGAAAGTGTGCGAGAAATGGTGAACATAGGCGAAAATCGTGCTCGAAACGAAGTTTCGGATTCTCCGAAATCGTAAAACGAAGAAAATTACAAAAATATCAAAATCAATGATGTTAGGCGGTACACCTAGCCCCAGCCAGCCACGCTAGGCGGTACGCGTGGGAGGAAAAAAATATCTGAACCCGTGGTTCCGCGCGGTACGCCTGAGGCCAAACGTCCACGCAAGGCGGTACGCCTGGCGTATGGCGGTGAAATGGATCAGATTGTTAACCAGTTTCATGCACGAATAATCTCATTTCTTATTTTCTCGAACCTACTCGTTCCATAGACGAAAAACTTCGATATTTCAGCTTCAAAACTCATATTTGAACCCATCAAAAGCCACATATTGCACCATTGCACCAGGGAACATATTTGCTACATCTTATCGTTGTTTTGCAGCTGAACATCCGTCTAATTAGGTAACGTTTCGTTTTAACCTTCTAGTTTGATAATGATTGATTAGATCTTGTTTTTGAACGTAATGCTATAGTTAGGGTTGTTGATTACTACCTAGATGATGGCTGGGAATGATTATAATCGAAGAACTTGATGTGTTTATGGGTAAATCCTTGTTTTGATCCGTTGTAATGCCCGGTTTTCGTGAAACTATAACAATGGTTATAATGGTTTAAACCATTTGTGTAACATCAGTGCCCGAAACGTCACCGGAACAGTGATCTCAACAGTAACTTGAACAGTAATCAGGTACGAACTATACGTGATTCATTTCATGACATAAGCATATCATATATTGTTATCATTTTGTGTTATCAAACAGCAAATTCATAATCATTTCAGCGAAACAGAACTCAAAAATACGGTTCATCAGTCAGATAACTATCTGGCATTGCAGAACCATCATGTGATTATGTGTTAGGATTTTATTACGTATAATCGTATGTGAGGCTTTACGAGACAAAAGAACAACGTATGTCATTATGTGAATGCTAACCGGGTATTTCTAACCCATTTAATGTGGCCATTAATGCCACAACCACCACCACCAACCAGATTTTCATCCCCTTTTTCGGAGCTCTCTCTAATTTTTCTCTCTAAAAGCATTCATCAGACTGATTCGAGGTAAAATCCAAGATTCAAGTTCGGTTTTAGGGTTTTCAAACCCTTAGGTTCAAACCCCATGAGAACCGGTTTTAAACCCTTCACAACCATAGGCAAACACCATAAAAACTATCTTAGGTGAGTTAGGAACTTGCTAGACAACAAGGGCTGGTCATTTAGGTCAAAAATGTGAGCTGCATTTTGGTCCATATGCGACTGGCCGAATGAGGGAAAGCAGCTCGCCGTATGAGCTCTCTCTTGGCTACTTTCGTCCGAATGGCTCCGGCCCCACCCGACTAGGCCCTTTCGCCCGACTAGGTCTCATACGGCCATAACCTGATTCGGTCGGCTAAGCTGTTCATTCGCTGGGGTCTGGTTCGACTATGCCTCATTCGATCGACCCCTCTTTATGCGGCTCAAGTTCTTTCGGCCAAGTCCCCCATTCGGTCAAGGCCTCATGCGGCCAGGTGGTTTATTCGACCGGCCCAAGTCTTATTCGAACACATGTAGATTCGGCCAACCCCATTCTGTCGGCCTAAAAGATCATTCGATCGGCCCAACTATGCATGCATGAAGTGTGTGTTTGTGTGTGTGCATGCATGGGGATCGAATGTATGTGTGTGCATGGGAATAAAATTAGGGCTTCATTATGTACAATCAACCTTGGGAAAATCATGAATCAAGTGTAGAGTTAACAAGGTAGAAGTAAATACGGATTCAATATGAGACAATAAACTAAGGTTTTCTTGATGGCAACGGAATCTAACCTTGGATGTAGGTTGATTGTATGTATGTGCATGAGAAAACATATTTGGGGTCCTTTATATGAAATCAACTCATATTTCATAAGGAGCAAACATGGATTTTATCTATCAAATGGGATGGAGGTTAACAAGGGATTATGGGGGTTTCAATGACAAGGATTTTTCATAAATCCTGTTATAATCTAAACATGGTTTTGTTGATATCATTTTGAGTTCAACACACTAAGGATTCATTGAGAATCAAAACAATAATCTAAGGTTTGGTGTGTTAATTTAATTATTAACACCTAATCCTTAGGAAATTTCATAAGAACATGTAACTAATCTAGATGACCCGTTTGAATTATCTAGGGCGAGTTATTCAAAGTGTTGATAAGAAATCATTGGATCCACAAAGACTAGTATTGGGCCTGAGGTTAACCTAACGAGATTAACCTAAGCCCATCACGTTTAACTATATTTCTCTTGAATTAATTATGCTTTTGATAAAAGAAGTGGATTTATAAACCTCACTAAATTAAATGAATGGTTTTAAACTTAAAAGCTTAAGTAAATTGAATTAAATTACAAACGTTTTAACTAAAGACTTGTAATTATTACTTGTGGGACAAGGGTTTATTATGGGTAATACTTTAGACTAGTTAGATGGAATCTTAGAAACACAGTAGTAATATAGGACACATAGTTGCACACCGGGACCGAAACCCTAGTTATGACTATTATAAATACTTATTGTATGCGAATCCCCTTAAAACAACTCAGGTACTGAAGATACATAAACCACAAGTAACGGGCGCGCATTTTGTGATAAATCATTGGCACAACAACACAGGTGAGTTCATTGCCCCTTTTCTAAACATTTTGTTTTCAAACGCGGGGCTGAGAAGCATGCGTAAATTATTTTCGTAAGATGATATTTACTTAAATTCTTTTACTTAATATATGTTTATATGTATAATTGTTATCCTAAATTCTGTTTAGGTATACAATATACAGGATTGCATGATAAGTTGTTTATTCATTATGAGTAGATAACTATTTCAACTTAAAGAACTATTTTCAAAGATCTATTTTCAAAGAGCTAAAGATCTAAAACAAAGAACTATTTACAAAGGTCTACTTACAAAGAGCTAAAGATCTATTTTCAAAGAACTAATGGTTTGCTATAAACAACTAATTTCAGTGATGTGTTGTCAAAGAATTAACGATCTATTTCAAAGAACTATTTTCAAGGGTCTGACTGGAAAATATCAAAGATAGCATGCGCCAATCTCAGGTTTCAAAGATGTCCTAGCTAGACTGATCGAATATGAGTCGCATGTGTGATTATATTTACAGTATTCCCTAATCGTGTTGAGGAATATCTGGGAAATACTCAAAGATAACATGTGCCAAAGAACTATACGAACTATGAACGGTCTAAAGAACTATTAAAGCCTGTATATCAAAAGATGTCCTAGCTAGACTGATTGATTATAGGTCGCATGTTTGATGAGATTTACAGATCTCCTTTACTACTAAGAACACTGATTGCTAGACTAGTCTACTCGAGTTGACCAAGGCCCAATCATTAGGTCTTAGATTTTTATTAAATGTTTATTTATTTAATTAATTAAGCAATTATTGAGATGTTTCTACAAATGTTTTGGTTGATCATGATTGCGTGATGAACTTAAGGAATCAATAGAGATTTCCAATTTGTGAATTTACCGGAACTAAGAACTGAAGAACTAATATGTCAAGGGTGTGGGTAAAATGCTTAATTATCATTAACAAAAATGTCATATGTGGTTTAGTATGTGGTGGGATGGCGTCTGGGCGGGTTGTAGGCTCGACCCTTTCGTATGCCCTATATATAAGCATACCGAATTGGATATTACAGGTGATGTTAATGAGGTTAAGGTTGTTACCAAGGGTTTAGCAAATGTTTAATGTGCATGTTTAGAACTATGATGGAAATGGAATTGAATGGTAGGTAAAACGCTTAATTGACATTTACAACAAGGTCATATGTGGTTTAGTATGTGGTGGGATGGCGTCTGGGCGGGTTGTAGTCTCGACCCTTTGGTATGCCCTATATATAAGCATACCGAACTGGATATTACAGGTGATGTTAATGAGGTTAGGGTTATTACCGAAAAGGTTTGCAAAGTTATTTTTCAAATACTAAAGTACATGAACTCACCAACCATGTGTTGACTTGATCTTTTTGCATGACTTCTCAGGTGACGAACATGTCTATTAAGAAGTTATTGCTTTTGGGCTAGGATACCAGTTAGAGGACCTAGCATTTTGGACCTGCATATCTTTGGAACATCATTTACCGATTATTTTGTATATCTTGTGCAGATACAAGATAGAAAATTTATGATGTTGATAGTAGAGTTACATTGTTAAATTATGAACAAACTGATGTAATTTAACCTTGTAATTCTATTTTCATTTAGCAGTTTCTCGTAATATATCATGTGCATGATAAACAATCTGATCATTTCGATTATCATTCCCGATATCGCGCCCCGGGAACTTTCCGCCCGACGGGACACACGATCCGGCCCGCCGGCTCGGGGTGTGACAGATTGGTATCAGAGAAATAGTTATAGAGAAATATAGGTCATTTGTTTAAAAGGTTTGGCCTAGACCATAACCTAGGGACCCTGCACTAACCGATTTCTTTTCGGTTGTGATCAGAATGCCGCCGCGAAGACAACCTACACCACCACCGCCGCCGCCGCCGCCACCTCCTCCCCCACACTCTCCCCCTCCAAACCCGAACGCGAACTTCGATCCTGCTACCGTTGCCTTGGCAACACTACTGAGCAGCCAACTGACTAATCAACTGAAGAAGGTGATACCGGATATGCTTAACCGTATTCGGAACGACGGCAACAACACTGGTAACTCATTAGGAGAAGCCAGTGGAAATACTGGCGGTGCATCTCACTACTCCTACAAGTCATTTGTAGGATGTAAGCCGCCCAGTTTTAGCGATACTGAAGGAGCCATTGGATTAATCTAATGGATAGAAAAGATGGAGACTACTTTGGATATAAGTAGTTGTCCAGAACATCACAAAGTTCACTATTATGCAGGATCTTTCAACAAGCGAGCTTTGAAATGGTGGAATTCGCAGATTCAGACCAGAGGAAGGGAAGAAGCCATGGCGATGCCATGGGAAGAGTTCAAGACATTGTTGAAGACTGAATTCTGCCCCATGAATGAGCTTCAGAGACTGGAGACCGAACTATCCAACCATGTGATGAAAGGGGCAGACCACATGGGTTATACTACTCATTATCATGAGTTGGTTGCCTTGGTGCCAGACATGGTACCAACTCTGGAGAAACGGATTGACAGGTATGTGTGTGGGCTACCCGCCTGCATACAAAGTCTAGTGGTTGCTGCAAATCCTGTCACGTAGTCTATCAGGGAAACTTACTGACCTGATGGTAGCCTCTGGAATGTTGAAGAAAGAGGCCGACTATGGAAAGCACAAGGAAGGGTCGTCAAATAAAGGCCACCATCACCTCAAGAAGAAGCAGAAGGTCATCAAGAACTATACGATGGCCACCCCTCTCCACCGAGTAGCGGCTGCACCACAGAACCCCAACAAAAGACCCTACACTGGTGCATATCCTATGTGTGCCAAGTGTCAATACCATCATGCTGCTAACACTCCTTGCAAGCAATACACTGGGTATGGATGAAAGGGCCATTGGGTCCAACACTACCGGATGACACCTAACCAAGCAGTCAACAATGCTGCTTTAGCTCTCCCTCCACCCAATAACCAGAACAACGGTGGATGCTACAACTGTGGTGAAATTGGCCACTTTGCAAAGAACTGCCCGAAGAAAGCACAACAGACACTCCAAGCACCCCGTGGAAGAGCTTTCGCTATAGGAGCTCCAGCTGCACGCCAAGACCCGAACGTGGTCACTGGTACATTTATCTTACATGACTTTTATGCGTCTATTGTGTTTGACACTGGTTCGGATCAGAGTTTTATCTTTACCGATTTTGCATGCCAACTAGATTCTATAGAGGAACAGTTAGATTCCCCTTACATCCTAGAAGTAGCTAATGGGAAATGGATCACAGTTAGTATTACAAGAATTGCCCGTTGACACTTAATGGTCATACATTTACCATCGACTTAATACCGATGGAGTTGGGTAGTTTCGACATCATTGTTGGAATGGATTGGCTTTCTTCTAATCGAGTAGAAGTCATCTGTTCTGAAAAGCTGCTTCGAATTCCAGTGATGAATGATCGTGTATTGGAAGTCTGAGGGGATCAAGCAAAACGAAGTGTCAAAATCATCTCTTGCATAAAGGCGCGTAAGTGTTTACAGAAGCAGTGCGTAGCTTTCTTGGCTCATGTAGTGGAGAAAGAGAAAGACAAGAAAAGGATTCAAGACGTGCTGGTAGTGAAGGAGTATCCGAAAGTATTTCCTGAAGACCTACTAGGTTCGCCACCTGCGCGACCGGTAGAGTTTCGTATTCACTTAATTCCGGGAGCAACTCCTGTTGCTAAATCTCCTTACAGTTTAGCACATTCAGAGATGCAGGAATTGTCAAACCAGTTACAGGAATTACTTGACAAGGGTTTCATCAGACCGAGCTACTCACCTTGGGGAGCTCCGGTTTTGTTCATGAAGAAGAAAGATGGATCCTTTCGGATGTGCATAGATTAGCGAGAGCTGAATAAGTTGACTATCAAGAATCGGTATCCATTACCGAGGATTGATGATTTATTTGACCAGTAGCAAGGAGCCCGGTATTTCTCAAAGATTGATCTACGGTCCGTATATCATTAACTCAGGGTTCAAGACGAAGACATACCAAAGACGGCGTTCCGAACCAGATATGGGCATTACGAATTCATGGTGATGCCTTTCGGACTGACGAATACACCCGCGATTTTCTTGTACCTCATGAACCGAGTGTGCAAGCCGTATTTGGATCATTTTGTCATTGTCTTTATTGACGACATACTGATTTATTCTAGGAGCAAAGCTGAACATGAGAAACATCTCAGGAAGATCTTGGAGCTGTTAAAAGCAGAGAAACTTTATGCCAAATTCTCTAAGTGTGAATTCTGGCTAAGACAGGTTCAATTTCTGGGTCATGTAGTCAACAACGAGGATATACATGTAGATCCTGCCAAGATCGAGGCGATAAAGAGCTGGGATACTCCGAAGACACCGACGGAGATACGGTCTT
The DNA here is from genome assembly GCA_009363875.1 of Mikania micrantha. Taxonomy (NCBI): domain Eukaryota; kingdom Viridiplantae; phylum Streptophyta; class Magnoliopsida; order Asterales; family Asteraceae; genus Mikania; species Mikania micrantha. The sequence goes on from CM018692.1 coordinate 36,384,417, forward strand.
TTCTGGGATTGGCAGGTTATTACAGGAGGTTTATCTCAAACTTCTCTAGGATAGCTTTGTCTCTCACCAAACTAACGATGAAAAGTGAACCGTTTGTCTGGGGACAGAAACAAGAAGATGCTTCCAGACTTTGAAGCAAAAGCTATGTGATGCTCCAATCCTATCTCTTACAGAAGGTTGTGATGACTTTTTTGTTTATTGTGATGCCTACCATTAGGGACTCGGTTGCGTGTTAATGCAATGGGACAAAGTTATTGTGTATGCCTCGAGATAGTTAAAGATTCATGAGAAGAACTACACTACCCATGACTTAGAACTAGGAGCTGTAATCTTCGCATTGAAGATTTGGAGACATTATTTATATGGCACTAAGTGTACCATATTTACTGATCCTAAGAGTCTGCAGCATATCTTTAATCAGAAGGAGGTCAACATGCGACAGCGACGTTGGGTTGAACTTCTGAACGATTACGACTGTGTAATCAAGTACCATCCGGGTAAGGCAAATGTTGTAGCTGATGCCTTGAGCCGGAAGGAACGGGTCAAACCCTTGCGTGTCAGAGCAATGGGAATGACAGTGCAGACAAGCTTACGTGAAAATATTATTCAGGCACAGCAAAAATCAGTTGATAGACGGAACCTGAAGAAAGAACTAGACTGTGGAGCAGAGAAACAATTTGAGACTAAGTCGGATGGAGTTATCTACTACCAAGATCGAATGTGGATTTCGGCAGTAGATGAATTGAGAAGACTTATCTTCGATGAAGCACACAGGAATAAGTACTCTGTGCATCCAGGCGCAGATAAAATGTACCAAGACTTACAGGGATTTTATTGGTGGCCGGGAATGAAGAAGGACATAGCCGAGTATGTCGGTCGATGTCTTATGTGTGCAAAACTAAAGGCGGAACACCAGAAACCGTTCGGGTTACTGGAACAGCCTGAGATTTCGCTCTAGAAGTGGGAACAAATAGCTATGGACCTTATTACCAAGCTACCCCACACTTCCAGTGGTCATGATACGATTTGGGTTATCATTGATCGATTGACAAAATCTGCTGACTTCTTGCCAATGCGGAAAACTATCACGATGGATAAACTGGCGAGACTGTACATCAACGAGATAGTGGTACGTCACGGTGTGCCATTGTCCATTATTTCTGACAGAGACAGCAGATTCACATCAAGGTTTTGGCAATCATTACAGAAATCTCTAGGGACGCACTTAAATCTGAGTACAACTTACCATCCACAAACGGACTGTCAAAGCGAACGTATGATTTAGACCCTGGAGGACATGCTGAGAACCTGTGTGTTAGATTTCGGTGGAAATTGGGACTCTCATTTGCCACTGATTGAGTTCTCCTACAACAATAGTTATCATAGTAGCATCGGATGCGCACCATTCGAGGCTTTGTATGGTCAAAAATGTCGATCACCGATCTGTTGGACTGAAGTGGGAGATAATCGCATAATGGGGCCAGAGCTTATTCAAGAGACTACCGACAAGATTGCCCAAATTCAACAAAGACTACAAGCATCAAGGAGCAGACAAAAGAGCTACGCTGACAAACAACGTAAGCCGTTGGAATTTCAATTGGGAGACCGTGTTATGTTAAAGGTATCCCCATGAAAGGGTGTAGTACGTTTTGGATACAAAGGCAAGTTAGCACCACGATACGTAGGACCGTTCGAGATCATTGAACGTATTGGTTCTGTCGCGTATAGACTGAGATTACCAGATGAACTCAGTGGCGTGCATGATGTGTTTCACGTCTCTAACATAAAGAAATGCCATGTTGACGAATCACTCGTCATACCCATTGAGGAAATTCAAGTGGATGAACAACTACATTTTATTGAAGAACCTTTGGAGATTATGGATTGCAAAGTTACGCAACTGTGGCGAAGCCGTATTCCGATTGTAAGGGTTCGTTGGAACTCAAAGCACGGACCTGAGTTTACTTGGGAACGCGAAGATCACATGAAGTCTAAGTATCCCCAACTGTTTACAGAGGAAGCCGTACCGGATAACGATTCTTAAATTTCGGGACAAAATTTCTCTAACAAGGGGAGACTGTAACATCAGTGCCGAAAACGTCACCGGAACAGTGATATCAATAGTAACTTGAACAGTAATCAGGTATGAACTATACGTGTTTCATTTCATGACATAATCATATCATATATCATTATCATTTTGTGTTATCAAACAGCAAATTCAGAATCATTTTAGAGAAACAGAACTCAAAAATACGGTTCATCAGTCAGATAACTATCTGGCATTGCAGAACCCTCATGTGATTATGTGTTAGGATTTTATTACGTATAATCGTATAAGAGGCTTTACGAGACAAAAGAACAACGGATGTCGTTATGTGAATGCTAAATCGATGTATTATTCGTATAGGTGACGATTTGTACTAATACATCTGAAAGTTTAACGTTCTGAATGATATCTGATAATTAGAAAACCATATTGAAAAGTATAGTTATCGTCGTGTTCGTACGGGTGACGATTCGAACGAATACGCGCGACGACAGTACGATTCGATTTTAAACAGTTAATTAAATATTTCTGAAGTTTAAAATAAATGGAAGATATTTAGTTATTTTACTAGGAATTACCACTTAAAATAAATTTATAAACTTTACTTTTAATATCGTGACGTTTTGGTTTCGAAAACGAAAGAGAAACGACGCTTTTACGCGAAACCGAACGAACCCAGACGTAACCAGGTATTTCTAACCCATTTAATGTGGCCATTAATGCCACAACCACCACCACCAACCAGATTTTCATCCCCTGTTTTGGAGCTCTCTCTCTACTTTCTCTCTCTAAAAGCTCACCACCATATCCCCTTCAATCCTTCATGAAGTCGAACGTTTTTGGTGTCAGAACGACCACTATCACTTGTAGATCACGAAAGTATAAAGGATCAAAGCTTTCATCCGACTGATTCGAGGTCAAATCAAATATTCAAGTTCGGTTTTAGGGTTTTCAAACCCTTAGGTTCGAACCCCATGAGAACCGGTTTTATACCCTTCACAACCTTAGGCAAACACCACAAAAACTATCTTTGGTGATCATTTAGGTCGAAAATGGGAGCTGCATTTTGGTCCATATGCGACCGGCCGAATGAGGGAAAGCAGCTCGCCGTATGAGCTCTCTCTTGGCTACTTTCGTCCGAATGGCTCCGGCCCCACCCGACTAGGCCCTTTCGCCCGACTAGATCTCATACGACCATAACCTGATTCGGTCGGCTAAGCTGTTCATTCGCTGGGGTCTGGTTCGGCTATGCCTGATTCGATCGGCCCCTCTTTATGCGGCTCAAGTTCTTTCGGCCAAGTCCCCCATTCGGTCAAGGACTCATGCAGCTAGGTGGTTTATTCGACTGGCCCAAGTCTTATTCGGACACATGTACATTTGGCCAACCCCATTCTGTCGGCCTAAAAGATCATTCGATCGGCCCAATAGATCCACTTTATCGGTCGAATAGGTTTGGCCCAACTATGCATGCATGAAGTGTGTGTTTGTGTGTGTGCATGCATGGGGATCGAATGTATGTGTGTGCATGGGAATAACATTAGGGTTTCATTATGTACAATCAACCTTGGGGAAATCATGAATCAAGTGTAGAGTTAACAAGGTAGAAGTAAATACGGATTCAATATGAGACAATAAACTAAGGTTTTCTTGATGGCAACGGAATCTAACCTTGGATGTAGGTTGATTGTATGTATGTGCATGAGAAAACCTATTAGGGGTCCTTTATATGAAATCAACTCATATTTCATAAGGAGCAAACATGGATTTTATCTATCAAATGGGATGGAGGTTAACAAGGGATTATGGGGGTTTTAATAACAAGGATTTTTCATAAATCATGTTATAATCTAAACATGGTTGTTGATATCATTTTGAGTTCAACACACTCGGGAGTCATTGATAATCGAAACAATAATCTAAGGTTTGGTGTGTTAATTTAATTATTAACACCTAATCCTTAGGAAATTTCATAAGAACATGTAACTAATCTAGATGACCCGTTTGAATTATCTAGGACGGGTTATTCAAAGTGTTGATAAGAAATCATTGGATACACAAAGACTAGTAATGGGCCCGAGGTTAACCTAACGAGATTAACCTAAGCCCATCACGTTTAACTATATTTCTCTTGAATTAATTATGCTTTTGATAAAAGAAGTGGATTTATAAACCTCACTAAATTAAATAAATGGTTTTAAACTTAAAAGCTTAAGTAAATTGAATTAAATGACAAACGTTTTAACTAAAGACTTGTAATTATTACTTGTGGGACAAGGGTTTATTATGGGTAATACTTTAGACTAGTTAGATGGAATCTTAGAAACACAGTAGTAATATAGGACACATAGTTGCACACCGGGACCGAAACCCTAGTTATGACTATTATAAATACTTATTGTATGCGAATCCCCTTAAAACAACTCAGGTACTAAAGATACATAAACCACAAGTAACGAGCGCATTTTGTGATAAATCATTGGCACAATAACACAGGTGAGTTCATTGCCCCTTTTCTAAACATTTTGTTTTCAAACGCGGGGCTGAGATGCATGCGTAAATTATTTTCGTAAGATGATATTTACTTAAATGCTTTTACTTAATATATGTTTATATGTATAATTGTTATCCTAAATTCTGTTTAGGTATACAATATACAGGATTGCATGATAAGTTGTTTATTCATTATGAGTAGATAACTATTTCAACTTAAAGAACTATTTTCAAAGATCTATTTTCAAAAAACTAAAGATCTAAAACAAAGAACTATTTCCAAAGGTCTACTTACAAAGAGCTAAAGATCTATTTTCAAAGAACTAATGGTTTGCTATAAACAACTAATTTCAGTGGTGTGTTGTCAAAGAACTAACGATCTATTTCAAAGAACTATACGAACTATGAACGGTCTAAAGAACTATAAAAGCCTGTATATCAAAAGATGTCCTAGCTAGACTGATTGATTATAGGTCGCATGTTTGATGAGATTTACAGATCTCCTTTACTACTAAGAACACTGATTGCTAGACTAGTCTACTCGAGTTGACCAAGGCCCAATCATTAGGTCTTAGATTTTATTAAATGTTTATTTATTTAATTAATTAAGCAATTATTGAGATGTTTCTACAAATGTTTTGGTTGATCTTGATTGCGTGATGAACTTAAGGAATCAATAGAGATTTCCAATTTGTGAATTTACCGGAACTAAGAACTGAAGAACTAATGTGTCAAGGGTGTGGGTAAAATGCTTAATTATCATTAACAACAATTTCATATGTGGTTTAGTATGTGGTGGGATGGCGTCTGGGCGGGTTGTAGGCTCGACCCTTTTGTATGCCCTATATATAAGCATACCGAATTGGATATTACAGGTGATGTTAATGAGGTTAAGGTTGTTACCAAGGGTTTAGCAAATGCTTAATGTGCATGTTTAGAACTATGATGGAAATGGAATTGAATGGTAGGTTAAACGCTTAATTGTCATTAACAACAGTATCATATGGGGTTTAGTATGTGGTGGGATGGCGTCTGGGCGGGTTGTAGGCTCGACCCTTTCGTATGCCCTATATATAAGCATACCGAACTGGATATTACAGGTGATGTTAATAAGGTTAGGGTTATTACCAAAAAGGTTTGCAAAGTTATTTTTCAAATACTAAATTACATGAACTCACCAACCATGTGTTGACTTGATCTTTTTGCTTGACTTCTCAGGTGACGAACATGTCAATTAAGAAGTTATTGCTTTTGGACTAGGATACCAGTTAGAGGACCTAGCATTTTGGAACTGCATATTTTTGAAACATCATTTACCGATTATTTTGTATATCTTGTGCAGATACAAGATAAAAAATTTATAATGTTGATAGTAGAGTTACATTCTTAAATTATGAACAAACTAATGTAATTTAACGTTGTAATTCTATTTTCATTTAGCATTTTCTCGTAATATATCATGTGCATTATAAACAATCAGATCATTTCGATTATCATTCTCGATATCGCGCCCCGGGAACTTTCCGCCTGACAGGACACACGATCCGGCCCGCCTGCTCGGGGTGTGACAATTTGATTGTAGCAATGTGTGTGATTAGTTTGATTAATCCATGAAATGCTAGGTTAAATCCAAGTGTTTCAAACTAATCACAATCATTAACATATTCATTGGAATGATTATCTGATGTTTATGATAACAGTCAGATTAATACGTTGAACATGGTTATTAAACCTATTCCAATGTCACATTGTAATGTTTCATGATATCTGGATAATCAATAACAAGGATTGATCATTTCTAAGCCATAAATTCATCTAGAAACTGTTTCAGCACTATAATCAACAATAGTGCGAATTTGGTTAATTTGAGATTATTCTGATTAATCAAACGTATTAAAAACCTAATATCAGTTTGATGACTTTCAAGGCAATGTCCTTGACATTGAACATTCAGAAAAATCTAATCAGTAAGTTAAAACTTGAATAACTCATTGAACATAAACTAATGCAGAATTTAGCTACCAGTATTATTCTGCGTGTGATTTCACTACGCTTGTGACTTCAGGTGAGTTTCGTACAACCCCTTTTTCCTTTATGTTGCAGCCATGGCAAACAACAGGAACCATTATGTCGTCCGACACATTCCCCTCATGGTTCTTTCCGATAGTGATACTGACCCTTTGGAGCACTCTGACAACTCTAGTGACAACGAGACTGTGGCTACTGTTGAGCACTCCATTCAGAATCAAGGGCAAGAAACACGTGAACCTCGACCATTTCCCCTAGGAAGGGGAGGAAGAAGGGATGCCTAGAAAGGTGGGATAAGGTACACAGCAAGAAAGACCACCGGTTTACCCCGCCAACTCCAGTTGGCCAGTCGAGACCCGGAACCATCAGCACCTACTATGGAGCGTGGGGAATCCTCCCACGGGATGAAGGCTGCCGATTTCGTCTCTCGACGGCTATTTGATGAATGGAGGAGCGTTCATCAACAAGAGTGTAACCATGTTGCCCATCAAGCCCAAGAACTCACTGACAACTGGAGCGAGTTAGAAGAAACGGTGCTCATTAATGACATGGGTCTGGCCGGTGTTCGCGAAGGAATCAGGAGGGGAAAGATGTGGGCAGTGGCAGCAGCAGCCATCACTTGGGTGGTGACGATCGGGATTGCTGCATTTATCTATGTTCTTATGTAGTTGTGTTTAGTCAAGGGCAACCTATTTTTTCAGAGCAGGAGCTCGAAAGTTCACCCGGCAAATTCGGATATGTAAACCTAAGACAATTTGTGTACTACTATTTGTGACTACATTCGAACTATCTTATGACATGCTATGAATGTTGATGATTCTCTTATACACTTGTTTTATATATATTGTAAAATCATGAAGGCTGGTGCTCTCCAAAACTATCTAAGTCCTTATCTCAACTCCCAGAAGCCCAATAGAGATCTCGAAAGAACAGTGCCTTCTTCTGGAAGTAAATGGTCTTCGGAAGAAACTTAAGTTCCTTAGAAGACCAAGTACCTTCGGAAGATAGCCTTGTTCTTTAAGATCTTCCAAGGAAGACAAGAGCTTCCGAAGACAAAAGCTTCCGAAGACAAAGATTCTGAAGTTATGCTCAATAGCTTCCGATTACAAGGACTTCCGAAGACTTCTCTAACAAAATCCAAGACACTTAAAGAAATAATCAAGGTTGCTTTCTGACATCAGAATCAACACAGAAGACATTCTTATGATAGCCAGCTGCAAAGGAGATTTGTCAGAACTACAGAGATATCAAGAATTTAATGTCTTTTGTAGTGTAGGCATTTATTGTAAAAGTCAATGGAGTCACTACAAAAAAAATGCCATATAGTGACACACGAAAAGTGTCACAGAAAACCATAAAAGTGTCACTATTGACTCTTATATGAATGAGTGACACACAATAAAAGTGCCACTAGAAGCAGTGCCACTAAAGCCTTTTAGTGACACTTTTTTATGTGCCACTCATTTATCCAATGATCTTTAATGGCACTTTTATTTTTGCCATAGTATTAACTGTAAAATATCTATATTAATTTAGTGGCACAATTTTCTTATGCCATAAATTTGAAAAAGGCTTTTGTGACATAAATTGTCAATAAAAACTATTTATATATAAAAACACATTACTTTAGATAGCACATAAATGATTATATTATTTACATAATCTAAATTAAAAAGATGCATAATTTTATAACCATAATCCAAAGTGAAGTTTCAATACAAACATATTCCAAACATTAGCAAAGAAATACATAGTAAGTTTCAAACAATTTAAGATGTTTACAAAAAAAAAAAGTCAAAACAATCACTTCACAATTTGTCAACTATGGCTTCATCATCATGAGATCTTGAAGATGATAACTGGTTACCAGATAAACAGTTGTTAAGAGTTGAAGAATCAATACGAGGGACCTAAAAAATATATATTAGTAAAAATAAATGTTAATACAAAGTTAGAACCATACCTAGTTAATATGCAAGTATAATATGAAAGTTTTGATTAAGAAATGTACCTGTATGTTCCTATCACTAAAAACTGTGGCCAAGTTTGCATTGGGGATATGTTCATGGATAATATTCATCATAACATTGACAACACTCTGTAGCTGATTAATAGTTTGTGAATTACTTGTAGAATCATCTTTATCTTTTGTGGCTGGCATCCTTCCAACTAATCTAACATATCCTCTTTTCTCTGAACCTTTAACTTTTGAGTAGTCATCTCTTGTAAAATCATCTCAGTTTCCTGGTGTGCTTGTAGAGTTGCTTGCAATAGCTTTCAGTGAAGTCTAAAATGAGAAATAATATAGATAAGTTAAAACAAGTAAGAAAGAACATGATAAATACAAACATTAATGAATTACCACAACGCCAGCAACTTCATCATCTACAACACTTCCATCTTTACGAGTGCGTGTTTTTATGTACATTTCTCCTCTTGTAGGGTACACACCATCATTCATCATCGCCTATAATTTATGTTTGATGGTCATTAAGACAATTAAAAGCTAAAATATTACAGCAATAACATGTAAAAATAACTAGAATATTACCACTTCATGAGCAAATCTAGCAAACGACTTTGTCCCGGTTACATGAGGCTCCTTCATCTTTAAGCGGCTCGATCTTTTCTTAGCACACGTATTCTATAGTAAATTGTAATTTAGTACATTATCGAAAATCATATAACAACAAATCTGCATGAATTCATGATCAATAGAGATTACATCAAGAATTGCAAAGTAAGCTATAATTATTTTTTTGAATCATAAATGCCCAGAATGAATCACATGATATAATCGATGAAAAATTGTGTGAAACATGTTCTTAAATCTTGCTTCTTCAGGAAAGAGTTAGTATGGCCTGATTTGGATCTATTGCTTCGTGATGAAGACGACAAAGCTGCTGCAACTCCTTACACGGCAGCCATTCCTGAATACCGCGTCACGGTCCATGACAAACCTGATGTGTTTTCTAAAGATAATAGTCAAACAAATGGTCATGTTTTTCATGATGCTCAACATCCATGTAGGTATTACAAATGTACTGTAACCCAATATTTTTTTCTAACCTAACTTATCTATGTAAATTAACTTATATATATTATATGTTTTAAAGAGCTAATGTGGCTGTTAAAAGAGAGCTCCATACCCCTGAATCTGATCGCTCCTGTACTCATCTTGAATTTGACATTTCTCACACTGGATTGTTGTAAGTTATTGCTGATAAACTCCTTTTGGATGTTTTACAGTATTATCCCTAATTACCTACTAATAATTCTTTATAAAGTTAGATATGAAACTAGGGATCATGTTGGTGTCTACTGTGAAAACGTTGTTGAAGTAGTGGAAGAAGCTGAGAGATTGATAGGATTACCAGCAGATACTTCTCTATACACACAGATAGTGAAGATGGAACACCACTTGGTGGACCTTCATTACAACCTCCTTTCCCTCCTTGCACTTTAAGAAAGGCATTGACTAATTATGCAGATCTGTTGAGTTCTCCTAAAAAGGTTAATTGACAACTACTTCAAAAAAGAAACCAATTAATGATATTCAATGGAAGCTCATCAGAATTATAACACATTCATATTTATTGTTGGCATCTATATTTTGAGTTTGTATCACTAGATAACATCATTACTAATTTTGATATTGTTACCTGAAATCCCGAATTGAACCAACGTTTAACAAGTCGTTTAAATTGAGCTGGATCCACTCTATCGTCATTCTTTGTTTGTTGAGTCACAATTTCATCAGTGGTAAGGCTTGGATCATATCCACGTGGCTTTAAAATTCCTTTCCACGTTCTCCATTTTTTCCTCATGCTATAGAGTATCCAATTTTTAATCTGACTTGTTTCACCTTGATGAAAACTAAATTTGGACTATAAATAAAAATTGAACACACGCACACACATATAATATATATGTGTGTGTGTGTGTGTTTGTATTAGTATATAATCTCTTACCTTAATGAGTTAAACACAAACCATTCTCTTTATTGGTTATAACATTAATGTTGAGTATAAAATGCTCAAATGTTACATATAAATAACTTATTTTGATGCCAGACAAACAGAACAAACAAACATAGCTTCTTAATTTGATTTTTACTTTCTAAAAAGTCAATTGAAACTTGAAACAGAACAACTAAACAGTAACAGTATGCATCTTGGTTAACCTCCATATCTAAAAAAGGTTCAATCTTTAATCAAAAAGTAAGAAACTTGAAAAACCATCAATTGAAACATAAGTAGCATAACACCAACAATGACACATTCATCTAGATTTGGGTGATAATTGGGATGAATTTAGTGATGGTTTCGTTCACATGCATCATAAAATAAGCATTAAAAGTGTTTAAATGATGAATATAATTAGTCCTAGATCTAAGTAGATAATCTCAACTATATGTTATAAATTAAACATGGATTAAGTAAACACAAATATGATAGTCAAGAACTTAACAAAAGATGTAATTTATCAATGCTGGGGGTGCCTGAGGTAGGTGCAACCGTGGGTATATCTAACGAAAACAAGTTACCTATGGGTATATCTAATGAAAACAAGTTACCTGTGGGTATGTCCAATTAAAACTTAAGATGAGGCTTTGTCAAAATTTAAATTATTTAAAACAAAAGTTGAAAAAGAAAATGAATTGTTTAGACAAACAGGGCAAAAAAGACATTTTTGCTTCAATTTTGTATGGCATGTTGATCCTTACCATCTTCTTATAGAACTAAACATGGGCAAATGTTGTTGCCTAGAATTTGTCAAGTGGTTCAAAGGTGTATTTTAAATTTATGAATTAAAAAAAAGAAGAAAATATTGTACCTTGTTCATTTGTAGACTGAAATTCTTGAGAACTTGATACACCACCTTGAATTTCACTCTTATGAAGACCTTGAGTTTAAGATGCAACATAGTCTTTAACAGCCAAATTGGAGTATGTAGTAATGATATTAAGCTTCTTGCGTCTGCTCATACTATTTATTCAAAAATAATTATCTTATATATAATTCATACACATATATAGAACACAAAACGTCAATATTTAACACATTTAAACTATATAAAAACATCATTATTTAACACAAATATAATAGTAAAATTATGGAAATTAAACTTAATTAAGGTTTAAGGAAAAGTATTAATAAATAGTCAAAAAATCATTGTGTCATCATCATTTTCTTCAAAATCTAGAACATGCTCCATCTCGGGTGTAATGTCTATGCCATCTTCACCATCATCCCCAATCGTATGCAGGTTAGGCACATTAAATGTGCAATCATTTGAATAAGGGCCAACTTGATCATCAACACTTCCCGTATCAAATGCATCTCTTACTTTTACTTGTCTTACCACCTCCCAATTTTTATGCTTGGGTCTTTTTCGGGGTTGGGTTTATATGGGGTGTAAGGGTTCGGATATGGGTCCGGTTGGGTTGATTCTTGGGAGCTGGATGGGTATTTTGCTGAAGTTTAGTTGCTCAGGTGACTTATCTTGCTATTGGCTAAGGACGGATTGCTTCTGGGTTGCTAAATGGTCTGATAAAGGGCTTTGGAGGTGTGAGTTCCAGAGTGGTTTGGGCTGGGCAGAGGTGCGTTGGAGTGTAACTAGTTTTGGGCTTCTTTGGATCTCTTTCAAGGCTAATGAGGGCTGAAGTACTCTTATTTTTTTCGGTAGTATAGGAGGGAGCTCCACATGGTTTGGTTGTGGATTTTTGGTACGTCTTTCGGTGTTTGGGGCTGCTATGGGATGGTGATCATGTCCATCTTATTATTTTTTTTTGCTGTTGCTGGTGGACTAAGGTGGGGGGATTGAATTGAGTTCTAATAATGTTAGCTACTGTGTGGGGTGATTGTTATAAGAGGACTGGGTTTTGGAGCCCCTTTATTGCTTGTTCGGTTTGGCCTGCGGTTATTGGGGCTGTGTTTAGGCATTGATGGATGATAAAGTGGTTCGTGTGGTCTATTTTAGCAAAATACGAAATGGCATGATCATACGAAAGAAAAGAATAGATGTATGAGGCATATATGAAATAAACTTACCAGGTTATAAAGATTTACCCAAAGCTGACCCAACGCCCCTCTGTATCGACATTAAACACAGTTAAAAATCATATTATCTATAGTGAACACAAAGGTAATAAAAGCCACACCTAAACAGAAAATGCCATATAAACAAAGCGCAATAAAAATTGAATGACCATACACAGAGAAATAAAAAAGAATCCAATCAGGTAGAGAATAAAAAAATCCAATCAATTAGAGAAACCCAAATCAAAGCAAGACCTAAAAGACAGAGAGGAGGGCCATTTGAAGTATGGAAAGTAAAAAAGGAGGAAACAAAGTTTTTAGAGGAACATTCAATGGAACATTGGCTACTACAATCGTGAAGCACATAGGATCAGTTTCTTAGGTAAAATGGCCCTTTGTGTAAGGAAAGGGGAGGGGGTTGGTGAAACAGGTCAACGTCGCATCGGGTCAAAATGAGTACTTTTGGGCTTGATCACAAAGGGTCTGATTAGGGTTTGGCTGGATACGCTTTTCACCATAATCCAAATCTATCTCATGTAGGTTGCTGTATCAACAAACAAAGAAATCGCTCATACTCTCAATTACCCAAGCTTACCTCCACATGATCATTTTCCAACTTCACAAATCACAATGTCACTATGCATGCATGCACTTATAAACAATCTTTTCTGTTCTTTTTGGTTTCTTATTTCCATTCTTTTGCTTCTCTTTTCTTTATATTTTCATTGTGTGAGTTAAAAATTGTCATCAGGCATAAGTGGATAACAATGAGGTATATCCTCATATGACATTACAACCATTGAGCTCAGATGAAAAGTCACTTAAGTAAGTTCTTATGATTGGAACTGACTTAAGTTCCATCCGGTCGGTTGATAATAAACATAGAAAACGTATTCACAGAAAGGCTTGAAATGTTAACTAATAAACCAATGAGGCAATTCATCAAACATTTAGAGGTCAATTCATACATAACTAAATAAACAAAAATCACACACAACACTATTCAGTAGCAACACAACTTCTGGAAGATTTAGAAAGACCAAAAACAACTAGAAGCTTTACAAAGACCAAAAATATCACAAAATCACATATAAGCAGGCCTTCCAAAATTCGATGGGTGTGTAGAAGCATCACTACAATCAAGCAAACCTTTCAAAATTAGATCACAAAAGACATATAACAACAAAAATCCATACCTTTCAATGGCAATGAGGGCTGTTGGTGATCTCGTTAATTTCAGAAGGCTGAAAGGCTTCGGTGGTGGCGAACGTGGGCTGTAGACGAGTGTAGGGGTTGCTTGATGTGTGCGACGATGGCTGTGAAGAGGAGATCGAACGAGTGATGTTGAAGGAGGGCTGTGGTGATGCGGTTAGTAGATGGCTCTGCTTCATGTGCAGTGATGGAGATCGATTCTGAATGACGAAATTAGGGATTCCAAGTTTTCCCCCCTTTTTCTTTTTTTTACTAACTTAGAGTTAATTTTAAGATGGAGGCAATTTTGAGAGCCCAATTTTAATATGGAGGGAATGTTTTTATTAAAATTTTAGTGAAATTTTTATGAAAGAAAGTTAATAAATTTAGTGACACAAAATAAAAGCCATAAAAATGTATCTTGAGAAATTATGGCATTATTAAAAGCCACTAAAAGAATTATATGAATGACTAAATTGGAAATGCCACTAAAATAATTAGTTGATCAAATATGGCACACACAAAGTGCCACTAAATCATATATTAGTGGCATAAAAGTTAAATGTCATTAAAACCTTATGCCACTACATGTCATTTTATTTGTAGTGAGTCTTATGTATTAATTGTAATTAATATGGCTTGGCCTGTCAAGACCATAACAGATACTAGTTTTAGCATTAGTTTGTTGCTAGCAGCTTGGCCCAATGAAGAACTCTACCATGGACATGCATATAAGAGACATCAAAAAAGAAGATAGCCAAGGGAGAGTTGCCTTCAATGGAGCAGATCCAGGCTCAGAGGGAAAATCTAAATTTGGCTTTTGAAGGAAGAATAATTTTCGACACACCCTCTTTGGTTCTGCAATCAGAGAAAGAGAGGAAGTGATGTATGATGCCTCGAAAAATGCACTCTTCCCTGAGCCAGAGCCTCTCTCCCCACCATCCAGTCCCTCTTGTGACAACATGCCTATATCTTAAGTGATCAAAATAACATGAGGAGCCACACAAGAAACAACCATAGCTCCTAATCCTGAGATATCACCAAGGGAGGATGAGAGGAAATCTGAAGAAACAGCTGCTGCTAAGGATGCAGCAGTAGAGGAAGTTGAAGAGGCCACAGCAGCAGAAACTGATGAATAAACAACAGCTGAAGGAGCTGCGGAAACACAGGAGACCAGAGATCAGAGGAACCTAGCTTTGGTCACAGTCCAAACCAAGTAAAGGAGAAGAAAATCCATGGCCAAAAGAAGAAAAAAGGTTGTAAGCTCCTCTGACTCGGAGTCTGAATTAGGGCCTAAAATGGATCCACAACCCATAAGATCATACATTCCAATAGTTGGGTGGAGCTTCAATGCACAACAAAAAATGTTCACTCTTACAAAATCCAATGGAGGCATAATGGTGCGAGACACCTTAGGCTTATGATCATTGCTGACCCATTTGTTTTTGATCTTGAAATGCACCCTCTCAGCAATCCTAACAATGGATCCAGTGTAAGAATAGCCG
Source organism: Mikania micrantha (assembly GCA_009363875.1). Lineage (NCBI taxonomy): Eukaryota > Viridiplantae > Streptophyta > Magnoliopsida > Asterales > Asteraceae > Mikania > Mikania micrantha. The sequence goes on from CM018692.1 coordinate 36,399,722, forward strand.
TCAAATGGGCTAAGGCAAGGGCACAGGTTCTAAGGGGAGAAAGATAAGAGTTTTGGAAGCATCAGTCTAGGGGGAGACTGTAAAATCATGAAGGCTGGTGCTCTCCAAAACTATCTAAGTCCTTGTCTCAACTCCCAGAAGTCCAATAGAGGTCTCGGAAGAACAGTGCCTTCTTCCGGAATTAATGGTCTTTGGAAGAAACTTAAGTTCCTCATAAGACCAAGTACCTTATGAAGATAGCCTTGTTCTTTAAGATATTCTAAGGAAGACAAGAGCTTCCGAAGATAAAAGCTTCCGAAGACAAAGCTTCTGAAGTTATGCTCAATAGCTTCTGATTACAAGGACTTTCGAAGACTTCTCTGACAAAATCCAAGATACTTAAAGAAATAATCAAGGTTGCTTTCTGACATTAGAACCAACACAGAAGACATTCTTATGATAGTCAGCAGCAAAGGAGATTTGTCAGAACTACAGAGATATCAAGAATTTAATGTCCTTTGTAGTGTAGGCATTTATTGTAAAAGTCAATGGAGTCTTATGTATTAATTGTAATCAATATGGCTTGGCCTGTCAAGACCATAACAAATACTAGTTTTAGCATTAGTTTGTTTCTAGTATTTTGCCCAGCTTTGTATCCCTACGAGGATAGAGCTGTAGGTTTTAGTATATAACCCTTCATCTGTAACTTAGAGAAAAAGTGCTTGTGCTTGAGCTAAGATTTGTAAACTCAACAGTTGAATGCAATATACTTTAACCTTGAATTTATAATTGCTTTCTGTATTTGTTTCAATCTGTTTTGCAAACCAAGTTGATAGAATTTCCGCATCTATCAACTTAGTAGAAGATATCTTGTGAAAGTGTTGTGTAAGTTACATAACCCGATCCAACATATATATATATATATCAATATCTCTCAAACTCGTATCTATAAATGTATAGAAAATGCCACCAAAACGTAGAGGGAGAAAGCCGAAGATTGTTCAGTCCAAGGAGATTTCTGGAAACAACGAACCACCCCACACCGAGGCCCCGCCAAGCACAGAGGACGTGGTAAGTATTGTCGCGGAACAACTTAAGACATCTTTTCCAAACCGACAAACAGGCATCAACAGAAACGGCAGCCACCACGGTCCCATCATAGTCGAAGGTGATACTGCTAAAAAACCAACCACAAGGGATGTTCATACAAGTCTCCTACAAGCCTAAAGATTTCCACAGTACGAAAGGAGCCACTGGGATCCTAAAATGGATCGAGAAGATGGAAACAGTTATCAGCATAAGCGACTGCCTGGGTAACCAGAAGGTTAAGTATGCCACCTACTCTTTTCAGAATAAGGCCTTGGCATGGTGGAATACTCAAGTCCAAGCTAGAGGCATAGAGGTAGTAGAAGCTATGACCTGGGAAGAACGAAAGGCACTGCTCATTAAAGAATATTGCCCCAAGAATGAAATGCAAAAGTTGGAAGAAAAGTTTTGGAACCTCAAGATGATTGAAGCAGAGCATTAGGCGTAAACCAACCGATTTAATGAATTATCATGTCTATTACCTCATATGGTACCCTCTGAAGAAAAGAAAGTTGATCGATAGATTTGGGGGCTCACTCCCCAAATTCGGGGAATGGTGACGTCTGCTGAACCAACCACTCTGGGGAAAGCTATCTTATTAGTCGCAAGTCTGACAGATAAAATGATCCACACGGGTGCACTCACCAAGAAGCAAGCTGAAGGAAAGCGTAAGAGGATGGAATTTCAGGGTAAGAAAGCAAACAATGATGCAAGAAAAGACTATGGCACTGCCAAAAATTTTGTTATGACCACTACTGAAAGGAAGCCATATAACGCGCCGTTGCCCAAATGCAACAAATGCAACTATCACCATCATGGAAACTGCAATATCTGTATCAAATGCAAGTGGTATGGACACACTGAGAAGCAATGTCGATTTGACCCAGGGAAACCAAGAACGTACTATGAGTGTGGAAGTGCAGACCATTTGAGAAATGGTTGCCCAAAACTGAACAGGGTTCCGGGAGCTCAGGGGAACCCAGCCCGAGGAAGAGCTTTTGTCATTTGGGCAAATGAAGCCAGGAATAACCCGCATGTGATGACGGGTACGTTTTTAATTAATGATCATTATGCCTCTATTTTATTTGACACCGGGGCGGATAAAAGTTTCGTGTCAAATGAATTCAAACAAGTACTAGGTAAGGAACAGAAAACGTTGAAAGATAGTTTCACCATTGAATTAGCTAACGGAGATATATTAGAAACAAGAAACATAATTGAGGGTTGCACTATAAATATAAACGAGCACATGCTTAGCTTAGATCTTATTCTCATAGACCTTGGTAGCTTTGACATAGTAGTTGGTATAGATTGGCTATCCAAACACAAAGCCGAAATAGTATGTCATGAAAAAGTCATTCGAGTACCCTTGGAAAATGGAGAGACCCTCGTCATACATGGGAAATACCTGAAGAAGCAATACACTGCTTTCCTAGCTCATGTGACAGATAAGAAGGGCAAGGAAAGAAAACTGCAAGATATCCCAATGGTGAAAGAGTTTCCGGAGGTATTCCCTGAAGACTTTCTAGGAGTTCCTCCTCCTAGGCAAGTGGAGTTTCGGATAGACTTGGTACCAAGAGCTGCTCTGGTAGTAAAGTCACCTTATCGATTGGCTCCAGCGGAGATGCAAGAACTGTCAAGCCAACTACAAGAACTATTGGAGAAGGGTTTCATCAGACCAAGCTTCTCGCCATGGGGAGCACCAGTATTGTTTGTTAAGAAGAAAGACGGATCCTTTCGTATGTGCATCGATTATTAGGAGTTGAATAAATTGACAATCAAGGATCGTTATCCACTCCCGAGAATTGATGATCTCTTCGATCAACTGAAGGGGGTGACGTACTTCTCAAAAATCGACTTAAGATCGGGCTATCACCAGCTAAGAATACAGGAGGACGATGTACCAAAGACTTCATTCAGAGGTCGGTATGGACACTACGAATTTTTGGTTATGCCCTTCGGGTTAACCAATGCACCAACTATATTCATGTACCTAATGAATCGGGTGTGCAAATCCTACCTGGATAAATTCGTCATTGTCTTTATCGATGATATACTAATCTATTCCCAAACAAAGGAAGACCATGAGTAGCACTTGAAGCTAATCTTGGAGTTCCTGGCTAAGGAAATTTGTACGCCAAGTTTTCAAAGTGCGAATTCTGTCTACGAGAAGTACAATTTTTGGGGCATGTAATAAATGAAAAGAGCATTCATGTAGATCCCAGTAAGACTGAAGCTATCAAACAGTGGGAAGCGCCCATAATTCCATCTGAAATACGACAATTCTTGGGATTAGTCGGGTATTACCGACGCTTTATAGAGAACTTCTCTAAAATAGCTCAACCCCTAACCATGCTGACCCAGAAGGATAAAAAGTTCTATTGGGAGGAGAAACAAGAGAAGCAAAAACTGTGTAATGCAGCTATACTAACCCTACCTGATGGCACTGATAACTTCGTAGTATACTATGATGCATCGCATCAAGGTCTGGGTTGTGTACTAATGCAGAAAGATAAAGTTATCACGTATGCCTCGTGACAACTGAATGTGCACGAGAAAAACTACACCACACATGATCTAGAACTAGGTGCCATTGTGTTTGCACTCAAGGCTTAGAGACACTACTTATACGGTACAAAGTGTGTTGTATACACTGATCACAAAATTTTGCAACACATCATCGATTAGAAAGAATTAAATATGAGGCAGAGACGATGGGTTGAACTTTTAAATGACTACGATTGTAATATACGCTACCACCCGGGAAAGGCAAATGTGGTAGCTGATGCGTTAAGTCGAAAGGAAAGAATTAAGCCAACCCGAGTACGAGCCCTCAGCTTGACAATACAATCTAATCTTATTCCACAGATACGAGAGGCACAGAAAAGAGAACTACAAGAGGGGCATTACGAAGGTGAATCATTACGAGGAATGGAAAAGCAATTCAAGGTTAAAAATGATGATGTGTCCGACTTCATGAATAGGATTTGGGTGCCTACGTTGGATAACCTCAGACAGATAATTCTGGATGAGGCTCATAAATCCAGATACTCCATCCACCCAGGTGCCGACAAGATGTACAAGACCTTAAGGGATACTATTGGTGGCCCGGCATGAAAAAGGATATCATGTTGTATGTGGGAAAATGTTTAAATTGTTCAAAAGTGAAGACGGAATATCAAAAACCTTCAGGGTTGTTGCAACAACCCAAAATCCCTCAGTGGAAATGGGAGCAAATCTCCATCTATTTTATTACTAAACTTCCCCGGACAGTTGGAGGTTATGATACCATATGTGTCATTATCGACCGGTTGACTAAATCGACTCACTTCTTACCGATACGGGAAGACTACAAGATGGAGAAGCTTGCTAGAATTTATATCAAAGTTGTTTCTAGACATGGTGTTCCTTTGTCTATCATTTCTGATCGTGATAGTCGCTTTACTTCAAGGTTTTGGCAAACACTGCAAAAAGATTTGAGAACTCGGTTACATCTTAGTACATCATATCATCCCCAAACAGATGGTCAAATAGAAAGGACCATTCAAACATTAAAAGATATGCTGAGAGCCTCTGTGTTAGATTTTGGTGGTTGCTGGGATTGTCATTTTCCCTTTGTTGAATTTTCTTACAATAACAGCTATCACTCTAGCATAAAATGTGCACCTTTTGAGGCATTATACGAACGCAAGTGCCGATCACCTGTTTGTTGGACTGAAATTGGAGAATCGCAACTCACTGGTCCGGAATTAATCCAAGAAACCATTGATAAGATTTTTAAGATTCGGGAATGAATCGAAACCGCGAGAGATCGCCAAAAGAGTTACGCTAATAGAAGGCGAAAGCCTTTGGAATTTGCTATTGGTGACAAAGTCCTTTTGAAAGTATCACCTTGGAAAGGGGTGGTACGATTCGGTAAGAAGGGAAAGCTTGCACCACGATATGCTGGACCTTTCGAGATTCTTGAAAGAATAGGTCCAGTTGCTTACAAGTTGAAACTACCTCAAGAACTCGGTGGAGTTCACGATACCTTCCATATTTCTAATCTTAAGAAGTGGTTGTCTGATGAATCGTTACACATACCCCTCGAGGAATTTCGTTTGGACGATAAACTCCATCTCATCGAAGAACCTATCGAGATTTTGGATCAAGAAATCAAGAAATTAAAACAAAGCCGCATTCCCATAGTTAAAGTACGCTGGAATTCTAGGCGTGGACCGGAATTCACGTGATAGCGAGAAGATCAAATTAAACAAAATTACCCTCACATATTCAACAAGAGTCCGCCCTCCGATGGCAAATGAATTTCGGGACGAAATTCAATTAACCGGGGGAGACTGTAACAACCACCAATAAAATAGGTATTTATTTCCTTAATGTTAATTTATATTTGGTGAACAAGGGTTACTCAAACAAAACCTGAAAATTCTACTAAGATAAACCTACATATTTACATATACATACAGAGTCTCTTTATAACTACTTAAGTAATTTTAAGACAAAGAGTCATGAACTTACCAATGTTAGGACATTTTGTAATAGTTTGCTTTTCAAAATGTATAAGTTAAAGTCTTGTATAGGTTCGTCCAGTGAACCTCAAGGTTCGGCTGGCGAACCTAAGGGTTCGGCTAGGTTCGTTTGATTCTTATGTATATATAGCAGGTTTAGCAGTTCTTGTGTGTAACAGATCTGAGAGTGAGAGAATCTTTGTGTGAGATTGTATGAACTGTGTGTTCAAGTTTCACTTCATTGTAATCAGTTTGTGTTGATTAATGAAATGATATGTTTATATAAATGATTGTGTATCTTTGATTCATATAGATCTTATCTAGATTCCGCATAGATTTGATTGTTAATAGAATTCCGTTGATCGATCAAGAGCTAATAAACAGATAGCTTATCTAAAGTGGTATCAGAGCTTTGGAGAAGTTCTATACAAGTCAATTGAAGATTATCAATCATCTTGAAGATCAAGAAATCAAAAGATGGCTTAAATTTTGATTTTATTTGTATTTGATTGCTGTGTTGACCGTGTTATCATCATTTGCTGCTTTGGTATATCAAAATTCAGAGATTTGTGGCTGAAATATGTAGATTTTGAAGGTTTCTTCTTGAAATTTTGAAGGTTTTTCCTCCAAAATTTTCAAATTTTACAGATAGGTTCGTGAGCCGAACCATGGGGTATCTCAGGTGTTGTTTGAAGCAGAGGTTCGCTGTAAAAAGTGATTTTTGTTGAGGTTCGTGAAAAGAATTAGAAGAGGTTCGTTTCAAGGTTTGCCTATTGCTGACGTTTGTTTGATTAGGGTTCGTTTGGCTGAGGTTCGTTGGTTCAAGATCTATTGAAGATGTTCGTAGGTCAAGGTTTGTCTCAGGTTCGTTGAATAAGGTTCGTGAGATCAAGGTTTGTCTCAGGTTCGTGAGATAAGGTTCGTGGATATCAAGATTTGGTGTAGGTTCGGTTGTCATTTTGGTTCATGAGGTTAAAATTTCAAGGAAGGTTCGCTGATAAAAAAAATTTTCAGAATCATGGATGATATGTTTGCTGCTGTTGCTAATCAAAATTCTAAGATACAAAGTATTTTGATTAGTGAAACTGAGTCAGGAAGCACAAATAAAGTACCCAAACTACTTGATTTGACTGATTATGAAAACTGGAAAGGTCGGTTTGAGACACATCTCAATGGTACTGACACTAATCTTTAGGAAAAAATCTTGTCACCATATGAACGACCAAAGGTGGTTGGAACTGATTTGGATCAAACTCTTGATAGATTAGATGTTGAACAAAGAAAGAAATATGATTCTGAAAAGAAAGCATATTGGATGTTGAGTCAAGCAGTTTCTAATCAGATTCTTCATCAATTTGATGAACATAAAACTTCATATGGTTTATGGAATGCTTTAAAGTCAAGAATTGAGGAAAAAACCAAACTCAAGAAGATGAAAGCCACTGATTTACGCAAAGAGTTTGAGAATTTCAACTATATTGGAAATGAGAGTCTTGAAGCTTTAATAACCAGATATAGGCATTTATTGACTGAAGTTCGAAAGTGTGGAATTGAGTATACTGAAGAAGAGAAAATAGATTGTTTTGCAGATGCTTTGCCTGAAAGATGGAATTCGTTGGTGTTGATTTTGAGAGAAAATCTACCTAGAATGACATTGGTTGAGTTTATCCAAAAGTTAAAAGAACAGGAAATGAAAGATAAAAGAAAAGCAAGAAGAGTTAATGTAACACACGATCCTTCACTTTATGGTGCATCTGTGCTTACACCTCCTGTTTCTTCTACAAAGATTCAAACAGCTTTTGTTTCAAATACTGCTGATAGTACTTCTGTACCATCTGCATCAGCTAGTTCAAGTTCATCATATTATGTGAATGAGAAGAAGTCTAACTCTTCCTCAACTCCAATTCAATTGAATACAACCAATTTGAGAAAAGTAACTGTGGAGGCTGTTAGAGATCATATGTTGATATTGTCATGTGTTGTCAGTGCTTATGATGAACAGATAGCTGGAAAGATTGGAAATTCAAATCTTACTTTTGAAGATTATGAGCAGATAAATGATGATGAGATGGAATTGATTGATACTCAGTGGGCTTTGGCTAGTGCAATAAGAAGAATCAATAGATATGAGAAGAAAACTGGAAAGAAGTTTACTTTCGATAGGAACACAAAGTTTGGATTTAATCCAAAGGCCACACAATGTTACAATTGTGGTGAGTTGGGTCATTTTGCTCGAGACCGTGAAAATCTAAAGAAGCAAGGAAACTTGAATCCTTTCAAGCCAAAAGAAGTTTATCAAAAGAAAAAAGAAAAGCCTGAAGAATCAACAAAAGCTTTAGTCAGTCAAGCAGATGAAGGATATGACCGGGGAAAACTATATGATGATTTAATGGGCGCATTTATGGCTTCTCTGGATGAAGAAACAAGCAAGGACAAAGAAAAGGCTGAAGAGGTTATTAATGATCTCTTAGAGGTCATTGAAAAGTTGAAAGAAATGAATGCTCAATTGACTGCTGAACTGATCGAGTGCACTGAAGCTAACAAAAAGTTGGTTTCAAGAGAGAAAGCTTTTGATAAAAAGATCATTGATTTGGGAAAAGAAAATGAAGAATTAAAAATTAAAGTTTTACAAAACAATTATGCAGTTTCCGTGCATCTCGAGTCAGTTCAAAAGTTGAAAGTTGAATTGTCAGCAGCAAGAGCAGAAGCAGAAATGAATAAAAGCAAGCTAGAGAATTATCAAAATTTGCTGCTATGCAAAGATCATCGAATGATACTACTGGCTTGGGTTTTCATGTTGTACCACCTCCTTCAAGCTATGTTCCTAGACCACAAATTGATCCGAATTTGGAAGTTCATCCAGTTTCTTTGAATGAACATGAGTCTGAACAAGTTGTTGAAAATGTTGGAGGTTCATCTTCTGATGAAAAGGTGTCACTTGATAGTGATTCTCCAATTATTGAAGATATCACTGAGTCAGAATATTCATCTAATATTTTGAGACAAAATGGTTACCAAGTTAAACATGTTGACAAAAAGAGTTTGAAATCTCAGAAGTCAAAAGCTGAGATTAAACAAGTTGAGAAGGTGGTGATTAAAACTACTCAAATTTCCAAACCAATGATTAAAGTCAAACCATTCACTACTATTAAACCGATTGTGTATGTTAGATCTTCTAATACACATCAAGGAGAGTCTAGTGGGAATTTTCAAAAGAAAAATGTGGTTTCTAAAAAGGTTGAAAAAGTGGATTTTTTATTTGACAAGTTTGGGGTTGGATATAAATCAAAGAATTTTCAAAATCAAATGAATAATTCAAAGACAAAATCAACTAGTTTGAGAAACAAAGTCTCATCTGCAAAGGTTGTTTCAAAACCTTTCAGTTCATCAAAGTATTATGATGAACCCACACCAAAGAATCATTTGAAAGATAGAAAGTGTTACCGATGTGGTAATTTGGGTCATTTGATTGCTAGTTGTGATTTGGATTTCAGTTCAACTGATTGTAGCAGTTTTAAGTCTTTTTCACCAAGAGAAACACGAAAATGTTTTACTTGTTGTGGTAAAGGACATATTTATGCTAATTGTCCAAATAACAAAATCAGAAAGAGTTTTGATGATGAGAGTTGGGTGAATGGTTCAGGTGGAAGTCCTAGGAGATTTAAACCTAGTGAAGATGGGATGAGAGTTCTGAGAAAATTTAATCATGAGTGCTTTTGGGTGAAAGAAGGAAATAATCAAAAGAAAAGAGTTTTTGAGAAAAAAAATAAATGTGAAAAGGATTGTGAAAATTGTGACTTCATCTGATGATGATTCATTTGATAATGTTTCATCAAAATCATTTTCAAATCAACATTTTAAATCAAAATCATTTTGGACCCTCAAAAATAAATCAGGTGATGAAGTTTCTAAGCAAAAGGATGACACAAGTGATGATGGATATTCGAGTAGGTCATCACAAAAGAATGGAAAGGGTCCATTCCGGGAGACTCGACGCCGAAATGGCGGGGGTCATCCCTTTTGAATACTGACAGGTTGTTTTAATTTATTGTGCAGGTTGCATTCTTGGGCCATATCAATAATCGTTGGATTGTTGATAGTGGATGTTCCCGGCATATGACTGGAAGGTTGAATTTGTTGAGAGATTTCAAGTTGGTGAAAGGAAGTTATGTGAACTTTGCTGGAGACAAATGAGGTCAAATTACAAGGTTTGGTAGTTTGAGAAATGGAAAGGTTTCATTTGATAATGTTAATTTTTGCAAAGAATTAACTAACAATTTGTTGAGTGTTTCACAGATTTGTGATAAGAGTTATAAAGTGATGTTTGACAAAGACAGATGTTATGTACTCAAGCAAGGATTTCAGATTTCTGAGGAGTGGATTCTGATGACAGCTGATCGGAGCAAGGATTTGTATGTGCTTGACATGGCAAAGGCAGAGACAGTGAATAAAGTGGAAACATGTCTGGTGTCTAAGGCTACTGAGCAAGATACACGTTCATGGCATAGGCGAATGGGACATATTCATATTCGGAAGATGAATTATCTTGTGCATTATCATTTAGTTGAGGGTTTACCGGTTAAACAATAGATGAGAGACTATGGTTTGAACTATCTTAAGACCCCAGTTCATGTTGATAATGAGGTTGCTATTGCTATAACAAGGAATCCAGTGTATCATTCACGTTCTAAACACATTGATATTAGGTTTCATTTCATACGCGATTGCTATGAAAAGAAACTTATTGATGTGGTGAAGATACATACAAATGAGCAACGAGCAGGCCTTCTCACCAAGGCTTTTGATAAAAATCGTTTTGAGTATTTGCTCAAATTAAATGGCATTAGGGTCATGGGAGAGGTCATTTCAAATTAACTTCCTTCATAATCAATTTTTATTGACTTGACATCAGATATTTTGATTTGTTTTTGTTTGTTTTGTGTTTTAGTTTTAGGGGGGGAATCTTTTGAACACAAAAACATTAAAAAATTAAAATTTTGAGAAATTGATTAGACCTAATGAGAAATGATAGTACATTGTGGCAATCGGAAGCACATTTGTATCATACTAGAATTTAAACATAAAGAGCATTTGCAATTACTTAGTATGATATGTTGGTAGGTTTATAACTTAGTTGAGATAACATTTGACAAAATTTTGATTATTTTTTGTGGGAAACAGTTGCTTAGAACACAGTGATTAGCTTTGTCCCGAATAAGTGGTTGTTAATCTTACAATATGTTTCTTGAACAAAAATTGTTAATTTACTAGTTTTTGATCATGTGTTCTATTTTAAAAGAAATTCTAAATTTTGTTTTTCTTTTGTTTTACTTTAAAGTTGAAACATTCTCTGTCTAATACTTACGTATCGTCGACCTGATTGTTATAGATTTAAACAATTCAAATTTGTTATATTGGTTTGATTAAGTTTTTGGACAGTCTCTGCATATATGAGAATATCGATCTGATTGCTCAAAGCTTAATCTTAATTTTATTGTTTCATTCAATTTCTGGATCATCTGAGCATACGAAAGTATCAACCTTGATTCCAAGAGTTTGAATAATTTCAATTTGTTTTACATTTTGTTGTTTTTGAAAAAGAAATTCTATTTTGTTTTTGAATGATCAAGCTAGTTAAAATTGTTTTAAATTGTTTCAAGGACATTATTGTTTGTTTAATTATTCACAAAACAGGGATGTGTTCAAGTAAATGGAGAACATAAAGTATTTGATGGTTTTGTTTTAATTGATATATGAACTAAGTAATTAAATTTAAAGAGGATTTATATACTAACAATCATCTTTGAATTGTAATTTGTTAATAAATATATTCATTAATCCAATCAGGTTGTGTTGATGATTGTAATGCAATATGATCTCATGTCTGGATCTTTCTCACCAAAAATATGTGTTTGTTTTGGTTATTCTTATATTTTTCATAATGAGGTTCATTACATTTGTAGTGTGTTTGATATAAAATTTGAAAAATACAAAAAGATTTTTGGTTTTTATCTGATATTAAATCAATAATTTTTTGATTATTTATTTTAACTCTGAAACATTAAAGTGTTGGTTTGTTTGAAATTTTAAATAAAATTGATTTTTGAAAAGGTTTGCTTGAAGGTTCGCTTGATTGGTTTTTGAGTAGGTTCGTTTATCAAGTTTGCTTAGAGGTTCGTTTAAATACAAAGGTTCGTGAATAAGCTTCGTCACTTTCATCAGAACCATTTCCACGAACCATTGCACATGATTTCGATTTTTTTGATTTTGGATCATTCAGTATATTTGCCATACATCATTAGTTTCGGAATTGTGTTGTGATTCTAAATAGGTAAACAGATTGGAGTTTGACCGGCTAAATTTGTAGATATTTTGAATTTTAGATCTAGATAGTCAAACCTGTTCTTTTGAATAAAAATCTGTTTAAATCTAAATTTGATAGAAATTGTTTTTATTAATGTTGTTCATCTGTGAATGGCGAACCTTTGGGTATAATTTGTTTGATCTAATTCATAGATTTGAATTTTGATTTTAAAATAGAACATGTTCGTGTAAATGAACACAGGTTCGCTGAGTTGAGAAGGTTCGTTTAACCTTAAAAGGTTTGGGCCGAACCTCTTCACATTCTTGAACCGAACCTTGTATGGTCAAGGGTTCGTTCGACCATAAGATTCGATGTATGCTCAAGGTTCATTTATTTATAGGTTCCTGTGTGTTTAAACAGATTTGTCTTGTTGTGAGGTTCATCTAATCTAGGTTCGGCATAGGTAGGGCTCGCTGGTTTCTATACTTAGAAATTTTTTAATTTTTTTAAACTTTTGATTTTTGATTTTTTAATTGTTGTTTGTTTTGATTGAAGAAATGGCAACTCGCACCTTTGGAGATAAACACAATCTGTGTGCTTATTTAGATCCGATAACAAAGAATGGCAAGGAGTTTCGACCGATGATCGAGATTTTGAGACGATCAAGGATTTATTATGCTATTTCAAACTCGTGTCACATCTATAGATCACACATTCAAAGTTTCTGAGAGTCTGCTAGATTGATTACTGTGGATGATGCCTATGTGATTGAAGCTAATGTGCTTGGACAAGCCATTAGGATTACTGAAGCTGATGTCAGGAGAGTATTACAGTTTGGTGGTGAACCTGCAGGAATGACTTTGATTCCTTAGAGGTGTATCAAGGGATGCTTCAAGAGGATCAGATATTTTGGTGTGTACAGTGAGTACTCAATCAACAAGGGCAAGTTACCTTTGCAGTACAAGTTCTTGGCTCATGTACTTCTTCACTGTCTTAGCATGAGGAAGGTACTTTTGATGAGTTGAGAGATCTGATGAGGTCTACTATGGTGGCATTGATTCTGAACAAGCCGTTCAATTTCTCTGCGATGATATTCATATACTTGTTAGACAACATAACCTAAGCTAAAGACAGATTCTATATGTATCCCAGATTCATTCAGATACTGATTGATGAAAGACTTCCTGAACAGAACCTGCCAAGAGTTGCTTCTGATATTCTCAAGTTAAAACACATGACTGATTCTAGTCTTGGACAAGTAAAGATCTATCAGAAGAGTACTGATGACATTCTGACAAAAGATTTGGTGGGTCATTGTGCTAGAGCTAACTATATTGCTCCTTTGAATGATTACTGGAGACATGAAGATTCAAACTCAGAGAATAAACAGCTGGATGATGATGATGATAATCAACAACCACCACCTCCTCCACAGGATCCACAAGTGAGATAATATCAAGCTCAATCTTCTCAGTCACATCAACAAACACAAGAACCAATTCAAGAGACTCCAAATGTAACTCCTACTACTTTGGTTCCTTTTCAAGTGATATATCCAGGTCAACAAGATGCTCAAAGACAAGAAGATGCTACTGCTTCTTCTCCACATGTTGATGTTGAAGATGTTGATGCTGAAGCTGATGAAGAATGTACTGAGTCTGAGATGGAAATAGTGCAAGTTGGCAACAGAATGGTGAGGAGACTAAAGAAAAGGCCAATTCAACAACAGAATGAAAAAGAAAGAGAAAAGGCAAATGATCCTAACTTTACAATTGACGAACCTGAATCATCAAGGCCTAAGAAGAAGAGGATGGCCAAGGTTCCTAAGAAGAAGAAGTCAAGGACTCCTAGGATTATTATATCTTCTCCAGTGACTATTTCTTCTACACCTGCTTCCATTCCTGTATCTGTGCCTATTTCTGTTACTGTAACTGTGCAAGAAACTTCTATGTCTACATCTCCAGTTCATATGCATTCAAATCCTTTCATGCCTAATCCTGATTTTGTAAATGTTGCATCATTCATGCCTTCTTTTGTGAATGCTACAACAGTTACAACTTCATTTCAAGAAGCTTCTACTTCTAGAGGTGATTCTCTGTTTGAGGGTTTAGATGATTTGGACTTAAAGTTCTCATTGGATTATGATGACTCTAAGTTGAGACGGAGATTTTCTATTCTATCACAAGAGTTTGACAAGTACAGGAAACAGAAGGAAAAAGCTGAAACTGACCGACCATCTTCTTCAAGTCAAACTGATATGGATGTGATGAAAAGCCATATTGCTCAACTTCAGAAGTGGAGAAAAGAGGATTTGATTGAAAAGAAGTTGATGAATGATAGGATTGCATCATTAGAGATATTCACTGAGAAGCAGAGTGTTGAAATTTCTGAATTGAAGAAAGAAAATCAAGTGTTGAAGCAAAAGATAAATGATATTCAAGACAAAGTTAGTCTTTCAGGAATTCAAGCTGAAGATATTGGTGCTAGTGATGATCCAGTGTATGTTAATATTGATGATTAAGAACAAGAAGAGAAAGTTGATTATGAAGACTCTGATGTTGATGAGCATCCAAGCTTTAGTGCTTTCAATGATAATGATGAAGATGATGGTGGTGATTTGACTGGAGTTGAAAGTTCAAGTGGTTTGAATTCCATAACCGGAGCGATAGTGATTTATTAGCCTTCTGGGATTTCTTTTGATGCTAATCCTATTTCATCTGTTTCATCTGATCAAGCTAAGGATATTGAAGATGTTGAAATTGAAGATCTAACAGAGTTGGAATTTCCAAAGCAAGTTGTTGATGAGTCTTTACCAACTTTTGTGGAGTTGTTCAAACAAAATGTTGATGTGCAATTACAAAGGATGTTTGGTGAAGTGAATGAAGATAGATATTTCGAGGAAGGAGAGATTGAAGGTGGTTATTCTAAGAAAGATCTAGCTGAGTTGTTTGGAGTTAGAGTTAATGATTTACATAATGCAAATGATTCTAGAAAGATGGTGATTGGAGAATCAGATCAGTCATTTGAAGTTGAACAAGATGATCATGTAGATGAGAATTTGTTAATCTGCAAAATTTGAAGAAAATCTTTGATATTGAAGTTCAGAGAAGAGTTCCAAGTACTATAGTTGATCCTATGAAGACAAAGACTCATATGGATATGTGGAGAGAAAGTCAAGAAGAGCACAAGTACATCATTGATCATTTAATGATTTTTAAGCAAATGGTTGAAGTGTTTGAAGAAAAAGGTCAAGAAGATCAAGTAAGACAATTCTCAAGATTCAAAATTGGATCTAAGTCTAAGATGAGAGGAAGAATTGTGAGTTATGGTTACTTTCACACTATTCCTGGAAGTTTAAAGAACAGAGGATGCTATGTTGGTAAGAGAACAGATGGATGCCAATACTTTGGAAAGTCATTTGACATTATGTCATTACCTTCTTTTGAGTGTATGTAGTTATCAAGATTAAGGATGATAAAGCCTATCCAGACAGAACACAATGAAAGATTTGAGAAGCTGTTAAAGAAAGAAGCTAAAACTAGATGGAGTTGGTTCCACAATTTTCTGTGTTGAAGCATAATTCCTATGTGTATCCAAAGCCAAAAGTTTATTCAAGACCAAGATTGAGAAGGATAGAACAGAATTGGAATTATTATTTCAAGTTTTGGTTCTATGATGAAAGAACGTCTGAAGATGTCATTCTATTGATAGAAAATGAGAAGTGGAGGGTGATTAGAATGTTGGATCCTGTTTGGTTGGTGAACTGTTCAAAGAAAGATATTGATTTACTCAATGAAGTTGAAATATATGCAAGTGAAGGATTTCATTATATTGGTGTTAGCTACAAAGACATGGCTGTACAATTTCAGACGATAGCAAGAATGTGTTATACATTAGGAATTCATTCTGGATGCAAATGGGAGGATGTCAATTACTTGTATGTTGAGTTGATGAAATTGCAGAAAGAGATAGATGATAGAGATGCAAAGTTGGAAGCTGAAAGACAATCAAAGATTCCAAAGTCATTTGTTATTCGTGCAGCAGATAATGTTTGTGAAGATCAGACAACAAGTGGAGCTCAAATTACAGATTGAAGATAAAGACTTTGAAGATTTTGAAGCAACTATTAAGAGGAAGTTTGTTAGGACATTTTGTAATAGTTTGCTTTTCAAAATGTATAAGTTAATGTAAGTTTTGCTAAGGTTTGTCTGGCTCACGAACCTAGGCAAGGTTTTGTACAGGTTCAGCGAACCTAGGGTTAGTCTTGTATAGGTTCGGTCGGCGAACCTAAGGGTTCGGCTAGGTTCGTTTGATTGTTATGTATATATAGCAGGTTTGTCTAGCAAGTTTAGCAGTTCTTGTGTGTGACAGATCTGAGAGTGAGAGAATCTCTGTATGAGATTGTATGAACTGTGTGTTCAAGTTTCATTTCATTGTAATCAGTTTGTGTTGATTAATGAAATGATATGTTTATATAAATGATTGTGTATCTTTGATTCATATAGATCTTATCTAGATTCTGCATAGATTTGATTGTTAATAGAATTCTGTTGATCGATCAAGAGCTAATAAACAGATAGCTTATTTACAACCAACACAAAATATACATACATAATGCATGCATGCATACGTGAAAGCACAATCAGACACGAGAAAACTTAAAACACAACTAAAGTTTTGTTATTTTCCCTCCCATTCTCGGCAATAATAAGCCACCAAGACTAAACCAAATCACTGATTTTCTGGTCATTATATAAATAGCACCTCCAAAATAGTCATTCTTGTAATTTTCTTGCTTAGCCGAACCAAACATCCAACCGAAAGAGTATGGGAAACTTCATAATAATCCAAAAAGGTCTACCAAAATTTTTCTTTCACTTCAACTAATTGACAAGCTATAAATCAAAACACTTAAATTTTTTTTAGTTACATTACAACACATCAATAATATTTTATAAAGAAATTGAAGCTGGATAGAGAGTCTAGAACATCCAACATGGTAATTATCCAGTTTTTATAAAATGGCAGCATATATCCCATATTACAACCCAAGGACAACATTATATATTATTTCTGACAGCAAATATTTGTTTTCCCATCCTGCCAGCCGAGAGCCATGCCCCCAAAGCCTTACATTGAGCTGCCACAACTAGGTTCATGACATCTATCAACTATTTGATGGAACTTTTCTAAAAAATGCAGCAAAGATAAGAGTAGTACTAGGATTAGCTCTTTTAAAACATCATATCAAAGCAAACTATGTAGAGAAAGCCTCTTCACATGCTCCACTGAAGACTGCTTTTGTTTCTCAGACTACTGAAGCTCCATCTTCCAATCAAATTCTTTTCAGTCAGTCATCGTCCTCTTCAAGTTCTCAGAAAGAACATCATCAACCAGTCACAAGTCTAAAGACAAAGAATTTTGATAAAGTTACAGTTGAGATTGCTGAAGAGCATATGGGTCTTTTGTCTACTTTGGTTAGTTCTTATGATGGACTGGTAGCAGGACAGATTGGCAATCCTTATCTGACAAATGATTACTATTCTCAGATAGATCCAGATGATATGGAAAGGATTGATATTATGTGGGCTTTGGCAAGTGCTGTGAGGAGAGCTAAGGAGTTTGTCAAAAGGACTGGTAAAGACATCAACTTGAACAAGGAGTCTAAGTTTGGTTTTGACATGGCCTCAGTCACATGTTACAATTGTGGAGAAAAAGGTCACTTTTCTAGGCAATGCAAACATCCAAAGAAAGCAGGAAACAAGAATCCTTTTCATCATCAAAAGACTTCTACAGCAAATACAGAAAGAAGACTTGTTCCTATTGATTCTCCTGCTCAGACTAGTTCTTCAAATGCAGGCAAAGCTTTGATGGTACAGCAGGATGAAGGTGAAAATTGGGATTTCAGATTCAATTCTGAACAAGGGGGCAAGATAAAGCATGTGTTGCTGAGATCCAGAAGACAGATGATCTACATGAAGAGAGTACTGCTGAAGGAGCACAGCTCAAGACAGAAGAAACATCTGGATCAGAGTCTGAAAGCTTGACTGATTCTAACACTCAATCTGAGTCTGATGCAGATGTTGAAGAATCTCCTACTCAGTTTGCCTTGATGGTAAACTCATCTGCTACTCCTGCTGCAACTTCTCAGTCTGATCAGGTATCTGATGATTGTTCATCTTCTTGTTCTATCTGTTTTAATTGTGTTGACCTTAAAAGCAAGGTCCTTTCCTATCAAAATCACAATGCTGCTTTGATCAGTGATCTCAACCAGTGTATTGATGCTAACAAAGTTTTAAAAGCTAATGAAAAAGATTTTCAAGCTAAAATTGAACTTTTAAATAGACAACTTCATGAGGCTGAGATTGCTGTTCTTAACAAGCAAGATGCTATAACTTCTTATCTCAATACCATTAATGAGGTAAAGAAGAAGTTAGCAATGGTTGAGTGTGATTATGAGACCCTAGGACAAAAGCTCAAGAGCTATGAGAGTGCATCTTATATCATTGAGCACATGATCAGCAAAGAAGTTGATCATAAGGGTAAGGGAACCATGAGTTATCAAAGATGTCCTCCACCAATCTTAAACAGCTTTGTCAATTCACCAAATAACAAAGATGTTAAAGATTTTCAGGTTATAAGTCCATTAGTAATTGATCCGATTGGGATGATTACTGATGAAGGTTCCTCTTTGTCAAAGGAATCTTCGGTGGATGGACTTGTAGAGGATTGGGTTTCAGATTCTGAGGATGAATCTGATGATTCATCTAAGTGTGTTACTGCTCAGAATTCACTCCCTGTTATCAAAAAGGGTGACCCAATCTCATCTTCAAAAATATATCAAGCCTTAGGTTTTGTGAAAGCTTCAAAAGAAAATGAAGCTTGTGTGTTGAACAAGTTTGACAATATTGTTCCAAATGGGAAAAAGGGTTTGGGTTTTAATCATTACACGCCTAAAACAAATGTTTTCAAACCAAAAAGGCAATCTTTTTCTGAATTAAAACATTTTCATAAAAAGGGAGAACCGGTTTGCTTTGAGTGTGGTGCACCTGGGCACTTTGTTAGATCTTGCCCACAGTTGATCAGATTTTTGTTAAACTTGTAAAATCTGAATCCAAGTCAATTCAGACAAAATCTAAACAATCAAACCAGGTTAAATATTTGGACAAGGGTAAAGGGAAACTGGTGAACTTGAATGTTCCCAAGATGGTAAATGTTGATCAAGTTAAATCATCATCCATTTATCTGAAAAATTCTTTCAGTAAAAATGCAGTCTGGAAAGTAAAGTCTGAGACTTCAGTTCCACCCACTTCAGACAAGGCTGTTTCAGATGGTAAATGGATCGATGTTATGATCCGAGACTCATTGGGTCAACCCAAGACTGTAAAGGCTTGGGTTCCCAAATTAAACTAATTGTCTTATTTTTGTGCAGAATGCCCCAACAGCTGCTCTAAACAGCTCTTGGATTGTCGATAGTGGGGCTTCAAGGCATATGACTGGAAATATCTCTCTACTCTCAAATGTTCAATCTGTTCATGGTGGATATGTAGCTTTTGCGGGTGACAAAGGTGGTTTTATCACGGGAGAGGGAATGTTATCAAATGGGCAAGTTACATTTGACAAAGTCAGATATGTCAAGCAATTGGAGAATAATCTTCTTTCTGTATCACAGATTTGTGATAAACAATACAAGGTTCTCTTTGATGACTCCAAATGCTACATTCTCAAAGAAGGTGTGGTTATCCCTGAAGATTGGATCTTATTGTCAGCTCCCAGAAAGCAAGACTTGTATGTAATCAACATGGCCACAGCTTCAACAACATCCTCCACAGCTTCATGTTTTCTGACAAAGGCAACTGAGAAAGATTCAATACTTTGGCATAAGAGGATGGGTCATTTGAGTCTATGCAAGATGAATCATTTGGTACATAACAATCTAGTTGAGGGGGTTACTCTAAAGAATTTCAAGCTGTCTGATGTCTGTGTATCCTGCAAAAAGGGCAAGCAAGTCAAGCAGTCTCACAAACCAAAGAAGTATCACTCAATCACTGTTCCACTTGAGCTTCTCCATATGGATCTTTTTGGTCCTGTTAGTCGTAAGAGTATCTGGAGATCAATACTGTCTTGTCATTACTGATAAATTTTCCAGATACTCTTGGGTGTTCTTTCTTAAGGAGAAATCTGAAACTTTTGATTGTATTCAAGTATTGGTTACCAAACTTGAATCTCTTTATAAGCTCAAGGTTCGAATACTCAGAACAGACAACGGAACAGAATTCAAGAACCATAACATTGAAAATTTCTGCAATTCAAAGGGAATTGTTCAACAATTCAAAGGGAATTGTTCAACAATTCAGTGCTCCTTATGTTCCACAAATGAATGGAGTTGCTGAGCAAAAGAACATGACTTTGATTGAGGCTGCTAGGACGATGCTTGCTGACTCTTCTCTTCCAGTTCAATTCTGGAATGAGGCTGTAGCAAATGCTTGTTACACTTTGAATCGGGTTTTGATAGTGAAGAGGCATGGGAAAACTTGCTTTGAACTGCTTCATAACAGAAAGCCTAATCTTAAGTATCTTGAACCTTTTGGTGCACCATGCACTATGCTTAAGAAACATGAGCAGGGCAAGTTCAATGAAAAGGTGGAAGAAGGGTATTTTCTTGGGTATAGCACTCCAAATAAAAGGGTTTATAATAGATCAACACAGAATGTTGAGGAGTGGTACCATGTTGATGTGCAGAAATATTCTATGCCTCCACCAGGAAAAGGGCCAGACTGGATGTTTGATTATTCAGATCTTTTTGATTCATTCAATATGCCTCCCATGTATTCAGATGAAGATGTTGCGGTTGAAATGTTATATGATGTACAAAATGCACCTAATGAACCCGTACAACCTTTATCTACTTCAGTTCTCATTGTACAGACAAAATGTTGATGATCTTGTACCAGATCTTGAGGATTTGAATTTGAACAATCTAGATCCACAGGTTGAGGTTCCTCCCCATCCAGTTGGAAGAATCAATCGTATTCATCCTCAAGAAAACATAATTGGGAGTCCATTAGATGGAGTAAAAACCAGAAATCAGCTTTCTTCAGGGGGACTTGCTGACATTCTTGATTTTGCAGATGTAAGCTTCTGTGCTCATTCCTGTTTTATCTCTCAGTTGGAACCCCGAACTGTCACTGAGGCTTTAAAGGAAGAATCATGGGTAGATGCCATGCAAGAAGAACTACTGCAATTTAAAAAATTAGGTGTTTGGCAACTTGTTGACAGACCAAAAGGTGCAAAAGTCATTGGCACTAGGTGGGTTCTTCGTTGCAAGAAAGATGATCATGGCATCATTGTTCGAAACAAGGCACGTCTGGTTGTTCAGGGATTCAGACAGATAGAAGGCTTGGACTACAATGAAGTGTTTGCACCGGTCGCTCGACTTGAAGCAATTCGTATCTTCTTGGCGTATGCATCCTTCAAGAAGTTTAAAGTTTATCAAATGGATGTCAAGAATGCATTCCTTCACAGTGTGATTAGTGAGATGGTCTATGTCAGTCAACCTCCCGGGTTTGAGGATCCATTGCATCGAGAACAAGTCTACAAGCTAGACAAGGCCTTATATGGATTGCATCAAGCTCCGCGAGCATGGTATGAGACACTATCTACTCACCTTCTGAACAACGGGTTTAGAAGAGGTGTCATTGACTGTACATTGTTCATTCAAGAAAAAGATGGTGATCTACTCTTGGTGCAAGTTTATGTGGATAACATCATATTCGGTTCTACAAATGATAGTTTGTGCAAAGATTTTGAGAAGGTTATGAAAGAGAAGTTTGAGATGAGCTCAATGGGAGAGATGAAATTTTTCTTAGGACTACAGGTGGATCAGTCTGAGGCAGGGATTTTCATTCATCAAACCAAATACGTTGGTGACATTCTGAGCCGGTTCAGTATGTCTGATGCAAAGCCTGCTGGTACCCCACTGGCTGTCAATCACGGGATTACACCAGATGAAAAGGGGGAGTTAATTGATGCCACTTTGTACCGAGGAATGATTGGATCTCTTATGTATCTTACTGCTTCTCGGCCAGACATCATGTTTGCCACATGCTTGTGTGCACGTTATCAGTCTAAACCAAGAGTCTCCCATCTCATTGCTGTCAAGAGGATTATGCGTTATTTGAAGGTACACCAGATCTTGGTTTATGGTATCCTAATGATGATAATTTTGAACTTACTGCATACAGTGACTCGGATTATGGTGGTTGCAAGAGAGATTTCAAATCAACATCTGCGGGATGTCAGTTCTTTGGAACCCGATTAGTTACCTGGCAGTGCAAGAAGCAGACGTCGGTGTCTACTTCAACCTGTGAAGCTGAATACATTGCTGCTGCTAGTTGTTGTTCTCAGATCATCTGGATCCAACAGCAACTCAGGGACTATGGGTTACACTTTTCTAACACTCCTATATATGTTGATAACACTGCTGCCATAGCTGTCACTAAAAATCCTGTTCAGCACTCGAAAACAAAACACATCGACAATAAATATCACTTCATATGTGATTCTTTTGAAAAGAAACTTATCGATGTTGTTAAAATACACACCGATCACCAGAAAGCCGATCTTTTCACAAAAGCTTTTGATAAACCCAGATTTTTATATCTGTTATCGGCAAATGGTGTTTTTCAAAAGGATGAAGTCCTACCTTCATCTGAATCTAACAAATGATCATCGTTTTTCTTAGTTATTTTTGTTATTTCTTTTAATTCAGCATTCCTGTTATTTCATTATTCTAAACAAAAATACAAAAAGATTTTCTGTTTTAGGTTTTTAGGGGGGAAAAAGTATGCAATTTGAAAAACCAAAAACATTAAAAATTTGAAAAACCAAAACCATTAAAAAATTATGAAAAATGAGAAAGTATTCTTTAAGAAAGTAATACATCAATCTATCATGTCATAGAAGCTAAAGTGAATGTGAAAGCTGAAAACAAATGAGAATTATAATGTGATGTACTGATAGGCCGATGTTACAAAATGGATAGACAATTTGTGATGACTTTGAAAGTTTGATTGGTGGGATCTGTTTCAGAGAACCAGTTGAGTGAGAAATAGTTTTTGACTCAAATCAAGCATACACCGGTCATCATAGAATCAAATGAGGTTTCAAACATAAACAAGCTGGTATTAAGCTTGAACAAAAAGAAGAACAAGCTGGTATTAAGCTTGAACAAAAACAAAAACAAGCTGGTATTAAGCTTGAAGAAAAATTAAAGCAAGCTGGTATTAAGCTTGAGAAAAACTTAAACAAAATAAGTTCGATTCCATACACGTGCCATATTGCTGGGACGAACCTAGTTGAAGCCGTCCATTTGGATAGAACAAGAAAAATACAAAAAGATAATAAAATTGGAACCTTATAGAATTTATGATGACTGGTATTAAGATATGCTGAAATGAGTTATAAACTGATTTTGATCTTTTAATGGTAAAATGAAATGGGTAACGCAATCAGAAAACATGAGTAATCATAAATCTTGTTTAGAAGTTATGTAAAATCAGGTTTAAAATTGGACAAATATATCAGTAATCATGATTATAAGACAAGTGTGTTTGAAGCGAAACATTCAGTGAAGCTGATTTGATGTAATTAGGTGTATGTGTTACTTTCTCAATAAACTTCTCACAAAAACATGTGTTTCTTTGTATTTAGTTGCCAGTTGTACAGTTGTATTTTGTTTCAGAAAAGTACAAAAAGATTTTCTATTTTCAATTTTAGTTTAGATGATCATTTGTAGGTTCAGATGTCTGTCCTATCTGAATCCTGAACCAACCAGACATATCTTCAAAAATGGCATCTGTTTTACTGATTAAAATGTTAAATTTTTAATTATCTTGTGTTTTGAGAGTGAAAATTTTCATTCGTCCGAATGAAGTGTGAGATTCACTTATTCGGTCGAATGACTCCATTCGACGAATGAGTCATTCGACCGAATCACTCATGACAGAATCAGTCTCATTCGGCGAATGACTTGTGGCGAATGACCCATTCGTCATACTCATTCGACGAATGACTCATGTCGTATGACCCATGTCGTATGACCCATTCGTCAGTCTCATTCGGCGAATGAACAAATGTCAAATGACTCATTCGGCATTCACATTCGGCGAATGTGGGACCCTATATAAACAGTAATTCGGACGAACTACCTCATTCGCCAAAATTCACTTTCGCCGACACTGTGTGTACGACATTCGCCCGAAAAACCTTCTTTCTTCGGTCTATCTTCTTCTTGTGATTTCTACTCACCCAGCCACTGATAATCTTGTTTATTGTTATCTCAGGTACATTGGGATCAAATATCGTAGAATTCTGACCGTGAAATCATCAAAAATCGAACAAATTTTAGGGTTTTAGGGTTCTTCATTTCACACTTGCAATAAATGATCGAAATGGACTTAAAACCTCATTCGACTTATTTTAAATGTGTTAATCGGTCGTTTCTGATTATGAATGTGTGATTTTTGTGAACAGATTTGAAGTTTTTGAAAAGAGGGGTTTGAATTTCAAAAGATAGCCGAATGACGCCATTCGGCGAATGACTCATTCGACCTAAGTGTTCATTCGCCAAATTCACTTCATTCGGCATATCAGTTTAAACTAATTCTGTTTTCTGTTTTTAATCTGATTTCAGTATTTGAAGCTATTTGAAATGTTCTAACATGTCTTTATTTGATTTTCAGTATGGCTGGATACAAATCAGTGACGAAGAACAACATCTGCGCACATCTGGATCTTACCACCCCGAATGCCAAGCACTACACTGAGATTATTACCTTTCTCAGGTGTTCGAGGATATTTACAACCAACTCCAATATACATGTTCCATATCAGTCGCATCAACAGGATTTCTGGGCTTCGGCTGATATCGATTGTGAGGCTGAACCTCCAGTGATCAGAGGGAAGGTTCTTGGGCATGATGTGGTTATTTCAGCTGAGCACATCAGGAGAGTTTGTGGTTTTCAGGATTCTCCTGATCAGCCTTATTTGTTAGATCGCTAATTAGTTCGCGGCTGCTTTATGAGGTGCAAGTATGAAGGAGATCTGGGAGCAGGGATTCTCAACAAGGCATACATGTGTCCACAGTTCAAGTATCTCGCTCATGTTCTGATTCATTGTCTTGGGTCGAGGAGAGGTGGATTCGACGACATGCGGGAAACTATACAATGTGCTTTTGTTTCATTGGTGCTTAACAGGCCATTCAACTTCTCTGAGATGATTTTCACTCACATGAAGGAGAATGTGGCACTGAAGGGAGACAAGAAGTTTTTGATGTATCCCAGGTTTTTACAGCAGTTGATTGATGCTCAGTTGCCCGATTTACCGAAAATCAATGCTGATATCATTAAGCTGGAACACATGAATGACACTACTCTCAACAGAGTAATGTCATACAGAGGGAAAGACAGGAAGCCCACTCTACGATCATTGTTTGGTCATCTTTCGAGGCCAGATTATATTGCTCCACCTGGTAGGAGATGGAGGCATGATGACTCTGATTCTGAGGTGGAGGACATAGTTGTGCCTAGTGGTGATGAGGATGATGATGATGATACTGGTGCAGGTGTTAGTGATGCTGGTGGAAGAAGTGGTGGTGGTGGTGAGAGCTCAGTGGGTGTGAGCACTGTATTCGTGGGCAATGTTGATGTGAGTACCATTGTTAGTGAGATGACTACTGCTGCTCAAGTTAGCCTGGTTGAGGCTGGTGATGTGACTGCTGGTGCTGCAGTCAGCACCTCTATAGCTGCAGATGAGGAAGTTGACATTGATTCATTGATTGAGTTGGATTTCTTGATAACTACAACCTCCACAGTGTCTATTCCTCTCGATACTTCAGTCACCACACCTGCTGCTGATAAAGATGAGTCAGAAGACTCAAGTGAGGATGAAGGTGAAGCTGGTGTTGATGAGGCTGGTGGTTCTGATTCAGAGGATACACCTGATGACGAGTATGAGAGTGTTTGGCTTGGTGGAAGGTTAACAAAGAGGAAGAGGAAGAGGAGTGAAGCTGAGATGGAAGAAATCACTGATCCTTTATTCATTCCTGAGTTTGATATTTCTTCACCTCCTCATTCCTCTGCTCCTATCACTGCAGCTGTATCTGTTACGGCTGTTCAGTCTACATCCTCTACAGCTGGGAGAAGAAAGAGATCCAGATTTTCATTCCAGAGGAGGTCAGAACTGACAACAGCTGCTACAACTACTGTCACATCAGTAGCAGCTGTCTCAGTTTCTTCACTGACGAGGTCAAGGGCTACTCATGCTCGTGCTACTACTGCCCCTCTGACCACCTCTATGACTCAGGCTTCCATTTTCACCTCTGCTTCTGCTGGTCCCTCCATCTCACGAGCTGACATGTTCATACCTACTGTTTCAGTTGTTGATCAGCTGAGCACACTGAACAGTATGGTACTCAGATTGATGGAGAGGAATATGGAGATGGAAAGGAAGAGCAGAGAACAGCATCTGGTTATCGCTCAACTTACACAGAGGATAACAGATCAGAATGGACTGTTGCTTCAAGCTGCAGATCAGAGAGCAGATCTCAGAGCTCGTTCTGCTCAGCAAGAAGAGCAGTTGCTGAAATACATTGATGAGCATCATCAGTTGGCATTGACTGTCACTGATTTCAGTGACCGGATCATGTCCTTAGAGACTGAGAATGCTAGACTAGCTGATGAGCTTGACAGTCTCAAGGATAGCACTCCCAGGATTGAAGGCACTGTTGCTCATTCTGATGAATCAGACAAAGAAGAAACAGAAGAAGATGATGAAGAAGAAGAAGAGTCTGAGGAGGAAAAGGTCGATTATGAGGATTCAGATGATGATGATAAGGACGGATCAGGAAGTGGGTCTTCTGGTTCATCAAGTACTGATGATGATGATGATGATGATCAAGCCCCTTCTACATCGGAGATTTGGTCCAAGAGTGCCAACGACAAGAAGAAATATGCTCCTCCTCCATCTCCTCCCACAAAGACTGCTGAACCTGATGCTACTGAGGAAGTAGAAGCTGTGCCTGTGAGACGTCAATTGCACGAGACTCTCACTATGATTCTTGACGCTCAAGGCATTATACAGCACTCAGTTAGCTATGACAAGAAGGAGGGAGAAATCATTCATTGCATGTCTAAAGAGCAAATTGCAGAACTGTTCAGGCTCAATCCAGATGAGGTTGTTGCTGAGGATACCTCTGTTCCTGTTACCGATGAGCCTACCCCAGAGGCTTTTGATGATATAGATGAGGTTATTCTTGAAGACATTACAGATGAAGAATATCCCAAGAATACATCAGCTGAGGAAGAGCTGCCTACATTTACTGATCAGTTTGATCAAGCCACCGAAGATCTACTGATCCGATACTTAGAAGAACAAGTTGAGGTTAGCAAAGCCAAAGCTGATGATCAAAAGAAGAGAAAAGAGGAATGGGAAGCCTACTGGGAGGTTCTCAAGAAAGAAAGCACCACGAAGTTGCCAGCTACACACAAGAAAGTCTACAGAACCAAAGGCTACAAGGCTAGAGGTCAAATATAACATCACTGTACTTCCGGTTGTCGGTACAATCCGTACATCCGTATGATTGTACTGTTACGACCTGATATTTTGTAATTATTAATATTGACACATTATTTGATGATTATCACTGTTACTGGTATACATGTTTATAACATATTATACGCGTAAACCATGGGAAGTTTAGTTGTAACTCAACTAAACAGAACCAGAGAGTTTATCGTAGTCATATTATTGATGATTATGTATTATTGGTTTGGAATGAGAATGGATTGGGATGGAACTGGGAGGTTGTTATGATCGAGTTGCTAAACGTAGTCAAGGACACATGGTTATGGTTTATCGAAATAGCGGTGGGACGGTGTAGGGGAGGTTGCGATCTACCTCTGCATATGCCCTATACATATGCATATTTCGGTCTATCATGGATGTGTCAGTGACTTGGTTTAGTGGGTTTTGGTTTGGGAATGATAATATTAAAGTTAATAAATAATGGGAATTTATTTCGCGAAGTGAGGTTACGAACATTACTTAAACGCGAATGTTGATTCAGAAATATTAACTTAATAATGTATTCGCGTGGGTGACGATTCACACGAATATAATTATTAAGAATAATGTTCTGAAACGATATTCCATGAATCATAAATCAAATCGAAATACGATACGAGCGTTGGATTCGCAAAGGTGACGATCTTTACGAATACGTATGCGAGTAACGCGTTTCGACGAGATAAATAAATAATATCAAACGATATTAATTTAATAAACGAAAACTTAAAACGTTTATTAGGAATCACAACATAAAACGAATTCGAATAGATTAATTATTTAAATAATTGATTTAACTAAAATAAATGGTGATCTTTTATTTAAACATTTTTTTTCATTGAAAAACTATTTATTTAAAACGCAAATAATATAATTGAATGTTTTATGTTTAAAAATATTTCACGTTAAAAACCGAGCATTTTATAATTCTAATCGCGATAAAAATGAGACCGAGCACGCGGGGAGCGATCGGGCTATAAAAGCCCATTTCTTTCTTCTCTTCTTCATTTTTGCAAGAGTCTCTCTCTCTAACTTCACAAAAAACTCCACCACTTTCTCTCTCTACCTTCTCTCTACGATATCTCCTTCGTTACTCAACGGAATCAAGTGATCTTGGCGCCGAAACGACCGCGTGATCGAGAGGAACAAGAAGATACTAAGAAACACTAAGTTTGGTAGACGATTTCAGGTAGATCTTGAGTTTTGTTTTCGGTCTTCATTATAAACAATGATTTAGTTATATTATGAAGTGTTAAACAAGTGATGCCTCTTGAAAACCCTAAACCGCATATAGGTGAATATAAGGGAGGTCACGATTATCCTTAGTTGCTGAAAAGTTTGAGAAGGATGATTGTTAGAACGACAGGTTCGCCACACAACAAGGGGCCGAACCCTGCTCATTCTGGCCGAACCCCATCTTCGACGAACCTTTTTGGGCGGGAAAGAAAAAGGTGGCCGAACCCTTAGGGTGGCCGAACCTTTGTCCCATTTGAACCCTGCATGCTCACACTGGCCGAACCTCTTCTTGTCACGAACCATCAGGAGTGGGCCGAACCCCAGCGAACCCTGGCGAACCCTAGCTGAGTTATCTCCAACGAACCTGTGATGAAGATAGCCGAATCTTTCATTGGGGCTGCGAACCTAGGTGCTTATCTTCTGGACGAACCCTCGGTTGGGCTAACCCCATGCAGCGAATCTATATAATATTGTCGAACTATTGCTCTCTGCTAGCCGAAGCATGTTCCACACGAACCTTCTCTATAGTGGCAACCGAACCTATGTATTTTGCTTGTAGGTTCGCTGCCCTAATGTCGAGCAACCTGAATTAATTAATAGAATCCTTTACAACTAAACCTAACTTGTGGGACTAGAGTCGGGGGGGATTAGAGAACAAAGGGAATCACATAAACCATACATGCATGAGAAATTATAAAGGATACCACCTTTTCTCCCTCTAAAATTTTAGAATTTAGAAACTATGGGTGATAAGGATCGAAAAATGTTTTCATATAATAGAATTAAATATGATTCTTAAGCTTAAAACGAAACTTCCACTAACTTGAATGATGGAAGTTAATATAACGGATTATGCATGCATGTAAAGGTTTGATGAAGGCATACGGTTATCACTTTTACAAAATTGTATACCTTTGATGTCTTAATAAAAAGATTTATCCTACACGTATAGTTTAGCACTAACAAGTTTAAATTATAAACTAATAATGACTAATGATATATATTAGTTGAATCACTCTAACTTAGGTGAAATAAACTAAGTTAATAAAGTACGTATGGGTTCAAGGTAAACCTACATGAGCACTTAATCGGAATAAACACATATACTTATGAACCCAAAAATATGAATAATTTCAGATCCTTGAGTTGCTTTGAGTTACATACGCGAGCGCGCATAATAAAAGAACACATATTCTAAGGACTTCAGGTGAGTTCTCATAACCTCCTTTTCTTTAAACTGCTTTGTTTTAAAACTCGGAGGTGAAGCATGTATACCAAATTAAATATTATTTTGATAATAAGGTTAATACCTGTTTATCAATATGATATTCACATTTAAAATTATCATTATTATGGATTATCTCTTATATTGTATATCCGTGTAAACATTGTCATTGACTTCGGTCAATAACGAAGATTACATGAATTGTCACAAACTCCGTGAATCATCGCCTTTAACTTCGGTTAATTGCTTTGAATTCATGTATTGTCACGTGGATGTTGTCCACTCCGTGAATCATCGCCTTTAACTTTGGTTAATTGTTTTGACTTCATGTATAGCCACGTGGTTAGCTACCACTCCATGGATCTTGTTTTTAACTTATGTTAATTACATAATGTCTATGTATAGTCACAGATATTATTTGAGAATGTTGATATTGAGATTGATTTATTGGTTATGTGGTTTGATTATCTCTTACTGACTATGATTATCTGTGATTGATTATGACTGATTGGTTATGTGATTACGTGGTTGTGTATGTGTTTGATTGTTGAGTTAGGAGATTGGTTGGATTATCTCATACAGGTATTACTGTGGATTTTCTCAGGAAATCATAAGCATTTATACTCATTTTATCTAAACCTTTTATAAAAAAAACCATTTTAAACTTAAACATTTAAATTCATTTTATAAAACCTCTTAAGTATAAAAACTTACGATTACTCACCAACTACTTTGTAGTTGACACTTGATTTTCTTACATGTTTCAGGTGATGGGGACAAGTAGGATGAAGAGGATGATCTCTTCTATTTTGGACATCATCACATAGGATTCTTGGACTTAGTTAATTAACTAAATTTCTGGCGATTAGAGTTTAGTTAGTTTAGCTAATTCTTTTGTGTAATTGATGTACTTAATTCATGATGAACATGATTTTTGTGTAATTATTTTGATTGAATGAATGATATATGATGATTTGATTTAGATGCCCACGAGCTTTTGAACAATCTACACATCCCTCGTGGCATCCCAACGTTTCTGCCATCGGTCGGGGTCTTACATCAAATTCTGAGCTGGGCATACTTTCATGATCTAGGGTGCTATGCGGTGAAGAGAGAGGGAGAGGAATATATTATTTCAAGCATCCCCATGACTTTAAGATGTTGCCAGGATTTGAAGTCAATCAATTAGCACGTCTAAAGATGTTGTACAGTGAAGATTCAGGAATGTCTGCCTGGTTCTCTCGGCAAATCCAGTATGAGTACAGAAAGAGATGGGTGAACTTTCAGCCCCAACAGCCTGAACGTTATTATCTGCCAGAGATTGATGGAGACACCCGAAAGCATAAAGTTATCCTGAAGTGGCTTCCTCCTAAAGTCTTGAAGAATATTCCTTTGAGGAAGATGCGTCAAGATTTTATGGAAGGCTTCCGATGGTGGAATTATGACGGACGTACTGGAGAAGCTGTGATTGTTCTATGCAAGGATAAGAAGTGGGATGCAGTACGGATTTTTGAGCCGATGTGGTTGACCAATTTTTCCCACAAAGATGTCCAAGCATTGTTTCGTCATCAAATTTTCTTTGATGTACAGGACATGGTACAAGCACTACAGTTTATGAGAGTGATCCGTCTCTGCAGTATATTCAAAATTCATGCTGGAGCAGACTGGAAAGCTATCACTGAGAAGTACTTCAAGAAAGACACTTCCAAGAGCTGAACTAGGTCCAAGGGGGAGTTTGTTGATGCACTTAATGTCCCTAGTTCAATTTTGTACCAATCATCATGTAAAGATTAAAGTTATATTAATGGAAGTTGTCTTTATACATTATTCTTAATGTTTAATATTGATTATATGATTGTTTGAATTGATTATTTAATATTTGAGTATGAGTATTACTCATTCGGGCGAATGACTCTAACGAATGAAGTCATTCACCGAATGAGAATAGAGAATGACTATACTCAGCGAATGGGCCATTCGCCGAATGACTCATTCGACTGACTTGTCTATTCGACATAGTCATTCGCCGAATGAGCTGCTTCGGCCACTCATTCGGCCGAATGACTACAGTCTATAAACATAAGTTCAAATCATTTCAAACCTAACTTTTCCGAGTCCTCATTCTTCCCAGTGCACTCTAGTGTCAAACCATTGAAGTTTTGAGCGATTCTTCACGTCCAATTTCGATTCTCAACCCGTGGTAATCGATTCTCACTCGCACGTTGATTCTACTCACTCGATTCACCACGGTTGCTGTTGATTTCGATTGGAAAACCCTGGAATAGGATTCCGCACTATTCCAGAGGCTGTCAAGCAGATTTCCCTTGGAATCGGATTGTTTTCGAGCTCCAAAAAGGTCCTACACCTCTGCAGCACTTCTTCCTTTCTGTTTTGGCAACTATATCAATATGTACACCTTGATTATTGGTTGTTTTGTTCATTCCCCTTTCTTCCACAATTTCTGATAACGGCAGAATACTAAATAAAATAACTGTAATGTGAACAGTACATTGCAATACAATAAACAAGCTTCAAAATAGATAGTTCAAATGTTCATAAAGCTGGCAATTGGCCCAAACCTCATGATTATCTTAAAGTCATTACTTACTTCCAAATGTCTAATTTACTATAGGGGGTGGACAGAAATCTAAAACTTATTTGGATACATTACTGTAACAGGATTACAGAAATCTAAAACTCATTTGTTAAACCACAAACCATACGGGTTAGGCACTCTAAAAGCAACCCAACCCCGACAATTTGAGTTTGTGGTTTTCCAATACACTGTCTGGTGGCCTCCTCAAATAGATGTTGTTAGATACCTGTAGCCTTACTATTAGGGATACATAATTACGCCTTCTTGGAGACCTAAAAGGAATACATATATACAGAAACAATTAAATTTGTTTCAGGTTTCTTAATCTATATTTCACATGAGTTGTTTCGTGTTTTAGGAAGATGACATATATTTAGTTAACATATTGGAAACGAAATCCACCTTAAAGTATTTTTCTATTTGTACTTTGCTTAAACATTAATGTTTTTGTCCTCATGAAATGAAGAGGTTGTTTTCTATTTCTGCATGTCCCTCACCTCTGCATGTGTTAGATATTTCGTCGCATTTTTACTTCTCATGATCCCAAGGTATGATGCTTTAGTTTTCCTTTGTTGGGCCCTTTGTGTAGTTGCATTATGTTAATGTCAATTCACTTTGATGTTTTTCTTTAGCATATATAGTGATTTACTTTTACTTATTTAAAAGGCCTGTATATTAGATTAGGTTTGCGAAAGTGATGGTTAAACATTTTGCTGACTTATATCCTAGGATAAAAGCTTATGTATGCAAATCTATAGCTTCCTTCTACTGTTTTAGACGTCTGTTTATTTATATGTCTGGTTCTTTTACATATTTATACAAGGTGTGAGCCTTTTGTCTTTTTTTTTGGGTGTGTGTTATATATGTATACACTTCTGCTACTTAGTTATATGCGTATTGTTGATCGTCATATTTAATAGGATATAACTGTTGCCTTAACTTTATATTTAGCATCTAATATGTTACTTCACAAAAAAATAAAGCTTTGTTCTGATCTACCTGTAGAAATTGTTTCATCTACCAGTAACCCCAGTACTCCACTAATACTTGTAATTCAAGTCTATCAATGTACATAGACTAGAAGGATTGTGATAACATTTGTGAGTGTTGCCATGCTCTCTTTTGGTTTGATGAACGTGTTGTCAGGATTTCCGGTTCCCACCATACCAGCAAGCAGAACTTGGTTTTATGTCAACCACTCAGAAAGTGGCTGCTCAAACAAGCCTTCTCCGTAGGTGGCCTCATTTGTATAATTGTATGTGAGGGTCACGGATTACGCTCCGACCTGATATTCATGTACGTCACAAATACTTTTGGAACGCCTATTACCATAAACATATAAATAAACAAATACATATGCAGGTATTGTGTTAACGCACTTATAAAGGATCAAACTGGCACGACCAACGTTGTATTTGTTAATGAGGCGATGACCGAGATGTTAAATGTAAGCTGCAAAGAGATGATTATGATACACAGACACAGAAATTCCAAAATGCTACCTTCGTAAATCCAAAATGTCATTGGTCAAAGAAAAATCTGCACGTTAACCTCAAAAAAGCCGGTCTATATTTGTCAACAGAGTTGAAAACGTTCAGGGAATATCTCCAACAACACCAGATCCTAAACATCGTACATATACATCCATTGGTATATTTTACGTTTCCATATCTCTTCTAAAACATAACATTAAAAATAAATATGTAAGAAACAATTTTGTTCAACAGCTACAGAAACATCATCCAAAAAGTCCAAATACTAGAAGAACAACCACATGATGCACCCATCCTAACATAAGTAGATGATCATAGTTTTTGACTTACCATGTTTTTGTCTGTGATTACGATGTTTTTGTCTGTGATAATCTACATGTAAATATAAATTTTGTTGTAATTGGCTGTATCAAACGGATATATATACTGGTATGTATATGTGTGTAAATTCCTTTTGTGTCCCCGTGCCGCGAAGCGCGGGTATCTTACCTAGTTCACATAAAAGCCGAACCAAAATTTATAAGTTGAACCCAAATAATTAACGAAGTGTAAACGAATCAAGCCGGCTCATGAAATACTTTGGATTGGATCAGTAAAAAAATCAACGAGCCAAGCCTAAATGAGCCCAATCCAAAATATGGCTCATTTAATTATCGAGCCCGAGCCAAAAAATTTGGCTCGTTTAGTTATCGAGCCAGAGTTTTACATATCGATTTCGAGCCGCCTCGCGAGCCTAAACGAGTTTTTTTTTAGATAAATTTTATTTATTATATTAAGTGTATATTTATAAAACTAATTATTTTTATATAATCATATATTTTATGTTAATTTGAAAGGTATAATCATAAATATACATTAAAATAGTAATTAAAATAAATTAAAAAATATATGAGCCGAGCCAAACTCGAGCCTAAAAAATTTCTAACGAGCCGAGCTCGATCTCAAGCACTAATTAGTCAAAACGAGCCGAGTTCGAGCCTTAACGAGCTCGGGATCAACTCGGCTAGACTCGTTTACACCCCTAACCACAACATATATACAGGAAATTCGACCCGAACCGGGGATAAGCAAATTAAAACTATACTAGTATACAGGACCCGCGCGTTGCGGCGGCGTCTGATATACTGACGTAAAAAAACCAACAGAACATGAGGTTAAAATCGTGTACAATAAAATGCACGAAAATACCCTATACAAGATCTATAACGTAAGCTTTGAAACTAAGGTTTGAAGATTAAGAACTTATTTAATAGTAAAGAATGTGATTACAGAAAACTTAAAAAAAAGGCCCTGTGTAAATGTAGAATTTATAAATGATACAAATATTATAAAATTAATAAATGTAAATTGTATATATATGTAGTATATATAATTCTCATGGTTTATAAAATTATTAAATCTAAATCGTTTGTGAACTAATTACGATAAAAATGATATAAACGATACAAATATTCGATAACGTACGGATGCGTTATAGGCATGTAAACAACGCGCAAAATTTCTGTGACCGTTTGTGTTAGAAATTTATATAAACGTTCATGAGGCCATTGCGATCAAATTAATATAATTATGACATTTATCAGATAACCTAATGACGCGTTAAAATCATGTAAACATTAAAAATATGTGAGTAAAGTGAGAGGGCCTTAAAAATAAGAGTTCAAAGTTCAGGGTTATAAACGAAAATTTCAAATTAATTGAAAAGTATTAAAATCTATCTTTTGATCTTTAGACGCGGTAGTGAATAGTGATTATGTGAGGGTTTGTATCCTGTCAAAACCCGGTATAAGAGAGAAAACCCTTAAATCCCTTGCGATCAAATTAATATAATTATGACATTTATCAGATAACCTAATGACGCGTTAAAATCATGTAAACATTAAAAATATGTGAGTAAAGTGAGAGGGCCTTAAAAATAAGAGTTCAAAGTTCAGGGTTATAAACGAAAATTTCAAATTAATTGAAAAGTATTAAAATCTATCTTTTAATCTTTAGACGCGGTAGTGAATAGTGATTATGTGAGGGTTTGTATCCTGTCAAAACCCGGTATGATACAAATCAACGACCCAGATAGGGTTTAAGGGTTTTCTCTCTAAGATCGAGTTTTCATATGATACAAACTCTCTCTCTATATATATATGTATGTGTGTGTGAGATGTTGGGGCCCACCGTTTGTGTGATGTGTGTGCATGTGTGTGATGTGTGTGTGTGTGTGATGTGTGTGTGTGAAAAAGTCGTTTGTGTGTGTGTGATGTGTGTATGTGTGTGATGTGTTTATGATGTGTGTGTGAAAAAGTGAATAGTGATTTTGTGTGTATGAAAATATTTGCAAATTAATATATATATTAATAAGTGGGAACAAATTAGCCATAACTATTGAGAGGGGATAAATTATATCACCTTGTTTTCGACGTTGGTAACAAATACCCCTAAAGATGCGGACGAACCCATAGATCGATTCATCGATCTCTTTGCTAACCCATATAAACTACATCTCCCAAGGAAACCTAAAAACAATTTGAGCACCTTTCATCTCTTCTCACCATTTATTCCAACATACTGACTCTATGGCGTCTCATGCATGGGAGAATGAAACCTCCATTAATGACTCTCTATGCCATCGAAGACCACCACCGAGCGAACATATCATCACAGCTAAGGTAATACTGAGCAACAAACTTCAAAGACTTTTGTTTTTCTTACTGTTTAACACGCTGGGTATATACGGGCTGGGACAGATTACGTAAGTAGATCTGAGTGATGATCGGCCGTAGGCACGCCAGTGGGTAGAAGCTATCAACGCAAGGGTACGTACCATAGATGTGTATCTGTATGAGCATGAGTGCGTCTGAATGAGCGTGTGTGTATAAGTATTAGTCGCAGGTGTGGCGCTTATCGAAAAAAAATTAGGCTCTTGTCTAGGGTTCCTAAAACTTGTGGCCTTCAATTCTACAAAATGTTAATTCTTCAACTTGAAATTCGATTTGGGTCATGCTTGTTTACCAGCTAGAGGTTAATTTAGTTAACTTGTTAGGTGTTGTTTAAGGTAGTACTTGTTCGATCAGTCATTGGATATACATTAGGTATAATTTATTTATAAAGATATATGTAAGAAAAGGTTCCCCTAACTTTGTTTACATTAGGTATAATTTAGTTATAGAGATATGTAAGAAAAGGTTCCCCTAAGTTTGTTTTTTTTTCCACCTAGGGTCTATCTTGTTGAGTCAACCCTAGTCTTAGATAGGAATATTGGATTGTAGGCAGGCATGGGACAATGGAGATTCAATCAATTTTTTGGATGCGTGTGTATGTAGAAGATGCATTTGATATGCATCATTGTATGGCAATAACTTTCAATAAAAGCATGTAGGTGATTCAAAGGGGTAGCTGTAAGGCTCTCGAATATGTTTTATGTGTTTAATAGGTTAAATATAGCATGATTAGTGTTCGTGAATCTCGTAACACGAGTAGACTCGAGGGGTTGGAGGGTTGGTATGAAAACAATCGTTTCAAGTTATGATCTTTTACAACTTACACATTTTGTTTTCTTAAAACACATGATCAGTATTGCTTCTTACATTAAAGAACATATGGAAATATTATGGTTGACATATCAAGGTATTATAACATTATGGTATGTGAAGAACCGTAACAAAGACTTCCTATTTGGATGAAAACTAGCTAACTATAAATCGGCAATTAAATGTGGATGTTATAATGGAAATGTTGGGGAGGGGTCCATTTATTACAGTAACGTCTTACCAAGGTTAGGTCATTAACGATTATATGTTTTACAACAAAATCAAGATGGAAAAAGTACAATGTAAAATAGCGGAGTTAAGTAATAGCCACGTCAACCCAGTATGATATGATGAATCATGATATTAGGCTACAAATAGCCAAATATTCTTATTAAGGAGTCATACAAGAAATATGGGAATTAAATTATTCTTATTTTACCGTACATATGTTCAAATGTAAGCGGATGAATAATCGAACATGTGTTAAAGTTTACAAGTATGATTTTACGCTTGTCGACCTTAACATAAATGGCTATGCATATAAACCATTCATTCTTGCAAAACAAGTGTTTTTTGTCAAAGATCCGAGCAACTAAAGTGTGATATCATTCTGCAAGGTCTTGTGTTGATAATGTCTTGGAGAAAATATTTTTCTATGTTTTATAAATTTATCTTTTTTAAAAATCATATACTTTAATGTACAAGACATGAAATGTTTTTTTAATCTACATTTAAATTTTAGGGTTATTGGATTTAAATACTCTCAGCTTTGACCTATTGGCCGACTATACTCCCAACTGAGAAAATGTTTACTAGCACTCCCAACTTTCAAAACATTTTCCACTAGCACTCTAAAACATGATTTTTTTGATGACGTGGCACCTGTTTTGGAGTGCCAATGGAAAATGTTTTGAAAGTTGGAAGTGTCAGTAGATATTTTCTCAAAGATATATACACTAAAAGAAATTGGGAGTATTTAAATCCAATAACCTTAGATTTTATAATTGATTCGTCACGAAATCACACACATTTTTATAATAAAAAACGTGTGATGTAGTTATTTTGATGTGTTTGTTTTATTTTTTACAAAGATATATACACTAAAAGAAGCCCACTAGAAAAAGAAAAGTTGGGCATTATTTGTTTGTACAATCTTTAAAAACATTTGTATAATTATAAACTATAGCCGCGGTTCTTAATTTTTAGAGGCGGTTGAATGAGAAGTCTTTCCATCGGCATTAAAACCCTAACCATGAACACATGGCTGTTCATTCTCCATCCGCCTCCCTCTATAATTCTCCTCTGTTCAAACAGACAGAAGTGAAGAAGCCCTAAAAAAAACCCTAACCATTCACGTCTTGATACATTTTGAAGTTAAGATCTTCCACAAATAAACTCTACTTGGAGGCGTATAAGTTTGAAGATTCGGTTTGACGAAAAGGTAATTTTTTTAAACTTTGTTTCTATACTTAATTAGGAATAATCATTTGTGGTTCTGGTTCATGAAAATGATTCTTTTGTGCACTTTGTAGTCACGGTTTATGAAAGTAGTATCATAGTTATATTGTAGTTTTTCAATATATACAGACATGAAAACCTTTACATAAAGCAAGATAAATAGGTTGGTTTAGGTGAGAAATAATTGTATTTTTGGTTGAACTTGGTAGCATTATAACATAAAGCATTATAACATAAAATGTGTTGAGATGAGTATGTCTTTGACAGAATGCATGTCAAAATGTGTAAATTACTAAACGTTATGCATCTAAACTATTTGTTTGTTTACAACACATTTTAAACCAATATTTTATGATACTTACCCGTGGTCGTATACTCGTATAGCTTTCAACACTTTGTAAGTGGTTGTTACTTTGCTAATCATTTTTGTTGCTAAGAATAGTCTCTTAAGCATTTGACATTTTGACTAGCTTATCTCTTATGAAATTTATGAGATATAAAATCAGAAGAATTTATGTAAGTCTGAAAATTATAGGTGGTATATTAGAATTTGTTCAATATGCATAACTTAATTTAGATTCATGCATAAAACATAGGATATGTTTTTTCTTGCATTCAGTTATATACTTATATGTATATCAGTATATGGTATACGAAATTAAATATTTTGTTAATTATTTCAAAGCTTTAACAACCTATTAATGATTCTTTGCTAAATTGTTTTCGATACCATATGAATCAATGCATGTCTCATGAACAATTTTCGGTCTACAGAATTAATTTAACATATGGGAATCTTGTCTTTCTTGATTAGCTTAAAATTTTAGCCCAAATTAAATATCAATGACTTGTATTCTATTAGTCTGTAAAAACATAAATTGAGGTGCATTCAATTAATTGGATTTTTAATCTTTTAAATTGTTTGTGAGGTGGTCTAGACAATTAAAATTTTGACAACTTCACAATTACAATTATAGTTCAAGACAATTAAAGCATTTATAAATATAAATTTCTGTCATAAGAATAACTATTGTTATGTCATTTTTCTGGTTTAATAGGAAACTACAAGTATTTCTAAACGAGGTAAACATGATATTACATCTTGTTAAAAGAAATTAAGAGATGATCAAATGTAATTGAATTTGATGATAATCAACTACCTATTGGCCCGAATGCAAATGAATTTGATTCAAGGCTTAGACTAGCAGTGAGATCACAATTTTTATATTAGGTTACAACAAAAAGAATTGAAAAGGAAAAAATGGAAAGTCTTATGGTTGCAAATTAAGGTATTGTGTTTTAAGTCTTGCAAATATTTGAAAATATGAAATACATGCTAATTATTATACATGAATAACTATTATTTTATAAATAATTAGGAGTTTTGGCATATTCTAGATGATGATGTAGATAAACGTACAATGATAAGAGATAAAATTGTGTACTTTTTTTTTATGTAAGCTATATAGGGATTATATCAACATTTGAGAAAATTCTTGTACAAAATATAAATATTTTGATTCATCAAAATGAGAAGATTTCGTGCATTAAGGCCTACCGAAGAAGTTGTGGTATATGTTAATATTTATATAAAATTATTATTATTGTAATATTTTTTTGCAAATATTAATAGTATATTTTGTTGATTTTTTAGGCTAAAAGTGTCAAAGTAAGATTAAGTGCATTAGAGAACAAAACTAGACCCAGATTAAACGCTTTAGATATAAGGGTTTGAATCAACAATTTTATAAAATGTAGACACCCCGTGTGGAAAGTAATCCACTTCGTAAGATATGAAAGACCGGCGCTTTAAACTGTATGTGGCCGTAAGAAGAAGAAAAAACCTGCAATCCAACAACTATGACATTGCATTTAATTATGCAACAATTGGTAATTTGATTAGTAAAAATATATTTGTATCCGTATATATTAAATTTGTCAAATGTTTTAAATTTTATATTTATTATGTATTTATTTTTATATATAGATTGAGTTGTGAAAAATATAAAACGTGATGGAACTTATGGTGATGGACGATCACATCCATTAACTCAATTTTCAGGATGTTTCGTATAGTAATGAAATTATATATGTGTTATTTTTATGTTTGTATTAATATATATTAATGCAATATTGATTTTGTGTTTATGTGGAGAACACAATTTTGAGGAGACTATTTTAAAAGTAGTAGAAAAAGAGTGGATGTAAGCACGAGAGTGAATGTGAGTAGGGAGAGGCAAACTATGTATGTGACCTCTGGTTTTCATAGTTCTAGTTGCGTTTCTAGTGTGTCACATGTGGTGCATTCAAATATTGAGGTAATAAATAAATATATAGGTTGTAAAATGTAAATGTTCAGAGAATGACACACATATTTGTTTATTAAAATATTATGTGGTTTTACATAAATATGCCAGTGTAAACAAATGTGGTTGTTCAATTCAAGATGCTCTAAATTAGTTTTAGCCAACGATAATGAATATCCTAGTTATGATAGATAGTTTGATAATATTTTCATGCACAAACATTGTGTGAAGGAACTAGTTGATTATGTACATCAAATTTTTTTGTATATTCATATTCCTGAAGAGTTAAAAAAAACATTCACTAACCATTTTAGTCTATCATTTATTATAATAGTAGTTATAATGTTAGTCTATCAATGTGAAATAACATTTACATTGACATATACTTGTGAACGTTATTTCATTTTTTTGTACTATTTAGGGATATGAATCGGTAAGGAGCGCCTAATGGTGGCGTTTACCATTTTTTAGGGATAGGAATATACAAAAAAAATTGATATACATAATCAACTTGTACCTTCATACAATGTTTGTGCATGAGAATATCATCAAAATATCTACCACAGTTAGGATATAGCTGACCATTAGGTAAAACCAATTCAACATAACTTGAATTGAATGACGCAATAGTTCACATAGACATATATTCTGTAAAACCACATAATATTTTAATAAACAAATATGTGTATATCATTTCTTAACATACTTATATATTATACAACATATATATTTATATATTACCTTAATATTTGGATACACATGTAAACCACTAGAAGCGCAACTAGAACTACGAAAACACGGTCGCATCCACAATTTGTCTCTACCGACTCACATTCATGCGAGGGCTTGTGTCCATTCTTTCCCCACTACCTTTAAAATAGTCTCCTCGAAATTGTGTTTTTCTTATAAACACAAATATTACACCAATATGAATACAAATATAAAGAAAACACATATATAATGTCATTAGCATATGAAACAACCTAAAAATTGAGTTAATGGA
Source organism: Mikania micrantha (assembly GCA_009363875.1). Taxonomy (NCBI): domain Eukaryota; kingdom Viridiplantae; phylum Streptophyta; class Magnoliopsida; order Asterales; family Asteraceae; genus Mikania; species Mikania micrantha. Next base: position 36,442,061 of record CM018692.1, read on the forward strand.
TTTGATCGTCCATCACCATAACTTCCATCAAGTTTAATTTTTCACAACATCAATATATAAAGATAAATATATTCAAAATATAAATGATGAAGAAATTGACAAATTTAATAAATACTAATAAAAAAATATATTTTTTACTTCTCAAATTTCAAATTGTTGCATAATTAAATGCAATGTAATATTTGATAGTTTGTGAGTTTTTTCTTCTTGTTGTGACAACATATACATTTTAGAAATGTCTATCTTCCATATTTTTAAGAAGTGAATTACTTTCCACAAGTGATGTCCATATTTTAACGAGTTGTTGATTCAAACCCTTGTATTCAAAGCGTCAAGGCTGGGTTTATGTTCTCTGGTGCACTTAATCTTGCTTTGACACTTTTAACCTACAAAAAAAATCAACAAACCGTATTATTAATTTTTGCAGAAAATATTACAATAATAATAATTTTATACAACAATCAATATATACCAAAGCTTTATATATAGAACTTTGATGCAGCAAATTCTTCTCATTTTGATTAATTAAAATATTTATATTTTGTACAAGAATTTTCTCTTATGTTGAAGTAATTTTATATAGCTTACTTAAAAAATTAGTAATTAATTTTTTTCTCTTATCACTGTATGTTTCTCTTCAATATCATTTGGAATACGCCAAAGCTCCAAATATTTATAAAAGAATAATTATTCATATATAACAATTAACATATATTTCATATTTACAAATGCTTGCATGACATAAAACACAATACCTTAATATGCGGCCATAAGCCTTTTTATTTTTCATTTTTAATATTTTTGTTGCAACCCAATATGGAAATTGTTATCTCACTGTTAGTCCAACCCTTGAATCAAATTTATTTGCATTTGGACCAATAGGTAGTTTATTATCATCAAATTCAATGTACATTTGATCATCTCTTAATTTCATTTTACAAGATGCAACAACATGTTTACTTTATTTAGATGACATACTTGTAGTTTCCTATTAAATAAAGAAAAATTACATGACTAGAGTTATTCAAATGACAAAAATTTATTTTCATAGATTCTGTAATTGTCTTGAACTATAATTTTGAAAGTGTTAAAATTTAATTATCCAGACACATTTCACATGCAGTCTAACAAATTACATATCCTATTAGTTGAATGCACCTCAGTTTATTTTTTTATAGCCTCATAGGTTACAAGTGTAAAAACGTACTTGTCAACTTTAACATATGTATGATTTTTAACCCACTTTTATTTAAATATCGGTAAGGTGAAAGAAGAATAATCTAATTCCCATATTTCATGTATGACTCGTAATAAGAGTCTTTGGCAATTTTAACCTTGTATCATGATTCATTTGGTTGATGTAGCTATTGTTGTGACTCCGCTATTTCGCATTGTACTTTTCCCATCTTGATCTTGGTGTAAAATGTATAACTTTTGATGTTGTACCCCTGGTAAGATCTTACTGTAATATTTGAACCTTGCACCAACATTTTCACTATTATATCTATATTTGATTGTCGATTTATGGTTGCCTTAGTTTTCATTCAATTAGAAAAGTTTTTGTTATGCTTGTTGAACGTTGTTATACCTCGATATGTTGACCGTAATATTTTCATATGCTCTTTAATGTAAGAGGCAATACAGGTCATGTGTTCTAAGACAACAAAATATGTAAGCTGTAAAAGATCATAACTTAAAATGATTGTTTTATACCAACACCTCCAACCCCTTCAAGTCTACCCAAATAACGAATCAGGAACAACAATGTGTTTAAAAACATCCAAATATCATGTGAATAAATCAAGTTTTGCATTGTAGATTATGTTTTACAAAACCTATATATTATTTAATATGTTATAAAGGCTATGATATCATTATGTTATAAATTACGATTTCTTAGTTAAGCTTTTAGAAACCCATGTATCTTTCAAAAAGATGCATATAACACAGAAATACAACAAACTTTTATTTCTCCTATGATATGTATTACCAAGTAAACCATCATATCAAAAAAATATGGTGGAACATACATCTCAAGTTCACAAAGCGTGATGATAATTTCTTTTTGCAAATTATCGAGTGATAGCCGATCAATGACTTTTGAATGAATTGTGTTAAAAAAAACAAACAGTTTTGTAATTATATGTTGGATATACTTCGATAAAGGTCCGTAAACGCCATTAGAAATCATATGTGTCATTAAAACATGAAAAATCATGAGACTTCATGCCGAACAATTTACAATCTATTATCAACACACGTATTTTAATGTGTGCAAAAATAGTTGGATGGAACTTTAATATTTTGTAAACATTCACAAAGCATTCTTTTCTCTTTTTTGGCATTGCATCGCACACAAGTGGAAAATAAAAACCCTTACGCACCATAATAGGATCAAGCCTTTCACGTATTTACATTTCTTGCATGTCCTTACAAACATTAATATTGTCTCTAAATTTTCAAGGAATGTTTAACAATAAACCAAGCAAGATATCACTAACATTTTTCGATATGCATATCTAGGAAATGTTAACATGTAAATGCTTTGAACAAGGAAAATCCCAAAATAATGACTTTTCCAAATGCCTCCATTTTTAGCACGCGTTCTTTTTCCTAATTCAACATTTAGTTTTTTAACTCATGAAAATGCATCAAATTGTTTCCCTACCATTCGGTGCTCAGTATTTCCGTCAAACTCCTCCCTTTTTTGTTTTGATAAGTGTGATTAGGTGGAAGGAATCTCCGATGTCCTATATAGACGATTTTATTGCAATTATTTAATGTCACACCCCAAGCCGGCGGGATAGGATCGGTTGTCCCGTCGGGCGGAAAGTTCTCGGGGCGCGATATCGTGAGTGATAATCGTGATGATCAGATTGTTTACATTGCACATGATACAAATGAGAAATGCTAAATATAATAGAATTACAAAGTTAAATTACATCAGTATTGTTTATAATTTAACAATGTAAATCTACCATAAACATCATATATTTCTATCTTGTATTTACACAAGATATACAAAATAATTTGCATAATGATGTCTTCAAAAATAATGCAGGTCCAAAAGTTAAGTCTTCTATCTGAAGTCCTAATCCAAAAGGAATAACTCCTTAGTTGACCTGTTCGTCACCTGAGAAGTCATGCAAAAATAAAGTCAACACATGGTTGGTGAGTTCATATAGTTTTATGATTTGAAAATGATTTGATAACCTCCTTCGGTAAAGACCCTAACTTCATTAACATCAACTGTATCATCCAGATCGGTATGCTTATGTATAGGGCATACCCCTGGGTCAAGGCTACAACCCCGCCCAGACGCCGTCCCACCACATACTAATCCGCATAGGACATTGTTGTTAATGATAATTAAGCATTTTTACCTAACACCTCTAAAATAGATTTTGATCTCCAAAACTTGATTTACCTTTGATTCTCTTGATTTTGATTATAGACAAAAGATTTTCCAAAAGTCAGTGATAATAGTAAAATGTCAAATATTTAATTAAATAATTAAATAAAACATTTAAATACAACTAAGACATGATGATTGAGTGTAATTTTACTCAATTAGTTAGACTTAGTTGTTGGTGGTTGTCCAAGTTGTAACCTCTCACACGTGACCCATACCAGGCATAACTCACAAGGAGTATACCTGGGCGTGACGGGATTTTAATGATTTGCCCTTACAGCTTGACCCAAAGGTCTTCTGTACATGCGGGGACTTTAAGGATATCCTTTGTTTCTTGATCTCTTGATTCTCTTGAGTTTAGACTTTGATATTGATTTCCATGATTGTTCACGTTGTTGCCCGTATAGCCTGACTACAAAAGTCTTCTACACCTGAAGGGACTTTATATGTGTGTTACACGTGATCTTGATTCCATATACAACTGACATCCACCATGACTTGAGTATTAATGAGTTCATTAGATCATAATGATTTCATTATTTCAATGAGTCACACACATTTATGATTTCTGATCTCTTGAGTCTCTTGATTCTTGATTCTTTGAGTTCTCATGATTTGAATGATAATTGATTTGATTTGATTATGATTCTTGGGCCTCAGATCACACACTGAGTTACGATTCCCTTGAATATGATCGTTTGATTTTGTTCATTGGATTTCACTTTGAGTTTAGGTTCTTGAATTTGAACTTGATGGACTAAGGGTTGAATTAGGATTTAAATTTAAGGTATTACTCATAAGAGTACTTAAATTTAATTGATAACTTGATTTGTTCATTATTTTCCTAGACAGGAGTCTAGGAGTATCAACAACATATATATGTAAAAACATATAATAATTAAAAGCATTTAAATAAACAATTTAAATAAAACAGTTTACGCATGCTTCTCAGCCCCGCGTTTTAAAACAAAAATGTTAGAAAAAAAGGGCAATGAACTCACCTGTGTTGCTTTGTCAATGATCTTACACAAAATGCGCGCTCTTGTTTGTAGCTTAGGTTTCTTCAGTACCTGGTTTATTTTAAGAGATCCGACTACGATAAGTATTTATAGTAAACGATAGGTCTAGGGTTTGGTCTCGGTGTGCAACTAAGTGTCCTAAATTACTAACGAGATTCTAAGACTTCCTCTAACCTATTACCCGTAATAGATCCATGTTCCCATATTATTAACTCCTAAACCCTAGACAATTAGGGTTTATTTTAAGTATATTACAAGTCCTTATTCAACACATTTATAAATTAATTTATTTTAAATTAAACTTTTATTTACAAATCATTTAATTATTTTAATAAGATTTATAGTTTAATTTCTTTTATGAAAGCAAAATTAATTTAAATGGAAAACTACTTAACATGGGATGAGCTTATATTAAGCCCATTGGGCCATCCTTGGCCCATTTATAAGACTTAGATCATTCCGTGATTCTTTGAATAACTCGTACTAGATAATTCAATAAATCATCTAGAACGACTTCATGTTTGTTAAGAAATTCTTTAGGGTTAAGCGTTAATAATTAAATTAGCCATCCAAACCTTAGGTTGTTGTTTTGATTCTCAATGAATTCTCAAAAGTGTTGATCTCAAAAATGTTGCTAACTCTTATTTAGGTATCTATTGGAGTCTTTGTCATTGGCATGACAAATTTACAAGTTTAACACTCTTGTGTGATAAAACAGGTTAGTTTCTTATTAAGGAACCCTAACTTTCCCTCCCATGCACACACACACATAACCGAATCCATGCATGCACACACAAAGTCATCTCAACCATGCCTGCACTCACACACATATGCTCATCCATTTCCATGCATGCTCACGTACCCACCCTTGCCTTCCTTGCCTAAACAGTCCACATCCGACTCAAATTATGTCATGACGAATGAGCTTGGGCCGAACAAGTCTTGGGCCGAATGTAGTGGGCGAAGGAGCCTTAACCGATTGAGGCTTAGCCGAATGAGGGGTGGCGCATAGCTAGGGTCGAATGAGCATTGAGTTGCATAGGTATAGGGTCGAATGAGGTTTCCAGCGAATGGGGGTCGGTCGAATGAACATGTGGCGATCGAATGAACGGCCGATCGAATGGCTGTTTCGTGGTTTTCCATTCGGCGAATGGAGAAAGTCATTCGACCTAAGGGTCATTCGACCCACCTGTGGGCGCCTCATTCGGCCATTCGATCCACAGCCGAGTGCAGTCACTCATTTCGAACCCAATGGTTAACTCAAGCACTATCCCATGTTCCTACAACATCCTAGTAGTGTTTTATGTGATTTTCTCTAGGAGTTGTAAGGTCCTAGAACCCGTTTGCAAGGAGGTGCGAGATTAGGGTTTTGAAACCCTTAAAGCCGAATAAAAACATGATCTTTACCACGATTCTGATGGATTGAAACTCCGATCGGTTGTACTTCTCTGATCTACAAGTTGTGGTGGTGATTTTGACACCAAAAACACAAGAAATGGTTGAGAATCAAACAAGAAATCTTAGAGAGAAGGAGGTGGGTTCTTGTAAAACTTTTAGAGAGAGAGAGATGAACGTGGGAGATGATGATAGCTGGTGGTTGTGTAACTTAATGGCATTAAATGCCATATTAAATGGCTAAGGTTTACCCGGGTATGTCCGGGTTCGTTCGGTTTCGCGTGGTTTCGCGAAAAAACGCCATTTTCGCGTCATTTTCGTAACGAAACGATCCGATTTTAAATTAGAATTTATAAAATTATTTTAGGTTGTGATTCCTAATAAATTAACTAAATATCTTTTAATTATTTAATTTACAAAAATATTTATTTAACGTTTAAATCGAATCGCGCGGTCATCGCGCGTATTTGTTCGAATCAAATACGACGATAACTACACTTTTCAACCTTGTTTTCTAATTATTGAATATCATTCAGAACGTTAAACTTTTAGATTTATTCGTACAGATCGTCACCTATACGAATAATCTGTCGGTTTAGCATTCACTTAACGATATTCGTGTTGTTTTGTCCTGTAAGGCCTCACATACGTTTATACATAATAAAGTCCTAACAAATAAATCACATGATGATTTTGTGTTGCCAGATAATTATCCGACTCAAGAACCATTGTTCTGAACTGATTTCTCTGAATGTCTGTGAATTCACTGTTTCGATAATATGAAATGATACTGTGACTTGATATGAAATGAAATACACTGAATTATATGAAAATTGTACCTGAATACTGTTCACGCACTGTTACGATCACTGTTCCGGTGACGATTCCGGCACTGATGTTACAGTCTCCCCTTGTTAAAGAAATTTCGTCCCGAAATTTAAGAATTGTTATCGGGTACGGCTTCCTCTTCAAACAGTTGGGGATACTTTAACTTCATGTGATCCTCACGTTCCCAAGTAAACTCGGGTCCGCGTCTTGAATTCCATCGAACCTTTACTATCGGAATACGGCTTCGCCTCAGTTGCTTGACCTTGCGATCCATAATCTCTAAAGGTTCTTCTATGAAATGTAACTGATCATCGACTTGAATTTCTTCGAGTGGAATGACGAGTGATTCGTCAGCAAGGCACTTCTTCAAGTTCGAAACGTGAAACACGTCATGCACACCACTGAGTTCATCTGGTAATCTCAGTCGATAAGCTACAGGACCAATACGTTCAATGATCTCGAACGGTCCCACGTATCGTGGTGCTAACTTGCCTTTTGTTCCAAAACGTACAACGCCTTTCCATGGAGAAACCTTTAACATGACACGGTCTCCCACTTGGAATTCCAACGGCTTACGCCGTTTGTCAGCGTAGCTCTTTTGTCTGCTTCTTGTAGCTTGTAATCTTCTTTGAATCTGAGCGATCTTATCAGTAGTTTCCTGAATAAGCTCAGGCCCAGTTATACGATTGTCTCCAACTTCAGTCCAACAGATCGGTGATCGGCACTTCCGACCATAAAGGGCCTCGAATGGTGCACATCCGATACTGCTGTGGTAACTATTGTTGTAGGAGAACTCAATCAGTGGCAAATGGGAATCCCAATTCCCACCGAAATCTAAAATACAGGTCCTTAACATATCCTCTAGGGTCTGAATCGTACGTTCGCTTTGGCCGTCCGTTTGTGGATGGTAAGCTGTACTCAGATTTAACTGTGTCCCTAGAGATTTCTGTAGTGATTGCCAGAACCTTGAAGTAAATCTGCTGTCTCTATCAGAAATAATTGACAATGGCACACCATGGCGTACCACTATCTCATTGATGTACAATTTCGCCAGTTTATCCATCGTGAAGGTTTCACGCATCGGCAAGAAGTGAGCAGATTTTGTTAAACGATCTATGATCACCCAAATCGTGTCGTGACCACTGGAAGTGCGGGGTAGCTTGGTAATGAAATCCATAGCTATTTGTTCCCACTTCCAGAGCGGAATCTCAGGCTGTTCCAGTAAACCAGACGGTCTTTGGTGTTCCGCCTTTACCTTCGCACACGTTAGACATCGACCGACATACTCGGCTATGTCTTTCTTCATTCCCGGCCACCAATAAAATCCACGCAAGTCTTGGTACATTTTATCAGCGCCTGGATGAACAGAGTATTTTGTCTTGTGTGCCTCATCGAAGATAAGTCTTCTCAATTCATCTACCGCCGGAATCCATATACGATCCTGGTAGTAGATCATTCCATCCGACTTGGTCTCTAAATGTTTCTCTGCTCCGCAATCAAGTTCTTTCTTCAATTTTCCTCTATCAACTGATTCCTGTTGAGCTTGAATGATCTTGTCTTGTAAGCTGGTCTGCACAGTCATACCCATAGCCCTAACGTGTAAGGGTTTGACCCGTTCCTTCCGGCTCAAGGCATCAGCTACAACATTCGCCTTTCCCGGATGGTACTTGATCACACAATCGTAATCATTCAGAAGTTCAACCCAACGGCGTTGTCGCATGTTGAGCTCCTTCTGATCAAAAATGTGCTGCAGACTCTTGTGATCTGTAAATATGGTACACTTAGTGCCATATAAGTAATGTCTCCAAATCTTCAATGCGAAGATTACTGCTCCCAGTTCAAGATCATGAGTAGTGTAATTCTTCTCATGCACTTTTAACTGCCTTGATGCATAGGCTATGACCTTGTCCCGTTGCATTAAAACACAACCGAGTCCCTGATGGGATGCATCACAATACACAACAAAGTCTTCACATCCTTCTGGGAGAGATAAGATTGGAGCATCACATAGTTTCTGTTTCAATGTCTGAAAAGCATCTTCTTGTTTCTGCTCCCAGACAAACGGTTCACTTTTCTGAGTTAACTTAGTGAGAGGTAAGGCTATCTTAGAAAAGTTCGAGATAAACCTCCTGTAATAACCTGCCAATCCCAGAAAAGACCGTATCTCCGTTGGTGTCTTCGGAGTGTCCCAGTTCTTTATTGCTTCAATCTTGGCGGGATCTACGTGTATTCCCTCACTGTTGACTACGTGACCAAGAAACTGAACTTCCCTTAGCCAAAATTCACATTTAGAGAACTTGGCATAGAGTTTCTGTTCTGTCAACAGTTCCAAGATCTTTCTGAGATGTTGCTCGTGTTCTGCTTTGCTCTTGGAATAAATCAGTATGTCATCGATAAAGACAATAACAAACTGATCTAAATACGGCTTGCACACTCGGTTCATGAGATCCATGAAAACCGCTGGTGCATTTGTCAGTCCGAAAGGCATCACTAAAAATTCGTAATGCCCGTATCTGGTTCGGAAAGCCGTCTTCGGTATGTCTTCGTCTTGAACTCTAAGTTGATGATAACCAGACCGCAAATCAATCTTCGAAAAGTATTGAGCTCCTTGCAGTTGGTCAAACAAATCATCAATCCTCGGCAATGGATACCGATTCTTGATGGTTAGTTTGTTTAGCTCCCTGTAATCTATGCACATTCTGAACGATCCGTCTTTCTTCTTCACAAATAAGACCGGAGCTCCCCAAGGCGAGTAGCTCGGTCTAATGAATCCTTTGTCCAATAACTCTTGCAACTGATTCGATAATTCCTGCATCTCCGAAGGTGCTAACCGATAAGGAGATTTAGCAACAGGAGCTGCTCCAGGAACTAAATCAATTCGGAACTCTACCGGTCGCACGGGAGGCAAACCTGGTAGGTCTTCAGGAAATACTTCTGGATATTCCTTTACTACTGGTACGTCATGTATCTTCTTCTTGTCCTTCTCTTTTTCCACTACATGAGCCAAGAAAGCTACACACTTCTTCTGTAAACACTTACGCGCCTTTATGCAGGAAATGATTTTGACACTTCTTTTTGCTTGATCCCCTCTGACTTCCAATACACGATCATCTGGTAATGGAACTCGAAGCAGCTTTTCAGAACAGATGACTTCCACTCGGTTAGAGGAAAGCCAATCCATTCCAACAATGATGTCAAAACTACCCAACTCCATCGGTATTAAGTCGATGGCAAATGTATGACCATTAAGTGTCAATGGGCAATTCCTGTGAACTGTACTAACTGTGATCTGTTTTCCGTTAGCTACTTCTATAATGTAAGGGAGATCTAACTGTTCTTCTATAGAATCTAGTTGGTATGCAAAATCGGCAGAGATAAAACTCTGATCCGCACCAGTGTCAAATAGAACAGATGCATAAAAGTCATGTAAGAGAAACGTACCAGTGACCACATTCGGGTCCTGGCGTGCAGCTGGTGCTCCAATAACAAAAGCTCTTCCACGAGGAGCTTGAACTGCTTGTTGTGCCTTCTTCGGGCAGTTCTTTGCAAAGTGGCCTTGTTCGCCACAGTTGAAGCATCCACCATTGTTCTGATTGGCTGGTGGAGGAAGTGCTAGAGTAGCATTGTTAACTGCTGGATTTGGTGTCAGTCTGCACTGCTGAACCCAGTGCCCTTTTCTTCCACAACCCGTGCATTGACGGCACTGGTTGTTTGCAGCATGATGATACTGGCATTTAGTACACAAAGGATGTGGGCCAGTATATTGTCTCTTAGGCACATTTTGTTGTGCCGCTGCTACTTGATTCAGAGGAGTAGCCACAGTGTAGTTCTTGATAAACTTCTGCTTCTTCTTTGGGTGTTGCTGAGGTTGTGGCTTCTTTGAAGACTCTTCTTTTCTCTTGCCGGTGTCTGCCTCTTTCTTCAGAACTCCTGAGGCAACCATCAAGTCAGTGAGTTTTCCAGACAGTCTCACTGCAGATTCAACAGTAGTAGGGTTGGCTGAGACAACCATTCCCTGAATGCAGGCGGGAAGTCCACCTACATATCTGTCGATTCTCTTCTCCAAAGTCGGTACCATGTCAGGCACCAAAGCAACTAACTCGTGATAACGAGTAGTATACCCCATATGATCAGCCCCTTTCATCACATGGTTGGATAATTCAACCTCCAGTTTCTGCAACTCATTCTTGGGGCAGAACTCTGTTCGCAGCAGTGCCTTGAAATCCTCCCATGGCATGGCCATGGCTTCTTCTCTTCCTCGGGCGTTGATCTGACCATTCCACCAGGTCAGAGCCCGCTTGTTGAATGTTCCAGCAGAGTAGCGGACTTTATGGTGCTCTGGACAGCTGCAGAGGTCCAGAGTAGCTTCAATCTTTTCAATCCATTGGATTAATCCAACGGCTCCTTCAGATCCGCTAAAGCTAGGCGGCTTACATCCTACGAATGACTTGTAGGAGTAGTGTGAGGTACCACTAGTATTCCCACTGGCTTCTCCAGATGAGTTTCCAGTGTTGTTCATCTCATTACGGAGAAGGTTGAACATCTCCGGTATCGCCGCCTTCATCTGATTGGTCATCTGGCTGCTCAGTAGTGTCACCAAAGCGATGGTGGTAGGATCCAGTATAGGTGTTGTTCCTGAACCTGATGCCTCGGTGATCAGTGGAGGAGGAGGTGGAGGCGGTGGAGGAGGTGGCGGTGGTGAATCGGCTGGAGATGGTGTCGAAGAATGTGGAGCCAAGCCTAGAGGTGGTAACGAGGGAGTCTGTCTTCGCGGCGGCATTCTGATCATAACCAAAATAATATTGGTTAGTGCAATGATCGAATGCAGAAGACATAATGCAACAAAGTCTTAAATCTTAGATTCTCTACATGCAGGGTCCCTAGGTTATAGTCTAGGCCAAACCGTTTAATTAAATGACCTATATTTCTCTATAACCATGGCTCTGATACCAATCTGTCACACCCCAAGCCGGCGGGATAGGATCGGTTGTCCCGTCGGGCGGAAAGTTCTCGGGGCGCGATATCGTGAGTGATAATCGTGATGATCAGATTGTTTACATTGCACATGATACAAATGAGAAATGCTAAATATAATAGAATTACAAAGTTAAATTACATCAGTATTGTTTATAATTTAACAATGTAAATCTACCATAAACATCATATATTTCTATCTTGTATTTACACAAGATATACAAAATAATTTGCATAATGATGTCTTCAAAAATAATGCAGGTCCAAAAGTTAAGTCTTCTATCTGAAGTCCTAATCCAAAAGGAATAACTCCTTAGTTGACCTGTTCGTCACCTGAGAAGTCATGCAAAAATAAAGTCAACACATGGTTGGTGAGTTCATATAGTTTTATGATTTGAAAATGATTTGATAACCTCCTTCGGTAAAGACCCTAACTTCATTAACATCAACTGTATCATCCAGATCGGTATGCTTATGTATAGGGCATACCCCTGGGTCAAGGCTACAACCCCGCCCAGACGCCGTCCCACCACATACTAATCCGCATAGGACATTGTTGTTAATGATAATTAAGCATTTTTACCTAACACCTCTAAAATAGATTTTGATCTCCAAAACTTGATTTACCTTTGATTCTCTTGATTTTGATTATAGACAAAAGATTTTCCAAAAGTCAGTGATAATAGTAAAATGTCAAATATTTAATTAAATAATTAAATAAAACATTTAAATACAACTAAGACATGATGATTGAGTGTAATTTTACTCAATTAGTTAGACTTAGTTGTTGGTGGTTGTCCAAGTTGTAACCTCTCACACGTGACCCATACCAGGCATAACTCACAAGGAGTATACCTGGGCGTGACGGGATTTTAATGATTTGCCCTTACAGCTTGACCCAAAGGTCTTCTGTACATGCGGGGACTTTAAGGATATCCTTTGTTTCTTGATCTCTTGATTCTCTTGAGTTTAGACTTTGATATTGATTTCCATGATTGTTCACGTTGTTGCCCGTATAGCCTGACTACAAAAGTCTTCTACACCTGAAGGGACTTTATATGTGTGTTACACGTGATCTTGATTCCATATACAACTGACATCCACCATGACTTGAGTATTAATGAGTTCATTAGATCATAATGATTTCATTATTTCAATGAGTCACACACATTTATGATTTCTGATCTCTTGAGTCTCTTGATTCTTGATTCTTTGAGTTCTCATGATTTGAATGATAATTGATTTGATTTGATTATGATTCTTGGGCCTCAGATCACACACTGAGTTACGATTCCCTTGAATATGATCGTTTGATTTTGTTCATTGGATTTCACTTTGAGTTTAGGTTCTTGAATTTGAACTTGATGGACTAAGGGTTGAATTAGGATTTAAATTTAAGGTATTACTCATAAGAGTACTTAAATTTAATTGATAACTTGATTTGTTCATTATTTCCTAGACAGGAGTCTAGGAGTATCAACAACATATATATGTAAAAACATATAATAATTAAAAGCATTTAAATAAACAATTTAAATAAAACAGTTTACGCATGCTTCTCAGCCCCGCGTTTTAAAACAAAAATGTTAGAAAAAAAGGGCAATGAACTCACCTGTGTTGCTTTGTCAATGATCTTACACAAAATGCGCGCTCTTGTTTGTAGCTTAGGTTTCTTCAGTACCTGGTTTATTTTAAGAGATCCGACTACGATAAGTATTTATAGTAAACGATAGGTCTAGGGTTTGGTCTCGGTGTGCAACTAAGTGTCCTAAATTACTAACGAGATTCTAAGACTTCCTCTAACCTATTACCCGTAATAGATCCATGTTCCCATATTATTAACTCCTAAACCCTAGACAATTAGGGTTTATTTTAAGTATATTACAAGTCCTTATTCAACACATTTATAAATTAATTTATTTTAAATTAAACTTTTATTTACAAATCATTTAATTATTTTAATAAGATTTATAGTTTAATTTCTTTTATGAAAGCAAAATTAATTTAAATGGAAAACTACTTAACATGGGATGAGCTTATATTAAGCCCATTGGGCCATCCTTGGCCCATTTATAAGACTTAGATCATTCCGTGATTCTTTGAATAACTCGTACTAGATAATTCAATAAATCATCTAGAACGACTTCATGTTTGTTAAGAAATTCTTTAGGGTTAAGCGTTAATAATTAAATTAGCCATCCAAACCTTAGGTTGTTGTTTTGATTCTCAATGAATTCTCAAAAGTGTTGATCTCAAAAATGTTGCTAACTCTTATTTAGGTATCTATTGGAGTCTTTGTCATTGGCATGACAAATTTACAAGTTTAACACTCTTGTGTGATAAAACAGGTTAGTTTCTTATTAAGGAACCCTAACTTTCCCTCCCATGCACACACACACATAACCGAATCCATGCATGCACACACAAAGTCATCTCAACCATGCCTGCACTCACACACATATGCTCATCCATTTCCATGCATGCTCACGTACCCACCCTTGCCTTCCTTGCCTAAACAGTCCACATCCGACTCAAATTATGTCATGACGAATGAGCTTGGGCCGAACAAGTCTTGGGCCGAATGTAGTGGGCGAAGGAGCCTTAACCGATTGAGGCTTAGCCGAATGAGGGGTGGCGCATAGCTAGGGTCGAATGAGCATTGAGTTGCATAGGTATAGGGTCGAATGAGGTTTCCAGCGAATGGGGGTCGGTCGAATGAACATGTGGCGATCGAATGAACGGCCGATCGAATGGCTGTTTCGTGGTTTTCCATTCGGCGAATGGAGAAAGTCATTCGACCTAAGGGTCATTCGACCCACCTGTGGGCGCCTCATTCGGCCATTCGATCCACAGCCGAGTGCAGTCACTCATTTCGAACCCAATGGTTAACTCAAGCACTATCCCATGTTCCTACAACATCCTAGTAGTGTTTTATGTGATTTTCTCTAGGAGTTGTAAGGTCCTAGAACCCGTTTGCAAGGAGGTGCGAGATTAGGGTTTTGAAACCCTTAAAGCCGAATAAAAACATGATCTTTACCACGATTCTGATGGATTGAAACTCCGATCGGTTGTACTTCTCTGATCTACAAGTTGTGGTGGTGATTTTGACACCAAAAACACAAGAAATGGTTGAGAATCAAACAAGAAATCTTAGAGAGAAGGAGGTGGGTTCTTGTAAAACTTTTAGAGAGAGAGAGATGAACGTGGGAGATGATGATAGCTGGTGGTTGTGTAACTTAATGGCATTAAATGCCATATTAAATGGCTAAGGTTTACCCGGGTATGTCCGGGTTCGTTCGGTTTCGCGTGGTTTCGCGAAAAAACGCCATTTTCGCGTCATTTTCGTAACGAAACGATCCGATTTTAAATTAGAATTTATAAAATTATTTTAGGTTGTGATTCCTAATAAATTAACTAAATATCTTTTAATTATTTAATTTACAAAAATATTTATTTAACGTTTAAATCGAATCGCGCGGTCATCGCGCGTATTTGTTCGAATCAAATACGACGATAACTACACTTTTCAACCTTGTTTTCTAATTATTGAATATCATTCAGAACGTTAAACTTTTAGATTTATTCGTACAGATCGTCACCTATACGAATAATCTGTCGGTTTAGCATTCACTTAACGATATTCGTGTTGTTTTGTCCTGTAAGGCCTCACATACGTTTATACATAATAAAGTCCTAACAAATAAATCACATGATGATTCTGTGTTGCCAGATAATTATCCGACTCAAGAACCATTGTTCTGAACTGATTTCTCTGAATGTCTGTGAATTCACTGTTTCGATAATATGAAATGATACTGTGACTTGATATGAATATGAAATACACTGAATTATATGAAAATTGTACCTGAATACTGTTCACGCACTGTTACGATCACTGTTCCGGTGACGATTCCGGCACTGATGTTACATTTAACCACACGAGACTTCTTTATCTTCACAAACTGGACAAGCTAACTTACCTTTTGTACTTTGTCCTGACAAATTAGCATATGTTGAAAAATCACTTACGGGGCAAAAAAGCATAGCACGTTATTAAAAAAAAACTTTCTTATAAGAGTCATACTCGTTTACACCTCGACTACATAAAGTTTTAAGGCCATCTATCAATGGAGACAAACAAACGTCAATTTTATTACAGGTTGGTTTGGACCCTGAATCAACAACAAAATCATTATGTACTTTTTATACATTACCACGGTGGAAGATTGTGGATGCACAAAAGAAACAATCATGTATTACGATGACTACTCATGTTTAAGAATTGATCTCTTCTAAACTAAGTCCTATTTCTAGTATTGTTACCAAATTCTAGATAACATATTATCAATGTTTTTCATCAAGAAAAATTTGCCACATGTTTTAATTTTCCATCTTTTATACAGTCACCTGAATACCAACGTAATAGTTTTGCTTCTTACTCATTTGCAAATAATCATTTCACCTTTTGTATAATTGGGAAATACCACAATATTTTAGCTAGTGGTCCATTTTTGGTCACATCATCTTGAAGTTCATTTGTTTTATTTTTGCACTTGTATACCGAGATATGCCATAATTAAAATATTTATGATCATTTTTGAACTCCTTTCGATACAACATATAATCATTTGGACATATTCTTTCATCTCCTAACCAGTGTTGTAAAAATCGTATTTAATCGGTGATTAATCGCTAATCGGTCATCTACTGATTAAGTTTCAACTCCTAATCAGTGTTGTATCATTTTATTTTTTTGTTGTAACACAAACTATTGTATTAACAAATGATTAACAATATGAATCGAATGTCATATTATGTTATGCGAAATAACAAAGTAAGTAAAATAATTAAAACCAAAACTTCTTTTATTTTTCAAAAAATTTCTATCAACTAAAACATAAATCGTTTGATGTTATTTTATTATTATTTACTTATATTATCATTTAATTTATTTTTTTTAATTAAAATTCAAATTTAGTTTATATGGACACCCCACCCGTAAATAATCTTAACTACGGGCATCACGCCTATGTATGAATCATCTACGGGCGCCAAGCCCACAAACGAAAAACGTTTAAGGGCGCCCCCACCCACAAATCATCTATGGGCGCCACACCTATATATGTTATTGACCATGGGCGCTCCGTCTATAAACCAAATGAGCTATGGGCGTTCTGCCTATATACGGTATTGATCATGGGCGCCATGCCTATATACGGTATTGACTATGGGCACCACGCCCGTAAACTAGGTTCGGGCAACCATGGATTCAGTTTGGAACAAGAGGTACACGAGCCCCATGAAAAAAAAATATAAAAAGTTGTTTACGGGCGGGAAGTCCGTGACACGGTTGCCAGACCGGGCCTGGCGCCTATGACCAAGTTTTCAAATTCATAGGCAGCTCCTTTTTTTTTTTACGGACGTCAACGCCCATAACACCCGCTTGAGTGGGCAAAAACACGAGCGACACCCGGCTATCTACGGGGTGCGGAGCCCATAAGACCCTCCGGTGTGCCGGGTGAAGGGGCGTGGGTGGGGCGCCACTGGGCGTGGCACACCGCCCCCCATGGGGCGTGACTGGGGCGTGAACCGCTCACGGTGAGCAGAGCCACGGGCGTGGGGAAGGGTGGGGGGTTGGGTTTCAACCGTTGGAGCTTTTGGGTGATTAAAAAAAAAAAAAATTAAATAAAACCTATATATAAAATCATCACAATCCATCCAATATTCACACACACTCTCTAAAAACTTCACACCCCACAAAAAAAAATAAACAAAAAAGTAGTATTTTTATAAAAATGGAGTTTATACGGGAAGATGACGATTTTAGCGAAGGAGAAGATTTTTTAATCGAAGCCGCACAACTTACTCTCGACATCATCAGACAACAAGTTGAAAGACCTGTTCTAACTAGAAGAGCACGGATTAATCGAGATCGTCTTGGAGCTCACGAACGTCTTGTTGAAGATTATTTTTCAGAAAATCCGAAATACCCCGAACATTTATTTCGGCGTCGGTTTCGTATGAGTCGAAATCTTTTTTCACGAGTGAGTAATGATTTGGAACAAAAGTATGACTTTTTCCAACAACGGTGCGACGGAAGAGGAAAGATCGGGTTTTCCGGTCTTCAAAAGTGTACTTCTGCAATACGGCAACTAGCCTACGGCACTAGCAGCGATTCTTTTGATGAGTATTTACAGATGTCTGAGCGAATGGGGCGGGAATGTGTTTATAAATTTTGTAAAGGCGTAATTAGATTGTACGCGAAAAAATACTTGAGGAAACCAAATTCATATGACATCCAACAGATTTACACGTTTCATGAAGAAGTTCATGGTTTACCCGGTATGTTAGGTAGTCTCGACTGCACCCATTGGGAATGGGACAATTGTCCAACAGCTTGGCGAGGTCAATTCCAACGAGGCGATCATCCAAGACCGACTTTTATGCTAGAAGCTGTTGCGTCTCAAGATCTTTGGATATGGCATGCCTTCTTTGGTGCATCGGGATCGAACAATGATATAAATGTTCTAGATCAGTCGCCGATTTACAACGATCTTATTGAAGGCAAGGCACCCGGGCAGCAGTTTATTTGCAATGACACAACATACAAATACGGGTATTATCTAGTCTATGGTATTTATCCACAATGGGCTACTTTCGTGAAATCGTTTACATCCCGACAAACTGACGATGAAAAACGTCTGTATTTCCAGAATCGTCAAGAGGGTGCAAGAAAGGATATTGAACGAGCATTCGGAGTTTTAAAGAAAAAGTGGCACATGATTCAACACCCTGCTAGAGCATGGAAGCCAAGTCGTATCCGAAACGCGTTATACGCATGTGTGATACTACACAACATGATAATTGAAGACAACGGTCGAGCGATATGTGAATTTTATGAAGAAGACGATCCGAATTTGTTGGAGCATGTGGAGATCAACGAGGAAGAAAAACAAGCAAACCGTCGAATGCTTCGCAACGAGGATACACATGCGAACCTCAAAGCCGATTTGATTGAACATTTATGGAAAAATCGTTTTTATTAGTTTGTATTTTTTTTTAATTTTTTTTATTAGTTTGTATTTTTTTTTTAATTTTTTTTATTAGTTCGTATTTTTTTTTTAATTTATTTTATTAGTTTGTAATTTTTTGATTAATTTGTAATTTGTTTTTATTAATTATATCTAAAATTAAATTAAAAAGGAATGATGACGTGGAGTGAGTGGGGTAATGGGGCATTTCCACCAAAATGGTGGGGTGAGTGGTTGTGGTGAGTGCTTATGTGGCGCCTACGTGGCGCACACGTGGAGTGATTGGGGCGCCTTGGCACACCCAACAGTCTAATAATAGTGGACATATGGCTAGGAAAAGTAGGTAGGTTGGGAATTTTTCCAAAACATTTTCTTGATCCTTTCAAATTTAGGGATACAGCGAGTACGGCGTTACCCTGTTACTACCCTTGCTTCTACCCAATTTTCCGGTTAACCGGAGAACAAGCGGACAGAGACCATAATGAAAGTAACCACGGCGGAAGCAGTGGTGAACCTACCGGCGTTTACACTCTCATCAACACCACCATCATCCCGGTTCTCAATCCATTATCCTTTCTATCCAACAAGCATCCCTAAGTTACAAACATCACTAACAATCTCACTCCCCAGCAAATCAATAATGGTTCCGGTCATAACTTGTTGTTTCAACTCAACCACGGAAGCTTCAACAAATTCATCATCTCCAAATGAGACATCACCGCATAACTTGCTTCCGCCGGTGAAAAAGAAGCGGAAGGCGTACCGGAGGCTCCGGCCGGGGGAATCGCAAGGAATTACCGAAGAAATGAGATTCGTTGCTATGAAACTCCGTGAGAAGAAACTCAAACTTAAGACTGATAAATCAGATGAGAATGACGGTAGCAGCGATAGAGAAATTGACGACGATGACAGTAGAATTGATGAGGATGATGATGATGATGATGTATCGTGGGAGCCTGAATTAGATGGCTTTTTGAGATATTTGGTTGACAGTAGATTGGTTTTTACCATGATTGAGCGCATGGTCGATGAATCTCAAGATGTTTCTTGTAAGTTTCACTACATTCCACATGAGTTTGATTTTTTTACATCTGAAATTTGATTCCAAAATTTAGAGCCCCAATTCTTTTTATGGATTAAGATCTCATTGAATTTGAAGTGTTATAGGTCAAGAATCTTTGAATTTGAAGAACCCAAAATTTTACAGTTGATTTGTAACTTATTTTGTGAATTTTTCATGATTTTAATCCATAAATTGTCTATAAATATGTGTGGTGCATCAGAATTCCATACAAATTTAGTAAATTATTAGTTGTCATCATCGTATACCACTGTTAGCATAGCTAAGTTAGGATATGAGGAGATTAAGATGGAGATAGTCTCGTAGAAGCTTCTGATGAAAGCTCCGGCTCATGTTAGTAAATTAGGCAAAATAGTTGCAAAAAGGGCTCAATTTTAGGCGTTGCTTTAGACCCAGGAAAAAATGGATCCAACCCTCATCAATTTAGACGATTAGAATTTAAAATCTGAAAAGGTTTGATACTTTGATTGTGTTATTTGTTGTCGGCATGTTCATGAAGTTTAAATTCTACAGTTGCATACTTCAGAAACACTGGATTAGAAAGATCTGAAAGTTTTTCAAAAGATTTGGAATGGCTTAGCCAACAAAACATAACGATACCCGACCCTCTGTTTACAAGCAAAAAGTATGTCAAGTATTTGGAAGAAGTTGCAGCCCAGAGTCCTCCTTTGTTCCTCTGTCATCTCTACAACATTTACTTCTCACACATAGCTGGTGGCCAGGTGATTGCAAGAAAGGTAAGGTGTGTTCTTCTACCATCTTCTGTGCGAGTGATTGGCATCGCGTATATGCACCATATGGCATATGATTAAGTGATCACTTACAAAATGCAATGCCAAACACCCACCTAAAGTAACCATATGGTTGAGCATCGCGAATATGCACCATATGAATCATATATACACTTGCACGTAATCAGTGGTAGTGGGAGAGAGATAAAGGGTCTTGTGTGTCACGCGGAAATTCGATGAGATGGATGCAAATCTCGAGCTCTCTTTCTTATAACCACATCACCATATATCTCTCTTTCCACTACACGCGTGACATGCATAAACTTACGGACAACATGCAACGACTTGTGCAGTTCTTACAGTCTTCTACTCAGACAGACATTGGTTCTGCATTGAATGCAGCTATGTGTCTATAAATTGTAAGTTAACTCTTTGATATCGGATTTTTAGGTATCTGAGAAGTTACTAGAAGGAAGAGAGCTCGAAATCTGCAAGTGGCCTGGGGACCCTGAAGAGCTGTTAAAGGGCATGCGTGATAAGCTTAACGCGTTAGCAGAGGTGTTAACCTAACTTATGTTTAATCACACATGTTCCATTTTTACATACTGCTTTTGATATTTATTCATAAAATGATAAAATCTTTGATTACAGCATTGGCCGCGAGATGAAAAGAATAAATGCTTAAAAGAAACAAGCAAGTGTTTTATGTACATGGGGACAATAATTCGTCTCATTATCATGCGGTAAAAACTGAAACCTTCAACAATTTTTATTGCATGTAATCAACTGTCTGTCATTTGCATATGAAATGAAATATAACCAACTATTCTGATACTAGTAAATATACAAATCTGGTGTATATTGTCAGTTAGACACTGACCCGTTTACTGATGCTACCTGCAATATGGGAGTGGGTTGAATGACAAAATGATCTACGATCCGTACAGTATTTACAGGATCTTGATGAAAAGCATTTGCCCTCCATTTGCTTGGAAACTTTCTGTGATGGCTTGGTTGATGTGGTTGTTTCACCTCGTTATCCCACTCGGGATCCAGCTTCCATTCTTTCGGGACCTTGCAAATTATTTTAGCGACGAGTTTAGATTATTATTTGGCATATTTCAAGGTTAATAACAGATTTAAAAAGATAATAAACCAAAAAAAAAACACTACCTTGTCTACTGCTACTGTGAAAATTTCAAGATCACCATCCTCCTTGATGTGAAACCGAGTGAAGGATTTGTAATTTGCGATACGTAGGGAGGAAAATGCTTCGTCAAAGTGCAAGTGAAGCCAGTTGATACAGATGTATAAATAACTTCCAAACACAAGTGAAACCACAGGTGTAGAAAGCACCCAGAAATAAAGAAACACAGACACGTAGTATATGGTTGCACAGCCTCGCGAGAGAGAAATCATCCCGTTTTTGCATATATTGGCCCGTGTCACAGCCATCACCTCAGGAACATCAAATGCTGACATGAGGTACTTGATACATGCAGGATAAAGGCCAAAAGTCCATTGCTCCATACGGGTTCGAAGGCCGGTTGGGTCAGGAAAATGCTCGCTTTCCACTGATCTGTACCATTCGTATAATGTGTGGTAACCGGAAGTTGCTAAAAGGTTGTGTTGAACGCATATCTCGACCCCTAATTCCATTAATAACATAAGAATTAAAGCAGAAGAAAGATGAGCCATAACGTGCAGAAGCCCGATTACAAGTCTTCTTTTTCGTGACATTTTTGGAGGGACGAATGAAACTGCAGCTACTAGTAATAATAAAGCACCCGTAGACGATATGTAAGATTGACCAAGCATGTACATAAAAGCATCCCACATGGTGCTAAAAAAGCTTATTACATGGCCCGAAAATGTGTCATCCTTTTGTAAAATATGGCCAATGTTGCACTGAAAAAAAACCAACGGTATGCATTAATTAGATGATGAATGTGTTATGTGTTACACAACATGAACCTAACACGTTTACCTAAATGAATCAACATGGCATTTGTTTGACCCGTTAGTTTTTAATAAAATGAAGTTTATATCATGATTATATTAAATTGACCCACGAACACTTCTTTATAAATTTATGACTTTAGAGTAATATAATGAAAAAAAATTATTATAAATCAGGTTAAATTCATATTCCCTATACTAATAAAAACTAATGTCGGTGAACTTGCTACGTGTTTCCCTCCATTTCTTTCCCACATGTTTCTGTTGCGTCAATTAATGTTTTGCCAAAAGAATAGTCAAAATTAAATAGCCAGAAAAAAACAAAAAAACAAAAAAAAGAGTATTCCGAGGCTTCAAGTGTCACTTGTGACGTGCCATTAGCTACGTGTAGCTTTATTTACACGTAACATGATGATTTTGATCGAACTACAACAAATAGGAATCAAAAATCTCTCCAAATTATAACTGATTTTAACCAAAATATGACTTTAACCGATGGTTATAATTAGGTTAAGCAATTAACTAACCCTTTTGGTTATGATTATGTTTAAGCTTAGTCATTAATCAAATTTAATCAAAGTGAACCGATTATTGTATATTTCTTTGTTTTTTTAATATTTGTACATGCGTTTTTTTTATAAACTTATGATACAGGTGAGGTATAGAAAATGAAATATAGCTTTTTATTACTTTAAAATATAACGAGTCACATGTGAGTAAATATATTATGTTTAAGTTTAATCATCTACAAGTTTTGCTTAAGTTTTCAACATTTTTATTACTTAACTGAATTTAAAAGAAATTGAACTATAATTGGTTGTTAACCAATTTATGGTTTACCGACCAATCATTTATGGTTATAAATATGAATTGAGAATTAATGGAAGTATCAGTTTTGGTTAAAGGAACAGTTATAACCGCACCATATTTGCAATTCTTTACTTTCTAACTTTTTCAATTTTTAATCCCAAAACGACCGGAAATGTTTAAAAAAGGTAACTTTTATTATTTAGACTTGCGTAACTTTAGTTAATTAAATTTTGTTTTAAGTCCTAAGCTTTCCTTTTATATTTTATTTTAACTTCTTTTCTTACATTTAAATCTCTAATCTTTGTTTTTTAATTTTATTTTTCTTTGAACTTCTTTATTTGTACTCACGACCCTACAATTAATTAAACTTTATTTAATACTAGACCTTCATTACTAAATTTTCTTTTAGTTTTTCGTTAAAACACTTTAGTCATTTATCTTTTTTTTTTTTTCCATTTTATTAACCACTTCTAATCCTTTAAGTTTTTAAAACTTTTAAGTTTCATTCATGAAACTATAAGTTTTACGCCTAAACTTTGTACGATGTCTCTATAACCTTCTCATGATTTTAAAGTTTAAAGTTGACTCATAAATTTTTATGTTCTATCCTTAAACTTTAAAATTATGAGAATGTTAGAGAGACATTGTACAAAGTTTAGGCGTAAAACTTATATTTTCATGAATGAAACTTTGAAAAACGTCAACTTGATGTGCTTAGAGTTTAAAGTTATCCCTAATGTTCAAACCTTTAGGTTTACTCCTAAACTATAATATTACTTTTAGGTTTTACCCCTATACTCAATTTTAGGTGTCAGTGACAACTAGTCATTAACCACCTCTAATCCTTCAACTTTCAAAACGTTTAAGTTTCATTCCTAAATTTTTATGTCTGTCCTTAACTTTGTAACGTGTTTTTTTATGTACGTATGTTTTTGTTGGGTATGTTTCACCATAAATTTTGTTAGTAAACAATTATAAATTCATTGTCATTACATATTATAAATTCAAATTACTGTATGTTTTGATGCCGCCGCAACGTGCGGCAGTTAATTTCCTAGTTACTAATAATTCCAACAGGTTCAGATTATATACGTACCTGGGGAAACATAGAAAACGTCAATATGAAGTAAATGAAACCACCAATGAAATCAAACTGCCAATTTTTCTTCCGGAACTTCAATATATTTCCAAGAGCAATCTGCATAACACAAAATAGTCATATTTGTTATAATTCAGTGCAAATATGCATCATATTGTTTAATCAATCAAAACGAAACATACCCGACTTGAATCTTCAACATCTGGATAAGCGGCTTTCATTTCATAAGCTGTACCATACGCTTTATCGAAAGCACTAAAAACATGTGTAGGGTGTAAAAAGGCCCCGCCACAACCGTTTACAAGTAAATGTTGTATAGAGTTGGGATTTTCAGTTGGAAGACGCGAATGACGCATGTAATGATGTAAATCACCGGCCATTCGAAGCCTACACCTGCCTTTTAAGTGATCTTTGACAAGATACGTAACATTTTTACCAGTCACATCATCCCAGTACCAATCCAGAAGCCAATTTGGTTCATGTGTCATTATGATCACAGAATCATTTTCCTTGACCTGGAACAAAAAAAAAAAGTCATATTGAGCATAGATTGAGTAAAAAATCATGAGAACAACATAAACATTATTGTAACTTTCATAACAAGACACTTATGTAACTCTTTCGACAATAACAATACCCATCAATTCCACTCTTAGTCAGGTTATTTGTAAGATTTGGGGAGGGTAGGATTTACATAAACATTAACTCTATCATTGAGGAAAGAGAAACTGCTTTCAGAGAGACACTTGACTCAAGACTTGAGGCTTACGCCTTGACTGAGGCGTTAGACAAAAGCATAAGAGGCTTAGCCTCATGGGGGTAAGTTGAAACCTAAGCCTCAGCCTATCCAAGGTGATACAAGGTGAGGCTTTGAGGTTTAAGCCTCAATAAACATTCCTAATTTTTATTTTTTGGCCTGTTTTTGACCTATTTTTGGACCTTTTTTGACCCGTTTAATAGAAAATTGGCTAGACAACCGAAACACTAATTTCATTCTTCAGTAGTTCGACCATTTGATCGGCTTTTAGATTCAATCATTCTTCTATACTTCGACCAACCCAGGCATTCGATCTTCATATGACAACCATAATCATCATTCTATGCCATTCAATCGACTTTCAGATTCTATCATCTTCAAACTCCTAGCTTTTAGATTCGATCAACTTTCAAATTGAAGGAACCCACCTCTTAATCGGCTTTGAATCATCTCTATGTACTTTTGATCGAGAATGATGCGAAGGAAAATGAGTTTTATAATACTTAAATCTTATAACAATACTAAATTAAGTAGTTGAACTATTTTTGTGCTTAAATTGCGCCAATTATGAAGTTTGTTTTGTGTTAAATTGTGATTTTTATTACATGTATATATTATTTTAATAATTTCTCGAAATTTAAGCCTTGTTCCGCCTTTAGTCTTACGCCTTGTGAGGCTAACAGAAAAAACCTTAAGGCCCGTTTTTGTTCTTTTAAACCTTGCTGACATATATTGTTAACACTACTTATAACCATGCGCATCAAAATATTAAAGAATTTAGTTTTAAAGTGTTACCTTTTCCTTTATCAAATCTGCAAAGAACTTGAACTGATAAATATCAATGTCACAATGAAGAGCCAAATCAAAACCAAAAACCCACCATCCTTTTGGTAACTGCAAAGCAAAGTAGCTTTTCTTTTGGGGCATTAACCACCCACCTAGCCAGCTTTTGTGACAAATGTACCTCATAAAAGTTTGAAGTCCATCAAACCAATCATGGTTTCCTGGGATAACAAAGCATTGGGGCCCATCATATTGTTTTAACTCGGTTACACCACTTGGTAATTCAGGCTTTTCTACTGCAACATGCACATCTTTATACCATGATGGCGATTGAAGAGCATACTCAAAAGGACGAAAAAAGCGCTTCTCATAAGTGAATGCTGACGGATTAGGATATCTGAAAGAAAAATCGCCATGATTACATCACAAATTCACCTTATGCCCTGCATCATGCATACATAAAACAATGGTAAATGTGTAATTAACTTACGCAAGATCACCACCGATAAGAAGAAGGTCTCCACGAGGTAAATGTTTTATAGATTCATTATCTAAAGCATATAGAGAAGGCTGTGCTAGAAGTCGGGCAACAGAGTAAGATGAATTTCCACCATCACCTGTATCAGCCATGAAATCAAACCAAAGTTGATCTTTTTCACTAAATTGATCGTATAAAAAGTCCTCTTTTTCCCCTTCGTGAACCCTACTCATTGCTGCCTATAGAAACAATCAAAATAAGGTGATAAAAAACATTGGTTAATTATGTATACATAGATTCGTTACAATTTTCTAAGGATATAGTGAATTGAAAATACAAAGATATTAAACCTGCATCATTCGCATATCAAATCTTCCAACAAATACCGTCACGGATACAAGGAGGTCAAAAACTGTCTTGAATAAATCAGCTGATGTTCTGCAACATACATACATACATGCATACATAAACATAGATAACAAATACATGCATGATATATGACATTAAAAATGAAAATTCCCATGTATAAGAATGAATAGAAAAAGTTGTACCCTGAATACCAAGGAACCATATCTAAAAAGTTAGGCTTCATCTGCTTGTTTTTCAACTTTTCAGTTTTTTCAACTGATAGAGGATGAGTAAGAGCCCATCTGTTGATTTAAAAATGTCGATTAAAAAGCCTCTAATTTTTTTTAAAAAAAAATTGGTGTAAAATTGGATGCAAACTACTTACCCTGTGGATCTTTCCACCACATAATTAGCCATATAAAGACCTATAAATGTTGCCCATAGTGAATAGATTGGAGAAATTTCATCTGATGACTCACATGGGCCACTGCAAGAAAACTGAAATAAAGAAGAAAAAGAAAAATAAATTGACATGTAACTAAAATAACTGGATAAAATGAGAGTCAATACATACTTCTCCATATATAACCCACTTAGAAAGAAGTGGATAATCACCAGCAGACCCAACTGGAGCAAACCATGATTTACAGATTTCATCTTTTAATTCATACATTTTAAGGAATTTTGACAGCCATATGCTTGTTTCACCCTTTTTCCAAATGGAAAACAGGCCTGAATCTCTTCGGCCTAATCGTTTTTCATTCAATGCTTGATTGCCACAGTGGCTATAGAATACACAGCATGCCACACTTAACACCTACACACATAATCACACCATGAAAACTAAAATTATCAATGACGTATAAATTGTGTCTATTTGCATTATCTTCTATCACTGACTAGTCAAATGGGCATAATTGAAAAGAACTTGGCTTAAAACAAACACGTCAAATAATAAATTATTTTATTCAAAAAAGTATGTTAAGATTAGCATAATAAATTTTTTTAATGATATTTGACAGTTAATACCCTAACACGTACTTCATAAAAAGTTTAACCGAAAGTATTTCAGGTCAATCCAACCCAAGCCAACCCTTCTTGCCAACAGCCATGTTTGATTGGAATAAGTTGTCTAACCTACACATGCTGGCACCTCTATAAGACCTATAAGTTAACTTATGAGACATACCGCACAATTTTGAATGATGGTCAAGATCTCAGGTCTCCTTCCTGCCACACGAGAAACAAGACCCACATACCAAAGGCCCAAAAAAATTAAGTGGAAAACAAGGAGTACAAAAATGGATGAAATATATATTGTCAAAAACAAAGAAAGATTCATCCTCATATCCACTCCCATTGACTGAAAACTGGGAAGATGGTATACAGCTGCCACTAATATCCATACTATATACCTGCAAAATGTATAAAAAAAGCATCAAAATATTAAAAAAAAATGCTATAATTAATAAAAGATTAAAAAAAATAAAGCATCTTTACCATCGACTGAAATTTGAATAGCTTGGCTTAATTGTCTTCCCTACAAAAGGAGACGAAAAGAAATAGAAAATCCCTAACAAGCTGGCATACATTGACCACCATTTTATGTTGTTGTCTAACTTTTGGATGAGTGTATGTATGTTGTCTGATGAAATAAAAAACAGGCAACCGATAGCAACCGCGATTATGGCATGTCGGGAGTGCTCGTGCGGGTAAGGATATGTATATGTTATAATTGTTCTGACTTTCTCCATTTTACTGGTATCTAGCAGACACTATGATCCTTATCTTACTTGCTCAGCTCTTGATCTTTTTATCTTTAATTGAAGGCAGATGATATACAATATATAGCTGTCAGAATCCAAACCAATGTAGCAAGCAGCTCAATAACCCTGATTACATTCCAGAATTTTAGAATCAGATCAAAATGTTGATGCTTGATTATCTTATTACTTAATTCTAGATGAATTTCGATTCAATTATGCATCAAATAAGCTTGAAATAAAAACCCTAAAGCAGTTAAAACAGCTGATCAGAGGTCAAGATAAACTCATTTCGTTATCACAATGACTCTAACAATGAAGAATTAACGATTACACTCGAAAGAACAAAATTAGGGTTCCAAGAACGAAACCCAGATACAAAATTTCGAAATTCAAGCAAGAAACAGGCGAATCATAAGAATCAAAACGTACCCATTACATGTTTGAACACTGGATATCAATTTCAATAAGTAATTGTCTCAAGAAACACAAATTAGGAACAAAATTAAGGAAATATAGTACCTTGATGATTAAAGAAACAGGGAAAGAAAGTGGTATATGTCGGTTTGATATACGTATACTATTCTTTTTCTTTCGTACAAAATATATATGCCTCCAGCTGCTATTTTGCGTTGTTCTGTAACATTGGGTTTAGAGAGAGAAATTGGGTCGGTTAAGTTTTGAGGATTGAAAATTGAAATCAAGAAAAATGTGATTGTTGCTTTGGTTAATCAATATGATGACAATTTGAATACGCATGCTACAAGACCAAAAAGAATGCTTGCTCGACGTCAACGATGCTGCAAGAACGATCACGTGAGGACGGATCAATATTTTTAAAATAGTATCGGATATCAAACTAGACTACGTGAACTTTTTTTTCTTTTTTTTTAACGGCTTGGTACAACGACACCCAAGACGGGATTTCAACCGTCCCTTCGGATTTGATGTTCTGGGGCGTATGCCCAAGCCCACCCCAGGAGGAACCCCACAACTGGGTAAACCCCCTGACCTTGCTTCAGTAAATATGTTAACCTAAGACCTCACATAGAGAAGTCAAGGGAGTAACCATTAGGCTAGAAACCATTGGTTAGACTACGTGAACTAGATTTGAAAACCTGATAACATGAAAAATATTAGGTTATTTGCATTGGCAAGTAAGTGGGCGTGAAGGGCATGTGTCACGCCCTATGGCGTCCTCTTCTAACTGCACAGGACGTGACTGGAGCGTGACCGAGGCAATACGTGAGTAGGGTGGTCACGGTATGAAGGAAGAAGAAAGGGGGAAGGGGGGGTGACGGGTGATGACTTGGAGTCATGGAAGAATGATGATAACATATGTGGTGATGATGTAGAGTGATGAGTGGGTAATAATATTGGTTGTTTACGTGACGCTTACGTGAAGTGATGGGTAAGTGACCACTACATATGATCTTATAAAAAATAGTAAAAAAGTTAAAAACCGGTCAACTAGTCTAATTTACTAATTCAAAAGTTCAATCTGTTGATCCTAGGGTTGTCATAACGGGTCAGACACGACCCGTTAAGACATGAAACACGAACTGAATAGACATGTACGCGACACGAATTCTTATCTTGCATGTTTTTCCAAACACGAACACGACCCGTTAAAACACGTAAACACGAAATGACCCGTTAAGAAACATGTTAACAACTAACACTATAAATGACCTGTTAAAAACATGTTAAGGAACCTGTTAAGGACAAAGGTTAGACAATTAGAAATTTTTTGAAGCTAATCAGTTACCCACCTATTTTATTATATTATTTATTTTAAATTTTAAGCAGGTCTTAACACGCCACATGTCTTAACATATCTTAACGGGTTTTACCTGTTCAGACACGAAAAATAAACCGGTCTTAACGTGTCGACCTGTTTTAGACACGAAACATGTTAAGGGTAAACACGAAACATGTTAAAGTCGTGTCGTGTCAACGTGTTCGTGTCTGAAATTGTCAGTTTGACCAGCCGATCTGACCCATTATAAAAACATTCATTGGCATTCAATGAGCTTGTAAATTAAAGGCACTTTTATGATTTTTTTTTGTTACACCAAGGAGATTTAATTAAGGCTTTATTTTTATAGTATTGCATACTAGAAGGACTTTTATGATCGGTGAAGTGATATTTATTACAATTATTTAAGTTAAACTAGTTTTATTTTCAAAGTTTAATTCCTTGTTTCAAGCAATAGGAGTAGTTTTGTTTTTCAACTAAAAATATTTCAGTAATGTTGTAAAAAAAAACGTAAGATGTTCAGTTTTGGTATATTTTTTACTTTGACTAACTGCACTGCCCTAACGTAATTAACAGATAACGTCAACTAGAGTTGTCATTACTTCTTCTTAATATTACCATTATACAATAAAAATAATATATACACACACTAGAGTAAAGAGTGATGAGAGTAAATTTGTTATAATTTTATGATTGGAGATTGAATGATAAGATGACACAAATGTACAGATGATTAGAAAGTAAGGAAGAGTATATCAAAGCTTTTGGACAATTAGAAAAAAAAAATCTAATTATAATTTTTTAGGTTGTGTTGAGTAAAATAATAAAATAAATAAATTATATTATATTGTGCTCCCATGACTTACAGACACTAAATGATCATAATTGTAAGTAACTTCATGCTCAGATTTGGACTAAATTAAGTTCAAAATGCTAGTGTATCTTTGTTATCATATGAAGGCCTCAAAATGTAAATGTAAACTAACCTACCTTTTGAAAATTTTATTCGAAGCTTCAATGTCATTGGTTAGAATGGCTCAAACAACAATAAGCAAGGAAATACTTCGAGAGACATTAGTTGATTTGAAAAGATGGAGGATATGAGATATCAAGACCAAATAATGGGTTTTGCATATTTAAATTGTCAAATTTCAATGATTGAAAACATTGATGGTTGGGTTTACGATGTGTCTTAATTTAAACATTAGTTTGAACACGCACCTTTCATTTTGACTTGATGTAATTGTGTTTTTATAAAAATTGGTAATATTTTGTTCAGATTTTGAGATAAAAAGACAAATTTGTTGAATATGTTTAAAAGAAAGATAATTACAGATTATGTCAAAAAGGTCATGCAAACCGTATGGATAGCATACATGTTGTATGGTTGGGCATATGTCATATGGCTTAGGCAATTGGGCCGTATACTAAAGCTACAAAGAAAAAACAAATTTGGGCTCAATACATGCCAAATGACATCCACATAGTTTGTACGTCGGCTCAGAAACCCTGATTTTTGACTATTTAAATACACAGTGGCGGACCCAGGATTTTTTTTCATGGGGGGCGAAAATTTTTTAAGCTCGTTTAAGTATCGCTATATAATATTTTTTTTCTTTTCTGTTCAGTTCGACCGGGTCGAGTCGGGTCGGGTCTGGCCATGCTCAAAAAAGACAATCAGACCAAATTTCATATATAAAAACATAATGAAAATACAATTTATCTAAAGTTGTTCTCTACGAGTTTTTATTTTTTGATAGAAAATGTTATTTCATTAAAACGATTCCCAAACTCTTGTATTTGCATACCTAGAACCACATTGAAGCAATCATACTCAAGTAGTGACGATATGTGATATTTGTTTTTTGTCTTGACGACTTGGGTTAATGTATTCACCATTCATGTTCACCACTTCAAGTTCATGTTTTTCATAGAAAATGTTAACTTTGTCGAAGAACTCATTAAAACCCTCCATTTAAAAGTATATGAATTATATATAATAATTACACCTGACAATTTTAACCCAAGACAAGGGAAATGGGTTGGTTTTGGTGAATAAATATTGTATTTAGGTAAAAATGGGTAGCACCATAACATATAATGTGTTGAGATGAGTAACATCTTAATACAATACGGGTCAAGATGGGTCTCTTAGAAACTATGCAAATAAAATGGATTCAAATTATTAATAATATGTTTGATAAAAAAATTATTTGAATATTATTTAAATGGGTTTGTGGTTTAGTTATTAAAATTAATATTGGATCTAGTTTTAAATTGTGTTTAAATCATTAATTGGGTCATTTTCAATTGGTTTTATTAACCAAATGCTTAGAAATAAAAAATGAAAAGGGACAGTTCCAAAATTTTATGGGGGGCGATTGCAAAATTTCATGGGGGGCGGTCGGGATTTTAACATATATATACTACTAAAAAAAAATTTCAAGGTGGGCGGCTGCCCCCCCACCCTTGGCTGTGGGTACGCCCCTGTAAATACATGCACACATGGGGTTTGAGAGATCGATTTCTAGAGAGCGTTTTGTATATTTTGAAGCAAAAAGTTGAGAGCTTAACAAATTTGAAGTTTTTTTTAACAAGGATTCGCTTTAAGCATGTTTCCTGGGCTTTTGGTTTGGATTTTCTATGTTTGTTTTCGTTTATCTTCTAAACCATGACTACATTTACGAATTTTGTTTGATTTTTCATTGTCATGCTCAACTAATTAATTTATTACTGGGGTTTTGATGAATTCTAAACATATTAACTTCTTAGTTCAACTTTCTCAATGAAATTGTGTGGACCTTAATAATCCTTGTGCAATTATATTACAATGTTCATATGTTTTTGTTTTAAGTTGAGTTTACAATCTGATTATGTGAGTATATTAATCATGACATGAAGGTCTAACCTAATGTATTAGTATATGCTAATTTTTTGGTTGTTCATTATTTGATTTTCAATCTAATGCATAGTACTAGGATCAAATTGATAATTCTTACTGGCGTTGTTTGTTGATTATTAGTTTATTCATAGGTGTTAAGTTTGGATAATCAACATCTTAGCTTAAAATCAATATAATAATTTTTTTGGTTAAATTGTATGCTTGCAGACGTAAGTTTTGGTTTTTCTTATTCGTGAATTTGATGCTTTGAGATCATAATATGAATTTAAATAGGATTGCTTAACAATTCTACATTGAAATAGATTAGTGATATCTTTATTCTTTCTATTACATGTTGGTTGCAATTGCTTTTGACTAAGGTATTGAACCTTTATAACTTTTGACATAATTATCACTATATGTGCCTTTATTATTACTGATTATTGGAGTCTTTAGGATGTGCCTATAGCTCTTTAGGATTCATCATCTAGTTTGAGTGATATTCTCAATGGTTTAATCATTCTATAATTTTTTTTTGCATGTCTAGGAAGGGTATGGTGATCAGTTTTCGAATTATAGTTTAAAAACTCAAAATTCAATTTGATTTTGATTTGAAGATCGACGATTCGAAGTTGGTTCAAATTTTCAAAATTCGATTTTGATTCAATTTGAATTCAAGTATCAAATTTTGTATCAAATTTCAAATATTTGATTTTAATTCAATTCAATTCATTCACATATGGTATGTTTCCTTATAAGGTTTGATATCTATTTCAAATTCACGCCTATTCATACATACATGCATACATATTGTCACACCCCGACCGACGACGGAATACATCGGGACGTAGACTGTTCATTAGCTCATGGTGCTATTAATATGTTTGAATAATTAAAGCATTAATATTTATCAATACAAACATTACATTCATTAAACTCTAATTACATTACAAGAATTTGAATGTCCAAACAATTACAATTGAAATTCTAAACATTGTTTTAAAGAATTAACTAGGTCCACTAATGATATTCCTATGTCTTCTTCGTGTCTTCATCTTAACATGTTACATATATGTAAAATAAATTTGGGTCAACTATATGAATAGTTGGGGAGCTACCCATACAAGTGTGTGTGTGTGTGTGTGTATGATTATGTTCAAAACTTAAATGAAAACACAATCTAGATGATATGACCCAAAGCAAGTATACTAGAAGTTCAACTTGAATTCTTTGGCTCTTTCACCTTTATTAACTTAATGACATAAGTCATTAATGAAAAGCTACTGGTTACAACAATTAAATATAGGCTTTTTCATCTTTGCATTTTACAATAACCAAAGTTATTGTGCAAAGACTATCAGTCACGTAGATTAGCGGCTCTTTCACATTTACAATATATAATAACCTAAGTTATATTGCAAGGGCTATTAGTTACATTGACTAAACATAACATAATAAGATGATAAGATGATACATTGCATATAAACAAGTAGGCATACTAAGCACATAAGTCAAACAACTTAGACTAATAGTTTGCATCTAATTTTGATTGTTTACTCTAGAATAACATGGTTTAGTATAATGTCACACCCTTGTCGTTGCGGAAGCGTACGGTGTGACTTTCAAGGTTTCACAGTCATGGTTTACAACAAAAGACAAATATGTTTCTATATTACGCAGCAATATTACAACTACATTATTCACAAGCCTAATGTAATAACAGTTATAACTGAGTTTCACCTATATACTACGCTATGTATCGCACTGTTGAGTCTAATTCTCATAGACTCTACTATATGTCTCCAAAGATTGAGCTCCCCGCTCCACATCCTGTATTATTATGCATCTAAGAAAACATGATTTTTAAACAATCAGCATATTGTTGGTGAGTTCACAGGTTTAAAATGTCAAAAAGTATGCAATGTATCCAAACAAAACAAAGGTTTTCATAAAAAGAGTTAAACAATATTCGTGTCCCAAACTGGGGGTAAAACATTGGTATCCAGTGCGAACATTATTCCTTCCAACAATGTCGTGTTTAGTTCCCGACCAACTGTCCAATTATAACTCCTGGGCTCCTGTAACCGAGCGGACGAGTTCAGTGTTTGCCCCTTCCCAATGTCCTTGTCGCAAGAGATTGTATGTTTTAGCCTTATTGAGCGCCCGCTCGACCTCCAGTTGTGGTTTGAGTAATGAACCACGTGCGTGGATTGTCAATCACAAATAGAATCTACTCTTAATAATCACACCCCCACGGTTAACGGTTACAGAATAGGAGACTTAGCGACAAATGTGTAACCCGTGAAATAATGACAAGTTTGGTCATATGTTTCGCCCCACTGTCACGTGTATCAACCATATGTTTTACAACACTTTCGTTTTCATGTTTCACAAAGTGTTTCAAAAGTGTTTCAGCGTTACACATGATGCAATTCAGGTTTTATGTTTCACAAAATGTATCGAAAGCGTTTCAAGGTCCCACCCGATCCAATCAGGTTTCATGTTTCACAAATGTATCAAAAGCGTTTCAAGGTTTCACCTGATCCAATCAGGTTTCATGTTTCACAAATGTATCAAAAGCATTTCAAGGTTTCGCCTGATCTAATCAGGTTTTATATTTCACAAAATGCATCAAAAGTGTTTAGAGTTTCACAAAAATCAGAATGTTTCAATTGAGTATTTATGTTTTCTCATTCCCCTAGTTTCAAAATCCAAAACACAGGAAAAAGGGGTCGTGAACTCACCTGAGGTGATTCAAATCAATAAATAGTTCACGACTGTCGTATCACTAGTTCTTGAACTCTAAACCTGTATTTTATTAGAGTTCTATGAGTTACTTATGCATAATTTCATTATCAGAATTTTCCTTGACATTCAATGCCAAGGACATTGTAACTCGAGTCATCAATCTTATCCCAAATGTTTAATCAATTTCCTTAACTTAATATCGCAAAGAGTGTGATAACTGCGACTCATTGGGTTAATCAGGACATTCCCAGATTAATCAAATAGGTATTGTTGTTAATTATAATACTGGAATAGTTTCTCTGCTAATTTTTGGTCTAGGAATAGTTAATCCTTGGCGCCCACCGTGGGGCAAACTTGTGTTTTTTACAACAAAAACCTTGTTTAAAGGCGTTTTCTGAAGAAATCTAGTGAAAAATGGCTTTACAACCTAGATCAACTTCTTCATTAGCTATTGTTTCTACTATTACTACTAATGTATCCTCGCAGATTCCTGTTTTTTCAAGAAGTCTGATAATCCTAGTAATCCTGGGAAGAAGACCACATTTATGGCCGAAAGTGTTCCATCGACAAGGACAACTACTTCTGCTCCTGTACTTGTTTCTAACAATGAAATTTTGAGTATGTTTCAGCAGGTTCAGCAACAGATGTTGGATCAACAAAGAATGAATCAAAGGCTTCTTAGGGAAATGGAAACTTTGAGGGCTAAGAAGAATAAGCAGATCGAAACTTCTACTCCTCTGGCTCCAAGGATCCTGGATTTCGGGACATCAGGGATGTCTGGAAATCATTCTAGAGATTTCATTCACATGCAGACTAGTCTTAGGGATCCTTCGGGATCCCAAGGGTTAAGGATATCTCGGGATAATACCAATATCCCGGGAACTTCTTGTCTAACTCCCATTACTAGCAATACTTTCAACTATTCTCCCATTGATACTACTAACTTTTGTTCTATGCAGGAATCAGGGCTGACTCCGCAAGTGGCTAAGGAAATTCAGAAACTCAAGGATATGATCTCAAGTGTTCCTGGAGTGGTGAAACCTATTCCTGAGGTTTTTGTGACAACCCATAGGATCTCTAGATTTGCTCCACCGATATGTGATGCTGAGATCCCAAAGAGATTCCAAACTCCGACCATGAAGTTTTATGATGGAACCACAGACCCTGAAGAACATGTGGCACAATATAGGGAAAGGATGGAAACTATACCCCCACATTTGAAGGAAGCATGCTTATGTAAGGGATTTGGTTCAACATTGACATGGGCAGCCCTGAAATGGCTGCTTAATGTTCCTCCCTATTCGATTACTTCATTTGCTCATTTAATTAATCTATTTAACAATCAGTTTTCTTGTAGCAGGACATTTTGAGAGGCTGACTAGTGATCTCTACAGGATAACCCAGGGATCCGACGAATCCCTCAGGAGTTATGTCAACAAGTTTGGCAGAGAATCCCTGGATATCCCTAACCTGGATATCACTACGGCTGTTCTAGCTTTCAAAATGGGGTTACAAAGAAACTCACCCTTTTACAATGACTTGGTTATGAATCCTTGCAAGAACGTGGATGAAGTCCGGAACTGTGCATTGAGATTCATCAGGCTGCAAGATGATAAAGAAATCCAGAAAAGGATCACTACAATACCTCCCAATGATCAAGACAAAAGAAAATTGGATTCACCTACCAACAAGTCATTCAAATCCAAACCATACTACAAGGCTGATAACCACAAGATTAACTCTGTGGATGAAGATGAGGATGATGAAGAATATCCCAGGATATCTGACTATTGTTTTTCTGTTGATATTCCTGAATTAATGTGTGCTATGCAGGACTTAGGTGAAAAAGCCAGGTGGCCACCAAAGGAAAATAAGTTTGCAACAAGGGAAAATCCAAATGGTGTGCCTTTCATGAGGAATTCGGCCATATAACAGATTATTGCATTGCATTAAGGAAGGAAATAAGCTACCTCCTAAGCAAAGGTCATCTCAAGGAACTACCGGGGAAAAGAAAGAAAGAAGACATGCTCCCAACAGATTCCCAAAAAGAGCTGCATCTCCACCTAAGGATGCAAAGGTAATAAACTTTATTTCTGGTGGTTCTGACATTTGTGGTACCTCTTATTCTGTAGCTAGGAAACATGCTAACTAAACCAAGATGGAAAATGGAGAGAGACCCACAAGGACATCAACACTTACCACTGAGACAGTGGTATCCTTTGAAGAGCAAGATCGCAAAAATATCCTGGATCCTCACCATGATGGGTTAGTCATTACATTATATGTTGCTAACCACTATGTATGCATGATACTTATAGATGGAGGGAGCTCAGTCAACATCATCCAATTAGAAACACTCAAAAGGATGAATATCACTAACTCAGAGATAACAACTGTTAGGCGCAAAATATTCTCACTCGAGATATTTTAGGATCCGGGATATTTCGGGATCAGGGATATTTTAAGGATATGAATTATCACTAACAATTATCTTTGTTGCCTAACGTTTATTGTGAGATTTCAGGGATTGACAGATTGTTATACGGCTGGCCCTAATATCATGGAAGCATTATCAACTAACTAAACTTGGATGCGCAATCTAAGGAAGATTTATGCGGATAATTGGAATGAGTCTCCCACGTTTGGAAAGTGCCGGAATAATTGGAACTACCATGTGAATTTTATTGAACGTCTTTTTGTAGATTCTTTGTATAAATATCGAGGCGATTGATCGATATAGGACACTGGATACTCATAAAACACACACGAAACTCACTGAAGCTTAATTAGCTGCTTAGCATCGATCAACTTGCGCTCTTTCTTTGTATTTAACTTATTTGTTTATTAATAAAACGATGCATAGTGACAATTGTCACCTCCCGAGGTTTTTATGCCGACAATCCTAGGGGATTAAGGGCTTTTCCTCGTATAAATCTCATGTGCATTGCTATTTTTCTGTCTGGTATATTCAAATATCCCTAGGGATATTTGGGGATATCCTGAACATATATTTGGTATACTCAATATATTTGCTTTTAAAGCACAATACCCCACTTTTCTAATTCAGTTTTGCTAAAAGTTAAGCTTGTTAATTTTTACCCGAAACAATTTGGCGCCCACCGTGGGGCAAACTTGTGTTTTTTTATTAAAACCTTGTTTAAAGGCGTTTTTAGAAGAAATATATTGAAAAATGGCTTCACAACCGAGATCAACTTCTTCATTACCTACTGTTTCTGCTGCTACTAATATGCCTTCGCAGATTCCTGTTTTCACAAAGAAGCCCGACAATTCTGGAAAAAAGACTACTTTTGTGGCCGAAAGTGTTCCTTCAACGAAAATGACAACTACTGCTCCTATACTTGTTTCTAACAATGATATTTTGAGTATGTTTCAACAGGTACAGCAGCAAATTATAGATCAACAACGAATGAATCAAAGACTTCTCAGGGAAATGGAAAACTTAAAGGCTGAGAAGAATAAGCAAGTTGAAGTTACTACACCCATAGCTCTAAGGATCCTTGATTTTGGAACATTAGGGATATCCGGAAATCATTCTGGAGACTTTATCCCAATGCAAACCAGTATCGGAACCTCATCGGGATCCCAAGATCTGGGAATGTCTAGGGGTAATCTCCTTATCCCTAGAACATAACTCCCTACACCATTCACTGGTAACACTTACAATTATTCTCCATTAGATACTACTAACCTTGGTTCATCACAGGAAATAGGAATATCTCCTCAAGTGGCCAAGGAAATCCAGAAACTTTGGGATATGATCTAAAGTGTACCAGAAGTAGTCAAGCGTATCTCGGAAGTACCAGCAATCACCCACAGGATATCCAGATTCGCTCCACCAATATGTGATGCCGAAATCCCAAAAAGATTCCAAACTCCCACCATGAAGTTGTATGATGGGACCACGGATCCCGAAGAGCATGTAGCACAATATAGAGAAAGAATGGAGACAAATCCTATTCCCCCGCATATGAAGGAAGCTTGTTTATGCAAAGGATGTGGATCAACATTGACAGAAGCAGCCTTGAAATGGCTACTTAATGTTCCTCCTTACTCGATTACTTCATTTGCTCATTTGATTAACTTATTTAATAATCAATTTTCATGTAGCAGGATATTTGAAAGACTAACCAGTGATCTCTACAGGATAACACAAGGATCGGATGAATCCCTAAGAAGCTATGTCAACAAATTTGGAAGAGAATCTTTAGATATCCCTAACTTGGATATCACCATTGCCGTTCAAGCTTTTAAAATGGGATTATAGAAAAATTCACCCTTTTATGACGATTTGGTTATGAATCCCTGTAGGAATATGAACAAAGTCCGGAACCGCGCACTAAGGTTCATCAGATTGGAAGATGATAAAGAAATCCAGAAGAGGATTACTACAACTCCTCCCAATGACCAAGGCAAAAGGAAGTTGGATTCACCCACCAACAAATCATTCAAACCCAAGCCATACTATAAGTCTGACAACCATAAGATCAATTCTGTAGATGACGATGAGAATGATGAAGATTATCCCAGAATATCTGATTATTGTTTTTCTGTAGATATCCCTGAACTAATGTGTGCTATGCAAGATTTAGGAGAAAAAGCCAGATGGCCTCCCAAGGATAAGAAGTTCGCCGCAAAAGACAAATCCAAATGGTGTGCATTTCATGAAGACTTTGGACATGTAATCGAAGATTGCATTGCCTTGAGGAAAGAAATAAGCTATTTACTTGGCAAAGGCCATCTCAAGGAACTTCTCGGTAAAAAGAAAGAAAGGAGGCATGATCCTAATGGATTCCCAAAAAGAGCCGCATCCCCACCAAAGGATGCCAAAGTAATAAACTTTATCTCTGGTGGATCTGACATATGTGGTACTTCTTATTCTGCATCCAGAAGACATGCTAAAGAAGCTAAGATGGAGAATGGAGAAAGACCCACAAAAACTTCAACAATCACTAAGGATACTGTGATATCCTTCGAAGAACAAGATCGAGAAAACATCATAGATCCTCATCACGATGGGTTAGTAATTACTTTATATGTTGCTAACCACTATGTGCACAGGATACTCATTGATGGAGGAAGTTCAGTAAACATTATCCAGTTAGAGACACTCAAGAAAATGAATATCCCTGAATCCGAAATAACTACCAAGTCTTTGGTTCTGGTTGGATTCAGCGGAGAAGCTAAAGCTACCATTGGAGAAATTAAATTACTAGTATACATCGAGGGGGTAAATTCTATGCAACGTTTTTGTATTATAGATTCATTGTCTTGTTATAATAACATATTAGGTAGACCATGGATACACGATATGAAGGCAATAGCCTCGACATATCATCAATGCGTTAAATTACCTACGCCATGGGGAGTTGTGAAGAGTGACAGCGACCAGCAGGAAGTCAAGGAGTGTTATTCGTCCTCGACGAAGGCGACGACGAAATCAACCTCAACATAGCAATCAAAGAATAAACTTGGGGATAATCAGGAATCCCGGGAAAGAGAAGTAAAAGAAATAATACTTAATCACGAGGATCCCGAGACCAAATTCCTCATAGGAACTGATATCCCCAAGGATATTGAGGAGAAACTGATTTCTTTCCTAAAATCAAGAATTTCTACCTTTGCTTGGAAGCATGTGGATATGACAGGGATATCCTTATATGTAATCACACATAAGCTAGGAATAGATAGAAGCTACAAACCCATCCACCAAAAAAGAAGAAAATTTGCTCCTGAAAGGAATGCAATCATCCAAGAAGAAGTGGAAAAACTTCTTAAAGCCAAGATGATTAGAGAAGTAAAATTTCCAAGGTGGCTGGCTAATGTAGTTGTGGTTCAAAAGAAGAATGGAAAGTGGAGAGTTTGTGTAGATTACACATCTAAACAAAGCTTGTCCTAAAGACCCCTTTCCATTACCACACATAGACTCAATGGTAGATGCAACAACAGGCCATGAAATGTTAACTTTCATGGACGCATCAGCAGGATTCCAGAAAATCCAAATGGAGCCTTCGGACCAAGAAGATACTGCTTTCATGACACCAACAGGGATATATTGCTATACAACTATGCCATTTGGCTTAAAGAACGCAGGAGCTACTTATCAAAGGCTTGTCAATATGATGTTCAAGGATAAGCTAGGGGACACTATCGAGGTATACATCGATGATATGGTAGTCAAATCTAAGATTACCAAAGATCATCTTCGGGATCTCGAAGAATCATTTGATATTGTGGATCGATACAATATGAAACTCAACCCTTCTAAGTGTCATTTTGGAGTAAGATCAGAAAAGTTCTTGGGATATATGGTCACTAAAAGAGGAATAGAGGCCAGTCCAGAACAAATCCAAGCTATC
Organism: Mikania micrantha; assembly: GCA_009363875.1. Lineage (NCBI taxonomy): Eukaryota > Viridiplantae > Streptophyta > Magnoliopsida > Asterales > Asteraceae > Mikania > Mikania micrantha. The sequence continues at coordinate 36,484,294 of CM018692.1, forward strand.
CTAAACCTTAAATCCCCGACAAATGTGAAAGAAGTACAGAGATTAACAGGAAGGATAGCCGCGCTTAATAGGTTCATCTCAAGATCTTCTGAAAAATTCAAAGAATTCTACGATATCCTTAGAAAGAATAAGAAGTTTCAATGGGAGGAAGAGCATGAGAAGGCACTACAGGAGTTAAAAGAATACTTATCCTCAACGCCATTGCTCATAAAACCAGAAGATGGTGAACCACTATCACTGTACTTAGCAGTATCCCAAACCATTGTAAGTGCTGTGCTAGTTAAAGTTTATCAAGGATCACAACATCCAGTATACTATGTAAGTAAGAGCCTATTAGATGCTGAAACCAGATATTCCCACCTAGAAAAGTTAATCTTAGCTTTGATTATGGCATCAACAAAACTTAGGCACTACTTTGAGATACATAGGATACATATTAAAACAAATTACCAAATTAAATCGGTGTTAAGAAAACCTGAGTTATCAGGAAGAATGGCCAAATGGTCAGTAAAACTTAGCACTTACTATCTAATCTATGAACCAAGAACAACAATTAAGTCTCAAGCATTAGCAGACTTTGTGGCAGATTTTAGTAGTGATATTCAACCAGAAGCAGATTCAGAAGTTAAACTTCTGGATGAGGATACCGGTGAATGGACTCTACACACTGATGGAGCCTCGAATGTAAGAGGGACAGGTTTAGGGATAATACTAAAATCGCCACAGGGGGACATAATACCCCAATCGATCAGTTGTGAGTTCCAAGCAACTAATAACGAAGCTGAATATGAAGCTTTAATAGCGGGACTCCAATTAGGCAGAGATATGAACATAAGAAATCTCCATATATTTGTTGATTCCTTACTAATAGAAAACCAATTTAATGGTTCCTATATGGTTATAGGAGATAAATTAGCAAAATACTTAGAGAGAGTTAAAGAAATAGCAGGATATTTCTACACCTTTGATATCACACAGGTTCCTAGAGAAGAGAATAATGAAACAGATGCATTAGCAAACCTTGCATCATCTCTAAAAATTTGTGATGATATCAATATCCCTATCCTACATATCCTGAATCCAGCGATAGACATAGAAATATCAAATCAAATCCTCAAACCAAAAAATATTGATGCACATGAGATATCCTGGATTACACCTATTAAAGAGTATCTCCAAACAGGAAAAATACCCGATGGAGAAACAAACCATAGAGCCTTTAAAATCCGCATATCCAGATACATTATCATTAGGGATATCCTGTACAGTAAATCAGTAGCTGGTCCATATCTAAAATGTTTAGAAAAACCAGAAAGCTTAGAAGTACTAAAGGATATTCACGAAGGAGATTGTGGAAATCACACTGGGGGCAGAGCACTGCTTTCGAAAATCCTTAGAACAGGATATTTCTGGCCTACTATGAGAAAAGATGCAATGTCCTATTCCCAAAGATGTGATGCTTGCCAAAGTCACAACAATATCCTTCACCAACCAGCTGAACCTTTATATCCAATAGTCTCATCATGGCATTCATGAAATGGGGAATGTATATAGTAGGAAAACTACCAAAAGCACCAAGTGGAAAAGTATTCATGCTTGCCATGACTAATTATTTTTCAAAATGGATTGAGGCTGAAGCCTTTGTACAAGTTAGAGAAAAGGAAGTAATATCCTTCATAAAAAGAAATATCCTGACCAGATTCGGGATACCTGCTGAGATTACCTGCGACAATGGATCTCAATTCATTGGAAAAAGAACTACCAACTTTTGTGAAGCATGGGGGATAAAAATGATTACTTCCACACCAGTACATCCTCAAGCTAATGGTCAAGCATAATCAAGTAATAAAATTATAATAAACAATCTCAAAAAGAAGTTGGGATCCAAGAAAGGAAAATGGGCCGAAGAACTCCCATTTGTCCTATGGGCAGATAGAACAACTGCAAAAAATGCGACTGGTCAAACTCCATTCTCATTAGTATTTGGTTCTGAGGCTGTACTCCCAACTGAGATGATTATCCCTACTGCAAGAACAAATCTGCAAACTGTAGAAGTCAATAACAAAATATTATCTTAGGATATAGACACTATCGATGAATCTAGGGATATTGCGAAGATTAGAGTGGCTGCCTATTAGCAAAAGATAGCCAAAGCCTACAACAAGAATATAAGGATTAGAAGATTCCAAGTTGGAGATTTGGTCTTAAGAAAAGCGTTCCAGAATACCACTAACCCAACGGATGGTAATTTTGCCCCAAAATGGGAAGGTCCTTATAAAATCGAATCCGAAGCTGGAAAGGGGGCATACAAGCTAGTCACTATGGATGGTGAACCTCTTCCAAGGGCATGGAATGCCATTCATCTTAAGACTTATTTTACTTGACATTTATTTTCACTTTAAGTTAACCCGCATGATTGTCTTTTAAATATTCTCAACATATCCCTACATTTATATCTTGACATACTCTCGAAATACATTGACACTAACTTAAGCATTGGAGAGGCTTAGGGATCCCTAATGCCTACCTTTGCAAAAATATTTTATGTTTTTGCAGGAATAGCTGGAGAAGATACGAGACTATATGTCTCAGCCCAAGTTTTGATCTGAAATCAAAACTTGATCAAGACCCTCACTGACTTTATGTCTAGCTTCAAAGTTTTGACCTAAAATCAAAACTCAAGAGACTTTTGTCTCTCATGAAGACTTAGGGTTCATACCCTCGCCACTAACACACGTATATCCCGCTATAATCCAAGATAATGGGACCAGTACATGCATGAGTGGCTGAAAATTTCATTATCAAGGGTTATAACTACGGATCCTTCGTAATATCCCGGTATAGTTGGAGATTTTGGGACCAGTACACGCATGAGTGGCTGACAATTTCATTTTAAAAGACTATAACCAAGGATCCACCGAATTCCGGCGTAGTCGCCAGTATCGCAGCCTTAGTCGCCAGCATTCCGGCCTTAGTCGCCAGTATCTCTCGGCCTTGTCGCCAGTATTTTCGGCCTTAGTCGCCAGTATAATCGGCCTTGTCGCCAGTATTCCGGCCATAGTCGCCAGTATTTTCGGCCTTGTCGCCAGTATTTTCGGCCTTGTCACCAGTATTTTCGGCCTTGTCGCCAGTCTAACCGGACTTAGTAGCCAGTATATTGGGATTATCTCAATCTTTTTTGTTTTTGAACATGTGCTGGAACAAACTCTCAAGGATACTTTGGGATATGACTTCTACTTGGAACATGCCTAAGGATATTGAAGAGATGGGCTCGAGTCTCGAGACTATTTCAGGATATCACACAAGTATATTCATAATACGCCCAAGGATATTAAATTATGTAATTTACACATTATCCTAACAGGGATAAGAAAAGCTTTGAAAATAAGTCTGCTCTTTCAAGGAGTTGGTATTTATTTCTTATCTACAATCATCTTTATTTCTGATTATACAATTAACTTTTATTTAGAAGTATCTGATCCTGAAATAAGGCCTTACACAAATGTTTTTGAAAAATTGACCAAATAATTAAAACTATAAAGTGATATCCTTAACCAGTATACTAATAGCCGAGACTCTTCCTAGTTACTTGTCAGTTTTAAAATACTAATTAACAGTAATATTCTGAAAAACCTCAAAGGAAATAATAAGAATGTTTACGAAACATAAATACTTAAAATAACAAATCCATATTGAAATATGAAGCAATATAAGTACCTAATAAATTGGAAATCTAACGTATGTTGAGAATGTCTCTAGAATATTCCAACCGTACAACAAACAACATAGTCCAAAATATCTGATGGAAAAGATTAATTGTTCTAAACTCAATATATGGGCTTCGTGATGTAAACACATGGTCCCTCCACCCAACATACTGAAAATGTAAAAACAAAACAAGGATATTTTAGCCTTCGCCATGTAAACACATGATCCCTCCACCGAAAATTCCATAAATTGTCTGCCCATCTAGGGACTTAACATCAGAATATTGTTTAAATACTACATGTCACCATAAAAAGAACCACAAACATAATGGGCTCAGACCTTATCAACTATGTCTTCATCGCCCATCACCGCATCACCTTCGCCTCCACCAGCTCCAATATCCTCACCTCCTGCCACCTTACTGGTCTCCACTACGCTCGCCATCTTCGCTGCTGCATCAGAAGTTTCCACCATATCCCCAGTCAGCTTAGCCAAAACCTTAAACCAGTCGGCAAAATCCTTGTCCCACAAGTCCGACCCCTCAATGATCTCCTCTATCTTCAGCTTATGGGCAACATCATTATCCTTAGCCAGCTTCTTGAACTTCTGAGCCTCTTTCTCATAGTGTCCAGCTTTAGCGACATCAATCTTTTTTTGATCCTCAAGATCTTCAATTTGCTTTTCATAGGCCTCCTTGTCACCAGAAATTTTTAGGATAGCCTACAAAATGAGGATGTTTTGAGGATATAATTACGCCAGGATAAATGAACTAAGATAGTAAAAGAGTTTACCTTTTGTAGAAGATCGACAGCAGGGAGGTCAGGAACATCATCCACGTTGACTACATCCGCGCCCTTACGTTTCTTTGAAGTTTTGGTTGAGCGGGTATGCATGATTCTGGCCTTAGGAGCAAGAGGACTAACTTTTTCTTTCTTGATGGTCAAGAAATCAGTAAGGTCTTCAAGATCAAAGGCTGATTTTGAAAGAAATCACAAACAAAAACATTAAAACCTAAAATCAATTAAAGTTAAATCAACTTCAGGATACCTGATGTCATTTGAGCGCGAGAATGTTGTGATGAAGCGCTGTGAGATGAAGAAGAAATAGGGATATCTTCTTTGGAGGATGCCACAAACTTCCGCTCTCTTTCCCCAATCACCAACAGAGATTGTATCCTCTGTTCAGTATCCTGGTTTTCATCAACAAGAGAATTTGGTTAGTAAACACTCGAATAATAATAATAATAAATAAGATATCCTACCCTTTAACAACCAACTAACAGGAATAGAAATCCCCCCAGGGATAAAACTTCTCCTAACAAAGAAAAACCTGTCTCTCCACTCATCTTCATTCATGGTAACCCCATGAACCAAAACAGGGGCACCGGTTCGCATCAGAAGCAAAAAACGAGAATACCCATGGGTACGAAGCTGGTAAGCTAAGGAAATTTCAGGAAAACCAATCTTGAGACCATACTTATGGTTTAGTTTGTAGAGAGTAACAAGCAGCCTCCAACCCATAGGCATAAGTTGAGGGTAACAGAGACGGTTAATTCAAAAAAATTCAGAGATAAGAGTAGGGAAGGGGAAGGATAAACCCAAAGAAAACAGATATTCTGGAAAACAAACCCATTTGGTGGAACTATGATCAGCTTTTAAAGCAGGATCATACCGACGAAAAACGGTTTCATCAGGGAATGCTTGGGAAAGTTGCATGACCTCGATATGATCATCGTTGAAGATACATGCATTCTGATCGGTGTACGGCAAGATGTTTTGATCGAAGAAATCGCTAACCTCAGATGAAGAAATAGAATTCGACATTTTTTACTTAATTAAAAAGTAGAAAAAGAAAGGATTTGAACAAAAAACTTACCGGAGGAGACGATCAAAGAGAATAAGTGATTTGAAAGAAGAGAGGCGTGATCATTATATGCATAGTATTCTGACATTCATACAGTAACCGTTATCCTCATCTAACCGTCCATTTAATCACGAAACTGTCAATTTAAAATTCAAATTTCGAATTTTAAACTTTAGATTTTTAATTTTACAGCTATAAATAACTAACTGTAAAATTGGGGGCAATTGTTAGGCTCAAAATATTCTCACTCGGGATATTTCTGGATCCGGTATATTTCGGGATCAGGGATATTTTAAGGATATACATTATCACTAACAATTATCTCTGTTGCTTAATGTTTATTGTGAGATTTCAGGGATTGACAGATTGTTATACGGTTGGCCCTAATATCATGGAAGCATTATCAGCTAACCAAACTTGGATGCGCAATCTAAGGAAGATTTATGCGGATGATTGGAATGAGTCTCCAACGTTTGGAAAGTGCCGGAATAATTGGAACTACCATGTGAACATTATTGAACGTCTTGTTGTATATTCTTTGTATAAATATCGAGGCGATTGATCGATATAGGACACTGGATACTTAGAAAACACACACGATACTCACTGAAGCTTAATTAGCTGCTTAGCTTCGATCAACTTGCGCTTTTTCTTTGTATTTAACTTGTTTATAAATAAAACGAGGCAGAGTGACAATTGTCACCTCCCGAGGTTTTTATGGCGGCAATCCTAGGGGATTAAGGGCTTTTCCTCGTATAAATCTCGTGTGTATTGCTATTTTTCTGTCTGGTATATTCAAATATCCCTAGGGATATTTGGGGAATCCTGAATATATATTTGGTATACTCAATATATTTGCTTGTAAAGCACAATACCCCACTTTTCTAATTCAGTTTTTCTAAAAGTTAAGCTTGTTAATTTTTACCCAAAACAACAACCAAATCTCTGATTCTGGTTGGATTCAGCGGTGAAGCTAAAGCCACTGTTGGAGAGATCAAACTACCTGTATACATCGAGGGGGTAAACTCTATGCAACGTTTTTGTATTATAGATTCCCTATCTTGTTATAATATTATACTAGGTAGACCTTGGATACATGACATGAAAGTTGTCCACCCGACCTATCATCAGTGTGTCAAACTGCCAACACCATGGGGAGTAGTGAAGATCAGCAGTGATTAGCAGGAAGCCAAGGAGTACTATGCATCTTCGATGAAGGGAACAACTAGAGCTTCATTAGCATAGCAATGAAAGTGCGACCTTGGGGATAGTCAGGAATATAGGGAGAAGGAAGTAAAGGAAGTACCTCTAAACCCCGATGATCCTGAAATCAAGGTCCTTATAGGGACAAATATCCCTGAGGATATTGAAAGGAAACTGATTTCTTTTCTGAAATCAAGAGTTTCCACATTCGCATGGAAACATGAGGATATGACAGGAATATCCTCAGATGTGATTACACATAAGTTAGGGATAGATAGGAATATAAAGCCTGTCCACCAAAAAAGAAGGAAGTTTGCACCCGAAAGGAATCTAATCATTCAAGAGGAAGTAGAGAAACTCCTCAAAGAAAAAATGATAAGAGAGGTTAAATTTCCAAGGTGGCTAGCCAATGTAATCGTGGTTCAAAAGAAGAATGGAAAGTGGAGAGTTTGTGTGGATTACATAGACCTCAACAAGGCTTGTCCTAAAGACCCCTTTCCGTTACCACATATAGACTCCATGGTAGATGCAACAGCAGGGCATGAAATGTTAACTTTCATGGATGCATCAGCAGGCTTTCAACAAATTCAAATGGAACCATTGGACCAAGAAGACACAACCTTCATGACGCCAACAGGGATATATTGCTATACAGCAATGCCATTTGGCCTAAAGAACGCTAGAGCTACATACCAAAGACTTGTCAATATGATGCTCAAAGAGAAGCTGGGGGACACTATGGAGGTATATATTGATGACATGGTGGTCAAATCGAAGATAACTGAGAATCACCTTAAGGATCTTCAGGAATCCTTCGATATCCAGGACCACTACAATATGAAGCTTAATCCATCTAAGTGTCATTTTGGGGTGAGATCAGGAAAGTTCTTGGGATATATGGTCACTAAAAGAGGAATAGAGGCCAGCCGAGAACAAATTCAAGCAATCCTAAACCTCAAATCCCCAAAGAACATAAAAAAAGTGCAAAGATTAACAGGAAGAATAGCTGCACTCAACAGATTCATCTCAAGGTCGTCTGAAAAATTTAAAGGATTCTAGGATATCCTTAAAAAGAATAAGAAGTTCCAGTGGGATGAAGAGCATGAGAAGGCACTTCAGGATCTGAAAGAATACTTATCCTCACCACCGTTGCTCATGAGACCAGAAGATGGTGAACCACTATCATTGTACTTAGCAGTATCCCGAACTACTGTAAGTGCTGTTTTAGTTAAGGATCATCAAGGATCACAACATCCCGTGTACTATGTAAGTAAAAGCCTAGTGGACACCGAGACTAGATATTCTCACTTAGAAAAGCTAATTCTGGCTTTAGTCATGGCATCAACCAAGCTTAGGCATTACTTCGAAACACATAGAATACACATTAAAACAAATTATCCTATTAAATCCGTATTGAGGAAACCTGAGCTATTAGGAAGGATGACAAAATGGTCAGTAAAACTCAGTACTTATGATTTAATCTATGAACCAAGGACAACAATTAAGTCACAAGCATTAGCAGACTTTGTGGCTGATTTTAGTAATGATCTACAACCTGAAGTGGATTAAGAAATCAAAATCTTGGATGAAGATACTGGTGAGTGGACTTTGTTCACAAATGGATCTTCAAATGTGAGAGGAACATGACTAGGCATCATACTAAAATCGCCATAGGGGGGCACAATACTTGATGTGTGCAAAGTAGTTTAATTAAAATAAATAAAAATCAAAACTAACCTAGACACTAAGTAATACTCTAGACTCTCTAAACTAAACTACTAACAGGCAAGTGAACCTATCAAAAAGTAGTATAGAAAAGCAACTCCGGATATCGAACCCACAGACTCGTATAGGAAGTGCAAAATAGACTCCATAACTTATCTATACAAATGACTTGAATTAAATTGATTGTTTGAAAGGGGGGGTTTTTATAAATAACTAATTAAAATAAAATTAATAAAATCTAGAAAATCAAATTAAGACTTAAACAGGCAAATGCAACTAAAACTCACGAATGATGAAGTGACTACCTAGGGTTTACTTTATACATGTCTAATGTGTTTAGACTGATTATGGAACTTATGTTTGGAACCGGGATCTTTAAATATTTGCTTATCAACAAATTAGAGATTCTTTAACCATTTTCAAAGATTTTAACTAAATTGTCTATAAGTATCTTAAACACCGGTTTAGGTTAATTACTCTCACAAGTTAACCAACCCATCAATGGTTTATCCTAAAGACCATCTACCTCACGGAAAGGAAAGTCTCACTGCATGATATGCAAGGGATAGACATGTAATTCATCTTGGATTTAGCATACAAGGCTATGTTCAAATTACCTAATCTTGGTCATTTCACAAAGACTTTAACTAGTTCTTAAACATGCAAGATATACTAACAAATCCTCACCTCACGGCTATTGAATTTGGTTAAACATCTAATTCATTTGTGACTTAATTATTCCTCCTATTAACCACTACGTCTAGCAATCCATCTACAAATCAAAAACACCAATTAAATGACCTAGCATGCGCCTATTACACGAAAGACATTCGCCAAAGCACAGGAGGAAAAATTAACTTAGATCACAAACATCATAAACATTCGTATACATCCAAGAATCCAAACCAAATCGTTAAACCATTGAAAAATCCAAACTTGTTCCACAATCAACCGTAATAAACATCAAACATGCATGTTCGTAAAACACTAGGTGGTCTAGAATGTTTAGCCACAAATCATACTAGATAAACAGTAATAAGTAATGTCAAAACACATCCCAAACATCAGTCAAATGAGAATAACAAGAAAGAAAGAAGAACCAATCACGTTACACCCTTCGGATCACTCGTCTAGGGCTTCTCGATGATCAAACTCGACTCTAATCTCGTCTTTTAGCTTCTAGTCGTTTCCCAAGTCGTCTCTAATTGTCCAGAATCGAATGAATCCGCCTCCAGCCGTTTCGATAGCATAAAACTCGATTTTCTGAAAATTTAACCCTGTCGCGCTACACGACAGGCATCCCACAACCCTTCGCGCTGCCCGACAAAATAGTCGAGTCAAACCCGCAATCATCAAAAAAGGGCACAACTGTAATTTCAACCTGTCGCGCTACGCGACAGGGTTTCCTGTGGTTGTCGCGATACGCGACAAGGAGAAATTCCAGAAATCTTTTTCCTTTGATCTTCAGTTTGTTCTCGTCCACCCGGGAGTTTTCTTGATCTTTTATGACAAAATAACATGTTTATTACCTGTACGCAACAATTTGTGGAAATGTGAAGAACCAGCATAAATCGACTCTAAAATTGAATAGAACTGTACGAAAACTAATTATAAAAAACTACAAAAACAGATGTGTTTTGCAACACATCACATCCCCACACTTATTTCTTTTTCGTCCCTGAAAAAGGTTTATGCAAAAATCTAGGATCATAGCTGGATAAAATGGTTTCTACACAATTAACAGAGTCAATTTAGAATTCAATGCTTTGGAAAAGATTGCAGGTATTTTTGTCCTTTTAAACCCATACTGATTATTCCTATCCCTTAGTAATGGTCCATTAAGTTCATGTTCTACATTTCATTTCATTAGATCCACACTTAGGAAACCTAAAATTAAATCATACCTGGGTTCTAGCCTTCAAGTCATCCTTACATATAAGCAAACTATGAATTTCTCAAATCAGATTTTTACAAATGAAACAGATGGAAGCGTGAGCATTTTTCTTTTATTTTTCAATCCATTGAATTTAACTTAGTGGTGTTTCAACCAGGCTGCAACCCGGCGTGTGACACATAAGTTTTTTATCCAACTTTTTTTCTTTTTATTTTTCTTTTTACTCAGCTTATTTGGTGAAATGGAGGCGCCAGAATACTCGGATTTATTCTCATAAAAAGAGTACTTATGTGCCAAACAAAAATCAGATTTTCAAAACTCTAATCTGTTATTATGCAAAGACTTCTATCTGACTGGAAAACAGTTTCATTAATTCTAAATTCCCAAGATGTTTCCCATGAAATTCATGCATTTAAGTAAAATTTTACCTATCCTACGGGACAAATACAATCAGTTGAGCCTACCTACACATCCCATAACCAAAGCATAAAACCAAACCAACTAGTTAACCCTGCATGAAACCACAAAACCCAACTTTCCTATCATTTCCCATCATGCTTTTTGCAACCAACTTTAACAAGGAACAAAAAGAACTAAGCTAGAGATGTAAAACAAAAATTTTGACTCAAAAACTACAAATAAAGCAAAAGTAAACTAAAAACAAAATTAACTAAACTAAGTTTCCCATCCCCACACTTAAACTATACATTGTCCCCAATGTAGAGAAAAAGGAAACCCAAAAAAAAAAACTAAGAATAAAAAGAAAGTGAAAAATGAATATGACTTAGCTGGTTAAAGAGAAGGCTATCGTGTACCGGTCTTTCCAGGTAAGCTCTTCACTCTACAAATTGCTCCACAAGCCATAAACAAACATATGAAACAAGCACCACAAAGATCAAGATAAACAACCATAAGTTCAAAGACAATAATAAACCACAACCAAAACAAGTTCAAAATCCACCAACCCATAACCAACCCAACCACAAATGTTAAAGAGTACAATTGTTCAATAATCATGCACAAACTGCAGCAGACCATCATGCTAACACCTCCCCACACTTACTCTTCATCATCTCCCCCGTCATGCTCCTTCGGAGCCCTGTAAAACTCTGGTATGTCGATGTGAAGCGAGGTCATCAAATACCTCATGGCATCCTCTTGCCTCCTCTGATCGTGCTCCCTCCAATCTCTGTACTGATAGTGGTATCCCTCCATCCTATGGCATAAGAATTCTAAGGTAAGTGGGTCAGGTATAGGTTCCCGGAGTGGGTACTGTCTCGGGGGGAATCTCTCCTAAAAACAGGCCTCTGCCTATGAGTTGGGACCGAGCCCATGACCACATCTGCTGCAGGTGTCCCATGTGGAGGCATCACCTGGGGCCCAACCATAAAACCTGCCCACCTTGGTGGGTCACCTCTCTCTACAATCCCTGCTCTCTGCAAGTCCCTCAAGTCTATAGGTGTGGTCAACGGTCCTAAGATCATCAAATCAGGACGATATCTATCAAAAACTGCCAAATATTCTGCCATACGGTAGATATAAGGGCCCATGTCTAACCTAGCTCGTCCGCCCCCCGCCTAGCTCTAGCCAAAGAAGTAGCCAACACACAAGCCACATTGGCCTCTCTCCCTGTCACCATACAGTACAAACAGAAAAGATCAATCCAGTTGACCTTTTCTTCCCCCGAACTCCTTCCTACAACAGTGCATGCTAACACCCTATGAATGTATCTCAACAAGGGATCCCTAATGTTCGACTCTAGCATACTAGTGGAAAACGGGGCATCAACAATTGTAGCCCAAAACTCACTCAGATCCACCTCAGAAAGACAAAAATCTCTGTTCTTTTTGGTGGCTCCCCTCAAAGCTTGCACAAAATCAGGTGATAAGACCTCGTCCTCAGTATAGAACCCACAAACAACAGCAAACTGTGGGATAGACATCTCATAAACTCGCCTACCTAACGAGAAAGAAACAACATCTAAGGAGTCGAACTCAGAATCATCATACATAAAAGTTGAGTGAAACTCCATGGTCAACTCCTTATACTAAGGCCAATCACAAGCTAATACCCTCCTCCATCTAGGCCCTAATAGCCTCTCCAACCTATCTCTCTGACCTAATTGGTCAACAAACTCCCAATTGATATTCCTATGGTGTAGGAGTTCGAGAGATACAAACCTATCCAGCCTATCACTTTCGAAGGTGCCCATGTCAAACATCAAGAGGGTGTGGTCCTTCAGTCTTCTAGTTTTGATAACAGGTATCCACTCAGCTTCAAGATATCGGATTGTCCTTTCATCTCTTTGTGGCTGGACTGGGGAACTGGGTTCTCCCCGGGGCCTTGGAACTGGTCCCCTTCTTCTTTTTCCCCCTATACCTGATGAGCTTGCTCCAGACATCCTGAAACAACATCAAAATCAAACACAAGCTGCCAAGTTTGTAAGGAAATTAAGAATTGTAACCGTATAGCATTTCATTCGCGGTTACCCAATAATACACTTTAAGTTCCAAGAACAAACCCATAAACAAACCATCCCAAAAACTGATTTTAAAGCTTAAATGAACATCATTTTCTCAAATTTCATTCCACAAATCAGTTTGTTTAATTTGTCAAGATCAAAAGAACCAATTTCAAATTTAAAGCCTTCACCCAAACTACAATGTATGGTTCTTGGACATCAAACAACACATTCAACCGCAATGGAAAGCCTAGAAGCATTCAACAAGACTAAACAAACTAAAACTACACTAAAATCAACACAAAAAAATTCACAACTAAAAATCTAAACTTAGGCTAAACTAGAAATTGACAAAAATTAATCAAGATGCAAGAAAAATTTAAAATAGTTAGTCACATTACCTTAGAAACGACTTATAAGATGAGATTAAGAAGAAAAATTGAAGCTTTGACGAAAATCCCTCTTCTTCTTCCTTGGACCTGTCAATGGAGGATGGAGATGGTGAAATGGGGATGAAATGGTGGAAGAAATAGGTGAAATTGAAGGTTGGGGGTGATAGTTTATGGTTTTGGTTGATGAAATTGGTGGTTAGATGGTGGTAAGAAACAGAAATGGTGGTGAAGATGGTGATGGCGACGGTTTGGAGAAGAAGAAATGGGGATGAAAATGAAATCTAGGGCTTGAAATCAAATAAAACCCGTCTGGGCACGCGTCGCGTATCGCGACAGCTAACCAGAAGGTTGTCGCGTAGCGTGACAACTTGTTGACCCGTGTGTTTGACCAGATCTGTGGTGTAGCGCGACAACTGGGCATGTGGGTGTCACGTGACGTGACGGGGTCAAATTTCCAGAGAGTTTCCGGGATTTTCATGCCTTAGCCAAATTTCCAACTCTTTTTTCCTTCATACACACCTAATATCTATTCTAAGGCAAAGGATACATACCTGGTAGCTCAAATCCATCTTTCATGCTTCAAAATGATTAAACACCTGCAAAACTCAAGAATACACACAAAAACGAAAACGAAAAACGGAAAATAAATACGAAAATCACACCAAAAATGCATCAAAAACTCTAAAACCTACCATTTACAAACTATACACTTGGGTTTCATCCCAAGAACCCCTCAACACTCCTTCATTCGGGTCTCTCCAGGAGGATCTTTTCCCCCCTCCTCATTCTCATCAATTGGTCCTCCGATGTAGTGTTTCAATCTATGACCATTCACTTTCCAAGTGTTCCCATCAACTTCGTTTTGCAACTCAACGGTTCCATATGGAAAAACCTCTTCAACCACGTATGGACCCGTCCACTTGGACTTCAACTTCCCTCCAAACAATTTCAATAGGGAATTATAGAGCAAAACCCGATCTCCTTTCTTAAACTCCTTTAAACCCTTCAATCTCCTATCATGCAATGATTTGGTTTTCTCTTTAGTGCTCAATGAACGTGCATAAACCGCGTCACGAAGGGCTTCTAACTCATGAATTTGGAAATACCGCTTCCTACCCCCTCGGTAAGATCAAGGTTGACCGTCTTGAGAGCCCAAAGAGCTCTATGTTCCAATTCAACGGGAAGATGGCACGCTTTGCCATAGATGACCATGTATGGTGTGGTTCCTAAAGGTGTCTTGTAGGTCGTTCTAAACACCCACAACGCGTCGTCTAACTTGTCAGACCAATCCTTCCGACTCTTCCCTACGGTCTTCTCAAGTATCCTTTTCACCCCTCGGTTTGTATTCTCCACTTGACCGCTTGTTTGAGGATGGTAAGCGGTCGCTAAACGATGAGTGACACCGCAGCGTTGTAGTGCCTTTTCTAACATTGTGTTACAAAAATGCGTGCCACGGTCACTTATTAAAGCTCTAGGGGTCCCAAACCTACTAAACAACTTTTTGAGGAACTTGAGAACTTCTCGGGCATCATTTGTAGGCAAGGCTTGAGCCTCCACCCACTTTGAGACATAATCTATGGCCACGAGTATATACCTATTCCCTTTGGACAAAGGGAAAGGTCCAACAAAATCGATGCCCAAACATCAAAAACCTCCAACACTTGAATCGGGTTTTGAGGCATCTCATCCTTAGAAGAAATGTTCCCGGTGCGTTGGCAAGGATCACACTTCTTCACAAACTCAAGTGCATCCTTCACCACCGAAGGCCAATAAAATCCACAATCGAAGACCTTTTGGGCGGTGGAATGATGTCCATGATGTCCACTCGTCAAGCCTTCATGGCAATGTCTTAGAATGTCTAGGCCCTCCTTTCTACTCACACACCTCCTAAGAATCCTATCTCCCCCCACAACGATAGAGATACGGGTCATCCCAAACGTACTTGCTTGCATCTCTAAAGAACTTCCTCTTTTGTTGAGAGGTCATCCCTTCAATCACTACTCCATGGGGAAGGAAATTTGCCAAGTCGGTGAACCATGGCATTCCTTGCTTCTCCGGCTCTAAAAAGTCGATCATCTCGTGAGGGAACCTATCACCAATCTCCTCCTCACGAATCTCACTCCTCTCCGGGTCCTCCAATAGGGAGAGATGATCAGCCGCCACATTTTCAGCCCCTTTCTTATCTTTGATCTCAATGTCAAATTCCGACAATAAAAGAATCCACCTAATGAGACGAGGTTTTGCATCTTTCTTTGCAAAAAGAAACCTTAAAGCCGAGTGATCGGTGAAAACGGTGGTCTTTGAAAGCACAAGGTAAGACCGGAATTTGTCAAAAGCAAACACTACCGCAAGAAGCTCCTTCTCGGTGGTAGTGTAGTTCTCTTGAGCATCATTGAGAGTTTTGCTAGCATAGTATATCGGGTGAAAATGCTTCTCTCTTCTTTGCCCCAAGACCCCCCCAACGGCTTGGTCACTAGCATCACACATGAGCTCAAAGGGCAAGCTCCAATCGGGGGCAACCAAAATAGGTGCACTCACAAGCCTCTCCTTCAAAAATTTGAATGCCTTCATGCATTCCTCATCAAACAAAATGGGGTATCTTTCTCTAGAATATGGGTCATAGGCCTAGTGATTTTGGAAAAATCCTTAATGAATCGCCTATCAAATCCCGCGTGACCAAGAAAACTCCTAATGGCTTTAACACTTGAAGGTGGTGGGAGTTTACTTATGGTCTCTATCTTAGCTTGGTCTACCTCAATACCCACTCTCGAAATCTTATGACCTAGAACTATCGCCTCGGTCACCATGAAGTGACACTTCTCCCAATTAAGCATCAACTTCGTCTCTACACACCTCTTCAACATCCTCTCAAGATTCACCAAGCATTGATCAAATGAGTCACCATATACCGAGAAGTCATCCATAAACACCTCCATGGATGATTCAATCATGTCTTGAAAGATGGCTACCATGCACCTTTGAAATGTGGTAGGAGCATTGCATAGCCCGAATGGCATGCGATGGTAAGCATATGTGCCATAGGGGCACGTGAATGTGGTCTTTTCCTGATCCTTCGGTGCAATGGGGATCTGGAAATACCCAGAAAAGCCATCTAGGAAACAATAGAACTGTTGACCCGCCAATCTCTCCAACATCTGGTCAATGAAAGGAAGGGGAAAGTGATCCTTCCGGGTGGCATCGTTAAGTTTCCTATAGTCGATGCAAACTCGCCACCCCGTGACAGTGCAAGAAGGAATGAGCTCGTTTTTCTCATTCGTGATAACTGTCATCCCTCCCTTTTTAGGGACAACCTGAGTCGGGCTCACCCATGATGAATCCGAGATAGGATAAATCAAGCCCGCATCCATCAACTTCAACACCTCCTTCTTCACAACCTCTTGCATATTGGGATTTAAACGCCTCTGAGGTTGGACTACCGGCTTATACTCATCCTCCATGAGTATCCTATGTGTGCAATAAGCAGGACTAATGCCTTGGATATCGAAGAGTCTCCAAGCAATAGCCCCCCTATACAACCTCAACACACCTAGCAATCTCTTCTTCTCCTCCTCACTCAACCTGGATGAAATGACCACAGGTAGAGTGGAATCCTCTCCTAGAAATGCATACTCTAAGTGGGAGGGTAAAACCTTAAGCTCTAGGGTGGGTGGTGACTCAACAGAGGGTTTCTTACTTTCCTCCCTCAACTCATCAATCTCTAATGCCTTAGAAATAACATCAACACCCTCATCAACTATCTCAAACTCCTCCTCACTCCTCTCAACTACCAAATCAGCCCCGCACACGTACTCAAGATACCTATCTACGTGTAACATGAAAGAATTTATGAAGTAAACAGAATGACATGGGCCACTAAAGTCATCATGATCACTGGGATGCCTCATAGACTTCACAACCTCGAATGTGACAGTCTCATCACCTACTCTAAGAGTGAGCTTCCCATCAAACACATCAATGATGGCCTTAGCGGTCCTCAAGAATGGACAGCCTAGAATGATAGGCACACTCTCATCGGCCTCCATGTCAAGAATCACAAAGTCCACGGGGAACACAAATTTGTCCACCTTCAGCAACAGATTTTCAACAATACCCCGTGGACACTTGACCGTCCGGTCAGTAAGGGACAATGTCATGCGCGTAGGCATAAGTTCACCAAGTGCTAGCTTCTCATACAAAGAATAGGGCATCAAATTGATGCTAGCACCTGAAACTGCCAACGCGTGCCTCTGAGTGTCATTACCAAACAAACATGGGATTGTAAAGATCCCAGGATCTGTCAACTTCTCCGGTAGCTTGTTCAGAATCACCGCAGAACATCCCCCACTCAATGGAACATTGGAAAGTTCCCCTAGCCGATCCTTGCTCTTTAACAAATCCTTAAGAAATTTGGCATACTTGGGCATATGCTGAAGAGCCTCAATAAACGGGAGATTGATCTTCAACTGTTTGAACATGTCAAGAAAATGATCATACTCCTTAGCATGCTTTTGGTGAGCTAAGCGAGCAGGGTAAGGAAGTCGTGAATGATCAATCTTAGGACTCGGCCTAACCTCAACCGGGACCACTACGGGAGACTCACTGGTCGGTACTGTACTTGCTGGGACTGGCCTCATGTGCACCCCCCAGGAGTCTCCATCTCAATCTCCTCATCCACCGGTTCCTCATCATCTACCTCAACCGGTGGCTCTACACTCACACCCCCTTGACCACTCCTAGTAGTCACTGCTTTCACATGAGCGTTTGGATTAGGCTGAGTGCTGCCTGAAAACTGGCCTTGGGGCCTCTCATCCAAACGCTTAGCAATATCACATCAACAGACCTTTGAAGATCTAGAAAAGCAGATTGTTGGTTTTTCAGAAGAATATCATGCTCAGCAAGGGTTTTCTGAGTATTGGCATCCTTAGCAACCAACTGGGTCAGTAACTCCTCTATCTTACTCATGCTACCCCCAGAACCACCACCACTACTACTACCCGCCCCCGGTGTATGACTCGGATGACTAACCGAAGAATGACCCTGCCCCTGGTTATGAGATGACCCAGATTGGAAACCAGGCGGATTACCGGAAGAGCGCCAATTAAAATTAGGGTGTTTCTCCAATTTTGATTTTAGGAGTTATTGAAAGGGTTCGTGCTACCCCTACCTTGACCCCCCAAATAGTCAACCTGCTCCTAGTTGACCACCAAACACTCAGATGTGGCATGGCCACCCCTACAGATCTCACACCTATCCACCTTCATCTTCAACTCCTTCACATCCCTCGACAAGGCCTCAAGAGCAGCTGCCACACTAGTATCCACATTAACGTGGTGAACTCCTCTCGTGGAAGAGGTGGAACTAGAAATAGGATTTGAATTCCTATTAGCAGACCTCTGCTCATACTCAGCCTGAGAAAAGCTCTTAAACATATCAGTACACTCAGCAACATCCCTCTTTCCCATAAGATGACCACCCGCAGAAGTGTCAAAACGAGCCCGGGTCTCATAATTTAGACCATTGTAGAATTTCTCTGCAAGGGCCTAGTCAGAGAGACCACGCTGGGAGCATCTGCTAAGCAAATTCTGGAATCTCTCCCAAGCAAGGTAGTATGGCTCATCGGGTGCCATACGAAAAGAGTGGATCTCATCACGAAGGCGAGCTGCCTTGGCAGGTGGAAAGGACTTCTTAAGGAATGCATCCCTAAGACTGCCCCAAGTAGTGAAAGATCCAGGTGCATGCGAATCGAGCCAAGTGGCAGCCCTACCCGCAAGAGAAAATGGAAATAGCTGCAAGAAAATGGCATCTTCAGTGGCACCTTGAAGATTGAAGGTACCACAGATGCGAGTGAGGCGAGCTATGTGTGCTGGAGCATCCTCATCATCCCGGCCATTAAACTGAGAGTTATTAATGGCTGTCATGATGTACGAGGGAATCTGCCACAAATTTTCATTCGTGACATTTGGCACAGTGATGGGATTATTAAGTCCCGTGAAACCTGCAGTGTCCTGCTGGTGAACCGTGCGACGCTCAGCCATGGGTGGAACAAAGTGCAAACAAGGACTAGAATGAGAAGAAGAAGAAGAAGAAGACGGTGGTGTGTGCTCAGAAGAATCAGCAGAGATGGGTGAAGAAGCACTTACCTCGCTTGTAGAACCCTCAGAAAAGTCCCGCGAATCGCTCCTTGAAGGCAAAGAAAGCTCAGGTGGTGGTCCGTGTGAACGTAGGTGTGGCATACACTACCAAACCTGCAAAGGAAATAAAATGAATCAAAAAGAAATAAGACAAAACTAAATAAAACTAAAAACTAAAAACAAATATGCACAGATAAGACACAAGAACTAAACTGCACAATCGACTAAGAAGTCCCCGGCAATGACGCCAAAAACTTGATGTGTGCAAAGTAGTTTAATTAAAATAAATAAAAATCAAAACTAACCTAGAAACTAAGTAATACTCTAGACTCTCTAAAATAAACAAATAACAGGCAAGTGAACCTATCAAAAAGTAGTACAGAAAAGCAAGTCCGGATATCGAACCCACAGACTCCTATAGGAAGTGCAAAATAGACTCAATAACTTATCTATACAAATGACTTGAATTAAATTGATTGTTTGAAAGGGGGGTTTTTATAAATAACTAATTAAAATAAAATTAATAAAATCTAGAAAATCAAATTAAGACTTAAACAGGCAAATGCAACTAAAACTCACGAATGATGAAGTGACTACCTAGGGTTTACTTTATACATGTCTAATGTGTTTAGACTGATTATGGAATTTATGTTTGGAACCGGGATCTTTAAATATTTGCTTATCAACAAATTAGAGATTCTTTAACCATTTTCAAAGATTTCAACTAAATTGTCTATAAGTATCTTAAACACCGATTTAGGTTAATTACTCTCACAAGTTAACCAACCCATCAATGGTAAATCCTAAAGACCATCTACCTCACAGAAAGGAAAGTATCACTGCATGATATGCAAGGGATAGACATGTAATTCATCTTGGATTTAGCATACAAGGCTATGTTCAAATTACCTAATCTTGGTCTTTTCACAAAGACTTTAACTAGTTCTTAAACATGCAAGATATACTAACAAACCCTCACCTCACGGCTATTGAATTTGGTTAAACATCTAATTCATTTGTGACTTAATTATTCCTCCTATGAACCACTACGTCTAGCAATCCATCTACAAATCAAAAACACCAAGTAAATGACCTAGCATGCGCCTATTACACGAAAGACATTCGCCAAAGCACACGAGGAAAAATTAACTTAGATCACAAACATCATAAACATTCGCATACATCCAAGAATCCAAACCAAATCGTTAAACAATTGAAAAATCCAAACGTGTTCCACAATCAACCGTAATAAACATCAAACATGCATGTTCCCCTAGGTGGTCTAGAATGTTTAGCCACAAATCATACTAGATAAACAGTAATAAGTAATGTCAAAACACATCCCAAACATCAGTCAAATGAGAATAACAAGAAAGAAAGAAGAACCAATCACGTTACACCCTTCGGATCACTAGTCTAGGGCTTCTCGATGATCAAACTCGACTCCAATCTTGTCCTTTAGCTTCTAGTCGCCTCCCAAGTCGTCTCTAATCGTCCAGAATCGAATGAATCCGCCTCCAGCCGTTTCAATAACATAAAACTCGATTTTCTGAAAATTTAACCCTGTCGCGCTACGCGACAGGCATCCCACAACCCTTCGCGCTACGTGACGGTACCTGCTACCCGACAAAATAGTCGGGTCAAAACCGCAGTCAATAAAAAGGGCACAACTGTAATTTCAACCTGTCGCGCTATGCGACAGGGTTTCTTGTGGTTTTCGCGATACGCGACAAGGAGAAATTCCAGAAATCTTCTTCCTTTGATCTTCAGTTTGTTCTCGTCCACCCAGGAGCTCGTTTTCTTGATCTTTTATGCCAAAATAACATGTTTATTACCTGTACACAACAATTTGTGGAAATGTGAAGAACCAGCATAAATCGACTCTAAAATTGAATAAAACTGTACGAAAACAAATTAAAAACAACTAGAAAAACAGATGTGTTTTGCAACACATCAATACCCCAATTGATTTGTTGTGAATTTCAAGAAACTAATAATGAAGCAGAATACGAAGCCCTAATAGCAGGACTTCAATTGGCTAGGGATATGAACATTAGAAATCACCATGTATTCGTCGATTCCCTGTTGATAGCCAATCAATTTAATGGCTCATACACAACTAAGGGAGATAAATTGGCAAAATACTTAGAGATAGTCAAGGATATAGTAGGATATTTTTACAACATTGATATCACTCAAGTGCCAAGGGAAGAGAATGCTGAAGCGGACGCGCTAGCAAACCTAGCATCATCCCTAAGGATCCCTGAGGATATTAATATTGCTATCCTACATATTTTAAGACCAGCTATAGATATGCAGGACATAGATCAGAATATTGAACCCGAAAATACTGAGGTTCATCATTCAGAAGCACATGAAATATCCTGGACTATCCCTATTAAGAACTACCTTCAAACAGGAAAAATACTTGATGAAGAAACAAATCCTAAAGCTTTTAAAGCAAAAGTATTTAGATACACAATCATACGGGATATCTTATATACAAAATCAGTATCAAGCCCATACTTAAGGTGTTTGGAGAAACCCGAAAGTTTGGAAGTAATGAAAGATATCCATGAAGGAGATTGTGGAAATCACACTGGGGGTAGAGCATTATTCTCAAATATCCTGAGAACAAGATACTTTTGGCCAACCATGAGAAGAGATGCAATGTCTTATTCCCAGAAATGTGATGCCTGTCAAAGACATAGAAATATTCTTCATCAACCAGCTGAACCTTTATATCCAATAGTCTCATCATGGCCGTTCATGAAATGAGGAATGGATATGGTAGGCAAGTTACCTATAGAACCCGGAGGAAAGGTGTTTATGCTTGCTATGACAGATTACTTCTTAAAATGGATTGAGTCCGAAGCCTTTGTGCAAGTTAGAGAAAAAGAAGTAATCTCATTCATAAAGTGAAATATCCTGACTAGATTTGGGATACCCGCATAAATCACTTGTGATAATGGATCTCAGTTTATAGGCAAAAGGACTACATACTTTTGTGAAAGATGATAACCTCTACACCCGTCCATCCTCACGCTAATGGCCAGGCAGAATCAAGCAACAAGATCATCATCAACAACCTTAAGAAAAAGATGGGATCCAAGAAAGGAAAGTGGGCTGAAGAACTTCCATTTGTCCTATGGGCTGACAGAATGACCACAAAGAATGCAACTAGTCAAACACCATTCTCTTTAGTGTATGGTTCTGAAGCTGTTCTCCCAACTAAAATGGTTGTCCTTACTGCAAGATCAAGTTTACAAAATTTAGAATCCAACAAGGAAATACTATCTGAGGATCTAGATACTATTGATGAACTTAGGGATATTGCAAAAATA
The DNA here is from genome assembly GCA_009363875.1 of Mikania micrantha. NCBI lineage: Eukaryota > Viridiplantae > Streptophyta > Magnoliopsida > Asterales > Asteraceae > Mikania > Mikania micrantha. Next base: position 36,507,015 of record CM018692.1, read on the forward strand.
AGGATGGCAACATATCAGCAAAAGATAGCCAAATCCTATAATAAGAATATTAGAATACGTAGATTCCAAGTTGGAGATTTGGTTTTAAGAAAGGCATTTCAAAATACTACCAATCCAGCTGATGGAAAACTTGCTCCTAAATGGGAAGGAACTCATAAGATCGAATCAGAAGCTGGAAAAGGGGCATATAAGTTGACCAACATGGAAGGAGAACCTCTTCCAAGATCTTGGAATGCCATTCATCTTAAGTTATACTTTATATGAAACTTATTGTATCAAACTATAAAGGATTATTACATTATACAATGTACTCATATTTCCAAATATTTCTATGTATTCGTATATATTCCTATGTATTCATGTATATTCCTAATTATCATGCTACTAACTTAAGCATCTGAGGGGCATCAGGAATCCTGATTCCCAGCTATGCAAAAATCTTATTGTTTTGTAGGTATAACAGGAGAAGAGATGAGACTTTATGTCTTAACCAAAGTTCTGACCTGAAATCTGAACTTTATCAAGACCCCGCACAGACTTTATGTATAGCTGCAAAGTTTTGACCTGAAATCAAAACTGTAGAAGACCCCGCACAGACTTTATGTCTAGCTGCAAAGTTTTGACCGGAAATCAAAACTCAAGAGACTTTTGTCTCTCATGAAGACTTAGGGTTCATACCCTCGCCAGTTGCGCACGTTTATCCTATTATAGTCTGAGATAATGGGACCAGTACATGCATGAGTGGCTGAAAATTTCATTATTGAGGGCTATAACTAAGGATCCTCCGAAATATCCCTGTATAGTTGGAGATTTTGGGACTAGTACACGCATGAGTGGCTGACAATTTCATTTTCAAAGACTATTACCAGGGATCCTCCGAAATATAGCATTCATATGCTATACAACCGAGCCTTAGTCACCAGAATTCTGGCCTAGTCGCCAGTATCCCGGCCTTAGTCGCCAGCATTCCGGCCTTAGTCGCCAGTATTTCGGCCTTCTCCCTAGTATTCCGGCCTTAGTCGCCAGTATTCCGGCCATAGTCGCCAGTATTTTCTGCCTTAGTCGCCAGTTTAATCGGCCTTGTCGCCAGTATCTTGGGCTTGTCCCAAGTTTTCTTGTTTTTCTATTTATGCAGAACCGACTTTCAAGGATACTTAGGAATATCGCAACATACTTGGGGATATTTAGGTATGAAATTCTTTTGATGTTTTGACAGGAACAAAGAAGATTTCGAACTAAACCTACTATCTCTAGAAATTGGTATTTGTTTCTTAACTATTCTTTATTCCTAATTTTTTTTCTCATGCCTGATAATATGCATTGTACTTATTTCTATTTAGGAATATGTTATATATCATACGCACATTTCCATTTATAGACATGTTAAACTAAATTACCAATTGCTTCACGTGTTGGCATAGATTTATACAAGTAATAGCATTTAAACAAGTATCTAAGTTATGTAAGCATTCAAGTATTTAAAACCTTAGTCGAATTAGGATAAGTCTAGCTTGAACTATTCCTAATGATTCCTAAGTATACTTAATATGGACTAAACTTAAGAAAAAATATTAATGAGAATATTTAATTATCTTAAAGTATATATATATATATATATAAATTTATACATAGCCAAAATCTGATCTTGACGAAAATTATAAAAGGATTTATTCTCTTAAACAAGTTACGAGATATCCAAAATATCATTGAAAATATTTAGGGATAATCAAAGATATCTTAACAATGATTATAAATAATAAACTATAACTGGATACAATGTTAATGTATTCAATGATTCAGATTGCTTATAGTCATTAGTTCGACTAATATATACCCAATTAAACCTTATAATATTCATACCACATATCAAAGATAATCAAGGATATTTTAGAATATATAAGGATATTTCAATAAATAAATAAGTAATATCCAAAATGTCATCGAAAGCTTTTATACTTGAAAGAGTTATCAGAATTCATAACAATAGTTATGGATTTAAAAACCTTGAAATAAATAATGTATCCAAAACTGAGTACAATATTTAACATAATATTCTGGTTAAATATAATTCAGAGTACTTTAAAGATCATATTAAACTATTCTCAATTATTCCTAAGTATACCTAATAAAGCTTATAAAGAACTATTCTAAACTGAAGTGTTTGACGTATAAAGAGCTATATACAAGTCAAATCAAACAAAACAGTAGTATTCATTAAATCCAGAATACTTCAGAATATTTAAGGATATCTGAAAATAAACATCTATATAGAACACAAATATATTATCCAAAATACTAACTGTTATATCAACAAACAAAATACAGTTAAAAGATTAACATATCAAGCTTCGCCATGAAACCATGGTCCCTCCACTTGATATGTTAACAAAGTTAAGTAAAAATCAAGGCTTCTCCATGGAACCATGGTCCCTCCACCTTGATTTTTATATTGTCTGCCCCTATACCTGGGGACTTTCCTAAAAAACTATTGTTTGAAAGATACATCATGAAATTAAGAACCACAAACATTAAAAAATGGGCTCAGACCTTGGCACCATTGTCATCATTGCCCATTGTAACTTCCTGATCACCAACTCCAACCCCTGCACTTGTCGCCTCGCCTTCACCAGCCTTGCTCGTCTCCCATGCCTCACCAGCCTTGGTCACCTCCATGGAAGCCTCTGCCTTATCCCCTGCCAAACCAGCCAATATCTTTCCCCATTCCCGGATGTCACACCCCGAGTCGGCGGGATAGGATCGGTTATCCCGTCGGGCGGAAGGTTCCCGGGGCGCGATATCGTGAGTGATAATCGGATTGATCAGATTGTTATATGGCGCATGATACATAAATGAGAAATGCTAAACATAATAGAATTACAAAGTTAAATTACATCAGTATTGTTTATAATTTAACAATGTAAATCCACTATTAACATCATAAGATTCTATCTTGTATGTACACAAGATATACAAAATGGTATGTGTAATGATGTCTTCAAAAGTATGCAGGTCCAAAATACTAAGTCTTCTATTTGAAGTCCTAGTCCAGAAGTAATGACTTCCTAATTGACCTGTTCGTCACCTGAGAAGTCATGCAAAAAGATCAAGTCAACACATGGTTGGTGAGTTCATATAGTTTTGTAAATTTGAAAATGTTTTGAACCCTTCTTTCGGTAAAGACCCTAACCTCATTAACACCACATGTATCATCCAGATCGGTATGCTTATATATAGGGCATACCCCTGGGTCAAGGCTACAACCCCGCCCAGACGACGTCCCACCACATACTAATCCGCATAGGACATTGTTGTTAATGATAATTAAGCGTTTTTACCTACCATACACCTTTAAACACCCATGATCCCTCTGTTCTCTGTTCCTGTAATTGCAATCATTTGAAATATCTCTTGATTTCATATGTTCATCATACAAATATGATTAACACAGCAATTGTAGAATTTGTTATAAATGTTTAATTAAATCAATAAATAAACATTCAATAAAATCTAAGTCCTAACGATTGGGGCCTTTGGTCAACTCGAGTAGACTAGTCTGTCAATCAAGGTACTTAGTAGTAAAGGAGATCTGTAAACCTCATCAAACATGTGACCTATAATCAATCAGTCTAGCTAGGACATCTTTTGATATATAGGCTTTCATAGTTCTTTAGACCGTCCATAGTTCTTTAGTTCTTTAGTTCTTTGGCACATGTTATCTTTGAGCATTTCCCAGATGTTCCTCAAAATAGTTCTTTGTACTTAGTTCTTTGAAATAGATCGTTAGTTCTTTGACAACACCTTCTTGAAATAGTTCTTTGAAAATAGATCGTTAGTTCTTTGACAACACCTTCTTGAAATAGTTCTTAGAAAATAGATCGTTAGTTCTTTGACAACACCTTCTTGAAATAGTTCTTTGAAAATAGATCGTTAGTTCTTTGAAAATAGATCTTTGAAAATAGTTCTTTGTTTGAGGTCTTTAGTTCTTTGAAAATAGTTCTTTGAAAATAGTTCTTTGATACATAACAGTTACCTAACCAGGAGTCTAAGATAACAGTTATACATGTAAACATTTAAAAGCATTCAAGTAAACAATTTACATAAAACAGTTTACGCATGCTTCTCAGCCCCGCGTTTTAAAACAAAAATGTTAGAAAAGGGGCAATGAACTCACCTTGTAGTTGTGGAGTTGACTTAGCTTAACGAAAGAATGCACGTGCTCTGTATTGTAATTGAGTTTGTTTTCACGTTCCTGTATTGATTTCACGTTGTTAAGACTTGTAAGTATAAGTTTTGTAGGGTTTTGTGTGTGTAGATGTAGGTGTTAGCCCTAAAGTTGGCTAATACGCGTAAGACTTGGTCATGATCCCTGTTCGGTCCCATATGTTTGATTCAAGTCAATGACCTTATAAGTTATCATCTTGTCATTAGTTATAAGCCATTTGCTTTGATGAAAGACTTAGTGCTTAGTTTCCAACTCGTCTTTGTTGATCTTGTACGTTTGAACATTTATTGCATAATTATTAATTAATTAAGCAAACATTCTTTTGACATATCTTATTTTGATCTTATGAAATGTAGTGAACCCATGTGGGCCTAATCATGGCATATGGACCGAACAATGTGACCAAGTTACTTGTTGGGCCTTGGTGTAACAAGTTGGGCCTTGGGCCCAAATCTATGGGCCTTGGAATAGTTCTTGAACAATGGAGGGTTGGGAGGCTTATTGGAATGTGTGGACCAATGATATGGGCTGTTGGAATACAAAGGCCCGGCCAAATGTTACAAGGCCTAGAATTAAAGTGTTCTTATGGGCCTCTATTGGGCCACAAGGGAAATTGTTGGGCCAAAGGTGGGCCCAGGCAAGATTTGTTGGGCCTATAGTCAGAATGGGCTGTAGGATTCAAAAGTGGGCCAGAAGTAGGCTGTTGGCCAAGTCAATAGCAAAGTGGCTCCCAAATGAGGACAAGGGCCTTAAAAGTAGGACTTGGGTCCATTTTCTGTGGGCCTCGGGCTGAATTTGCTGGGCCCAATGAGTTTTGTCTCAGGCCTTCACCAAAATAGTTCATAGGCCAAGCTGGGCCTTGCTTACATGGGCTGAAACAACTGTGGGCCTAAAAATTGGGCTGTTGGCCAGAATCGTGGCCTTGGGCCAAAAACAGTGGGCCTTGAGATGATTTTGCTGGGCCCCTTGGATTCCATCAAGGCCCGAAATAAAACAGGTCTTGGGCCAATTAGGGTTTTGTGGATAAGTCTTTTGAGCCAGAAAAGCATGTTGAATCTGTTCAATGTTATCAAGATAATCAAAAGCTAATGTGGCCTGTTGGGTATTTGCCTTGGGCCAGATGTGGGCCGAGAACATATGTGGGCCAGATTAGGGTGTTGGGCAGAACCCATGCACTATGGGCCTAAGCCAAGACTCAACACTCAACAGATGGCTAAGAAGCAACATGTAGATCGATTGAAGTGTAGCCCACGAATGAGAACTGCTTGTCATGGCTGGCGAAAGGGAAGGTTGCCGAATAAGACCATCCTGCCGAATGAGAAGTGAGTCGGCCGAATGAGAACTGCTTGTCATGGCTGGCGAAAGGCAAGATTTGTTGGGCCTATAGTCAGAATGGGCTGTAGGATTCAAAAGTGGGCCAGAAGTAGGCTGTTGGCCAAGTCAATAGCAAAGTGGCTCCCAAATGAGGACAAGGGCCTTAAAAGTAGGACTTGGGTCCATTTTCTGTGGGCCTCGGGCTGAATTTGCTGGGCCCAATGAGTTTTGTCTCAGGCCTTCACCAAAATAGTTCATAGGCCAAGCTGGGCCTTGCTTACATGGGCTGAAACAACTGTGGGCCTAAAAATTGGGCTGTTGGCCAGAATCGTGGCCTTGGGCCAAAAACAGTGGGCCTTGAGATGATTTTACTGGGCCCCTTGGATTCCATCAAGGCCCGAAATAAAACAGGTCTTGGGCCAATTAGGGTTTTGTGGATAAGTCTTTTGAGCCAGAAAAGCATGTTGAATCTGTTCAATGTTATCAAGATAATCAAAAGCTAATGTGGCCTGTTGGGTATTTGCCTTGGGCCAGATGTGGGCCGAGAACATATGTGGGCCAGATTAGGGTGTTGGGCAGAACCCATGCACTATGGGCCTAAGCCAAGACTCAACACTCAACAGATGGCTAAGAAGCAACATGTAGATCGATTGAAGTGTAGCCCACGAATGAGAACTGCTTGTCATGGCTGGCGAAAGGGAAGGTTGCCGAATAAGACCATCCTGCCGAATGAGAAGTGAGTCGGCCGAATGGAAGGTTAGCCGAAAGAGAGTGGTGGTCGAATGAGAGGAGGGAGTATGAGGGTCGAATGGGGAGGTGTTGGCCGACTGAGTGTGGTTGTCGAATGTCCAGAGAATGAAGGTGGTCGAATGAGCCCTTGGCCATTCGGCCGAATAGGGTCATTCGACCCAATGAGGGTCGTGGTCGGCCATGGTGGTGCTACTCCACTTCCAGCCCTGGCCCTTGATGGTTTGAGGTGTTGGTGTACCCTAGGTGCTGTTTTTAGACGACTAGAGTTCAAGGAAAAGGATTGAAATCGGGTTTGAACAAGGGTTAACAAAAAGGGTAGAAAACCCTAAAATCGCCCACTTTCACAGCTTCTTACCGCGAGTTTCAGTGAAGCTTGGCTTAGATCTGTTGTACTTTTGTGTAGAGGGCATCAAGAGCTTCGTTTAGGCGAAAGAATCACTCAATTTCGTTAAGAAATGAGTGAGTTATGATGGATTGAAGTTTGAATATGGTGAGGGTTTTCAAAACCGGGATTTTGTGTTTGTGAGAAAGAAGAAGAAGATGAAATGAGTAAAAGGGAGTTCATTCAAGGTATTTATACCCCGAGGGTGTTCGGGTTCGTTTTCGTTGCTCGGTTCGCGTTTTCGTTACGTTTCCGGAAAATTACGCGTAATTTAAATGGAATTAATTAAAAGAGTTTAATTTAATTATTTTGATGAGTTTCAAAATTGTAAAATGTCATTTATTTTATTTTATTAAATTACTTTCGTTCGTGTCGTGTTTTCGTTTTCGTTTCGTCAGATCGCGTCACCTTCGCGCGTAATTCGTTCGAATCGTCACCCGAACGAATACGACGATGGTTTTGCTTTCTGACTTTTGTTTTCTACTTTTCAGTCATTATTTCAGAACTCTAAACTCACAGATATGTTTGTGTGAATCGTCACCCACGCAAACACACTGTCAGTTCGTTATTCTGAAATAACACTGTAATTGTGTTTGGATTGTGTTTCCTCACTGTCGGACTCAACTAAACTTCCTGTTTTCACATTGTTCTTGTACTGACTTGTCGGTCATCTGATTCCTGTCATTTGTGGACATCAGATCGCAACCGATATGTTTCTGAATATTGTTTGAGTATCGTTGTTTCTCATGATTTGTTGTGTTAACTGTAATTAAGTTTTCACTTAATAAACGCAACTAATGTTTCAAATGTACGTTGTACTTAATGTATTTAAGTTTATACGAAAATACATACAACGATTTCTTGTATTTAGGATTCTGTTAATACAAGTACTGTTCACAATCGTATAAGTACACATAGTTACTGTAGAAAGTACACGTACCGTACGGACTTGCCGGACGATCTAATACTTGCTGTTACACCGGAGATCCTTGGACCATGACTCCGTACCTTCAGTCTTGGCTTGATTAGCCATTTGAATTTTGGCCCTCAGCACAGCAATGGCACCAGATTTTTTGGCCCCTCGATATGTTCTTTGAATTGAAGCTTGTAGGAGGCCTAAATCTCCTTCATCTGCTTCTTGACCTTGGCAACCTCCTTTTCGTAGTGGCCGGCTTTGGTAGATAGGATCTTCTTTTGATCCTCAAGGTCTTCGACTTGTTTGTCAAATTGCTCCTTTTCAGAAGCATATTTGACCAAGGCCTGCAAAATAAAGATCATTCAGAATATGTAGGGATATTTTATAAAATAAAATAGATAATACACCTTGTTCAGGAGGTCGAAAACAGACAACTCCGAGGGCTCTTCCAGATCGACAGTGTCCACACCTTTTTGTTTCTTGGCCGTTTTGGAGGAACGGGTGGTCATAGCACGAGATTTGGGGGCAACAGGGCTTGTTTTTTCTTTCTTCACAGCGAAGAAGGCATTAAGGTCCTCAAGATCAAAGGTTGATTCTGCAAAAAGGAACCAGGGTCAGAAATAGTTAGGAATAAATGAAAATAATTCAGAATATTATGAAATATCATAGGATATACTTGAAGCCATTGGAGTAGCAGCTTCAAGGTTGGCACCAAACTTTCTGTATTGTTCATCAATCAGCAACAAGGAACGAATCTTGTTCCTACTCTCTTCTTCTTCCACTAAGATTGATTCAAACTTAGGAGCTGTACAAAACATAAACAAAACAAGTAAAACAATACAATGACAATTCAAATTTAACTTAAAAAGTCCTAAGGATCCTACCATTTTCCACCCATTTGAGAGGAAAAAGTTCCCCATTAGGGATAGACTTCCTTTTTCACAAAAAAGAACCGATTTCTCCACTCATCCTCATTCAAGGTAATACCAGGAACAAGAATAGGAGCCCCACTTCTCCTTTGAAGAACAAATCGGGATGACCCGTGAGTTTTGAGTTGGTACATCAAGGTGATTTCAGGAACACCTATCTCTAAACCAAAATGCTGGTTTAGTTGATCAAGGGTATACAGAAGACGCCACCCCATAGGCATTAATTGAGGAAAACAAAGCTTAGTGAATGAGAAAAAATTAGAGATGAGATCGGGGAAAGGAAATTTCAGACCCAAGGTGAAGGGGTACTCAAAAAAACATACCCAAGAAGGAGACACATGACCGGCTTTCAATTTTTCAGAAAAGCTATGGAAGATGGTTTCATCGGGGAAGGTTTTTGAAAGGCGTAACAACTCAATTCGATCATTGTTGAATACGCTTCTATTTTGACGATTGAAAGTCAAAATATTCTTATCGGTGAAGTTATTAGAATTGAGATCGGAAGAAGAAGATGATCCAGACATTTTTTGTGAAGAAAAATTAAAAATTGAAAGAAGAAAGAAGAAGAACTTACCGCAAGAACCAGTAGAAGATGATGGCATCTAAAGAAGGCAGAATGATCATTATATCCTGCACAAACGGCTGGGAATATGTGGGAAACCTCCACAATCAGTAACTGTCACATCAACGTTCCAATCATAATTTAAAATTCAAATTTTGAATAAAGAGCCAAAATGAACGGTTATCTTCAAATTCTTACTACGAATTAAAACGGTAATAAGAATTTGGAGGCAATTGTTGTGCCTGTAAAAATTTTGTCTCATAATTAAGAATAATTCAGGATACATAATATTTCGGGATAAGCAGGAATATTTGAGTATATAAATTTATATTGACTGAAGACATAAAAAATAAATAATGATTTTGTGTTAATTATTATTATTTATTTATTCGACATGTGCTGCTAAATTTTGAACTTAGTCAACAGGTTGGAAGAAACTATTATTCCTATTTGTCCGGAATAAGGAGATAAACGTGGACTGCATGAGGAATTCATCAACGGTTGCTTAAAGTGATTGGCGCATGATCTGGAAATGGAGCGGATAATGTGGAACAGAAATAGACTACCGTTGTGTTATTTTTGTAGTATAAATTGAGGCAATGGTCGATCTAGAACACACACCGATTACACTTAGTTTACTTCTGTTTACTTCTTGTTTATATTCGCAATATTCAGAGTCGTACAATACCTAGTGATCGATCTATTGTGCTCTTACTTTGTAATTTCATTTGATTATATTAATAAGAACAAGGTAGAGTAATAATTGTCACCTCTCGAGGTTTTTATGTCGGCAATCCAAAAGGATTAAGGGCTTTTCCTCATATAAATCTCGTGTGTTTGGCTATTTTTCTGTTTCATATTCTCAAATATCCCTAGGGATCCTCAGGGATATTTGTATCAAATTTTGTTTATAAACTGTTTTCTTAATTATAAAACACAATTCCCCACTAAACTAATTCGGTTTTGCTAAAAAATATTCTTGTTAATTTTTACCCGAAACAAATAGGATCTTATTTCAATTAGTAATAAACACATATGATTGATCTCAAATCGCATGAACCCAACCCAAATTAATTCCAATTAGTCTCATGTGATGATTGTGAGCCCTGGGAATCATAAGGCTTTCAGTCTTGGCCGAAGAACGATCAAGAAGAAGTGGTTAATTACCTGGAATGATTTCTATTGGATGGTATTCGAGCTCGAGGTAGATTGCGGCTTGGTTATACTGTTTATTCACGCAAAAGGTTTCACCTAGGGCCAAGGAGCGTTTTGGTTCATCTAATTTGAGTTTTGTGCTTGATTGTGGTCGATTTTGAAGAAAGTCTTCAAGGACGTATTTTAGGTTGTGATTCTGAGTTAAGAACGAGTTAATACCCTTGACTTCGGTTCGAAAATAGTCCATGCGCGTTAATCCTCTCCAAAATAGCTATTAATCGAGCTGTTCACACGGTATATCAAGCTGTGACAATGTCGGGTTGTTATTGTGTACGTGGGGCTGTGGGTCGGGTGGGCTAGTTGGGGAAGAAAGATAAGAATAGGAAATTGGCATTTCCAGTCCTTCTATTTTGAAGTCATGTCATTTTGGCATTTGAACTTTCTCAACTCAATTTAGTTTGTATTATTTGTATGTTTGATCCCTCTCATAATCCATGTTATTATTTTATGTAAAAACCTTAATAATTATTTATAAAACGTTTTGATTTATATTCCTAAGTTTATTTATTTATTTATTTATTTATTTTTTTAACCTTTAACTTGAATTTATTTTAAATTAGTTATATTAGTTTGTAACTTGATATAATAATAATAATTAATATAATAATAATAATAATAATAATAATAATAATAATAATAATAATAATAAATATTTTTATTATTATTATTATTATTATTATTATTATGTATTTAAAAGCTTAGACTATTTTTTTTTGCATTCAAAAGCAACCTTATCATTTTGCAATGTGTGTGGATATATATAATACACATGCCTAATTTCATAATTAGTTTATTCAAGCTTATTTGATATTATATTATTATTATTATTGCAAAATGAAAACTTCATGAATATTATTAAACTAAAATTTAGTTCTATTAAAATTTAAATTCGAACAAGAAAGCTACGAGGATTACATGTATGTATGTATGTATGTATGTATGTATGCAACAAAGATACTTGCAATAAACTTTATTTGAATGGAGAGGAGGACTTACTTTATGGGCATGACCCCCATAAACCTTTTCTTTTTAAGGTTATATACATGATTCGATCTTGTCTGACCCCCAAGAATGCTTGTCATCGACAACCATGAAAATCTGACGAATCCGATGAAGTCCAATTTAAAACAATTTTAAAGCCAACATAATAAAATAATACACTATAACGCAATATGCATTACATGTGATGAAACCAAATTATTAATTAATAATTTAACTCAATATCTAATCACTCATAACTCACTTAAAAAAATAGTAAGACCTAGTTTGTATATTGAGTGATTGAAGCAATAAATTATGTTTGGTTACCTCCTAAAAATATATTGGAGCAATAATTTATTGATATGAATTGTTGTACTTCACATCATAACAATCATAATTTATAGATTATGTGATTTTTGTATAATTTCAAAAGTTAAAACTTAATAGCACGATGATAAACTTAGTTGATTTGTATATAATTTGTATATTTAGATAATATGAAACATTTTTTCTAAAAAAAACTTGGACCTTCACCTTTTTTGAATCTTGAATTTGTTGATTTAAATATTATTTTTTAGAAGCATACCGGAAAAAACCAGTTATTACATCATCCTAATCAATGAGATGATTATTTGGCGTACTTTTATTATGAATTTATGATTTAATTTAGTTTTATTATTTTTTTGGGTGATCCGACCCAACCTAATTCGATTTGGTAAAAAAATAAAATATTTAACAACAAATAATTATTTAGAAAAAAATTCCCAACCTCTATAAAATTTTTTTTCTAGGTAGTCCTTGTTTGGATGTATAGTCTTTTTATATGCTTTAGTATAAAATATAAAAAGCTTTGCGTTGAAATCTAAAAAGTGTATGTAACTTGAAAGTGGAATTTCATATCTATCCCACAACGTGGGATCTAACAGATTGCAACTTGTGTTTATCACAAAAGACCTTTTATTGTACACTAACTAACCAAACAAATTCACCACCATATATGGTTCGTGTGGACATCTATTTACTGTACGGATATTGATGCACATAGTGCAATCCTCAGCAAACATATAACAGTGATTCTTTATGTTGGCAGTGTATTTATAAAAAAGTTGTCAACTATCCGAAGATCTCCCAGTTTGAGGGATTTTCGGCACTAAAGCCTAAAGACATGTGGAAAAGTAGGTTCTGATCTGTTTGCATCTTTGAAGGCTTCCACTAAAGCTTTAAACTGTTTGCACCTTAGACAAATAATACTCATTTAATCATTTGCATCCAGTACTTGATTCAAGATTTTTTTCCCATGATGTTACTTTATTTGTATGTTCTAGTTTGATAGTACAAGAAATAAATTTTTCTGATGGTTTTAACATTTTTCTGATCTGTTAATTTGCATCTTTAAAGGCTGCCACTAAATCTTTAGACTGTTTGCACCTTAGACGAATAATACTTGTTTAATCATTTGCATCCAGTGCTGGAATTAAATTTTTTTTTTCCAATTATGTTATTGTATTTGTATGTTCTAGTTTCATATTACAAGACATAAATTTTTCTGGGGGTTTTAACATTCAAGTTGGGTAAAAAAAGACTACATAGAGTTGTTTCGTACGCGTTTTTATCTATTGAAAATTTTGCATCATATCTTTGACCGATACTTGTTGAAATAACTATTTTTCAAAATAACAAATGCAAGAATCATTCATGTGTTTCCATGTTTCTACCATCCTTTTAATAACCGATGTTGTAATTAGTACAACAACGATGTTGTCATATGAAAATACCCTTCATAAATGAGCATATAAGCTGCAAAGTCGCTGTTGTCCCACGACTACGGATCCGGTATAATACATCTGCCTCTGTTTGCATCTTATGACAAATAAACATTCAGTTACGAAATATGTATACAGAGATTGTATCCTATAAAAACTCAATCTTAAAAACGAAACCCTTAAATCATATGTATACCCTCTATTTGTAATATTGAAACCAAAATTTGTAGTCCACATTAAAATTGAATAAAAATCTGGTTTAAATAAACAAATCAATTTTTAATTGTTTTAATGTTAACAACATATTTATTTTTTAGATTTCAAATATAGGGCTAAGATAGAGTTTAAATGTTTTTCTCTATAATCAAGTCTTCATATCTAAACGATATAATAAATAAAAATAAAAGAGTACAGGTGTTATTATTCTATACTATCTTCACAATAATTTTCTTATTTCTCTTTCTTATTTAATGCATCATATATTAAATAATAATATTAAATACTGAATACATATTTATATATTTTTAAATTAAAAATATTTTTTAAGACATTAAAAATATATTAATATTAAAAAAATACAATTTAAAAAAAAACAAAATTATTATAAAATAAGAAATATGGAAAACAGTTTTCTTCAATAAATTTTTTACAAAAATAAACTTTGTAAAAATTAAGATTTAAAGAAATAATATTATTATTTTATTAATTACATAAAGTATTAAGTTATTCAAAACTTTTAATTAAACTTTATATTAAAAAATCGAATCCTATTATAATACTTTATATAAATGACTATATATTATTTTTGTATTTTACCCGCATATTACACGCGATATTAAGTTAGTGATAAAATATAACTCATATTATTTACAACTAAATAACTCATTTTAGCGAATAACAATTTGCCACCTAAGCACCTTTTTAGAAAATTCAAAATATTATTCTAGTCATTTGATCGAATAAAAAAAATTCTATTTAATTAATAACACTTAAAAATCACTCAATTTTCCTATTTTAAATCAAAGATTTCGCCCTTGATTTTTTAATATTTATAACTTTTTTATATTATGCTATTTTTTATGAAACTACATCATTAAACTCATCATAATTTTCTTTATATTTTATTATAGTCATGCTAACTTGTATTGATATAATTTTATTTAATAGTCTAACTTTTTTAAAAAAGAAAACATTGTAATTTGTGTTCAAGATGAGGGTTTTTTTAAAAGGATATTTAGTTGTTGGATCCAATTGCTAACAACCCTTCACATTTTCTTTCAGTATACAAGTTAACATATGCGAAAGGATTTTTATCAGGATCTCACAAATTCTCTAGCAAAGTATAAGAAAGTCAAAAACACGAGAAATTACTTACAACTCAAAGTAAATTTATCTCACAATTGCAATGCGTACAAGAAACATAGTCCACACTTAGCGGTTTACAATTGAGATGTTGTATACATAAAGCTATACTTGTATCCTCATAGGAATATAAGACTAGGCTTATACTAGACAAAGTAAAGCTTATTCTAGCATCCTATTGTAGCTTGACAGACTAAATCACATTAATTACAATTAATACACATAATACATTGACTTTTATATTAAATGTCTAGGATATAGAAGAATAATTATGTTGATCTTCAATGCGTAAGAGAATCTTCTATTATCATTGTTTCTTTGGGAGTTATAAGTTGTTTTGCTAACTAACATTAGAATGTCTTCTGATCAGGTTTAAACATCTGGAGTCAACTCTACAACCTACTTCAAATTTGTTTCCTATCAAAATATAAAGCTGGTCGAAAGTATCTTTTAGCTAGAAGCTACTATACATTGGAAGATTTTGCTTCATCTGAGTACTTCCGTAGAATAATTTTCTTCGGAAGTTTCGAGTCTTTCCAATGCCTATTTATGTTCAAAAGATTTATCTTCAAAAGAACATCTGATAAATACTAATCATTGTCTCTTGAGTGTCTTCTAATCATCAGAAGTCTTGTGTCATCTGATGTCTTTTCTGCTGGAAAAGAATTTGCTTATAATGGAGAGAAAAGTTCATGAGAAGGCTTGATGCTTTGATGTCTTTGAAAGCTTTGTCTTTTTCTAGTCATCAGAAGGATTGATCTATTATTCAGAAGCTTGTAATCTTCCTAAGGTTAAATGCTCCTTCTGAAAACGGGAGCCTTTCGAAGAATAGACCCATCCTACCGATGTTTCTTTAGGCTTGTAGGAGTTAAGAGTTGTCAAAACACATAAGCCTTCTATGATCTTACATTAGTCTTTTGAAAAAGGGAAAATTACTATAGCTATATTAATACTCATTACATTATTACATTGTTGCAATTACAAACATTTTAGAAGAAGAAAGGCATGACATAATAGAATTAAAAAGAAATTTCGATGAGTTTAATGTTGCAATTTTATAAAAAAGTAATATGATACAAAATAGTTATAAGTGTATAAAAATAAAGGGGAAATCTTTGAGGCTGAAGTGGCTACCATGAGGCTGCAGGTCGAAGAAAAGGATGCAATGATTAAAGACCTGCAGCTCCACCCACCCATTGTCTGCACTCCCTTCTATCCTGACCCTCAAACCCTTACTTCCCTTGATGCTTCCAAAAAGGGGTAGAAGGAACACTCTAAGGGGTCAGGCAGTCTATCCAGAAGAGAGAAGGAGCAGCCTCAAGAGCCCATTTCCTTCATTTCAAATCTGGATAATGAATGGAATGAGTTCTTGGGAACTTATTTTCCATCATCAAGCTCTTCCTATTCTGAGGCTGCAGAGGCATCCATAGATACAACACAACAACAAACATCTCCTACCTACAAGGTGCCTAGGTCCCCTGTTGGGATCCATGAGTCCCCTTCTGGGACTCCTTCTAGGACTAAGTCCCCTGATGGGACTGAAGCAACTGCTGATGTTGCTGCTGCTGCTGAAGACCTCTCCTCAAATCCTTTGTTCACTGAGGAGACTACTACAGAAACTTCCAAGTTGGTTGGTCAACTGGAGGAGGTAGTGCATGCTAAGCCTAACTCCGAAGCTGAAACTGCTTCCAAAGGCCCGGTCAAACTTGAGGTTTCTTCCTCTGATGAACTATTGACCAATGTACCAACTAGTGAGGCCACGGAATACATCTCCTTTGGCCAATGAACCAACTGAATCTGAGCCTGAACGAGCACCAGAGCCCATCAGAGCATATATTCCAATTATTGAGTGGAGCTTCAATGCCAAGCAAAAGATGTTCACACTCAAGAAGCGAAATGGAGGCATAATGATGCTAAACCTTAGTGAGATCATAATTCTTGCTTATCCCTTTGTATTTGATCTTGAAATGCTCCCTCTCAACAACCCTGATAATGGTGCTGATGGCAGGATTGCCATCAAGTGGGCCAAGGCAAGGGCAAAGGTCCTCAGGGGAAAATATAGAGTTTTGGAAGCATCAGCCTAGGAGGAGACTGTAAGATCATAAAGTGTCACAACCCACGCTACGTACGAAATTCATGACGCGTGACTATGTGTTCATGTTCCAATGTTGGAGAACAATCCATGATTAACTATTTTTCATAAAATTATGTTCATTTAAACAAACATAACTTACATATCATATAACAAGTTTATCATAAGATAATTGTTATACAATACGATGTTTTTGTTTTCTTCGTAGGTCACAACGATTTCTGATGTTGATCCTGACCTAGATTGCTTTGATGACGCTCCCGGATTAATCATGACATTTCCGGATTAATCAAATAGATATTGTTGCTGATTATATTACCAAAATAGTTTCTCGATGGATCCAGGTTTAGGAATAGTTAGTCCTTGTCATTGATATAATCAAATGGTTAAAACCATTTTGATCTTTGATATGGTTTATGATAATCAGACATTATAACGGATCAAAACAAAGATTTAACCGTTAACATACCGTGTTCTTCGTTTCTAACCATTCCTAGCCATCAACTAGGCAAAAATCAACAACAATAACTATTGTATTATATTCAAAACAAGATTTAATCTAACCATTATCAAACTAGTTGGAATAAATGAATCATTTCCCTATCGGACGGATTTCTCGGATAGAAATGAAGATCAGGAGTTGTAGAAATGATCCCTAGCTCGATCTGGATGTTTGGATGGCTTCAAAACACTGCTTAGATGGTAGAAAATCGCCCTAGATCGTCTGGAAATCGAGTTTATTCGACTGGGAAAGAATTCTGATCAAGCAGATCGGATTTTTATGTCCTATGGGTCCGTCGCGTATCTCCAAGGGTGGCTAAAGGGTCCTTGGCGTACCTCCACTGCCTTAGTCAGATTTCGATTTTGTTTTTGTGATTTCAGGAGCATACGAACTCCGTTTTACGCGCCTTTTTCGCCCACATTCACGATTTTTTGAGCTCTTTCCAATGGTTATAATTTCCAGACCTAAAGGTTTCAAAATATCTTATCTCTTATTTAACGATATATTCGACTCAGTGTATCTTGAAATCGGAGCCTCGTTTCGTGATTTCGCTTACACTCATTCTCTTTAGTTCCGAGTTATAATTCTAACATGAAAATTTAGAATTGTCACACTCTCCCCCTGTTATTGGAATTTCTTCCCGAAATTCAGTTTGTGCTTGTGTATATTTGTTTGTTTATGAAAACAAGTGAGGATATTTCTTTTTCGTACGATCCTCACGTTCCCAAGTGAACTCAGGCCCGCGCTTGAGATTCCATCTAATCTTCACGATAGGTATCCGGCTGCGTTTTAGTTTCTTGACTTCTCAATCCATTACCTCAACAGGTTCTTCAACAAACTGAAGCTTATCTTCAACTTGAATTTCCTCAAGAGGAAGGATTTGGGATTTATCTGATAGACACTTTTTGAGATTGCATACATGAAATACATCATGTATATTGCTAAGTTCGGAAAGTAATTCCAATCGATATGCTACTGGTCCAATCCTTTCAAGGATCTTGGAAGGACCAACATACCTAGATGCTAGTTTACTTTGTTTCCCGAATCTGATTATGCCCTTCCATGGAGAGACTTTTAAAATAACTCTGTCACTGATTTGGAATTCTGAAGGCTTTCTTCGAGTATCGGCTTAGTTTTTTTGACGATCCTGTTCAGCTTTGATTCGGTCTCATATAACAGCAATCTTATCAGTTGTTTCTTGTATAAGTTCTGGACCTGTAAATTGACTTTCACCTATTTCAGCTCAGCAAACAGGAGGCCTACATTTTCGTCCATACAAAGCTTCAAATGGTTCGCACTTGATACTTGTGTGATAGCTATTGTTGTAGGAGAATTCGACAAGAGGAAGGTGAGTATCCCAGCTACCACCAAAATTGTAACATCAGTGCCGGAAGCGTGCCGGAACAGTGATCGTAACAGTAAACATGTACAATGATTCAGGTACACATTTCGTTAAAACTATGTTTAGACTATTTATACATTTGATTAGCATGAAACTATTATACGATTGTCTGAATCTGATTTAAACTTTCGGGTTTAACAGTCAGAAAACATGTCGGACAACACAGTGTTGAAACACACATATTTGATGTGATATTAGTTGCCATAAACGTATGTGAGGTGAAACAAAGCAAAACCTTAACGGTTATTGTTGCAGAATGCTAAATCGACGAGTTGTTCGTATAGGTGACGATCTGTACGAATGATTCTGATAGTTTAACGTTCTGAAATAATAACTTAACAATAGAAAACAAGAATCAGAAAGCCAAACCATCGACGTGTTCGTTCGAATGACGATTCAAACGAATACGCGCGATGGCGACGCGATCTGACGAAACGATAACGAAAACAAATAACGATACGAACGATAATAATTTCAAAGAAATATTATATTTCTTATTTTACAATTTTGAAACTCATCATAAAATAATTTAAATATAATTACTTCATTATATCGTCAATAAATTTAATGAAACGCGAAAATTATTTAAAACGCGTAAAATATTATAATTCGATATTTAATTATACGCAACGATATTTTATATAATTTCTAATGATATTTATAATTTAGTCATCCTAAAATAATTCATTTTATTTTATTCACGAAAACTACGCGTAAAGTGCCGGATATGCGACAAAACCGTAACCCGAGCAACCGAAATGGACCCGAACCATCCCGGGGTATAAAAGCATCCAATGAGGGTGTTCCTCCTCATTTTTCAGCAATCTTACCTCTCTCTAAAGGCTGATCCCGAACCCTCTCTCTCACTACAAAATCCAAACTTCAATCCCTCATATCTCCCTCGTTTCTAGCCTGATTCGAGTGATTCTTGCGCCTAAACGTTGATCTTGAAGTCCTCTACGCTAAAGTACAACAGATCTAGAAGTTTAAACAGCCAAAAACGAGGTATGATGCGTCAAAGTTCCTGGAAATTAGGGTTTTCAGCATGTGTGTGTGGGTGTTTGTTCGACATGGATATTAGCCGGTCTTAGAAACGCCCCACCATCACCATGGTTTTGAGAACCACCTACTACGTAACATCATTGGCTAGCAACATCTAGGAACTATCACGATTGGAGGAAGATGATGCGAGCAACCAGGGTTCGTGAGAACCTATTCAGCCGAACACCTCAACAGCACCACGAACCATGACGAACCCTGTGCTACTCGCGAACTATGGTGCCGAACCCACATCACCAGCGAACCCTCAAGCTTATCCCACGAACCATTCCTTTAACCGAACCTTTGCAGGGATTAGCCGAACTCTATGTTGGGTGTCGAACCTTCTTAGGTTTCTTGAACGGACCCTTGTTCTTTCCCCAGACGAACTATTTTGCAGCGAACCCCCCCACCTGCTTCACGAACCACGCATGCACAGTGGCGAACCCATGGAAATCACGAGCCCTAGTCGAACCATACATCCTTGCCGAACCCTTCAATCTGGGGGACGAACCTGCGCCGGTTAGAACCTCACTGCCGAGCCTTTCAAGGCCCAGCTCAAATGTTCGCTGGAATGGGGTGGGGGCAACTCAACCTAAAACCTATCAGCTATTTCTCTTCTTGGTCGAGACAGTTACCAGCCCACTTCCTATTTACGGCCCAAACTTTTTGTTTCAGCCCAACGCAAGTAGGTGACTAAATCAGTTATGAGGCCACTTAGTTTAGCTCATCAAAGCCCACAACCACTCGGTCCATAACCAACTCAAGAGGCCCACTCCTATTGTCGAGGCCCACATCATTGATTATAGGCCCAATAACAACCAACAGGCCCAACAGCCCTTTTTCGGCCCAAACTAAATAACCCAAGTCTTCTACTTAGCCACATAGCTTCGGCCCAATATATGTTCTTTCTTCGGCCCAAGGATATATTTCATTTGGCCCAATTAAAATGCTAGGCCCACATTAATCTTTTGACCCAACAAACGACCCACAAGGTTTAAGTCACAATGGATATGAAATAAACGATAACATGTTAAATTGGTTTATCATTACAACTAAAAACCTAAGCTTCATATATAGAAAAACCTATTTATCACTATGAAGATTCAAACGGAATGAAAGATTTTATTAACAAATTAAATTTAACTTCAATCTTGTGGGAAATTGATGTTACAATGGAGACAATTAATTAAGGGTCGAGTGAAGATCAGGACACAAAGTGTTAGCCAACTTTAGGGCTAACACTAATGCTCATACACGCACAAACCAATCCAACACATACTCATAAGTTACAACATTATGAAATCAATACAGGACCGTAAACATTACAACCAGTGCAAACAAAGAGAGCGTGCATTTTCATTCTACTTAAGTCAAGCACTTCGGACCTAAGGTGAGTTCATTGTCCCCTTTCAAACTTATTTGTTTTACTTCGGGACTGAGAAGCATGTTAAACATTTTTATTTAAGATGTTATTTAAATGCTTTAAAACATAATCATGATTACTTATGATTGAAACCTTTACTTTAAGCTAGATGCTTAAAATAAATTGTTGGTTATTTGATTCAATTACATGATACTTGATGCAAATACATGAGACTTGATACAATTACATGAGACATGATACAAATACATGATACTTGATTCAATTACATGAGATGTGTGACAATCCGACTTTTCACACTAACCTTGTTAACGGGAGTTGGTGTTATCACAGGCCCAACAAGGCCAATCAAGGCCCAATAAGACCAATGAAGGTCCAATAGGCCCAACAAGGTCAATGAAGGCCCAACAAGGCCAATGAAGGTCCAGTAAAGCCAAAGAAGATCCAGTAAGGTCAAGGAAGACTCAACAAGATCAATTAGGCCCAACATAGTCAATGTAGGCCCAATAAGCCAAGAGAGGCTCAGTAAGGCCCAATAAGGGGCAAGTGAGGCCCAATGTGAACAAAGTAGGCCCAGGGAAGATCAAGGTAGGCCCAAGAAGGCCCAGTGAGGCCCAATTGTATTTAAGAAGCCCAAATGAGTAAACTTAGTTCAACAATGAGTTAATGGATTCAATTAGTAACTATTCGGGTTTGTTGACTCAACTTTGTTAATCAAAATAATATGTTGGCGGCCCAGAATAAATTATAGGAGTTAGGAATTAAGGAGAATCAGTTGTTAAGTGTTAAAATGTTAGAGATTAAACTTGTAAGTGAATTTAGTAGCAATGTTGACTTTTATAAGTCAAAAATTCGGCCAAATGGATTGTGGGATACGAATTCCATCCTTATACTAAGTTGTAACTGAAATTGATCAGTTGTAAACATCACAAAAAGGATTTGTAACAGTTCTGGAGGTTAATGATACATTGATTGGCCGAATTAAATCAAAATGATAGCCAAAAGTCGTAACCGAAACCTTTCAAGATCAAAACCGATTGTCCCAATCATAATTCGAAAAATTAAAGTTTTAGAACCTCTATTCGGCACTCTCAGAATCTATCCCACATCACAATTCGAAGCAGCAAGTTCTGGATTGAAGGACACCATCGAGAATTTGGCCGAAGAACACTCAATAGTCGATTTACATCAATTCGAGACCAAACCAGGTAATTTTTGATTCCTACACTTCCTAAATATGCCGACTAAGGTTAATCCCATACCAATTGTGAATAATAGAACCGAATTGATCGACTCCCGTATCTAGGGTTCATATAAGAAACGATTTTGGGGATTTCTTAGAAAATGTTTTTAAAAACCCAATTGGTGTTTACAGATAGTTTCGTGAGATTAGATTAAACGAAAACCAAGTATCAATTTCATTAGGTTACAACGATTTGATGGTTTTCGGTTCTAGGGTTCTTAGTGTGAAGACGATTTGGGGATTTTATAGCAAACGGGTTGAAAAATCAAATTGATTGATATGGTTAATATCAGATAGTTCCGATTAATGATTGTGCTAGGATGATTTCATTTAGTTTCAACGAATTAGAAGATTTCGAATTTTAAAGTTTGTTTGGTTGAAAACCGAGACTTATGTGGGTAAATTTGAACACATTGATTTTGTTTTGATCGAATTAAAACCACCATTAGGAACGCATAAGTGATTAGAATGATAATCTGGTGTTGATGGGTGCAATCGGATTCGAAATCGGGTTCAATTGGAGGATTGAAGCTTCGGCTATAGTAGATTAAGGGGAATCCGGTCAGATAGGAGTTAAAAGAATTAATTTCGGATGATTATTGCGAAACCCTAGCGGGCTGAGATGGTTAGAGGCTTGTGTGTTAGTGTTGAGGGTCGCGGGTTCGAGTCCCGGCCCAACCGATTTTTGATGTTTTGATCATTTTTTTTTGTATTTTGGTCATAACTTTCACATACGAAATCTGTTTTAATCCGTTCAAGTTGCGTTGGAACCGTAACGAGAATACGAACGTGTTAAAATGATAAAAATCTTTATTTTAATCCGAACACGAAATCGCGTATAACTACGTTAAATTAAATAAAATCAAATGTGATTTTATTTAAACGATTTCAATGGCACGCGTACTTCCGAATGCCTAATTCTCACACTTTAACATACGTGTGTTGACACGTATGTGATTTCAAGCACAAAACGATTATTCGAATAACAATAGGTTATTGTTTAAATCACAGATTCTTCGTAGAAGATTTCTACGCAAGTTCACACGTACTTGATCATTCTACTATTATCAAAGGTGCGTACACGGCCCCTTTCTTATTTTAAACTGTTTTGGGGGAGAAAACATGTGCAACAAACTACTTTTAGATACATATCACTTGCATGAGTTATCTGTTTACATTATGTGCCAATATATCAACTTGAAAGTCCTTACACACCTCGAACCGTTTAGTTTGCTGTAAATGCAAAGCGTGGTAGTTGGAAATAGATCTATTAGGTTTGACAAACCTCACCTGGTAGATGGGATCTACTCAGGTGTTTGACTGACCAAACACATTTTTACTATTGTTGTGATTGACAATAGTGGCAAGGCGAAAACATGCTATAGCATGGCAACTAGTCAGCTTCGGTGTCGAACACGTATGTAAATAGTTTATATGACTAGCTATCATGACTGTGCATTTGTGATTATGTTATCTACAACTTGTTATTCAAACTGATGTTTTGAACACTATGATTAGTTAAAACCTGTGTTATGCACCAACCTTTGTGTTGACTTGATTTGCATGTTTTCTCAGGACGCTAAGGCGCGCGTAACAGCTGGCATGGACTAGGAAGATAGAGTCTCATGCATTATAAACTTTGAACATTTGAATTTGAATATTTCAGTATTTTGATTTGTAATGTTTTACTTATCAACAGTTTATTGGTTTTGATTTGAAACGCTTCCGCAACTTTTTGTAAACTCTGATTATTATGTTTTTAAAGACCAATGTATGTTTTGAAATTCATATAGAGGTCTTCGCTATGTCTAATGATCTGAGATCCTGGTTTGTCATGCTCCCAAACGGTATGACTCCGTTAGTTGGAAATTGGGGGTGTGACAGATTGGTATCAGAGCCATTGGTTTTAGCGAACTAGGTTTGCATTTGTAGGCCTAGACTATGACTGTTAGACATTAGACACATCTGTTAATACGTATTGCTTAGAAATTACATATGACATTATGTAAATGACTTGCTTACGTATTCCATGGCACTGCACTTACATATGATATTATGTAACAGGCATGGCTTCATCATCAGTTCCTTATGTTATCATTGATGATTCCGAGGACGAGGAGCCGATAGTTCCGGCACCACCATCATCACCACCACCACCTATTCCATCACCTCCACCGTATGGGATGGATGACTCAGACCCAGACGAGGATCCAGAGGAGGATCCAGACGAGGATCCAGAGGAGGATCCAGATGAGGATCCAGCTGAGGACCCGGATGAGGATCCGGAGGAGGCACCATGGGTGAATACTCAGGGACTCTATGCTGCAGGACCATCTACACATCCACCACCAGCATTAGATGCTCCTGAGCCTAAGAGGCGAAGGACGGACGCGGAGGAGATCGCCAAGTTGCGCGAGGACTTGGATGAGACAGAAGATAAGCTCATACAGAGATCCCAGGAGTTATGGGATGCCATTGAGAGGCAAGATGAACTTGCCCATCTAGTTCATGACATGCGGGATGAGATGGTGAACATGATTGGTCGTCTAGAGGAGTCAGAGAACCGAGCCGAGATCTTGGAGGGCAGGATTGAAGCTTTGGAGGACTTAGTGGTAGTTGAGAATGAGGAACAGGATGAGGATGAGGATGAGGAGGAGGAACCAGCACCAGTTGCTGAGTCCGATCCTGAATCCACTGTTGAGGACGATTGATTCTCTTTCTTTTATTTTCTGTTTTGTTTAAACTTATTAGGAACGGGTTGTGTTCCTACATTAGTAGTTTGAAATTTTGTATTTCATTTCGAAAGTATTGTACTCAAAGAAAGTTTCTATTTATGGAAGAATTATTGTTTGTTTCCAACAACTGTGTTGATTATATTACATGTTGTGTTTGTTGTTTTACTTACACATGTTACATTGGATTTTGACTTCGTGCTAACACTTCTTATAAATAGGAAACTAATGGCTGAGGGAAACGTACATATGACTGTTGCTGAGCTCAACGAGCTAATTAACAACAGAGTCGCGGAGGCTATTGCACAGTATGCTCAGACACACAACACAGGGCCACAGGGTCCAGCTGGGGGAGTGATTAACCCACAAGTTTGCACGTTCAAGATGTTCTTGGACTGCAAACCTCACAACTTCAAAGGGTCGGAGGGAGCCATAGGACTTCTCCGATGGATTGAAAAGGCTGAGTCTGTATTTGAAATGTGCAACTGCCCTGAGGATAGCAAGGTGAAATTTGCTACTGGAACATTAGAGGGTCCAGCACTGACTTGGTGGAACTCCAATGTTCAGACTCTGGGGTTGGGAGAAGCAAATGCGTTGACCTGGAACAACTTCAAAACTTTGCTACAAGAGGAGTATTGTCCTCGTAGTGAAATGCAGAAGTTGGAGGAGGAGTATTGGCACCTCAAGATGGAGGGGTCAAATATTGAGGAATACACGACCAGATCGCATGAACTGGCCAGACTGCTACCACACATGGCTACTCTAGCCAGTAAGTGGATTGAAAGGTACATTGGAGGACTAGTGCCTCAGATTCAAGGTTTGGTGACTTCAGCAAATCCCACCACTATCCAACAAGCTGTTCGTCTAGCACATCAGCTTACTGACCAGGCAGTGTTACAGGGGACTCTGCCCAAACGAACATCTGCTACCAAGGTAGGAGATCACAAGAGAAAGTGGGATAACAACTTCAAGGGTAACAACCAACAGCAGAACAGGAAGCAGGACTCAAACAAGTCCTATCATAATTCCAACAGTGGCCAACAATCATCATCATCGGGGGGCTATATTGGTAAGCACCCCAAGTGTAACAAGTGTGGTTACCATCATGCGGGTAACCAATGTGACAGAGCTAAGTGCCAGAGGTGTGGCAAGGTTGGGCATGCGGCTAAGGATTGTCGCGGAGAGCTGCAGAACAATAATAACAACCAGAATAACAATCAAAACAACGCACAGAAAGGTTGTTTTGAGTGCGGCAAGATGGGCCATTTCAAGAAAGATTGCCCACAACTTAAGAAAGGCGGGGACAACAATGGTAATGGTAATGGAAATGGAAACGGTAATGGCAATGGCACCAACAACAACAACAACAACAATAATAACAACAACAACGGTGCTAGAGGCAGGGCGTTCGTGATTGGAGGACGTCAAGCGCGGGAGGATCCCAACATTGTCACGGGTACGTTCCTCTTAAATAATCACTATGCCTCTATGTTATTTGACACTGGTGCCGACCGGAGTTTTGTATCTAGTTCACTTGCTAAGTCACTAGATGTTAGTCCCACTGCTTTAGATAGTCCTTACACTGTGGAGTTAGCTGATGGTAAGTTGATTGTAGTAGAAAACATTTATAAGGGATGTATCTTTGATTTGATGGGTCAGACATTAGAGATTGATTTGATGCCTATTGCCTTAGGCAGTTTTGATGTAGTCATTGGCATGGACTGGTTGTCCAAAAACCAGGCTGAAATTATATGCCATGAAAAGATTGTTCGCATACCTCTTCCGCAGGGAGAGACATTATATGTACAAGGCGAGAAGAGCAGTACGCCACTGCGTCTCATATCTTGTATGAAAGCACACAAATGTCTGCGGAAAGGTCATACGGCAGTTATAGCACTTATAACTGAAAAGCCGGTAGCTGAGAAGAAACTTGAAGATATACCTATAGTTTGTGAATTTCCGGAGGTATTTCCAGAAGACTTGCCGGGATTACCGCCTGTGAGACAGGTGGAATTCCGAATCGATCTTACACCAGACGCAGCACCGATAGCTAGGGCGCCTTATCGACTTGCACCGTCAGAAATGCAAGAGTTATCCACACAATTGCAAGAGTTGTTGGATAAGGGTTTCATACGACCTAGTTTTTCACCATGGGGAGCCCCAGTATTGTTTGTAAAGAAGAAGGACGGGACTTTTCGTATGTGTATTGATTACCGGGAGTTGAATAAGGTTACTATCAAGAACCGGTATCCGTTACCCAGGATTGATGATCTGTTCGATCAATTGCAAGGTTCGAGTTACTACTCGAAGATTGATCTCAGGTCTGGTTATCATCAACTAAGAGTCCAGGAGGAGGATATTCCAAAGACAGCATTTAGGACGCGCTATGGCCATTATGAGTTCTTGGTCATGCCATTTGGGTTGACAAACGCTCCAGCTGTATTCATGGATCTCATGAATCGAGTTTGTAAACCTTATCTTGATAAGTTTGTCATTGTTTTCATTGATGACATTCTCATCTATTCAAAGTCTGAGGAGGAACATGCTGAACATCTTCGATTACTACTAGAGCTATTGAAACAGGAACAACTGTACGCTAAGTTCTCGAAATGTGATTTCTGGATGCGAGAAGTACAGTTCTTGGGTCATATAGTTAATGAAAAGGGCATACATGTTGATCCAGCGAAGATTGAAGCGATTAAGAATTGGGAAGCGCCAAAGACCCCTACCGAGGTACGACAATTCCTTGGTTTGGCGGGTTATTATCGACGATTCATTGAGGGTTTCTCAAAGATCGCTCAACCACTTACAGCTCTGACGCACAAAGGAACAAAGTATAACTGGACGGATAAACAGGAAGCTGCATTCCAGTTATTGAAACAGAAACTCTGCAGTGCACCGATTCTGTCCTTACCGGAAGGAACGGAAGACTTTGCGGTGTATTGTGACGCATCTGGACAGGGTTTGGGATGTGTGTTGATGCAACGGGATAAAGTGATCGCTTATGCTTCCAGACGACTACGAACACATGAAAAGAATTACACTACTCATGACTTGGAGTTAGGAGCAGTGGTTTTTGCTTTGAAGATTTGGAGGCATTATCTGTATGGAACTAAGTGTACTATTTATACTGATCATAAGAGTTTGCAACATATCTTTGATCAGAAGGAGCTTAATATGCGGCAACGACGATGGGTTGAATTGTTGAACGATTATGAGTGTGCGATTAAGTATCATCCGGGAAAGGCTAATGTCGTAGCCGATGCTTTGAGCAGAAAAGATACAATGGGAACAAGACGGGTTCGCGCACTTATGATGACGATACATACCGACTTACCTGACAAAGTACACAATGCTCAGATTGAGGCCTTGAAAGCGGAAAACTTGGTACAGGAATCTTTACGGGGAATGGAAGAACAGTTGGATACGAATGCTGATGGAATTCGTTATTTCGTTAACCGAATGTGGATACCTTTGTATGGAGGTTTAAGGGAACTCGTGATGGACGAAGCACACAAGTCTAGATATTCAGTCCATCCGGGATCAGACAAGATGTACCATGACTTGAAGGCACTGTATTGGTGGCCTCACATGAAAGCTGATATTGCTAAGTACGTTAGCAAATGTTTGACTTGTTCGAAAGTCAAAGTTGAATATCAGAAGCCATCTGGTTTATTGCAACAACCAGAGATACCGATGTGGAAATGGGAACAGATTTCGATGGATTTCATTACTAAGTTACCCCGTACACCGAGTGGCTGTGATACGATATGGGTAATTGTCGATCGATTAACGAAATCTGCACACTTCTTAGCAATCAAGGAAACTGATAAGATGGAGAAACTGACTCGCATTTACATTAAGGAAGAAGTAGCACGGCATGGTGTGCCAATCTCTATCATATCAGATCGGGATGCCCGGTTTACTTCTAATTTTTGGAAATCTCTTCATAAGTCATTGGGGACTCGCTTGGATATGAGTACCGCTTATCACCCACAGACCGACGGTCAAAGTGAACGAACGATTCAAACGCTCGAGGATATGTTACGAGCTTGTGTAATTGATTTTGGCGATAGCTGGGAGAATCATTTACCGTTGGTGGAATTCTCTTACAATAATAGTTATCATACAAGTATTCAAGCAGCACCGTTTGAAGCTTTGTATGGTCGCAAATGTCGTTCACCAGTTTGCTGGGCTGAGATTGGAGACAGTCAGATAACAGGTCCTGAACTGGTGCACGAAACAACAGAGAAGATAGTTCAAATTAGGAACCGTATGGCAGCGGCTCGGGATCGACAGAAGAGTTATGCAGACAAACGTCGCAAGCCGTTGGAATTTCAAGTAGGAGACCGAGTTCTTCTAAAGGTATCACCTTGGAAAGGTGTGATACGATTCGGCAAGCGCGGCAAGCTTAGTCCACGTTACGTAGGACCTTTCGAAATTCTGAAAAGGATTGGTCCGGTTGCGTACCAACTCAAACTACCGGATGAACTCAGTGGAGTTCATGATGTGTTTCATGTGTCGAATTTAAAGAAATGTCTTTCTGACGAGACATTGATTGTACCGTTGGAAGAAATACAAGTAGATGAACAGTTGCGATTCATTGAAGAACCGGCAGAAATCATGGACCGAGAGGTCAAACAACTGAAGCAAAGCAAGATTCCGATAGTCAAAGTCCGATGGAATTCAAGACGGGGTCCTGAATTCACATGGGAACGAGAAGATCAAATGATGAAGAAATATCCTCATCTATTCAAGACAGCTACTGCTAACACTGAGAGCGCACGTTAAATTTCGGGACGAAATTTCCTTCAACAAGGGGATAACGTGATGCTTTCACACATCAACACTGCAAATTTCAAACTGTAAGCACAAACATTTTATTTATTCAATTGATTTTGTTACAAACCTTTGTGCTACACTACATTACATTCTATATGTTTTATGTGCTACATTTCATATGTTACATGTTATGGTAGTACATACATGATTGGTTACACATTTTGCTATGTGCGGGGTTGCATAGTACATTGGTTATATACATTTTGCTATGTGCGGGGTTGCATAGTACATTGGTTACATACACTTTGCTATGTGCGGGGTTGCATAGTACAAACAGTTTCAGACACTCACTATGTGTGAGGTTACACAACACAGTATGATCAAACACAAACAGTCACAGTTAGGTGAACTAACTAGTGTACATGCAAAACAGTTATATTGAAAGATCACAATTGAGTTGTGATGTTGCAAGCATTAGACTTTGTGTGTGAGTACACACAAGCACACAGAATGATCAAATCACACTAACACGTACGATTTAAACTCGTAAGTAGTTTCCTAACTATTCTTAACACTTGCTAATTTTCGGGACGAAAATTCCTTCAACAAGGGGATGATGTGACAATCCGACTTTTCACACTAACCTTGTTAACGGGAGTTGGTGTTATCACAGGCCCAACAAGGCCAATCAAGGCCCAATAAGACCAATGAAGGTCCAATAGGCCCAACAAGGTCAATGAAGGCCCAACAAGGCCAATGAAGGTCCAGTAAAGCCAAAGAAGATCCAGTAAGGTCAAGGAAGACTCAACAAGATCAATTAGGCCCAACATAGTCAATGTAGGCCCAATAAGCCAAGAGAGGCTCAGTAAGGCCCAATAAGGGGCAAGTGAGGCCCAATGTGAACAAAGTAGGCCCAGGGAAGATCAAGGTAGGCCCAAGAAGGCCCAGTGAGGCCCAATTGTATTTAAGAAGCCCAAATGAGTAAACTTAGTTCAACAATGAGTTAATGGATTCAATTAGTAACTATTCGGGTTTGTTGACTCAACTTTGTTAATCAAAATAATATGTTGGCGGCCCAGAATAAATTATAGGAGTTAGGAATTAAGGAGAATCAGTTGTTAAGTGTTAAAATGTTAGAGATTAAACTTGTAAGTGAATTTAGTAGCAATGTTGACTTTTATAAGTCAAAAATTCGGCCAAATGGATTGTGGGATACGAATTCCATCCTTATACTAAGTTGTAACTGAAATTGATCAGTTGTAAACATCACAAAAAGGATTTGTAACAGTTCTGGAGGTTAATGATACATTGATTGGCCGAATTAAATCAAAATGATAGCCAAAAGTCGTAACCGAAACCTTTCAAGATCAAAACCGATTGTCCCAATCATAATTCGAAAAATTAAAGTTTTAGAACCTCTATTCGGCACTCTCAGAATCTATCCCACATCACAATTCGAAGCAGCAAGTTCTGGATTGAAGGACACCATCGAGAATTTGGCCGAAGAACACTCAATAGTCGATTTACATCAATTCGAGACCAAACCAGGTAATTTTTGATTCCTACACTTCCTAAATATGCCGACTAAGGTTAATCCCATACCAATTGTGAATAATAGAACCGAATTGATCGACTCCCGTATCTAGGGTTCATATAAGAAACGATTTTGGGGATTTCTTAGAAAATGTTTTTAAAAACCCAATTGGTGTTTACAGATAGTTTCGTGAGATTAGATTAAACGAAAACCAAGTATCAATTTCATTAGGTTACAACGATTTGATGGTTTTCGGTTCTAGGGTTCTTAGTGTGAAGACGATTTGGGGATTTTATAGCAAACGGGTTGAAAAATCAAATTGATTGATATGGTTAATATCAGATAGTTCCGATTAATGATTGTGCTAGGATGATTTCATTTAGTTTCAACGAATTAGAAGATTTCGAATTTTAAAGTTTGTTTGGTTGAAAACCGAGACTTATGTGGGTAAATTTGAACACATTGATTTTGTTTTGATCGAATTAAAACCACCATTAGGAACGCATAAGTGATTAGAATGATAATCTGGTGTTGATGGGTGCAATCGGATTCGAAATCGGGTTCAATTGGAGGATTGAAGCTTCGGCTATAGTAGATTAAGGGGAATCCGGTCAGATAGGAGTTAAAAGAATTAATTTCGGATGATTATTGCGAAACCCTAGCGGGCTGAGATGGTTAGAGGCTTGTGTGTTAGTGTTGAGGGTCGCGGGTTCGAGTCCCGGCCCAACCGATTTTTGATGTTTTGATCATTTTTTTTTGTATTTTGGTCATAACTTTCACATACGAAATCTGTTTTAATCCGTTCAAGTTGCGTTGGAACCGTAACGAGAATACGAACGTGTTAAAATGATAAAAATCTTTATTTTAATCCGAACACGAAATCGCGTATAACTACGTTAAATTAAATAAAATCAAATGTGATTTTATTTAAACGATTTCAATGGCACGCGTACTTCCGAATGCCTAATTCTCACACTTTAACATACGTGTGTTGACACGTATGTGATTTCAAGCACAAAACGATTATTCGAATAACAATAGGTTATTGTTTAAATCACAGATTCTTCGTAGAAGATTTCTACGCAAGTTCACACGTACTTGATCATTCTACTATTATCAAAGGTGCGTACACGGCCCCTTTCTTATTTTAAACTGTTTTGGGGGAGAAAACATGTGCAACAAACTACTTTTAGATACATATCACTTGCATGAGTTATCTGTTTACATTATGTGCCAATATATCAACTTGAAAGTCCTTACACACCTCGAACCGTTTAATTTGCTGTAAATGCAAAGCGTGGTAGTTGGAAATAGATCTATTAGGTTTGACAAACCTCACCTGGTAGATGGGATCTACGCAGGTGTTTGACTGACCAAACACATTTTTACTATTGTTGTGATTGACAATAGTGGCAAGGCGAAAACATGCTATAGCATGGCAACTAGTCAGCTTCGGTGTCGAACACGTATGTAAATAGTTTATATGACTAGCTATCATGACTGTGCATTTGTGATTATGTTATCTACAACTTGTTATTCAAACTGATGTTTTGAACACTATGATTAGTTAAAACCTGTGTTATGCACCAACCTTTGTGTTGACTTGATTTGCATGTTTTCTCAGGACGCTAAGGCGCGCGTAACAGCTGGCATGGACTAGGAAGATAGAGTCTCATGCATTATAAACTTTGAACATTTGAATTTGAATATTTCAGTATTTTGATTTGTAATGTTTTACTTATCAACAGTTTATTGGTTTTGATTTGAAACGCTTCCGCAACTTTTTGTAAACTCTGATTATTATGTTTTTAAAGACCAATGTATGTTTTGAAATTCATATAGAGGTCTTCGCTATGTCTAATGATCTGAGATCCTGGTTTGTCATGCTCCCAAACGGTATGACTCCGTTAGTTGGAAATTGGGGGTGTGACAAGATGTGATTCAAATACATGAGACATGATACAAATACATGATACTTGATTCAATTACATGAGATGTGATTCAATTACATGAGACTTGATACTATTACATAAGACTTGATACTAATACATGAGATATGATGTTTAGAAACGATTACATGCTACTAGGCCATCATACATGTATCTAACCATAGGCTACGTAATTGCTGAACGTCTGGTATTCCAGATCTTGTACCTATGGGGTGAGATACATGTAATAACATAAACATAATGATACTCAGCTATTACCTGGTTATAAGTGACATGTAATTGCTGAACGTCTGGTATTCCAGAGCTTTTGTCAGCTTATATGAGGTAAGTAAAGGCTAAACATGAAAGTATCGATTCTAAGCTATTACCTGGTTATAAGGGACATGTAATTGCTGAACGTCTGGTATTCCAGAGCTTTTGTCGGCTTATAAGAGGTATGTAAAGGCTAAACATGAACTTGTTGAATGCTAAGCTGTTATCTATATAAGAGACATGTAATTGCTAAACTTCTGGTATTCCAGAGCTTTTGTCTGCTTATAGGAGATATGTAATTGCTAAACTATGGGTGTGTGAATCTATGATGCTTGATAAACATGATGAGAAACTAACACTTACGAATACATTAGACATGAAAACATTGAAACAGATATCAAAGGCTTTGCTGAGGATTGTATTGATTGGTAGGTAAAATGCTTAATTATTATTAACAACAATGTCATATCCGGGTTAGTATGTGGTGGGATGTTGGCTAGGGCTTGTTCCCTTACATATGCCCTATATATAAGCATACCGACTTGGATATTACAGGTGGAGTTAATGAGGTTAAGGTTTTACCGAAGGAGGTTTGTGAAACTATTTTTAAACTTAAAAACTATATGAACTCACCAACCGTTGTGTTGACTTGATCTTTTACATGCTTTCTCAGGTGAAGGACAGGTTTAAGCCCAAGCCCTTGGATTTACATACTAGGCTGCCCAGATAGAGGACCTAGTAGACTTTTGGAAGAAGCACATATTTTGTTGATGATGCATATTACTTTTGATATCTTGTACATATACAAGATATAAACAGTATTCTTTTGATTAGGTTTACTGAGTTAAATTGCAGAACATTGCTATTGTAATTTAACTTTGTAATCCTATATATCATTTGATTGTGCTTTAGATATTCTTAAACGTTGATGCTATGTAAACAATCTGATCATCATGATTATCATCAGCGATATCACGCCCCGGGAACCTTCCGCCCGGCGGGGACTCCGATCCAACCCCGCCGGCTCGGGGTGTGACAGATTGGTATCAGAGCTCAAGGTTATAGAGAATAATAGGTCATTTACTTAAACGGTTTGGCCTAGACTATAACTTAGGGACCCTCATGTAGAGAACTCAAGACTTAAGTTTGCATTATGTTTTCTGCATTCGATCATTGCACTAACCAAATTCTTTTGGTTATGATCAGAATGCCGCCGAGAAAACAACCTACTCCGCAAGTCTCTGCTCCTCACTCTTCGACTCCTACACCACCGGATTCACCACTGCCACCTCCACCTCCTCCGCACTCTCCACCACCAGGCTCAAGCAATACACCGACACTGGATCCTGCTACTATCGCGTTGGCTACGCTACTGAGTACTCAACTGACAAGCCAACTGAAAGAGGTCATCCCAGAAATGATAAATCGAATTCAGGGGCATGGAAACACCTCTGCCCATACCACCGGAGATGCTAGTGGAAACACTGGTCATACGTCTGATTGCTCCTACAAATCCTTTGTAGGATGCAAACCTCCTAGTTTCACTGGAGTTGAAGGAGCTGTTGGATTAATCCAATGGCTAGAGAAAATGGAGAACACTCTGGACATTAGCAGCTGTCCAGAACACCATAAGGTTCGCTATGCAGCAGGTTCATTCAGCAAGCGAGCTCTAACATGGTGGAACGCACAGATCAGGGCTAAGGGAAGAGACGAAGCTATGGCGATGCCCTGGGCAGAATTTAAGCTTCTTTTGAGGAATGAGTTTTGCCCGAAACATGAACTCCAACAACTGGAGATTGAGCTCTCGAATCATGAGATGAAGGGAGCTGACCACATGACTTTTACCAACCGTTATCATGAACTGGTAGCCCTGGTGCCAGAGATGGTGCCAACCTTGGAAAAGCTAATTGATCGCTATGTAGCAGGATTACCTTCATGTATACAAAGCGTTGTACTGGCTTCATATCCTGCTACTTTGGAGTCAGCCATTTCCCTCTCTGCTAAGCTTACCAAGGTAATGGTAAAGTCTGGAGTCTTGAAAGATGATGCTGGAAAAGCCAAGGAAACAACATCGAAGAAACCCGAGTACCATCAGAAAAAGAAACAAAAGGTTGTCAAGAATTATGCAGCCGTTACCCCTCTGCGACAGGTACCTGCAGCACCTGTCAATCCTACTACTAGGGGTTATGGAGGGGAATATCCCCAGTGCACAAACTGCAAGTATCATCATCCTGTTGGTGCTCAATGCAGGAAGTGCACGAATTTTGGCCGGTTTGGCCACTGGGTTAACAAGTGCCGAGTTGCTGTAAACCAGGCCACTAACACCGCAGCAAGAGCACTACCTCCACCACCACCACAGAACCCAGTCAACAACAACAGAGGATGCTACAACTGCGGGGAAATGGGTCATTTCTCTCGCAACTGTCCTAAGAAGGTGCAACCAGGAGCACAAGCACCTAGAGGACGAGCTTTTGTTATTGGAGCTAATGCTGCACGTCAGGACCCTAATGTGGTCACGGGTACATTTCTTTTACATGACTCTTATGCATCCATACTATTTGATACTGGTGCAGACCAGAGTTTTATATCATCTGATTTTGCACGACAACTTAGTCTTACCGAGGAAACTTTAGATTCCCCATACATTATTGAAGTAGCGAATGGAAAACAAGTTACTGTTAGTACTATACTTAGGAACTGCCCACTTACACTTATAGATCATACATTTTCCATCGACTTGTTACCGATGGAGTTGGGCAGTTTCGATATCATCGTAGGGATGGATTGGCTATCACTCAATCGAGTGGAAGTTGTCTGTTCCGAGAAGCTACTTCGGATTCCAGTAACGGATGATCGTGTATTGGAAGTTCGTGGGGATCAAGCAAAACGAAATGTAAAGATCATTTCATGCATAAAAGCGCGTAAGTGTCTGCAAAAGAAGTGCATAGCATTCTTGGCTCATGTGGTGGAGAAAGACAAAGACAAGAAAACATTACAAGACGTACCGATAGTGAAAGAATATCCTGAGGTGTTTCCTGAAGATCTACCTGGTTTGCCTCCTGTGCGACCGGTAGAGTTTCGTATTGATCTGATTCCTGGAGCAACGCCTGTTGCTAAATCTCCTTATAGGTTAGCACCTTCGGAGATGCAGGAATTATCTAATCAACTACAGGAACTGCTTGATAAAGGTTTCATCCGCCCGAGCTACTCACCTTGGGGAGCTCCAGTTCTGTTTGTGAAAAAGAAGGATGGATCCTTTCGGATGTGCATAGACTACAGGGAGCTAAACAAACTAACCATCAAGAATCGGTATCCGTTACCGAGGATTGATGATTTGTTTGATCAGCTGCAAGGAGCTCAATACTTTTCGAAGATCGATCTACGTTCCGGATACCATCAGCTTAGAGTACAAGACGAAGACATACCGAAGACGGCGTTTCGTACCAGATACGGGCATTACGAGTTCATGGTGATGCCTTTTGGTTTAACGAATGCACCCGCGGTTTTTATGGATCTCATGAACCGTGTGTGTAAGCCGTACTTAGATCAATTTGTTATTGTTTTCATTGATGATATATTGATCTATTCTAAAAGCAAAGCAGAACACGAACAACATCTGATAACGATCTTGGAACTGTTAAAGGAAGAGAAGCTCTATGCCAAATTCTCTAAGTGTGAGTTTTGGTTAAAGGAGGTTCAATTCCTAGGCCACGTTGTTAACAGTAAGGGAATTCACGTTGATCCTGCCAAGATCGAGGCAATAAAAGATTGGGACACTCCGAAGACACCGACGGAGATACGTTCTTTTCTAGGCTTAGCAGGCTATTACCGAAGGTTCATCTCGAACTTTTCTAAGATAGCCCTGCCACTCACGAAGCTAACACAGAAAAGCGAGCCGTTTGTTTGGGAACAAAAACAAGAAGAAGCCTTTCAGACCTTGAAACAAAAGCTATGTGATGCTCCGATCTTATCTCTTCCAGAGGGTTGTGATGACTTTGTTGTGTATTGTGATGCATCCCATCAGGGACTCGGCTGTGTACTTATGCAGCGGGACAAAGTCATTGCCTACGCTTCGAGGCAATTAAAGATTCATGAGAAGAATTATACAACACATGATCTGGAATTGGGAGCAGTGGTGTTTGCACTGAAGATCTGGAGGCATTATCTATATGGAACCAAGTGTACCATATTTACAGACCACAAAAGTCTACAACACATATTCGATCAGAAGGAACTCAACATGCGACAGCGACGTTGGGTTGAGCTTCTGAATGATTACGATTGCGTGATCAAGTACCATCCGGGCAAGGCAAACGTTGTTGCTGATGCCTTGAGCCGGAAGGAACATGTCAAACCCTTGCGCGTCAGAGCAATGGGAATGACTGTGCAGACAAGTTTACACGATCACATTAGGCAAGCACAACAGGAAGCAATTGAACGAGGAAACTTGAAGAAAGACTTAGATTGCGGTGTGGAGAAACATTTGGAAACAAAACCCGATGGACTTGTTTACTTCAAGGATCGTATCTGGATTCCTGCAGTAGATGAGTTAAGGAAACTTATTCTTGATGAAGCACACAAAACCAAGTACTCTGTGCATCCCGGTGCTGATAAAATGTACCAAGACTTACGTGCATTTTATTGGTGGCCGGGTATGAAGAAAGACATAGCTGAGTATGTTGGTAGATGCCTTACGTGTGCTAAGGTGAAGGCAGAACACCAGAAACCATCTGGTTTACTGGAACAGCCTGAAATTCCACTTTGGAAGTGGGAACAGATAGCTATGGACTTTGTTACCAAGCTACCCCGCACTTCCAGTGGACATGACACCATTTGGGTTATCGTTGATCGATTAACCAAATCTGCTCACTTCTTGCCGATGCGAGAAACGTACACGATGGATAAACTAGCAAAGCTTTACATCAACGAGATAGTGGTACGCCATGGTGTGCCATTGTCTATCATTTCAGATCGTGATAGCAGATTTACATCAAGGTTCTGGCAATCATTGCAGAAATCTCTAGGGACGCAATTAAACCTAAGTACAGCTTATCATCCACAAACGGATGGTCAAAGCGAACGTACTATCCAGACCCTGGAGGACATGTTAAGAACTTGTGTTCTAGACTTCGGTGGTAATTGGGATTCTCACTTGCCACTAATCGAATTCTCCTATAACAACAGTTATCACAACAGCATCGGTTGTGCCCCATTTGAGGCTCTTTATGGTCGAAAGTGTCGGTCACCGATCTGTTGGTCGGAAGTAGGAGATAATCGTATCACTGGGCCAGAACTTATACAAGAAACTACAGACAAGATTGCTCAGATACAACAAAGACTACAAGCAACACGAAGTAGACAAAAGAGTTATGCCGATAAGCGGCGCAAGCCGTTGGAATTCCAAGTGGGAGATCGTGTTATGCTAAAGGTTTCTCCTTGGAAGGGCGTAGTTCGATTCGCGAAGAAAGGCAAACTAACACCACGATATGTAGGACCGTTCGAAGTCATCGAACGTATTGGTCCTGTAGCATACAGACTGAGCTTACCAGATGAACTTAGTGGTGTACATGACGTGTTTCATGTTTCCAACTTGAAGAAATGCCTTACTGATGAAACTCTTATCATACCAGTTGAAGAAATTCAATTGGATGAACATCTACGTTTTGTTGAAGAACCATTGGAGATCATGGATCGTAAGGTCAAGCAACTGAGACGAAGTCGTATTCCTATTGTTAAAGTTCGTTGGAACTCAAAGCGCGGACCTGAGTTTACTAGGGAACGTGAAGATCACATGAGAAACAAGTATCCCCAACTCTTTGCCGAGGAAGTCGTACCGAATAACGAGTCTTAAATTTCGGGACGAAATTTCTCTAACAAGGGGAGACTGTAACATCAGTGCCGGAAGCGTGCCGGAACAGTGATCGTAACAGTAAACATGTACAGTGATTCAGGTACACATTTCGTTAAAACTATGTTTAGACTATTTATACATTTGATTAGCATGAAACTATTATACGATTGTCTGAATCTGATTTAAACTTTCGGGTTTAACAGTCAGAAAACATGTCGGACAACACAGTGTTGAAACCCACATATTTGATGTGATATTAGTTGCCATAAACGTATGTGAGGTGAAACAAAGCAAAACCTTAACGGTTATTGTTGCAGAATGCTAAATCGACGAGTTGTTCGTATAGGTGACGATCTGTACGAATGATTCTGATAGTTTAACGTTCTGAAATAATAACTTAACAATAGAAAACAAGAATCAGAAAGCCAAACCATCGACGTGTTCGTTCGAATGACGATTCAAACGAATACGCGCGATGGCGACGCGATCTGACGAAACGATAACGAAAACAAATAACGATACGAACGATAATAATTTCAAAGAAATATTATATTTCTTATTTTACAATTTTGAAACTCATCATAAAATAATTTAAATATAATTACTTCATTATATCGTTAATAAATTTAATGAAACGCGAAAATTATTTAAAACGCGTAAAATATTATAATTCGATATTTAATTATACGCAACGATATTTTATATAATTTCTAATGATATTTATAATTTAGTCATCCTAAAATAATTCATTTTATTTTATTCACGAAAACTACGCGTAAAGTGCCGGATATGCGACAAAACCGTAACCCGAGCAACCGAAATGGACCCGAACCATCCCGGGGTATAAAAGCATCCAATGAGGGTGTTCCTCCTCATTTTTCAGCAATCTTACCTCTCTCTAAAGGCTGATCCCGAACCCTCTCTCTCACTACAAAATCCAAACTTCAATCCCTCATATCTCCCTCGTTTCTAGCCCGATTCGAGTGATTCTTGCGCCTAAACGTTGATCTTGAAGTCCTCTACGCTAAAGTACAACAGATCTAGAAGTTTAAACAGCCAAAAACGAGGTATGATGCGTCAAAGTTCCTGGAAATTAGGGTTTTCAGCATGTGTGTGTGGGTGTTTGTTCGACATGGATATTAGCCGGTCTTAGAAACGCCCCACCATCACCATGGTTTTGAGAACCACCTACTACGTAACATCATTGGCTAGCAACATCTAGGAACTATCACGATTGGAGGAAGATGATGCGAGCAACCAGGGTTCGTGAGAACCTATTCAGCCGAACACCTCAACAGCACCACGAACCATGACGAACCCTGTGCTACTCGCGAACTATGGTGCCGAACCCACATCACCAGCGAACCCTCAAGCTTATCCCACGAACCATTCCTTTAACCGAACCTTTGCAGGGATTAGCCGAACTCTATGTTGGGTGTCGAACCTTCTTAGGTTTCTTGAACGGACCCTTGTTCTTTCCCCAGACGAACTATTTTGCAGCGAACCCCCCCACCTGCTTCACGAACCACGCATGCACAGTGGCGAACCCATGGAAATCACGAGCCCTAGTCGAACCATACATCCTTGCCGAACCCTTCAATCTGGGGGACGAACCTGCGCCGGTTAGAACCTCACTGCCGAGCCTTTCAAGGCCCAGCTCAAATGTTCGCTGGAATGGGGTGGGGGCAACTCAACCTAAAACCTATCAGCTATTTCTCTTCTTGGTCGAGACAGTTACCAGCCCACTTCCTATTTACGGCCCAAACTCTTTGTTTCAGCCCAACGCAAGTAGGTGACTAAATCAGTTATGAGGCCACTTAGTTTAGCTCATCAAAGCCCACAACCACTCGGTCCATAACCAACTCAAGAGGCCCACTCCTATTGTCGAGGCCCACATCATTGATTATAGGCCCAATAACAACAAACAGGCCCAACAGCCCTTTTTCGGCCCAAACTAAATAACCCAAGTCTTCTACTTAGCCACATAGCTTCGGCCCAATATATGTTCTTTCTTCGGCCCAAGGATATATTTCATTTGGCCCAATTAAAATGCTAGGCCCACATTAATCTTTTGACCCAACAAACGACCCACAAGGTTTAAGTCACAATGGATATGAAATAAACGATAACATGTTAAATTGGTTTATCATTACAACTAAAAACCTAAGCTTCATATATAGAAAAACCTATTTATCACTATGAAGATTCAAACGGAATGAAAGATTTTATTAACAAATTAAATTTAACTTCAATCTTGTGGGAAATTGATGTTACAATGGAGACAATTAATTAAGGGTCGAGTGAAGATCAGGACACAAAGTGTTAGCCAACTTTAGGGCTAACACTAATGCTCATACACGCACAAACCAATCCAACACATACTCATAAGTTACAACATTATGAAATCAATACAGGACCGTAAACATTACAACCAGTGCAAACAAAGAGAGCGTGCATTTTCATTCTACTTAAGTCAAGCACTTCGGACCTAAGGTGAGTTCATTGTCCCCTTTCAAACTTATTTGTTTTACTTCGGGACTGAGAAGCATGTTAAACATTTTTATTTAAGATGTTATTTAAATGCTTTAAAACATAATCATGATTACTTATGATTGAAACCTTTACTTTAAGCTAGATGCTTAAAATAAATTGTTGGTTATTTGATTCAATTACATGATACTTGATGCAAATACATGAGACTTGATACAATTACATGAGACATGATACAAATACATGATACTTGATTCAATTACATGAGATGTGATTCAAATACATGAGACATGATACAAATACATGATACTTGATTCAATTACATGAGATGTGATTCAATTACATGAGACTTGATACTATTACATAAGACTTGATACTAATACATGAGATATGATGTTTAGAAACGATTACATGCTACTAGGCCATCATACATGTATCTAACCATAGGCTACGTAATTGCTGAACGTCTGGTATTCCAGAGCTTGTACCTATGGGGTGAGATACATGTAATAACATAAACATAATGATACTCAGCTATTACCTGGTTATAAGTGACATGTAATTGCTGAACGTCTGGTATTCCAGAGCTTTTGTCAGCTTATATGAGGTAAGTAAAGGCTAAACATGAAAGTATCGATTCTAAGCTATTACCTGGTTATAAGGGACATGTAATTGCTGAACGTCTGGTATTCCAGAGCTTTTGTCGGCTTATAAGAGGTATGTAAAGGCTAAACATGAACTTGTTGAATGCTAAGCTGTTATCTATATAAGAGACATGTAATTGCTAAACTTCTGGTATTCCAGAGCTTTTGTCTGCTTATAGGAGATATGTAATTGCTAAACTATGGGTGTGTGAATCTATGATGCTTGATAAACATGATGAGAAACTAACACTTACGAATACATTAGACATGAAAACATTGAAACAGATATCAAAGGCTTTGCTGAGGATTGTATTGATTGGTAGGTAAAATGCTTAATTATTATTAACAACAATGTCATATCCGGGTTAGTATGTGGTGGGATGTTGGCTAGGGCTTGTTCCCTTACATATGCCCTATATATAAGCATACCGACTTGGATATTACAGGTGGAGTTAATGAGGTTAAGGTTTTACCGAAGGAGGTTTGTGAAACTATTTTTAAACTTAAAAACTATATGAACTCACCAACCGTTGTGTTGACTTGATCTTTTACATGCTTTCTCAGGTGAAGGACAGGTTTAAGCCCAAGCCCTTGGATTTACATACTAGGCTGCCCAGATAGAGGACCTAGTAGACTTTTGGAAGAAGCACATATTTTGTTGATGATGCATATTACTTTTGATATCTTGTACATATACAAGATATAAACAGTATTCTTTTGATTAGGTTTACTGAGTTAAATTGCAGAACATTGCTATTGTAATTTAACTTTGTAATCCTATATATCATTTGATTGTGCTTTAGATATTCTTAAACGTTGATGCTATGTAAACAATCTGATCATCATGATTATCATCAGTGATATCACGCCCCGGGAACCTTCCGCCCGGCGGGGACTCCGATCCAACCCCGCCGGCTCGGGGTGTGACAAAAATCAATCACATAAATTCTTAACATATCTTCTAAAACCTGAATGGTTCGGTTTGGCCATCGGTTTGAGGATGGTAGGTTGTGCTAAGATTAAGTTGTGAACCCAAAGCCTTTTGAAACGTTTGCCAAACTCTTGAAGTGAATCTGCTATCTCTATCAGAGATAATTGAGATTGGCACTCCGTGTCTGCTCACAATTTCATAGAGGTATAGTTTGGCTAACCTGTTAGTATTGTAGTCTTCTCGAATGGCTAAGAAATGTGTTGACTTAGTCAATCGATCAACAATAACCCAAATTGCATCATGACCCCTAGGCGTTTTAGGCAACTTAGTTATAAAGTCCATAGAAATTTTCTCCCATTTCCATATTGGGATCTCCAATGGCTGTAGTAACCCAGAGGGTCTTTGATGTTCAGCTTTTACTCGTAAACATGTGAGGCATTTACTAACATATGTAGCAATTTCTTTCTTCATTCCAGGCCACCAATAAAATTCACGAATGTCTTGGTACATCTTGTCTGCGCTTGGGTGAATCGAATATTGAGATTTATGGGCTTCGTCCATAATTACTTTCCTTAGATTGCCAAAAGAAGGTACCCATATTCGATTTAGGAAATAGTATGCTCTATCTGATTTGGTTTCAAATTGTTGATTTAAACTTTGTAAAGCTTCGTTAGAGACATGAATCATAGTAAGTGCCTCTCATTGTGCTTCGCGGGTTTGAGGTAGGAGACTAGTCTGAATAGTCATCTCCAATGCTCGCACTCTTCTGGGTTTAACTGTGTCTTTTCGACTCAACACATTTGCCACCACATTAGCTTTGCCTGGGTGATAGCGGATTTCACCGTCGTAATCATTGAGCAATTCTATCCAACATCTTTGTCGCATATTAAGTTTCTTTTGATCGAAAATGTGTTGAAGACTTTTATGGTCTGTGTAAATAACACATTTGGTACCATAAAAATGTATCCAAATTTTCAAAGAAAAAATTACAGCACCTAACTCAAGATCATGTGTCGTATAGTTCTTTTCATGAATCTTGAGTTGTCGTGATGCATAAGCAATGACTTTGTCTCATTGCATTAAAACGCAACCAAGACCCAAGTTAGAAGCATCACAACGTACTGTAAAGTCATTGTTGCCTTCTTGTAGACTAAGAATAGGAGAATTGCATAGCTTGTGTTTAAGCAATTGAAATGCATCTTCTTGTGCTTCGCTCCAAACGAATGGTTGATCCTTCTGAGTGAGAGTAGTAAATGGAACAGCTATCTTAGAAAAATTGGCGATAAATCGCCGATAGTATTCGGATATCCTAGGAAAGAACGAATTTCCGATGGTGTCTTTGGTGCT
Organism: Mikania micrantha; assembly: GCA_009363875.1. NCBI lineage: Eukaryota > Viridiplantae > Streptophyta > Magnoliopsida > Asterales > Asteraceae > Mikania > Mikania micrantha. Next base: position 36,551,584 of record CM018692.1, read on the forward strand.
TTCCAGTCTTTTATAGCTTCAATTTTGGTTGGATCTACATGAATACCTTGCTGATCTACAACATGACCTAAAAATTGAACTTCTTTAAGCCAAAACTCACACTTCGAGAACTTGGCGGAAAGTTGTTCTTTCTTTAAAAGTTCCAAAATCAGTCTGAGATGAGTTTCATGACCCTCCTCAGTCTTAGATTGAATCAATATGTCGTCAATGAAGACAATGACAAATTGATCTAAATAGGGTCTACACACCCTGTTCATAAGGTCCATGAACACCGCAGGGGCGTTGGTTAGTCCGAAGGGCATAATCAAAAATTCATAGTGCTGTTTTAGAAATGTCTTCATCATGAACTCTCAGTTGATGATAACCAGATCGAAGATCAATCTTAGAGAAATAAGTATCTCCTTGAAGTTGATCGAATAGATAATGGATCCTTGGTAATGGATACCGATTCTTGATAGTTAATTTGTTGAGTTCACGATAGTCGAAGCACATTCTAAACGATCCATCTTTCTTTTTGACGAACAAAATAGGGAGAATAACTAGGTCTGATGAAACCTTTATCTAATAGCTCTTGTAGCTGACTTGAGAGTTCTTGCATCTCATAGGGTGCAAGACGATAAGGTGTTTTAGCAATAGGATTTGCCCCTGGTACAAAATCTATTCTGAATTCAACTTGACGTACTGGTGGAAGTCCAGCTCATCAGAAAATACTTCAGGAAAGTCACGAATGACAGGAATATCATGGATAGTTTTCTTGGGAAATTCCTTAGCCACAACATGTGCTAGGAAAGCAGGTTATTGTTTGCGAAGATAGCTTCAAGCCTTCATGCATGATACTATCTTGAGTGTGCGACAAGGCTTGTCTCCATAGACTCGTAGTGTTTCCCTAGATGGTAATGGAATTTGTACAAGCTTGTTTGAACAAACGATTTCGGCATGATTAGGAGATAACCAATCCATGCCCACAACAATGTCAAAGCTTCCCAAGTTCATTGGGATCAAATTGATAGAGAATTCATGATCATTGAGTTTCAATGTACAATCACGAATGATAGAATGAGCATGTATAAGTTTACCGTTTGCTATTTCTATGGTATACTTCTACTGATTTACCCAAATGATGTACAATTGACGTTGAGACAAAACTCTTGTAGGCACCAGCATCAAAAGAACTGAAGCATAATGATCGTTAATAGTGAACATACCTGTGAAAACCGTAGTTTCTTCGCGTGTTTCATGAGCTTCCATAGCAAACACGCGTGCTGGAGAATTTTGACCTTGATTGTTGTTAGAAAGTCTAGGGCATTTGTTCCTGAAATGACCAGTTGCTCCACATTCAAAGCATGCTTGCCCAACTGGTTTTGGTGGGGGCATCGACGTAGCTGTAGTGACTACTTTCTCAGTGAATTGACACTTGGCTTCCAGATGACCATATCTCCGACATTTGGTACATTTCCAGCACTATCAACCAATTGGGTGATGATACTTGTAGGTATTACATAGAGGGTAGGGTCCAGTGTATGATCTCCTGGAATTTGTTGTAGACTCTACAACTGACGGTGCTTGATTTATATAAGCAGATGGTTTGATGATATTGCAAAACTTTTCTTGGTTTTCTACTTCTTCTTAAGTGGCTCTGTTAGTTTCTTTTCTTCTTTAGCCACATGAAGAACATCATCTGTTCGGATAAGTTGACCACCCTTCACGAATACATTGGTAATAGTAGCAGCTAAATGTATTGCTGATTGCAGAGTTGCTGGTTTACTACCCATTACCATACTCCTGATAAGCAATGGTAATACCCCCAATGTACATGTCGATTTGGCAGGATTCAGGAGTAACCATGTGAGGTACCAAAATACTGAGCTCTAGAAATTGGGTAGTATAGGTGCGATTGTTTCCACCTACTTGAGCTAGACTGTATAGTTCATCTTCCAAATTCTTCATTTCATGCTTGGGACAAAATTGTGCAACCAAAAGAGCTTTTAAATCGGTCCAATACATGCCTCTATTCCTTTTCTTGGCATTCCACCAGGTCAAGGCTCCCTGTTGGAAAGCGCTTGCAACCATTTTCACTTTTTGATCCTCTGGACAGTTAGTGTAGTCCAAGGTATCCTCAATCGATTCAAACCATTGAATGAGTCCAGTGGCACCTTCTATCCTAGAGAAAGTTTTGGGTCTAGCATCGTTGAATTGCTTAAAGGTAAAGCTATTCGAATTCTCACCATTATTCTAAGTAGGACGATACTAAGAACCATTAGGAGAGTTTTGATAAGAATTGTTTAGTTGAGTAACTAGAGTTGGCAAGACTTGCGCCACTTGTCGAGTGATGACAGCTGCGAGACGGTCTGTCTCATCGTTGGGATTATTGCCGGCCATTCTAAAGACAGAATGACAAACAATAGATTTAGCATGATGTATAAGATAAGGATCAAGAATTTCAGGTAAGAAAGCGCATAAACACATAAGGGGTCTAGGTCATCCATTAAGGTTAACCTAATTCTCTACAATCTTGGCTCTGATACCACATCTGTCACAACCCACTCCGCGTGCGGAATCCACAGCGTGTGACTATGTGTTCATGTGCCAATGTTGGAGAACAATCCATGATTAACTATATTTCATAAAATTAAGCTCATTTAAACAAACGTAACATACATATTATACAACCCACGGTTGGATCGATTATGATAATGATACTTGTTTTCCCGCAAATGATCATACCAGTACTACCAAGGGTTTGATAACAAGTTAATGATATTTACATAAGAATGTCCTCAAATAGCCTCCACATAACCAAAGTTCCAAGTGATACACTTGTTTTTAATGAGTTGATAAAAGATTCATTTGATGATTGTTTGCCATGATTTTCCTGATGATACTTATATATGATTTCACAATAATTGATAAAATATGTTTTAAAAATGTATCTACATGTCCCACCCTGAGTTTTGGTAAACATTTAAAGGGAGAAGAGAAGGGGACTATGATCTCACCTGCGTTATTGAAGTGTTTTGATATTGAAGTGTCACACAAGATTTGAAGAGAATTCTGCAATTCATTAATGTTTTATAAGTTCTTTGTATTTGAATTGGATTATCGGAATATTCCTTGATTTTCGATAACAAGGAATAACAGCTCGAGTCATCAAGCTGATCTTAAATCCTTTATCAGCATCCTTAACTTAATATCGCACTGAGTGCAATAAACAGGGAACCTATTATAATTTAGGCTCCTATTAAGGAGTTTATGACTGACTGGATTAATCACGACATTTCTGGATTAATCAAATAGATATTGTTGCTGATTATATTACCAAAATAGTTTCTCGATGGATCCAGGTTTAGGAATAGTTAGTCCTTTTCATTGTTATAATCAAATGGTTAAAACCATTTTGATCTTTGATGTGGTTTCACTATAATCGTACATTATAACGGATCAAAACAAAGATTTAACCGTCAACATACCGTGTTCTTTGTTTCTAACCATTCCTAGCCATCAACTAGGCAATAATCAACAACAATAACTATTGTATTATATTCAAAACAAGATTTAATCTAACCATTATCAAACTAGTTGGAATAAACGAATAATTACCCTATCGGACGGATTTCTCGGATAGAAATGAAGATCAGGAGTTGTAGAAGCTATCCCTAGCTCGATCCGGATGTTTGGATGGCTTCAAAACACTGGGAATGAATTCTAATCAAGCTGATCAGATTTTTATGTCTGATGGGTCCGTCGGGTACCGCCAAGGGTGGCTAAAGGGTCCTTGGTGTACCTCCACCACCTTAGTCAGATTTCGATTTTGTTTTCGCGATTCCGGGAGCATATGAACTCCGTTTTACGCGTCGTTTTCGCCCATGTTCACGATTTTTTGAGCTCTTTCCAATGGTTATAATTTCAAGACCTACAGGGTTCAAAATATCTGATCTCTTATTTAACGCTATATTCGATTCAATGTATCTTGAAATCGGAGCCTCGTTTGGTGATTTCGCTTACACTCCTTCTCTTTGTTTCCAAGTTATGATTGTAACCTGAAAATTTTGAATTGTCACATAAAGGCAGATGCTCTCCAAAATACTAAGTCCTTGGCTCCACTCCCATAAGTCCAAACAATCTTCGGAAGAACAAATTCATCTTCCGGAAGGAGTTAGCCATTGGAAGAAACATAGGTTCCTCAGAAGATTAAGTACCTTTGGAAGATAACCTTGTTCTTAAGAGTCCTCCAAGGTAGATAGTCTTCTGAAACAAGTTCTTCCGAAAAATTCCTCAGCAGCTTCCGAATACAAAGGCTTCCGAAGACTTTCTTCTGACATGATCAAGGGTACTTAAAGAAATAATCAGAGCTGCTTTCTATTATCAAGACCAACACAGAAGACATTTCAATGATAGTCAGCAACAAAGAAGATTTGTCAGATGTCACACCCGAGCCGGCGGGAACAGATCGACTTTCCCGTCGGGCGGAAGGTTCTCGGGGCGCGATATCGTGAGTGATAATCGTGATGATCAGATTGTTTACATAGCATCAATTTCAAGAATACTAAAGCACAATAAAGCATTAACTAGGATTACAAAGTTAAATTACAATAATCACTGTTTAGTAATTTAACTAAGTAAACCTATCAAAAGAATCACATGTATCTATCTTGTATCTGTGCAAGATATCAAAGGTGACTCGTAGCATCAATCAAAATATGTGCTTTCCAAAAGTCTACTAGGTCCTCTATCAGAGCATCCTAGTATGCAGTCCTGAAAGCCTGAGCCTATTCCTGTGCATCGCCTGAGAAAGCATCTAAGAAAACAAAGTCAACACAATGGTTGGTGAGTTCATAGAGTTTTAGTATTTGAAAAATAGTTTGGCAACCTTCTCGGTAAAACCTCAACCTCATTAACAACACCTGTATCATCCAACTTGGTATGCTTATATATAAGGCATACCCCTGAGTCGAGCCTACAGCCAGCCCTGATGCCATCCCACCACATACTAAGTCACATAGGACATTGTTGTTAATGATAATTAATCATTTTACCTACCATTCAATTCCATCATAGTTTCAAGTATCCTGTTTAATAGTTTATGATATCAACCCAATAGCATTCACGAATCCCCTCGGTAACAACCTTAATCTCATTAACACCACCTGTATCATCCAACTCGGTATGCTTATATATACGGCATACCCATGAGTTGAGCCTACAGCCCACCCAGACACCATCCCACCACATACTAATCCACATAGGACATTGCTGTTAATGATAATTAAGCGTCTTACCTACCATCAAATCCCATCATAGCTTTAAGTGTTCTGATCATAAGTTTCCACACGCACAAAGTAGTGTTAGAGCATCAAGTTTGAGAGTCAGCATTATGGACAGCTGAGCATCCTGAGGAATTCAGCATCCATCCATAACGGTACTAAATATGACTCGCGACGTGTTTTGATAGAGGAATCCTCAAGATGACACAAAGTCAGCTAGAAGAAACCAAAATCATTCTAGTCACTCGTCATACCCATAGAGGAATCAAGAAGGACACTGAATGACTAGTATGGCTTGACCACTATCAAGACGCGTCGGCCAATCAGTCTGCCTTACATGATCCTGACAACGAAGAGCACTGATGACTAGTATGGCTTGACCAATGTCAAGACGCGATGGCCAACAGTCGGTCTTACGATGTCCGACAACAAAGAACACTGATGACTAGTAGGGGTTGACACACAGGTCAACACGCGACGGCCAACAGTCTGTCTTACGATGTCCGATAGCTTAAGCATACAAGTTTAGAGCATTCCATAGTTTAACTGATGACTGGTAGGGCTTGATTAATGTCAAGACGCGATGGTCAATCAGCCTGTTGTCTGAGCATTTCAAGTTTATGAAGCATTCAAGTGTTTCAAGTATTCCAAGCATATCAAGCATTCAATTGTTTCAAGCATTCCAAGCACATCGAGCATTCAAGTGTTTCAAGTATTTAAGTCTTAATAGCTTTTTGAGCAAGTGAGCCTTTCTGAGTTTAAGTTTTCAATCTTACATACATATAGTTTTCTAAAGCACTCCTAGTTTTAGTATTTGTCTTTCTTATGCAATCAAAAGTTTCGAGAGTTTTAAGAAATTAAGTATAAGAGTAAACAAAATTAGCGTTTATATTAAGAGTGTAAAATATTAACTTTTAAGAATAAGGGTATAAAGTATTAGTATTTAGAGTATGTATATATAGTATTAGCTTTCATATCGAGTGTATCAAGTGTTAGCATTTAGAGTAAGTGTTTCAAAGCCTTAGCATCGAGCATGTAGTTTAAGCATAGAGTTTATAGTATAAGCATCGAGCATAAAGTTTAAGCATTTAGTTTAAAGCATAAGCATCGAGTTTTGTAGCATAAGCATTAAGCACATAGTTTAAACATCGAGTTTATAACTTCCAAAATAAAAGTTTCAATCTTAAGTATTAGTATAAGCATCAAGTGTATGTGTAAAAGCATTTAATAAACATTTCAATAATTTTCTTAAAATGTATAACATGCTTCTCAGTCCCGAGGTAAAAACAAAATATGTTTGAAAAGGGACAAATGAACTCACTTGTGTTAGAAGTGGTTGACTAAGTATAAACAGGAATACGCGCGCTCGTTGTTTGTACTTGTTGTGATGTTCACTATCCTGTATTGATTTCATAGTGTTTGTAGCTTATAAGCATATGTTTGTAAGGATTCTTTGTACGTGTTAGTGTTAGTGTTAGCCCTAAAGTTGGCTAACACTACGAGTGTCGATCTTTATTCGGCCCTAAGTTATTTGTTATTGTCTTGATAACAATTCCCCCACAAGGTTTAGATTAACTTACTTTGTTATTAAATTTTAGGCTTCATTTGAATCTCCTTTGTGATACAAGAATTCCAAGTATAAAAACTTAGATTTTAGCTTGATTTTTAATCATCTTTAACATATTGTAACCTATTTTGGGTTTATTGAAATTTAAACCTTGTGGGTCTTATGTTGGGCCAACTAGCCAATGTGGGCCGATTGTCTGATTTTGTGCCGATATAGGTGGGCCTTGGGCCGGATGCTATGTTTGTGGCCCTGGGTATCAAGGTGGGCCAATAGCATTTTCCTGGGCTAGGCCGATTGTAGGAATCAATAATTGGGCCAACTAAAATGAATTGGGCCGCATAAGACTTGTGGGCCGAATTGTTGTGTATGTCCGAATCAATGTGGTTGAACCCTAGGGTTTGGGTCAATTAAATGTTAATGGACTATCCCACTTCTTTCCTTGGGCCAATATAAGAACTGTGGGCCTAATAGAATTATACGTGGGTTTAAGGTTCGCTGAAAAGAAAAAAACAAATTTTTAGCCCAAGGTTCGTTAATAATGTAAAGGTTCGGATAGGTGGTGGTTTAGCCAAGGTGGTTCGCTTGAAATAGGTTAGCGGAAGATAACAGGTTCGCTGTTAAGGTTTTAGTTGCAAGGTTCGGCAATGCAACCATGCAGGTTCGTATGTGTGTAGGTTCGCCCGTGCACCCAAGGTTCGTTTGGAATCAACAGGTTCGTTTGCATGTGTGGTTTGCAGCCCTTCTTGGGTTCGGCAGGGTAGGGTTCGTCTGGTCTTAGCCGCGCAGGATAGGTTCGTGGGACCCCAAAGGGTTCGGCTCACATGAGTCGGCTGTGCAAGGTTCGGCAATGTATGAAGGTTCGGTTCCAATCAGGGTTCGCTCATAGGGGTTCGGCTATCATACAGGTTCGGTCGAGGGATGCTTGGGATGGTTCGTGGCTCTCCGCTGGTTCGTTCCATGGAGGTTCGTAACCACGAGGGTTTGGCAAAGAGGGGAGGGTTCGCCACCCTTGCATGGGTTCGGTTACTAGGGTTTTCGATGAACAACGGGTTCGGGTCTCAAGAGGTTCGGCCAGTGACCATAGATGTTTCTGTCGAGCACTCCATTTCACGAACCTGTTAGCATCATCTTCGAACCCAAGTTGCAAACACAGCCCCATGGCTTTACCCTTCCTATTCTGGTTCGTCCTAACTGAGCCGAGGTCGACTGGAAGACTTGGGTTTAGGTTCGAGCCGGTTAGAGGCGTGATTAAACAAAAAGGGTGAAGAAACCCTAAGTTTCGTGGGATTCAAAGCTTCATACCTTAAATTTGGCTGGGTAAAACTCCATATTAGTTGTACTTCTAAGAAGAGGAGGTCGAGAGCTTCAAGTGGACACCAAGAACACGCGATTTCATCCACAAACGAGTGAGTTATGGTGGATTGAAGATTGGATCTTGTAGAGAGAGAGGGAGACGGGTGAGAGTTTTAGAGAGAAAGAGAAATGGTAGAAAATGAAAATAAAAGCCTCATTTAGGCTTTAAATACTCCGAGGGTATTCGGGTTCATTTCGGTTGCTCGGTTCGTGTTTTCGTCGCGTTTCCGGCTCACAACGCGCGCGTTTTGTAAATCAATTAAAAGAATTCATTTTCGAATGTTTTGAAAGGTGGTTATTTCCAGTAATTATTTTAAATATAATATTTCTTGAATTATTATCGTAATTTATTAAAATACACGTTTCGTTATTTGTTCGCGTAGTCTTTTACGCGCTTTAATTAAGATAGTTTCCTTTTAATTTATTTCTGATGAGTTTCAAAATTGTAAAACAGGAAATATTATAATTCCTTAAATTTATTATCGTTCGTATCTTCTTCGTTTCGTTTCGTCAGAAAACGTCACTTACGCGCGTTTTCGTACAGAGCGCTAACTGTACGAACACGATCGTACGTTTCACTTTCTGATTTTGTTTTCTACTTTTCAGTCATCATTTCAGATTGTTAAACTTTCAGATTTATTCGTACAGATCGTCACCTATACGAATAGTTCGTCGGTTTAGCAGTCTGTAACAACAACTGTTATGACTTTGTTCTATTTATCCTCGCATACATTTATACATGATAGCATCAAATCAAGCCTGTGTGTATCTGTTCAGTGTTGTCTGATGTGTTTCTGACTGTTAAACCATAAGGTTTAAATCAGATTTCAGACAATCGCAAAATAGTTTAGTGTTAAGCATCATGTGTCAATAGTATCTACCTAGTTCACGTAGTTTGTACTTGAGTTACCGTGCACTTTACTGTGCAAATTACTGTTCCGGTAACGATTTCGGCACAGATGTTACAGTCTCCCCTTGTTAAAGAAATTTCGTCCCGAAATTTAAAATTTATTATCAGGTACGACTTTCTTTGTAAAGAAGTGAAGAGACTTTTGTTTGGTGTGATGTTCCCACGCTCCCAAATAAACTCTGGGTCGCGTTTGGGATTTCTCCTGTATAACCTCATAGTTTTGTTCGCCTTATTGCTTATAGTTGTTTTATTGCTATGCCTTACTTAATCTCTACATAACTCAAACACCTTATTGTTTCAAGACAAATTGATGATATGAGCATCAATTGTTACACAGCCTTAGTGTCAAATGTGGTTTCTAAGTGTGTTGTATACATTAACTAAGTATTCTTTCACTGTTTCCAATGCACAAAAGACTTTCTAAGTTTTCATGAAGTACCTATGTGGTTATACTAATAGGAACAAGTTAAATTTCTTATCCATACTAGTATCCCTATAAAATAAAGGCTTATGAGTAATGGATATCACATACTAGTACCTGTATATGGGTCTTGGCGTGTAGCAGGAGTTTCTATCATGAAATTCCTCAGTTTTATCTGAGTCCTTCTTTAGAACTCCTGATCTCGTCTTTCTCCTAACTCTCATAGGATACAATGCTGCTCCCTTATTGACCTAAGGTTGCAACTTTCTTCTGTAGTCTTCTAAATATACGAGACTAGGTCTTTAAGAGTAACCTAATCTAAATTTGTCTAAGGATTTCCTCATTTTACTATCCTTACTAAAACAGAACATTCAGTTTATCTATCATACCATTCAATAGCTTAATTATACCACATAATATAACATACCCATGAAGTCATCGGACTCCGAGTGATCTCCAGGAGCTGGTAAAGCAAGTAATTCCTCAGTGATTTCTGGGTCAACTGGAGGCATCCTCCTAGGGCAGTCTCTCGCGAAATGTCCGAGCATTCCGCATGTGTAGCAGTTGTGGTTATGTTGAGAGGAAGTAGAGGTACTTGCTTTCTGTTCCTGTTTCCTAGTGGAAATAAATCGACACTGTTGAATCCAGTGTCCGTAGCGTCTACAAGGTTTCTTCTCGTCATGGTGAAAACCACATCTGGCACATTTAGGAAATGTACCAACATATTGACGGGGAATAGGGGTCATTGGTGTCCTGCATTGTTGCATCCAGTGACCCGCCTTCCCACAGCGTGTGCATCGTACACATGGAAGTTCAGTTCGATGATAGTAGTGACAAGCTGAACAGACAGGGGCTTTTCCCCCATAATGAGCACTGACTCCTGTAGTCAAATCTGGCAGAATTTGACTGATAGGTACAGCTTCAGTGTAGTTCACAGTTCTTTTTCGCCTTTTTACAGAACGACGTTTAGGTTTCTTGCTAGTTTCTCCTTTCTCCGGTTCCTTCTTCTCTGCAGAAAGGAGTGGGAAGTTCCTAGCAAACTCCTCACTGTTCCGGATCCGGGTGATGATTCCAGGAAGAACTGCCATCAACTCTTCAGTGATCAGAGTTGCGAGTGCATCGACTGCTGGATCTATCTCCTGTGAAGGAAGAGACAGTGATGGTTGTCTTCTTGGTGACATTCTGATCGTAACCAATAGAATATCGGTTAGTGCAATGATCGAATGTAGAAGACACAATGCAAGTATATTCCTAATTCCTATGTTCTCTACATGAAGGGTCCCTAAGTTATAGTCTAGGCCAAACCGTTTTAAGTAAATGACCTATTATTCTCTATAACCTTGAGCTCTGATACCAATCTGTTACACCCCGAGCCAGCGGGAACGGATCGACTTTCCCGTCGGGCGGAAGGTTCTCGGGGCGCGATATCGTGAGTGATAATCGTGATGATCAGATTGTTTACATAGCATCAATGTCAAGAATACTAAAGCACAATAAAGCATTAACTAGGATTACAAAGTTAAATTACAATAATCACTGTTTAGTAATTTAACTAAGTAAACCTATCAAAAGAATCACATGTATCTATCTTGTATCTGTGCAAGATATCAAAAGTGACTCATAGCATCAATCAAAATATGTGCTTTCCAAAAGTCTACTGGGTCCTCTATCTGAGCATCCTAGTATGCAGTCATGAAAGCCTGAGCCTATTCCTATGCATCGCCTGAGAAAGCATGTAAGAAAACAAAGTCAACACAATGGTTGGTGAGTTCATAGAGTTTTAGTATTTGAAAAATAGTTTGGCAACCTTCTCGGTAAAACCTCAACCTCATTAACAACACCTGTATCATCCAACTTGGTATTGTCACACCTCTAGAGGGCGGGGTTGGATCGGATTCCCCGTCGGACGGAAGGTTCCCGGGGCGCGATATCATGGGTGATAATCGTGATGATCAGATTGTTTACGTTGCACATGATAGATAAATGAGAAATACTAAATAGAATAGAATTACAAAGTTAAATTGCATCCGTATCGTTCATAATTTAACAATGTAAATCTATTATAAACATCATAAGATTTCTATCTTGTAACTGCACAAGATATACAAAATAATTGTATAATGATGTTCCAAAAGTATGCAGGTCCAAAAATACTAAGTCTTCTATCTGAAGTCCTAGTCCAAAAGCATAAGCTTCTTAATTGACCTGTTCGTCACATGAGAAGTCATGCAAAATAAAGTCAACACATGGTTGGTGAGTTCATATAGTTTAGTAATTGAAAAACGATTTGTAAACCTTTTTCGGTAAAGACCCCAACCTCATTAACATCATATGTAATATCCACATCGGTATGCTTATATATAGGGCATACCCCTGAGTCGAGCCTACAACCCGCCCAGATTCTGTCCCACCACATACTAATACGCATATGACACTGTTGTAAATGATGATTAAGCATTTTTACCTACCATACACTTCCATTCCACAATAGTTTTAATGTACACTCAAAACATTTGTTAAACCCTCGGGTAACAACCTTTATCTCATTAACATCACATGTATCATCCAGATCGGTATGCTTATATATAGGGCATACCCCTGAGTCGAGCCTACAACCCGCCCAGACGCCGTCCCACCACATAGTAATCCACATAGGACATTGTTATTAATGATAATTAAGCATTTTACCCCTACCATTAACCCATTTGTTCTTCAGTTCTTTGTTCCTGTAAATACAACAATTTGAAATCTCTATGAATTCCTTAAGTTCATCACACAATTATGATCAACCACAATAATTGTTGAAACAGTTAAATAAATGCTTAATTAAATAAATAAATAAACATTTAATAAAATCTAAGTCCTAATGATTGGGCCTTGGTCAACTCGAGTAGACTAGTATAGCAATCAAGGTTCTTAGTAGTTAGGGAATTCTGTAAATATCATCAAACATATGACCTACAAATCAAACGGTCTAGCTAGGACTTCTGGAAATGTAGGGTTTTTGTTTCGTACTTGATTCGTTTTGTTTCGTCCCTTGTTTCGTATTGTTTCGCTGGCATATGTTATCTTTGATATTTCCCAGGCTTTCCCCTGAAAATGATTTGTTGATTCGTTTGATTCGTTGAACTCACGCACTTGTTTCGTCAAAATAGTTTCGTTTGATTCGTTGAACTCACACAATTGTTTCGTCAAAATAGTTTCGTTTGATTCGTTGAAATCACACACTTGTTTTGTCAAAATAGTTTCGTTTGATTTGTTGAAATGTTTATTTTAACTCAATTTTCCACTTATATCATAAGTAGATAAGCTTAGTAAAACCTGCATAAAGCTTACCTAGACATGATCTAGGATAACATTCATCCATATATACAAGACATATAGAATTTAAAAGCATTTAGGTAAAATATAATCCAAAGAAAATAATTTACGCATGCTTCTCAGCCCCGTGTTTGAAAACAAAATGTTTAGAAAAGGGGCAATGAACTCACCTGTGTTGCTATGTAACTGATCTATCACAAAATGCGTGCTCTTGTTGTAGCTTAAGTTTCTTCAATTCCTGAGTCGTTTTAAAAGAATTCGAATGCGATAAGTATACATATTAGTCGTCGCACCTAATGTTTGGTCTCGGTGTGTGTAACTAAGTGTCCTAATTACTAGTGTGCTTCTAAGATTTTGGCTCCTAGTCTAACTTAGATATCACTAAATTGGTCTTAATTTAACATTTAATATATGATGGCTTGATTTAGCCCTTTGGGTCCACCTAGGCCCAATGATGGTCCTTGATTTATCTATTGATCATAACTCAAATCATTGAGCAATATGTTATAGATAACCAATTCATTTCCCACTTGTAACCCATATTCCACCATTAAATCATTCAAGTTCTTTACTTAATTCAACATGGTCCATTAACTTATATAAATTAATATATAACATGTGATGGCTTACATTATGCCAATTGGGCCCAATTAGGCCCAGTTTATGATCTCTGAGTGCCACGTGATTACCAAGCTCTTTGTTTTGATCCTCATGAATTCACAAAACCTTTTTATATAGAGAAATCCCTATCTCTCCTCCCCATGCACACATACACATAGGATTTTATTTCATGCCTGAACTTGTACATGCATTTCCCATGCATTCATGCATATATGACTAACCCTTACACGTTGGAATGTATAAATTTTTATGGTTTGGAGTATCATAAATCCCAAGGGCAGCGAACCTTTGAGGAGTTACCCAAGGGTTCGGCTAACACCGCAACACCAACGAACCTTTTAGGCTCGTCCTTCATTAGGTTTGTGGTTCCTAAGGTTGCATGGCAAGGGTTCGGCTAGATCAAGTCTCATAGCACAAAGTCCCTAGGTTCGTCCGGCTAAGGAAGGTCCGTTCTTCTCTGGGTTCGTGTAAGGGTTCGCTCGAGGGTTCAGTCATCATAAAGAGGTTCGTGATCATGCTGCTCATCTCGACTAAGGTTCGGCCCCTTTGTAAGGTTCGGCGAGGCAGAGGGTTCGGTGCAAGTGTGATGGTTTTCCTGCTATAGGAGGTTCGTGAATATCCCAGGTTCGTGACCTAGGGTTGCCGAGTTAGGGTTCGCCATGCAAGGTTCGTGGGTGGCGGCTGGTTCGTGGGCTTGAATAAGGTTCGGCGACCTGTTAAAGGTTCGCCTGATCGAACCTCAACACCAACCGCAACCCCTTCTGCTCTCCCTTCACCTCCTACCTGTTACATACTTGTTTCAAACACTACTTAATGTCTCACTATTGTTTATCTCATGCTTTCTAGTGTTACAAACTGGTTAGAACGAAATTACTATAATGGGTCGTGACATACCCTAAAAACCGAAACAAATTGGAAGGTTTACCTCGGAAATGGGGGATAAGTGTTCGGATCCTTTGTACTTCCTTGTTCTGCACAACGAGAGGAACGTTTTGACGCCAAATATGCTTGAATCCGTTAAGAAATGGACGAGATCTTCTAGAGAGAAGTTGGATCTTGGTTCTTCTTAGAGAGAGAGTGAGAAAAACGAAATGAGGGGGAAGAATGAAGGTTGGTGGTGCTTGTTGGGTCATAAATGACCTCATTAAATGTTTAGAAAATACCCCGGTTGTTTGGTCTCGTTTGGTTTCGTGTAAAATGCCGGTTCGCGCGGTTTTTCGTCGCGAAACAACACAAATTATAAAATAGAATTTATAAAATTATTTTAGGTTGTGATTCCTAATAAGTTAACTAATATCTTTTATTTATTTTAATTTGTTCAAAAATATTTAATAATTTACTGTTTAAATCGAATCGTACGGTCGTCGCGCGTATTCGTTCGAATCGTCACTCGTACGAACACAACGATAACTATACTTTTCAATATTGTTTTCTAATTATCGAATATCCTTCAGAGCGTTAAACTTTCAGATTTATTCGTATAGATCGTCACCTATACGAATAATCTGTCGGTTTAGCATTCACATAACGACATCCGTTGTTATTTTGTTCTGTAAAGTCTCATATACGTTTATACATAATAAATCCTAACAAGTAATCACATGATGGTTCTGTGTTGCCAGATAATTATCTGACTCAAGAACCATAGTTCTGAACTTTGTTTCTGTTAAATGTTTCTTAATTTGTTGTTTGATAACACAAAAAGATACTGACCAATGATATGAATAGGAAATGCACTAGAATGTATATAGTTCGTACCTGTTTACTGTTCATGTTACTGTTTAAGCTCACTGTTCCGGTGACGGTTCCGGTACTGATGTAATTGGTATGCTTATATATAGGGCATACCCCTGAGTCGAGCCTACAACCCGCCCAGACGCCAGCCCACCACATACTAAGTCACATAGGACATTATTGTTAATGATAATTAAGCATTTTACCTACCATTCAATTCCATCATATTTTCAAGTATCCTGTTTAATAGTTTATGATATCAACCCAATAGCATTCACGAATCCCCTCGATAACAACCTTAATCTCATTAACACCACATGTATCATCCAACTCGGTATGCTTATATATAGGGCATACCCCTGAGTTGAGCCTACAGCCCGCCCAGACACCATCCCACCACATACTAAGCCACATAGGACATTGATGTTAATGATAATTAAGCGTCTTACCTACCATCAAATCCCATCATAGCTTTAAGTCTTCTGATCATAAGTTTCCACACGCACAAAGTAGTGTTAGAGCATCAAGTTTGAGAGTCACCATTATGGACAGCTGAGCATCCTGAGGAATTCAGCATCCATCCATAACGGTACTAAATATGACTCGCGACGTGTTTTGATAGAGGAATCCTCAAGATGACACAAAGTCAGCTAGAAGAAACCAAAATCATTCTAGTCACTCGTCATACCCATAGAGGAATCAAGAAGGACACTGAATGACTAGTATGGCTTGACCACTATCAAGACGCGTCGGCCAATCAGTCTGCCTTACATGATCCTGACAACGAAGAGCACTGATGACTAGTATGGCTTGACCAATGTCAAGACGCGATGGCCAACAGTCGGTCTTACGATGTCCAACAACGAAGAACACTGATGACTAGTAGGGGTTGACACACAGGTCAACACGCGGCGGCCAACAGTCTATCATACGATGTCCGACAGCTTAAGCATACAAGTTTAGAGCATTCCCATAGTTTAACTGATGACCAGTAGGGCTTGACCAATGTCAAGACGTGATGGTCAATCAGCCTGTTGTCTGAGCATTTCAAGTTTATGAAGCACTCAAGTGTTTCAAGTATTCCAAGCATATCAAGCATTCAATTGTTTCAAGCATTCCAAGCACATCGAGCATTCAAGTGTTTCAAGCATTTAAGTCTTAATAGCTTTTTGAGCAAGTGAGTCTTTCTGAGTTTAAGATTTCAAGCTTACATACATATAGTTTTCAAAAGCATTCCTAGTTTTAGTATTTGTCTTTCTTATGCAATCAAAAGTTTCGAGAGTTTTAAGAAATTAAGTATAAGAGTAAACAAAATTAGCGTTTATATTAAGAGTGTAAAATATTAACTTTTAAGAATAAGGGTATAAAGTATTAGTATTTAGAGTATGTATATATAGTATTAGCTTTCATATCGAGTGTATCAAGTGTTAGCATTTAGCGTAAGTGTTTCAAAGCCTTAGCATCGAGCATGTAGTTTAAGCATAGAGTTTATAGTATAAGCATCGAGCATAAAGTTTAAGCATTTAGTTTAAAGCATAAGCATCGAGTTTTGTAGCATAAGCATTAAGCACATAGTTTAAACATCGAGTTTATAACTTCTAAAATAAAAGTTTCAATCTTAAGTATTAGTATAAGCATCAAGTGTATGTGTAAAAGCATTTAATAAACATTTCAATAATTTTCTTAAAATGTATAACATGCTTCTCAGTCCCGAGGTAAAAACAAAATATGTTTGAAAAGGGACAAATGAACTCACTTGTGTTTGAAGTGGTTGGCTAAGTATAAACAGGAATACGCGCGCTCGTTGTTTGTACTTGTTGTGATGTTCACTATCCTGTATTGATTTCATAGTGTTTGTAGCTTATAAGCATATGTTTGTAAGGATTCATTGTGCGTGTAAGTGTTAGTGTTAGCCCTAAAGTTGGCTAACACTGCGAGTCTTGATCTTTATTCGGCCCTAAGTTATTTTTTATTGCCTTGATAACAATTCCCCCACAAGGTTTAGATTAACTTACTTTGTTATTAAATTTTAGGCTTCATTTGAATCTCCTTTGTGATAAAAGAATTCCAAGTATAAAAACTTAGATTTTAGCTTGATTGTTAATCATCTTTATCATATTGTAACCTATTTTGTGTTTACTGAAATTTAAACCTTGTGGGCTTTATGTTGGGCCAACTAGCCAATGTGGGCCGATTGTCTGATTTTGGGACGATATAGGTGGGCCTTGGGCCGGATGCTATGTTTGTCGCCCTGGGTAAGCAAGGTGGGCTAATAGCATTTTCCTGGGCTAGGCCCATTGTAGGAATCAATAATTGGGCCAACTAAAATGAATTGGGCCGCATAAGACTTGTGGGCCGAATTGTTGTGTATGTCCGAATCAATGTGGCTGAACCCTAGGGTTTGGGTCAATTAAATGTTAATGGACTATCCCACTTCTTTCCTTGGGCCAAGATAAGAACTGTGGGCCGAATAGAATTATACGTGGGTTCAAGGTTCGCTGAAAAGAAAAAAAACAAGTTTTCAGCCCAAGGTTCGTTAATAATGTAAAGGTTCGGCTAGGTGGTGGTTTAGCCAAGGTGGTTCGCTCGAAATAGGTTAGCGGAAGATAACAGGTTCGCTGTTAAGGTTTTAGTTGCAAGGTTCGGCAATGCAACCATGCAGGTTCGTATGTGTGTAGGTTCGCCCGTGCACCCAAGGTTTATTTGGAATCAACAGGTTCGTTTGCATGTGTGGTTTGCAGCCCTTCTTGGGTTCGGCAGGGTAGGGTTCGTCTGGTCTTACCCGCACAGGATAGGTTCGTGGGACCCCAAAGGGTTCGTCTCACATGAGTCGGCTGTGCAAGGTTCGGCAATGTATGAAGGTTCGGTTCCAATCAGGGTTCGCTCATAGGGGTTCGGCTATCATACAGGTTCGGCCGAGGGTTGCTTGGGAAGGTTCGTGGCTCTCCGCTGGCTCGTTCCATGGAGGTTCATAGCCGCAAGGGTTCGGCAAAGAGGGGAGGGTTCGCCACCCTTGCATGGGTTCGGTTACTAGGGTTTTTGATGAACAACAGGTTCGGGTCTCAAGAGGTTCAGCCAGTGACCATAGTTGTTTCTGTCGAGCACTCCATTTCACGAACCTGTTAGCATCATCTTCGAACCCAAGCTGCAAACACAGCCCCATCGCTTTACCCTTCCTATTCTGGTTCGTCCTAACTGAGCCGAGGTCGACTGAAGACTTGGGTTTGGTTCGAGCCGGTTAGAGGCGTGATTAAACAAAAAGGGTGAAGAAACCCTAAGTTTTGTGGGATTCAAAGCTTCATACCTCAAATTCGGCTGGGTAAAACTCCAGATTAGTTGTATTTCCAAGAAGAGGAGGTCGAGAGCTTCAAGTGGACACCAAGAACACGCGATTTCATCCACAAACGAGTGAGTTATGGTGGTTTGAAGATTGGATCTTGTAGAGAGAGAGGGAGACGGGTGAGAGTTTTAGAGAGAGAGAGAGAAATGGTAGAAAATGAAAATAAAAGCCTCATTTAGGCTTTAAATACCCCGAGGGTATTCGGGTTCATTTCGTTTGCTCGGTTCGTGTTTTCGTCGCGTTTCCGGATCGCAAAGCGCGCGTTTTGTAAATTAATTAAAAGAATTCATTTTCGAATGTTTTGAAAGGTGGTCATTTGCAGTAATTATTTTAAATATCATATTTCTTGAATTATTTATCGTAATTTATTAAAATTCGCGTTTCGTTATTTGTTAGCGTAGTCTTTTACGCGCTTTAATTAAGATAGTTTCCTTTTAATTTATTTCTGATGAGTTTCAAAATTGTAAAACAGAAAATATTGTATTTCCTTAAATTTATTATCGTTCGTATCGTCTTCGTTTCGTTTCGTCAGAAAACGTCACTTACGCGCGTTTTCGTAGAGCGCTAACTGTACGAACACGATCGTACGTTTCACTTTCTGATTTTGTTTTCTACTTTTCAGTCATCATTTTAGATCGTTAAACTTTCAGGTTTATTCATACAGATCGTCACCTATACGAATAGTTCATCGGTTTAACAGTCTGTAACAACAACTGTTATGACTTTGTTCTGTTTATCCTCGCATACGTTTATACATGATAGCATCAAATCAAGCTTGTGTGTATCTGTTCAGTGTTGTCTGATGTGTTTCTGAGTTTTAAACCATAAGGTTTAAATCAGATTTTAGACAATCGCAAAATAGTTTAGTGTTAAGCATCATGTGTCAATAGTATCTACCTAGTTCACGTAGTTTGTATTTGAGTTACTGTGCACTTTACTGTGAAAATTACTGTTCTGGTAACGATTCCGGCACAGATGTTACATCAGACTTACAGAGATATCTAACATTTAATGCATTTTGTAGTTTAGGTATTTATTGTAAAATTCAACGAAGTCATTTGTATTAATTGTAATTAATATGACTTGGCTTGTCAATCCATAACATTATAGTAGTTTTAGCATTAGTTTGTTTCTAGTATTTTGTTTAGCTTTGTATTCTTATGAGGATATAGCTGTTGGTTTTAGTATAAATATTTTTTTATTGTAACTTAGCAAGGTGCGCTTGTGCTTGTGCTTGAGCTAAGAATTGTGTATTACTTACAGTTTGATGTGATATACTTTAACCTTGATTTTAAACTCTTCCTGTGTATTTGTTATTTCAATCAGTTTTGTAAACCAAGTTGATAGAATTTTCCGCATCTATCAACTTAGTAGAAGATACCTTGTGAAAATGTTGTGTTGTTTACATAACCCGATCCAACACACACACACACACGGATATATATATATATATATATATATATATATATATATATATATATATATATATATTCTATCATGTTAAAAGCTTCACCAGGAATACTAAATTGCTGTGAAGAAGCTGTCATAGCCTATTCATCTTGCCTACTGATCTGTTAGTGGATAAGGGAATGCAACTCAATAGAAAGACTTGTTCTCCGCAGGTGTCACATAGCCTTACGCATAACCCTTCTTGTAAAGTTCTCCTTGCTTAAACTCGATTTTAAAGAGAAAACTTTTAAACTCTATCTAATCCTTCTATTAAAAATCTTGAAAATAAATACGTTGTCCACATTAAATCATTTTAAAATTAATGCAAATTTAAGTTACATTGTACCGAAAATCATAAATCCTAGTACCGCTTTTAAATATTAAACATTTATGAATTTACACAGACATATAAAATAAGAAAGTGTTATACATGTGTTATAATGATAATGAAAAACAAAGATTTTGATTCATCTTAGTATAATATCATGGGTTAACACAATAATTGTAGGTTAACAACAGATTATTCCTACATACATACATACATATAAATATAGGAAAGTGTTCAAATAATAACTCACTCTTAAAGCAATAACCCAAATAACTCCGTCAAGAAGAAGCCGGATCTTGGATTTTTTTTGAACATCATTGTAACACATCTACAACACTTTCTTCTTTTATTAGTTTGTGAAAATTCATCATCGTTTAAGACGTAACATCGTTGTAGGTTTTGGGTATAAAACAGTTACAATGATGTTACGTCTTAAAGGTGATGAATTTTAGCAAACTCGTAAAAGAATAAAGTGTTGTAGATGTTTTACAATGATGTTTAAAAAATCAAAATCCAAGATTCGGATTCATCTTGGTGGATATTTGGGTCAATGATTTAATAGAGAGTTATTATTTGTTCACAATCCTATAAATAAACTTATATATATATATATATATATATATATATACATATGTATATATATGTGTACACACACATATAGGGGGATGTTTAATTAAGAACTATGTTTAACAATTTCTTACACTTACTTTAAATCTTAAACGGTGATGAATTAGCACATACAAATAAATAAACATAGACTTGTACATTTACATGTATAATAAATGTCATAAAAACCCAGAGATTTGGGCTAATATTGTCGAGTTATTCCGGTTTCTACAATTAAGATGGGTTTGCAACAGATCCTTCTCCTATATGTGTGTGTGTGTATATGTGTAATTCATAGTATTATAACGAAGAAAAGAAATGTATTAAAAAAAATTACTATTATATCAATTGCTTAAATGCATATATCTTTTAGCAAATCCGGCTCTTATCACAAGCAACTGAGTATTTATTCCAGAAGGGCTTATTCGATCTAATGAAATAGGATCAATTGACCCCATGTTCCTCGAATTGATTTAAAAAAAATTAGACGGGCGCCTAGAGTCTCTAAAATTTTGAGGCCCCAACTCTAAAGAACGTAATAATATTTGTATGTATTTGTTTTATAATATGTTCAGAATGACACCTTAGATCAATTGATTTAGACCAATTCCTATTAAAGATCAGCCTGGTTACGGATAAGCTTAAAATAATTCAAAACCATACAAACCGAAAATCAAATCATTCAACACTCCTAATTGATGAATGACCCCAACTTTGAAAATGGCCCCGAATTTTGTATTCGTCTTGGGATCCGATAAAATTATTCAAAACCATACAAACCAAAAATCAAATCGTTCAACACTCCTAATTGATGATGGATCCCCTCTTTGAAAATAGCCCCGTATTTCGCATTCGCCTTGGGTTCTGATAAAAGTTGAGTCAGTCGTGTCTTGTATAAGTATTTTATCATATATAAAAGATGTATAGATGATACACACATTGAACTATATTTTGAATATAAATAAAATTTCTTACAAAAAGTATGTTTATGTATATATCAATTTTCAAATTTATCCTTAAACTTTAATAATAACACTAATTATCTTTTATCTTTATGTTATGTAAAAAATTAATGTATTTTATCTTGCCAATGGTAACTTTTATGTTAAGTATTTTAGGACTATTTTGCCCCCACTGGTAAAGGTTGAAATACGTAACTAAATATAAAGTTAAAGAATGTTTTTTATAGTTTACCAATTTTTTTATTTAGCTTTTCTTTTTCCATTTACTTTTAACTATTTTACTGGTAAAGGTTGAAATATGTAACTAAATACGGGGGACTCTACCGAAGCAGCCTCTCTATTCTACTTGTAGATAGGGGTAATGTGTGTCTTTATCTTTCCCCCCCAGACCCCACTGTAAAGACTAATAAAGGTTGATGCTCACCAAACTTCTCTTTTGTCTAATTACTGAACACTACAAAGACTAACAGTCTTCAGAAGGAAGGAATTACTCTTCGGAAGCAACACTGTTTCCAAAAGATAACTCACTCCTGCTGAAGGCTGTACAAGACAACTGCTTCCAAAGCTCAACACTAAGAAGAATTAAAAGCTTCAGAGCTTCCGAAGGCTTGAAGATTCTGAAGAATAAAAGCTTCCGAAGACCTCCTCAGCATCTTCTTGTACAAAGACTTTCGAGACTCTGAGAAAGACTGTTGCTGATTACACTTTATGGTACAAAAGTAACCGACAACGGGCATGTTGGTCTGATCAAAACAAAGAAAACATATCGTGAGTCAGACACAGCACCTTACCTTTCCTCAGCAGCATTAAATGCATAAGATTGCTTGAAGCTTTGAAGATCAAAAACATTAAATGCCTTTTGTATTTAGCTAGTCTTTTATTAAAGTCAATGTCTATAAATGTAATCATTGTAATTGAGTGTCTTAGCCTGTTAAGACACATCAGATACTAGAATAAGCATTCTTTGTTTATTTGTCTAGTATACCCAACATGTGTTCATACGAGAATACGGTTGTAGCCTTGGCTATATAAACTATCATTGTATCTTGTATAAGTGTGCTTGTAAGCTGTAAGCCTTGGTTTTACTTTGAGAGAAATATATCTTTGAGCTTGAAAATTACTCTTGTGTTATTACTTGTGTTCTAAGATTATTTGTTTGTCTTGAGTGTTTGAGAGATACTTCTAACAGAAATTCCGCATCTGTTAGATCGGTAGAAAGAAGTACTTGTGAAGTGTTGTTTGAAGCTAACAACCTGATCCAACAAGTGGTATCAGAGCTTTAGCTATTCAGCTTAAGTGATTAATCATCCTTAAGTTACCAGTTCTATTTCTACTACAATATCCTTATTTTCAAAACTCATATCCTCTGTGTTTGTTCCAATGGCTACTCTAAACAAACATGATACAGAGAATGGCACTCTCAACAAGCCACCAATGTTTACTCCTGATGAATATGATACATGGAAAGTCAAAATGGAGGGTTTCATTAGGAATCAAGACTTCAAGCTTTGGAAGTCAGTTCTTGAAGGGCCTTTCATCCCAACTGTTCCTGCAGCAGGCACCGGTGGAGCACCTGTGCCAAAAGACCCAGCTCTTTATTCTGATGAAGATTACAAGAGAATGGAGGTGGACTCGAAGGCTTTGTGGCTCATCCAGATGGCGATTCCCAGCTCAATCATACATGCATTCAAGAAATGCAAATCCGCACAGGAGCTGTGGAACTCTCTACAACAAATGTATGAGGGATCCGAAGATGTCAAAGAAAAAAACAAGGACATGCTGAAACAGAAGTTTAAGAACTTCTGTCAAGAAAACAATGAGAAGATGACTTCTCAATATCTCAGGTATGTCCAGTTGGTTGACGAGTTAGTGGCTGTAGGTGTCAAGATGGAGAACCAAGATGTGATCAGAAAGTTTCTTAGATCACTCCCCCAAGCGTGGAACATATATTCTGTTGCTATTCGAAGAACAGAGAATCTAAGAACTTTGAAGCTTGGAGAACTGTTTGGTATACTCGGTGCGTATCAAATGGAAATCGATGCACAGGAACCTAAACCTTCTCATATACCGTCTGGTTCAGCAGCTCTTTATGCACCCATAAACAATCCTCCTTATTAGAGTTATCAAACCATCTACCACCCTACCTCCACACCCATTGTCACCTTTCCTGAAATCCCAACTCCATCAACCACACACTCAAATCCATTCTCTAACTCAGCTCCACTACTGACCTTAGGGCAAGGAGCTTTTATGGCTGAAGAAACCAACTACTTTCACTATTACCGGGAAGATTTAGATGGCATTCCTGTAGATGACCTTGAGGAGATGGATATAAACTACCAGATGGCCATGATCTCCTATAGAGCAAAGAAGCTCTATCAAAGAACTGGTAGACATTTTAAAAAGCACAACATGAAAGCTGGGTTTAGGCTTGACAAGTCCAAGCTCAAATGCTTCAACTGTCAACAACTAGGGCATTTTGCCAGAGAGTGTAAATCCTAAAGCACTCAGCCATCAACTTCTGGACAACCACATCAAAGACCATCAAGCTCATCAAACAGTGCTAATGTTGCAGAACAAGACAGTGCTTTGATGGCAAATGACTCAACTTCTTCATTCAAGGTAACTAATGATATGTGCACACCTGAATGTTTAGAAAAATTAAATGTCTATAAAAGGATAAATTCTCAACTCTGTAATGAGCTCGAGTCTTTACAAGTTTTCAAGGCAAATTTCTTTGAATCTGAAAGAAATTAGAAAGAAAATATTGAGGAAATGGAAAAGATCATTTCTAGTTTAAAACATGAAGACACTAACAAACAATGGTCAAATTAACAATCTTTTGGAAAGGTTAACCACTGCCAAGACAGAACTTGTATTGGCTGAGTCTTACAGAGACAAATTTTTAAGCTAAGGTGAAAAGTATGAAAAACTTTTTAGAATGAGTGATGCAGCTGACTTAGTAAAGAAAAGTGGGGCTGGTTTGGGTTATAACAAGGTGGAGCCTCCATCTGCCTGTACTCCTATGGTGGAGATTAGGTGTAAACCAGAAATTAACCTTGTGTATGATGATGATTTGGACATACATAAAGTGGCTCAAAATGATGATCTCTCTGATCTGAACCCAAGTAACTCAACATGTTCAGATAAGGATGATATTCCCATTAACTAAGAAAAGGAAAAACCAGCTTTGAAAATTAAGAAAAGAAATAAGAAAATTAAGAAACATTCATCAGTTTTTGTCAAAGCTAAGTACACACAAACCGGGAGTACCTCCTCAGATGATTATGTTACTTGTCCATCTGACAAGTCCAAAAGAGGTAGATCAAAGGATAGAAAAGCCAGTTTTCAGGATTACAGGTAAACCACCCAACCAACAAACCTGTTGGAACATCCAAACAATCAACCTTTGTGAACCAAAGCTCAATCATCTTCAAAAAGGAAAAGCAACAACAATCTCTCAACAATTAGACTATGTGTCTAATGTGTGGTGAAATGAATCACTTTGCTGCTGATTGCTTCTATAATCCAAGAAGCAGAATTTTTTCTAAAACACAAGTAAGAGGAAGAAAGAAGAGCTGGAGCAAAACATCTGTTTCTTCTGAAGAACAAGGAAGAAAGTTGGTCAAGAATGTATCGGAAGCTAGTACTTCTGATAATCGGAAGAAGCAAGGCAAGAAGTCTTCAGAAGGAAAGAAATCATCGGAAGCTCATGCAAAGAGTGCTTCCGACAAACTTAAGAAATCTCAGTTCTTCGGAAGAAGAAGAAGAACATCAGAAGAAAAGCCTCAGCAGTCAACAAAAACCAAGCCATCGGAAGGGAAGGCAAAAGGTGCTTCCGATGGCTGTCAAAAGAAGCAAGCTCTTCCGACCACTTCCAAAGTCAAGCAAATGTGGAAGAAGAAGGAAACAACTGAACCAACTGTTCTGCCACCTATTCCACCAGCAGCAAACTCATCATCTGTCCCACCTAGGATGATGTCAAAGAAATTTATTTATAATGATGCCAATGGAAAACCCAAGACCACATGGGCTTGGGTTTCCATTAGGAACTAAGTCACTTCTGGTCATGTGCAGGGACAGCAGGAATCAAAGAACAACTGGTGGATTGTTGACAGCGGCTGTTCCAGGCACATGACAGGCAACAAGACTCACCTACACAAATATGAACCATTCTTTGGAGGGTCTGTTGCATTTGGAAGTGATCCGGTAGGAGGCTACATCACAGGTAGGGGCACAATCACAAATGGCAAGGTAAGCTTTGAGAATGTTGTAACACCCCGACCGACGGCGGAATCATCGGGATGCCACGAGGGATGTGTAGATTGTTCAAAAGCTCATGGGCATCTAAATCAAATCATCATATATCATTTAATCAACCACAATAATTACACAAAAATCATGTTCATCATGAATCAAATACATCAAATACACAAAAGATTTAGTTAAACTAACTAAACTCTAATCGCTAGAAATTTAGTTAATTAACTAAGTCCAAGAATCCTATATGATGATGATGTCCAAAATAGAAGAGATCATCCTCTTCATCCTACTTGTCTCCATCACCTGAAACATGTAAGAAAATCAAGTGTCAACTACAAAAGTAGTTGGTGAGTAATCATAAGTTTTTATATTTAAAAATGTTTTAGTAAAAATTGAGTTTGAAAGTTTATGCTTAAAAGGGTTTTATAAAATGCTTTGTTTTAAAACGAGTATAAAACTTATGATCTTCTTGAGAAAATCCATATGAATACCTGTATGAGATAATCCAACACACATCCATCAATTCGACAACCAAACACACACACAATCACATAACCACATAACCAAATCAATCATAATCAATCACAAATAATCATAATCAAATATAGATAATCAATCCACAAACTAATCAACCAATCTCATCAACCATATTCTCAAATAATGTTCGTGACTATACATGATCATTATGTAATTAACATAAGTTAAATACATGATTCATGGAGTGGTAGCTAACCACGTGACAATACATGAAGCCAAAGCAAATAACCGAAGTCAAAGGCAATGCTTCACAGATGTGGAAACCATCCACGTGACAATACACGATGTCAAAGCAATTAACCGAAGTTAAGAGCGATGATTCTCGGGGTTTGTGACAATACTTGTAATCTTTGTTATTGACCTAGGTCAATAACAATATTTACATGGATATAAGTAATAAGAGATAATCCCATAATAATGATAATTTCAAATGTGAATATCATATTGATAAACAGGTATTAACCTTGTGTTATCAAAATAATATTTAATTTGGTATACATGTTTCACCTCCGGGTTTTAAAACTAAAACAGTTTAAAGAAAAGGAGGTTATGAGAACTCACCTGTAGTCCTGAGATCCAATGTTTTAGAAGTATGCGCGCTCGCGTAATTAAATCTCAAGATCCACTCAATTATCTGTAATTAGAGCGTGTCTCGTGTTCATAAGTATATGAGTAGTATTTCCAATTAATTAGTCATAAATGTCTATTCTTAATCACAATGTTGTTTTAACTTAGTTTCTTCATTATAAGTTAAGTTGTTACCCTTAGGGTTTTATTAACATTTGACTCAAGTTTAACTTACTTGTCACCTCTTTTAATATGATCAAATAATGAGAGGTCTTAACGTCCTTAGTATAGGCTCATAAATAGATACGTGTTAGGATAATGATCCTATCAAACATACATATACCCACATGCATGCCTCCATGCTAACCACCATCATAATTCAATTCATCATATCCTCTTAGTTAACTAAAATTGTATTTAAAGTATCTATATAAAGCGTTAGCCTTGTCCCACCAATTTCAATACATGTGTAGTTCATAGTTTTGAAGAAACTTATGTCTAGAGAGAGAAAAGGTGGTGGTTGAATGTACTCATGCATGCATGTACATGTATATACATATATCTACTTAAGCATGTCGTTTATTGGTCCTTAAACCCTTGATTAAACGAAATTAGGTCAAATCCCTATTATGGGCAGCGAACCCTTGGCAAAACCCAGCCAAGGTTCGGCCAAAAAGGCTTGTCGCCTAAAGGGTTCGGTTAACACCCTAGAGTTCGTGGGAGGGCAAGGTTCGCCGGCCAGAGGAAGGAAGGTTCGGGTCCCCAAAGTTCGTCTGATTCATCATGATGGTTCGGCCAATATAAGGGACAAGGGTTCGCTGGTTTCAGCCACTCCCGATGGTTCGCTGCATGGTGTAGTTTTAGGGTTCGGCTAGGGTATGGTTCGTGACCCGGCTAAAGAGTTTGCGGCCAACTGCAGGGTTCGTTCAAACCAGGGTTCGGCCACCCTCATGGTTTTCCCGCCCATTGATGGTTCGTTCCCCATGACCAAGGGTTCGTTCCCTTAAACCCTGCAAGGGTTCGTCGGCCTGTTTCCATTTCTCCTCACCGAACCTGCACATCATCATCATCAACCGCAACAATCTATAGAATATAAGGTCGTCAAAGCTTCCCTAGTCTACTACTCAGCTCGTTTAAGTGTTTTTCTAAGGTTCTAGATCGGTTTCAACAACAAAAGATTAAGGGTTTCGCTATCTTTACAAACCGAAAACAAAGTTCTAGATTTACCTCAATTCGTCGGTTGGAACCAGAGTTTCTTGGTATCTCCTTGTAGCTCTCGTTCACACGATCGTCTGGACGTCAAGATCTCGCAAATCCGACTAGAAATGAAGGAGAAAGGCTAGAGAGAAGGTGGAGAGTATATGTGTGTGTGTTTTTAGAGAGAGAGAGATATGGTGAGAATGAAGGAAAAGAAGGAAGTAATCTTCCTTATATCGCGTGTCTCGTTCCCCTGTTCGGTCTCGTTTCTATCGCGATAAAACATAATAAAACTCGGTTTTCCTTTCGTTAAGAATATTTAATATAAAGTGTTTAAATAATAACATAGTTTCATTAATTATCATGATTTCCAAATACCTATTGTCTCGTAACAGATCTTGTTTAATACGCGTGAAATGTAACCATATGCTCGGTTTTCTAACGTAACATATTTAAAACAATAAATCGTTTTAAATAAATTTAGTTTTGATTAATTAAAATAAACTTAAATAAATTGTTTCGTAAAACGCTTTCGTTTCATTATCACTAATTAATTATTTAAATAAATTAATTTATTCGAAAACATCCTAGGTTGTGATTCCTAATAAATATTCTTAGTTTTCATTAATTAATTTAAACATCGTTAAATAATATTTAATTATCTCGTCGAAACGCGTTACTCGCGTACGTATTCGTAAAGATCGTCACCCTTGCGAATCCGATGCTCGTACCGTATTTCGATTTGATTTATGATTTATGGAATATCGTTTTAGAACATTATTCTTAATAATCATATTCGTGTGAATCGTCACCCACGCGAATACATTATTAAGTTAATGTTTCTAAATCAATACTCGCGTTTAACTAATGTTCGTAACCTCACATCGCGTAATTAACTCCCAACATTTATTAACCTTAATATTATCATTTCCCAAACCAAAATCCACTAAACCCTAGTCACTGACACATCCATGATAGACCGAAATATACATATATATAGGGCATATGTAAGGGTCAGTCGCAACTGCCCTAGCCACCGTCCCACCGCTATTTCGATAAACCATGACCATGGGTCCTTGACTACGTTTAGTAACCAGACTCAAACAAACTCCCAGTTCCATCCCAAATCCATTCTCATTCCATAATCCATCATTATCAGTGATAAGTAACCGCGATAAACACTACGGGTCTGTTTAGTTGAATTACAACTAAACTTCCCGTGGTTTACGCGTATAATAAATTATAATCATGTATACCAGTAACAGTGATAATATCAGTAATGTCAATCAATAATTTCATAATCATTCATAATAAATAAATCTCCAGTCGTAACAGTACAATCGTACGGATGTACGGACGTACGGACAGCTGAAAGTACAGTGATGTTACAAATGTGCATTTTGTAAAGGAACGAAATTACAATTTACTGAGTGTATCACAGGTGTGTGATCAAAAGCACAACATGTTGTTTACTGAGCATGAATGCATTGTCCTGAAGCCAGGATTTGTAGTCCCTAATGATCAAATTCTGCTCAGGGATCCAAGAAGAAACAACATGTATATGCTAGATATGAACACAGCTACACCACTTAGTAATATAAGTTGTTTTGTCTCAAAAGCTTCACTGGATGAATCATCTCTTTGTCATAGGAGACTCTGCCATGTAAACCTGAAAAACATGAATAAACTGGTTAAAAATAATTTGGTCGCAGGTTTACCCACTAAGGAATTCATTTGTGTTGATAAGTGTGTTGCTTGCCTAAAGGGGAAGCATCACAAATCGTCTCATCATGCCAAAGAGAATAATTCTATCACAACAGTCCTGCATTTACTTCACATGGACTTGTTTGGCCCCACAAGTGTTAAAAGTCTACGTAGAAAGTCATATTGTTTGGTGGTCACTGATGATTTCTCTCGGTACACCTGGGTATTTTTCTTAAGTACCAAGGATGAAACTGCTGAGACCCTAAAATCATTCATTCTTAGGATAGAGTATGAAAGTGACCATCATGTCAAAATCATCAGATCAGATCAAGGAACAAAATTCAAGAACCATATTTTAAATTCTTTTTGTGAATCTAAAGGTATCACAAGACAATTTAGTGCTCCTAGGGCTCCACAACAAAATGGTGTTGCTGAGAGAAGGAACATGACATTAATTGAGGCTGCAAGGACCACGTTGTCTGATACCAGACTTCCAATAACTTTTTGGGCAGAAGCAGTCAACACTGCCTGTTATGTCCAAAACAGAGTATTGGTAGTTAAGTCACATGGTATGACTCCTTATGAAATTTGGCATAAGAGAAAACCATTCATTGGATTTCTTAAACCATTTGGATGTCAATGCACCATCTTGAATACTAAAGACCATCTAGCCAAGTTTGCTGAGAAATCAGCAGAGGGCTACTTTGTTGGGTACTCTTCACATGCTAAAGCATATAGAGTATACATCAAAGATTCCAAAATTATTGAAGAGTATGCAAATGTTCAATTCAATGAACATACTATCAATAAACCTGGAATAGGCCCTGATTGGTTATTTGATCTTGATAGATTTACATCTGCATTTAATTGTGTGAAAAAGTATGTTCCAGATTCACAGATACCTACTTTAGACTCCTCCAAGCTCACAAGAGAAGAAGACTTTCGTGTTGAACTGCCCATAGCTTCAAGACAAATCTTGGCAGAATCCACTTCAACACATGATGCAGTTGCACAGTCTGAGACAATCAACAATTCTCAGACTGTTCCTTTAAGTGACTCTACTTTTGTTCCACAAAGTCAAGAAGAAGTTAGAAGTCCTTCAGCAAAAGCAAAAACTATGGAAACTCTCCCTCCCAGAAAGAACCTTCCCACCACAGTCCAATCAAAGAGACCTTAAGATCTACCAGAAATCCAGCTTGAGGTAGTGCTTCCAAACCTTGAGTCCAGCAACCTGGATTTGCCTTCTCAGTTGGATGTGATTCCAAGAACTCGCATCCATAACACCCATCCAGTTGAGAACACTATTGGAAATGTTGAAGAAGGAATAAGAACAAGAAGTTCTTTGCATGAAGCAAACATCAGTTTGTTTTCTTGCTTTCTATCCCAAATAGAACCAAAGAAAGTTGCTGAAGCACTGAAAGATAGCAGCTGGATAGAAGCCATGCAGGAAGAACTTCTTCAGTTTGAGAGACAGGGAGTTTGGAAGGTTTTCCCTTTACCTAAGGGTAAGTATGCCATTGGAACAAAATGGGTGTTCAGAAACAAGAAGGATGACAAAGGTGTGGTCATCAAGAACAAGGCAAGGTTGGTTGTTCAAGGGTACACCCAGGAGGAAGGCATAGACTATGATGAAGTTTTTGCTCCAGTTGCAAGGATTGAAGCAATTAGAATATTTTTAGCTTTTGCAGCTACCAAGAACTTCAAGGTTTTTCAAATGGATGTGAAAAGTGTCTTTCTGTATGGAAGGATTGATGAGGAAGTGTATGTATGTCAGCCACCTGGATTTGAAGATCCAAAGTTTCCTGATCATGTCTGTAAGCTTGATAAAGCTCTATATGGGCTACATCAAGCTCTCAGAAAATGGTATGAAACTTTATCTTCTTTCTTGTTGACCAACAACTTCAAGAGAGGGACAATCGACAAGACTCTCTTCTTCAAGAAATCTAATCAACATATCATGCTAGTTCAAATCTATGTTGATGATATTATTTTTGGTTCTACTAATGAATCTCTCTGCAAGGATTTTGAATCACTGATGAAGTCCAAATTTGAAATGAGTTCAATGGGAGAACTCACCTTCTTTCTTGGACTACAGGTGAAACAAACTCCTACAGGGATTTTTATTAATCAATTAAAATATGTCAAAGATATTCTTGAAAGATTCAAGTTAACTGATTGCAAAGCTTTGGGTACTCCAATGTCCAAGACAACATCCTTGAACCCTGACCTTGAGGGGGTGGATATTGACCAACATCAATATAGGGCAATGATAGGCTCTTTGATGTATCTCACAGCAAGCAGGCCTGATATAATGTTTGCAACTTGCTTGTGTGCAAGATTTTAGGCCAATCCCAAGATTTCACACATGCTTGCTGTGAAGAAAATCTTTAGATACCTCAAAGGAGCACCAGGTCTAGAATTATGGTATCCTAGAAATGAAGATTTTCAGTTCATGGCTTATACTGACAGTGATTATGGGGGCTGCAACATTAGCAAGAAATCTACATCAGGAGGATGTCAATTTCTTGGATCCAGAATTGTGTCTTGGCATTGCAAGAAGCAATCATGTGTTTCTACCTCTACCTGCTGTGCACAAGTTATCTGGATTCAGAATCCGATGAAGGATTATGGAGTCGAGCTATTCAACACTCCTATGCAAATTGATAACTCAAGTGCAATCTCTATCACCAACAATCCTGTCAAGCACTCAAAGACCAAGCACATTGATATCAGATATCATTTCATCAGAGATTCTGTGAAGAAGAAGTTAATTCATCTAGTCAAAGTTGATACAGAACACAATCTGGCTAATCTTTTCACCAAGGCATTTGATGAAGGAAGATTCAGGTATTTAATAATAGTCATTGGCATGATTAAATTTCAATAAATGAGTTAATAAGGAATGAACAATTCTTCGGAAGATAAACTTAAAATATTTCTGATGAGTAATTACTCCTCAGAAGATAGTTTAAGTCTTCGAAAGCATTCTTCTTTCCTTATGTCGGAAGCATTCACACTTCAGAAGATATATTCCCTTCTGAAGTATTTCTCTTCCGATACATTATCTTTTTCGAAGCTTTATCTTCTGATGTTACTCATCAGAAGCAGATGTCTTCCGAAGAACAATTTTTCTGATGAACTTATCTAAACCTTCAGAAGATGTGCTTCCGATGTTATATTTTATATATGCTTCGGAAGTAAGTATCTTCCGAAGAACATTTTTAGTCTCATGAACTACTTCTGAAAGAACATCTTCGGAAGCACCTTTGCCCTTAGCCAATTTTGAACATTCAATTACACAACAGCTGTCAGAGGAAGTCCTTTTTCTGGCATCCAGATCTCAAAATTTAATGTGTCTCTATATTAAATGCTGACATCCGAAGGTATATAAGGTCTCTCGCTCGTTCACTTTCTCTCACCGTTTCATTTCAAATCAATTTTCCCTTTCTACCCAAATTTAAACCTAAATTTCTTCGATCGCCATGGAATCTCTTGCCTTCCGACCTGCTCACAACTTGGCAGCAGAACTGTCATCCGAAAATGACGCTGACTTTGCTCCGATCATCTCCTTTCTCACAAGGAGCACGTACCACTTTGCTTTAACTGTCAAACCTGTGGTGTATGAGTCTTATCACCAACAGTTTTGGCATTCTTGATCTGTTGTTTCATCTTCCAATGGTAGATCCCTTGTCGCTACCATTGATGCTCATCCTATTTCTATAACTGTGGAGACCATCTGTCGGCATCTTCAACTCTGTGATGTCGGGGGAAGGGTCTCATTCACAAAGGATGAGGTAGCATCGACTTTCAAGTCAATGGGGTACGAAGGTCCTCTCCCTACAACAACTTATTTCCCTACAACAACTTATTTGAAGGGTAGAGTGTCCTATAATTATAAGTACCTCATACATTTTTTTTGCATTGTCTGTCTAATAAGACAGGTGGTTGAGATCAAGTTCCCTCTGACTTAGCCTCGGCTATCCATGGCTTGGTCTCAAACCAACTGTTTAATTTCTCTGCTTTCATTTTCAATAACTTGGCTAACAATCTTTCATCGCCAAAGAATTTTTTTATGTATCCTAGGTTCTTACAGCACATCTTTTACAGTGAGCTGGGATCATCCCTCTCACTAACTAGGAACATTTATAACATTCCCTTGGTCTCTGCCAAAGTTTTTGTTCAACTGAAGAAGAAGAGCAATCAGTTCAGTGGAACTTTTACCCCTCTTCTTCCTTCTATGGAGTTACCTACTTCAGAAGGTGACAGCTCTGTTACACCCACAATGCTGAACCCACACCTTCCCCTTCTGTTCCTCATCCCATAAAAATCACCTACAAACGTCGCCGAACCCCTGAGCAGCTCTCTACAGCTGTTCAGGCCCCTTCCTCTGAACCCAAAAAGAAAAAGGTGAAAAGAACTCTAAGGGGCACAGTTCCACCTAAGGTTCAAACCACACCTGTTGTCTCTCCACCGGTTCTTCCTCTAGAACCAGTGGCTGCCCTTCACCAGCCTGAAATCCCTTAGAGTATTTCACCATACATACGTGAGAATACCCAAAGGGACACCCCAATTATTGAGTCTGCTTCTAATGAAGCAACTCCACTAGATCAGGGACTGTCTCCCCAGTCTCCAGGAGCTTATCACCCAGAAATGCCCCCCATCCATACATTTACCCAGGATCAAGGGCCCTCTGCAGTTGCTTTGGATGACCCACTCTCTCCTACTTCCCAAACACTAATGAGAGTGGTGACACAGCTACAAGCAAGGTTCCCTGACCCAGAGCCAATATATCAGAGGTTGACCCCAGGAGTGTAGAAAGGGTCAATGCAGATGAGGCTACCAATACTGCTGAACCTTCTCAGGTTCTTCAGGACAGTGGTACAGGAAATAGGACCTCCTCTGCGGCAACCCACATTGGTGAGGACTTCTTTGAGGCCATTGTCAATGAGGGGAATCCAGGGCGCCAAGAAACCACATCTGGTGGTGGAGGTGCAAGAGCAAGGCTCAGGACTCCATCGCCCAGTGATTCCACTCAGGTGGATGAGGGCACAAACACTAAGGAATTGACGGCCACAATCTCTACTCTACAGGCCAGGGTAGCTCACCTACAAGCTGAGGTTGCTACCCTGAGGCTGGAGGTCCAAGCCAAAGAGGATACCATCTGGGACCTCCAGAAACATCCACCAATCATTTGCTCACCGTTCTGTCCTGATCCTACTGTGGTCACTTTTCTCTCCCCTGATGCTACCAAAAAGGGGGAGAAGGCACCATCTATAGTGTAACGACCGGTTTTCAATTATCGATCACATTTGAAATAATCATCAATAGAACGATTGTGATTATTAAAAATTGAAAGTATGTGAGAAATTATGAACGTGGAAGAAAACCGTGCGCGAAACGGAGTTACGGATTATCCGAAATCGCGAAATAAAGATATTATGTTTTGGAATTGCTTCGCGGTACGCGAAGGCTTCGTGAGCCCCTCTTCGCGGTACGCGAAGAACCCAAAATATCTGAGATCCCGAATTGCTTCGCGGTACGCGAAGAACTTTTGAACCCGCGATCGCGGTACGCGACGGGTGTGGCGGTGGCAAAATGCTTATCTTCATCAGAATTCGCCAGAAAACATAAAAACTCGATCCTTTTCGAACTTCAGTTCCACCATAAGCCACTAAATCGAATTTTTGCCATCAAAACTCAGTTCCGAAGCTACCAGAACGTCCGGATCGAACCAGGGATCGTTTCTACACGTCCAGATCGTTGAATTTCAATCAGAAATCCGTTTGAAGGGTAACGATTCGTTTTATTCCATTTATTTTGATAATATACGGATTAAATTGAGTCTTGAGCATTATATGATGATTTGGGATGATTAGAAACGAAGAACTAGAAGTTTTAACGGTGAAATCTTGATTTTGATCCGTTATGATGTCCGGTTGGTGTGAAATTCATATTATTGAATATGATAACCAGTGGGGTGATTAAATCGTGGTTATAATGATTTTAGATCATTCTTTGGAATGATAGATCCAGTTAAGTGTTGATTAAATGTTGAAATTTGAAAGTTAATGATTTTAGCATGATATGCTAATTATAGGTGATAACTTGACTTCTAAATGCCACATACTAATAAATGAGATTCAAATGAGTTTGAATCAGTATGAATGGGTGTGCGGTGTATTTAAACTAGTTGTATACGCGTGAGTTACAACTAGGTGTGGATAAAGGAAGTCAAGCAATGAATTTCAAAATATGAAGTGGTGATAAGCTGAATATGATCAAGAACATGTGTAGATTAATTTTTACACATAGATTGTTGATAAAAACCTCAACGAGGTTTGATTGAATATGAAAAGTAAAACAGGTCAAATGAATTAGATTATATAAATAAAACAAGTTGTGTGTTCATGTTGTTAAATCCTGTTATATGTGAATATATAATAGGAAGAGGAGGTGAATCTAGTTCTAGAAGGCCTGGGAAAGAGTTAGAGATTGTTGATAACTCTCCAAAGCGAGGTAAGTTACCTATTTGATTGAACTTGTAGTTAAAGGACTGGGTGAGTCCATACTATAAGTAGTTATGCATTTAGCATATATATATGAATTGTTGAGTTGATTGGAATGATATAAATGAATGTGGTTATTGTTGTTGCATGATTCACAATGTGTGTGAACATGTGGTGATCTACTAATGTGTAGATGTTAAATTGGAAATGTGCATGTTGATTCACAAGGTGTGTGAACATAAGACATGTAATTCCAATGTAATAGATTCACAAGGTGTGTGAACAAATGGTGGATTGGAAATGTGCATGCTGACTCACAAGGTGTGTGAACATAAGACATGTTATTCCAATGTAATAGATTCACAAGGTGTGTGAACAAATGGTGGATTGGAAATGTGCATGCTGACTCACAAGGTGTGTGAACATAAGACATGTTATTCCAATGTAATAGATTCACAAGGTGTGTGAACAAATGGTGGATTGGAAATGTGCATGCTGATTCACAAGGTGTGTGAACATAAGACATGTAATTCCAATGTAATAGATTCACAAGGTGTGTGAACAAATGATGGATTGGAAATGTGCATGCTGATTCACAAGGTGTGTGAACATAAGACTTGCAATTCCAATGTAATTGATTCACAAGGTGTGTGAACAATAAATGACTTATAAGGAGATAGACATTTGAAATTCAAATGTCAAATTGTGAATTGTGATTTTTGTGAAATATGATACACAATCGGAGTTTCGTGGGGTTATATATGTGTTATATTAAATTATAATGATTGTGCATGAAGGAGAGATATAATGAGGTTTTGGTTGAAAACGAACCGTTAGTAAATCGTTTTGTATTTGGTTGACTGTTGTTGTCAAATTTTATTTGGAACCTCATTAGTGTATCCATTTGGTATTATGGAATACACTGGGTGGAATAGTGGGGTAATCTTACTTAGTTCTAACGAACTAATGGTGAATTTAAATGTGGTGTTTACAGGTACTCAGGAGTTAGGTGAGCGGTGATGGTGATCGGAAATCGAACGTGAAGGCTCGTATGATGGTTTTAAATTTTAATAAACAAACAGTTGTGTAACTTTTGTGTATTAAATGTTTTGAGGAGTATGTAAACATATGTAAACTTGTTTTTTTACAAGTATTAGTAAATAGTATGTTTACAGGTGTGTAAAACACGAAAGTTTTTACTGGGACCTAAACGTAAATTATTAAATATTGGTGTTAATGTCCGGAGGGGACATGTAAGTGACAGTGGGTGTCACAGGTTGGTATCAGAGCCAACGGTTTGAGCGATTTAAGTGCGTCATGAACACTTGAACTCAAGCCATTGAGCTCTGGGTAGATGGGAAGAGCCGTTCGATTCAAAATCCGATCACAAGCCGAACTCACCAGGTATGATGTATCTGTAAATTGTTAAATGATATGGAAATTGTTTTGTTATAAACCAATATTCCTAACTTGTGTGAAACAGTGAACGCAAGGACACGGGTATATGGTGCATATCTTGCTATGCCTGGCCAGCTTAGTAACATATACATGATATGAACGTATCCTTAGGAACATTATTTCACACCAGTATATGGAAGTATTGGTAGGGTGTTAAAAGTGAATGTATGTGATCAGTTAGAATCACAATTGTGTCATCATTAGTTGAATAATTGAGTAATTCACAAGAGTGTGAATATTCAATAAAGACGCATATACATGTAATGTATAAGTCCGTTAAGGACGAGTGTGTGGTTTGGAGTATGTGGTTTGCATATATGTGGAGTATAAATATGTAAACTAATGATATGTTATATTATTTCAGTCATAAAATGGCTGATGAACATAACCCCGAGGGGTTTGGGCATGAGGAAGAACATCTCACCGAACTGCAAGTGACGGTGAGGGAGGAGGTGGCTAAGGCATTTGAAGCTACCTTACCAACTCGTATAGAAGGATTACAAGCTTCGTTGAGAGATTTTATACATGAAGAGTTTGCAACTCTTAAAGATGAAATGGGTGGTGAAAAACCTTCTAAAAAGGTTACTTATAAAGAATTTGTGGCTTGTAAGCCAACTGAATTCAAAGGTGAGGTGGATCCACTGTTGAGCCGAAGGTGGATAGCTGATATGGAAAGCACGTTTGAAACATGCCATTGTGATCCGTCTGACGAGGTAATGTTTGCTGGAAACCAATTAAAAGAGCGAGCAAAAGATTGGTGGGAACTTCTCCGAAAGGAGAAGGGTCGGGATGGTATAAAGGAATTGACTTGGGGTGCATTTAAGGAATTGTTCCTTAAACGATTCTGTCCTCAGGCTGCTATTGATAGAATTACTGAGGAATTTTTACATATGAGGCACAAGGAGGAGGATATAGACACTATTACTGCAGTGTTCTTTGATAAAGCTAAATTCTGTCCTGATCTTCTTAGGACTGAACGAATGTGGATTAACAGGTACCATAGCATGTTGAATGCTAAGTACCGGGAGTTCCTTATACCCTCAAAGTTTGAAACTTTGTCGGAGTTGATTGATTGCGCTCGTGAGCGTGAATTGGAGTTAAAAAGGCAAGAGGATCGTGGAGAAAAACGAAAGGTGGAAAGGGATGTGGGACCCTCTAAAAAGGGGAAATTTGTTAGTCCACTTAAAAAGTTTAGTTCTTTGAGAGAAGCTAAACATTGTTCAAAATGTGGAAAGAAACATTTTGGTGAGTGCTATTTTAAATCGGTGGTATGTTATAAATGTGGCAAGTTGGGGCATCTTGCCTCTCAATGTGCCAGTGCACTTAATTTGTGCTACAACTGTTATAAACCGGGACACCGACGAAGTGAGTGTCCGGAGTTAAGGGGAGCAGGTCATGGAGGTAATAGTGGTGGGTCTTTTAAGGCTCAAGGTAGTGGCAAGAAGGTTGAAATACCCCCACCAAAGGGTAGAGCCTTCAAAATTACGGCGGAAGAGGCTAAAGTCACTTCAGACGTGGTGACAGGTACTTTTCATATTAATTCCTTGCCTGCTTATATATTGTTTGATTCTGGAGCTAGTCGCTCTTTTATATCTGTGAAATTTGTGAATCATGATTCGTTTGTACTAGCTAAGCTACCTTATCCATTAAAGGTAGAAATAGCTGATTCTAAGAGTTTCTTAGTATTTGACATCTATCATAAATGTAAACTCACTATTGATGGTGAGGATTATGAGGTTGATTTGATTCCAATGATCTTGGGAGAATTTGATGTCGTGATTGGGATGGATTGGTTGTCCAAATATGGAGCTAACATTGTATGTAACCGCAAGGTTATTCAATTAATATCTCCGGGTGGTTATGAAATATGTATTCA
Source organism: Mikania micrantha (assembly GCA_009363875.1). NCBI lineage: Eukaryota > Viridiplantae > Streptophyta > Magnoliopsida > Asterales > Asteraceae > Mikania > Mikania micrantha. The sequence goes on from CM018692.1 coordinate 36,591,565, forward strand.
GGGAGAGAAACGAGGTGGAACCATATTGTGTTCCTTAGCTAAAGCTATGAATTACATGAACCATGGGGGTCAGTCATTCTTAGCTTATGTTCTTGATGTAGAAAAGGAGATAAAGGAACTTAATGATGTTCCAGTAGTCAGGAATTTTCCTGATGTATTTCCGGACGAATTACCAGGAATTCCTTGTGATAGAGATGTTGATTTTAAGATTGATCTTATTCCTGGGGCTAAGCCCATAGCTAAAGCTCCATATCGGTTGGCACCATCTGAAATGAAAGAATTAATGACACAGTTGCAAGATCTTTTAGATAAAGGCTTTATCCGTCCGAGTATCTCCCCGTGGGGTGCACCAATTCTTTTTGTTAAAAAGAAAGACGGAAGCCTTAGAATGTGTATTGATTATAGGGAGTTGAATAAAGTGACTGTGAAAAATCGATATCCTCTACCTCGAATTGATGACCTTTTTGATCAGTTGCAAGGAGCGTCGTGGTTTTCTAAAATCGATCTTCGCTCGGGTTATCATCAACTCAAGGTTAAAGAGGAAGATATTCCCAAGACTGCTTTCCGTACTCGTTACGGACATTATGAATTTCCGGTGATGTCGTTTGGGTTGACGAATGCACCGGCGGCGTTCATGGATTTGATGAACCGGGTGTGTCGCCCAATGTTGGATCGATCTGTCATTGTCTTTATCGATGACATTCTTATTTATTCTAAAAATGAGGGTGATCACGCTTGTCATTTGCGTGAAGTCCTTGAAACTTTACGGAAAGAGAAACTATATGCCAAATTTTCTAAATGCGCATTTTAGTTGCGTGAAGTCCAGTTTTTGGGACATGTGGTGGGTGCTGATGGCATACTTGTTGATCCTTCGAAAGTTCAAGCGGTGATGAAATGGAGTCCTCCTAAAACTCCAACTGAAATTAGAAGTTTTCTTGGTCTAGCCGGTTACTATCGGCGGTTTATACAGGATTTTGCAAGAATTGCATCTCCTTTGACTAAACTAACAAGAAAAGATGTGAAATTTGTTTGGGGGTGATGACCAAGAAAAAGCTTTTAATGAACTTAAGTTCAAGTTAACTCAGGCACCGGTATTAACTCTACCGGATGGACCTGATGATTTTGTGGTATACTCTGATGCATCTTATCTTGGGCTTGGTTGTGTCCTTATGCAAAGAGGTAAGGTGATTGCCTATGCGTCGAGGCAACTGAAAGTTCATGAAGTAAACTATCCTACTCATGATCTAGAATTGGCAGCGGTAGTGTTTGCCTTAAAAATTTGGAGGCATTACTTGTATGGTGTGAAATGTACAATTTACACTGATCACAAGAGCCTGAAATATTTCTTCACACAGAAGGAATTAAATATGAGGCAAAGACGTTGGATAGAACTACTCAAGGATTATGATTGTGAAATCCTTTATCATCCGGGAAAAGCCAATGTGGTGGCGGATGCCTTGAGTAGGAAAGAAGAACATGAACCCATTCGGGTTACAGCAATGAAGATTGTGATTTCTTCTGATTTGGTGGATCAAATTAAAGAAGCTCAAGTTGAAGCTTTAAAAGAAGAAAACTGGAAACGAGATCGAATAAAGGGTCAAGCTCATAATCTGGATGAAGATAGTCGTGGGTTAAAGACAAGATGGGGTAGGGTGTGGATACCTCCCACTTGTTCTTTGAAAACTGATCTGATGGAGGAAGCTCATAAATCAAAATACTCAATTCATCCGGGAGCCACTAAAATGTATCGAGACCTTCGGGTAAATTACTGGTGGCCAGGTATGAAACGAGATATTGTTAAATATGTTGAAAAATGTTTAACTTGTTTGCAAGTAAAAGCTGAGCATCAAAAGCCTTATGGCAAATTACAGCCTTTGGAGATTCCTATGTGGAAATGGGAACACATCACAATGGACCTAATTACTAAACTCCCGAAAACCCGAAAGGGATATGATACGATTTGGGTCATTGTGGATCGGTTGACTAAAAGCGCTCATTTTATTCCTATTCGTGAATCGTATTCTTCTGAGAAAATGGCTGAAGTGTATGTGAAAGAAATAATGTCGCGTCACGGAATACCAGTGACGATTGTGTCCGATCGAGACACGCGATTCACTTCTCATTTCTGGAAGAATTTTCAAGAGGAATTGGGTACTAAACTGTTATTGAGCACGGCGTATCATCCTCAGACTGATGGTCAGAGTGAACGGACCATTCAAACACTAGAGGATATGTTACGAGCGTGTATAATTGATTTCGGAGGTAGTTGGGATGACTATCTACCTCTGGCGGAATTTTCGTATAACAACAGTTATCATTCTGGATTGGGGATGCCTCCATACGAAATGTTATATGGAAGACGATGTCGTACTCCCGTTTGCTGGGGAGAAGTTGGACCGCGAGAGCTTGAAAATAAAGAAATACTGAAAGTTACAAATCAACGAATTGATCAAATTCGAGCTCACCTGAAAGTGGCACAAGACCGTCAAAAGTCGTATGCAGATAAACGAAGACGACCGATTGAATTTCAAGTGGGAGACTTTGTGTTGTTAAAGGTTTCCCCTTGGAAGGGTGTAATTCGTTTTCGTAAACGAGGGAAGTTAAGCCCGCGTTTTATTGGGCCATTCAGAATTACAGCTCGGATAGGTAATGTTGCTTATCGCCTTGAGCTACCAGGGGAATTAAGTGGTATACATGATACTTTTCACGTATCATATCTGAGAAAATGTTTGGTGAATGAATCGGCGTATATTCCATTTGAAGATTTGGAAATTGATGATAAATTAAATTATATTGAAAAGCCAGTCGCGATTTTAGATCGAAAAGTCAAACAACTCAGAAATAAGTCATTGAACCAGGTGAAGGTTCAATGGAAAAACAGGAGGGGATCTGACGCAACCTGGGAGTCAGAAGACGAAATGAGGAAATTTTATCCTTTTCTTTTTGATGTATAAGCGGTTTTGAGGACGAAACCTTTGTAAGGAGGGGAGATTTGTAACGACCGGTTTTCAATTATCGATCACATTTGAAATAATCATCAATAGAACGATTGTGATTATTAAAATTGAAAGTATGTGAGAAATTATGAACGTGGAAGAAAACCGTGCGCGAAACGGAGTTACGGATTATCCGGAATCACGAAATAAAGATATTATGTTTTGGAATTGCTTCGCGGTACGCGAAGGCTTCGTGAGCCCCTCTTCGCGGTACGCGAAGAACCCAAAATATCTGAGATCCCGAATTGCTTCGCGGTACGCGAAGAACTATTGAACCCGCGATCGCGGTACGCGACGGGTGTGGCGGTGGCAAAATGCTTATCTTCATCAGAATTCGCCAGAAAACATAAAAACTCGATCCTTTTCGAACTTCAGTTCCACCATAAGCCACTAAATCGAATTTTTGCCATCAAAACTCAGTTCCGAAGCTACCAGAACGTCCGGATCGAACCAGGGATCGTTTCTACACGTCCAGATCGTTGAATTTCAATCAGAAATCCGTTTGAAGGGTAACGATTCGTTTTATTCCATTTATTTTGATAATATACGGATTAAATTGAGTCTTGAGCATTATATGATGATTTGGGATGATTAGAAACGAAGAACTAGAAGTTTTAACGGTGAAATCTTGATTTTGATCCGTTATGATGTCCGGTTGGTGTGAAATTCATATTATTGAATATGATAACCAGTGGGGTGATTAAATCGTGGTTATAATGATTTTAGATCATTCTTTGGAATGATAGATCCAGTTAAGTGTTGATTAAATGTTGAAATTTGAAAGTTAATGATTTTAGCATGATATGCTAATTATAGGTGATAACTTGACTTCTAAATGCCACATACTAATAAATGAGATTCAAATGAGTTTGAATCAGTATGAATGGGTGTGAGGTGTATTTAAACTAGTTGTATACGCGTGAGTTACAACTAGGTGTGGATAAAGGAAGTCAAGCAATGAATTTCAAAATATGAAGTGGTGATAAGCTGAATATGATCAAGAACATGTGTAGATTAATTTTTACACATAGATTGTTGATAAAAACCTCAACGAGGTTTGATTGAATATGAAAAGTAAAACAGGTCAAATGAATTAGATTATATAAATAAAACAAGTTGTGTGTTCATGTTGTTAAATCCTGTTATATGTGAATATATAATAGGAAGAGGAGGTGAATCTAGTTCTAGAAGGCCTGGGAAAGAGTTAGAGATTGTTGATAACTCTCCAAAGCGAGGTAAGTTACCTATTTGATTGAACTTGTAGTTAAAGGACTGGGTGAGTCCATACTATAAGTAGTTATGCATTTAGCATATATATATGAATTGTTGAGTTGATTGGAATGATATAAATGAATGTGGTTATTGTTGTTGCATGATTCACAATGTGTGTGAACATGTGGTGATCTACTAATGTGTAGATGTTAAATTGGAAATGTGCATGCTGATTCACAAGGTGTGTGAACATAAGACATGTAATTCCAATGTAATAGATTCACAAGGTGTGTGAATAAATGGTGGATTGGAAATGTGCATGCTGACTCACAAGGTGTGTGAACATAAGACATGTTATTCCAATGTAATAGATTCACAAGGTGTGTGAACAAATGGTGGATTGGAAATGTGCATGCTGACTCACAAGGTGTGTGAACATAAGACATGTTATTCCAATGTAATAGATTCACAAGGTGTGTGAACAAATGGTGGATTGGAAATGTGCATGCTGATTCACAAGGTGTGTGAACATAAGACATGTAATTCCAATGTAATAGATTCACAAGGTGTGTGAACAAATGATGGATTGGAAATGTGCATGCTGATTCACAAGGTGTGTGAACATAAGACTTGCAATTCCAATGTAATTGATTCACAAGGTGTGTGAACAATAAATGACTTATAAGGAGATAGACATTTGAAATTCAAATGTCAAATTGCGAATTGTGATTTTTGTGAAATATGATACACAATCGGAGTTTCGTGGGGTTATATATGTGTTATATTAAATTATAATGATTGTGCATGAAGGAGAGATATAATGAGGTTTTGGTTGAAAACGAACCGTTAGTAAATCGTTTTGTATGTGGTTGACTGTTGTTGTCAAATTTTATTTGGAACCTCATTAGTGTATCCATTTGGTATTATGGAATACACTGGGTGGAATAGTGGGGTAATCTTACTTAGTTCTAACGAACTAATGGTGAATTTAAATGTGGTGTTTACAGGTACTCAGGAGTTAGGTGAGCGGTGATGGTGATCGGAAATCGAACGTGAAGGCTCGTATGATGGTTTTAAATTTTAATAAACAAACAGTTGTGTAACTTTTGTGTATTAAATGTTTTGAGGAGTATGTAAACATATGTAAACTTGTTTTTTTACAAGTATTAGTAAATAGTATGTTTATAGGTGTGTAAAACACGAAAGTTTTTACTGGGACCTAAACGTAAATTATTAAATATTGGTGTTAATGTCCGGAGGGGACATGTAAGTGACAGTGGGTGTCACATATAGGGTCAATATCAGCAACAGGAGAAGAGGAAGTTGCACATGACTTCACTCCATTCATAGTCACTTTGACCAATGAATGGAATGAGTTCTTGGGCACTTATTTTCATCATTCTAGTACTTCATCCTCCTCTTCTTCTGATAATACAGGGGCTGCCATAGAGATTGAGCAAGAGCTCACAATCAATCTCTCTATGGAGCCCAAGTCCCCTGTTGGGATCCAACAGTCCCCTTCTGGGACTAAGTCTCCTTCTGAGACTGCTGCCCAGGTTGCCATGGAGGAACCCATCCAAGAACAACCATCCATCTCCATGGAACCTGTGTCCCCTTCTGGGACAATGGCTGATGAAGACCTCTCCTCCTATCCTGAACTCTCTGTGGATGCTACTAAGGAATTTTCCAAGTTGGTTGGTCAACTGGAGGAGGCAGTGAATGCTAAGGTTAACTCCGAAGCTGCAGCTGCTTCTGAAGGCCCAGTCATACTTGATGATTCTTCCACAGAAGAGTTATTTGCTGATGAACCAACTGTTGAGCCTATAGGATCCATCTCCTCTGGGGTAAAAACGATTGACAAAGGAAAAAGGAAGCTAACCCCAGAGGAGGAAGCCGAACAAGAGGAGAGGAGGCCCAAGATTAAGAAGGGCCGACCAGACACTTCCCTGGATGATGAGATGATAAGACTCATTGGTCTCCTCTAGGAGAAGGGCTATGATGTAGATGAAATCCTACTCTGGTCTTTACCTCAGATGGCTGCTGAGCTGGATCGGGTGCAGCAGCAGGAACAGGCAGCTGCTGCAGCCAAAGCTGTGGTGGTCCTCACAAAGAAACAAAAGGAGGCCGCCTATAGGGACAAAATGAAGGCCATCCTCCTACAGTATGGTTTCCATGCTAAGCAGCTCGGCCCCATGAAGAACTCCACCATGGATATGCATGTTAGAGATATAATAGCTAAGGTTGCCAGGGGTGAGTTACTTTCTTTGGAGCAAATCCAGGCTCAGAAAGGAAGCCTGAACTTAGGCTTAGGAGGAGCCACCATTTAGATACCCATATCTGGTTCAGGGATTAGAGAGGGTGAAGAGGTGATGTGTGGAGCGGCTACAAAGGCCATGTTCCCCAACATGTTCCCTCAAAACCTAAAGGAAGAACCTGTCTCTCCTCCATCAAGTCCCTCCTATGATAGCATGCCAATCTCCTCAGTGATTAAGATCAACAAAGGTCAAAAGGCTGCTAAGAAACAACAATCAAAAGACCCTGACCTGAGAAACAAACAAAGGAAGATGAGAGGAGAGAGAATGAGCACTTTGGATCTAGGGATGTAGATCCAAAGTCCACTGCAGGAACAGATGCAGCAGTGGGCTCCAATTAGGAAGCACAAGAGGCCAGAGATCAGAGGGATCAAGCCATGGTCACAGTCAAACCAAAGATGAAACGAAGAAAGACCATGGCTAGAAGAAGAAAGAGAACCACTGTCTCCTCTGACTCTGAGTCTGATTCAGAGCACAGAAGAAATCCAGAACCCATTCAAGCTTATATTCCAATAGTGAAGTGGGGCTTCAATGCACAACAAAAGGTGTTCACACTCACAAAGATCAATGGGGGAATAATGGTGATGGATCTTCTTCAACTGATGCTCATAGCCGAACCATTTGTATATGATCTTGAGAAGCTCCCACTTCATAATCCTGATAACGGATCTGATGGGAGAATAGCCAATAAATGGGCAAAGTCAAGAGCACAGGTTCTAAGGGGAGAAAGGCTCCCAGAGGAGTAAAATAGGAAGTTTTGGTAGCATCAGCCTATGGGGAGACTGTAAAGATCAATAAAGGCTGATGCTCACCAAACTTCTATTTTGTCTAAGTACTGAACACTACAATGACTAACAGCTTTCAGAAGGAAGGAATTACTCTTCGGAAGCAACACTGCTTCCGAAGGATAACTCACTCCTGCTGAAGGCTGTACAAGACAACTGCTTTCGAAGCTCAACACTAAGAAGAATTAAAAGCTTCAGAGCTTCTGAAGACTTGAAGATTCTGAAGAATAAAAGCTTCCGAAGACCTCCTCAGCATCTTCTTGAACAAAGACTTCCGAGACTCTGACAAAGACTGTTGCTGATTACACTTTATGGTACAAAAGTTACCGACAACGGACATGTTGGTCTGATCAAAACAAAGAAAACATATCGTGAGTCAGAGACAGCACCTTACCTTTCCTCAGCAGCATTAAATGCAAAAGATTGCTTGAAGCTTTGAAGATCCAAAACATTAAATATCTTTTGTATTTAGCTAGTCTTTTGTTAAAGTCAATGTCTATAAATGTAATCATTGTAATTGAGTGTTTTAGCCTGTTAAGACACATCAGATACTAGAATAAGCTTTCTTTGTTTATTTGTCTAGTATACCCAACATGTATTCATACGAGAATACGGTTGTAGCCTTGGCTATATAAACTCTCATTGTATCTTGTATAAGTGTGCTTGTAAGCTGTAAGCCTTGGTTTTACTTTGAGAGAAATTTATCTTTGAGCTTGAAAATTACTCTTGTGTTATTAGTTGTGTTCTAAGATTATTTGTTTGTCTTGAGTGTTTGAGATATACTTCTAACAGAAATTCCGCATCTATTAGTTCGGTAGAAAAAAATACTTGTGAAGTGTTGTTTGAAGCTAACAACCCGATCCAACACCCACTCTAAGTGGGATTTTACTGTGTACGCTTGTTGTTGTTGTATATATTTTATATAGTTAATTCCATTTTTTAGTTTATTTATTATTTTTTTCTCATTTATCAATTTACTTCTTATAAATTAATTTATCATTTTATTATAAATTTTTGAACTACGATTTACTATTTATAAGTGATAAAAAATATAAAATTAGGTAATATCGTTTCATTTATTTTCTAAGTTAACTATATATGTTTTTCTAAATTTAATTTTATATTTTTAGTAATATTTTAGTTCAAAAAAATTCAATTTTTTAAGTTTTAGAGCTACTTGCACTTAATTTTGAAAAAAAAAAATTGTTGTAAAATCTTTTTAATTAAATTTCTAGTTATCTTTTAATTCATAAAAAAAATTTTAATTTTACTTTGAATTTTGAAATAAAGTACATAAAATCCTCAAACACAATATTTTCTTATGAACAAAAGCAATAAAAAAATACCATAAACTAATAAATTTGTAATTGTTGAATTATTCCACAATAATAATAAACTTTTTATTCTAATTCTGGTATTCCTTCAAAAGATTTTGATTTTTTTTTTATTTTTTCAATTGAAAAATGGATTTTTTTAATTATAAAATAATATTTTTATCAAGAACCAAATTAAAAAAATATTTTTTTATGAATAAAAATATATGGTTATATTCAGCTAAATAGTTTTTTTATCATAAAAAATATAGGAAGAAATATTAACCATTAGATGTTGAGATCAAATTTGAGAGTGAAAATTCAAAATTTTAGAAGGAAATACCGTTGAAGTGTAATTTAGTCATGAGCATTTACCTCCCATTTTTTAAACGTTTATAACTTATACATACGATATTATTTAAAAAAATAATCATAAAAACGAGCTTTTTATTTTTAAAATGAGTATAATGTTGTTATAAACATTTTTAACTTTTACATACGATATTATTTAAAATAATATATCATAAAAAACGAGCTTTGTGTATAATCATCTTTTTTGTATCTTTTTTACAAGTAATTGTGTATTTTTTACATATTATTATGTCTTTTTTAAATTATTGTGGCATTCATACTCGTCATTGTATCATCTTTGCTTGACTAAGTAATCTGCAACATCAATGTGTCTTGAATTGTTCAGGAAAACACAGCACTGAGTAGGAAACGCAAAAAAAAACACAATAAACTATACAAAAGACACAATAAACTAAAAAAAAAATTTTTTTTCTGTAGCAACACTATTCATTTTGAAGAGAAAAAATGAACGTTTTTATGGTATATTTTGTTTTATAAAAATAATGTCGTATGTAAAAGTTATGTAGGTTTAAAGACTGTGAAGAAATTTGATAAAAGTTAATAAAAGTGATCGTTACTAAATATCATTCAACAACTTGATTTAATAATAGTAATTGATTAACGGTCTAGTGTCATATAATTTTTTTTAGTCTTTTTAAGATAACAAGCTTATTTAGTTGTATCACTTATAAATAATAAATTGTAGTTAAAAAATTTATAATAAAATGATAATTTAATTTGTAATAAGTAAAACGATAAATGAGAAAAAATAATAAATAAACTCAAAACGGGACTAATTATATATTAAAAAATATATAAATAAAATTTTAATTATAAAATAACTAAACTAGTAAACTAATTATTAATTTTAAAAAATTATAAAAAAAATTTAAAGTAAAAGAAAATAGAAAAGTGAAAGAAAGAAAAGAAAATAAGAAGAATTAAAAAGATTAGTAATTACAAAAAAACGTTCTTTAACTTTTTATACAGTCATAAATTTCATCCTTTACTAGTAGGGCAGTTATTTTAGAAAAACTAGCAAAACAAGTGATTTCGATTAGTAGAAAATGACTTAATTGTTACAAAACATGAAAAATAAAAGATGACATGTGTAATTAGTAGAGTTTAAATATGAAAACTGAAAGTTGATTATATATACATAATGATGTTTTTTGTAGTTTACTCTTTAATGAATAAAAAGATTGTTTTAACTAATATTTTAAAATTTATAATAATTGGATGAAACTCATCATCCTTACAAAAGTAAATAGAAACATACAATTATGTGAGGAGGGGTTTGTGTATGTATGTATGTACATTGAAGTGTTGTTGATGAACAAGAATTGCTATTAAAGTTGATAATAGAATGTACTACTATACGTTCTTTGTGTTTGCGTAGATGAGTTGTAAACCTTACAAAACCTTTGCCTATATAAACATATCCTTGAAAAGCATCTCTTACTTGCAAGCAAGCAATACACCACCCCAATCCAATCCAACCCACCCACCACACTTCCTCATTCTCTTTATGGCCTCCATTATATCCACACACGTGCTTATGACTAGTTGCAAGACACTAAACATAAAGTGCTATGCAATTGTTGTACTACTATTAGTGGCAACATTCCTTTTCAGTTCTAGTGAAGCAAGAACAATGAGTCTAGAGAGTGTCAAGGATGCCATAACCCACCATAAGACTCATGAAGCAAAGACAATCTCTACAGAAAATGACCATGAACAAGATTCAGGTTTTGTAGTCGTAATTGAGGCAGACCTTCGCCCAACAACACCTGGACATAGCCCTGGCGTTGGTCATTCGTTTGGTCCAACCGCCTCTGATCCTCAACCTTAATGATACCACTATTTTATATTACTTCATTTTATATATAATTTGCATGCATGCAAGCTTTGTTTGTAGGTGGTACTAAAGAACTATAAAAGTGATAGAATGGCCGAAGGGGTCAAGATAATAACAAAAGAACACCATATTGTTCAAGTAATGTACAACATGCATATGTCCAATAAGTTGGTTTTATATTGTTATTTTTTTTCTTTTCCTTTTAATAAAAACAAAGATATTTGATTTCATATATTTTATGTAAGCCATGTGTAACTAGTACTGTATTATGTGATTAATAATATATATTTTTGTATTGTGTTATTACCTTTGAAATAATATTTAATATTACAAGATTTAAATTTACTCAAATTGTGCAAGTAAATATATGTTAAAAAATATTCCAACTTTACCATACGATCACAATTACTAATTAGAGGTGCACTAAACAATTTTCTATTACATACAGTATTTTAAAAGTATTTAAAATGTCTTATTCATTCATCATCCAAATAGGGTAAGTGCTGTAATTAGAATCTGAAACTTAAGATGTTTAAAAAATAATTTTTAGTTAAAGTGTAAAGTAATCCACTTTCTAGCAACTGAGCTATACGTTTGAAAGGCTAAAATAACTTGACCAAATTTGATATGTTGATATATTATCTAACGTGCCTAATTAATATACTTTATTAGCCACATATGTGGTGAGCGATAGATCTATGCTTTTTTTCATATGGATCACTTTTTTCTCATACTAATATTTATAGTAACTTAATTTTACAATTTTTTGATCGTGTTCAATTCGCCGGACCGGGTCGGGTTGGACTTTAGGGTAATTCCGTAATTACACATATTCATAGTTTGGAATATAAAAAAAACATATTCCCTCTTGAATTCGAGCCCTATACCTCTAAATAACTATTACATCAACTTCAATTTTGGTTTATAAATATTTTTCAATTATATTTATGGGGTTATTTCAAAAAAATCTTATGGGGTCACAAACAAATTTGCGATATACTATTAACGAGCTGAGATTCAATGGGGTCCCGTGATTCGGAACGCCCATAAATAGGTTTCTCCCATGTATGTGGTAACTAGACATGTTCCTCACACACAATGCGCCGGAAATTTCATCATAGAAACGAATATAAAAATGTAGATATCAAAGCATATTGTAACGACTATCATTATAGTTATAAAATTATTGTAAGATCATAAAAGACAAAGAAGGCAGCTTACCAAAATTAAATCTCTTTTGGCCAATCTCATCTCCCACATTTCCAGAAGGCATCAAAAGGATAGATTTATCATTCGAAGGTCATGAACCCTTGGGAGGAACAATTACCCTTTGGAAGATTGAATACTTTCAATGCATAACCTTATCCTTTCGATGAGTCAGCAGAAGACAAAGCTTCCGAAAACAGAAACATGTCGGAAGATATTCAAGTGTCAATGATCAATATCCGACGAATGTTTTCCGATGAATAAGAAGATTGGAAGGTCTTCAAGCTAACTTGACCTTCCGATGCTTCACTAACATGCTTCTTAAGATCAAGTTTTGGAGAATGCATAACAGCTTCCGATACAAAGACTTCCGACGAATTTCAACTGCTAATGTTGAATTCCATTAAAGAAAAGATTCAGTGTTGCTTTCTACAATCAGAACCAGACCCGAAGACATCATTGTGATAGTTAACAACAAGGTACAACTATCAGATCAGCAGAAGATTCTTTGAAGACAATCTCCTTAATGTCTTTTATAGTCTAGGTAATTAATGTAAAAGTTAATGAAGTCATTTATATTAATTTTAATAAATATGGCTTGGTCTGCCAAGTCTTAATAACATACTAGAATAAGTTTTACTTTGTTTCTAGAATTTGTACAGCCTTGTATTCATACGAGGATACAGCTGTAGCTTGTAGTATATAATGTCTCGTTGTAACCCGGTTAGTCATGAGGTTGTGCTAGAGTCTTGTACACTTTGTATTTGAAATAAATACACCCTGAGCTTGAAATATTTACTTGTACAAACTTATTTAATTATGTTTGAGTGTTTGACTGTTAGTGATATCCTGTTGATAGAGTATTCCACATCTTTCAACTTATGAGAAGAAAACATTGTTCAAGTGTTGTAAAAGTGCATAACCTGATACAACAATTATCTCTTTCATTAATGTCAAATTTTTTTTACAAAATGTTAGATTTGATTCTAAGTCAAATCCATTAAAACTAAAGTCTAAATTTTATATTTAATGTTTTTGTATACTGTAAGATCATAAAGGTGGATGCTTTTCAAATATTCTAAGTCCTTGGTTCCACTCCTAGAAGTCCAATACAAGCTTCGGAAGAATAAAGTTATCTTTCGAAAGTCTTTAGTCTTCGGAAGGAACATTAATTCCTCAGAAGACTGAATACTTTCGGAAGGTAACCTTATTCTTCAGCATCCTCCAAAAGAAGACAAAAGCTTCCGAACCTTCTTCAGAAATAAAAGTTTATGATAAAGAATCTAGCAACTTCCGATACAACTACTTCCGAAGATATTCTTCTGCCAAGGTCTACCTTACTTAAAGAAAGATTCATAGATGCTTTCTATCATCAAGACCAACACAGAAGACATTCTCTTTATAGTCAACAACAAAGTACTCTTGTCACATAGGCAGAAGACACTTTACATTAATGCCTTTTGTAGTGTAGGTATTTAATGTAAAAGTCAAAGAAGTTATTTGTATTAATTTTAATTAGTATAGCTTGGTCTGTCAAGCCATAACAGTATACTAGTTTTAGCATTAGTTTGTTTCTAGTATTTTGTCCAGCTTTGTATTCCTACGAGGATACAGATGTAGGTTTTAGTAAATATGTTCATTTGTAACTCAGCAAAGTGTGCTTGAGCTAAGAGTCTTGTATGCTTTACATTTAAATGAAATATACTTTAACCTTGAATTAATTCTTCTTGTGTATTTCAATATTGTTTGTAAGTGTGTGTGAGTTGAGTTGATAGAAGTTCTGCATCTATCAAACTCTATGGAAGATAACTTGTGAAAGTGTTGTGCAAGTTGCATAACCCAATTCAACATATACTATTATTTGGATCAAGTTCTTTACGATTGTATTTATTTATTTACATAAAATTCTTCTCTTTAGATTTTATTTCTCTTACTTAGGTAGTCTCGTGTTCTTAAAGTGCTTCTCCTTAACCTAATTTAGTTCTAAATACATTGACCTAGATAAGTTTTCTAAAATTATTGAGTGACTGGATTTGTTTTTGCTTGTGTTAGGTTTGTCAAAAGTGAAGCATGTGTTTCAGGTTTCGTTTATACTTTGTTTTAGGTTTCCATTTCTAGCCATCACAACGTATGATTAACTTATAAGCACTGTTGCAAACGTCGGCCTCTAAGGCCGAGTACTCGCTCCAAAGAGTTGTTCCTAGGCCAAGTATTTTTTGAGTATTACCCGAGTACTCCCGCTTAGGGCCGAGTATTGCCTGATTACTCGCTCCAAGGAGCTATTCTGACCTAAGAGCACCTAATGACTTTTGCAATATTGCTTATAAGTGCCCAAGTTTTGTTGAAAATTTAGTGAAAATAAGTTTTTTATTAACATTAATGAATGAGATTTTGATCCTTAAGTTGAGTGATTTGAAGTTAATTATAATATGAAACTTGGTGAGAATGTGTTACATCTTTTAAGTAAATGTGAAACAATTAAATTCTTAAATTAACTTTTTATTGCTTAAATAATTTTTTTTTATTTATAAGTTAAATAAGGCATAACTATATATTAAACAAATGATGGTTTTATTGGTATATGTTAAATGAATGGTTTTAATTGTTGGGTATAATAATGAAATTGTATGTTTATTTCGGTTTGAATTAAGTTGTGTAAAAATTAAGAGATGTTCACTCTAGTTCTTTCACCATCTCAAAATTCATGTTTTTTCTACCAATTCTAATATTATAATTTAAATGATACTTCGGGTGTGTGGATGTTCCCGGCAATACACATATTATTCCAGTTGTTTTACCCTAGGAGACAGATGCGTTCGTTTTAAGAAGAGACGTGAAATCTGCTTTAAGGAAAGTGTATTGAATGCATGACTCAATTATAATCATCAACATATTTACTCTTCGTTGCAGTGAAGAAGTGGAAAACACAATTGATTGAAAACTAGAGTCAAGAAACCACAAGAAGTATTCTTAAAAAAATTGTCGGAGACATCGGTTTGAATTATTTATAGTCCTTTATATAAATTGAATTTTATATTTAATGTACTAGTTTGTTTCTCAAATATATTGAGAGTATATTAATTATATTTTAATATTATTTTAATAAAATATGACCAATTACTCATACAATTTCTAGAGGAACTTTGGTATCTATTTTATTCTCTTAGTGACAGAGTCTTATCTATATAACAAACGAGGCTGATCACTCAAGCGGCATTTAAAATGTGCATTTTCTTGAAAGAACACATGGATGCAATGGAACATGTACAATACATGATCAATCTCGAACGCGAACTTGATATGATAGAAAGGATAAAGGTTTAAGAAATGACGCATTCAGTCACTCACATCCAATGAAGAACAAATTATGGATGCATAAATACGTAATAGTAGTCCTCAATCCGATAATTAAATACATTTTCAAAAGTATCAACAACGATACCTTCATCCAACAGAGAGATTCCCACCATGGTAGAATATGTCAATCTGTCTTCATTTGAACAAGACGTGATAGAATGCATATATTTATTGTTTAAAAGTATATTAAAATATGTGGGTAGAAGGTGATGCTTGCATTATAAAGAGATGCACCCACGTTAACAGATGATGACGCACTTTCTTGTTTAATCATCTTTTATGTTGTTTTTTTTTCTTGATAATTTTTGATGCTATGTGTTTCTTTTTTTTTTGATCCCATTTCACGGCGTTCATATCAGTGCAGTTGATATAAGAATCCGAGAAAATGAGTAGCAGATCAAAGAGAAATTTACAGTTCTTGAGGGTCTCACTCAAAGATTCCGAGGTAACCGTTGTCAGAATCTTTGTAAACACTGTTTAACTTCAACTTATAAGTGAAGATGATGATCATGTTGTCTTATGCACATTATGCTTTTAATGATAATCTTTGTGTGTTTTGTAACTGAAGTCTCTTATCATTAACTTTGATGGTTACAGAAAAAAGTGGATACTGAAATAAAAATAAAGCCTGAGAAGACCAACACAAGCAGAGGTTATTCTGTGAAAGAAAGAAAACTGGCATTGCAGAAAGATGTAACTTGCTTGCTCTCACCAGTAACTTTATATTTATGCTTTGGAAATCTGTTAGTTATTGAAGTTGTAGTAAATTCTTTTTGCAATTCTGTTTTCAGGTAGAAAACCTTAAAAATCAGCTTACACATGAAGAGAATATCCATAGGGCTTTAGAATGGGCCTTGACTCGACCGTTAGAGGCTCTTCCTCGCCTTCCTCCTAATCTCCCTCCTGCGGTAGGACACTGGTTCCTTTCATAGTCGATCAGAAGATCAGTTGCATTACATTTGTGTCACCATTTTTTTCTTTTCTGTTTACTTGGTTGGTATGCGACATGTTCATGTATAATGTATATGTATTGTGTATATGTGTTAGAAAAAAATAAAAAAAAATAATAAATAAAATCTAATCTGGTCCTGCTATGGACAGACAATGGAACTCCTAGCTGAAATGGCTGTTTTGGAAGAAGAAGTTTGCAAGCTAGAAGAACAAGTGGTTCAACTTAGGCAAAATCAATATGAAGAAGCTATCCACATTTCATTCCTTAAGAGGAATCTTGAAAATTCATCTGATTTTCAAGAAAATCCTGCTACAAAAGATTTTAACAAATATCCCACAAAGAACAATCATCAATCTCCAAATCCAAAACTCCAAATGGTTAAAACATTATCAAAAAGATCTCAAATCGACCATATGGCAGCAGAAAAATGTTTTGAGACACAAAATCTACAGGTACACAGGTTTATTTTTATTTACTATTCATGAAAGCTTTTCATATGGTGTCCTTTTATTGATTGCTTTTGTTTTTTGAAAAGGGATATTCAGGTGATGACGGGCCGAATAAAATCTCAGAAAGTATCTTGAAATGCCTAATGTTTGTTTTTTCACGAATGGGCTCAAATTCGGCGTTGAAAATGACAGAAATGCTACCTTCACTAGCGTCTTGCGAGAATCAATGGGCAATAGATTTTAAGGATCCTTATGGTATATTCTATGAATTTGAGAACTCAGATATTGGTCCATACAAGTACTTATATGAAGTTGATGCAACCACTGTCGTTAAAAACCGGACAACTATCTCTGTGTTCTTAGCAGCACGACTGAAGTATGTGTTTGATAGTTATATAATTTATTGTTTTCTGAAATATTTGATGATGTTTCTTGATTTTGCAGGATCTTATTAGGAAAACTTGCATTGGTCAACTTAACAAGCCTCACTCATCAAGAGAAGCTTGCTTTCTGGATCAATATATACAACTCCTGCATGATGAATGTATTAGATTAATTTTCTAAATAATTTGTTTTCATTTATTGGTTATGTATTAGTTTAAACTGTTCATTGCCGATGGTATCAGGCATTTCTTGAACATGGAATACCAGAAACGCCCGAGAGAGTTGTCGAATTAATGCAGGAGGTAATGTTGCACATAGTTCTACATTTCAATGAGTCTATCTTTAGAAGTGGAAAGTTCGTCAAAATGGGCATTTTTTGTGAAGTTTGGGATAGTTTGACCCGCAAACACTCTCTTCTCCTTAGAGGAAATGATGTGAATACTTAAGTTGTTTATTATGAATGCAAAAACAATGTTAGCGTTCTTGTTATGTTACAAAAACAATGTGACTGTATATAAAAGAAGATTTTGATTCACTTTTAACCCATGTGACCTGTTTCCATTCTATCTATAAGTTTTTTTTATTTGACCCGTTTGAGATAAAGACCCAACTTAGAAAGACCCGGCCAATAAGTAAATGGGCTGAAGTTGTCACCTCTTTTATGTAATGATATATCATGATTGTAGCCTTATTCTTGCTCATCAGGCAAACATAAATGTTGCGGGTCATCTTTTAACTGCATTTAGCATCGAACATTTCATATTGCGACTCCCTTGTGACGCAAAACATGTAAGTGAAATCCCTCCTTGTCTTCTAATTGTTAACTCAGAAACTATATCTAAAATTGATGGCATGATTTGTCTTTAATTCTGCAGACTTTCGTTAAAGATTTTAAGACCGACGATTTAACTGCAAGAAGCATATTCGGGTTGGAGTCGTCTGAACCACTAGTAACGTTTGCATTATCATGCGGAAGCTGGTCCTCTCCTGCGGTAAGTTACCAATGCACATGCTCTAATTCGAAAAAAAATGCTATGATCATGCATACCCTGGTCAGAAAACATGGATTTGATATTTGTTCAAAGTTTAAAACTTGTAATCATGTTATAAGAATAGATAGATTTTCAACATTATTGATCTATTTTACTCATATTTTATATGAAAACTTCTTAATTTACTTGAATGAAGGTAAGAGTCTACACTGCTTATGAAGTTAAAAATGAACTTGAAGTTGCAAAAAGAGAGTATTTACAGGCTGCAGTTGGGATTTCAACCACAAAAAAACTGTTAACTATACCAAAACTGCTGGATTGGTATATGTTTGATTTTGCTAACGATATGGAGTCGTTTCTCGACTGGGTATGCCTTCAACTGCCTAATGAAGTTAGGAAAGCAGCAATGAAGTGTCTTGAAAGAAAAAAGCGCGAACCAGTTTCAGATCGTGTCCGGGTTAGCCCTTATGAGTTCCATTTCAGGTACCTTCTATACAAATGATTAGGTTGTGTACGTTTTTTCAAAGATATCTGAAACAAAAAAAATGTATAGAAATTGTAAACTTGATTTTCTGAGACATAAAAAAACTTTCAAATTATAAATTATCTTTCTGTAACACAGAACGTCTCTATGATAAGTTATCTTACGGTTTGGGTCTTCAACATGAAATGATCAACTTGCTTCCTAATTAAGATTAAAAAATATAAATATAAATGCAAAATAAACTAAAGAATTAAATCAAATTTATATGGTACAAGCCTAAGATGCTGCTAATGTCTTTTGGTAGCGGCATATATTAACATATTACAAGTGTCTTGACAATTGTAAGACCATAAGAGATCTCATAGTTGGCAATTATATATAGTTTTTATAATATAAATTCATTCAATATCACCAAAAATATGTCTAAACGTAACATCTATAACCATTACATAACTATCATATGTTGGGTTTTAAACATGTCTTATAAAATCATTTTGCAACGGAAGCTTGTTTAACATGTCAAAATCTAATACTTTAAGAAACTGAAACCCAACAAGGATCCATATGTAGTTCTTGAAACTTAAATAAAATACAACCATAGGGTGTTTAGAATCAACAACCTTTATAGAGAAGTGGTAGCTATAAGAATGAGAATGGTATGAACACACCAAGCAAGCAAGCTCCAATGGTGCTAGCCAAAACCCAATGTCAAGAACACACACTACCTCACTTTCTTTTGGTAAATATTTGTATGTAATGTAGAAATCCAAACACTTTTTAAGAACCTAAACAAACTATTGAAAAAGCTTGCTTGTGTTCTTAGTATGTTTTTCATTCAAGAATGCTCCCTTTTTTTTTAAAAAAAAATCTCTTCTTGTTGGTTCAAGAGAACCAAATATTTGAAGTGACAAAATAGGAATGGAATAAGTTACTTTCTCTAATAGTAAAGTTTGTAACCCCAAATCCATGCAAACTTCGTTCAAGCCAAACAAGTAAATTTCATGGGTTTATGTCCATGCTTTCTTTCAAGGTTTACAAGAAAAGGGTATGGATTTATTTCCATATTCACTATGGACAATAAGATGCATTCTCAAAAGATTTATTTTATAAATCTATTAAAACATGTAGTCTTAATATAGATATTACATACACTATGCAATGTTACCAAGTAAACATTACATATAATATATAATGTTTCATTATACATTATTATTTTACTTAATAATAATAATAATGTATTCTTGACATCAGTTGGGTTATACACATCAAACCGAGTTTGAGTGTACATTTGGAATATTTGCTCAGTGTGTGACATTTTTGGATATCATATCAATAGTAACATTGTTACACGTTGTGTCTTAGGCATATAGGTCCAACATCATATACCTAAATTCAATCAAATTAAACATAGTGAATGAGAAGCTAGTTTCTTGATTGGATGGTCTTTTCATTAGTGCCAACTAGCTTCTATTACACTTGGCACCTATCTAACATTTAACCTAGCTGCACGTTAAATCAATTTAGCATACACAAAAAAAGCTCTAATTTAGGTAAAATATTTTCATCTTTAAATAACTTTGAGTAAATGGTTTGGTTTTGTAAAAGCGTCTAGAGTTGCATCATTATCTACCTCATGGTTCCTGCCCATATGTAGGCAAGCTCATCAAAACATTGTTAGATATTTTAGTGTTATTGGATTAATTTTGTCGATTAATGTGAATTATGAAATTCATTGAACAAGTTAGGGAGATACACACTTGTTTAGGTTGATTGAATTCAACCGTGGTTCCAAGTGGGCAATGCCCCTTTGGTGGGGGTCCGAGGTAAGCGCCCCCGGATAGCGGGGTCCAAGGGGCGGGGCCCCTGGCTGGCGGGGTCTAAGTTGCTATATTGAAAAATCAATAGAAAATTTGATATTACGAATTTTGTCATAAAATCTGTTTTATAAGTTTAGTGGCAAATTTGGGAAATAGAATACTTTAAAACTGAAGGCAGTTTTCAAAAACATGTGAATATCAAAATTGAAGTTGATGGATGTTTTTTCTCTGGTTCATTCAAACATATACGATTTCATACTTGTTCTTGAATTGCGAATTGAACTTTATCATATCAAACATTTGGGTGAACCACGAATAGTTTAATCTCAAAGTGTGATCATATCCATGACTTTCAATTAATTCGGTGATAAAATCACGTTCGTATTTTGTGATATTCTCTATGTACATAATACGTCTTTATGGTTATCTACCAATAAACCAACAATTACCATATGTTACTCCGTTTGGCTTGCTATCCAAAAGCAAACAACCATCTGCACCCCCTATGGGTCAATGTACATAAGAAGACAATCATGCCATCACTCGCCCCCTATGGCTTGCTATTCAAAAGTAGAAAATAAAATTAAGCACGGTCACATTCACCGCATGAGTGATCGTCGCCACCAATCCATTGAGAGGTTACAAAGGCACTTCTCCTGTTGTTCTTATGAAAATTATGGTTCAATGTCTATAGTCTATCATAAAGATTGATGTGGGCCTAGTTACTAGAACCATAAATTAATCCGTAGACTTCATATTTGTCAAATCCATCCATGATCCATAAACCATAAAAGATTTAAAAAGTTTCCATTACACATTAACACATCATGATAGGGATGAGCTTTATGTTTCGAGTACTCGTACCATACCGATATCATATCGAACGAACAAAAATGGTACCCGTGTTTATTTTGCCTAATTTCGGTATTGGTATTAGTTGCTATCGTTACCAATAAAAAATCAATTTGATATTGAATACCTATTCGTTCTTCTTCTATACAAATTTGGTTGCAATGGGTGTAGGGCTGTAATCGAGTCTAGTCGAGCCGAGTCAGGCCTGGCTCCAACTCGGCTGGTGGATTTTCGAACCGAGCCCGAGCCGAGCCGAAATTTATTTCGAGCCAAAAATGCTGGCTCCAGCTCGGCTCGTAAAAACCACGAGCCAGTAGTATGTATAATGTAGTTTTGCCCGAAAATTCTATTAACACAAGACATTCCAATGTGGTAGCTTGTTAATTTTAATCAATTCACAAAAAATATCCAATTTCTTACTAGGTCAAGCTAAATCAAAATCAGATTCAAACACCAACTCCAAACTTAAACATATAAATCATAATCATACTGTTGAGCAAAAGGGCCAAGGACTATGGATGAATAGGCCATGGCACCACGATCTAGGAAGCCAAGGACCCCACTGCCCGTGTACACGAGCCAAAAGCCCCACACCTTGGTTTCTAAACATCCATGTTGTGTTTTTGCTCGGAAACATGGGCCTTGGCACACCCCGGGCCCTTGATACATGACATGGGAGCCTTGAAGTTGCTATGTTTGGTGGTGTCACTTTACTTTTTGTTAATAATGTATATAGGGGGGGGGGGGGGGGGGGTTATGGAGTCTGTTGAGCAAAAGGGCCAAGAGCCATGGATGAGTAGGCAATGGCTCCAGGATCTAGGAAGCCATGGCCCCCTGCCCGTGTAAACAAGCTAAAAGCCCCACACCTTGGTTTTTCACGAGCAAAGTTCATTCTCATGCAATACTAATCTAGTAAAAAATTCTAATACTTCATTAATCAACACATTGCTTGGATTGCCTTTGCAGCCCGTGACCCGCCTTTAACAGAACATCAAGCCCTTTTCGTGAACCCTAGCTGTATTTTGAACTATAAAAGAAATATTTAAGCCATAACTTGATATCCTTTAGCCCACACGGTTATTTCACGGTTGAACAAATAATTTTGAAAATTTTTAACATTTGAGATTGATAGCAAGGCTTGGTGAGTCTCAAATTTTCATAACAGTGCTCGAAAGCATCGTTTTGAATTCGTTTATGTACTTTCTTGGTTCTTTACACTTTGTTCTTGAATCCGTGAAAGTATTTAGATCTGATTTTGATTATATTATTATTATTTGAAACATGATTCTTAGCTAAAATCCTTATATTACCTAACTTTGATGATGATCGGTTTATTTTATATTATTTTTGGGTTTTTTATGGGATTATTCTTTATTTATGTTGAATTAGATTATTTGTGATTGATGTTGGTTTATTGTTGCTTTTTTAATGGTCTAATATTTAATGATAATTTCCAATTGGTGAGTATTGGTTATTATTGCATGACCCAGTTTTATTAGTTTTAAGATTAGACTTTGTTTTTGAGTTTTATTAGTTTTCTTTTATTTAATTAAAGAGTCGATCACAACATCATCTCTAGTCAAAATAAAAACTTTAGCCTTTACTTTAGTCATTTAGTCGTTCTTTGTCACCCATGACAAATTTAAAGTAATGATTATGATACAATGTATGATCCAAATAAAATGTTTTCAGTTTTTTTATTTTTCTATAATTGAATCAGAATCAATCAACAAAATATGTTAGTTTAATTCGTGATGGTATCTAACTCTTTCAATTCAGAATAATCGAATTCGTCATTTAAGGTTTATATACATTCAATGAATAGTGTTAGAGATCGAGATGATACGTTTTTTATGTACATATTTAGTTTTTTATTATTATTAGATGATGTATGATTGTGAGTGTTACGTTATATTCATGAAAATATATTTGTATTTATTGTGTGTACGGTAAATTTTATAGGCTATAAGCAACTGTTTTGGAGTAAATAACTACTTTATTTTTTTTCACAAATGAGTTAAAATTTTACATTAAACTTTTATCAATAATTATAAAAGTATATTACATTAGAAATTAGAACGTAATATGTGTTATATAAAGAATATATGTGCTTTTAATCATAGTTCAGCATTAAAAATATTATGAAATTAATTGAAACATTTTATAATGGTACGTGATTATTGGAAGGTGATTACTAGCACGTGAACGCTAATGATTAAGAATATAAATTACATGTAGATTACATGATATTTTGTTAGGTAATAATCAATACGTAATAATCAGTACACAATTATTCATAATTACAACATACAGGAAGTGGTTTTTACAGTAACATGATTCTTTAGTACGTAATAATCCGTACGTAATAATCTATACGTAACACATGAAGTGTTATAAAATTACATGATTCTTTAGCACGTAATAATTAGCACGTAATTACAATATTTTAATGCAGGTTGTTTAATAGAGCAATTGACCATTGGTTTGCAATGCATATCATCAAAATCAAGAAACAAATATTATACACCTAATGTTCTATTATCTTGCAAACCTTTAGAAGGAATGATATTCTCTTCAATTGAGCATATATTTGAATTTTATCAAGCATATGCATAAAAATAATAGTTTTATTGCTCGTAGAGGATCTATATTGTCAGGGTAAGATTATAAAGCTGAAATATTTTGAATGCTCAAAGGAGGGACATAAGCCGATCAAACATTTTAATTCTAGGATAATAATCAAGATAATGGAAAGAAAACTAAAACTAGGAATAGGCATACACAAAGGACTAGATGCTTAGCTCATGTTGATTTAAAATCTGATGATTGAGTAACATTCAAAGTTAATAAATTTGTTGAGAAGCATAATTAGAGTTTTACGGCACAAGATGATATTCACCTTTTGTCATCATGTATGAAGTTAACATATGAATAAATGTAGTTGATGAGTTCAATGTCTAAGCATAATATTGGACATGCTAGAGAGTTTAATATAATTCATAAGTATGGGGTTTTGATAAGGTGGGTGTGACACCCGGCAATTTCAGGTAAATTGCGACTCTTACATTCTTTACATTTCACATTCATACTTGTTGCATTTCATTTAATTATGTTTAATTATATGAGTTGAACACAAACAACTACGAAACTATAGTTCGAGGAACTATCGAATCGTACATTGCACATTGGTTTTGGAAACCAAGTGTGGCAAACACAACACTAACGCAAAACAATAATTCGGGGAATCATTGAATTGTGCATTACACGTTGATTAGGATTAATCAAGCGTGCAAACACTTCGTAAGACATAAGCACAAACAATCGAAGATAATTTGAGGAATTATCGAAACACACACACGAGTCTCACGAACGTTGGTGATCAATCAAACTTATGTGTTATTATATGATTATGTGCTAAACATGCATTAGATGTTTAGGAAAAACGTTAGGAATCGAATACGAGCGAAATTGAATCATCGAGATCGAAAAACAAGAAAATGGATCCATCGCGGTATGCGGAGGTCCCCTGGCGATCGGCTCGGCGATACGCGAAGTAGTAGCGGGGACTCAGGATCCCGAATTCCGTCGCGGTACGCGATGAGATTTTTGATCGGCCTCCGCAGTACGCGAAGGCCATGCAGATCGAAAATTTCATAAAAAGCCAACCCAGCTTATTTGTTCGGTTTTCTCTCATCTTCACCGAGCTTCTCCTCTGCAAATCGACCAAACTCTCTGCCAAACTCACCCCAACCCCTGATAAACCATTTCCTTCTTCCTATTGGTGATTTTGGACCACTGGAGCTTCAAGAGGAGGCCTTGGAAGCCATCAACACGCGAAAGAAGCATCTCCAGCCACTTCCAGGGCTTGTTACACCTGCTACAACTCGAATCCTAGCATCTAAGGTAGTTTTATATGTTAATCTTTAGTTAGATCGAACATGCAATGGGTGAAAAACCACATTGCAGGTGGATTTGGGCACATGCAACTCCATGTGGTTATTAAGCACGAATTTGTTGGTGATTTTGTGTGATATTGTTGTAGATCTACTGATTTTAGTGTTTAGAAATGTTAGATTTGAGTTTTGGTTGAGTTATGTTTGATTAGATGATGATTTTGGTACACTTGCCATAAAAGGAAACTTTTATGTTGCAAGTCATGGATTTGTGATGATCTAGACATGTTAGACATGTCTAGATGTTGTCAAATGCATATTGGAGTGTTTAGAAACCCACTTGGGTGATTGATTTGGTCAAAACATGATTTTTGTATAAACTTACTATTTATGAAAACTTTTGTAAATCAAAAGAGGGCTTTTGATGTTTTAAAGTGTTTTGATGAAATTTGATTGTTGAAACATGTTTAGAAATGATTTTTAACACGGTTGGAAACCTTGATTTGTGAAAACGAGTTTTAAACGTATACTTTCCAGATAAGGAAACTTTATCTGGGCAAAACGGCATAAATGGTGATTTATGCGCAAACGACATGTTTTAAGGGTTTAAACGTGTTTTATAAACATATTAGAAGTATTAACTTTATGAAATGGGATTTCATAACCACACTTTCCTAAATTGGAAACTTTCTAAAAATGGTAACTTGTGCGATTAGGGTCATAGGATGTATTTTGGTGTCCTATTGTATTAAGACACATAAACACAACAATCGTGTCGCCAACGATTCTTCGAGTCTCACTAGACAACACACACACTCTCGGTTGAGTACACCGACTCTAGGAGTTGTATGGGATACAACACACCACAAAACACATGCTCACACCTATATGGTTATAGGTGCTTACTAGCAGGACTGCTAGCACTCGCAGGTAGCGAGCACACGAAAAACCGGTAAACTGCACTATCAGGTGAGTTCACGGGCCTTTTTTACTTTTCTACCTTTGGGGGAGAAAACAATGCATTATAACTGTTTTTGAACAACAACTCATTTAATTTACATATGGACATGCTTTATCACTATATGTATATGTGTGGACCACATCACAACTAAAAGTCCTCGTGATACTCAACGGACCGTTAGTAGCGCGTAGCGCCTAGCGTGGTAATCTTGAATAGTACTATTTGGGCCTGACAAGCCCCACCCATCGCGTCTTGGAGGCCAACCCGACTGGAGGTTGGAATGGGTGCAATATTGACCAATACTTTGCCATTGTCTTGTGATGGACATGGCGGGAGGCACAACTGTCAGCTTCGGTACGAACCCGCATATAATATAACTATATTGACTAGCTATCAATCGATACTGCATTGTAATGATATGTAAATAACAACGCTTATCTTAAACATTGGATGTTTACTGCTTATGAAAAACCTGTGCTCTCACCAACCTTTGTGTTGACCCTTTTTACCGCATGTTTTCACAGGTAGCTAAGGCATGCACTCGAGGATAGGATGCTAAGATGGAGTCCCATGCATCAGCTTTAGTGTCTTAGGATGATTTGAGAACATTAATCATTTTGATATGTTATGTAATATTAAATATCTTTAATCGCTTCCGCAAACATTAAACTTATGTTGTTTTGAAAACTTTTAAATTAACGCTTTCGCAACTTATGAACTTTATCTATGTTGATACTTTTAAACTTCCGCAACTCTGAATTTACAAAATTGTTTTATCCAAGTTATTGGATGTACGTATGCAACCAGACATGTAGGTCTCGCTATACTGTGTGACCCGAGACTGCGATCCTGCAAGATCAGCCAGCCGTCGCGCCCCCGTTTGGGAGGGGAGGGCCGGGGTGCGATAGTGGGAGTTACATCTGTTGATTGCAAGAATTTTTAACAAACAATTGAATTTTTTTGTTGGTGAATATGATGCCAACATGGTTATGAATATGTTGCTTAAGAAGAATGAGTTTGTCCTAAATTTTTCTTTTGAGTATACTAAGGATAATAAAAACAACCATATAGACCTTATTAAAAAACAACACTGTTGGATCAGGTTATGTAATCTACACAACACTTTAACAAGGTATCTTCTACTGAGTTTGATAGATGTGGAAAATTCTATCAACTCAACTCACACACACTTACAAAACAGATTGAAATACGCATGCAAATTTTGAATTCAAGGTTAAAGTATATTTCATTCAAATGTAAAGTGAAAAAGAATCTTAGCTCAAGCACAGACTCGTACTTAGCTCAATTTACAAGTAAACATATTTATACTAAAACCTACAGTTGTATTCTCGTAAGAATACAAGACTGGACAAGATACTAGAAACAAACTAATGCTAAAACTAGTATACTGTTAAATCTTGACAGGCCAAGCTGTATTAATTACAATTAATACAAATGTCTTCATTGACTTTTACAATAAATGCCTAAACTACAAATGGCATTAATGTAACATATCTATGCAAGTCTGACAAATCTTTCTTGTTGCTGACTATCATCGGAATGTCTTATGAGTTGGTCTTTATGATAGAAAGTATCTCTTAAAATTTCTATAAAAGTCTTGGATCATGTCAGACTAAAGTCTTCGAAAGCCTCTGTATTCGGAATCCTTTATTTTTCTTGAAGTATCCTGAAGAACAAGGTTATCTTCCGAAGGTACTTAGTCTTCTGGAACTCTCAAGTTCATTCCAAAGACTAATTACATCCGAAAGATAACTCTATTCTTCCGAAGCTTGTATGTACTTCTGGAGTGGTGCCAAGGACTTAGAATATTTGGAAAGCATCAGCCTTTATGATCTTACAGTCTCCCCCTAGGCTGATGCTTCCAAAACTTCATTTTTCTCCTCTGAGAATCTTTGCCCTTGTCTTGACCCACTTTATGGCAATCCTACCATCAGCACCATTTTCAGGGTTATGGAGAGGGAGCATTTCTAAATCAAAGACAATAAGTTAAGAAACAATTATGAGGTCATGGTCCTCATGGATGTTTAGCACCATTATGCCTCCATTTTCCTTTGTGAGAGTGAACATCTTTTGATTGGCATTGAAGCTCCACCCGACAATTGGAATGTATGATCTTATAGGCTCTAGTGCTCGTTCAGGCTCAGAATCAGAGGAACTTGCAGGCTTCTTTTTCCTTCTTGCCATTGTTTTTCTTCTCTTGAAATTTGTTTGGCCTGCATATATAATTAAGCTTCTCTGATCTCTGGCTTCTTGCTCTTCCCCTGCTCCCTCTTCCCATGTGGCTTCCTGAGCTGCTGCAGCATCATCAGCATATGTTTCTTCGGTTCTCCTCTCATCCCCTTGTATAAATCTCATGATCAGGAACTGTGGATGTTATCTTTGTAGAACCTTTGTTTTTCTTGATC
The DNA here is from genome assembly GCA_009363875.1 of Mikania micrantha. NCBI lineage: Eukaryota > Viridiplantae > Streptophyta > Magnoliopsida > Asterales > Asteraceae > Mikania > Mikania micrantha. Next base: position 36,620,165 of record CM018692.1, read on the forward strand.
ATTGAGGATATGGGCATGTTGTTATAAGAGGGACTTGATGGAGGAGAGAGAGGCTCCTGCTTTGGAAAGAAAGCATCTATTGCAACTTCACACATCACCTCCTCTCATTCTCTGATTGTTGTACCAGAGAAGGGTGTGTCAAAAATGATTCTTCCCCTTCTTCCCCCAAAGCCTAGATTAAGAGCCTCCCTTTGAGCCTGGATTTGGTCTAGTGAAGGCAGCTCACCCTTGGATATCTTCTTTTTAACGTCTCTCATGTGCATATCCATATTAGAGTTCTTCATTGGACCAGGTTGTTGATGAGAAAATCCATAGTTCACCAAGAACTTCTTCATCTTCTCTTGGTAGGAAGTCTCCTTTTGTTTCTTGTAGAGAACTGCCACAACTTTGGATGCAGCAGCAACCTGTTCAAGCTGCTGCACCCTATCCAACTCAGCAGCCATCTTAGGCATCGACCAGAGTAGTACCTCATCAATGTCAAATCCATTCTCCTAGAGAAGAACAGAGAGTCTAAGAATCTCTTCATCCAGTGAGGTGTCTGGTTGGCCTTTCTTCATTGATGGCCTCCTCTCCTCCTGAGCAGCTTCCTCTTTTGGGGATAGTTTCCTTTTCCCTTTATCCATGATGTTTATTCCAAAGGAGAAGGATCCTCTGGCCTCACCTGTTGGTTCATTGACCAGTTGTTCTTCTAAGGAGGAAACCTTAATAGTGACTGGGCCTTCAGAGACAACTTCAGCTTCGGAGCTAACCTTAGCATTCACCGCCCCCTTCGGTTGACCAACCATTTTGTAGGTTTCTTTAGGGGTTTCCTTAAAGAAAACAGATTTTGAGGAGAGTAACTAAGCAGTAGCAACAGCTGCTTTAGTCCCATCAAGGTAGAAATGAATGGAGTGGGTTCTTGAGACTCCTCCTTCTCTCATTTAGCTGGAGATTATGACCGCATAGATTGTACCTTCTCCCCTTTTTTGGAAGCATCAGGGGAAAGAAATGACACTTGGGTAGGGTCAGGGTGAAATGGAGTACAGAGTGTAACATCAGTGCCGGAAACATCACCTAAACAGTGATCAACACAGTAACATGAACAGTGAATCAAGTACAAATTTCAGTGTTAGTCATATATCATTATCCTTTCATGTTATCATAGAACAGATACAGAATCATTTCAGAAACAAAACTCAGAATTTTGGTTCATCAGTCAGATAATTATCTGGCAATACAGAACCATCATGTGGTTGTTAGTTAGGATTCTATTATGTACAAACGTATGTGAGGCTTTACAGAACAAAACAACAACGGATGTCGTTACGTGAATGCTAAATCGACGGATTATTCGTATAGGTGACGATCTGTACGAATATATCTGAAATTTTAACATTCTGAATGACGTCCAATAATTAGAAAATCAGATTGAAAAGTGTAGTTATCGTCGTATACGTACGGATGACGATTCGAACGAATACGCGCGACAACTGTACGATTTGATTTAAACTGTAATTTAAATAATTTTCAAAAAATTTAAATAAATGGAAGATATTTAGTTAATTTACTAGGAATTACCACCTAAAATAAATTTATAAACTCTACTTTTAAAAGCGTAACGTTTCGTTACGAAAACGAAGGAAAACCGACGATTTTACGCGAAACCGAACTAAACCGAACTAACCCGATCGTAACCGGACGATTAAAGACCATTAAATGGTCTTGAATGACCATTTTCCTTCCCTCTTCAACCAGCTTCACCCTCAAATCCGTCACACTCTCTCTACTTTCTCTCTCTAGAAATCATCAACCTATCTTCTTCATTTCTTAACGAAATCGAGCCCTCTTGGTGTCAAAACGACCACAACAACACGTAGATCTTGGAAGTACAATCGATCTGAGCTTGGAAACACCTTATTTGAGGTAAAAACGAGTTAGATCTCATGATTTTTAGGGTTTTCATACCCTATGTTCGAATCCACCTTCACATCTGATTCTATTTCTTAAAACCTTAGGGATACCACACATTAACACCTTAGAATAGTGTAGGAACTTGTGAGCATCATGGAGGGATGAAAAATTCGAAAGCAACGAGCTGCATCTGGCCATGGCCGAATGGCCGAATGACTCAAACAGGTAGGCCGAAAGGAATGAGCCGTATGGCCTAAGCTACGACCGAAGGAGGCCTATTCGGTCGGCAGTACTTCGGTTGGACACCCATTCGCAGACCATTCACTCGGCCAAGGTCTCATTAGCACCCACATTCGGTCGGCCAGAAGGTTCAGTCGCTCGCCACCCTACTCGGCCAAGTCTTCACTCGGATGGAACCACTTTCGGCTGGCCATTCTCTCGCAGCAAACCCCATTCGGCCTTAGTCTTTTGCATGGCCACCCTTAGCCGACCGAAGCACACCATTCGCCTGTGTAAACACCATTCGGCCAAGTCACCCTCCTTTCGTATGTTTTCTCTTATTCGGCCAAAGCCTATTCACATTGATGACATAGTCGGCTAGCGCATGGTTGGGAAAATGATTTGCATGCATGGGTGGTGTACGTGGACTACATCCATGGAAATCTATTAGGGTTTCAATAGGATTTTAAACGGATGTGAACTATCTATAGTAAGGTTAATACTAAGGTTTTTCTTAATGACAATACGATATAATGGATTAGGATTTAGAATAACAAGAATTATCTTAAACCTTATTATCATTTAAATATGAAGGGTGAACATCATTTGGATTCAACATACATGAGAATTCATTGAGAATCAAGATCATGGTCTAAGGATAAAGTGTTGGTCTAACAACCAACACTAACAATTAGAAAATTCATAAGGACATATAATCGCATTAGATAGTTATTTGAACTATCTAGGATGGATTATACACATAGTTAATCAAAGAATCATTGAGCGATTAAAAGCTAGTAATTGGGCCCAAAGTTAATCTAATGGGATTAACCTAAGCCCATCATGTTAATTATACTTTCCTCTTAAATAAATTATGTTTTTGATAAAAGAAATTAAATTGAAAGCCTTGTTAAATTAAAATAAATGATTTTTAATTTAATGTTTAACTTAAATTGAATTAAATTAAAAACGTTTTAATTAAAGACATATAATAAAATGAACATAAACCTTATCTAATGAAGGTTTAAATGTGGTTAATTATGGGATAAAGGGGTTACTTATGGGTAATATGTTTAGGCTAATTAGACGAAATTATAGAAACACATTAGTAACATAGGACACTTAGTTGCACACCGAGACAAAAACCCTAGTTGCGTTTATTGTAAATACTTATCGTACTCGAATTCTCTTAAAACAACTCAGGTGCTAAAGATACATAGTCAACAATCAACGAGCGCGCATACCTTTTGTGGTTCAATTGCACAGCAACACATGTGAGTTCATTGCCCCTTTTCTAAACATTTTTGTTTTCAAACGCGGGGCTGAGAAGCATGCGTAAACATTTTTTGTTTAAATATGTTTTACGTAAATGCTTTACTTATTGTATGTTTTATATATACATGTTTATACTCCTAGACTCCTATCTAGGTATATGTTATGCACAATAATCTAATGAATTTATTAATTACTCTTATGAGTAATACCTTAATTCTAAAACTCTAAAACGAACACTTAGTTTGTCAATATTCAAAATCCTCAGAATCTAAACTTGAAGTGAAACCAAGAGAACTAAAGCTAAGGATCAAATTCTAAGGAATCTAATTCAGTGTATGATTAGTAAAACTAAGGATCCTATTCAAAAACTCAATAATCATGGTGGAAATCATGGAAATTCTAAAGTTCAGAATCAAGAGAATCAAGGGAATCATAACCATGTGTGAATCAATGAAATAATGAAATCATTAAGATCTAATGAAATCATTAATGCTCAAGTTAAGGTGGATGTCAGTTGTATGTCAATCAAGACCACGTGTAACACACGGAAAGTCCCGGTAGACTGTTGTAGTCAAACTATATGGGCATAACTAAAACGATCAAACGAAATCAAGAGAATAGAGATGATCAAGAAATCAAAGGATATCCTAAAGTCCCGACATGTACAGTAGACCAGAGGGTCAAGCTGATATGGGCAAAACATGTAAGTCCCGACGCATACAGGTAGACCCATTTGAGTCATGCCTGATATGGGCCACGTGTGAGACGGTACAAGTTGGACACTACCATCAACTAAGTCTAATTGATTTGAGTCAAACAAGACCCAATCATCATGTCTTAGTTGTAAATAAATGATTAATTATTGATTTAATTAAGCATTTAATATTATATTTCTACAAGTGTTATGGGTAATCATGAATACATGGTGAACTCAAGAAATCAGTGATATTTCAATTTGGGGAAAATCAAACTTTAAAATGAAGGTACGTGGGTGGTGGGTAAAATGCTTAATTATCATTAACAACAATGTCCTATGTGGCTCAGTATGTGGTGGGATGGCGTCTGGGCGGGTTGTAGGCTCGACCCTTTCGTATGCCCTATATATAAGCATACCGAGTTGGATGATACATGTGGTGTTAATGAGGTTAAAGTTGTTACAGAAGAGGTTGGTAAATTCTAATGTAAGTGTGTTTGAACTTACAAACGAATTGCTTGAAACTAGGTTGGAAGTGAAACTAAATGGTAGGTAAAACGCTTGATTATCATTAACAACAATGTCATATGTGGTTTAGTATGTGGTGGGATGGCGTCTGGGCGGGTTGTAGTCTCGACCCTTTCGTATACCCTATATATAAGCATACCGAGCTGGATATTACAGGTGATGTTAATGAGATTAAGGTGGTTACCTAGAAGGTTTGCAAAACTATTTTTCAAATACTAAACTTGTCACACCCTTGACGTTGCGGAAGCGTACCGTGTGACTTTCAAGGTTTCACAGTCATTGTTTATAACAAAAGACACATAAGTTTCTTTATTACAAACCCATGTTACAACTACATTAGCGACAAGCCTAATGTAATAACAGTTTTAACTGAGTTTCACACATATATACAATGCTATCACACATATACTATGCTATGTATCACACTGTTGAGTCTATCTCTCATAGACTCTACTATAGGTCTCTAAAGATTGAGCTCCCAGCTCCACCCCCTGTATCATTATGCATATGAGAAAACATGATTTTTAAATAATCAGCATATCGTTGGTGAGTTCACAAGTTAATTTATCAAAACGTATGTAATGTATCCAAACAATTCAAATGTTTTCATAAAATAAGTTAAATAATATTCATGTCCCAAACTGGGTGTAAAACATTGGTATCCAGTGCGAACATTGTTCCTTCCAACAATGTCGTGTTTAGTTCCCGACCAAATGTCCAATTATAACTCCTGGGCTCCCGTAACCAAGCTGACGAGTTCAGTGTTTGCCCCTTCCCAATGTCCTTGTCGAAAGACATTGTGTGTTTTAACCTTATTGAGCGCCCGCTCGACATCCAGTCGTGGTTTTAGCTACAAACCACGGGCGAGGATTGTCAATCACAAATAGAATCTATTCTCAATAATCATGCCCCCCCACGGTTAACGGTTACAGAATAGGGGACTTAGCGACAATTGTGTAACCCGTGAAATAATGACAAGTTTGGTCATATGTTTCGCCCCACTGTTACGTGTTTCAACCAAATGTTTTACAACGCTTTCGTTTTCTTGTTTCACAAAGTGTTTCAAAAATGTTTCAGCATTTCAAATTATGCAAATCAGGTTTCATGTTTCACAAAATGCCTTGAAAGCGTTACAGAGTTCCACCTGATCAAATCTAGTTTCATGTTTCACAAAATGTATCGCAAACGTTTCAGAGTTCCACCTGACCTAATCAGGTTTCATATTTCACAAATGTATCAAAAACGTTTCAATGTTTCACAATAATCAAGATGTTTCGAATGAGTTTTTATGCTTTCTCTTTCCCTGAGTTTCAAAAGCCAAAATACAGAAAAGGGGTTCGTGAACTCACCTCAGTTGATATAAATCAATAACAGAATACAATGTTCGTATTGCTAGTTCCTGGATTCCAAATCTGTAATTTATTAAAGTTCGGTGAGTTGTTTGTACTTGATTTGGTAAGAAATTAACTTTTGTATCAAATCTGGATTCTCAATCGACTTCTGGGTTGAAATCTGATTATCAGGTTACAAAACAGATCATAAAACTAAGTTCGGAAGACGGAATTGACAAAGAATAGGTTTTTATATTGAAAACCGATAATAAAACTGAATTCCGGTCACAATCGGAACTCCAATTCTGCTTCTAAATCGATTATCGGGCTTCCGGATTGCGAAACAGATCGCAAAACTGAGTCCGGAATGCGAAATCGACAAAGAATAGGTTTTCATATTGAAAACCGATAGTAAAACTTAATTCCGGTCACAATCGGAACTCCAATCTGCTTCTAAATCGATTATCGGGCTTCCGGATTGCGAAACAGATCGCAAAACTGAGTCCAGAATGCGAAATTGATTGAAAATGGTTATTTGTATTGAAAACCGACGCGAAAACTGAATTTCGTGTAATAATCGGAATTTTAATCAGTTTCCAGACTGAAATTGGATTTTCGAATTGCGAACCGGACTGAAAAATTTAGTCCAGAACGCAAAATCGATTAAAAATATGTCCTTTTTATTAAAATCGGATCGCTAAATGGAGTTCAGTACGCAAAACGGACGGAATTAAGGTTTGGCCGGAATATTCCTTTTCTACGAAATATTCTGCCGGAATATTCCTTTTCGCCGGAATCTTGGCTGCCAAAAGTTACCGGCGTCGTCGGCCGGCGGCGGTCAGCGGTGGTTAACGGTGGCGGTCCGGTGGTGGCTCGGTGGTCTGGGGTGGTGGCTTGGTGGTTTGGGCCGCGGCCTGGTCAATGGCTTGAGCCGGCCTGGCCTTGGCTCGCCGGTTGGTCGTTTGGCCACGCGTTCCCGGTAACGACCGAGACACACGGGGCCGCATAGGGGCCGCGACACGGGCCGCATAGGGGCCACATGGGGCTGCCTGGGGCCACTTGGTCGGGACGCACGGGCCGCGGGGCCGCATGGCCGGGACGCACGGGCCGCGGGGCCGCTGACCCCCTTTCAGCGTGTCAAACATGGTTTTTGCGTGCCAAAACTGATCTTTTCACGTTTTTACCAAGCCAAAATCTCTAGATTATAATATTTAACATATATCTAGAGTTTAGTGAAGAAAAATCTTGATTTGGACAACTTTGAAAAATCGGGTTATTGGACAAAAATGCCCTTTTCATGGTTTTTGAGCATCTGATGGTTTCCAAACTTTAACCATCATTCAAACATCTTTATTTAACCTATTTGAAGTTATTAGAACCAAAATTTAAGATCAAAACTTACTTGATTGAGTTTTGGCTTGAAAACCCACTTGAAAATCAACTTTTGGAGGTTGATTTCTTGTTTTTATGGTTCTTGATCTTGGTTCTTAGCTTGGATTGCCTAGAAATGATGTTTGAAGTATGTTGGAAGATCTAGAAGGTGTGTAGAACACTTTGGTCTAATTTTGAAGAGAAAGGGTGTAGATAAGGCAAAAAGTTTGACTCGGAAAGTCAAATATTGGATTTTTATGGATTTCTTGCTTCCTGATTAAGTTTTCTCAGATATTTTTCATCAAAATATCTATTGAACCAGATTAGAAAGTATTAATGTGAAAGGGATCATCCAACACATGAGTTTTATGGTTTTTGCAATTAATTGTTCAGCTTTTTCGCGCGTATCTTTGGAAATTGCTACATTTGATCAACCACCATTGTTGTACTTCCAATTACATACCATTAGGAATATAATGTGGTTAGGAAGTTCGGGTTGTTATGAATTTGACAATTACGCATACCGAATTGTCTTTTCGCAAATTTATCGCGATTTAGATTTCAATTGCGTGTCATCGTTCTTTCTTTGCTTCAAGAGTTTTCATTAGATTCTTATGGTTTGTTTTGATCATTTTATTCTTAATAAGACTTAACTAAGGCTAAGACATGAAATTCTAACTTGGAATTGCGAATTGTCACAGTCTCCCCTCGTTATTGGAATTTCGTCCCGAAATTCAGTTTGTGCTTCCCAAGACTGATTTGTCATCAAACGGTTGGGGGTATTTGAGTTTTATCTGATCTTCCCGTTCCCAGGTAAATTTCGGTCCTCGCCTTGAGTTCCAACGGACTTTTACTATTGGGATACGACTTTGTTTCAACTGTTTTACTTCCCGATCCATGATTTCCACTGGTTCCTCTATGAAGTGTAATTGATCATCGATTTGAATTTCTTCCAACGGTATCACAAGTGTTTCGTCTGACAGACATTTCTTAAGATTCGATAGATGAAATGTGTCGTGCACCCCACTGAGTTCCGGTGGTAGTTTGAGTTTGTATGCAACGGATCCCACCTTTGCAATGATTTCAAACGACCCTATGTATTGAGGGTTCAATTTTCCACGTTTTCCGAACCTTACAACACCTTTCCAAGGTAAGACCTTCAACATGACCCAGTCTCCAACTTGGAAAGACAATGGTTTGCGTCTCACGTCAGCGTAGCTCTTTTGGCAATCTTGTGCGGCTCGTAGTCTGTCTCGAATTTTAAAGATTTTATCTGTCGTTTCCTGAATGAGTTCTGGACCTGTGAGTTGACTTTCACCAACCTCGGTCCAACATATAGGTGATCGGCATTTACGACCGTACAACGCTTCAAATGGTGCTGCCTTGATGCTCGTGTGATAACTGTTGTTGTATGAGAAGTCGATCAAAGGCAGATGTGTATCCCAACTGCTTCCAAAATCAATCACACATGCTCGAAGCATGTCTTCCAGAGTTTGGATAGTTCTTTCACTTTGACCATCCGTTTGAGGGTGATATGTTGTACTCATATCCAAACGAGTACCCAATGCATCATGTAGGGTTTGCCATACTCGAGAAGTGAATTTGTTGTCTCGATCTGAAATAATGGAGATTGGAATCCCATGTGGAGAGACTACTTCCTTGATGTATAGCCTCGTGAGTTTATCCATTTTATCAGTTTCTTTCATAGGCAAGAAACGTGCAGACTTTGTGAGACGATCGACTATTACCCAGATAGTGTCATAGCCGCTAGAAATTTGGGGTAGTTTCGTGACAAAGTCCATTGTAATCTGATCCCACTTCCATTGTGGAATCTCTGGTTGTTGCAACAACCCTGATGGTTTTTGATACTTGGCTTTAACCTTAGAGCAGGTTAGACATTTGCTAACATAAAGTGCAATGTCAGCCTTCATGTTAGACCACCAATAAAGCTCCTTGAGGTCGTGATACATTTTATCAGAACCAGGGTGTACAGAGTATCGAGACTTGTGAGCTTCATCCATTACTAAGCTCCTTAGGTTCCCAAAGTTTAGTACCCAGTCGCTATCTGCAAAGTAGCAAGTTTCGTCAGTCTTGACCTCAAATTGCTTATCCAAGCCTCGCAAGGATTCATTATGCTAGTTTTCTTCCTTAAGAGCTTCAAGGTGGGCATTTTGAATTTGAGCAGTAAGGTTTGTCTGAATAGTCATCCCCAAAGCTCGCACTCGTAATGTCTTGGTTCGCTCTTTCCTGCTCAAAGCATCTGCGACAACATTTGCCTTGCAGGATGATAGCGAATGCTACAATCATAATCATTGAGTAATTCAACCCAACGGCGTTGTCTCATATTCAAGTCTTTTTGATCGAAGATATGCTGGAGACTCTTATGGTCAGTGTAAATAGTACACTTTGTACCATAAAGGTAGTGTCTCCAGATTTTGAGTGCGAACACTACAGCTCCTAGTTCCAAATCATGCGTAGTGTAGTTCTTCTCATGTGTTTTGAGCTGCCAGGATGCGTATGCAATGACTTTGTCTTTCTGCAAACCCAAGCCTTGATGTGATGCATCGAAGTACACTACGAAATCATCCGTTCCTTCAGGTAGTGATAAAATAGGTGTACTGCATAGTTTTTGCTTCAACAATTGAAATGCTGCCTCTTGCTTGTTGCTCCATTCAATTTCTTATCCTTTTGTGTCAGTGTAGTCAGTGGTAAAGCTATCTTATAGAAACCTTCAATAAATCTTCTGTAATACCCTGCTAAACCAAGAAATTGACGTACTTCAGTCAGGGTTTTGGGTGCATTCCAATTCTTGATAGCCTCAATCTTGGCAGGATCAACATGTATGCCTTTTTGATTAATAACATGTCCAAGGAATTGTACCCCTCTCATCCAAAATTCACATTTGGAAAATTTGGCATACAACTTTTCGTTTTTTAGTAACTCCAAAATAAGCCTTAGGTGTTGCTCATGATCTTCTTTGGTCTTGGAATAAATAAGTATATCGTCAATGAACACAATGACAAATTTATCCAAGTACGGCTTACAGACCCTATTCATAAGGTCCATAAAACTGCCGGGGCATTCGTCAATCCAAACGGCATAACCAGAAACTCATAATGGCCATATCGGGTTCTAAAGGCAGTGATTGGAACATCTTCGTCCTTGACCCGTAGCTGGTGGTATACTGAACGCAGGTCGATCTTTGAATAGAAACTGGAACCTTACAGCTGGTCGAACAGATCATCTATCCTTGTAGCGGATACCGATTCTTGATTGTCAGCTTGTTCAATTCTCGATAGTCGATGCACATTCTGAAGGTTCCATCTTTCTTCTTTACGAACAAAACGGGTGCTCCACTTGGTGAGAAGCTTGCTCTTATGAAACCTTTGTCCAGTAACTCTTGTAGTTGGTTAGATAACTCTTGCATCTCCGATGGGGCTAGTCTGTACGGCAATCGAGCTATTGGTGCTGCACCAGGCACCAAGTCAATTCGAAATTCTACTTGTCTGTTAGGTGGTAATCCAGACAAATCTTCAGGAAATACCTCTGGATACTCTCCTACAATCGGTATAACTTCTAATCGCTTCCCTTTTGACTTCCTTTCCATAACGTGCGCTAATATTGCTTGACATCCCTTGCGTAGGTACTTTTGGGCTTTCATACAGGTGATGATTTGTAACGCTTTTCCGCTCTTTTCACCATGAATTAAGATAGTCTCCCCACTTGGGAGTGGAATACGGACCACCTTCTGACAACATACAATTTCTGCGTGGTTTTCGGACAACCAGTCCATTCCGACAACTACGTCGAAACTTCCTAGATTCACCGATAAAAGATCTATAGCAAAAACATAATCTCCTAGTTGTAAGGTACACCCTTTAATTATCTCACTAGTGTCTATCGGTTTTCCGTTGGCTAGTTCTATTGTGTATCTATCGTGTAATGCAGTTGAATTGGCTCCAATTAATGTGCTAAATTCAGTTGACATAAAGCTCTTATCTGCCCTCGTATCAAATAGGACAGAAGCATAATGATTATTAACAAAGAACATACCCGTCACGAGGTTTAGATCTTGTTTGGCGTCTCCGGCTGCAATAACAAAGGCCCTACCTCGAGCATTGTTCCCACCTTGATTTGCTAGCTTTGGGCAGTTCTTCCTGAGGTGACCTACTACTCTGCATTCAAAACAACTCCTATTATCCCTGTTGCTATCTGTCACTAATGTAGGTACAGGAGCTCGACAATTTCTCGCTAAATGTCTACATCTTCCACGTCTGTTACACATGAAGGGCCTACATTCACCCTCATGATGGTACCCACATTTTTCACACTTGGGAAGTTTTCCCACATAAGATTTCTTATCAGTTGTCACAACGGTGTTGACTCTAACCTGATTCGGTTTCTTTTGTGGTTGATTCGGGGGATTGCCATTCCATTTCCGTTTGTTACCAATGTAATGTTTTTCCTCTGGTACCTTTGTTCCCAATGTTCCACGACGAACTGCCTGATCAATCAGGCGATGAGCCAACTGAATTGCACTTTGAATGGTATCTGGTTTAGAAGAAGTCACCATATCTTCAATACTTGGAGAAACCCTTTCAGATACTGCTCTATTTGCTTGTACTCAGAAGTGACCATCGTTGGACAAAGTTGTGCCAGCTCATGAAATCTAGTAGTATAACCAGCAATGTCACTCCCTTGCAGCTTCAGGTTATAGAATTCTTCTTCCATTTTCTGGACCTCACTTCGTGGACAATATTCATCCATCATTATTTGCTTCATTGTTAACCAGGGAATCTGATAGGCTTTATCAATGCCTAAACCTTGAACATGGTTGAGAGCTGCTTCATTCAGAGTACAAGTGGCATACTTGACTCGACATTATTCAAGGCAATTACTGACATGGAATACCGTTTCCATCCTTTCGCACCATCGGATCAGTGCGATAGCTCCATCGATTCCATTAAAGCTAAGAGGTTGGCAGTTCAATAAATCCTTGTAAGAACATGCCTTTGGTGTAGATCCAGTGATTCTAGCAGCCGCACTGCCTCCTACGGCACCATTTCCATCTACAGCGCCATCGCCACCTCCGGTATTGTTGCCATTGGCATCGGATCCTCCCTCTCCTGTGTGTTGTTGATTTTTGTAAGTGGCCATAGCATCAGCCACTCGTCTATTTATGAGACGGTCCATCTCTACCGAGATAGCATGTTGCTCAGTTTCAGGATTGCCATGCAGGTTTTCTTGCGGTTTTACTTGTGGATTTTCCTGCGGATTTCGCCTCGGTCGTCCTCTCGGCATGTTTCTGAATATGCAACATTAATGTTTCGTGTTAGAGTCATATGGTTATAGATTAGGTCTTAGTCATGCAACCTAATTCGCTATAAACCAATGGCTCTGATACCAATCTGTCACACCCTTGTCGTTGCAGAAGTGTAGCGTGTGACTTTCAAGGTTTCACAGTCATTGTTTATAACAAAAGACACATAAGTTTCTATATTACAAACCCATGTTACAACTACATTAGCCACAAGCCTAATGTAATAATAGTTTTAACTGAGTTTCACACATATATACAATGCTATTACACACATATACTATGCTATGTATCACATTGTTAAGTCTATCTCTCAAAGACTCTACTATAGGTCTCTAAAGATTGAGCTCCCAGCTCCACCCCCTGTATCATTACGCATCTGAGAAAACATGATTTTTAAACAATCAGCATATCGATGGTAAGTTCACAAGTTTATTTATCAAAACTTATGTAATGTATCCAAACAATTCAAATGTTTTCATAAAATAAGTTAAATAATATTCATGTCCCAAACTGGGTGTAAAACATTGGTATCCAGTGCGAACATTGTTCCTTCCAACAATGTCGTGTTTAGTTCCCGACCAAATGTCCAATTATAACTCCTGGGCTCCCGTAACCGAGCTGACGAGTTCAATGTTTGCCCCTTCCCAATGTCCTTGTCGCAAGACATTGTGTGTTTTAGCCTTATTGAGCGCCCGCTCGACATCCAGTCGTTGGTTTAAGCTACGAACCACGGGCAAGGATTGTCAATCACAAATAGAATCTATTCTAAATAATCACGTCCCCCACGGTTAACGGTTACCGAATAGGGGACTTAGCGACAATTTTGTAACCCGTGAAATAATGACAAGTTTGGTCATATGTTTCGCCCCACTGTCACGTGTTTCAACCAAATGTTTTACAACGCTTTCCTTTTCTTGTTTCACAAAGTGTTTCAAAAATGTTTCAGCATTTCAAATTATGCAAATCAGGTTTCATGTTTCACAAAATGCCTCGAAAGCGTTACAGAGTTCCACCTGATCAAATCAGGTTTCATGTTTCACAAAATGTATCGCAAACGTTTCAGAGTTCCACCTGACCTAATCAGGTTTCATATTTCACAAATGTATCAAAAACGTTTCAATGTTTCACAATAATCAAGATGTTTCGAATGAATTTTTATGCTTTCGCTTTCCCCGAGTTTTAAAAGCCAAAATACAGAAAAGGGGTTCGTGAACTCACCTCAGTAGATATAAATCAATAAACAGAATACAATGTTCGTATTGCTAGTTCCTGGATTCCAAATATATAATTTATTAAAGTTCGGTGAGTTGTTTGTACTTGATTTGGTGAGAAATTAACTTTTGTATCAAATCCGGATTCTCAATCGACTTCTGGGTTGAAATCTGATTATCAGGTTACAAAACAGATCAAAAAACTGAGTCCGGAAGGCGGAATCGACAAAGAATAGGTGTTTATATTGAAAACCGATAACAAAACTGAATTCCGGTCACAATCGGAAGTCCAATTCTGCTTCTAAATTGATTATCAGGCTTCCGGATTGCGAAACAGATCGTAAAACTGAGTCCGAAATGCGAAATCGACAAAGAATAGGTTTTCATATTGAAAACTGACAATAAAACTGAATTCCGGTCACAATCGGAACTCCAATCTGCTTCTAAATCGATTATCGGGCTTCCGGATTGTGAAAAGATCGCAAAATTGAGTCCAGAATGCGAAATTGATTGAAAATGGTTATTTGTATGGAAAACCGACGCGAAAACTGAATTTCGTGTAATAATCGGATTCTTAATCAGTTTCCAGACTGAAATTGGATTTTCGAATTGCGAAACGGACTGAAAAATTTAGTCCGGAACGCAAAATCGATTAAAAATATGTCCTTTTTTTTAAAATTGGATCACCGGATTGCAAATCGGATCACGAAACGGAGTTTAGAACGCAAAACGGACGAAATTAAGGTTTGGCCGGAATATTCCTTTTCGCCAGAATCTTTGCCGGAAAATTTATCGGCGACGGCGGCCGGCAGCGGTCACTGGTGGTTAACGATGGCGGTCCGGTGGTGGCTCGGTGGTCTGGGGTGGTGTCTTGGTGGTCTGGGCTGCGGCCTGGTCAATGCCTCGAGCCGGCTTGGCCTTGGCTAGCCGGTTGGTCGTTTGGCCAAGCGTTCCCGGTAACGACCGAGACACATGAGGCCAAATAGGGGCCGCGACATGGGCCGCATAGGGGCCGCATGGCCGGGACGCACGGGTCGCGGGGCCGCATGGCCGAGCCACAGGGGCCGCTGACCCCCTACAGCGTGCCAAACATGGTTTTTGCGTGCCAAAACCAATCTTTTGACATTTTTACCGGGCCAAAATCTCCAGATCCTAATATTTAACATATATCTAGATTTTGGTGAAGAAAAATCTTGATTTGGACAACTTTGAAAAATCGGGTTTTCGGACAAAATGCCCTTTTCATGGTTTTTGAGCATCTGATGGTTTCTAAACTTTAACCATCATTCAAATATTTTTATTTAACGTATTTGAAGTTATTAGAACCAAAAATTAAGATCAAAACTAACTTGGTTGAGTTTTGGCTTGAAAACCCACTTGAAAATCAACTTTTGGAGGTTGATTTCTTGTTTTGATGGTGCTTGATCTTGGTTCTCAGCTTGGATTGCCTAGAAATGATGTTTGAAGTATGTTGGAAGCTCTAGAAGGTGTGTAGAACACTCTGGTCGAATTTTGAAGAGAAAGGGTGTAGATAAGGCAAAAAGTTTGACTTGGAAAATCAAATATTGGATTTTTATGGATTTGTTGCTTCCTGATTAAGTTTTCTCAGATATTTTTCATCAAAATATTTATTGAACCAGATTAGAAAGTATTAATGTGAAAGGGATCATCCAACACATGAGTTTTATGGTTTTTGCAATTAATTTTTCGGCTTTTTCGCGCGTATCTTTGGGAATTGCTACATTTGATCAACCACCATTGTTATACTTCCAATTACATACCATTAGGAATATAATGTGGTTAGGAAGTTCGGGTTGTCATGAATTTGAAAATTACGCATGCCGAATTGTCTTTTCGCAAATTTATCGCGATTTAGATTTCAATTGCGTGTCATCGTTCTTTCTTTGCTTCAAGAGTTTTCATTAGGTTCTTATGGTTTGTTTTGAGCATTTTATTCTTAATAAGACTTAATTAAGGCTAAGACACGAAATTCTAACCTGGAATTGCGAATTGTCACAAAACTACATGAACTCACCAACCATTGTGTTGACTTTCTTTTCTTTCATGCTTTCTCAGGTGATGTACATGATTAAGCTAAGGTTTCATGAATGCATGCTAGGATGCCCGTTAGAGGACCTAGTAGTTTTTGGGGAACACATATTTTGTTGATTTCTTTGAATCACTTTTGATATCTTGTACGGTTACAAGATAGTAAACTTATGATTCATTTGATAGAATTACTTGGTTAAATTATCAAACGTTGACAATTGTAATTTAACTTGTAATTCTAATTTAATGTCATTGTGCTTTAGCTATTCTTAACATTCATGCTATGTAAACAATCTGATCATCACGATTATCATTTCCGATATCGCGCCCCGGGAACCCGCCGGACGGGACACACGATCTAGCCCGCCGGCTCGAGGTGTGACACAGAGGATGGATGGGCGAAGCCAAAGATTAAAGATGGTAGCATCCTTTTCTTGGACCTGCAGCCTCAGAGTAGCTATTTCAGCCTCCAGATGGGCTACCTTGGCTTGAAAGGTGGAAATGGTGGCCGTCAATTCCTTAATGATGGAGCCCTCATCCACCTGAGTGGATTCATTGGGCAATGGAGCACTGAGCCTTGCTCCTGCACCTCCACCACCAGATATGGTTTCTTGGCACCCTGGATTCCTCTAATTTAAGATGACTTCAAAGAAGTCGTCGACAATGTGAGTTGCCATAGAGGAGGTCCTATTGCATGTACCACTGTCTTGATTAATCTAAGATGGTTCCTCAGTAGTGGCAGCCTCCATTGTATTGACCCCTTCTAAACTTCTAAGGTCAACCTCTGTTGTTGTAAGCTCTGGGTCGGGGAACCTTTTTTGCAACTCTGTCACCACTCTCAGTAAAGTTTGGGAAGTAGGAGGGAGTGGTTCATACAGAGCAACCAAAGAGGTGCATTGAGCTTGGGTAACTGAATGGGTGGGGGCATTGATGAAGTATATAATCCTATGGACTTGGGAGACAACCCTTGTACTAGGGGAGTTGCTTCATAGGAAGCAGTCACCATTGACGTGGTGTCCCTTTGGATATTCTCAGGTACGTATGGTGACATACACTGAGGGCTTTTAGGTTGGTGGTCTGCACCTTAGGCAGAACTAGGCCCCTACTAGTTCTTTTGGCCTTTTTCTTTGTGGTTTCGGAAGAAGGAGCCTGAACAACTTTAGAGAGCTGTTCAGGGGTTCGTTTGCATTTGTAGGTGACTTTGATCGGATAAGGAGTGGAAGTAGAAGGTTTGGGTTCAACATCTGTTGGGTCTACAGAGCTTTCAACTTCGGGAGCAGGAAGCTCCATTGAAGGAAGAAGAGGAGTGTAAGTTCTAGAGAACTGAGCACTCTTCTTCTTTAACTGCACAAAAACCTTGGCAGTAACCAAGGGTACCTTGTATATGTTCCAAGTCAGTGAGTGTGAAGACAATAACTCACTGTTAAAGATATGCTGTAAAAACCTGGGATACATAAAAGTTATTGAAAATAAAAGTTGAAAAGTTAAAAGGTTGATTGGAGATAAAACAATGAATAGCCGAAGCTAAATCAGAGGGGATTTGGTCCCAACTACCGGTTTTATTTGAAAGACAATGCAGAAAAACATGTATGAGATACTTGTAATTATAGGACACTCTGTCCTTCAAATAGGTAGTTGAAGGAAGAGGACCTTCATATCCCATTGACGGAAAGGTCACTGCTACTTCATCCCTTGTGAAAGAGACCCTTCCTCTAACATCATTAAGATTGAGATGTCGACAGATTGTCTCCACATAAATGGAAATGGGATGAGCATCAATGGTAGCCATGATAGATCTACCAGTTGGAGAAATAACAATGGAACAGGAACCCCATAATTGTTGGTGATGAGATTCATACACCACGGAGTTAATAGTAAGTGTTGTAAAATACCTGCTCCTCCCTTGAAAGGAGATGATCGGAGCAAAATCAGCGTCATGTTTTGCTGAAAGCTCTGTGACGAGAATGTGAGCAGGTCTGAAAGCAAGGAGAGCCATTGGAAGTGCGGCGGTCAGGGATTGATCGAAGAGAAACTGACGATTTGAAGAAGGAGGAATGAGAATTTGAAAGGGCGGGAGATATTTTATACCTTCGAATGTCAACATTTAATATAGAGACACATTAAATTTTGAGATCCAGAGTGTCAGAAAAAGAAAAGGTCTTCCGAGACAGCTGTTTTGCACAATGAGATTCGGAAGGAGATAATGCAAGATTATAATATTTCTCCAAAAGAAAGATGCTTCCGAGGAATATTTAAATTATTCATTGAAACCTTAGAAATATGTCATCAGAATAATTTTCTTCTGTAGGTTAAGAATATCAATAACAGAGAAATTTATGCTTTGAAAGACAAGTTCTTCTGATTGGAAGAAATTGTTAAGAAAGCAGTGTCTACTAATCACAAGATGAAGTTTCCTAAAGCAAAGAGTTGTATCAAAAGAAAAATACTTGCAAGAAGAATTAATTTCTTCAGAAGTGTGACTTCTTCCGACATGTGGTGTAAATAAGATGACCGAAGATTTAAACTTTCTTCTAATGAGTAAATGTCATTGAAAAAGAATTTAAATTTATCTTCTGAGGGCTTATTTAAATCTTATTACCAATTCAACTTATTCAAAATTGATCATACCAATAGCTGTTATTAGATACCTTAATTTTCCTTCATCAAATGCCTTGGTGAAGAGATCAGCATGATTGTGTTCGGTATCAACTATGACTAAGTGAATTAACTTCTTTTCTGCATAATCTCTGATGAAGTGATATCTGATGTCAATGTTCTTGCTCTTGGAGTGCTTGACAGAATTGTTGGTGATGGATATTGCGCTAGATTTGTCTATCGGTATAGGAGTATTTGTTAGTTCTACTCCATAATCTTTCATTTGATTCTGGATCCAAATTACTTGAGCACAACAGCAAGAGGCAACAATGTATTCAGCTTCTGTAGTAGAAGTGGAAACACAGGTCTGCTTCTTACATTGCCATGAAACTATTCTGGACCCAAGAAATTGACATTCTCCAGAGGTGGATTTCTTGTTGATGTTGCAACCTCCATAATCACTATCAGTGTAAGCCATAAACTGAAAATATGCATTCCTAGGATACCACAATCCTAGCTTTGTTGCTCCGTTGAGGTATCTAAAGATTCTTTTCACAGCAAGCATATGAGAACTTTTTGGATTAGCCTGAAATCTTGCACATAAGCAAGTTGCAAACATGACATCAGACCTACTTGCTGTGAGATACATCAAAGAGCCAATCATAGCTCTGTAATGGTGTTGATCAACATCCTCCCCCCAAGATCAGATCCTAAGGATGTTGCTTTGGACATAGGAGTGTCTAGAGCTTTGCAATCTGCAAACTTGAATCTTTCAAGAATGTCCTTGACATATTTTCATTGATTAATGAATATCCCTGTAGAGGTTTGATTCACTTGAAGTCCAAGAAAGAAAGTAAGTTCACCCATTGAGCTCATTTCAAATTTGGACTTCATAAATGATTCAAAGTCTTTACAGAGAGATTCATTTGTTGAACCAAAAATAATGTCTTAAACATAAATCTGAACAAACATAAAATGTTGATTTGATTTCTTGAAGAAGAGTGTCTTGTCAATAGTCCCTCTCTTGAAGTTGTATTTCAGTAGAAATGAGGATAAAGTTTCATACCATTTCCTGGGAGCTTGATGCAACCCATATAAGGCTTTGTCAAACTTACATACATGATCAGGAAACTTTGGATCCTCAAATCCAGGTGGTTGACAAACATATACTTCCTCATCAATTTTCCCATATAGGAAAGCACTCTTGACATCCATCTGAAAAACCTTGAAGATTTTAGCAGCTGCAAATGCTAAGAATATTCTGATGGCCTCAATTCTTGCAACTGGAGCAAAAATTTCATCATAGTTGATTCATTCCTCTTGTGTGTATCCTTGTACAACCAATCTTGCCTTGTTCTTGATGACAACGCCTTTGTCATCCTTCTTGTTTCTGAAAACCCACTTGGTTCCAATGGCATATTTGCCCTTAGGCAAAGGACAAGTCTTCCAAACTCCTTGTCTCTCAAACTGAATAAGTTCCTCCTGCATTGCTTCTACCCAACTACTATCTTTCAATGCTTCAGCAACTTTCTTTGGTTCTACTTGGGAGAAAAAGCAAGAAAACAAATAGATGTTTGCTTCAGGCACAAAACTTCTTGTTTTTACACTTTCATCAACATTTCCAATGATGTTCTCAGCTGGATGTGTGTTGTGAATGCGGGTTCTTGAAATCACATCCAACTGAGAGCTCAAATCTAGATTGCCTGGTTCAAGATTCGGAAGTACGACCTTAAGTTGTATTTGTGGCAGATCTTGGATTCTTTGATGTTGGACTACTATGGGTTGAATCTCTTTGAGTTGAGAGGCCTCCATTGTGGTCACTTCTTTCTAGGGACTGCCTACTTCTTCTTGACTTTATGGAACTGATGTTGAGTTACTTACAGGAGTGGCTTGAGATGATATGATGGTTTCTGACTGTGAGACTGCTTGCTGTGTTGATGTGGATTCTGCCAAGGGTTGTCTTGAAGCTATTGGCAGTTCAACACGATAATCATCTTCCCTTCTAAGATGATTTGAAACTGAGGTAGTTGTCTAGGTCCTGTAACATACTCTTTTGTAAGATTAAAAGCAAATGTGAATTCATCAAGATAAAATAGCCAATTAGGGCAAATTCTAGGTTTATTGACAGTATGTTCATTGAACTGAACATTTGCAGACTCTTCAATAATCCTGGAACTTTTGATGTATACTCTATATGCCTTAGCATGAGAAGAGTATCCAACAAAGAAGCCCTCTGCTGATTTCTCAGCAAATTTGGCTAAGTGATCTTTGCTGTTCAAGATGGTGCATTGACATCCAAATGGTTTAAGAAATCTAATAAATGGTTTTTTTATGCCAAATTTCATAAGAAGTCATACCATGTGATTTAAGTATCAGGATTCTATTTTGAAGATAATAGGCAGAATTGACTGCTTGATCGGTGTCGAAGTACCAACCAAAAATAAGATTTAACACTCCAATCCTACTACCCAAATTAGATAGGGAATTCAAGTATCAATCCACGAAGAGTCAAGTGGAAACTACTTTCGTAAAAAGTTTAATTAACTAATTGCAGTTAAAAGTAAACTTGAAAAGGTTGAATTTAGGGTTTAAATGAAAAACAATTAACTTGAACTGAAACAAACAAATTAAAACAAAGATTTGTAAACAATTAATGGAAAAGGTGATCACTTCGGGTTTCGAATTAGTAAGACAACTAGGTTTTCATTGACTTGTCAATTGGGAATCACATAGACATGATTCACACTTTAATTGCTAAACATGTATGATTTTGAAACAAGGCAATGATCTTGTTGACAACCGATAACTAGACCAATGTTGTTGACTTGATTGATTACTTGTTCTACAAAAACAATGATTTCTAAAAGACTTTAAAACCCAATTCCATTAATTACCCATTCAATCATCAATGCTTCATGAAACGATTCTCCTTTTTTCTTGAAGTTTCTAATGGCAGCCCTAGCTTCAGTTGTTTTCTTCATAGTGTAGAAGTCACTCAAGAATTGTTGCTGCATTTCTGCCCAAGTGTAGATGCTAACTGCTGGTAGTGTAGAAAACCATTCCTTAGCCTTATCCTTTAGACTAAAAGGAAATAGGATAAGCTTGACTTCGTCCGCTGAGAATCCTTGGCCACCAGTGACTTGAAGAAATTGTTCAAACTCTTGCAAGTGTTGATATGGTTCTTCAGTGGCTCTTCCATAAAATGTAGACAAGGATGACAATACTGTTGGTCTCACTTCAAAAGATCTACCATGCCTAACGGGTGTAACTACCGGTGACGAATTGGTAGTCAAAGCAGGTCTAAAGTGAGTAGTTGCACCTTGTGCATGTGTCATACCATGATTGTAATTCAGTGGCACTCCCATGTTTGGAGAAGGCATAGGAATTCCTGGCCCATAATTTGGATTATGAGGTCTTGGTGGCCTATTGAACCCTTGCTGTGGTGGATAACCACATTGTGGTTGTTGATGAAAGCCATATCCTCCTTGATTTAATGGTTGAGGATTCATTAGGTATGGATTCTGTATCGGTGGTGGTGCTGGTGGATACCCATACATCTCTTCATAAATGGCATTGGCATTATGCAGATTGTACTCATTTCCATTGAATCCATCATCCCACTCGTTAATCCTGTTTGCACTACTTCCTATTGTCCCATGGCGAGTTCCGCCTTCTAAAGTGTTTCTATCCTCATGAGTATTCGAATGTTGGTCATCATTAGGAGGAGGGTTTAAGTGAGGTATATGGTGAAACTGATTGTGAGGGTGGGATATATGTTGAACATGTGGTGGTTGATTTGGATTTGGGTTACCTTGTAGATTTCCCAAATCATCAAAAATTGGTTGTTCAGGTGGTGGATTGTCATTTGAGTATTCCATTGTTGACAATTGTTGAACAATTGGGAATGCAAGATCTGTTCTATGGAGTAATCGATTCCTACGAGAGGTGCGTTCAATTTCTAGATTGAAGTTCACTGGTCAAGAATACCTAGTACGCATGCAATCCTGAAATTACCTGCACACTAACACAACCCGTGTAAATCTGGAAAATAAAAAAATAAACTGTAATTGAAAGTAATTAGCGCACGACTCCTCGGCAACGGTGCCAAAATTTGATCGGTGTAGAAGTACCAACCAAAAATAAGAGTTTAACACTTCAATCCTACTACCCAAATTAGATAAGGAAGTCGGGTATCGATCCATGAAGAGTCAAGTGGAAACTACTTTCGCAAAGAATTTAATTAACTAATTGCATTAAAAGTAAACTTGAAAAGGTTGAATTTAGGGTTTAAATGAAAAACAATTAACTTGAACTGAAACAAACGAATTAAAACAAAGATTTGTAAACAATTAATAGAAAAGGTGATCACTCCGGGGTTCGAATTAATACGACAACTAGGTTTTTATTGACTTGTCAATTGGGAATCACATAGACATGATTCAGACTTTAATTGCTAAACATATATGATTTTGAAACAAAGCAATGTTCTTGTTGGCAACCGATAACTAGACCAATGTTCTTGACTTAATTGATTACTTGTTCTACAAAAACAATGATTTCTAAAAGACTTGAAAACCCATTTACGTTAATTACTCATTCAATCATACAATGAATGAAAAGAAAGTAATGAACTTGAATTCGGAATTGCAAAATAAATCGAAAATTGTAATCTTTAACATAAAGCACTATTGAATCCGCAAATCTACAAAGAACGAATTCAATACCAATGTTTAACAAATCAAAGAACAAACCTAATTCTCCACCCAGAGATGATCACAATCGGAATAATCGGACATCATCAAACTTGAATCTTCACAATCGTTGAAGATTTGCATAATTTGATCTTTGCTTCTATGAATTAGAATGAACTTATACTGATTTGGAGGAGTTGGAGTGCCAAAAAACGCCCTACTTTTGCCCAAAAATTCGTCCAAAAAGTGTCATTGGGGCTTAAATATGGAAAAGATTGGCTGAATTTTCAAATTTTCCGGCCTCCGGCGTATCATACGCCAAGCACGGGCGTATCATACGCCCAAAACCTTATCCTATTCCCCCAATTTTCTGCCAACGCTCAAAACTAGGCGTATGGTACGCTGGCCGTATCATACGCCGGGCTGGCTGTAGCATACATCTAAACTGTACTCACCAACAGCCTCGTCTCGTCGAGAAACTCAATTTTCATATATTATGGGCACCGTAACTCATCCCCTAGATCCACTTATGATTCTGCAAAGTTTTGGTCTTCCGAACTTTATGTTTTTGCACTCTTCATCACTCGGTTTCTCTTCTTATCCTTCGATAAGCTCCCGAACACGTCTTAAACCTCTTGATACCTGAAATTCATAAGGATACTCAAAGTAAACATGTTTCAGACCCAAAACTCAATAAAATCACGTAGTTACACATCAAATAACACCAACATTTACTACGTGATCACATCCCCCGCACTTCTTCTTTGCTTGCCCTCAAGCAAAAATCATTAAACTATCCAATCATCATACTCAAATACATTTCCCAATTGTCCCGCCAATTCTCACATCAGGTTCCGAATCATAACCAACTCACAAGACTTACAACATTACATAGTTTTACATTGTGACAAGTAACAAACGATTTTTCAAGCAAAACATGGAAAAACCTTTAACTAGACCTAACATGCTTCAAGTATTTCACATGATTGTATTGCACCACTCACAATATTCTCTCCATTCAGTTTATTTTTGGACTAGTCATGATGCACTAGTATATATGTGAACTCTCAACCAAAAGTGAATGACCGTCATCATAAGCTTGTATTGCAATCACACTTCCATCGAATTGCTAAAACCATACACAAATCACAAGGACTTTATGGGTTGTAATGAAAATCTAAGGTTAAGGTAGGTATAAGGAATTTGATAGTGACGACAGAATAATGGAAATCCAAGAATATTGAACCACTAACAAGCTCCATTTACCATTATACGACAACGAATCTTTTTGTTGCTTCATATTGAGGCCTTTTGACCTAATATTCTGCTTTTTTTTTTTACCTTTTTTTCTCTTTTTTTTATATGATTTGAATTTGATAACTTGGATTCCATCCCTACATTTGAAACAACAGCTAAACGACTTGTGGGTTAAGAACTTAAAGCTCAAACAATAATTGTACTAAGGCTTAACATGGTTTCTAATGGTTGGGATTGAAATTAGATAAATCACAAACAAGGCTAACAAAAACAAGGGTGAATCCTAATGCCTCTATCATTTTTGTGCAAGTTCTAGCGTCCGATATCAACATGAATTGCAACACAAGTTCTAATTTGATATACACTTTGGTGCCACTTAGAAACAACCAACAACTACAATATGTTACAATAAAGGCTAAACTCTCACAAAAACAGTGGATAAGCGGTTGACGACACAAAAACATTCATGTTACTTACAATCCAGCATGTCACCGCTAATTAGTCATCATTCCATTTATGGTTTCTAAAAAACACTTGCCACAACCACTATCATGCAACTTAAAGAATCACTTATGACCAAAAACCTAACCCAAAACATTAACGGGTCAAAAGTTGATGATTTACATTGAAAAATCTGATTTTTCAGCCATTTGAGTTCACTTAGAGCATTTCACAATTTTTTTCAAATTTTCATTTTCACCCCCTTCATCCCCACACTTGAGATACATTGTCCTCAATGTATGGTGCACTTTAAAATTTAACCGCAATCATGCAACCATCTCTTCAAAACCATCAACGCATACTTGGATTCAAACACTAAACAAAAACACAACTAGTGATTAGGAAAAAAAACATGGACCTGATCTTGTTGCCCTTGTGATGTAGATAATGTTAATGATGCCATTTTGACCTCTAATCTCCATGGGTCTTCCCACACTTTTCACACCCCTAGCCGGCGGGTCGGATCGAATATCCTGTAGGGCGGAATGGTCTCGGGGCGCGATATCGGGATTATAATCGAAGTGATCAGATTGTTTACATTGCACATGATAATAAATAAGAAAGCACTAATGAAATAGAATTACAAAGTTAAATTACATCTGTATCGTTCATAATTTAACAATGTAAATCTACTATTCAACATCATAATTCATCTATCTTGTATCTGCACAAGATATACAAAAGAATTCATATAATGATGTTCCAAAAATATGCACGTCCAAAAATACCAGGTCCTCTATCTGGGCACCCTAGTAAATAGCACGAACTCCTACTTAACATGTTCGTCACCTGAGAAGTCATACAAAAAGATCAAGTCAACACATGGTTGGTGAGTTCATATTGTTTTGTTTAAAATGCATTTGTACAAACCTGACCGAATGACAACCTTAACATCACCAACAACCACCTGTGCTATCCAGTCAAGAATGCTTATATATAGGGCATATGTAGGGTTTAGCCAGTCGCCAGCCCACCACATACCGAACCATATACATATTGTTGTCAATGATAATTAAGCATTTCATTCCTCTTCATCAACACACCAGTTCTTAGTTCTTAATTCTTGTTAGTTTCACAAAATGTGGAAATCCTCTTGATTCCTTAAGCTCATCACACACACATGTTTACCATAGCATTTGTAGAAACATTAAATTAAATGCTTAAGTAAATGAATAAATAAATATTTAAAAAAAATTAAGACCTAATGATTGGGCCTTGGTCAACTCGAGTAGACTAGTCTAGCAATCAAGGTTCTTAGTAGTTGAGGAAATCTGTAAATATTATCAAACATGTGACCTATAATCATTTAATCATTCTAACTAGGACATCTTTTGATGTATAGGATGTAACACCTGACAAATTTCAATAAAAGATTCAATACTAACCGAATCAAATTGTAACATCACTGTATTTCCGGTCGTCCGTACATCTGTATGATTGTACTGTTACGATCTGAGATTTATAATTATTAATGATGATGCAATATTTGCTGATTATCACTGTTATTGGTATACATTGAGAATATATTATTCTATGGATAAACCATGGGGAGTTTAGTTGAAACCCAACTAAACAGAACCAGAGAGTTTATTGCAGTTACATTTCACAGTTATGGATTATTGGTTTGGAAATGGAAAGGAGTTTGTTATGGTCTGGCTGCTAAACGTAGTCAAGGACACATGGTCATGGTTTATCGAAATAGCGATGGGACGGTGTTGGGGAGGTTGCGATCTACCCCTGCATATGCCCTATACGTATGCATATTTCGGTCTATCATGGATGTGTCAGTGACTTGGGTTTAGTGGGTTTTGGACTGGGATTTATAATATTAAAGTTCATAAAATAATGGAAATATAACGGGAAATAATTACGCGACAGTGAGGTTACGAACACAATTAAAACACGAATATTAGTTCAGAAAAATTAACTTAATAAATGTATTCGCGTGGGTGACGATTCACACGAATATAATTATTAAGAATAAGATTCTGAAACGATATTCCATAAATCATAAATCGAATCGAAATACGATACGAGCGTTGGATTCGCAAAGGTGACTATCTTAACGAATACATACGTGGGTAACGCGTTTCGACGAGATTATTATAATAATACTTAATGATAATAAAATAAGAAAAATAAATTAAAAAACATTTATTAGGAATCACAACCTAAAACAGAATCGAATAAACCGTTTTAATGAAATAAATGAATTATCGTAAATTAAACGAAAACCATTTTACGAAACAATTTAATTAGAATCGTTTTATTTTAACGAAATTAATTATTTAAATGTTTTATGTTTTAAAAGTATTTTACGATAAAAACCGAGCAATTAAAGAGATTTTAACGCGATATAAACAAGACCGGGAACGCGGTGTTGATACGCGATATAAGGAAGAAGTAACCTTCTTCTTCCTCATGATATAGGTTTAATTAGTTAGTCTTTCGTATCTATATTGAGTCGGTTTTTGATACATTAGTGTTTGTTTTTATTTAAATATCGTTCAATACTTAATATGATGTGTTTTACAGGTGTTTGTGTGCAGATGGAGCTAAAACAGTAAAGAAACGAGCACACAGGAGATTATTCAAGCTTGGTGAAGAATTCTCATGGAATGGAAATGGATATTTAAGAATATGAGATGATAGAGAATTGAATTACGAAGCCATAGACGAAAACGGCGAAGAAAACGGAGTTAAAACGAAGAAGTTATGACGAAAACAGTTTTCCGGAATCGGTATTCTGTAGCGTTACGCGACAGAATTGGAGATATCCCTAGCGCTACGCGAGGTATTGTCAGATATCGCGAAATTTTGCGTTTTTAAGCATATTTAAGCCCCCATTAACCCTAATTCGAAGGGGAGGAATCCAAAACGGCAGAGGACGAACTAGGGGTGATTTTGGGTGATTTCCGGAGCCTTTGGAGCTAAGGATTGAAGATTTGAAGCTAGAGAATCGAGATTCTCGGGTGTTAATCTTTCGGTTTCGCGTTTCTTTACTTCTCTTTTGATTTCTTTGCTTTCAATGAACTCTTATATGTCTTTAGCTACTGTTTTCATTATGATTATTGGCTAGAAACATTGATCTACCTAGGCTATGATGATTATGCGTGTTTGATTTCGTATTCTTTCGGTTTGGAACTTTTATTGTGATTTGATTTAATGACAATGATTTGGGTTTGAATGATCAGTTGTGGATGTGTATTTAGATCAGTTTTGAGTATTGATTTATTGTTTCACATGTGTCTTGTTGATTGTCTGTCATATAATAGATGCATGCTAGGTCAATTACTATGTGTTCTTGATTTCTAGATGATTTGCTAGACGTAGTGAGTCATTGGAATGATTATCTTGAAATTGACTAACTAAATGTGCAACTAATATTAATACTGTGAGGTTAATAGGTTATTGGTTTGTCTTGTGTGTTTGATTGCTAGGTTAGAGTCTTCGTGAGAAGTTCGGTCTAGTTTACCTTTCACATCTTGTTTACCAAGTCTGATCAGTCATTTCATATCTATCCCCTTGCCCTAGGTATTGTGATATTCGCGCCGTGAGGTAGAGTGTCTTTTGGGTGTGTCATTTTCTCAGTCAGAGAACCTGTGAAGGTAATCCACAAACCGGTGTTTTTATCGGCTTAATAGGTTTGTCTAGTGCTGTCCTTGAGAAGGGTTGAGGATTCTCTAGGTTTCCTTTGAGTTAGTATCCCTAGATCCCGGTTTCACAATATTCCCAAAACCGTTAGAAGAAGTGTCAAACACGTATAGGATTCTTGCCTAGGTAGTGTTTTAAATCTCCTGAATTCAATCCCAGTCAGTTTCCTGTTTTCTGTCTTGTCTTAGTGTTAATCATTCAGTTTACAATTAAAAACCCCCCATTTAATTTATTTAGCATTTTAGTCTAAGTTTAGTTGAGTCTACTTTACGTTTTCTATAGGAGTCTCTTGGGTTCGATACTCGGACTTAAAGAAGTGTACTACATTGATCGGTACACTTGCCGGTTGTGTGGTTTAGGTTAGAGAGTCTTAGTTTATAAATTTAAAGCTTATAGTGTCTAGTTTAGAGTTGTTTTTTAGTGAGTTTTATTTAAACAACTCAGCACACATCAAGTTTTTGGCGCCGTTGCCGGGGACTCCTTTGGCGATTGCGTTAATTAGACTTAATTGAACTTAACTGCTACATTTGTGCTACGTGTTTTTTTTTTTTTTTTTTTTTTTTTTTCAATCTAACCACCGAGCAGGAGACAATAACGGATAACGCGGTTCCACAAGATTTCGTACAAGTCCCACCTCCTGCTCAAGAATATCGTGACGGTGATGATTCTGAGATAAAGGTTCTGTGCATAGAGAAACCCCTGGAGTCTTCTGATGTGTTAGAGCAAATCGTAGAACCGGAGACGAAAATGGGCGAACCACGAGTCCCACCTCCAGTTCAAGGCATATTCGATTTTTCTGATCCGGATGTTGACCAACACATCGACTTATACTTGAAGCAGGGTTTGCAAGTGGAAGCACCTCAAGAGGGCAAACTGAGTAAAGATGAAGCACCTCCAGTTGATGAGGAGAGAGAGATTGAAGGGCCTGCTGTCATTCCTGTCATTCCTACTAGTAGGATACTCCCTAACAGCACATTTCGGTACATTCCATCACCGGAGGAGGTGAAGCAAATTGATTGGGCAGCCTACTTTGATTCGATAACTGCCAATCTTGAGGAGGAGCCTGAGGATCCAAAACCAGAGACCTTAATGGACGACACAGTCCCACCTCTGGTTCAGGAGGAGATTGAGAGCTCTGTCAGTGAGCCAGTTGGTGAGTTGTTAGGTAAACCCGAGAGTGGAGAGTTTGATCCCGAAAGGGACTTGGCTGAGTTAGAGGCTTTGTTAAGAGGTGAACCTGAGATTAGTGAGTGGATGGCAGGTAAAGAGGAATTATTGAAAAAAGAGGATGAGTTAGATGCTGAGATAGAAAAAACCTTAAGTGTGGGGACGTTTGAGGATGTAGGAGTGGTAAGTGTTGTAGAGAAAGAAATTAGGATTAAGCCACTAGATGTTAGAGCAGAATCCTCGTCCATTGAACATGAGCATAGTGCTATCCATTTACTTGTGAGAAGAGTGGTTGAGAAGTTACCTCCTAAATCTAGACCATCGCGAAAGAAGTTAAAAGAGATGGGGGACATCAGTGAGTTGAGGACTGTTAAAACCCCAAGTGTGGGGATTTTTCGAGATGATAGATTGCTAGGCTACATTTTCAGGATTATTTTTAGGCCTAGCAGATTTAAGAGTTCGTGGTTTAATGAGATGAAGCGTGCTAGCATGTGCGTAAGAATTTTAGGTTTTTGTTTGACATGCAGTGAGGAAGTTTTACCGCTTAGGCTAGAGGCGGTGTTAAGATCAATTAAGGAGAAGCCTCCTGATTAGGCTACTAAGTGAGAGTCCGGCTGAAGACTTGAATAAACTTAGCGCTACAGGGAGGCAGCCCAGTTTCTGTATATTATTTGTTTGTTATCCTGTTATTATTATTCTTGTTTTATTGCTTGCAATTTTTATTTCTATTTGTGTCTTTGTTCTTGCTTTTGTTTTTGTGTTTTAAGTATTTTGCAGGGAAACAATCAATTTGGTTGCGAGAAGGCACATGAACGCGGAATTACCTGGTTTGATATATTTCACCCGTACTAAATCTCCATTCGGGTGAATATATCCAATTTAATCATTTTAAGGAGGCAACCAGAAATATTTCCTGATCGCGAATGAAATGCTATACGATCAGAGGCTATTGGAATCAAGGCTACGTTCAGCTGTAAATAAATAACCAGCTAAGTCTTTTCCAATTCTTGCTTGTTTATTTATTTTTGTCTTTCTTTTATTTCCACATTGAGGACAATGTTTAATTTAAGTGTGGGGATGGGAAGACTATCGTCTTGTTTTCATTTAGTTATTTGAGTCTTGTTTTTATTTATTGAGTCCTGTTTAGTAGTTAATTTTGCGTGCGTTTAGTTTAAATTTTGTCTTGCATCTAGTTGGTTTAATTTTTGTTTATTTGTTTTGAAAAAAAAAAAATCAGAAAAATTGAAAAAAAAATGTCCCTGATTTTGATGTTTGCATTATATTATGGAAGATGATAGGTAAAGTCAGGTGTCTGGTTTTCAAATTTTATATGTATGAGATGATAAATGATTGAAAACGTGTCTGAATTGGGATTTACGGGTAGGCCCAGCCGATTATGAAAGGTTTTCATAGATGTATTCTAATCAACTTAATTAAACATTGAATTGATTTTGTGGATTCTCACTAAATGGAAGTCAAAACTGTTGGAAGGTTGAAAAAGCACCACTGTAGGTTAATACCCGTTTGTATTTAAGATTAGCAGTAGTTGGCACACATTAAGTGGCGCCTTAGGATTCCATCTTAGTGTTGTGTGAGGTTTAAAATAACAATTAGGTGCGAAGCCTATGTGATTGGCCGTGGGGATGGTGACTCTGTTGTCAAACACCTCTGGGTTAGTGCTTAATAGATTGTGACCCGAAGCTTATGTGTTTGACTGCTGGGATGGTGACTTGGCTGAAAACACCTCTGAGTTAGGGTTGCGATTGTGTTGTTCGAAAGTTTTACACAATTAAAAAAAAAAAAAAAGAGAAAAAAAAAATTGCAAAAGAAAAGTATTGTGCTTAAAAGAAAAAAAATATATTTATGCATTATCCATCATGAATAAGTTAGTTTTAAATACACGTGGGTATTGGGTTACAGTGGTAGAAAAATCATGGATTTATTGATTTAATCTTTGCTTTGAAACTTGGAACCAGGAATAGATACCGACATGTGAGACCCATCCACATTAATAAATAGAATACTTGAACTAAATTGCAATACAATTGGGGGCCTGGATGATCGGTGGTTGGGTTTAAGTGGACAAGTATACCTGTAATCACAGTTAACACATTATTAGATCTTAAAAAGTAATTAGCTTGAGTTTTGAAAACTAGATTTAAGCCTGACTATGATTCCATAGCATAATTCTTTTTCAGGGACGAAAAAGAGATAAGTGTGGGGATATTTGATATAGGTTTAATTAGTTAGTCTTTCGTATCTATATTGAGTCGGTTTTTGATACATTAGTGTTTGTTTTTATTTAAATATCGTTCAATACTTAATATGATGTGTTTTACAGGTGTTTGTGTGCAGATGGAGCTAAAACAGTAAAGAAACGAGCACACAGGAGATTATTCAAGCTTGGTGAAGAATTCTCATGGAATGGAAATGGATATTTAAGAATATGAGATGATAGAGAATTGAATTACGAAGCCATAGACGAAAACGGCGAAGAAAACGGAGTTAAAACGAAGAAGTTATGACGAAAACAGTTTTCCGGAATCGGTATTCTGTAGCGTTACGCGACAGAATTGGAGATATCCCTAGCGCTACGCGAGGTATTGTCAGATATCGCGAAATTTTGCGTTTTTAAGCATATTTAAGCCCCCATTAACCCTAATTCGAAGGGGAGGAATCCAAAACGGCAGAGGACGAACTAGGGGTGATTTTGGGTGATTTCCGGAGCCTTTGGAGCTAAGGATTGAAGATTTGAAGCTAGAGAATCGAGATTCTCGGGTGTTAATCTTTCGGTTTCGCGTTTCTTTACTTCTCTTTTGATTTCTTTGCTTTCAATGAACTCTTATATGTCTTTAGCTACTGTTTTCATTATGATTATTGGCTAGAAACATTGATCTACCTAGGCTATGATGATTATGCGTGTTTGATTTCGTATTCTTTCGGTTTGGAACTTTTATTGTGATTTGATTTAATGACAATGATTTGGGTTTGAATGATCAGTTGTGGATGTGTATTTAGATCAGTTTTGAGTATTGATTTATTGTTTCACATGTGTCTTGTTGATTGTCTGTCATATAATAGATGCATGCTAGGTCAATTACTATGTGTTCTTGATTTCTAGATGATTTGCTAGACGTAGTGAGTCATTGGAATGATTATCTTGAAATTGACTAACTAAATGTGCAACTAATATTAATACTGTGAGGTTAATAGGTTATTGGTTTGTCTTGTGTGTTTGATTGCTAGGTTAGAGTCTTCGTGAGAAGTTCGGTCTAGTTTACCTTTCACATCTTGTTTACCAAGTCTGATCAGTCATTTCATATCTATCCCCTTGCCCTAGGTATTGTGATATTCGCGCCGTGAGGTAGAGTGTCTTTTGGGTGTGTCATTTTCTCAGTCAGAGAACCTGTGAAGGTAATCCACAAACCGGTGTTTTTATCGGCTTAATAGGTTTGTCTAGTGCTGTCCTTGAGAAGGGTTGAGGATTCTCTAGGTTTCCTTTGAGTTAGTATCCCTAGATCCCGGTTTCACAATATTCCCAAAACCGTTAGAAGAAGTGTCAAACACGTATAGGATTCTTGCCTAGGTAGTGTTTTAAATCTCCTGAATTCAATCCCAGTCAGTTTCCTGTTTTCTGTCTTGTCTTAGTGTTAATCATTCAGTTTACAATTAAAAACCCCCCATTTAATTTATTTAGCATTTTAGTCTAAGTTTAGTTGAGTCTACTTTACGTTTTCTATAGGAGTCTCTTGGGTTCGATACTCGGACTTAAAGAAGTGTACTACATTGATCGGTACACTTGCCGGTTGTGTGGTTTAGGTTAGAGAGTCTTAGTTTATAAATTTAAAGCTTATAGTGTCTAGTTTAGAGTTGTTTTTTAGTGAGTTTTATTTAAACAACTCAGCACACATCACCTCATATCACCAATCTCTTTCTCTCTCTAAAAACACTCACACCACATCTTTCTCTCTCTACCTTCTCTCTAGCCTATCGTCTTCATTTCTAGTCGGATTTGCGAGATCTTGACGTCCACGCGACAGGGTGATCGAGAGGAACAAGAGGATACGAAGAAGTCTTGCAATTGGTCGACAGATTGAGGTAAATCTGGACTTTCTTTTTCGGTTTGTTAAAGAACTTCATGAGCATAGGATTATAAACTCTTAAACGAGATTAGGATTACTTATTTGTCTACATCGAGTTATTAATGAGCCGGGGGTAGCCATAGACGATCTTATAACCACAGATTTCGGTGATGATGATGATGAGATGAGTTGCAGGTCAGCGAACCGGCTCAGAAGGAGGAGCCGAACCTGTGTGCGGGCCGAACCCTTCTTGAGCACCGAACCATTGGATGTCCAGCGAACCATCTAGGTGGCCACGAACCTAATGGGCGGGAAACCATGCAGCGAACCATGCTCACCAGCCGAGCCTTCTATAGACGAACCTAGTTCTGTTGGCGAACCCTGGACCAGCCTCACGAACCCTGTACCATCAGGTCTGGCCGAACCCTGCATGGGGTAGCCGAACTTGCTTAAGCTAGCGGCGAACCCTTGTGGCCGAACCTTCGATGGGTTGGACGAACCTAGGCCACTTATACCAGTTAGGGTTAGGCGAACCTTGCATGGGAAAACCCTAAAGCCTTAGCCGAAGCTTTCTCTTGGCCGAACCCTTGGCTTCTGCGAACCTATCTACATGACCAGCCCATAACAGCCGAACCTTCCTATAGAGTGGCCGAACCTTAAAGGATTATGGCAATGGGCAGCAAACCTAAGGGTTTCGAACGAACCATTGGGGCTGGATGGAGCTTCTCTCGGCCGAAACTAGGCCAACCTCTAAGGCGAACCATTGCCGAACCCTAAGGGCCACGAACCTTAAGGTTCGCTGGTCCTAGGGCAGATGAACATAAGTTTCGTCGAGCTATGGGAAGGAATACATGAACATTTGAGAAACATGGAACATCGGTTCATCTAAAAATCCATGCATGCACGGGGGAGTATTAAGATGCCACCTTTTTCATAATAAATATAAGTTTTTAAACTATGATTTGAGGACATTGAACATTTTCCATGACTAACCTAAGCATGTTTTGTTAAATCTAAACTAAAGCCTTATAACTTAGGTTATGGTGGTCACGGTAATGAAACATGCATGCAATTATGGGTATAAGAATGTGTATGATAAGGATTTACATCTTTAAGTAAATATATCTAGGAGGGGTAAACATACGAATTCACAATTTATTTTCATCATTAGGTACTAATACTAAGAAGATAAATTATATTCTTATAATGATCATTAATAATATCTTGAGTGTTGCAAATTAACTTGGAATGACTTAACTAAGTTGACAAAGCACTTAAAGAGTTAAAAGGAGACATTTATGAACACTTGATAAAGCTGAAACACATATACTTATGAATTTAAAAAACGCGATAAATACAGGTAGTTGAAGTGTCTTTGAGTTTACATACGCGAGCGCGCATTCTACAAGAACACTAAATCTAAGGACTCAGGTGAGTTCTCATAACCTCCCTTTTAAACTATTTTGTTTTAAGACTCGGAGGTGAAACATGTATACCAATTTTAAATATTATTTTGATAACACAAGGATGATACCTGTTTATCAATATGATATTCACATTATAGAATTATCATTAATTATGGATTATCACTTATTATCATTATCCGTGTAACATCGTCATTGACTTCGGTCAATAACAAAGGTTACATGTATTGCCACTTGGATTATCACAACTCTATGAATATATGTCTTTGACTTCGGTCATCTGCATTGATTTCATGTATTGTCACGTGGTTGGATACCACTCCGTGAATCATGTCTTTAACTACGGTTAATTACAATGATATCATGTATAGTCACTTATATTATTTGTGAATGTTGATGAATGTGATTGGTTGAATGGATATGTGAATGATTGTCTATGATTATCTATGATTATCTCTGATTATTTGAGTTTATGATTATGTGTTTTGTGATTGCTTGTTTGGGTGTTGTGATGGATTATCTCGCAGGTACACTTGTGGATTTTCTCAGAAAGACCATAAGTTCTTATACTCATTTTATCTAAACTTTTTTAAAAAACCTTTTTAAACACAAACTTTTATACTTGTCACACCCCGGGCCGGCGGGAACGGATCGGGTTTTCCCGTCGGGCGGAAGGTTCCCGGGGCGCGATATCTTGAGTGATAATCAAATGATCAGACTGTTTACATAGCACATGATAAATAAATGAGAAATGCTAACACATCCCTGATAACGATGGATTGTGTACATCGATGTTACTAATAATATGACATGAGAGAAAATAAATTCCTCAGTCTACTAGTCCACAGGTAACGATGGATTGTGTACATCGATGTTAGTGTTTGTTCTCATTGTGGGATATTCTCATGTAATTAAAAAGGTTGAATAAGAACTTGTCTTATTACGTTATGTTAATTATTGTGTGAATGATGTTGTTATCATGAAGTTACGTTATCATGATTATCATTCCATGAAATCATATGGTCACCGTCTTGTCCTTAAGCCATAGTAAGAGCTAGTCTTACTACCCTTAAGTGACTCAGGTGAGGGATGATAAATGCTCTATACTATCACATAGTATGTTTTTAAGTTGTAACTAAGTGTTATAAGTAATTGACTTATCACACTTGGTTTATTATAATGTGGAATGATATTAAGAAGATATTTTATCTTCTAATCATTCATGTGGGGTGCTGTGTCATCTTGTTTCTCTGTAATTGTTCTCAATGCTTGTTTGTGTATGAATTTCCCCAATGTTTGTTCATGTAAGAATAACTAAGTGTTGTAGGATAAAAAATCTCACAACTATGTTATTCTAGTGTGTTGATGAATTATGAAATTTTATTATCATATTCATCTGAGCTTCCCTGTCATCTCATGATCATACAAGCATGCATACAATGATAAGCGATAATAAACAATTTAATATTATCTAAATCAAGGTATAAATAACATGTTAAGCAAGACTTTTAAATAAATAAAAGTAAACATGTTTCTCAGCCCCGAGAGTTTAAAATCAGTAACGATTAAAGAAAAGGGGCATATGAACTCACCTTGTTGTGGTAGTGATTGACTTAGCTTAAACAAGAAATGCACGCGCTCTTTGTTGGACTTGTTGTTGTATTCACGATCCTGTATTGATTTCACGTTGTATGTAACTTATGAGTATAAGTTATATAATCGAGAGTTAACCCTAAAGTTGGTTAACGCTTATAAACCTTTGTTATCGCTCGGTCTCAATTTCCCTTGTAGTGTCACATATTAATACTTAACCCTTTTTAGGCTAACTATTAATATAATAAAGTATTTATTGTTCACATGTTTAGAACTTAGCTTATAATCTTGAACATGTTCTAGAATTTTTGAAATCATTAAAATTCCTGAGTATGAACTTAGGCATATGGGTTAAGGTTTAAAGTTTTATCTTTAAGTTAACTTAAAATTATACCTTATTTATGTAGTGTTAATTAAAATTAATTTAATAAGAGACCATGTTTTATTTCATAAAACGAAGCTTAAGTTGTAAAATCTCCTTGAATACTTAACTATATTATGAAGTGTTATTAATTTATTGAGTTTCATGCACTGAAATTTTGTTTTATTCACTTAAATTTGATAAATGTCAACGTTATATATTTAACTAAATGATTATAAATGGTTTAGTGTTAATCTCAATGGATCCATTTAACCGGTTATCAAATTTCACCTTTAATATTTCCATCAATCTTACTGAGTTTGTACCACCCAGTTGATTTTATTTCTAACTTATCTTGACTTTATTTAGTCTTAACATGTGTAGATAATTTGAGTTCCTAATATTGACAGGTTAGGACCCCACCCACCGATTACTATTTTCCCATTACACATGACTTAAATTCCGGACATTATCAGTAGATTTAAGGTTCTTCATGATTGTCTTAAATTCAGCATTTATGTCGAAGGTTCATGTTTAATCTGGTCGACTAGCAGCTTATCAAATTCCCAGCCATGTGGTCGTCCAATATAATAGTTCCGATGGGTTTGGTGGGCTGCAAATGGTTGGTCGGCAACCTATCTAATATCAGAGGACCCAGCCCCCAAGACCTGTCGACCTTATCATGTTCTGCCCCAAGTCCCTGAACTCCTATTGGAGTAATATTACAGCTCTTTGGGACTTAATAAATTTGGGTGATATTCAATCATATTATCTACATCACCTGGGAAGGATTGAGATTATACCATCGACAAGAACAAAACAAAATTGTTGGATATCTCAACCACCACCAATAATATACATGCTACTATTAAAGTTTCCAAACCTTTCAGCCACCATCGAGCACATAAAAAAAACAACAAGAAAATTTAAACCCACTTGTTCTTTATAATCCTAAACAAGTTTTTCGTGCACACTTTAAAGGTTTGAAAGAATGAAAGCTGGTTACAAGATCCATACCAATGAAATGTTGAAAACCCACTTTTTGGCCGAACTTCTCACTAGATTCACGTCCGATTGAGCTCGTTTTAAGCTAGATCCCTTGTACTTTTGTGTTCTACTCGTCAAGAGGGTCGTTTAGACACTAAAATCACTAAATTTGGTGGTGATTTGCCATGGTTGAGTGTAGTTGAAGTTTAGAGTAAGGGTAGAGAGAGAGAAACTTTTTTCTTTGGTGAGAGAGAGAGTAAGATCTGCCAAAATGAGGAAGATGAAGAGAATAAATGAGTTTTTATACCCCGAGTGGTTCCCCGCATGTTCGGTCTCGCTCGGTGTCGTTTTCGCGTATTTTTACGCGCATTTTACGTGTTTTAAATAAAAAGACTTTATTTTTAATGTTTGGAAAGTGATTATTCCTAGTAAATCTTTTAAATTTACCATTCTTGAATTATTTTATCGAAAACGCTTATTTTAAACGTTTCGTCAGATCGCGTCACCTTCGCGCGCATTCGTTCGAATCGTCACCCGAACGGACACGACGATGGTTTGGCTTTCTGATTTTTGCTTTCTACTTTCCAGTCATCATTTCAGAATGTTAAACTCACAGATATGTTTGTGTGAATCGTCACCCACGCAAACACACTGTTAGTTCGCTATTCTGAAATAACACTGCAATTTATGTTTGAATTGTGTTTCCTCACTGTCGGACTCAACTAAACATCCTGTCATCACATTTTTCACACTGATTTGTCGGCCATCTGATTCCTGTCATCTATGGATATCAGATCGCAACCGATTTGTTCTTGTTATTTGTTTTAATTCTGTTGTTTCTCATGATCTGTTGTGTTAATTGTATTTAGGTTTTCACTTAAATACCCACAACTATTGTTTCAATTGTGTGTTGTACTTACAGTATTTAAGTTTACACGAAAATACGTACAACTGTTTCTTGTATTTAGAATTATGTTAATACAAGTACTGTTTATACACATGTAATTACACATAGTTACTGTTGAAAGTACACGTACCGTACGGTCTTGCCGGCCGGTTAGGTACTAGTTGTCACAATACGCATTTTATAAAACACTTTTTAAGTATAAAAACTTATGATTACTCACCAACTACTTCGTATTTGACACTTGATTTTCTTACATGTTTCAGGTGATGAAGCTAAGTAGGTTGAGGAAGATGAATTCACTCTTTTGGACATCATCACATAGGATCTTGGACTTAGCTAAAATTAACTGAAATTCTGGCGATTAGAGTTTAGTTAGTTTAGCTAATTCTTTTGTGTAATTGATGTATTTAATTCATGATGAACATGATTTTTGGTGTAATTAATTTGGTTGATTAAATGATTATGTGATGATTTAATTAGATGCCCACGAGCTTATGAACAATCTACACATCCCTCGTGGCATCTCGACGATTCCGCCATCGGTCGGGGTGTTACAGATTGGTATCAGAGCCTGGGTTATAGGGAATTAGGTTACTAGAAATGGTTGACCTAGTCTATAACCATAGGATGCCCTAGTATGAAGAAATTCATACACTAGTTAGTATATTCAGGATTTCATGCTTATGTGTTTATTACATGTTAACTGAACTCCTGTTA
The DNA here is from genome assembly GCA_009363875.1 of Mikania micrantha. Taxonomy (NCBI): domain Eukaryota; kingdom Viridiplantae; phylum Streptophyta; class Magnoliopsida; order Asterales; family Asteraceae; genus Mikania; species Mikania micrantha. Next base: position 36,659,989 of record CM018692.1, read on the forward strand.
TACATCTGACATATATATGCTGCTTAATAATTGTTTGCTTACTTGTGCCCTAATTACTCGATAAGGACATACTCGTGGTGTATTGTAAAGGTGGTGGGACGGTGGTTTGGGCGGTTGCGACCTACCCTTATCATATGCCCTATACATATACCATTTACAGTACATCGGGTGGATGTCAGTATTGAGGAATAAGGGAACTACCCGTTTGGGAAAAAAAAATTAGTTGTTTAAGAAATTAACTGCTTAGGAATTTATTTACTTTTGGAATTATCTATTAGATCTCTTGATCACTAGACAAGGACACACTCGTCGTATACTACAAAGGTGGTGGGACAGTGTGAGGGAGGTTGCGATCTACCCTTGCATATGCCCTATACATATACCATTTGTAGTATATTGGGGGTCTGTCAGTGTCAGGAACATAGGATATTATTAGGATATTACTAGGAAATGTTGTAGAGTTATGATTGACGGATTGTTGATGGTATGTTGGTTAAGGTTGGTTTGGATTGACACTTTGGATGATCACATTTGATGGACACATATAAACTCATTTATAAACACGCTTATTGGACACGTGGGGTGTATAGGATCAACGAACGATATGAACGATTAGTGATGGATTGTAGACTTGGGTGATGATATAGACACTTGTGGATAACATAAACGCGTAGTGATGATACTAACACTTAGTGATGGTATGGACACTTGATGAGAATAAATTATAGGGAGGATATGAACACTTAGTGACAGTAAGAGCACTAATTGATGATATGAACCCTCATTGATAATTATGGACATTGGGATTAGTATGGACTTTTAGTGAACTTAGACATTAGGGGAACTTTAATGTCAGGTAAACTTAGACATTAGGTGAACTTAGAAATAAGCGAACCTACATGTCAGGTGAACTTAGACATTAGGCGAACCTAATTGTCCAAGGGAACTAGAGACCACTTCACTCAAAATTATCCTACTTAGGATAAGGTTTGTGAAGTGAGACTATGGTAAGATACATGATACACCCTAAATTCTAACAAGGGCATAATCTTGGTGCAATGAAACGGTGGTGGGACGGTGTAGAGGAGATTGCGATCTACCTCTGCATATGCCCTATATATAAGCTTGTTGCATTGCATCAGGAGGTTGTCAGTGTTGGTATAGGGTGGGGAATGTATGAAACTTAGGAATAGTCAACTAATATTAGTTATGACCAACTAGGACACTTAGTATAATATTAGGAAATTTTTAAATGTTATGAGTTTAATAACAGATAGGAGAAAAATATAGTTCCTATATGTAATCCTAACTGTTTAAAATGAAGTCATTTAATCATAGTTTGTATGACTTACGTTGTAAACGGTAGTAACATGTTTCTATTTCTTCAGAAACATGCCGCCACGCCGTCACAACGGAGACGATACGAACTCTGAAGATGCTAACGGTAATGCCAACTCCGGCATACAAGAATTAGCAAACTTATCTCTGGATTGGTGAACCAACTGACTCAAGTGCAAACCCACCAACTTGCACATTCAAACACTTCAACTCCGGTAACCCACTGAAGTTTACGGGTTCTGAGACTGCCACTGGCCTACTACAGTGGTTTGAGAGCATGGAGAACACCTTCATCAACAATGACTGCCCCGATAACTTGAAGGTGCGTTATGCCACCAGTGTTTTCCAAAAGAGAGCACTAACTTGGTGGAATGGCAAAAGGCGAACTAGGGGAGTTGATGCTGCCCTAGCACTGACGTGGACTGAGGTCAAGAACTTAATGACCACTGAATTATGTCCTCGTAGTGAAATGAGGAAATTGGAGACGGAGTTCTGGGAACTCAAACAAGATAGCGGCGAGAATGTTATCTACAATACTCGTTTCCACGAGTATAGTCTACTGGTACCTCATTTGGTGACGCCATTGGAGAGAGCTATTGAGAAGTACATAGGCGGACTACCTATGCAGATTCAAGATACCGTCAACGGGAGCAACCCCAAAACACTTGAGGTTGCGATTCGTTTATCTGCTACACTCACCGATAATCATGTGAAAGCTGGAACTCTCACGAGGAAAGGAACAAAGAAGACTAAAGGAAAGGCTGCTGTAAAGGAAACGAAAACAGAAGTAAAGACTGAGGCTGCTAGTTCTTCAAAAGGCAGCAACAAAAAGAGGAAGACCAAAAACTTTATGGTCACTGCTCCTGCTGCTAAGTCCGCGTAGCAATCGTCAAACAACACTACTGTAAGGAATTATGTTGGTAACACTCCCCAATGTAATACCTGCCGATATCACCATGCACCTAACTTGCCGTGTCGCGTCTGCAACAACTGTGGCAAGTATGGTCATTTTGCGAACGTCTGTTGGAGTGCACCGCAAGCACAAAGGATGGAACATGCTCCACTTGCACTGCCAGCTCCGCATGCACAACCTATTCCAGCTGTACCCGTTCACCAGGTACCTCCTGCGCAGGAAAGAGCCTGTTATGAGTGTGGTGAAGTGGGTCACTTCAGAAATCAGTGCCCAAAGTTGACTGGGAACAATCAGAGGGTGGCAAGAGGCCGGGCGTTTCAACTGAATGCTCCAGCTGCTCAAGCCAACCAGGATGTGGTCAACGGTACATTTCTGATCAACAACTCTTATTCATCTGTCTTATTTGATTCTGGTGCTGATAGGAGTTTTGTCTCATATGATTTTGAATGCTTGCTTGGTAGAACACGTACGCACTTAGCTAAACCGTTTAACGTGGAGGTGGCTGACGGAAACGTTATTGATATTGACACTGTTATTATTGGATGTACTTTGAACTTAAGTGATCACATTTTCCCAATTGATCTTATACATATGCATCTTGGTAGCTTTGATGTTATCATAGGCATGGATTGGTTAGCCACCCACAAAGTGGAGATTGTTTGTCATGAGAAATACATTCGTATTCCTTTACCTTCGGGTTAAACTCTAAGAGTCTTTGGAGAAACTTCGAGTAAAGGTCTTAAGCTGATGTCCTGCACTAAAGCACACAAGTACCTTAGGAAGAAATGTATAGCATTCTTAGCACACATTGTGGAGAAGAAAGAGAAAGGAAATAGCATTGAAGACGTTCCTGTAATCAGAGATTTTACTGAAGTATTTACAGATGATTTGCTGGGTCTTCCACCAGAACGTCAAGTAGAGTTTCGAATCGACTTAGTACCTGGTGCGAACCCAGTCGCCAAAGCTCCTTACAGACTTGCGCCTTCGGAGCTGCAAGAATTGGCGAGCCAGCTACAAGAACTAACTGACAAGGGATTTATTCACCCGAGCCATTCACCATGGGGTGCACCGGTCCTGTTTGTCAAGAAGAAGGACGGGTCATTCCGAATGTGCATCGACTACCGTGAATTGAACAAGTTGACTATTAAGAATCGATATCCACTGTCGCGCATCGATGACCTCTTCAATCAGCTTCAGGGCTCGGCATGGTTTCAAAGATCGATCTTAGGTCTGGGTATCATCAGCTTCACGTACATGATGATGATATTCCCAAGGCGGCGTTCAGAACAAGATATGGCCATTATGAATTCCTGGTAATGCCTTTCGGCCTTACCAATGCACCGGCGGTTTTCATGGACCTCATGAACCGCGTTTGCAGGCCATACTTAGATAAGTTTGTGATTGTATTCATTGATGATATCTTGATATACTCAAAGACCAAGGAAGAACACGAGCAACACCTTAAGTTGGTTTTGGAGATCCTAAGAGAGGAGCGACTGTATGCCAAATTCTCTAAATGTGAATTTTGGCTTAAGGAAGTTCAATTCTTGGGACACATAGTCAATGAAAAGGGTGTTCACATGGATCCTGCAATGATTGATGTGGTAAAGAATTGGAGTACACCGAAGACACCGACGGAGATTCGATCGTTTCTCGGACTTGCCGGTTACTATCAGCGGGTTATCTCGAATTTCTCCAGGATTGCTGTCCCTCTCACTTCTTTGACTCAGAAGAATAAACCATACGAGTGGGGACCAAAGCAAGAAGAGGCATTTCAGACTTTGAAGCAAAAACTTTGTGATGCTCCTGTTTTGACACTGCCTGACGAAAATGATGATTTCGTGGTTTACTGTGATGCATCCAACCTAGGTCTCGGTTGTGTTCTCATGCAACGGGGAAAGGTCGTGGCGTATGCATCGAGACAGTAGAAAATTCATGAAAAGAACTACACTACAAATGACTTGGAACTTGGTGCAGTCGTGTTTGCCTTGGAGATATGGAGACACTATCTTTATGGCACAAATTGTGTAGTCTTTACTGATCATAAGAGTTTACAGCATATTCTCAATCAGAAAGAACTTAACATGAGACAACGGAGATGGGTTGAACTGTTGAACGATTATGACTGTGAAATTCGCTATCATCCTGGTAAAGCGAATGTAGTAGCAGATGCGCTTAGTCGCAAAAGTCAAGTTCAGATCCATAGTGTCCGAGTGCACACTAATCTCCGAAATGATATTCTCACAGCCCAACAACACTCATTGGCTCAGGATAACTTGAAAAATGAGATGTCTTGCGGGGCTGAAATTCTATTGGAAACTAAGGATGATGGTTTGATGTACTATTTGAATCGATTGTGGATACCTGATAGGGGTGATCATAGGATGATGATTTTGGATGAAGCCCATAAGTCTCGTTACTCAATCCATCCGGGTGCTGATAAGATGTATCAAGACCTTAGGGCCTTGTACTGGTGGCCTGGAATGAAGAAGGATATTGCTGAGTACGTGTCCAAATGCCTTAACTGTGCTAAAGTCAAGGCAGAACACCAGCGACCTTCGGGATTGTTATTACAACCAGAAATACCCATGTGGAAGTGGGAGAATATCTCCATGGATTTCATTACAAAACTCCCACGAACCACAAACGGTATGGATTGTATTTGGGTGATAATTGATAGATTAACCAAGTCGGCTCATTTCTTACCGATAAGCGAGACGTACCCGGTGCAGAAATTAGCTCGTATCTACGTTGATGAGATTGTTAGTCGACATGGAATTCCCTTAAGCATTATATCGGATCGTGATGCTCGTTTCACGACACGATTTTGGGAATCACTTCATGAAGATTTTGGAACAAGATTGGATCTTAGCACTGCTTATCATCCTCAAACGGATGGTTAAACGGAGCGGACGATTCAAACATTGGAAGACATGTTGAGAGCTTGTGTCATCGATTTCTGTGGCAATTGGGATAGCCATCTACCATTGGTCGAGTTCTCGTATAATAACAGTTATCACGCGAGTATTGGTATGGCGCCGTTTGAAGCTCTGTATGGCAGAAAATGTCGGTCACCTATTTGTTGGACCAAGGTCGGCGAATCGCAGATCACTGGCCCCGAAATTATCCAAGAAACGACTGACAAGATTCGCCAGATCCGTGACAATCTGTTAGTTGCACACAGTCGACAGAAGAGTTATGCGGATAAACGACGAAAACCTTTAGAGTTTGAAGTGGGATATATGGTATTACTCAAAGTGTCGCCTTGGAAGGGCGTTGTGCGATTCGGGAAGAAAGGTAAGCTTGCTCCACGATATGTTGGCCCTTTTAAGATTCTTGAACGAATCGGGAAGGTTGCCTATAAGTTGGAACTTCCTCCTGAACTTAGTAATGTACACCCAACGTTTCACGTGTCCAATTTAAGAAAGTGCTTGGCTGATCAGGATCTTCAGGTACCACTCGATGACATTCGCGTCGATGATACCATGCACTTTGTTGAAAAACCAGTTGAGATAATGGATCGTGAGGTTAAAAAGCTCAAACGCAGTAGAATTCCAATTGTCAAAGTACGTTGGGAATCAAAGAGGGGTCCAGAATTCACCTGGGAAGGGGAAGATCAGATGAAGCTTAAGTACCCACATTTATTCACTACGGTCACTCCAAGTTGAATTTCGGGACGAAATTCCTTTAACTAGGGGAGACTGTAACATCACTGTATTTCTGGTCGTCCGTACATCTGTATGATTGTACTGTTACGATCTGAGATTTATAATTATTAATGATGATGTATATATGCTGATTATCACTGTTATTGGTATACATTGAGAATATATTATTCTATGCATAAACCATGGGGAGTTTGGTTGAAACCCAACTAAACAGAACCAGAGAGTTTATTGCAGTTACATTTCACATTTATGAATTATTGGTTTGGAAATGGAAAGGAGTTTGTTATGGTCTGGTTGCTAAACGTAGTCAAGGACACATGGTCATGGTTTATCGAAATAGCGGTGGGACGGTGTTGTGGAGGTTGCGATCTACCCCTGCATATGCCCTATACATATGCATATTTCGGTCTATCATGGATGTGTCAGTGACTTGGGTTTAGTGGGTTTTGGATTGGGATTTATAATATTAAAGTTCATAAAATACTGGAAATATAATGGGAAATAATTACGCGATGGTGAGGTTACGAACACAATTAAAACACGAATATTAGTTCAGAAATATTAACTTAATAAATGTATTCGCGTGGGTGACGAATCACACGAATATAATTATTAAGAATAAGATTCTGAAACGATATTCTATAAATCTTAAATCGAATCGAAATACGATATGAGCGTTGGATTCGCAAAGGTGACGATCTTTACGAATACATACGTGAGTAACGCGTTTCGACGAGATAATTATAATAATACTTAATGATAATAAAATAAGAAAAATAAATTAAAAAACATTTATTAGGAATCACAACCTAAAACAGAATCGAATAAACCGTTTTAATGAAATAAATGAATTATCGTAAATTAAACGAAAACCATTTTACGAAACAATTTAATTAGAATCGTTTTATTTTAACGAAATTAATTATTTAAATGTTTTATGTTTTAAAAGTATTTTACGATAAAAACCGAGCAATTAAAGAGATTTTAACGCGATATAAATGAGACCGGGAACGCGGTGTTGATACGCGATATAAGGAAGAAGTAACCTTCTTCTTCCTCATATCACCAATCTCTTTCTCTCTCTAAAAACACACACACACCACATCTTTCTCTCTCTACCTTCTCTCTAGCCTATCGTCTTCATTTCTAGTCGGATTTGCGAGATCTTGACGTCCACGCGACCCGGTGATCGAGAGGAACAAGAGGATACGAAGAAGTCTTGCAATTGGTTGACAGATTGAGGTAAATCTAGACTTTCTTTTTTGGTTTGTTAAAGAAATTCATGAGCATAGGATTATAAACTCTTAAACGATATTAGGATTACTTATTTGTCTACATCGAGTTATTAATGAGCCGGGGGTAGCCATAGACGATCTTATAACCACAGATTTCGGTGAAGATGATGATGAGATGAGTTGCAGGTCAGCGAACCGGCTCAGAAGGAGGAGCCGAACCTGTGTGCTGGCCGAACCCTTAGGGGTGAAGCTATGGGCCGAACCCTTCTTGAGCACCGAACCATTCGATGTCCAACGAACCATCTAGGTGGCCACGAACCTAATGGGCGGGAAACCATGCAGCAAACCATGCTCACCAGCCGAGCCTTCTATAGACGAACCTAGTTCTGTTGGCGAACCCTGGACCAGCCTCACGAACCCTGCACCATCAGGTCTGGCCGAACCCTGCATGGGGTAGCCGAACCTGCTTAAGCTAGCGGCGAACCCTTGTGGCCGAACCTTCGATGGGTTGGATGAACCTAGGCCACTTAAACCAGTTAGGGTTAGGCAAACCTTGCATGGGAAAACCCTAAAGCCTTAGCCGAAGCTTTCTCTTGGCCGAACCCTTGGCTTCTGCGAACCTATCTACACGACCAGCCCATAACAGCCGAACCTTCCTATAGAGTGGCCGAACCTTAAAGGATTATGGCAATGGGCAGCGAACCTAAGGGTTTCGAACGAACCATTGGGGCTGGATGGAGCTTCTCTCGGCCGAAACTAGGCCAACATCTAAGCCGAACCATTGCCGAACCCTAAGGGCTACGAACCTTAAGGTTCGCTGGTCCTAGGGCAGATGAACATAAGTTTCGACGAGCTATGGGAAGGAATACATGAACATTTGAGAAACATGGAACATCGGTTCATCTAAAAATCCATGCATGCACGGGGGAGTATTAAGATGCCACCTTTTTCATAATAAATACAAGTTTTTAAACTATGATTTGAGGACATTGAACATTTTCCATGACTAACCTAAGCATGTTTTGTTAAATCTAAACTAAAGCCTTATAACTTAGGTTATGGTGGTCACGGTAATGAAACGTGCATGCAATTATGGGTATAATGTGTATGATAAGGATTTACATCTTTAAGTAAATATATCTAGGAGGGGTAAACATACGAATTCACAATTTATTTTCATCATTAGGTACTAATACTAAGAAGATAAATTATATTCTTATAATGATCATTAATAATATCTTGAGTGTTGCAAATTAACTTGGAATGACTTAACTAAGTTGACAAAGCACTTAAAGAGTTAAAAGGAGACATTTATGAACACTTGATAAAGCTGAAACACATATACTTATGAATTTAAAACACGCGATAAATACAGGTAGTTGAAGTGTCTTTGAGTTTACATACGCGAGCGCGCATTCTACAAGAACACTAAATCTAAGGACTCAGGTGAGTTCTCATAACCTCCCTTTTAAACTATTTTGTTTTAAAACTCGGAGGTGAAACATGTATACCAATTTTAAATATTATTTTGATAACACAAGGATGATACCTGTTTATCAATATGATATTCACATTATAGAATTATCATTAATTAGGGATTATCACTTATTATCATTATCCGTGTAACATCGTCATTGACTTCGGTCAATAACAAAGGTTACATGTATTGCCACTTGGATTATCACAACTCCATGAATATATGTCTTTGACTTTGGTCATCTACATTGATTTGATGTATTGTCACGTGGTTGGATACCACTCCATTAATCATGTCTTTAACTACGGTTAATTACAATGATATCATGTATAGTCACTTATATTATTTGAGAATGTCGATGAATGTGATTGGTTGAATGGATATGTGAATGATTGTCTATGATTATCTATGATTATCTCTGATTATTTGAGTTTGTGATTATGTGTTTTGTGATTGCTTGTTTGGGTGTTGTGATGGATTATCTCGTAGGTACACTTCTGGATTTTCTCAGAAAGACCATATGTTCTTATACTCATTTTATCTAAACTTTTTTATAAAACCTTTTTAAACACAAACTTTTATACTCATTTTATAAAGCACTTTTTAAGTATAAAAACTTATGATTACTCACCAACTACTTCGTAGTTGACACTTGATTTTCTTACATGTTTCAGGTGATGAAGCTAAGTAGGTTGAGGAAGATGAATTCACTCTTTTGGACATCATCACATAGGATCTTGGACTTAGCTAAAATTAACTGAAATTCTGGCGATTAGAGTTTAGTTAGTTTAGCTAATTCTTTTGTGTAATTGATGTATTTAATTCATGATGAACATGATTTTTGGTGTAATTAATTTGGTTGATTAAATGATTATGTGATGATTTAATTAGATGCCCACGAGCTTATGAACATTCTACACATCCCTCGTGGCATCCCGACGTTTCTGCCATCGGTCGGGGTGTTACACAAATGGGCTAGGCTCAGTAAAGCCAATGAGGTCCGCTAAGAACTTAGGCTCAAACTAGGGGCCAGTCTATAAAGTTAAACCATTTAAACCTACCAACATTTCTTAATGAATTTCCTCTTAGTTATTGATGCTTGTGAAAGAAAAACAGACAAAGAACCGATTAACCTACGGTGATCTGATGTTTACAAAATGTGATAATCGAAATGTCTTCTGAGTTGGTCTTGATGATAGAAAGTATCTCTGAATATTTATATAAAAGTCTTAGATCATGTCAGACTAAAGTCTTCTGAAGCCTTTGTATTCGGAAGCCTTTATTTTTCTTGAAGTATCCTGAAGAACAAGGTTATCTTCCGAAGGTACTTAGTCTTCTAGAATTCTCAAGTTCCTTCCGAAGACTAATTACATCTAGAAGATAACTCTGTTCTTCTGAAGCTTGTATGTACTTCTGGAGTGGTGCCAAGGACATTGAATATTTGGAAAGCATCAGCCTTTATGATCTTACAAACACACAACCATATAGACTATAACAATGGTTCAATAATTACAGGCCAAAAAGTTTAAATCACATTTATTCTTTTTCGTTGCATGTGTGTCATGATTTGATTTTGATCGCAACGTGTTCCTAACTTTCGTACAAGCTGTTATTACACCAACTGAAATTTTTCCTGTTTCGACATTTTATAGTATAGTAAATGTGTGATTACATTATTTTGTACGCGTATTACTATATATACATTTGGAAGTATTGGCGCTTACAAATGAAACCACTGCAAAAACATTTAAAAACTAAAGAACAACAAAGTCAACAAACAATTTTTCAACCTCTACAAAAACTTAAAAACTTTTTAAACCACAATGTAAATCACTTCAAAAGATGGGTAATAACATTAGAATATTGAAACTGCTTCAAAGAATCAATGACAAAACATTTTCCAACCGCTACATATAAATAAAAGCTTTTAAACCATTATGTGAACCGATTCAAAAGATGGGTACACCACAAAGGGAAAATAAGTGAATAATGGAACCTCTTTAGAATATTTTATTGGAACCGCCGCAAAATAAAAAAAAAGGGGCATTTTTTCTCCAATCAAGAAATTAAATTAATTCCAAAATTTCACTTTAAACCCTATACTTTAAACTCTTATTTTTAAATCTCTTTACGTTATGAGATAATAGTCATTAATCTATTAATTTGATCGCAATTACATCACTAACATTTATATAAATTTCAAACCCAAACGATCATAAAAACTTTGCACGTATTCACAAGATTATGATATTCCAGACATTATCGAGTATTTGTATCGTTTATATTATTTTGATCATAATTACCTCACAAACTATTTAGATATAATAATAAATATACCTAATAATAATATTTTAATCATGCTATTAAATAAACAATATTAATAATTAAATATTACTAAATAGTTAAATAATACTATTCTAATAATAATAATAATTAGTATTATAATTAGAAAACGTAAATTTTTTTACAACTTGGTTTTATGATTTAACAATGTGTGATTATGTTTGGGTTCGTAATCCTTAGTAGTATGCTATCATAATCGAATATTCATATCGGTCGAGAGAAAACTCTTAAATCTTATGTGAGTCATTGATTTAGAATCTTGAAAATAAATATGTGGTCCACATTTACTCATATTAAAAATGATTTGTTTATTCAAAACCCAATTTTTTATTCAAGTTTAATTTGGACCACATACTTATTTTCAAGATTTCAAATCACTGGCTCGCATATGGTTTAATGGTTTTCTCTCTAAGATTGAGTTTTCGTAGGATTTAATCCTTGTATGTATGTATGTATGTATGTATGTATCTATATATCATATATGTGTGTGTGTTATATAGATATGATATATATGCGTGTGTATGTATGTATTTATTTATATGTATGGATGTCTCTCTCTCTCTCTATATATATATATTAGGATAGTAACTCGTGCATTACACATCTAAAAAAAATTATAATAAATAGTCTCCAATTAAAGTTTAAACAATATAATACGGTTTCTTATTTAAAAGAAGAATAAAATTTCGTATGATTTAATACTATAAGTAATTAAATAATATATTCGTTTCTTTAAACATTCACCTTTTAAAAGTTTGTTTCTATAAAAATTTAGTTTTTAAAAAACTGGTTTTTAAAATTTTAGACTTTATAATACTTTTGCATTTAAAGTTTGTTTTTTTAATATTAATTTATTTTTAATGCATTAAAATATTCATTTTAAAAATGTATAAACTTTTAATACTATTATTTGATATCGGATGTATTTATTAGGAGACATGTAACAAATCATAGTTAATGTGATTTAAGAACATGTCATGTATTAATATAAATCTTAATTTATTAAAATAGGTAGAATAGATGTTTTTGTGTACAGACTTAGTCTCCTTTCTTAATTCGGATTTAAAGAGTTAATCCTCAAACTTAATAAAAGTCCTTAATTTTTTTTATTATTTTTTAGTTTGTTTTAATCTACAAATTGTAACACCTCACACCTTAAGACTATTAGATATATATAGAACACCCACTTGAGTTGCGCAAACTCTGGAAACCCAACAATTGGTCCACTTTTTGCCACATCACCTATTTCTTTTAATATTCATTTTTAAAAGACGAGCAATTTTGTAATTTTAACATCCTACCCTATTACTTTCTATTACATTATATAATCATTTTCTCTATCTCAAATCAAATCAAATTTTAAAAAATATTATTATATCAATCATAATAAAACCCACCTTTTTCAAATGTTTTTCTATATAGAAACAATTTCCGGATTATTCTGTCTAAACATCATGTATAAATTCCGGCCAATTATCCGACCGAAATTCCAGCTATCTTTCCATACAACTTTAGAGTTAATATTTTCCTCCTGATTAAATTCCAAACATCTTTATGACCATTATTTTGCTTAATATTTCGGTTGTATCTAGAAAAAAGAATTTTCGAAAAAAATCTGGCATAAATAAAAAGTCGACTATCAACCTTGAAGTTAAATCTGACAAAAAGATTACTCGATAAAAGTGCCAAGAAAAAGTTTCGATCAAATACCTGCTAAGATTTTTCGTTCATAAACCCGCCAACATTTTTCGATTAATATTCCGATTGCTTTTCGCATAATAATGCAGCTAATTTCGCACTATTACATTATTGTTATATACAAATTAGAAAACTAAAGTAATATATTTTTATCTAGTTACATAGAACATAGGACAATTCCATATAATAATTTACTTATTTTCAAGCTTTGTATCATGTCAAATAGTGTAATTCAATAAATTTACTTTTTTTTATCTTTTAAAGGCATGAGGAAAATTATGCAACTCATGACTTAGGTGCAGTGGTGTTTACATTAAAAATCTGGCGTCATTATTTTTATGGCACAAGATTTGTGGTGTATTAGGACCATAAAAGCCTAAAGCATATATTTGATCAAAAGGATTACATGTGTGCCAACACCGATGGATGGAAATTCTCATTGATTATGATTTTAAGCTTCAATATCATCCAGGTAAGGCAAGTGTGGTTGCCGATGCCCTAATCCAAAAGAAAAGATTTAAATCGATTATGTGTGATGATTAAGATTAGATGAGCAAGTGGATTTAATGGATCAACTAAAGAAGACTCATGAACGTGCACTTGAAGATGATAATTTCCAATTTGAATAATTGATAAAAACAGTTCAACAAATGACAAAAGGAAATGATGTATTGTTAAAGTCAAAAACTAGGATACGAGAACCAAAGCATGGAGGTTTAAGGGGTTTTATTCTGGAAGAAGCATTCAAATCAAAATATCTAATGCATTCAGGTTTAGATAAGATGTATTATACATTGAAAGACCACTACTGGTGGCCAAGTGTAAAAAATATATAACAGAATACGTTGAAAGGTTTTTAACATGCTTACACGTGAAGGCCGAACACCAAAATTCATCAAGTAAATTACAACCTCTAGAAATCCCAGTATGGAAATGGGAGAAGATTACGATGAATTTTGTCATGAAATTGTTGAATATTGGATGTCCGATTAACGATAAGTTCAATGTTACTATGAAAGGTATGATCCAAATAGTTACACTTTGGAAGGCAACGGCTTTAAGTTTAATTGTTAAACATAATATACGATCACAAATTGTCGGTTTTATCTTTTATTATTTATGAAATAATAATCGATGAGAATTAATTATACAGATAATTAATTCGTTAAACAAATAAAGTTTTGAACTTTATTATGTAACAACCGAAGATTTAATACATTTGATCGCGCATGAAATCCACGTTGATTTGGTAATTGTAATTTTTATAGATTGATAGTACGCAAGAAATGGTGAACGTGGGCGAAAATCGTGCGCGAAACGGAGTTACGGATTGTCAGGAATCGCGAGACGAAGAAAAATTTCAAAGTATGGACTTCTGGACTCGTCGCGGTACGCGATGGCGAGGTTGAGGGTTCTCGGCGGTACGCGATGGTTGAAAAATATCTGATTTCTCCAGATTTCTTCGCGGTACGCGAAGCCTTGTTTTGCTTCTTGTCGCGGTACGCGATGGAGGAGGCGGTGCAATGAATTAGATTTCTTCATCAGATTTTATGCAGAAATTATTTTTGTTACATCTCTCGAACATATTCATCTTCCAGACAAAAAACTCATCCATCTCACCATCAAATCTCAGTTCTAGGACCATTAGATTGTGTGGATCGCACCAGGGAACTTATCTGCAAGTGCTGAACATTGTTTTGCAGTCAAAACTCTGTCAGATTAGGTAACGATTCGTGTTAACTGTCTAGTTTGATTTTGGTTGATTAGATCTTGTTTTTAAACGTAATGAGATAGTTAGGGTTGTTGATTATTGCCTAGATGATGGCTAGGATTGATTATAAATGAAGAACACAATGTTCTAACATTAAATCCTTGTTTTGATCCGTTGTAATGCCCGGTTTGCATGAAATCATACATATGATTATAATGGTTTAAACCATTTATTATGACAATGTAGGTGATTAGTTTGGTTAATCCTAGAAATACATGGTGAAATCCAAGTGTTTCAAACTAATCACAATCATTAACATACTCATTGAAACGATTATCTGATGTTTGTGATAATAGTTAGATTAGTATGTTAAGCATGGTTATTAAACCTATTCTAATACTACGTTGGGGTATTTCATGATATCTGGGTAACCAATAACAAGGATTGATCATTTCTAAGCCATTAATCTGTCTAGGAACCTGTTTTAGCATTATAATCAACAACATTAACTATTTGATGACTATCAAGGCAATGTCTTTGACATTGGATGTTCAGAAAGATTTAATCAGTAAGTTAAGACATAAATAACTTATTAAACGTAAACCAATGCAGAATTACACCATTAGCACCAGTTGGTGATTGATCTTGCTACCGTAGGACATCAAGTGAATTCTTATAGCCCTGTTTGAAATGTTTTATCATTTTGGGCTGATATGCATGTTATAAAGTTGTTTTATGAAAATGATCGTTTTATCAGACTACGGTCGAATAAAAGTATATGTTATCGTAAAGAATGTTTCAGGAAAATAATGTTTCAAGTCTCAACTGCGGTTGAGAAAGAAATGATGGTATGTATGTTATAAAGTTATTGTATGAAAGTGATTTTAACCTGATTATGGTCAGGTAAAGCATGTTTTCAGGTAAAAAACGTCTTCTGATAAAGAATGTTTTCAGGTAAAGAACGTTTTCTGTAAATAGTGTTTTAAGTCTCAACTGCGGTTGAGAAAGAAATGATTTTTAAAAGACTCGACCGAGGTTGAGTAGGAAAGAAGGTTTTGCTGGCTGCGGTTGGGCAGAACTTGAGCACTGCGGTGCGAGGAATTGTTTATGATTATGATGGTTTAAATGATTTAAACCATGTTATGTATGAATGATGTATGTAAAGAAGTCTTGTACCGGTATGAGCCGTCAACTTCGGTTGATGGTTAAAGAGTCTTGTGGAAACACAAGCCTGTCGACTGCATGTCGCCAGTTGAGGAAGTCTTATACATGTATGAGCCTGTCAACTTCGGCTTGGCAGTTGAGGTGTCTTGTATTTATACAAGCCTGTCGACTTCGGGTCGTCAGTTGAGGTGTCTTGTGCTGCACAAGCCTGTTGGCTTCGGGTCAACAGTTGAGGCTAAATTTCCTGCACAATGTGATTGATGTTATGATGATGTGTATGAAATGAATTTATATTATGATGTCATGTATGTTATGTATATGAAATATGTTATGCTATATGATGATATGAATGGATAAATATTTGTTTAAAAGTACAACTTAGAACTCACCAGCGTAAAGCTGACTTATTTTACATGCATATCAGGTTGAGTAGTTTGGAAGGGATGACAAGACAGCTCGAGGCATATGTTGAATACTACCCTGGCATAGACTGGCTGTATTATATAACTGTTAGAAGAATGGGCTATGTTTTAACGTGTGTTTAATATGTGTACCTTATTTTATGTAATCACCTTAAATTCCGCTGCTATAGTAATGTAATTATGGTTTAAGAACTATGGGTTTGATGTTTGCCAACCGAGGGGACTCCCGGGATTTGGGGCCTTTCAAGTTGGTATCAGAGCCATAGTTTGAGAGATCCGGTCATCCCTAATGACTGGACTTAAACTGAAAATGGGACAGAATGATAAGAATGCAAGTCAAGGGTAGTTTGATGCCACGAGCTGAATGTTATGTATGAGTTAAGACTTAGGTGCAAGGTTAGAAAGGTAGTTAGTGTCATGCACGTTGGGGTGATGGGATGGGAAATGTTTAGAGCCTATGAGTTGGGTAAATGGTTAATAACACTTGATCAACGTCATTAACGATTTACAAAGCTTATTTCGTGCTAAAATGATCCTGTACTGATTGATCAATTGTTGCATTCTATAGATAGTTAAGCAACCACAGGAACCTGAAGGACTACGTATCGAGAATGAAGAACCCGTTAACGAAAATGACCACAAGCACAACGAGCAATCGGAAAATGAAGACGAGTTTACTCTAGAGCCTATCGTAGTGAAGGCTATTTCTGATGAGGTCTGCAAAATCATGGATGATAAGCTACCAGCCTTGATTGCAAAGGCACTGAAGGATACTCTGAAAGACAAGTAGGAAGGAACTAAGGAGAGCACCAAAGAGGACGAAGTTGTGATTATCAAAAATAAGAATGGTGATTCTATGTTGAAGAAACTGAAGGCTTGTGACTACAAGGCCTTCAAAGGATGCAATCCACCCTCCTTTCATGGTAAGAAGGATGACGTGACCACCTGCCACTGGGTTTCGGCTATGGAGGCGGTTATCGCTATCAGTGAATGCCGGGAAGACCAAGCTGTGAAATTTGCAGCTCATTCATTTACTGAAGAAGCTCTACATTAGTGGAACACTGTCAAGCAGTCAAAGACCACTACTGATGTGGAGGGCTTGAAATGGGAGGACTTGAAGGAATTAGTTATAAAACATTTATGTCCAAAGAATGAAATTGACAAAATTGAGCGGGAATTTCTGACATTGAAAGCTGGACGTATGAATCATCGGCAATACACTTCAAAATTTAACGAAATGTCAAGATTGGTTCCCCATTTGGTAAACACGGAGGAACGTAGGATTAAGTTATATGTGGAAGGACTACCACCTAGAGTCCGCACACATGTGAAGGCGCATGCTCCCAAAACTTTTGAATCAGTCGTAGAAATTAGCGGCATTGTCTGGGATGATGTGTTTGAAGCTGAACCAATAAAGGAGAAACCGAAGCAAAAGTGGTTATCTAAATTTAAAAGACACAGAAATGACAAATCAGGACCCCCTATGAAAAGGTTTAGAACGGAATATGTGACACCTCGGAAATTCCAGGTCAACAATTAATTTATTTTAATAATAATGTGAATTATCATTTCATACGTGGCACTAGAATAATTGTATTTAGTGTGACACGTGGCACAACAGACCAAACACACCGATAATTCGAGGAATTATCGCACAACACACGCACGTGTCTTGAATGACGAACGTTGGTGAACGGATCAACCACAGTGCACTTTCACTGCACATTAGGTTCCGGGGAACCTAAGTTAGTATAACAATGCTCACATGTCGAGAAACGATGATCGTAATCGTGAAATTCGCGAAAATCGGTTCAAAACAATGAAATTGGGCTCAGCCGAGACCCGTCGCGGTACGCGACGGGAAACCAATTGGGCCTTCGCGGTACGCGAAGCATGGGCGGGAGAATTTGAATTCTCCGAAATCCATCACGGTACGCGACGACCGATCATCTCCCACCTTCGCGATACGCGGCGTGTTTCGGGAACCGAATGATTATTTTATTCGTCGCGCTACGCGACGGTGCTTTTTGCCAGGCGTCGCGGTACGCGACGAGCCTACTTGCGCAGAAATCTTTATAAAACTAAGATTAATCATGTCTCTAGCCCCTGCTCTATTTTTCTCGACTGGAACACTTCTCCTCGACCATTTTCACTCTGCTACACCATCATAGTGCCTCTAGAAGCCATTGTTAAGGCCATAGAAGCTCGAAAGCGAAGGTTGAAAGCTTGAAGAGGAGCTTGGAACTAGTCATCAACGCCACCATCACTTGTGACGCCCCAGGAGCTGTTTTTAGGAGAATTTCAGGCTGCTACGCATCTGTTCTAGTCCCATCTCGATCTTCTTGAGCTCTCTTGAGGTAGTTCTCGCACTATTTCGGGTATTTATCACTTATACACACACATGCAAGTAGAAATACTCACATGCAACCATCCACACACCTTATGCATGAATTTTAGAATGATTTGATCTAAGATTTATGTGTTGAGTTACTAATTTGAGTATTGGATTGGAATTATTTATGTTATTTGTTACTATTTGGGGCTTTTTGGACTATATGATGATTTGTAACCACATGCATCACCACCACCACTTGAATCATGAGATGGTCATGTGATAAATCTGTTGTTAGGTGTTATAACTACTGAGTTGGTGATTTAGTAATGATCTATGGTGATTTTTATAACAAAAGATGGTTATTTGTTGATTTCGTTATGAGATGGTTACCTACAACAACATGCATGGATGATCCATATTGTTTTAAATGATTTTTGGTATTTAAATGTTATTAGAAATGATATTTGGGATGTCCTACATGATTAGAATGGTTGATTATGGCCAAGAAATGTCTAAGATGCGATAGTTACTATAAATAGTAACTTTAATGTTGCTAAGTATGTGTTTTTGATGAAATGACCACATTTGTATGTTTAGGTTCACATGTTATGCTTGAAAATGATATTTTGAAGTTAAATGGTGATCATTTGGTGCATAGAAATGTTAGAATGGTCAAAAATAGGATTTTCATGAATGTTACTATAAATAGTAACTTTTTATCACAAGTTTACATACGGATGATATGCATGATAATGTCTTGAGTCAACCACGCTTATCGGATGATAATATGATGATATTGATGGATTTGTGTTGTTGAAAGAATGGATTTTGTGTATTTTTCATAAGTTACTAAATATAGTAACTTTATTCATCAAAGTCGGGAATAGGGACATACTAGTTATGATGAAATGGCTATTCATGACTAGGATAGTGATGCTTAGATACTATTAGTTGTTAAACTCGATGAAGTATGCTAATTTTAGAAACTTTCTAATTTTAGAAACTTTTACGCGCAAACTATGCTAAACCGACTATTTGTGACTATGTGCTTTGTGATAACATGCTCATTTAGGATAAATATGCATGTTAGAATAATCGGATTATGATTTATGCTTGACTTGCCAAATATGGAAACTTTCCTGAGATAGGAACTTACTATAAATAGTAAGTTTCCTCACGAAAGTGACTTTGGTATCCGCACACATCACACGACACTAAACCGCACGTTACACGAACACTTGATCCAAAACCGTCACCAACGGGTCGTTAGGTCAAACACGGTCAACACGGTCAAACACGGTCAACTCGACCCACATAACAACTTGGATGTTGTTGAACACTAACACGGTCCTGTGAGACCCACATATGTGAACACGAACTCATAACACCTATGTGAAATAGGTAACCACTAGCCGGCGAGCTACTCCGTTCTTGTACGAACGCACAACTCTCTACTAAACTCAGGTGAGTTTTACAGCCCCACTTTTACTCTTATACTATTTTACTTAACTTTGGGGTGAGAATATTATGCTACTGTTTTAGATATAGTACTGGTATGTTGTGAAAACCATTTTCGAATGTAACTATTATCGCTTAAAGTCCTCACTTATCCTTACCGTTAGTTGTAACACAAACGAGTCGTAACTACGTAGTACTACTGGGTTTGACTAACCCCACTCGGCACCAATGTTGACTGGAGGTCATAACGAGTGTAATTTCGATGGGAATGCGGGTTCAACGATGACCTGCGGAGGCAAACGGGAACAGTCTAGTTTCGGTAAGATGAACTGACACACTCCACGGATCGTAGTATCCAACAACAAAACTTAACATACCCAGTATATGTCTGTTTACTTTTCAGTCTGTCTAAACCTGTGAACTCACCAACTTTTTAGTTGACACTTTTCGCATGTATTCTCAGGTAACTAATGGAGCACACGCTAGGACACAAAGGAGGAGTACAAGAGAGTCTCATGCATATTAGACTCCTAGGCTTGTGTTGATGTGTTCATTTTGAAAACAATTTGATTTATGTAGTGTTTGATACAATTTACATTCCGCTGCAAACTTTATTTACTTATGATATTAAAACATTTCCGCTGCTTACCTTGAAAACATGTTTGTATTTCAAATCCGTGTGATTGTTAACTCATATAGAGTCGTTCTATATGACCATGAGATGTGATCCTGGCCACGTCACACCCACGTGGACTGACACCACGAGATGGAATTTGGGGGTGTGACAGACTGGTATCAGAGCCTTGGTTATAGGGAACTAGGTTTGCATATAGTAAACTTAGACTATAGCCACTGCTCTACACTAGACACTACACTTAAAATTCGCACACTGATATTACCATTACTATTGAACTGTTGTTTACTAACTTGAGATTTACAGGAATGGCCAACAACGACAACGTTAACAGGAACCCGGGTAGGCGCTCGGCAACAGATGACCTAACCGCAGAGAGTCGACGGCGAGTCGACGACATCGTGGCCCAGGTCGACGAGGAGATGGAAAGATGGGCACGACATGCTGCACGAGCCCGGTACTGGGGATGGCTCCCCATGGTGATACGGGACTGGGTTATAGGAGAGAGGGTACCTTCACCACGGTATCCTGGCGACGCACCGACCGACCACAGACTACCACCACTGGGAGTGCCGATGGAGCAGGCATTCGCGGCTCACGTGGCTTTCTCCCGACGACAGGCCATGAGGAACGGCGAGCTATCGGACGAGGTCCGATTTCTTTGAGAGAAGAACGATCGCCTAGAGAGGAAGAACGACAGGTTAGAGGAACAGGTAGAGACTCCACGTCTCCAGGTGTCGCAACTGATGGGGCAGCACGGACAGATAGTGGATGTCATGCAGGAGCATGACATACGCATTACAGAGAATCGAGTCGCCAACGAGGAGACTCAGGAGATGGTCCAGGCTAGCGATGCCATGCTTAACGCATGGGTTGCACAGTTTATTGAGGAACCGCCTCAGGATGATGGTCCCCAATTCGAGGTCAATGACCTCGAAGAGGAAGACTTCGACAAGGATCCTGACGAGGATCTTGAAGAGGGCGAGGATGATGGAGATGCTGATAGTGATGTTTCACACGTCACCATGGACTCAGATTAGCCAAGTTACTTTCATTTATGTTTCTTTTCTATTTGCCTAAACGAGCGGGATGTGCTCGTACAAACTTATGTTGTTATTACCTTTCGAAATCATTGTACTTCAAGTTATTATTATTAATGAAATGATGCTTTGCTTTACTCATTATGTCTTGATTATGATTGCTTGTTAACATGACACCTAACTTGACTTCTGACATGACAATCGGCTAACACTCTAACTCATGCTAACTAACGTTCTAACCCTTCCATATAGAACCATGTCTGGAAGAGGATCCAACGCCCGCAACCTCAAACGCAAGGCCGAAAAGGCAAGAATCAACATGATGGTCGAACGCAAAGTCAACAAGGTGCTTGCCGAATACGAGGCAAACCGTCACACCAGTGATACTAGTGACACCAATAACGGTACTAACCCTTGTTTAACATGACTAACTTAGTATAGACAACGATAACACTAACACGTGACCTTGGACTCCTATGCACAGGATCCCAAGGAAACGCAGCAAAGGGATGCTCGTTTAAAGCCTTTCTGAGCTGCCACCCTCACAAGTTCCAGGGTACCGAGGGAGCAGTGGGACTGCTTCGTTGGATTGAGAAGCTGGAATCGGTCTTTGCTATGGCCGAATGCTCGGAGGAGAACTGAGTAAAGTATGCTACCGGGACTCTCGAGGGATCTGCCCTCACCTGGTGGAATACACATGTCCAAACTCTTGGACTTGAGACTGCAAACACTATCCCGTGGGAGGAGTTCACCAGCATGCTTCACGAAGAGTACTGCCCACGTGACGAGATCAGGAAGCTTGAGGAGGAATTTTGGGTGCACAAAATGGTGGGTTCGGAAATCGAGAAGTACTGCACTCGATTTCATGAATTGTGCAAGTTGTGCCCGGCAATGGTGACGCCGGAATACAAGAAAATCGAGCAATTCATCAGTGGGTTGCCCGAGCAAATCCAAAGCATGGTGACTGTTTCTGATCTCTCTACCATCCAACCACTGATTCGCTTGGCTCATAAATTAACCGATCAGGCGGTAGCCTAGGGAAAGCTGCCGAAGAGGGGTGAACATCTGAAACCCCAAGAGCCCAAGAAGAAGTGGGAGCCCAGCAATAACCGAACCTTCTCACCTCAGCAACAAACCCAGCATCGGCCAGCACCCGCAAAGGTTTTCACTGCCACCCAGCCGAACACTCAAGGCAAGGGAGGATATCAGGGCAACGGCCCAAAATGCAACAGTTGCAATTACCACCACTTCGGCCCATGCAAGAAGGGCAAGTGTACAAACTGTGGCAGAAACGGGCACCTAGCCAAAGAATGCCGATCAAACCCCAACCCCAATCACAACAAGAATGACACTTTAAAGGGGTGTTTCACTTGCGGAAAGCTGGGGCACATGCGCCGAGACTGCCCACAAAACAAGAACGCTGGCGGCAATCCAACAAGGGGAAGGGCATTTGTGATCGCGTCAGGAGAAGCAAAAGATGACCCCAATGTCGTTACCGGTACGTTTCTTTTAAATAATGTCTATGCTAGTATATTATTTGATACCGGTGCCGATAGGAGTTTTATCTCTAGTGATTTTAGTAAACTGCTTAATAAGACGCCAACACCACTAGACCATAAGTACACCGTAGAGTTAGCAGACGGCAAGCTGATAGAAACACAACATATCATCAAGGGGTGTGTTCTGACGTTAACAGACCACCAACTGGTGATTGACCTGATGCCGGTAACTCTCGGGAGCTTCGACGTGGTGATTGGAATGGATTGGCTATCTGCAAACCACGCTGAGATTGTGTGCAATGAGAAGATTGTACGAATTACGTTGCCAAGTGGAGAACAGATCTCAATCCAAGGGGAACGGCGCGGAATACCGTTAAACATCATGTCCTGCATGAAGGAAAGCAAATATCTGAAGAAAGGATACACGGCTATCCTGGCACTTATCACCGAACAACCAAAGAAGGAACGAAAGATCGAGGACATCGCAGTCGTTCCCGATTATCCGGAAGTCTTTCCTGACGATCTACCGGGACTACCACCAGCGCGACAAGTGGAGTTTCAGATAGATCTAGCACCAGGAGCAGCACCGATAGCCAAGGCACCATACCGATTGGCTCCTACTGAAATGCAGGAACTATCCAATCAACTGCAAGAGTTATTGGATAAAGGATTTATTCGACCGAGCTTCTCACCTTGGGGAGCACCGGTCTTGTTCGTGAAAAAGAAAGACGGTTCATTCCGTATGTGTATAGACTACCGAGAACTAAACAAAGTAACGATCAAGAATCGATACCCTCTACCTCGAATAGACGACCTGTTTGATCAATTACAAGGGTCAAGCTACTATTTGAAGATCGATTTAAGATCCAGTTACCATCAACTTAGAATACAAGAGGAAGACATACCAAAGACAGCCTTCAGAACAAGGTACGGACATTACGAATTTCTGGTCATGCCTTTCGGACTGACCAACGCACCGGCGGTATTCATGGATCTCATGAATCGGGTGTGTAAGCCGTATCTTGACAAATTTGTAATCGTGTTCATAGATGACATTCTGATTTACTCCAAGACTCAAGAAGAACATGCCAATCACTTGAGGCGCGTCTTGGAACTACTGAAGAAGGAACAACTATACGCGAAGTTTTCCAAATGCGATTTTTGGATTCGCGAAGTTCTGTTCTTTGGGCACGTGGTGAACGAGAAAGGGATACACGTAGACCCAGCCAAGATTGAGGCAATCAAGAACTGGACGGCGCCAAAGACTCCGACCGAGGTGCGACAGTTTCTGGGATTGGCCGGGTACTACAGATGATTTATCGAGGGATTCTCGAAGATTGCACAATCATTGACTTCCCTTACGCATAAGGACAAGAAGTTCGAATGGGGAGAAAAACAAGACGCTGCATTCGAATTATTGAAACAGAAACTGTGCAGCGCACCGATCCTATCACTACCAGACGGGTGCGAAGATTTTGTGGTTTATTGTGACGCATCGAAGCAAGGACTCGGTTGCGTGCTGATGCAACGCGAGAAAGTCATAGCTTATGCGTCACGACAATTAAAAGTGCACGAGAAGAATTACACAACTCACGATTTGGAGTTGGGAGCTGTAGTGTTCGCATTGAAGATCTGGCAACACTATCTGTACGGCACCAAGTGCACAATTTTCACCGATCATAAGAGCCTACAACACATATTCGACCAAAAAGAGCTAAACATGAGACAACGCAGATGGGTTGAGCTAATAGGCGATTATGATTGTGCAATCAAGTATCATCCTGGAAAGGCCAACGTAGTAGCTGACGCGTTGAGCAGAAAAGAGACAACCAAACGCGTACGTGCACTACAACTCATTATTCACTCTGAGCTACCTAATCAGATTCGTATCGCGCAACAAGAAGCTCTGAAAAAGTAGAACCTTACCCTCGAAGCAATGCGAGGTATGGATAAACAGATGAAACAGAAAGATGATGGAGCTTACTATCTGATGGATCGGATTTGGATTCCACACTACGGGGGATTGAGAGAAGTAGTGATGGATGAGGCTCATAAAAACCGATACTCAGTACATCCAGGCTCTGACAAGATGTACCACGATTTGAAAACCACTTACTGGTGGCCTAACATGAAATCAGAAATCGTGACTTATGTGAGTAAGTGTCTGACTTGCTCTAAAGTGAAGGTCGAATATCAGAAACCGTCAGGCCTACTCCAACAACCAGAAATTCCAGTATGGAAATGGGAACAGATTTCCATGGATTTTATCACCAAGTTGCCGAAGACGGCAAGTGGTTGCGATACCATCTGGGTTATCGTAGACCGACTCACGAAATCGGCACACTTCCTACCGATTAAGGAAACTGATAAGTTGGAGAAGCTAACCCGACTATACTTAAAGGAAATCGTTTCCAGACACGGAGTCCCAATCTCAATAATATCTGACCGAGATAGCCGTTTCACGGCACATTTTTGGAAATCCTTACACAAGGCACTCGGAACGAGGTTAGATATGAGCACTGCTTATCACCCGCAAACAGATGGTCAGAGCGAACGAACCATCCAGACCTTGGAGGACATGCTTCGGGCATGTGTAATCGACTTCGGCAACAGCTGGGAGACTCACTTACCTTTAGTTGAGTTCTCATATAATAACAGCTATGACACCAGCATTGGAGCTGCACCATTTGAAGCACTTTACGGGCGTAAGTGCAGATCACCACTTTGTTGCGCAGAAGTTGGTGAAAGCCAACTGACCGGACCCGAACTTGTGCACCAGACAACCGAAAAGATCGTGCAAATACGTAACAGAATGGCAGCAGCTCGGGACCGACAGAAAAGCTATGCTGACAAAAGACGCAAACCTTTGGAATTCCAAGTGGAAGATCGAGTACTTCTTAAAGTCTCGCCTTGGAAGGGAGTGATTCGATTTGGGAAACGGGGAAAGCTAAACCCTCGTTACATCGGACCATTCGAGATCACTAAACGAATAGGCCCCGTGGCCTACGAACTACACTTACCGCAGGAATTGAGTAGCGTACACAATGTGTTTCACGTGTCGAACCTCAAGAAATGCTTATGAGACGAAGCGCTCGCAATTCCGTTGGAAGAAATTCAGATTAATGAACAACTACACTTCGTTGAGGAACCGGTGGAAATTATGGACCGGGAAATCAAGAAGCTTAAACTCAGCAAGATACCGATAGTAAAGATACGATGGGACTCACGGCGTGGGCCGGAATACACCTGGGAGCGAGAGGACCAGATGAAAAAGAAATACCCTCACTTATTTTCCAACCAAACTGGCACGAGCAACACGAACTGAATTTCGGGACGAAATTCCTATTAACCGGGGGATGATGTGACACCTCGGAAATTCCAGGTCAACAATTAATTTATTTTAATAATAATGTGTATTATCATTTCATACGTGGCACTAGAATAATTGTATTTAGTGTGACACGTGGCACAACAGACCAAACACACTGATAATTTGAGGAATTATCGCACAACACACGCACGTGTCTTGAATGACGAACGTTGGTGAACGGATCGAACCACAGTACACTTTCACTGCACATTAGGTTCCGGGGAACCTAAGTTAGTATAACAATGCTCACATGTCGAGAAACGATGATCGTAATCGTGAAATTAGCGAAAATCGGTTCAAAACAATGAAATTGGGCTTATTGGGCTCAGCCGAGACCCGTCGCGGTACGCGACGGGAAACCAATTGGGCCTTCGCGGTACGCGAAGCATGGGCGGGAGAATTTGAATTCTCCGAAATCCATCGCGGTACGTGACAACCGATCATCTCCCACCTTCGCGATACGCGGCGTGTTTCGGGAACCGAATGATTATTTTATTCGTCGCGCTACGCGACGGTGCTTTTTGCCAGGCCTCGCGGTACGCGACGAGCCTACTTGCGCAGAAATCTTTATAAAACCAAGATTAATCATGTCTCTAGCCCCTGCTCTATTTTTCTCGACTGGAACACTTCTCCTCGACCATTTTTGTTAGTGCATATTTGAAATGGTTTGCTATTCAAAAGTTGTATTTATTTTGATTTGTTAAAGGGTTCGGCTAGGTTTGTCAAGGTTCGTTTGGCCCACGAACCTAGGCAGGTTCGGCGAACCTATAACCTTGATAAGGTTCGTCTGACAAACCTATAGGTTCGTTTAGCAAACCTTAGGGTTCGGCTCACGAACCTAAGGTTCGCTGGTCTGTAACTATATATAGTTGTTTTGTTTGTTATTTCAGTAGATTTTTGCTGAGTGCTTTTAGAGATCTGCTGATATTCTCTGTGTGAGAAGTATTGAGTGATCTTGTAATCATTTGTTGATAATACAAGAAGTTTTTATTGAATTGCTTGTGTTCTTGAGTTTTATACATATCAACTATGGATTCCGCACGTAGTAGATAGTTAGTAGAGCTTGTATTTCGATCCTGAACGGTTTCACCAAACCAACAGTGGTATCAGAGCCTTTGAGATATGATTGTACATTGTAATATTCTGAAGTTTACTTGGTTCATACAAGATCAAATACAAAGCGATCACAATGCACTCAGTATGATATGTTGGTAGGTCTTTCAATTTGTTGTGATTTCTGTAGACTAATGCCATAATCATTTTTTGTGGGACACATTACTTAGAACACAGTGTTCGATCTTTGTCCTGAGTGCGTAGTCATTTGCCTTAGTGATTGCTAATTGTATTAGTACATATATTAGTTTAATCATGTGTTTCTTTTTCAAAAGAAATTCTGAGTTCATTTTTTCTTTTATTTTAGTTCAAAACATGGACATTCTCTGTGCATATTTACGTATCGATCTGATTGTTATGTTTCGGACATTCTGCTTTTATTTTCTTGGTTTGTTTAGAACTTGGGCATTCTATGTGTATACGGAAGTATCAATCTGATTGCTAGGTTTTAAACTTAAATTATTTTTTGGTTCAATATCTTGGTTTCATCTGTGCATACGGAAGTATCAATCTTGTTACCGGATTTTGAACATTATGTTTTATTTTACACTTTGTTATTTCACAAAAGATATTCTGCTTTATTTTTGCATGATCAAACTAATCAAGAATTTGAACTTATAATTTACAATGGCATCTCTGTTGGTTGATGTTTCACAAAGCGGGGATGTGTTCAAGTGAGTGGGGAACGCAAAGTCTTGTGATTGGTTTTCATTAATCCAAATTCACAAACAAGTAGTAAGATTTAAAGTGGACCCATATACTGGCAATCGTCCTAGGATTGTGCATCGATTAAATAAATCTCATTAACAATCAATAAGTAACGCTGAAGTATGATTACAATATGATCTCATGTTTGGATCTTTCTCATCAAAAACATATTTATTTTTTAGTTAGAATACAAATTTTGTAGGATTCTAGGATATACAATTTTGCAATTCATAGCTTTAGGGGGAGTTTATTCAAATCATTAAAAAATCATAAAAATTTTCTTCTATTTTCTTTTAGACTATCCGATGTGACTTACTAATTCTTTGTAAACATTTTAATTGATTTACTCTTAATAAGTGACAAAGAAAATTTGGAATTGTGATGAGGCATCTAGTTTTGATTGCGTGTCAACTGATGCAGGTGATAAGGGTGATGAAGATCTGAGAGAGAGAGAGAGAATGAGATTAAGATTGAGAGGGTGAAGTAGAAACAAAGAGACTGATGTATTTTCTGTGTGAAAATATAACAGCTACAACTGAAGGGAAGTATGTTGATAGCATGGTTGTAGGGGAGTATGTTGATGCATATATGTTTCCCGATGCACATAAAGTTTGAGCATATACAACAGCAAGGTTCAAAGGGGAGTATGTTAGTGCACTTTCTGTGTGAAAGCTGCATTTAATGTGAACCTAGCTTGTTGTATATGAAATCGTAGTTTGTTGTATAGTAGATCAAGATACAAAAGGTTTGGCTGGCGAACCTTTTGGCAAACCTATTGGCAAACCTTTTGAAACATATATATAGAGGAAAGGTGGTGGACTTGAAAAAAAAGAGAGCTCATAATTCACACACACAAGTTCAAGACTTCTCTCTCAAGAATCAAGATCAAGAATTCATCAAATTCTCTTCATCTTAGCTTCTTTTGAATATTCAAGTGTTGTATTTCACGTTTGATTCTTTGTAATCACTTGAATATTAATGAAGATTTCAGATTTGTGATATATATTACAATGTTATTGTTGATCCAAATCTAGTTGTAAACGGATTCCGCACGTTTATAATCGAATCGTAGAATTTCGTGATCGATTCTTCAAATCTACAGTGGTATCAGAGCGTTAGGCTCGATTCTACGACTATTTGGAACACCTGGAACCCTTTGGGGCTCCTTGTACAATGCTCAAGAAAGATGCTAAATTCAACTCTAAGGTTGAAGAACGTTTCTTTCTGGGTTATAGCCTACCCAATAAACGTGTGTTTAACAAACGCACGGGTGTTGTGGAACTCTGGTATAATGTGGATGTTCAACGACATACACCTATACCGGAAGGCAAAGGTCCAAATTGGTTATTCGATTATGATAAACTTTTCGAGTCTTTTAACTTGTCTCCTACTGTTACTGATGATGAAATTTCTTTGCAGATGTTATATGACTTACAAAATTCTGAAGATCAAGAAGTTTCTCATCAAGTTGAAGATAATTCTCCAACTGAGGAAGGCATTACTGAAGTAGTTAATGATGACTGGTCATCGGAGGATGATCAGAAAATTTTTGAAGATGCAATTTCTCAAGATCAAGATGAAGAACAAGATATTACAAATCTTGATCATGGAGTTGGTGTCCCGCAAGTGCCAGTGTCTAGAGTCCATGTGAATCACCCTGTAAAGCAGATTATTGGAGATCCGTCTGTTGGAGTACAGACGAGAAGGCAAGTTACAAACGAGGAGAGTTTGTACGTTGAGCTGGAGCGTAATCATGGGTCTCAAGAGTTATGGATGCATTCTGCATTCGATTCTCAGATTGAGCCTAAATCTGTAATTGAAGCGCTGCGTGAGCCTGCCTGGGTGGAGGCCATGCAAGAGGAGCTTAATCAGTTCCAGAAACTTGGAGTATGGCATTTGGTAGATTTACCAAAAGGTGAAAAGAAGATTGGCACCAGGTGGGTGTTGAAGTGTAAGCGAGACGATAGAGGCGTGATTGTTCGAACAAGGCTCGTTTGGTTGTCCAAGGGTTCAGACAAATCGAAGGAATTGATTATGACGAGGTTTTTGCACCTGTGGCGCGGCTTGAAGCGATTAGATTATTTCTATCTTTTGCTGCCCACAAAAAGTTCAAAGTATACCAGTTGGATGTCAAGTCTGCATTCCTTTATGGTTCATTGAAGGAGACAGTGTATGTTTGTCAGCCACCAGGCTTTGAGGATCCTATTCATCGGGATCAGGTCTATATCCTCGACAAAGCACTGTACGGTCTTCATCAAGCTCCTCGAGCTTGGTATGAGACTCTCTCGACTCATCTTATTGAACACGGGTTCAATAGGGGTCAGATAGACAAAACTCTGTTTTATCGGGAAAAGGGCAAGGACATTCTCCTTGTTCAGATCTATGTGGATGACATCATCTTCGGATCTACCGATGAGCAGATGTGTTTAGAATTTAAGCAGGTTATGATTGAGAAGTTTGAGATGAGTGCTATGTCTGACATTAAGTTCTTTTTGGGTTTACAGATTGATCAGTCTGATGATGGTATTTTTATCCATCAGACCAAATATATTCAAGACGTGCTAAAACGGTTTAGCATGCTTGATTGTAAACCCATTTCCACGCCCATCCAGCCCAATCACGGGATTGAGCCGGATATTAAGGGAGAGATAATTGATGCTACATTATATTGTGGAATGATTGGGAGCTTAATGTATTTGACTGCATCTCGACCAGATATTGTATTCGCTACAAGTATCTGTGCTCGCTATCAATCAAAACCAAAGGTTTCTCATCTGATTGCAGTCAAGAGGATTTTACGTTATCTGAAGGGTACTCCAGACACCGGTCTGTGGTATCCTAAGGATGATAATTACTCCTTTCATGCTTACAGTGATTCAGACTATGGAGGATGTAAGACTGACTCCAAATCAACTACTGGAGGTGCTCAATTTTTGGGGGAGAGGTTAGTATCATGGCAGTGCAAGAAACAGACTTCTGTTGCTACATCTACATGTGAAGCTGAATATGTAGCAGCTGCCAGTTGTTGTTCCCAAGTTTTGTGGATACAACAACAGATGCGAGACTATGGACTTAATTTCCTAACTACCCCGATTCATGTCGACAATGAGGCTGCGATTGCGATTACCAAAAATCCAGTGTATCATTCACGTTCAAAACATATTGATATTCGGTTTCATTTCATACGAGACTGTTATGAAAAGAAACTGATTGATGTTGCGAAGATACACACAAACGAGCAAAGGGCAGACCTTCTCACCAAAGCATTTGATAAACAACGTTTTGAGTACTTACTCAAATTAAATGGAATCAGGGTTATGGGTGAGGTAATCAAGACTCAAATTCCTTCATAATCAAATTTATTGAAATAACATCAGATTTTTATTCATTTTTTTTGTGTTTTAGTTTTTAGGGGGAGAATAGTTTTAGAAAATACAAAAACATTAAAAAATAAAAAAAAAATTAAAAATTAAAAATCTGAGAAATTGATTTGTTTATGTGAGAAATGATAGTACATTATTTACATTTGGAAATATATCTGTTTGTATTATTAAAATTTATAAAATAATTACAAGTACTATAAATGATGTGTTGATAGGTTTATAACTTAGTAAAGATAAGTTTGAATAAATTTTTGATAATGTTTTATAAGAAACAAATGCTTAGAATGCAGTACTTAGTTTTGTCCTAAAAGAGTGGTAATTTTCTGACAAAATGTTTCTTGAACATAAAGTCAAATTTCTAGCTGATCATGTCTTTAATTTTTTTTAATAAAGAAATTCTGATTTGGTTTTTCTTTTATTTTAGTTTAAGGCTGATACATTCTTTGTGTATACTTACGTATCGACCTGATTGTGTTAGCTTTAGACAATTCAAATTTGTTTTTCTTGGTTTTGTTTAAGATTTGGACAATCTATGTGTATATGTGAATATCGAACTGATTGTTAAATCTTAAACTTAAATTATTGTTTAGTTCATTTTCTGGATCATTTGAGTATACGTAAGTATCAACCTTGATTCCATGATCTTGAACAAATTCAAATTGTTTTTCTATTTGTTATTTTCAAAAAGAAATTCTGCTTTATTTTTGCATGATCAGACTAGGTATAATTGATATTATAAGTTTGAGAACATTTATGTTTGATTAATTATTCACAAATTGGGGATGTGTTCAAGTAATTGGATTATTATAAAATGTTTGATAATTTTGTTTAAACTGATTTCTTTACTAAGTAATTAAATTTAAAAGGAGAAGTATATTAACAATCATTGTAGACTTGTAATTTACAAATAATTGTTATATAATATAAACAGATATGTTGAAAATTGTAATATAATATGATCTCATGTCTGAATCTTTCTCAAACAAAAAGATTTTTTGTTAATTGTGTTAGATTGCATTTTAATTGTTCTAAAAATTTAAAAATTCAAAAAGATTTTATTTTTATTCTTTAAAAATCTGATGTTAAATTGATAATGTTTGATTATTTGTTTGACTTTTGAACAATTAAATATGAATTTTGTTTTGAATTTTAAAAGAAAAATCATGTTTTGAGAAGGTTCGCTGATATGGTTCGTTGGTAAGGTTCGTTGAATGAGTTCGTTGGTAAGGTTCGTTGAATGAGTTCGTTGGTAAGGTTCGTTGGAAAGGCTCGTTGAATGAGTTAGGGTTCGTGGAGATAGTTCGAAATATGGTTCGTCAAGATGGTTCGCTGGAAAGGTTCGTGACATATAAATACAGGGTTCGTGAAAATAGTTCGTCACTTTCATATTGATCACAGACGACGAACCCTTGAAGGATTTTTTTCGATTTTCGATCTTGGATCTCCCAGAGTTTTTGATTGTTACCAATAGATTCAGAATCATTTCGTGAACATTTCTAGGTAGAAATTTTGAGATTTGACCGAGTAATTTGAGAGATCTGAGAGTTTTTAGATTTTTTAATTTTGGATCTGTAATTTGAATTTAATATGGTTAAAATCTAAAAATTGGATAAACTATCTTTGTTAAAGTTGTTCATCGATAAGTTTCAAACCTAGGGGTATGATTTTTTTATCAGATTAAATGTTTTGAATTTTGTGATTCAAATGTTGAAACTGGGATGATGAACAGGTTCGCTGAACGAACCTTAGGTTCGCCGAATTTTGAGGGTTCGTTGGATTTGTATAAATTCGCCGAACCTTGAGGGTTCGTTGGATTTGTATAGGTTCGCCGAACCTTGGGGGTTCGTTGGTTTTGTATAGGTTCGTGGCGAACCTTTGTTTTTTAAAAGCAACGAATCTTTTGGTCAAGGTTCGTTTGACTAACAAGGTTCGTTCATTTAAAAGGTTCGTTCAGGACAAGGTTCGGTCATTGCAAGGTTCGGTCATTGTAGGGTTCGTCTAGAAGTAGGGTTCGTCTAGCAGTAAGGTTCGTCTAAGAAGAATAGGTTCGCTGTCTTTTACTTAGAAATTTTTTATTTTTTCTTATTTTGTTAATTTTACTTAATTTTTTGTTTCTAATTTCTTTTATTTCTATTTGTAGAAATGGCGAACTTAGTTTTCGGAGACAAACACAATATCTGTGCACACTTGGATCCGACAACCAAGAATGGTCAAGAGTTTCGACCAATGATCGAGTTTCTCAGAAGATCAAGGGTTTATCATGCTATTTCTAGTTCAGTGCAGATATATAGATCCCATATTCAGAGCTTTTGGGGATCAGCTCGGATTATTTCAGTTGATGATGTATATACTATTGATGCGAATGTGCTTGGACAAGCAATTCGTATAACTGAGGCTGATATTAGGAGGGTATTACATCTTGGAGGTGAACCAGATGGTGTAACTCTTATTCCTGAGAGTTGCATCAAAGGTTGTTTTCTACGCATTCGATATTTTGGAGCTTACAACTCCATATCAGTCAAGAAGGGAAAGCTACCTCTGCAATACAAGTTTCTAGCACATGTGTTGTTGCATTGCCTTAGCATGAGGAAAGGCACATTTGATGAGTTAAGAGATTTGATGCGATCTGCCATGGTTGCTCTTATATTGAACAAACTGTTCAATTTCTCAGGCATGATCTTTA
The DNA here is from genome assembly GCA_009363875.1 of Mikania micrantha. Taxonomy (NCBI): domain Eukaryota; kingdom Viridiplantae; phylum Streptophyta; class Magnoliopsida; order Asterales; family Asteraceae; genus Mikania; species Mikania micrantha. The sequence goes on from CM018692.1 coordinate 36,694,181, forward strand.
GGTATATGTGTGACAACATCACAAAGGCTAAGGATAGGTTTTACATGTATCCTAGATTTGTGCAAATGTTGATTGATGAGAGGTTTCCTGAAGGTCAATTACCCAGGGAAGTTGGAGATTTATTGAAGATTAAACACATGACTGATTCCAGTTTGGGTCAAGTCAGAGTATATCAAAAGACTGAAGATTTTGATAGCAAACATTTAGGGGGAGTTTGTTAGTGCATATTTGAAATGGTTTGCTATTCAAAAGTTGTATTTATTTTGATTTGTTAAAGGGTTCGGCTAGGTTTGTCAAGGTTCGTTTGGCCCACGAACCTAGGCAGGTTCGGCGAACCTATTGTGTCTAAGGGTTCGGCGAACCTATAACCTTGATAAGGTTCGTCTGACAAACCTATAGGTTCGTTTAGCAAACCTTAGGGTTCGGCTCACGAACCTAAGGTTCGCTGGTCTGTAACTATATATAGTTGTTTTGTTTGTTATTTCAGTAGATTTTTGCTGAGTGCTTTTAGAGATCTGCTGATATTCTCTGTGTGAGAAGTATTGAGTGATCTTGTAATCATTTGTTGATAATACAAGAAGTTTTTATTGAATTGCTTGTGTTCTTGAGTTTTATACATATCAACTATGGATTCCGCACGTAGTAGATAGTTAGTAGAGCTTGTATTTCGATCCTGAACGGTTTCACCAAACCAACAATTTTCACTCTGCTACACCATCATAGTGCCTCTAGAAGCCATTGTTAAGGCCATAGAAGCTCGAAATCGAAGGTTGAAAGCTTGAAGAGGAGCTTGGAAGTAGTCATCAACGCCACCATCACTTGTGACGCCCCAGGAGCTGTTTTCAGGAGAATTTCAGGCTGCTACGCATCTGTTCTAGTCCCATCTCGATCTTCTTGAGCTCTCTTGAGGTAGTTCTCGCACTATTTCGGGTATTTATCACTTATACACACACATGCAAGTAGAAATACTCACATGCAACCATCCACACACCTTATGCACGAATTTTAGAATGATTTGATCTAAGATTTATGTGTTGAGTTACTGATTTGAGTATTGGATTGGAATTATTTATGTTATTTGTTACTATTTGGGGCTTTTTGGTCTATATGATGATTTGTAACCACATGCATCACCACCACCACTTGAATCATGAGATGGTCATGTGATAAATCTGTTGTTAGGTGTTATAACTACTGAGTTGGTGATTTAGTAATGATCTATGGTGATTTTTATAACAAAAGATGGTTATTTGTTGATTTCGTTATGAGATGGTTACCTACAACAACATGCATGGATGATCCATATTGTTTTAAATGATTTTTGGTATTTAAATGTTATTAGAAATGATATTTGGGATGTCCTACATGATTAGAATGGTTGATTATGGCCAAGAAATGTCTAAGATGCGATAGTTACTATAAATAGTAACTTTAATGTTGCTAAGTATGTGTTTTTTATGAAATGACCACATTTGTATGTTTAGGTTCGCATGTTATGCTTGAAAATGATGTTTAAAAGTTAAATGGTGATTATTTGGTGCATAGAAATGTTAGAATGGTCAAAAATAGGATTTTCATGAATGTTACTATAAATAGTAACTTTTTATCACAAGTTTACATACGGATGATATGCATGATATTGTCTTGAGTCAACCACGCTTATTGGATGATAATATGATGATATTGATGGATTTGTGTTGTTGAAAGAATGGATTTTGTGTATTTTTCATAAGTTACTAAATATAGTAACTTTATTCATCAAAGTCGGGAATAGGGACATACTAGTTATGATTAAATGGCTATTCATGACTAGGATAGTGATGCTTAGATACTATTAGTTGTTAAACTCGATGAAGTATGCTAATTTTAGAAACTTTCTAATTTTAGAAACTTTTACGAGCAAACTATGCTAAACCGACTATTTGTGACTATGTGCTTTGTGATAACATGCTCATTTACGATAAATATGCATGTTAGAATAATCGGATTATGATTTATACTTGACTTGCCAAATATGGAAACTTTCCTGAGATAGGAACTTACTATAAATAGTAAGTTTCCTCACGAAAGTGACTTTGGTATCCGCACACATCACACGACACTAAACCGCACGTTACACGAACACTTGATCCAAAACCGTCACCAACGGATCGTTAGGTCAAACACGGTCAACACGGTCAACTCGACCCACATAACAACTTGGATGTTGTTGAACACTAACACGGTCCTGTGAGACCCACATATGTGAACACGAACTCATAACACCTATGTGAAATAGGTAACCACTAGCCGGCGAGCTACTCCGTTCTTGTACGAACGCACAACTCTCTACTAAACTCAGGTGAGTTTTACAGCCCCACTTTTACTCTTATACTGTTTTACTTAACTTTGGGGTGAGAATACTATGCTACTGTTTTAGATATAGTACTGGTATTTCGTGAAAACCATTTTCGAATGTAACTATTATCGCTTAAAGTCCTCACTTATCCTTACCGTTAGTTGTAACACAAACGAGTCGTAATTACGTAGTACTACTGGGTTTGACTAACCCCACTCGGCACCAATGTTGACGGGAGGTCATAACAAGTGTAATTTCCATGGGAATGCGGGTTCAGCGATGACCTGCGGAGGCAAACAGGAACAGTCTAGTTTCGGTAAGATGAACTGACACACTCCACGGATCGTAGTATCCAACAACAAAACTTAACATACCCAGTATATGTCTGTTTACTTTTCAGTCTGTCTAAACCTGTGAACTCACCAACTTTTTAGTTGACACTTTTCGCATGTATTCTCAGGTAACTAATGGAGCACACGCTAGGACACAAAGGAGGAGTACAAAAGAGTCTCATGCATATTAGACTCCTAGGCTTGTGTTGATGTGTTCATTTTGAAAACAATTTGATTTATGTAGTGTTTGATACAATTTACATTCCGCTGCAAACTTTATTTACTTATGATATTAAAACATTTCCGCTGCTTACCTTGAAAACATGTTTGTCTTACAAATCTGTGTGATTGTTAACTCATATAGAGTCGTTCTATATGACCATGAGATGTGATCCTGGCCACGTCACACCCACGTGGACTGACACCATGAGTGGGAATTTGGGGGTATGACAGACTGGTATCAGAGCCTTGGTTATAGGGAACTAGGTTTGCATATAGTAAACTTAGACTATAGCCACTGCTCTACACTAGACACTACACTTAAAATTCACACACTGATATTACCATTACTATTGAACTGTTGTTTACTAACTTGAGATTTACAGGAATGGCCAACAACGACAACGCTAACAGGAACCCGGGCAGACGCTCGGCAACAGATGACCTGACCGCAGAGAGTCGACGGCGAGTGTAATATCCTGGATTTTCCGATCAGTTTTACGATGATTTTACCACACTTGTAATTCCGACAACTTTAATAAAATGATTACATGGGAATTTGGTCTCATTTAACATTGTTGTTATATGTATATTCATAAATATATAAAATTATAAACATTTATCTATTTATAATATATACAAATTATTTTATATGATTATCAATAAAATAAACTCAAAGAATTTATAAATATATAGTTTTATAAAAGTAAGTTTATAAATTTTAAAGGTTTTGTAATTAATAAAATGTTAAATAAAGTTATAGGTATGAAAAGTGGAATTTTAAAACTTTAATTATGGAGTTTAAGCTTGAAATGATCAAATTTCAAACCACAAGGGCTTAAGGTGTAAAATTTAATTAACCAGCCCCCCCCCCCCTTTCTCCTCACGTTTTTCCGGCAATTAGTCCGGCCAAGAAGCCGGAATCCGGCAACCATCCGGCTAACACCTTAAAACCATTTTTAAAGCTCCATTTGAACGGGTTTTAACACCCCCATGACCTAAATCAAATTTCTAACGTTACTAGATGATTAAAACACAGTTAAGAGCACATTTAATTCGATATTAATCACCAAGAAACCGTAGCATTTACCCTCGAATTAAATTAGACCGTTCGGCTGGAATTAACGCGATTAAAGATAGTGGTTTTACTTCTTTTGATCATACGAAGCCATCCATACCATCTAAACGCTCTCAAATTCGCTCGTGAATCGAAGAACGAGTGAAGATCGGCCGTGACCTTTGAGGAGCTCGAACTCGATCGAAATCCAACCAAACCAAGTACGTTAATATATGGTTTGAATCGGTTTTTAGTGTAGATCAATACCCCTCTATCAATTTCTGAAAATAATCGATCCTTTGATTGATTCAAGAATTAGGGTTCATATGGATTTGGGAGTTTTAGAAGTTTAAAGATAACAAGAAATAAATATGGAATAGAACAATGAAATGGGGCTTTGGTCGACTGGTTAAAGTTTGTCACGGATGCGTCTAAGGTCTCGGGTTCGAGTCTCATTCGGACCATTTTAATATTATTTTGTTATTTTTTTTCTTTCTTTTAATCTATTTCAATCATCTTAAAAATCTGAAAAGAATTCTACAAAAACTTTATAAAATCTGTAAAGCTATTTTACAAACTCAGAAAAAAAAAATTCTAATAAATAAATTCATTTTATTTAATTATAAAACTAATTGTTTATGTTTATAAATAACTAGTTAAATCATAAAAACGTAGTAAAACTATTTATAAAATTCTATAAAAATTATACAACACTTCTGGAACATAGATAGATCTGCTCAAATTTTTATAAATATAGTTATGCTGGAAAACTATTTATATCAAATTAAAGGTGTCATTAAAATGCATAAATAATCCTTTAAAAATACTTAAACTATTATAAAAATTCTGGAAAAATTATATAATCTTTTTGGAATTTTTATAATTCTGGGAAAATTTTTATTTTAATTTTTGTAACAGAAAACTCTTTATTTTGATTTAAAACCTTTATAAAACTGAATAATTAATTTATTAAAAATATTAAAATAACTTTTAAAATTCTGAAAATTTTTACATATGTTATTTGGACAGAAACCAACTCTGAAATATTTTTGTTTGAATAAATATATTTTTTTTAAATAAAAATGCTATTTAACTTGAATTATAAATACTATAAATAGATATTTTTAGTTATATAAAATTTCAGAAAAATACATTTATTTTCTGAAATAATTATTTTTAACATAAAATATCTCTATTTCTATAAATTGATTTTATTTAAATAAAATAACAAATAGCTTTGTTTAATAACTTTATATTAAAACATAATCATAAGATTTTGTATTTTGTAATCATCTAACTTAGTTTTGGTCTTCCCAAATTCATTTAGAACCTAAGTGTAGAACCTATAATACTGTGAACTTTACTCAGAACTTTTTAAACTTAGAAAACTTTGAACTTGAAACTATAGGTTTGTTGTGAGAATTGCTTCTCGCAAATTTGGACTTATAACTACTTTAGCAACTTAGCTATTCATCTTATCCAGGTGAGTTTCATATTCCCCTTTTCTTGATTTGATTTTGTTTTCAAAACATCGGGGATGAAACATGAACTTCAGCTATTTGAACAATCTGTATCTATGAACTTTATCTTGTGATTTGAGCTTATGTCCCAAACTACATGTGAACTATCCTCGAAACTTGCATTGATCATTAACTATATTAGCCGTACTGTTGTGATGATAGCTATTGAACTGACCATTCCACCCAACCGGTGATCACTCAGTTACCAACTATTGAACTATTTGAACTTTGTATGTTTGAACTATTGTGCACATTTTGAACTATTGGAACTATAAGGATAGTATGTGTTACTATGCCTAACTTGGTTAACTAAGGTTTGATCTGCAATAGTTTAATGTATGTTTCCACATTAAGCCTTATCTATTGATATGTTTATGATACATGATTCAAACTTTGAACTATTAAACTATTTATCGAGTCAACTTTATGATTCTCACCAACTACTTTTGTAGTTGACCTTTCAAACTTATTCATGTTTCAGGTGCAACTTAGTGAGCTTTGGGATGAACACTTAAGATGCTTGGACTTTAGAAGCTTTAAGAATAAATTGAACTCTAGTTTTGGTTTATTTTAACTTTGGTTGTTTGAACTTATTTACTTTGGTTTTTAAGACAATGTAAGCTTGATGCATTAATTATGAAACGTTTTAGTTTGATCATGAGCTATTGAACAGTCGCGTTCGCGCCCCGACGTATTCCGCCGTCGGTTGGGGTGTGACAGATTGGTATCAGAGCCATGGTTATAGGGAATTAGGTTACTAGATATGACCTAGACTATAACCTAAGTTAGCCAGGATCTTATGTGTTCATCATCCCTATTTCTATCTTTAACCTTATTCTCGATCTATTATTAGGAAACTTTCAACTATCAAAACTTCATGATATTCTTAGACTTATAGTCTAATCAAAAATAAAAATCTCGTCAAAGTCTTTGAGTTTTAAATGACAATCGTAGACACATGCAATCTGGAAGGGTAATTACCTGTATCTTGGGGTGTTCTGTCTAGGAAAATGTTTCGTATAAATCCAAACCAACCGTTGGACCAGTTACGCTTTCCTGGGAACCCTCGTGGTGAGTAGTTACTTATAGGCTAAAGCATGTCTCACGCAATTGTTAAATAAAACTTAAATTACTTTGATTAGTCAACGTAACCGTACCTTGGTTACAATCCATATGGCCTATTTAAACTATCTTGTGTTTCATATGAATTATCCATTAAAAACTAAACATCTACCATATTCTATGTTTTATTTCCATAGAATGGCTTCTCATCGTGAAATTCGTCGTCGTGAAAGGAACGAAGAGCTTGCGCAACTTGTAACTTAACAGATGGCCATTGTTTTACCAAACCTTGTAACTCAACTCAATGCAGCGAACAAAAATGAGAATGGTGAAAATGGTGGTAACCATAATTGTAGCTTCAAACACTTCAATTCGTGCAAACCTGTCACTTTCAATGGAACTGAGGGAGCCACTGGTTTATTACAGTGGTTTGAAAGTATCAAGAATACTTTTCGTAACAGTGGTTGTCCTGATGATCTTCGTGTGCAATATGGGACAAGTGTCTTCCAAAAGAGGGCATTGACTTGGTGGAACGTAGAAAAACGCAATCGTGGAGCTGAGGTTGCTTTGGCATTGACTTGGGATGAAGTCAAGACTCTTATGACAGAGGAGTTTTGCCCAAGGAATGAAATGAAGAAGTTAGAGGAGGAATTTTGGAATCTTGCCCAAGATAGTGGTGAAAATCTTGCTTACACCACTCGTTTCCATGAACTTAGCCTGTTGGTACCTCATATGGTCACTCCTTTATCTAGGGCCATTGAGAAATACATTGGTGGGTTACCCATGCAGATCCAAGACACTGTATGGGGTAGGAATCCAAAAACCCTTGAGGATGCGATCCAATTAGCTGCAACCTTGACTGATAATCATGTCAAGGCGTGTACTTTAACAAGGAAGGGTGCTAAGAAGACTACCACTGAAACCACTGCTACTGATGTTTCCAAAACCACCTCCACTGAACAAACCAAAACCACCCCTGCTGAACCTTCAAATAGGAACAAGAAACGAAAGGGTAGAAACTTTGCTGTAACTACAGCTGCTCCTTTGAACCAAGTCCCAATGCAAGGGTTAAACACTGCAAAGAAACCTTATGTGGGAAACCAACCTTTGTGCAACACATGCCGTTTACATCACCCACCCAATGTGCCATGTCGCCTATGTACCAACTGTGGGCGTTATGGACATTTGCACACCACATGTCGAACTACTCGACCACAAAATAATCAAGCTTTTCCTGCCATACAACCTAACCAAAATCACCAGAACAATCGAGCCATGGTTCAAAATCCTCCATTTGTTATCCAAGGAAGAGCTTGTTACAATTGTGGTGATCCAAACCATCTTCGCAATATTTGTCCAAGACTCGCAGCTCAACAAGCGGGAGTGCCAGCAGCTCGTGGGCGTGCTTTCAACATCAATGCTAATGAAGCACAAAATAACAACGACGTGGTGAATGGTACGTTCTTAGTTGATAATCAATATGCTTCTGTTCTTTTTGATACGGGTGCTGATAAAAGCTTTATATCCCTTGAGTTTTAACCTTTGCTTGCTAAGAATCGTACTAGACTAGAAAACACCTACACTGTAGAAGTAGCGGATGGAAGTCCAATTAAGATTGATTCAGTTATCCGTGAGGTTCAGTTAAACTTAAATGAGCATACCTTCTTGATTGACCTTATACCTATGCAACTTGGAAGCTTTGACATCATAGTAGGCATGGATTGGTTAACCCAAAATCGTGCTGAAATTGTGTGTGCTGAAAAATATATTCGTATTCCTCTTCCGTCTGGAGACACTCTACACGTTTATGGCGAGAAACCTACTCGAGGGCTCAAGCTTATGTCCTGTACAACCGCGCGAAAGTACCTGCGTAAGAACTATGTGGCATTCCTAGCTCACATTGTGAACAAGAAGGACAAGGAAAAGAAGATTGAAGATATTCCTATTATTAGGGATTTTCCTGAAGTGTTTCCTGAAGATTTACCAGGTCTTCCTCCTGTTCGACAAGTTGAATTTAGAATCGATCTAGTACCTGGTGCAAATCCTGTAGCCAAATCTCCTTATCGTCTTGCACCTTCAGAATTGCAAGAACTCGCGAGTCAACTTCAAGAGTTAGCCGATAAGGGATTCATTCGTCCAAGTGTTTCACCTTGGGGAGCACCTGTCTTGTTTTTCAAAAAGAAAGATGGCTCATTCCGAATGTGCATCGATTATCGGGAGCTTAACAAACTTACCGTCAAGAACCGTTATCCGTTGCCTAGGATTGATGATCTTTTTGACCAACTACAAGGAGCAACTTGTTTCTCGAAGATTGATCTCAGATCGGGATATCATCAGCTTCGAGTCAATGACGAAGATATTCCAAAAACCGCGTTTCGAACAAGATATGGTCATTACGAGTTTATGGTTATGCCTTTTGGCTTGACTAATGCTCCTGCCGTGTTCATGGATCTAATGAACCGAGTGTGCAAACCATACTTGGATAAATTCGTTATCGTTTTTATCGATGACATTCTGATCTATTCTGTGACACCCCGTAAATTCCAGGTCAGCTTTGATTTTATTTAAATGTTTATTTAAATGCATTATGTACACGTGGCACTAGAATTAGATTAATTTAGTGTGACACGTGGCACGACAGTATGAACACTGACACATGACTTGATAATCCGTGGAATTATCGGCAAACAGCACACACGTGTCAAAACACACGAACGTTGGTGAACGTCTAACACATTGTGAAACACAACACTCGAAACCTCACAAAACACTCGCACATTGAACTTGGAAGTTCAGATAAGGCCAAACGAAAGTTCGTAAATGTAAGAACGGCAACGAACAGATCAAACCAATGAAAATGGGCCTATTGGGCTCACCAGGGAATCTGTCGCGCTACGCGACGGCCCACATGACACTGTCGCGATACGCGACAAGAGGCGGGAGAAATTTGAACGCGGAACTCTCTCGCGCTACGCGAGGGGAACTCTTGAACCTGTCGCGCTACGCGAGGAGACCCAGTTCGCAGAAATCTTTATAAAACCAAGAAAAATCATTACCAGCCACCCTATTCCGCATTTCTCGAGTTCTGATCGACATAATCACCCTCTACCTTCATCTTCAACCTCTGGAATCTCCATTAACAACCATGGAAGCTCAAGTTTGAAGCTTGGAGGCCACATTGAAGACTTGGAGAGCCAAAGGAGATCACCTAGACCACCACCACTCGCTTGGAGCTACGACATTCGAACTTCTGGAGATTTAGGGGCTGCATATTCATCATCCTGGTGTTCAAGGAGCTCAAGAAGGTAGTTCCATACTTAAAAATCACTCTCACATCATCTACACCCACATGCAATGGTTAAAACCCACATGCAAGCACCCATGGCTCACATGCACGAATTTATAATCTGGATTTGTTGATTTTAATGTGGTAAATGATGATCTATGATGTTGTAATGGTGATTTATAATGATCCAAGTTGTTGTACATATGTGGTTATACTTGAAATAAAGATTCATAGCATTTTGAATGCATGCATGTATGATCCATGATGGTAGGAATGATCTTGAGTATGTTGATATGCTTATTGATGACAAAAGAAGGATTACTCATGGTTAGATTTGGCTAAATGGTTAAAATGTTGATATTTGATGAACTTTCTAATAATAGAAACTTTTTGATTGTAAAATGGTGATGTGAATGATATATGGTATCATGCATGCTCATAGATTGCTACTTAAATGTTATTAGAATGATTATGATGTTCAAATGTGATATTGATAATGTTTATGGTCATTTTTGACAAAGTTACTATATTTAGTAACTTTTATGGATGAAATAATGCTAGATGATGAATCGGATTATGTTAGTATGTTTAAAGGATGTTAAATGAGCTACTATGAAGATTTGTAACATGAAAATAGGTCTAGAAATGCTTAAATGGTCATTTGATGCAAAAACAACAAAGTTACTATTTATAGTAACTTTATTTTTACAAAACCCGACTTAGGAACATTTTGTTTGATTCAAGCATGTTAAGTAACTTGATATGTTATAACATGAAGTTTAGATGCTAAGTTAGATGGTTTCCGATGTCACGTATGCTAAAATGGAAACTTTCCATTTTAGGAAACTTTTGTGCACTAACATGACGAAAACAACTTATATGAATTCGTATGATGATGTGCTATATGTTAACATGATCACGTAAGACTATTGAACATGCTAGAACTATAAAACCGGTATGCTTTGTGAACTTTCCAAAAATGGAAACTTACTATAAATAGTAAGTTGTCCATAGACGCGACTTGCGCGTTTTGCACACGACAAACACTAACACAATTGCTACACGATTCACAACCGTCACACGGTTCACCAACGGGTCGTTGACTTGACACGGTCAACTTTGGTCAAACACGGTCAACTTCGGTCAAACATGGTCAAACACGGTCAATATGGACCAACACGAGCAAACACGGTCATTGTGGACCGACACGGACAAACATGAACAACCAAGGGTTGTTGGGCACAAACACGAGCACTAACATCAACACTAGCACGGTCACTTACACGAACTCACGTACGGTATACGATATAGGTTGCCAGTGACCGACGTGCCATCTACGCAGGAGCTTACGCTTGACTTACTACTCTATCACTAAGGTGAGTTTACGGCCCCTCTTTACTCTTTTTCAAAACGCTTTTAAATAGGGGGAGAATACTTGTTGCATCGAGTCAAACATCTATTACTGTGCAAACATTTTGGTGTATGCTGGTTTATTTGACAAACATTAAGTGTTGTAATCGTAAGAAGTCCTCACAAAGTCTTACCGTTAATGTACAAACAACGAGGCGAGTTTGAATGGATCCGTTTGGGGTGTGACGAACCCCGCGTGGCGAAATATTGACTGGATGTCATAACACGTGAAAACTTGACCTATATTGCCATGTTATTACGAGACATGGCGGAGGCAAAGACTAACAAGTCTAGTTCGGTAGTGACGCACTGACACTTTGGGCCAAGGGCTCGGTACTAACATATGATAAACAGCATGACACACTTTTATTACTATATGTATATCAAAACCTGTGAACTCACCAACCATTGTGTTGACACTTTTCTAACTTGTATTCTCAGGTAACTAGCGTGGCTAGCAGGAGGACAGGAATGCACACTTTAAGGAACGAGCAATTAGGAACTTACATGCATTCTGTCTTGTCATTTGAAAACAATTTACTTTCATTATGATAAAACAATGTTATGTTAAACTATTTACATTTCCGCTGCATTTTTGTCGAACACTTGATTTTCCGCTGCATCATGATAAGACAACTTTTATTCCGCTGCAAACTATCTTATTATGTGTATGTGTCAAACAATGGATTTGTAAACGCATATAGGGGTATTCTATATGACCTTGAGCTGTGATTCTGGACACGTCACATCCACGTGGACATACGCCACAAGTGGGAATTTGGGGGTGTGACAGACTGGTATCAGAGCCTTGGTTATAGAGAACTAGGTTTGCATGTAGTAAACTTAGACTATAGCCATTGCTCAACTTTAGACACTACACTAGTTTCGCACAACTAATTATATGCATAGTTTAGCAATATGCTTTGTGATTTTATCGGATATTTACGAACATACCATTGGAACCCTTCGCGGGTATACACATCCGACTATGCTTGAGAACTGCGAGATGGGATTAGTGAAAGGACGAACACAAGACTAAAGGGAACTCTTCTATGCTCTGAAGAAGACTCCTCTAGCACGATCTAACTCGAATCGAGCGCCTCCTCCAACCTCTTTCTTGAGTGTAAACCCAGTCAAAAGACACATGTTTGTGGACTGTGACCATAGTATTGACACTCAGGGAGCAAACGTCAAACCCTAGGATGTTTAGTAGTTTGAAATTGAATGAACTAGAATGACTGTGTAAGATAAATTAACGATTATGGTGGCCAACGTAATCGTGAATTTATAAGTACACACGAATTCTAGCAAATTCAAATGACACGCTACACCCACGAGGAGAACTATGTAGAACACTGCTGCTAGTGGAGATTCGAACTCCACTATTTTCACCAAGTAGTTTATTCCCTTATTGTATTTAGTACTGTTAGAATCTAATTGAGCGAGTTGTGCTCATATACATCACATTGGTAATAGTAACCTTCTAAAGCTTATAATTGTACACATGAAGGAAGAGGATATACTATCTCTATATCACACACAGCAATCTCTAACTGTAAGTAATCCAAAACCTATTGTAGATACATACTTACCAATGGCTGGACAAGGAACGTTCGTGCGTACTAACGATCAATCAACCAATGCTGCTGCTATCGAAGCCATGATAGAACAACGGGTTAACAAAGCTATAGCGGATTACGAGACTATACGCGTAAACAATGAAACAAACAATGAGACTCGCAACAACTTAAGAGGATGCTTATTCAAGACCTTCCTTAGTTATCATCCTCTAACATTCAAGGGGTCGGAAGGAGCAGAGGGACTGCTCCGATGGATCAAGAATACTGAGACAATCTTCTGCATATGCGAGTGCTCTGAGGAGAACAAAGTGAAATTCGCCACCGGAACTCTAGAGGGACAGGCCCTCATTTGGTGGAATTCACAGGTCCAAACACTGAGTTTGGCGACTGCTAATTCCATACCATGGGAAAATTTCATTAAGATGTTGAAGGAAGAATACCATCCCCAGAACGAAATCAAGGAATCGGAGGAGTGTTGGAATCACAAAATGGAAGGAGCTGAAATTGAACAATACACCACTCGATTTCACGAATGGTGTAAACAGTACCCAGAAATGGTGACCCCAGAATACAGAAAGATCGAGCCATACGTTAGGGGATTACCTGAACAAATCCGAAGCCTAATCACCACGACAGATCCCACTCTCATTCAATCTACTATTTGCTTGGCTCACAAACTAATCGACCAAGCGGTGGCACAGGGAGAGCTACCCAAGAGGAGTGAGCATACGAAACCCCAGGAACTCAAGAGGAAGTGGGAACCCAACAACAACCAATCCCTCACACCTCAACAACAAACCCAGCCTCGCCCAACCCTTGCTAAGGTCTTCACTGCCGCTCGGAGCAAAGGAGGATATCAGGGCAAAAGCCCAAAATGCAACAACTGTAACTACCATCACTTTGGCTCGTGCAAAAGGGTCAAATGCACGAACTGCGGCAAAGATGGGCATGTAACCAAGGAATGCCGAACAAACCCTAACCCCAACACCAAACAGAATACCAATAACCAACACACTCTCAAGGGGTGCTATGAGTGTGGAAAGCCGGGACACATGCGGAGGGACTGTCCACAACTGAAGAAGGCAGAAGAAGGCACAACAAAGGATGGTGTATTTGTGAGTGGCTCAGGAGAAGCCGAGGATGACTCAAACATCGTGACCGGTACGTTCTTTTCTTGTTTATGCTAGTATATTACCGGTGCCGATAGGAACTTTATATCCATCAAGTTTAGCAAATTACTAGGTATTACCTCCACACCATTAGGTTATGAGTATACCGTAGAGTTAGCCGACGGTAAGCTGGTTGAGACACAACACATCTTTCGAGGATGCGTCATGGTATTGGCGGATCGCGAGCTCGAAATTGATCTGATGCCGGTAACTCTCGAGAGCTTCGATGAGGTAGTCGGAACGGACTGGTTATCCGCAAACCAGGCAGAGACCGAAGGCAATGAGAAGCTCGTACGGGTAACATTACAGAACGGAGGACACATCACGATTCAGGGGAAACGACGGGGAGTACCTCGGAACATTATGTCTAGCATGAAGGCGAACAAGTACATACAAAAAAAAGGGGGGGGGTATACTGCGGTATTAGCCCTCATCACGGAACAACTGAAGAAAGAAAGGAAGATTGAGGACATCGTCGTAGTTTGCGAACTTCCCAAAATATTTTCTGAAGATCTACCCGAACTACCACCACAACGGCAAGACGAGTTCCAGATCTCATACCTGGAACAGCACCGATTGCCAAAGCTCCTTACCGACCAGCACCGACTAAGATGCAGGAACTTTCCAACCAGTTACAGGAACTGTTAGACAAGGGATTAATCAGACCGAGCTTCTCGCCTTGGGGAGCACTGGTCCTGTTTGTAAAGAAGAAAGACGGATCATTCCGTATGTGTATCGACAATAGAGAGTTGAACAAAGTAACGATCAAGAACCGATACCCGATGCCACAAATAGATGACTTGTTTGACCAGTTGCAAGGGTCAAGTTACTATTCAAAGATCGATTTAAGATCGGGTTATCATCAATTGAGGATACAGGAGAATGATATTCCTAAGACTGCCTTTAGAACCCGATACGGACACTACGAATTTTTGGTTATGCCCTTTGGACTGACCAACGCACCAGCTGTATTCATGGACCTCATGAATAGAGTGTGCAAACCCTACCTCGATAAATTCGTAATAGTGTTCATTGACGACATCCTGATTTATTCAAGGAATCAGGAGGAACATGCTGAACATCTGAGGCTAGTTTTGGAATTACTGAAGAAAGAGCAATTGTACGCGAAGTTTTCAAAATGCGACTTTTGGATACGCGAAGTCCAATTCCTTGGACACGTGGTTAATGAGCAGGGAATTCACGTAGACCCAGCTAAGATCGAGGCCATTAAGAACTGGGAAGCACCCAAGACTCCGACGGAGGTGCGACAATTCCTAGGTCTGGCCGGGTACTATAGAAGATTCGTTGAGGGATTCTCAAAGATTGCTCAATCACTGACATCCCTGACTCATAAGGACAAGAAGTTCGATTGGGGAGACAACCAAGAAGCTGCTTTCAACCTATTGAAGCGAAAACTATGCACTGCACCTATCCTATCCTTACCGGAAGGATGTGATGACTTCGTGGTGTACTGTGACGCCTCGGAACAAGGACTCGGTTGCGTGCTCATGCAACGCGAGAAGGTGATAGCCTACGCTTCACGCCAACTGAAGGTGCATGAGAAAAACTACACGACTCATGACCTCGAGTTGGGAGCAGTGGTGTTCGCTTTGAAGATCTGGCGACACTACTTGTATGGCACAAAATGCACTATCTTTACCGATCATAAGAACCTACAACACATCTTCGATCAGAAGGAACTGAACATGAGACAGCGAAGATGGGTCGAACTCATCGGCGATTATGATTGCGCTATCAAGTACCATCCAGGCAAAGCAAACGTAGTGGCCGACGCGCTGAGCCGAAAAGAAACGACAAAACGCGTGCGCGCACTACAACTCACGATCCATTCTGAACTACCGAATCAAATTCGGATAGCACAACAGGAAGCTCTGAAAGCTGAAAACCTCACTCTCGAAGCCACGCGTGGTATGGATAAACAAGTAAAGGTAAAAGATGATGGAGCTTACTATCTGATGGATCGGATTTGGATCCCACGCTACGGGGGATTGAGAGAAGTAGTGATGGACGAAGCACACAAGAGCCGGTATTCCATACATCCGGGCTCTGACAAAATGTATCATGATCTGAAGACAACTTACTGGTGGCCGAACATGAAAGCCGAAATAGCAACTTACGTGAGTGAGGGTCTAACGTGCTCAAAGGTTAAAGTTGAGTACCAGAAACCATCAGGATTACTTCAGCAACCGGAACCACCAATGTGGAAATGGGAGCAAATTTCCATGGACTTCATAACCAAACTGCCTAGGACGGCAGGTGGTTGCGACACCATCTGGGTTATCGTAGACCGACTGACAAAGTCCGCACATTTCCTACCTAACAAGGAGACTGACAAGCTAGACAAACTCACTCGTATCTATCTGAAGGAAGTGGTTACTCGACATGGAGTGCCAATCTCAATTATATCTGACCGCGACAGTCGATTCACGACCCACTTCTGGAAGTCTTTG
Source organism: Mikania micrantha (assembly GCA_009363875.1). Lineage (NCBI taxonomy): Eukaryota > Viridiplantae > Streptophyta > Magnoliopsida > Asterales > Asteraceae > Mikania > Mikania micrantha. The sequence goes on from CM018692.1 coordinate 36,710,625, forward strand.
CATAAGGCTCTGGGTACAAGATTGGAGATGAGTACCGCTTACCACCCGCAGACGGACGGGCAGAGTGAGCGAACCATACAGACACTGGAGGACATGCTCCGGGCAAGCGTTATCGACTTTGGGAGTAGCTGGGAAACTCATCTACCATTAGTTGAATTTTCATACAATAACAGCTACCACACTAGCATCCAAGCTGCACCCTTTGAGGCACTTTACGGACGAAAGTGTCGATCACCCATTTGCTGGGCGGAAGTGGGAGACAGCCAACTGACCGGCCCCGAACTTGTGCACGAAACGACTGAAAAGATCGTGCAAATACGCAAACGAATGGCAGCAACTCGTGACAGACAGAAAAGTTATGCTGACAAGCGACGCAAACCGTTAGAGTTCCAGGTGGGAGACAGAGTGTTACTCAAGGTCTCGCCCTGGAAAGGTGTCATTCGGTTTGGCAAACGAGGAAAGTTGAACCCTCGTTACATTGGACCGTTCGAGATTACAAAACGAATAGGCCCTGTAGCCTACGAACTGAACCTGCCGGTTGAACTGAGCAGCGTACACAACGTATTCCACATCTCGAACCTCAAGAAGTGCCTATCAGATGGAACACTTGTTATTCCTCTCGAGGAAATACAAATCGACGAACAATTGAACTTTGTTGAGGAACCAGTGGGGATTATGGACCGGGAAACTAAGAAACTCAAGCTCAGCAAGATCCCAATAGTGAAAGTGCGATGGAATTCGCGACGAGGACCGGAATTCACGTGGGAACGTGAAGACCAGATGAAACGAAAGTACCCACACCTGTTCGCGGAACAGACAAACGCTAACAGCACAAGTTGAATTTCGGGACGAAATTCTTTCTAACATGGGGAGGATGTGACACCCCGTAAATTCCAGGTCAGCTTTGATTTTATTTAAATGTTTATTTAAATGCATTATGTACACGTGGCACTAGAATTAGATTAATTTAGTGTGACACGTGGCACGACAGTATGAACACTGACACATGACTTGATAATCCGTGGAATTATCGGCAAACAGCACACACGTGTCAAAACACACGAACGTTGGTGAACGTCTAACACATTGTGAAACACAACACTCGAAACCTCACAAAACACTCGCACATTGAACTTGGAAGTTCAGATAAGGCCAAACGAAAGTTCGTAAATGTGAGAACGGCAACGAACAGATCAAACCAATGAAAATGGGCCTATTGGGCTCACCAGGGAATCTGTCGCGCTACGCGACGGCCCACATGACACTGTCGCGATACGCGACAAGAGGCGGGGGAAATTTGAACGCGGAACTCTCTCGCGCTACGCGAGGGGAACTCTTGAACCTGTCGCGCTACGCGAGGAGACCCAGTTCGCAGAAATCTTTATAAAACCAAGAAAAATCATTACCAGCCACCCTATTCCGCATTTCTCGAGTTCTGATCGACATAATCACCCTCTACCTTCATCTTCAACCTCTGGAATCTCCATTAACAACCATGGAAGCTCAAGTTTGAAGCTTGGAGGCCACATTGAAGACTTGGAGAGCCAAAGGAGATCACCTAGACCACCACCACTCGCTTGGAGCTACGACATTCGAACTTCTGGAGATTTAGGGGCTGCATATTCATCATCCTGGTGTTCAAGGAGCTCAAGAAGGTAGTTCCATACTTAAAAATCACTCTCACATCATCTACACCCACATGCAATGGTTAAAACCCACATGCAAGCACCCATGGCTCACATGCACGAATTTATAATCTGGATTTGTTGATTTTAATGTGGTAAATGATGATCTATGATGTTGTAATGGTGATTTATAATGATCCAAGTTGTTGTACATATGTGGTTATACTTGAAATAAAGATTTATAGCATTTTGAATGCATGCATGTATGATCCATGATGGTAGGAATGATCTTGAGTATGTTGATATGCTTATTGATGATAAAAGAAGGATTACTCATGGTTAGATTTGGCTAAATGGTTAAAATGTTGATATTTGATGAACTTTCTAATAATAGAAACTTTTTGATTGTAAAATGGTGATGTGAATGATATATGGTATCATGCATGCTCATAGATTGCTACTTAAATGTTATTAGAATGATTATGATGTTCAAATGTGATATTGATAATGTTTATGGTCATTTTTGACAAAGTTACTATATTTAGTAACTTTTATGGATGAAATAATGCTAGATGATGAATCGGATTATGTTAGTATGTTTAAAGGATGTTAAATGAGCTACTATGATGATTTGTAACATGAAAATAGGTCTAGAAATGCTTAAATGGTCATTTGATGCAAAAACAACAAAGTTACTATTTATAGTAACTTTATTTTTACAAAACCCGACTTAGGAACATTTTGTTTGATTCAAGCATGTTAAGTAACTTGATATGTTATAACATGAAGTTTAGATGCTAAGTTAGATGGTTTCCGATGTCACGTATGCTAAAATGGAAACTTTCCATTTTAGGAAACTTTTGTGCACTAACATGACGAAAACAACTTATATGAATTCGTATGATGATGTGCTATGTGTTAACATGATCACGTAAGACTATTGAACATGCTAGAACTATAAAACCGGTATGCTTTGTGAACTTTCCAAAAATGGAAACTTACTATAAATAGTAAGTTGTCCATAGACGCGACTTGCGCGTTTTGCACACGACAAACACTAACACAATTGCTACACGATTCACAACCGTCACACGGTTCACCAACGGGTCGTTGACTTGACACGGTCAACTTTGGTCAAACACGGTCAACTTCGGTCAAACATGGTCAAACACGGTCAATATGGACCAACACGAGCAAACACGGTCATTGTGGACCGACACGGACAAACATGAACAACCAAGGGTTGTTGGGCACAAACACGAGCACTAACATCAACACTAGCACGGTCACTTACACGAACTCACGTACGGTATACGATATAGGTTGCCAGTGACCGACGTGCCATCTACGCAGGAGCTTACGCTTGACTTACTACTCTATCACTAAGGTGAGTTTACGGCCCCTCTTTACTCTTTTTCAAAACGCTTTTAAATAGGGGGAGAATACTTGTTGCATCGAGTCAAACATCTATTACTGTGCAAACATTTTGGTGTATGCTGGTTTATTTGACAAACATTAAGTGTTGTAATCGTAAGAAGTCCTCACAAAGTCTTACCGTTAATGTACAAACAACGAGGCGAGTTTGAATGGATCCGTTTGGGGTGTGACGAACCCCGCGTGGCGAAATATTGACTGGATGTCATAACACGTGAAAACTTGACCTATATTGCCATGTTATTACGAGACATGGCGGAGGCAAAGACTAACAAGTCTAGTTCGGTAGTGACGCACTGACACTTTGGGCCAAGGGCTCGGTACTAACATATGATAAACAGCATGACACACTTTTATTACTATATGTATATCAAAACCTGTGAACTCACCAACCATTGTGTTGACACTTTTCTAACTTGTATTCTCAGGTAACTAGCGTGGCTAGCAGGAGGACAGGAATGCACACTTTAAGGAACGAGCAATTAGGAACTTACATGCATTCTGTCTTGTCATTTGAAAACAATTTACTTTCATTATGATAAAACAATGTTATGTTAAACTATTTACATTTCCGCTGCATTTTTGTCGAACACTTGATTTTCCGCTGCATTATGATAAGACAACTTTTATTCCGCTGCAAACTATCTTATTATGTGTATGTGTCAAACAATGGATTTGTAAACGCATATAGGGGTATTCTATATGACCTTGAGCTGTGATTCTGGACACGTCACATCCACGTGGACATACGCCACAAGTGGGAATTTGGGGGTGTGACAGACTGGTATCAGAGCCTTGGTTATAGAGAACTAGGTTTGCATGTAGTAAACTTAGACTATAGCCATTGCTCAACTTTAGACACTACACTAGTTTCGCACAACTAATTATATGCATAGTTTAGCAATATGCTTTGTGATTTTATCGGATATTTACGAACATACCATTGGAACCCTTCGCGGGTATACACATCCGACTATGCTTGAGAACTGCGAGATGGGATTAGTGAAAGGACGAACACAAGACTAAAGGGAACTCTTCTATGCTCTGAAGAAGACTCCTCTAGCACGATCTAACTCGAATCGAGCGCCTCCTCCAACCTCTTTCTTGAGTGTAAACCCAGTCAAAAGACACATGTTTGTGGACTGTGACCATAGTATTGACACTCAGGGAGCAAACGTCAAACCCTAGGATGTTTAGTAGTTTGAAATTGAATGAACTAGAATGACTGTGTAAGATAAATTAACGATTATGGTGGCCAACGTAATCGTGAATTTATAAGTACACACGAATTCTAGCAAATTCAAATGACACGCTACACCCACGAGGAGAACTATGTAGAACACTGCTGCTAGTGGAGATTCGAACTCCACTATTTTCACCAAGTAGTTTATTCCCTTATTGTATTTAGTACTGTTAGAATCTAATTGAGCGAGTTGTGCTCATATACATCACATTGGTAATAGTAACCTTCTAAAGCTTATAATTGTACACATGAAGGAAGAGGATATACTATCTCTATATCACACACAGCAATCTCTAACTGTAAGTAATCCAAAACCTATTGTAGATACATACTTACCAATGGCTGGACAAGGAACGTTCGTGCGTACTAACGATCAATCAACCAATGCTGCTGCTATCGAAGCCATGATAGAACAACGGGTTAACAAAGCTATAGCGGATTACGAGACTATACGCGTAAACAATGAAACAAACAATGAGACTCGCAACAACTTAAGAGGATGCTTATTCAAGACCTTCCTTAGTTATCATCCTCTAACATTCAAGGGGTCGGAAGGAGCAGAGGGACTGCTCCGATGGATCAAGAATACTGAGACAATCTTCTGCATATGCGAGTGCTCTGAGGAGAACAAAGTGAAATTCGCCACCGGAACTCTAGAGGGACAGGCCCTCATTTGGTGGAATTCACAGGTCCAAACACTGAGTTTGGCGACTGCTAATTCCATACCATGGGAAAATTTCATTAAGATGTTGAAGGAAGAATACCATCCCCAGAACGAAATCAAGGAATCGGAGGAGTGTTGGAATCACAAAATGGAAGGAGCTGAAATTGAACAATACACCACTCGATTTCACGAATGGTGTAAACAGTACCCAGAAATGGTGACCCCAGAATACAGAAAGATCGAGCCATACGTTAGGGGATTACCTGAACAAATCCGAAGCCTAATCACCACGACAGATCCCACTCTCATTCAATCTACTATTTGCTTGGCTCACAAACTAATCGACCAAGCGGTGGCACAGGGAGAGCTACCCAAGAGGAGTGAGCATACGAAACCCCAGGAACTCAAGAGGAAGTGGGAACCCAACAACAACCAATCCCTCACACCTCAACAACAAACCCAGCCTCGCCCAACCCTTGCTAAGGTCTTCACTGCCGCTCGGAGCAAAGGAGGATATCAGGGCAAAAGCCCAAAATGCAACAACTGTAACTACCATCACTTTGGCTCGTGCAAAAGGGTCAAATGCACGAACTGCGGCAAAGATGGGCATGTAACCAAGGAATGCCGAACAAACCCTAACCCCAACACCAAACAGAATACCAATAACCAACACACTCTCAAGGGGTGCTATGAGTGTGGAAAGCCGGGACACATGCGGAGGGACTGTCCACAACTGAAGAAGGCAGAAGAAGGCACAACAAAGGATGGTGTATTTGTGAGTGGCTCAGGAGAAGCCGAGGATGACTCAAACATCGTGACCGGTACGTTCTTTTCTTGTTTATGCTAGTATATTACCGGTGCCGATAGGAACTTTATATCCATCAAGTTTAGCAAATTACTAGGTATTACCTCCACACCATTAGGTTATGAGTATACCGTAGAGTTAGCCGACGGTAAGCTGGTTGAGACACAACACATCTTTCGAGGATGCGTCATGGTATTGGCGGATCGCGAGCTCGAAATTGATCTGATGCCGGTAACTCTCGAGAGCTTCGATGAGGTAGTCGGAACGGACTGGTTATCCGCAAACCAGGCAGAGACCGAAGGCAATGAGAAGCTCGTACGGGTAACATTACAGAACGGAGGACACATCACGATTCAGGGGAAACGACGGGGAGTACCTCGGAACATTATGTCTAGCATGAAGGCGAACAAGTACATACAAAAAAAAAAGGGGGGGGTATACTGCGGTATTAGCCCTCATCACGGAACAACTGAAGAAAGAAAGGAAGATTGAGGACATCGTCGTAGTTTGCGAACTTCCCAAAATATTTTCTGAAGATCTACCCGAACTACCACCACAACGGCAAGACGAGTTCCAGATCTCATACCTGGAACAGCACCGATTGCCAAAGCTCCTTACCGACCAGCACCGACTAAGATGCAGGAACTTTCCAACCAGTTACAGGAACTGTTAGACAAGGGATTAATCAGACCGAGCTTCTCGCCTTGGGGAGCACTGGTCCTGTTTGTAAAGAAGAAAGACGGATCATTCCGTATGTGTATCGACAATAGAGAGTTGAACAAAGTAACGATCAAGAACCGATACCCGATGCCACAAATAGATGACTTGTTTGACCAGTTGCAAGGGTCAAGTTACTATTCAAAGATCGATTTAAGATCGGGTTATCATCAATTGAGGATACAGGAGAATGATATTCCTAAGACTGCCTTTAGAACCCGATACGGACACTACGAATTTTTGGTTATGCCCTTTGGACTGACCAACGCACCAGCTGTATTCATGGACCTCATGAATAGAGTGTGCAAACCCTACCTCGATAAATTCGTAATAGTGTTCATTGACGACATCCTGATTTATTCAAGGAATCAGGAGGAACATGCTGAACATCTGAGGCTAGTTTTGGAATTACTGAAGAAAGAGCAATTGTACGCGAAGTTTTCAAAATGCGACTTTTGGATACGCGAAGTCCAATTCCTTGGACACGTGGTTAATGAGCAGGGAATTCACGTAGACCCAGCTAAGATCGAGGCCATTAAGAACTGGGAAGCACCCAAGACTCCGACGGAGGTGCGACAATTCCTAGGTCTGGCCGGGTACTATAGAAGATTCGTTGAGGGATTCTCAAAGATTGCTCAATCACTGACATCCCTGACTCATAAGGACAAGAAGTTCGATTGGGGAGACAACCAAGAAGCTGCTTTCAACCTATTGAAGCGAAAACTATGCACTGCACCTATCCTATCCTTACCGGAAGGATGTGATGACTTCGTGGTGTACTGTGACGCCTCGGAACAAGGACTCGGTTGCGTGCTCATGCAACGCGAGAAGGTGATAGCCTACGCTTCACGCCAACTGAAGGTGCATGAGAAAAACTACACGACTCATGACCTCGAGTTGGGAGCAGTGGTGTTCGCTTTGAAGATCTGGCGACACTACTTGTATGGCACAAAATGCACTATCTTTACCGATCATAAGAACCTACAACACATCTTCGATCAGAAGGAACTGAACATGAGACAGCGAAGATGGGTCGAACTCATCGGCGATTATGATTGCGCTATCAAGTACCATCCAGGCAAAGCAAACGTAGTGGCCGACGCGCTGAGCCGAAAAGAAACGACAAAACGCGTGCGCGCACTACAACTCACGATCCATTCTGAACTACCGAATCAAATTCGGATAGCACAACAGGAAGCTCTGAAAGCTGAAAACCTCACTCTCGAAGCCACGCGTGGTATGGATAAACAAGTAAAGGTAAAAGATGATGGAGCTTACTATCTGATGGATCGGATTTGGATCCCACGCTACGGGGGATTGAGAGAAGTAGTGATGGACGAAGCACACAAGAGCCGGTATTCCATACATCCGGGCTCTGACAAAATGTATCATGATCTGAAGACAACTTACTGGTGGCCGAACATGAAAGCCGAAATAGCAACTTACGTGAGTGAGGGTCTAACGTGCTCAAAGGTTAAAGTTGAGTACCAGAAACCATCAGGATTACTTCAGCAACCGGAACCACCAATGTGGAAATGGGAGCAAATTTCCATGGACTTCATAACCAAACTGCCTAGGACGGCAGGTGGTTGCGACACCATCTGGGTTATCGTAGACCGACTGACAAAGTCCGCACATTTCCTACCTAACAAGGAGACTGACAAGCTAGACAAACTCACTCGTATCTATCTGAAGGAAGTGGTTACTCGACATGGAGTGCCAATCTCAATTATATCTGACCGCGACAGTCGATTCACGACCCACTTCTGGAAGTCTTTGCATAAGGCTCTGGGTACAAGATTGGAGATGAGTACCGCTTACCACCCGCAGACGGACGGGCAGAGTGAGCGAACCATACAGACACTGGAGGACATGCTCCGGGCAAGCGTTATCGACTTTGGGAGTAGCTGGGAAACTCATCTACCATTAGTTGAATTTTCATACAATAACAGCTACCACACTAGCATCCAAGCTGCACCCTTTGAGGCACTTTACGGACGAAAGTGTCGATCACCCATTTGCTGGGCGGAAGTGGGAGACAGCCAACTGACCGGCCCCGAACTTGTGCACGAAACGACTGAAAAGATCGTGCAAATACGCAAACGAATGGCAGCAACTCGTGACAGACAGAAAAGTTATGCTGACAAGCGACGCAAACCGTTAGAGTTCCAGGTGGGAGACAGAGTGTTACTCAAGGTCTCGCCCTGGAAAGGTGTCATTCGGTTTGGCAAACGAGGAAAGTTGAACCCTCGTTACATTGGACCGTTCGAGATTACAAAACGAATAGGCCCTGTAGCCTACGAACTGAACCTGCCGGTTGAACTGAGCAGCGTACACAACGTATTCCACATCTCGAACCTCAAGAAGTGCCTATCAGATGGAACACTTGTTATTCCTCTCGAGGAAATACAAATCGACGAACAATTGAACTTTGTTGAGGAACCAGTGGGGATTATGGACCGGGAAACTAAGAAACTCAAGCTCAGCAAGATCCCAATAGTGAAAGTGCGATGGAATTCGCGACGAGGACCGGAATTCACGTGGGAACGTGAAGACCAGATGAAACGAAAGTACCCACACCTGTTCGCGGAACAGACAAACGCTAACAGCACAAGTTGAATTTCGGGACGAAATTCTTTCTAACATGGGGAGGATGTGACACCCCGTAAATTCCAGGTCAGCTTTGATTTTATTTAAATGTTTATTTAAATGCATTATGTACACGTGGCACTAGAATTAGATTAATTTAGTGTGACACGTGGCACGACAGTATGAACACTGACACATGACTTGATAATCCGTGGAATTATCGGCAAACAGCACACACGTGTCAAAACACACGAACGTTGGTGAACGTCTAACACATTGTGAAACACAACACTCGAAACCTCACAAAACACTCGCACATTGAACTTGGAAGTTCAGATAAGGCCAAACGAAAGTTCGTAAATGTGAGAACGGCAACGAACAGATCAAACCAATGAAAATGGGCCTATTGGGCTCACCAGGGAATCTGTCGCGCTACGCGACGGCCCACATGACACTGTCGCGATACGCGACAAGAGGCGGGAGAAATTTGAACGCGGAACTCTCTCGCGCTACGCGAGGGGAACTCTTGAACCTGTCGCGCTACGCGAGGAGACCCAGTTCGCAGAAATCTTTATAAAACCAAGAAAAATCATTACCAGCCACCCTATTCCGCATTTCTCGAGTTCTGATCGACATAATCACCCTCTACCTTCATCTTCAACCTCTGGAATCTCCATTAACAACCATGGAAGCTCAAGTTTGAAGCTTGGAGGCCACATTGAAGACTTGGAGAGCCAAAGGAGATCACCTAGACCACCACCACTCGCTTGGAGCTACGACATTCGAACTTCTGGAGATTTAGGGGCTGCATATTCATCATCCTGGTGTTCAAGGAGCTCAAGAAGGTAGTTCCATACTTAAAAATCACTCTCACATCATCTACACCCACATGCAATGGTTAAAACCCACATGCAAGCACCCATGGCTCACATGCACGAATTTATAATCTGGATTTGTTGATTTTAATGTGGTAAATGATGATCTATGATGTTGTAATGGTGATTTATAATGATCCAAGTTGTTGTACATATGTGGTTATACTTGAAATAAAGATTCATAGCATTTTGAATGCATGCATGTATGATCCATGATGGTAGGAATGATCTTGAGTATGTTGATATGCTTATTGATGACAAAAGAAGGATTACTCATGGTTAGATTTGGCTAAATGGTTAAAATGTTGATATTTGATGAACTTTCTAATAATAGAAACTTTTTGATTGTAAAATGGTGATGTGAATGATATATGGTATCATGCATGCTCATAGATTGCTACTTAAATGTTATTAGAATGATTATGATGTTCAAATGTGATATTGATAATGTTTATGGTCATTTTTGACAAAGTTACTATATTTAGTAACTTTTATGGATGAAATAATGCTAGATGATGAATCGGATTATGTTAGTATGTTTAAAGGATGTTAAATGAGCTACTATGATGATTTGTAACATGAAAATAGGTCTAGAAATGCTTAAATGGTCATTTGATGCAAAAACAACAAAGTTACTATTTATAGTAACTTTATTTTTACAAAACCCGACTTAGGAACATTTTGTTTGATTCAAGCATGTTAAGTAACTTGATATGTTATAACATGAAGTTTAGATGCTAAGTTAGATGGTTTCCGATGTCACGTATGCTAAAATGGAAACTTTCCATTTTAGGAAACTTTTGTGCACTAACATGACGAAAACAACTTATATGAATTCGTATGATGATGTGCTATATGTTAACATGATCACGTAAGACTATTGAACATGCTAGAACTATAAAACCGGTATGCTTTGTGAACTTTCCAAAAATGGAAACTTACTATAAATAGTAAGTTGTCCATAGACGCGACTTGCGCGTTTTGCACACGACAAACACTAACACAATTGCTACACGATTCACAACCGTCACACGGTTCACCAACGGGTCGTTGACTTGACACGGTCAACTTTGGTCAAACACGGTCAACTTCGGTCAAACATGGTCAAACACGGTCAATATGGACCAACACGAGCAAACACGGTCATTGTGGACCGACACGGACAAACATGAACAACCAAGGGTTGTTGGGCACAAACACGAGCACTAACATCAACACTAGCACGGTCACTTACACGAACTCACGTACGGTATACGATATAGGTTGCCAGTGACCGACGTGCCATCTACGCAGGAGCTTACGCTTGACTTACTACTCTATCACTAAGGTGAGTTTACGGCCCCTCTTTACTCTTTTTCAAAACGCTTTTAAATAGGGGGAGAATACTTGTTGCATCGAGTCAAACATCTATTACTGTGCAAACATTTTGGTGTATGCTGGTTTATTTGACAAACATTAAGTGTTGTAATCGTAAGAAGTCCTCACAAAGTCTTACCGTTAATGTACAAACAACGAGGCGAGTTTGAATGGATCCGTTTGGGGTGTGACGAACCCCGCGTGGCGAAATATTGACTGGATGTCATAACACGTGAAAACTTGACCTATATTGCCATGTTATTACGAGACATGGCGGAGGCAAAGACTAACAAGTCTAGTTCGGTAGTGACGCACTGACACTTTGGGCCAAGGGCTCGGTACTAACATATGATAAACAGCATGACACACTTTTATTACTATATGTATATCAAAACCTGTGAACTCACCAACCATTGTGTTGACACTTTTCTAACTTGTATTCTCAGGTAACTAGCGTGGCTAGCAGGAGGACAGGAATGCACACTTTAAGGAACGAGCAATTAGGAACTTACATGCATTCTGTCTTGTTATTTGAAAACAATTTACTTTCATTATGATAAAACAATGTTATGTTAAACTATTTACATTTCCGCTGCATTTTTGTCGAACACTTGATTTTCCGCTGCATCATGATAAGACAACTTTTATTCCGCTGCAAACTATCTTATTATGTGTATGTGTCAAACAATGGATTTGTAAACGCATATAGGGGTATTCTATATGACCTTGAGCTGTGATTCTGGACACGTCACATCCACGTGGACATACGCCACAAGTGGGAATTTGGGGGTGTGACATATTCCAAAACGAAAGCTGAACATGAGGTGCATTTACGTTTGGTTATGGAACTCTTAAAGAAAGAACAACTATACGCTAAATTCTCTAAATGTGAATTTTGGCTGAAAGAAGTTCAATTTTTAGGGCACATAGTAAACGAAAAGGGCATTCATGTTGATCCTGCAAAGATTGAGGCTGTGAAAAATTGGAATGCACCTAAAACTCCTACTGAAGTTCGTTCATTTCTTGGCTTAGCTGGCTATTATCGTCGTTTCATAGCCAATTTTTCTAAGATTGCTGTACCTCTCACCAGTTTAACACAAAAAGACAAACCTTATGTTTGGGGTTCACAACAAGAAGAAGCATTTCAAACTCTTAAACATAAGTTGTGCAACGCTCCTATCTTAACTCTACCTGATGGAAACGATGATTTCGTGGTCTATTGTGACGCTTCTAATCAAGGTCTTGGTTGTGTGCTTATGCAACGAGGCAAGGTTATAGCTTACGCGTCACGACAACTGAAAATCCATGAAAAGAATTACACGACACACGATCTTGAATTGGGTGCTGTTGTGTTTGCCTTGAAAATTTGGAGGCACTACCTTTATGGTACTAAGTGTGTGGTGTTCACCGACCACAAAAGTCTCCAACATATTTTCAATCAAAAAGAACTTAATATGAGACAACGACGATGGGTTGAGTTACTTAATGATTACGATTGCGAGATTCGCTATCATCCTGGAAAAGCGAATGTTGTAGCCGACGCTTTAAGTCGTAAAGAACCCGTCAGAATCCATAGTATCAAAATTCAAAGTGATATTCAAACTCGTATATTGGAAGCCCAACATGTCTCGATTACTGAGGGTCATATGTCTGAGGAAATGGCATGTGGTGCCGAACATCAACTTGAAACTAAACCCAATGGATTACTTTACTATCTTGATCGTATTTGGGTTCCTCAACGAGACAATCTTCGCACTCTTCTTTTGAATGAGGCTCACAAGACTCGCTATTCTGTTCACCCAGGAGCAGATAAAATGTACAAAGATATCCGAAACCAGTATTGGTGGCCTGGTATGAAAAAGGACATTGCTCTTTATGTCTCAAAATGCCTTACTTGCTTGAAAGTTAAAGCTGAACATCAACGTCCTTCTGGATTACTTGAACAACCAGAAATTCCTGTGTGGAAATGGGAAGGTATATCCATGGACTTTATAACTAAACTTCCTCGAACATCCAGTGGGCATGACAGTATTTGGGTAATTGTTGATCGTTTAACTAAGTCTGCTCATTTTATTCCAATTCGTGAGGATTATCGAACCGACAAGTTAGCTCGAATATACATCGATCTTGTGGTTAGTCTTCATGGAGTTCCTTTAAACATAATCTCTGATCGTGATAGCCGTTTTACCTCTCGTTTCTGGCAATCTCTACAATCGGCATTGGGCACTAAATTGAATCTTAGTACTGCTTATCATCCTCAAACAGATGGTCAAACTGAACGGAGCATCCAAACTTTGGAGGATATGCTTAGAGCCTGTGTCATCGATTTTGGTGGCTATTGGGACTCTTACTTGCCGTTGATCGAATTCTCGTACAATAATAGCTATCATACGAGTATCAACATGGCACCTTTTGAAGCTTTGTATGGTCGTAAATGCCGATCACCTATTTGTTGGAGCGAGATTGGTGAAGCACAAATCACTGGTCCTGAATTAATTCAAGAAATATCTGATAAGATCATTCAAATCCGTGATAATCTTCGCGTAGCGAGAAGCCGACAAAAGAGTTATGCTGACAATCGTCGAAAACCCTTAGAATTTCAAATTGGTGATCGAGTTCTTCTCAAAGTATCCCCTTGGAAAGGATTGGTTCGTTTTGGGAAGAAAGGGAAATTAGCTCCTCGTTATGTGGGTCCTTTCAAAATCATTGAACGTATCGGTAAAGTGCCTTATAAACTTGAGCTACCTGAAGAACTAAGCAACATTCATCCTACTTTTCACGTGTCGAATTTGAAGAAGTGTTTAGCCGATGAAAATCTTCAAATTCCACTCGATGAAGTGCACATTGATGAAACGATGCATTTTGTTGAGAAACCTGTGGAAATTATGGATCGTGGTGAGAAACAACTCAAACGCAGCCGAAATACCGATAGTATTAGTTCGATGGGAATCTAAGCGTGGACCAGAACTCACTTGGGAACGTGAGGACCAAATGAAGGACAAGTATCCACACCTTTTTCTACCGACTCCAAGTAATTAATTTCGGGACGAAATCTCCTTAAGTAGGGGAGACTGTAATATCCTGGATTTTCCGATCAGTTTTACGAAGATTTTACCACACTTGTAATTCCGACAACCTTAATAAAATGATTACATGGGAATTTGGTCTCATTTAACATTGTTGTTATATGTATATTCATAAATATATAAAATTATAAACATTTATCTATTTATAATATATACAAATTATTTTATAAGATTATCAATAAAATAAACTCAAAGAATTTATAAATATATAGTTTTATAAAAGTAAGTTTATAAATTTTAAAGGTTTTGTAATTAATAAAATGTTAAATAAAGTTATAGGTATGAAAAGTGGAATTTTAAAACTTTAATTATGGAGTTTAAGCTTGAAATGATCAAATTTCAAACCACAAGGGCTTAAGGTGTAAAATTTAATTAACCAGCCCCCCCCCTCCCCTTTCTCCTCACGTTTTTCCGGCAATTAGTCCGGCCAAGAAGCCGGAATCCGGCAACCATCCGGCTAACACCTTAAAACCATTTTTAAAGCTCCATTTGAACGGGTTTTAACACCCCCATGACCTAAATCAAATTTCTAACGTTACTAGATGATTAAAACACAGTTAAGAGCACATTTAATTCGATATTAATCACCAAGAAACCGTAGCATTTACCCTCGAATTAAATTAGACCGTTCGGCTGGAATTAACGCGATTAAAGATAGTGTTTTTACTTCTTTTGATCATACGAAGCCATCCATACCATCTAAACGCTCTCAAATTCGCTCTTGAATCGAAGAACGAGTGAAGATCGGCGGTGACCTTTGAGAAGCTCGAACTCGATCGAAATCCAACCAAACCAAGTAAGTTAATATATGGTTTGAATCGGTTTTTAGTGTAGATCAATACCCCTCTATCAATTTCTGAAAATAATCGATCCTTTGATTGATTCAAGAATTAGGGTTCATATGGATTTGGGACTTTAAGAAGTTTAAAGATAACAAGAAATAAATCTGGAATAGAACAATGAAATGGGGCTTTGGTCGACTGGTTAGAGTTTGTCACGGATGCGTCTAAGGTCTCGGGTTCGAGTCTCATTCGGACCATTTTAATATTATTTTGTTATTTTTTTTCTTTCTTTTAATCTATTTCAATCATCTTAAAAATCTGAAAAGAATTCTACAAAAACTTTATAAAATCTGTAAAGCTATTTTACAAACTCAGAAAAAAAAAATTCTAATAAATAAATTCATTTTATTTAATTATAAAACTAATTGTTTATGTTTATAAATAACTAGTTAAATCATAAAAACGTAGTAAAACTATTTATAAAATTCTATAAAAATTATACAACACTTCTGGAACATAGATAGATCTGCTCAAATTTTTATAAATATAGTTATGCTGGAAAACTATTTATATCAAATTAAAGGTGTCATTAAAATGCATAAATAATCCTTTAAAAATACTTAAACTATTATAAAAATTCTGGAAAAATTATATAATCTTTTTGGAATTTTTATAATTCTGGGAAAATTTTTATTTTAATTTTTGTAACAGAAAACTATTTATTTTGATTTAAAACCTTTATAAAACTGAATAATTAATTTATTAAAAATATTAAAATAACTTTTAAAATTCTGAAAATTTTTACATATGTTATTTGGACAGAAACCAACTCTGAAATATTTTTGTTTGAATAAATATATTTTTTTTAAATAAAAATGCTATTTAACTTGAATTATAAATACTATAAATAGATATTTTTAGTTATATAAAATTTCAGAAAAATACATTTATTAGCTGAAATAATTATTTTTAACAGAAAATATCTCTATTTCTATAAATTGATTTTATTTAAATAAAATAACAAATAGCTTTGTTTAATAACTTTATATTAAAACATAATCATAAGATTTTGTATTTTGTAATCATCTAACTTAGTTTTGATCTTCCCAAATTCATTTAGAACCTAAGTGTAGAACCTATAATACTTAGAACTTTACTTAGAACTTTTTGAACTTAGAAAACTTTGAACTTGAAACTATAGGTTTGTTGTGAGAATTGCTTCTCGCAAATTTGGACTTATAACTACGTTAGCAACTTAGCTATTCATCTTATCCAGGTGAGTTTCATATTCCCCTTTTCTTGATTTGATTTTGTTTTCAAAACATCGGGGATGAAACATGAACTTCAGCTATTTGAACAATCTGTATCTATGAACTTTATCTTGTGATTTGAGCTTATGTCCCAAACTACATGTGAACTATCCTCGAAACTTGCATTGATCATTAACTATATTAGCCTGACTGTTGTGATGATAGCTATTGAACTGACCATTCCACCCAACCGGTGATCACTCAGTTACCAACTATTGAACTATTTGAACTTTGTATGTTTGAACTATTGTGCACATTTTGAACTATTGGAACTATAAGGATAGTATGTGTTACTATGCCTAACTTGGTTAACTAAGGTTTGATCTGCAATAGTTTAATGTATGTTTCCACATTAAGCCTTATCTATTGATATGTTTATGATACATGATTCAAACTTTGAACTATTAAACTATTTATCGAGTCAACTTTATGATTCTCACCAACTACTTTTGTAGTTGACCTTTCAAACTTATTCATGTTTCAGGTGCAACTTAGTGAGCTTTGGTATGAACACTTAAGATGCTTGGACTTTAGAAGCTTTAATTATAAATTGAACTCTAGTTTTGGTTTATTTTAACTTTGGTTGTTTGAACTTATTTATTTTGGTTTTTAAGACAATGTAAGTTTGATGCATTAATTATGAAACGTTTTAGTTTGATCATGAGCTATTGAACAGTCGCGTTCGCGCCCCGACGTATTCCGCCGTCGGTTGGGGTGTGACAGCGAGTCGACGACATCGTGGCCCAGGTTGACGAGGAGATGGACAGACGGGCACGACATGCAGCACGAGCCCGGTACTGGGGATGGCTCCCCATGGTGATACGGGACTGGGTTATAGGAGAGAGGCTACCTTCACCACGGTATCCTGGCGAGGCACTGACCGACCACAGACTACCACCACTAGGAGTGCCGATGGAGCAGGCATTCGCGGCTCACGTGGCTTTCTCCCGACGTGAGGCCATGAGGAACGGCGAGCTATCGGACGAGGTCCGAGTTCTTCGAGAGAAGAACGATCGCCTCGAGAGGAAGAACGACAGGTTAGAGGAACCGGTAGAGACTCTACGTCTCCAGGTGTCCCAACTGATGGGGCAGCACGGACAGATAGTGGATGTCATGCAGGAGCATGACATTCGCATTACAGAGAATCGAGTCACCAACGAGGAGACTCAGGCGATGGTCCAGGCTAGCGATGCCATGCTTAACGCATGGGTTGCACAGTTTATTGAGGAACCGCCTCAGGATGATGGTCCCCAATTCGAGGTCAATGACCTCGAAGAGGAAGACTTCGACGAGGATCCCGACGAGGATCCTGAAGAGGGCGAGGATGATGGAGATGCTGATAGTGATGTTTCACACGTCACCATGGACTCAGATTAGCCGAGTTACTTTCATTTATGTTTCTTTTCTATTTGCCTAAACGAGCGGGATGTGCTCGTACAAACTTATGTTGTTATTACCTTTCGAAATCATTGTACTTCAAGTTATTATTATTAATGAAATGATGCTTTGCTTTACTCATTATGTCTTGATTATGATTGCTTGTTAACATGACACCTAACTTGACTTCTGACATGACAATCGGCTAACACTCTAACTCATGCTAACTAACGTTCTAACCCTTCCATATAGAACCATGTCTGGAAGAGGATCCAACGCCCGCAACCTCAAACGCAAGGCCGAAAAGGCAAGAATCAACATGATGGTCGAACGCAAAGTCAACAAGGTGCTTGCCGAATACGAGGCAAACCGTCACACCAGTGATACTAGTGACACCAATAACGGTACTAACCCTTGTTTAACATGACTAACTTAGTATAGACAACGATAACACTAACACGTGACCTTGGACTCCTATGCACAGGATCCCAAGGAAACGCAGCAAAGGGATGCTCGTTTAAAGCCTTTCTGAGCTGCCACCCTCACAAGTTCCAGGGTACCGAGGGAGCAGTGGGACTGCTTCGTTGGATTGAGAAGCTGGAATCGGTCTTTGCTATGGCCGAATGCTCGGAGGAGAACTGAGTAAAGTATGCTACCGGGACTCTCGAGGGATCTGCCCTCACCTGGTGGAATACACATGTCCAAACTCTTGGACTTGAGACTGCAAACACTATCCCGTGGGAGGAGTTCACCAGCATGCTTCACGAAGAGTACTGCCCACGTGACGAGATCAGGAAGCTTGAGGAGGAATTTTGGGTGCACAAAATGGTGGGTTCGGAAATCGAGAAGTACTGCACTCGATTTCATGAATTGTGCAAGTTGTGCCCGGCAATGGTGACGCCGGAATACAAGAAAATCGAGCAATTCATCAGTGGGTTGCCCGAGCAAATCCAAAGCATGGTGACTACTTCTGATCTCTCCACCATCCAACCACTGATTCGCTTGGCTCATAAATTAACCGATCAGGCGGTAGCCCAGGGAAAGCTGCCGAAGAGGGGTGAACATCTGAAACCCCAAGAGCCGAAGAAGAAGTGGGAGCCCAGCAATAACCGAACCTTCTCACCTCAGCAACAAACCCAGCATCGGCCAGCACCTGCAAAGGTTTTCACTGCCACCCAGCCGAACACTCAAGGCAAGGGAGGATATCAGGGCAACAGCCTAAAATGCAACAGTTGCAATTACCTCCACTTCGGCCCATGCAAGATGGGCAAGTGTACAAACTGTGGCAGAAACGGGCACCTAGCCAAAGAATGCCGATCAAACCCCAACCCCAATCACAACAAGAATGACACTTTAAAGGGGTGTTTCACTTGCGGAAAGCCGGGGCACATGCGCCGAGACTGCCCACAAAACAAGAACGCTGGCGGCAATCCAACAAGGGGAAAGGCATTTGTGATCGGGTCAGGAGAAGAAAAAGATGACCCCAATGTCGTTACCGGTACGTTTCTTTTAAATAATGTCTATGCTAGTATATTATTTGATACCGGTGCCGATAGGAGTTTTATCTCTAGTGATTTTAGTAAACTGCTTAATAAGATGCCAACACCACTAGACCATAAGTACACCGTAGAGTTAGCAGACGGCAAGCTGATAGAAACACAACATATCATCAAGGGGTGTGTTCTGACGTTAACAGACCACCAACTGGTGATTGACCTGATGCCGGTAACTCTCGGGAGCTTCGACGTGGTGATTGGAATGGATTGGCTATCTGCAAACCACGCTGAGATTGTGTGCAATGAGAAGATTGTACGAATTACGTTGCCAAGTGGAGAACATATCTCAATCCAAGGGGAACGGCGTGGAATACCGTTAAACATCATGTCCTGCATGAAGGCAAGCAAATATCTGAAGAAAGGATACACGGCTATCCTGGCACTTATCACCGAACAACCAAAGAAGGAACGAAAGATCGAGGACATCGCAGTCGTTCGCGATTATCCGGAAGTCTTTCCTGACGATCTACCGGGACTACCACCAGCGCGACAAGTGGAGTTTCAGATAGATCTGGCACCAGGAGTAGCACCGATAGCCAAGGCACCATACCGATTGGCTCCTACTGAAATGCAGGAACTATCCAATCAACTGCAAGAGTTATTGGATAAAGGATTTATTCGACCGAGCTTCTCACCTTGGGGAGCACCGGTCTTGTTCGTGAAAAAGAAAGACGGTTCATTCCGTATGTGTATAGACTACTGAGAACTAAACAAAGTAACGATCAAGAATCGATACCCTCTACCTCAAATAGACGACCTGTTTGATCAATTAGAAGGGTCAAGCTACTATTCGAAGATCGATTTAAGATCCAGTTACCATCAACTTAGAATACAAGAGGAAGACATACCAAAGACAGCCTTCAGAACAAGGTACGGACATTACGAATTTCTGGTCATGCCTTTCGGACTGACCAACGCACCGGCGGTATTCATGGATCTCATGAATCGGGTGTGTAAGCCGTATCTTGACAAATTCGTAATCGTGTTCATAGATGACATTCTGATTTACTCCAAGACTCAAGAAGAACATGCCAATCACTTGAGGCGCGTCTTGGAACTACTGAAGAAGGAACAACTATACGCGAAGTTTTCCAAATGCGATTTTTGGATTCGCGAAGTTCAGTTCCTTGGGCACGTGGTGAACGAGAAAGGGATACACGTAGACCCAGCCAAGATTGAGGCAATCAAGAACTGGACGGCGCCAAAGACTCCGACCGAGGTGCGACAGTTTCTGGGATTGGCCGGGTACTACAGACGATTTATCGAGGGATTCTCGAAGATCGCACAATCATTGACTTCCCTTACGCATAAGGACAAGAAGTTCGAATGGGGAGAAAAGCAAGACGCTGCATTCGAATTATTGAAACAGAAACTGTGCAGCGCACCGATCCTATCACTACCAGACGGGTGCGAAGATTTTGTGGTTTATTGTGACGCATCGAAGCAAGGACTCGGTTGCGTGCTGATTCAACGCGAGAAAGTCATAGCTTATGCGTCATGACAATTAAGAGTGCACGAGAAGAATTACACAACTCACGATTTGGAGTTGGGAGCTGTAGTGTTCGCATTGAAGATCTGGGGACACTATCTGTACGGCACCAAGTGCACAATTTTCACCGATCATAAGAGCCTACAACACATATTCGACCAAAAGGAGCTAAACATGAGACAACGCAGATGGGTTGAGCTAATAGGCGATTATGATTGTGCAATCAAGTATCATCCTGGAAAGGCCAACGTAGTAGCTGACGCGTTGAGCAGAAAAGAGACAACCAAACGCGTACGTGCACTACAACTCACTATTCACTCTGAGCTACCTAATCAGATTCGTATCGCGCAACAAGAAGCTCTGAAAAACTAGAACCTTACCCTCGAAGCAATGCGAGGTATGGATAAACAGATGAAACAGAAAGATGATGGAGCTTACTATCTGATGGATCGGATTTGGATTCCACACTACGGGGGATTGAGAGAAGTAGTGATGGATGAGGCTCATAAGAGCCGATACTCAGTACATCCAGGCTCTGACAAGATGTACCACGATTTGAAAACCACTTACTGGTGGCCTAACATGAAATCAGAAATCGCGACTTATGTGAGTAAGTGTCTGACTTGCTCTAAAGTGAAGGTCGAATATCAGAAACCGTCAGGCCTACTCCAACAACCAGAAATTCCAGTATGGAAATGGGAACAGATTTCCATGGATTTTATCACCAAGTTGCCGAAGACGGCAAGTGGTTGCGATACCATCTGGGTTATCGTAGACCGACTCACGAAATCGGCACACTTCCTACCGATTAAGGAAACTGATAAGTTGGAGAAGCTAACCCGACTATACTTAAAGGAAATCGTTTCCAGACACGGAGTCCCAATCTCAATAATATCTGACCGAGATAGCCGTTTCACGGCACATTTTTGGAAATCCTTACACAAGGCACTCGGAACGAGGTTAGATATGAGCACTGCTTATCACCCGCAAACGGATGGTCAGAGCGAACGAACCATCCAGACCTTGGAGGACATGCTTCGGGCATGTGTAATCGACTTCGGTAACAGCTGGGAGACTCACTTACCTTTAGTTGAGTTCTCATATAATAACAGCTATGACACCAGCATTGGAGCTGCACCATTTGAAGCACTTTACGGGCGTAAGTGCAGATCACCACTTTGTTGGTCAGAAGTTGGTGAAAGCCAACTGACCGGACCCGAACTTGTGCACGAGACAACCGAAAAGATCGTGCAAATACGTAACAGAATGGCAGCAGCTCGGGACCGACAGAAAAGCTATGCTGACAAAAGGCGCAAACCTTTGGAATTCCAAGTGGAAGATCGAGTACTTCTTAAAGTCTCGCCTTGGAAGGGAGTGATTCGATTTGGGAAACGGGGAAAGCTAAACCCTCGTTACATCGGACCATTCGAGATCACTAAACGGATAGGCCCCGTGGCCTACGAACTACAGCTACCGCAGGAATTGAGTAGCGTACACAATGTGTTTCACGTGTCGAACCTCAAGAAATGCTTATCAGACGAAGCGCTCGCAATTCCGTTGGAAGAAATTCAGATTAATGAACAACTACACTTCGTTGAGGAACCGGTGGAAATTATGGACCGGGAAATCAAGAAGCTTAAACTCAGCAAGAGACCGATAGTAAAGATACGATGGGACTCACTGCGTGGGCCGGAATACACCTGGGAGCGAGAGGACCAGATGAAAAAGAAATACCCTCACTTATTTTCCAACCAAACTGGCACGAGCAACACGAACTGAATTTCGGGACGAAATTCCTATTAACCGGGGGATGATGTGACACCTCGGAAATTCCAGGTCAACAATTAATTTATTTTAATAATAATGTGTATTATCATTTCATACGTGGCACTAGAATAATTGTATTTAGTGTGACACGTGGCACAACAGACCAAACACACCGATAATTCGAGGAATTATCGCACAACACACGCACGTGTCTTGAATGACGAACGTTGGTGAACGGATCGAACCACAGTACACTTTCACTGCACATTAGGTTCCGGGGAACCTAAGTTAGTATAACAATGCTCACATGTCGAGAAACGATGATCGTAATCGTGAAATTCGCGAAAATCGGTTCAAAACAATGAAATTGGGCTTATTAGGCTCAGCCGAGACCCGTCGCGGTACGCGACGGGAAACCAATTGGGCCTTCGCGGTACGCGAAGCATGGGCGGGAGAATTTGAATTCTCCGAAATCCATCGCGGTACGTGACGACCGATCATCTCCCACCTTCGCGATACGCGGCGTGTTTCGGGAACCGAATGATTATTTTATTCGTCGCGCTACGCGACGGTGCTTTTTGCCAGGCCTCGCGGTACGCGACGAGCCTACTTGCGCAGAAATCTTTATAAAACCAAGATTAATCATGTCTCTAGCCCCTGCTCTATTTTTCTCGACTGGAACACTTCTCCTCGACCATTTTCACTCTGCTACACCATCATAGTGCCTCTAGAAGCCATTGTTAAGGCCATAGAAGCTCGAAATCGAAGGTTGAAAGCTTGAAGAGGAGCTTGGAACTAGTCATCAACGCCACCATCAGTTGTGACGCCCCAGGAGCTGTTTTCAGGAGAATTTCAGGCTGCTACGCATCTGTTCTAGTCCCATCTCGATCTTCTTGAGCTCTCTTGAGGTAGTTCTCGCACTATTTCGGGTATTTATCACTTATACACACACATGCAAGTAGAAATACTCACATGCAACCATCCACACACCTTATGCACGAATTTTAGAATGATTTGATCTAAGATTTATGTGTTGAGTTACTGATTTGAGTATTGGATTGGAATTATTTATGTTATTTGTTACTATTTGGGGCTTTTTGGTCTATATGATGATTTGTAACCAGATGCATCACCACCACCACTTGAATCATGAGATGGTCATGTGATAAATCTGTTGTTAGGTGTTATAACTACTGAGTTGGTGATTTAGTAATGATCTATGGTGATTTTTATAACAAAAGATGGTTATTTGTTGATTTCGTTATGAGATGGTTACCTACAACAACATGTGATGTGTCGGTTTATATATATAGAAAATGATGGTTCAACACTATCGAGTAATAAATCGAAATAACCAAAACCGAACTACACACTACAGGCAAGTGTACCTGACGTATGAAGTATAGCTAAGGAAAGTCCGGATATCGAACCTAAGGACACGGAATCGGCTAATAAACCCTAACTATAAACCTAACAAAATGAGAAACTTACTAAATTTAGAAAGAGAAATTGGTTTTACGAAAATGACTTTAAACAATTAAAGAAACTAAGAAAACTAAATAATTCGACTTAACACCGCAAGAACAAAAAAAACCAAATACGAAGGAGATTCTACCTAGACTAGGAATCCTAAAGGAATCTAACAGTTATCGGGAATGCTTGAATGAATGCTACCGGATCTAATGATACAACCTTTACAGGAACTTAAGGAATGCTGGATCTCATGTTCTGACAATCCAACACTTGGAAAGATCCTACTAGTTGTGTAAAGCTTACCGGGGTGTAATGATGGATTACCGAGTCTGTCTCTCCAAACTAGAAATGCTTAAGATTTCTATGGTTGAATAATTATGTCAATCTCAACAACCACAATGTACCAAAGTACAAATGAATCAATCTAACTTAGATTAATTATGAATTTGAAACACATGGCATAAACAATCAACAAATACCCCAATGATCATGCAAATTACCCGAAAACCCGTTTAAACCACGATATCCCAACACCTTATTACTTGGTTAGCTCTTAAGGTGGTATATCCCACTGATTACAATCTGATTATATGAAATTCTTATGATTTACTATGATTAGTCAAATCACAATTAGGTTAAAACCAAGTTTTTAGCCCAAAATCATGTGAAAATTGAGTTTTTATCGAAACCGATTCGAACTTTATTCACAAAATAGTTTTTCCATGAAATCAGATCATTCACAATAGTTTAATAACATTCACAATCAGATTCAAATCAAAAGCAATGATTCATTCAATCAAACACACCTGAAAAACCAAAAAATCATCCAATAATCATCCGTAATCTAGGTAGAATTAAAGATCTAGCCTAGAATCATCATCCAAATATTCATAAACATGAAATCAGATCCAAACATGGTATAAAATTCAAAAACAAATGAAAAAAAAAACTACGATGCATAAACAAACCCGAAAACGCGTTCCGAGCACTTGTATACACGATCTGAGCCTCCCCCGAGCGTCCGAATCGATCCCAAAGCTCAAAAATCTTCAAAAATATGTTTTTCCTTCGTATTCAGCCGTCTATGGGTGATTAAATCCCGAATTAGGGTTTCCCATGGGTTAAATATATGAAAAAATGCTAAAGGGTCACGACAGGGGGTCATTGGCAGGTTCATGGGCTTGACAGGGGGTTCAAAAGACCGGTCAAAGGGCCAAAGAGGCCTGGTCAACGCGGGTCAACGGCCAAAGGCCAGTCAACGCAGGAGATGGGTGCGCGGGTCATGGGGTATCCGACCGGGTCACACGCGGGTCGCATGTGAGGCGAAATGGGCCTACCGCCGGGCTAGGCGCGGGTTGTGGAGCTGGGCACGGATCCAGCCGAGTATGGGTGGGTTTTTAGGGCTGATGTGGTTTCTTCTGTTGCTGCCACGTGTCCCCTGTCTCTCAAACTTTCCAAAATTGCAAATTACCCCCTGCATGTCACACCCCGAGCCGGCGGGGTAGGATCGAGTTTCCCCGACGGGCGGAAGGTTCCCGGGGCGCGATATCGGGAGTGATAATCAGAAGTGATCAGATTGTTTACATTGCACATGATATAAATGAGAAATGCTAAATAAAATAGAATTACAAAGTTAAATTACAGCAGTAACGTTTATAATTTAACAATGTAAATCTATTGTAAAACATCAATATATGACTATCTTGTATTTACACAAGATATACAAAATAGTTTATGTCATGATGTCTTCAAAAGTATGCAGGTCCAAAATACTAGTCTTCTATCTGAAGTCCTAGTCCAAAAGAAATGACTTCCTAATTGACCTGTTCGTCACCTGAGAAGTCATGCAAAAATAAAGGTCAACACATGGTTGGTGAGTTCATATAGTTTAGTAGTTGAAAATGATTTGAAAATGATTTGATAATGATTTGAAAACCTCCTTTGGTAAAGACCTTAACCTCATTAACTTCACATGTAATATCCAAATCGGTATGCTTATATATAGGGCATATGTAGGGTCGAACTTACCGCCCGCCCAGCCACCGTCCCACCACATACTAATCTGTGTATGACACTGTTGTTAATGATAATTAAGCATTTTTACCCTTAACACAATCCCATAAGTTCTCCTGTTTGTTGTCCCTGTCATTACAATTATTTGAAATCTATGTTGATTCCACAAGTTCATCACACAATATGATCAACCACACAATTGTATAACAGTTATAAATGCTTAATTAAACAAGTAAATAAACATTTAATAAAATCTAAGTCCTTATGATTGGGGCCTATGGTCATACTCGAGTAGACTAGTCTGTCAATCTAGGTACTTAGTAGTTAGGGAAACTGTAAATATCCTCAAACATACGACCTACAAGTCAAACGGTCTAGCTAGGACTTCTTGAAATGCAGGATTTTATGTTTCGTCAATGTTTTTGGCGTATGCTATCTCTGATATTTCCCAGACTTTCCCTTAAAATGATTTAGTGATCGTCTGATTTTGTCACAAGATGTACCTGATGTGTTGATCGTAGAATACAAGATTCATTGATCGGTTGTACACTTGATTAATTGTTCAACAAACACTTGGTTTGTAGAACATTGAATGTTGTCTTTGCAAAGATTGTTTTGTTGATGTTTTGATGTCCCACACTTGTTTTGTCAAAATGTTTGATTTGATTCCTTGAATTCACCCACTTGATTTCACAAAATGTTTGATTTGATTCCTTGAATTCACCACTTGACCTCCCAAAATGTTTGATTTGATTCCATTGAATTCACCCACTTGATTTCCCAAAATGTTTGTTTTGACTTGTTTGAAATGTTTTGACTTATTGAAAAGTTTAGTTTAACTTGATTATTCACTTAATATATAAGTGAATCAGTTAATAAACCTGCATAAAATCTTCCTAGACATGGTCTAGGATAACATTCATATATATGTAAAACATATAAATTTAAAAAAAAACATTAAAGTAAACAATTTAAGTAAACAGTTTACGCATGCTTCTCAGCCCCGCGTTTTAAAACGAAAATGTTTAGAAAAGGGGCAATGAACTCACCTGTGCTGCTATGTAATTTGATCTAACACAAAATGCGCGCTCCTGTATGTAAGCTAAGTTTCTTCGGTTCCTGAGTTATTTTATAAGAATTCGAATGTAATAAGTACGCGTAGTAGTCGTTGTGCCTAAGACCTTGAGTCTTGTTGTGTGTGCAACTAAGTGTCTTAGTACTAGGTATATCTAAGATCTAACCTATCTTAGTTACCCTTTTTGATCCCCAATCCCATAATTTAGTTACTTAGTTACCTTAAAATTTTAGAAAATTTCGGCAGAGTTTCCTTTGTTTTTAAAACAATTCCAGACAATTAATTCGTCTATTTTATAACAAGTTCCCAATCAATCAATTCAAGTAAGTAATTTAAATCAAACAAGTCTTTAAACCTAACATTACAATACTTTTATAATCAAGTAAACTTAAAGGAATCAATGCCATTTATGATTTCAAATTAAACAAGATTTTAGAAAAATTATTAAATTTCATTACTCGTTTAACATGTGATGGACTTAATCAAGTCCCATTGGGCCCATTTAAGCCCAATTGACAATACTTGACTTCTAATTGATTTACCAACTTCTTTTTAATGAAATCTCATTACTTGAAGTCTATAATGTTAGACATGTGATGAACTCAATTACATCCCATGCAAAATTCCAAGTTGTTTATTTCATGCATAGCCTACGTGAATTCCCATGCATTCACATAGTGTATTCCATGCATGCATGTCCATTATGAGCTTGATTTCTCATGATACTTAGGTTTTTAAGACCAACTAACATTCCCTAGATCGTTTACACTTGTTCTATTGTTCTTAGATCTCCATGCATCATGATAATCTAGGTTTTATAACATTTTGGTCCGAATACCCCTACATGGCAGCGAACCTTGTTGGGTTAGTGACCAAAGGTTCGGCTAACACTTTGAATTCAACGAACCTTTAGGGTTCGGTTCATAGTTCGGCTAAGTTGGCAACATATAGGGTTCGGCTAATAACAGATGGTTCGTAACTATTCAAGTCTGCATGGCCATGGTTCGTTGCATTGTCTTATGGTTCGGTGACTGACTAAGGTTCGGCCGAAGAGGGTTCGTCGCCACAGGGTTCGGCCATTGAGGGTTCGTGGGTCAGAACTTTACAGGTTCGCTACAGGCTTGGTGCAGGGTTCGTTGCAGACTAGGGTTGCAGGGTTCGGCTGGATTGTGTGGTTCGTGTAGGGTTCGGCCAGCGAACCTGTCTCCTTCGATCAGCCCTTTGTTCCACGAACCTGCACATTTCTTCTTTGATTTGCAGCTACAATTTGTTATAATCACATTTCTAACAATACCTAAACATGTATACACCCTCGTCTAAGTGTTCTAAGTGCTCCAATTCGGTCATAACATCAAAACCATATGTATTCAAGAAAAACCCTCTAAAACCGAATTTAAAATGGGTGTTTACCTCCAATTTCGTGGATGAAATCTCGAAATACTTGTACTTCCTTGATCTACGTCGTGTAGTGGTCGTTTTGAACCGAGAATCACTTGAATCCGATGCAAGATGGTTGAGAAATCTTAGAGAGATGTTGAATATTTGTAGAGAGAGAGAGACGAGATTGAGAGAGAGATGTGAGGTTGGTGATGATGATTATGGCATTTAATTGCCATAATAAATGCTTCACCACACCCGGTTGATCGGTCTCGTTCGGTTTCGCGTATTATGTCGTGTCGCGTAGTTTACGCGACGAAACGACACGGTTATAAAATTAGAAATCTTTTAATTATTTTAGGTTGTGATTCCTAATAAATTAACTAATATCTTTTCATTTATTAAAATTTTAAAATATTAATTTACTGTTTAAATCGAAATGTACGGTTGTCGCGCGTATTCGTTCGAATCGTCACCCGTACGAACACGACGATAACTATACTTTTCAATCTTGTTTTCTAATTAAAGAATATCATTCAGAACGTTAAACTTTCAGATTTATTCGTACAGATCGTCACCTATACAAATAACCCGTCGATTTATCATTCACATAACAATATTCGTGCGTTTTGTTCTGTAGAGTCTCACATACGTTTATACATAATAAATCCTAAGCAAATAATTACATGATGGTTCTATGTTGTCAGATAATTATATGACTCAAAAACCGTTGTTCTGAACTGTGTTTCTGTTAAATGTTTCTGAAACTGTTCTACTACAACTCACTATGATAATGATAAATGATATGAATATGAAAAGTACTGAAATGTATATGATCCGTACCTGTTTTACTGTTCATGTACTGTAGAGATCACTGTTCCGGTGGCGGTTCCGGCACTGATGTTACAGTCTCCCCTTGTTAGAGAAATTTCGTCCCGAAATTTAAGAGCTGTTATCCGGTACGGCTTCCTCTTCAAACAGTTGGGGATACTTCAACTTCATGTGATCTTCACGTTCCCAAGTGAATTCGGGCCCGCGTCTTGAATTCCATCGAACCTTTACAATAGGAATACGGCTTCGCCTCAGTTGTTTAACCTTGCGATCCATAATCTCTAAAGGTTCTTCAATGAAATGTAACTGTTCATCGACTTGAATCTCTTCGATTGGAATGACGAGAGACTCGTCAGCAAGGCATTTCTTTAAATTTGAGATGTGAAACACATCATGCACACCACTGAGTTCACCTGGTAATCTCAGTCGATAAGCTACAGGACCTATACGTTCGATGATTTCGAACGGTCCCACGTATCGTGGTGCTAATTTGCCTTTCTTTCCAAAGCGTACAACGCCTTTCCATGGGGATACCTTCAACATTACACGATCTCCCACTTGGAATTCCAACGGCTTGCGCCGTTTGTCGGCGTAGCTCTTTTGTCTGCTCCTTGTTGCTTGTAGTCTTCTTTGAATCTGAGCTATCTTGTCAGTGGTTTCTTGTATTAGTTCTGGCCCCGTTATTCGATTGTCTCCAATTTCAGTCCAACAAATCGGTGATCGACATTTCCGGCCATAAAGAGCCTCGAATGGTGCACATCCGATACTGCTGTGGTAACTGTTATTGTAGGAGAATTCAATCAGTGGCAAATGGGAATCCCAATTCCCACCGAAGTCTAGAACACAGGTTCTCAACATGTCCTCTAGGGTTTGAATAGTACGTTCGCTTTGGCCATCCGTTTGTGGGTGGTAAGATGTACTCAGATTCAACTGTGTCCCTAGAGATTTCTGTAATGATTGCCAGAACCTTGATGTGAATCTGCTGTCTCTATCAGAAATAATAGACAATGGCACACCGTGGCGTACCACTATCTCATTGATGTATAATCTTGCCAGTTTATCCATGGTGAAGTTCTCACGCATGGGCAAGAAATGAGCAGATTTGGTTAAACGATCAATGATCACCCATATTGTATCATGACCGCTGGAAGTGCAGGGTAGCTTGGTAATGAAATCCATAGCTATTTGTTCCCACTTCCAGAGCGGAATCTCAGGCTGTTCCAGTAGACCAGACGGTCTCTGGTGTTCCGCCTTTACTTTCGCACACGTAAGACACTGTCCGACATACTCGGCTATGTCTTTCTTCATTCCCGGCCACCAATAAAATCCACGCAAGTCTTGGTACATCTTATCAGCGCCTGGATGAACAGAGTATTTAGTCTTGTGTGCTTCATCGAGGATAAGTTTCCTCAATTCATCTACCGCAGGGATCCATATACGTTCCTTGTAGTAGATCATACCATCAGGCTTCGTGTCAAACTGTTTCTCTGCTCCGCAATCAAGTTCCTTCTTCAAATTGCCTCGGTCAAGTGCTTCTTGTTGTGCTTGGATAATCTTGTCACTTAAACTGGTCTGCACGGTTATCCCCATTGCTCTAACACGTAGGGGTTTGACCCGTTCCTTCCGGCTCAAGGCATCAGCTACAACGTTCGCCTTTCCCGGATGGTATTTGATCACACAATCGTAATCATTTAGAAGTTCAACCCAACGGCGTTGTCGCATGTTGAGCTCCTTCTGATCGAAGATGTGTTGCAGACTCTTGTGATCAGTGAATATGATACACTTGGTGCCATATAAATAATGTCTCCAAATCTTCAGCGCGAAGATTACAGCTCCCAGTTCAAGATCATGAGTAGTGTAATTCTTCTCATGAATCTTTAACTGTCTTGATGCATAGGCTATGACTTTGTCCCGTTGCATTAACACACAACCGAGTCCCTGATGGGAAGCATCACAGTATACAACAAAGTCATCACAGCCTTCTGGGAGAGATAGAATTGGAGCATCACATAATTTCTGTTTCAAGGTCTGAAAAGCATCTTCTTGTTTCTGCTCCCAGACAAACGGTTCACTTTTCTGAGTTAGCTTAGTGAGAGGCAAAGCTATTTTAGAAAAGTTTGAGATAAACCTTCTATAATAACCCGCCAATCCCAGAAAAGACCGTATCTCCGTTGGTGTCTTTGGAGTGTCCCAATTCTTTATCGCTTCAATCTTGGCAGGGTCTACATGAATTCCCTCGCTGTTGACCACATGACCCAGAAATTGAACTTCTCTTAGCCAGAATTCGCATTTGGAGAATTTGGCATAGAGTTTCTTTTCCCTCAACAGCTCCAAGATCTTTCTAAGGTGTTGCTCATGTTCTGTTTTGGTCTTGGAATAAATTAGTATGTCATCAATAAAGACAATGACAAACTGATCCAAGTACGGCTTGCACACTCGGTTCATGAGGTCCATGAAAACCGCTGGTGCATTTGTCAATCCGAAGGGCATCACCATAAATTCGTAATGCCCGTATCTGGTTCGGAAGGCCGTCTTCGGTATGTCTTCATCTTGAACTCTCAACTGATGATATCCAGACCGCAAGTCAATCTTTGAGAAGTATTGAGCTCCTTGCAGTTGGTCAAACAAATCATCAATCCTCGGTAATGGATACCGATTCTTGATGGTTAGTTTGTTCAGTTCACGGTAATCTATACACATTCTGAACGATCCGTCTTTCTTCTTCACGAACAAGACCGGAGCTCCCCAAGGTGAGTAGCTCGGTCTGATGAAGCCCTTATCAAGTAGCTCCTGTAATTGATTAGACAATTCCTGCATCTCTGAAGGTGCTAACCTGTAAGGTGATTTAGCAACAGGAGTTGCTCCAGGAATTAAGTCAATACGAAATTCTACCGGTCGCACAGGTGGCAAACCAGGTAGGTCTTCGGGAAATACTTCAGGATATTCTTTCACTACTGGTACATCTTGAACCTTCTTCTTGTCTTTCTCTTTTTCCAACACATGAGCCAGGAATGCTATGCACCGCTTCTGTAGACACTTACGCGCCTTTATGCAAGAAATGGTTTTGACACTTCGCTTTGCTTGATCCCCTTTAACTTCCAATACACGATCACTCGGCAATGGAATTCGAAGCAGCTTCTCAGAACAGAGGACTTCCACTCGGTTAGATGAAAGCCAATCCATTCCAACAATGATGTCAAAACTACCCAGCTCCATCGGTATCAAATCGATGGTAAATGTAAAATCATTTAGTGTCAATGGGCAGTTCCTATAAACTGTACTAACTGTGATCTGTTTCCCGTTAGCTACTTCTATAATGTAAGGGGAGTCTAACTGTTCCTCTATGGAATCTAGTTGGCATGCAAAGTCGGTAGAGATAAAACTCTGATCCGCACCAGTATCAAATAAGACAGATGCATAAAAGTCATGTAAGAGAAACGTACCAGTGACCACATTTGGGTCCTGGCGTGCAGCTGGTGCTCCGATAGCAAAGGCTCGTCCACGGGGTGCTTGAACTGCTGGTTGAGCCTTCTTTGGGCAGTTCTTCGCAAAGTGGCCTCGTTCGCCACAATTATAGCATCCATCATTGTTCTGATTTGCTGGTGGAGGAAGAGCCAAAGCAGCATTGTTGACTGCTTGGTTAGGTGTCATCCTACAGTATTGGACCCAATGGCCCTTTCTTCCACATCCTGTGCAATGTTTACACGGAGCGTCAGCAGGGTGATGATACTGACACTTGGCACACAAAGGAAACGTGCCAGTGTAAGGCTTGCGGTTGGGGTTTTGTGGTGCTGCTATTACTTGTTGGAGAGGTGTGGCCACCGTGTAGTTCTTAATAGTCTTCTGTTTCTTCTTCTGATGGTGGTGGGGTTTCTTGGAAGACTCAGTCTTGTTCTTGCTGGGTTCAGCCTCTTTCTTTAAAGTTCCAGAGGCTACCATAAGATCAGTGAGTTTCCCAGACAGTCTCACTGCAGATTCAACAGTAGTAGGGTTGGCTGAAACAACCATGCCCTGAATGCAGGCGGGAAGTCCACCTACATAACGGTCTATCCTTTTCTCCAAAGTTGGTACCATGTCAGGTACCAAAGCAACCAACTCGTGGTAACGAGTTGTGTACCCCATGTGATCCGCTCCCTTCATCACATGGTTGGATAGTTCAACCTCCAATTTCTGCAGCTCGTTCTTGGGACAGAACTCTGTTCGCAGCAGTGTCTTGAAATCTTCCCATGGCATGGCCATGGCTTCTTCTCTTCCTCGGGCATTAATCTGACCGTTCCACCAGGTCAGAGCCCGTTTGTTGAATGTTCCCGCTGAGTAACGGACCTTGTGGTGTTCGGGGCAGCTGCAGAGATCCAACGTTGCCTCAATCTTCTCAATCCATTGGATTAGTCCAACGGCACCTTCAGACCCACTAAAACTGGGTGGTTTACATCCTACAAAGGACTTGTAGGAGTAGTGAGATGAATCTCCAGTATTCCCACTGGCTTCTCCTGATGTGTTGCCAGTGTTGAGGATCTCATTACGAAGACGAAGGAACATCTCCGGTATTGCCTCTTTCATCTGATTCGTCATCTGGCTACTCAGTAACGTCACCAGAGCAATAGTAGCAGGGTCCATAGTCGGTGTTGTGCCTGAACCAGATGCTTGAGTAATCAATGGAGGAGGGGGAGGAGGAGGTGGAGGAGGTGGTGGTGGAGAGTCATTCGGAGACGGTGTTGAGGAGTGTGGAGCCAAGTCTTGAGGTGGTAGCTGTATCAAAGGAGGTTGTCTTCGTGGAGGCATTCTGATCATAACCAATAAAGTCATTGATTAGTGCAATGATCGAATACAGAAGGCAATTTGCAAATAAGTCTTAAGTCTTACTTTCTCTACATGCAGGGTCCCTAGGTTATAGTCTAGGCCAAACCATTTAAATAAGTGACCTATATTTCTCTATAACCATGGCTCTGATACCAATCTGTCACACCCCGAGCCGGCGGGGTAGGATCGAGTTTCCCCGACGGGCGGAAGGTTCCCGGGGCGCGATATCGGGAGTGATAATCAGAAGTGATCAGATTGTTTACATTGCACATGATATAAATGAGAAATGCTAAATAAAATAGAATTACAAAGTTAAATTACAGCAGTAACGTTTATAATTTAACAATGTAAATCTATTGTAAAACATCAATATATGACTATCTTGTATTTACACAAGATATACAAAATAGTTTATGTCATGATGTCTTCAAAAGTATGCAGGTCCAAAATACTAGTCTTCTATCTGAAGTCCTAGTCCAAAAGAAATGACTTCCTAATTGACCTGTTCGTCACCTGAGAAGTCATGCAAAAATAAAGGTCAACACATGGTTGGTGAGTTCATATAGTTTAGTAGTTGAAAATGATTTGAAAATGATTTGATAATGATTTGAAAACCTCCTTTGGTAAAGACCTTAACCTCATTAACTTCACATGTAATATCCAAATCGGTATGCTTATATATAGGGCATATGTAGGGTCGAACTTACCGCCCGCCCAGCCACCGTCCCACCACATACTAATCTGTGTATGACACTGTTGTTAATGATAATTAAGCATTTTTACCCTTAACACAATCCCATAAGTTCTCCTGTTTGTTGTCCCTGTCATTACAATTATTTGAAATCTATGTTGATTCCACAAGTTCATCACACAATATGATCAACCACACAATTGTATAACAGTTATAAATGCTTAATTAAACAAGTAAATAAACATTTAATAAAATCTAAGTCCTTATGATTGGGGCCTATGGTCATACTCGAGTAGACTAGTCTGTCAATCTAGGTACTTAGTAGTTAGGGAAACTGTAAATATCCTCAAACATACGACCTACAAGTCAAACGGTCTAGCTAGGACTTCTTGAAATGCAGGATTTTATGTTTCGTCAATGTTTTTGGCGTATGCTATCTCTGATATTTCCCAGACTTTCCCTTAAAATGATTTAATGATCGTCTGATTTTGTCACAAGATGTACCTGATGTGTTGATCGTAGAATACAAGATTCATTGATCGGTTGTACACTTGATTAATTGTTCAACAAACACTTGGTTTGTAGAACATTGAATGTTGTCTTTGCAAAGATTGTTTTGTTGATGTTTTGATGTCCCACACTTGTTTTGTCAAAATGTTTGATTTGATTCCTTGAATTCACCCACTTGATTTCACAAAATGTTTGATTTGATTCCTTGAATTCACCACTTGACCTCCCAAAATGTTTGATTTGATTCCATTGAATTCACCCACTTGATTTCCCAAAATGTTTGTTTTGACTTGTTTGAAATGTTTTGACTTATTGAAAAGTTTAGTTTAACTTGATTATTCACTTAATATATAAGTGAATCAGTTAATAAACCTGCATAAAATCTTCCTAGACATGGTCTAGGATAACATTCATATATATGTAAAACATATAAATTTAAAAAAAACATTAAAGTAAACAATTTAAGTAAACAGTTTACGCATGCTTCTCAGCCCCGCGTTTTAAAACGAAAATGTTTAGAAAAGGGGCAATGAACTCACCTGTGCTGCTATGTAATTTGATCTAACACAAAATGCGCGCTCCTGTATGTAAGCTAAGTTTCTTCGGTTCCTGAGTTATTTTATAAGAATTCGAATGTAATAAGTACGCGTAGTAGTCGTTGTGCCTAAGACCTTGAGTCTTGTTGTGTGTGCAACTAAGTGTCTTAGTACTAGGTATATCTAAGATCTAACCTATCTTAGTTACCCTTTTTGATCCCCAATCCCATAATTTAGTTACTTAGTTACCTTAAAATTTTAGAAAATTTCGGCAGAGTTTCCTTTGTTTTTAAAACAATTCCAGACAATTAATTCGTCTATTTTATAACAAGTTCCCAATCAATCAATTCAAGTAAGTAATTTAAATCAAACAAGTCTTTAAACCTAACATTACAATACTTTTATAATCAAGTAAACTTAAAGGAATCAATGCCATTTATGATTTCAAATTAAACAAGATTTTAGAAAAATTATTAAATTTCATTACTCGTTTAACATGTGATGGACTTAATCAAGTCCCATTGGGCGCATTTAAGCCCAATTGACAATACTTGACTTCTAATTGATTTACCAACTTCTTTTTAATGAAATCTCATTACTTGAAGTCTATAATGTTAGACATGTGATGAACTCAATTACATCCCATGCAAAATTCCAAGTTGTTTATTTCATGCATAGCCTACGTGAATTCCCATGCATTCACATAGTGTATTCCATGCATGCATGTCCATTATGAGCTTGATTTCTCATGATACTTAGGTTTTTAAGACCAACTAACATTCCCTAGATCGTTTACACTTGTTCTATTGTTCTTAGATCTCCATGCATCATGATAATCTAGGTTTTATAACATTTTGGTCCGAATACCCCTACATGGCAGCGAACCTTGTTGGGTTAGTGACCAAAGGTTCGGCTAACACTTTGAATTCAACGAACCTTTAGGGTTCGGTTCATAGTTCGGCTAAGTTGGCAACATATAGGGTTCGGCTAATAACAGATGGTTCGTAACTATTCAAGTCTGCATGGCCATGGTTCGTTGCATTGTCTTATGGTTCGGTGACTGACTAAGGTTCGGCCGAAGAGGGTTCGTCGCCACAGGGTTCGGCCATTGAGGGTTCGTGGGTCAGAACTTTACAGGTTCGCTACAGGCTTGGTGCAGGGTTCGTTGCAGACTAGGGTTGCAGGGTTCGGCTGGATTGTGTGGTTCGTGTAGGGTTTGGCCAGCGAACCTGTCTCCTTCGATCAGCCCTTTGTTCCACGAACCTGCACATTTCTTCTTTGATTTGCAGCTACAATTTGTTATAATCACATTTCTAACAATACCTAAACATGTATACACCCTCGTCTAAG
Organism: Mikania micrantha; assembly: GCA_009363875.1. NCBI lineage: Eukaryota > Viridiplantae > Streptophyta > Magnoliopsida > Asterales > Asteraceae > Mikania > Mikania micrantha. Next base: position 36,747,956 of record CM018692.1, read on the forward strand.
TGTTCTAAGTGCTCCAATTCGGTCATAACATCAAAACCATATGTATTCAAGAAAAACCCTCTAAAACCGAATTTAAAATGGGTGTTTACCTCCAATTTCGTGGATGAAATCTCGAAATACTTGTACTTCCTTGATCTACGTCGTGTAGTGGTCGTTTTGAACCGAGAATCACTTGAATCCGATGCAAGATGGTTGAGAAATCTTAGAGAGATGTTGAATATTTGTAGAGAGAGAGAGACGAGATTGAGAGAGAGATGTGAGGTTGGTGATGATGATTATGGCATTTAATTGCCATAATAAATGCTTCACCACACCCGGTTGATCGGTCTCGTTCGGTTTCGCGTATTATGTCGTGTCGCGTAGTTTACGCGACGAAACGACACGGTTATAAAATTAGAAATCTTTTAATTATTTTAGGTTGTAATTCCTAATAAATTAACTAATATCTTTTCATTTATTAAAATTTTAAAATATTAATTTACTGTTTAAATCGAAATGTACGGTTGTCGCGCGTATTCGTTCGAATCGTCACCCGTACGAACACGACGATAACTATACTTTTCAATCTTGTTTTCTAATTAAAGAATATCATTCAGAACGTTAAACTTTCAGATTTATTCGTACAGATCGTCACCTATACAAATAACCCGTCGATTTATCATTCACATAACAATATTCGTGCGTTTTGTTCTGTAGAGTCTCACATACGTTTATACATAATAAATCCTAAGCAAATAATTACATGATGGTTCTATGTTGTCAGATAATTATATGACTCAAAAACCGTTGTTCTGAACTGTGTTTCTGTTAAATGTTTCTGAAACTGTTCTACTACAACTCACTATGATAATGATAAATGATATGAATATGAAAAGTACTGAAATGTATATGATCCGTACCTGTTTTACTGTTCATGTACTGTAGAGATCACTGTTCCGGTGGCGGTTCCGGCACTGATGTTACACTGCACTTGCTAAAATTCGTTTTTAAGCTCCGAAACCTCCCGAAATGCATTTTTTCAATCCCGAAACTTTTGAAAATAATATTTTAACTTCCAAACTTCATAAAAATTATTCCGGGCTTCGGTTTTCTTCGCGATTACGAATGTTTATTCCGCGAGATCTACAAAAGTACATTAAAAATAAAAATAAGTAAAAATTCATTAAAATCTAATAAAACTAAATAAAAATCTATTAAAATAAAATTAAATCCTATGAATTAAATATGAAAATGATGTGTAAATTACGACACATCAAAAATCCCCACACTTGAACTTTGCTTGTCCCTAAGCAAATCTAAAACAATGCAAAACCAAACCTAATTCAAAAACGTGTCACGTTAGACAAAACCGAGCATGGGTTGATGAATTAATTACACAATCAATCACAAGACTTACAACGGTCAATAGATTTACAACCCAACCGGACACTAATGAAGCAATTCTCGAAAAATGGGATTTCCTAATCAAGATTCACTTGTTTTTCAAGAATTCAACCCTTTACGTTCACACCCTCACAATTGTCACTCGACACTCGGTTAAATGTATGGATTTTTGCAAGTGAACTCTCATAACCTAACACTGCAACAATGCTAACATAAGCTTGTGCTATAATCAAATCTCCACATAATATCAAGATTAACACAGATCAAAAGGACTTTAAAAGGTAGGCTTAGGTTAAGGGTGGGTCAAGTAGGGTTTTAAAGTGGCTAAAACACGAAAGAAAAATCCGGTACGTAACTTTATTCACAACCAAGAATTTAAACAAAACAAGCTACCAACACTTGGTCTTCTTTGACCTTTTATTCACACATTACTCAATTTTTTTTTCTTTTTTGTTTTTTTTTGTTTTTTTGTTTTTTTTAACTAGAAATAATCAACATAAACACGTAACTGTCTAACTAACCGGATGTCTTGAAATTAAACTGGGTGATCAAATGAAAAGGGTTTAGGCTCAACAAGGTGTCTAATTGGTGTATTTAAGGGTTTAAAGCAAGAGAAATAGGAAAGGCTAAGAAATGGGTGAATCTAATGCTTTAATCATCTCTGTGTCAGATCTCAATCAAAGTCTCAAATTGTATACAAGCACAAGTTCTAAAGCAATGCAACAGGTAGGTCAAATCACACACAAACGAATCATGAACAAAAAAAGACTGTTAAGGCTCAAAATCTCACAGGAAACATGTGTAATAGGGTTAACGATATGAACATAAACAGTTTTCAACTATCAACCAAGTTTCACTATCTTAAGAATCCCAACCCATAAGTTTTGAAATCACGTCCAATTGGGAAAACTTTATCGCGCAACTTAAAGACTAATTGTATAAACAACTCAATAACCCATGCCGACTCGCCTTTTGTTAACGATTTACAATGAAATAGACTTGTTAAGCAATAACAAAAGGTAACCAGGACTTACAAAAGTTCAAGCTTTATTTTATTTTTGTTTTTTTTTTTCATTTTTTTTAAAAAAACTAGACTCAAAAGAAAGAAATAAAAAGAAAGGAATTTCCCCATCCCCACACTTGAAACACACATTGTCCCTAATGTGTCTAAAAAACAGGGAAAAACTAGAATTAAAATAAAAACAAACTAATATACGACAGTAACAAGAAGGAAAAAGTCGTACTTCCCTGACAAGCAATCCATGCAAACGCGTAAGCTCCAAAGTGACCTGCTGAGATCCAAGTAAAATGAAACAACCATGAAAGTACCTGGGATCCTGTAACAAATGCTCATGCTTGACTGCATGGCTCGACAATCAGGTTAGCACACAAACAAAAAATAAAATAAAACTAAAAATGCAAAATAAAAAATAAAAACAAGAACGAAACTGTGCATAAATGTGGGTTGCCTCCCAGAAGCGCTTGGTTTATTAACGAGTCTTCAGCCAGACTCGGACCCACACTCACTCAGTCGGTGGGTCAAGGTACACGTCCTCGACCACTTTCTTCTCAAACGGGCCACAAATGTAGTGCTTCAACCGATGCCCGTTTACCTTGAAAGCTGCCCTATCCTTATCTTCAATCTCGACTGTGCCATACGGGAACACTTCCTTCACCTTATACGGTCCAGACCATCGGGATTTCAACTTACCCGGGAACAATCTCAGTCGCGAGTTGTATAACAGCACCGCATCCCCACACTTAAAGTCTTTATCACCTCTCAACTTCCTATCATGCAATGCCTTCGTGCGTGCCTTGTAGTCGTGAGAATGCTCGTATGCATGATCGCGCAACTCTTCCAACTCGTGCAACTGATGAAACCTCAAATCTTTCGCAGTAGCCATGTCTAGGTTCATCGTCTTCAGTGCCCAGTATGCTCTATGCTCCATCTCAACTGGTAGATGACAGGCTTTACCATATATCATCCGAAACGGTGTAGAGCCGGTCGGTGTCTTATAAGCAGTGCGAAAAGCCCACAGTGCGTCATCTAACTTATCTGCCCAGTCTAGCCTATTCCAACTCACAGTCTTCTCCAAAATACGCTTGATACCCTGATTACTAACTTCAACCTGCCCACTCGTCTGTGGATGATAAGCCGTAGCTAAACGACGGGTCACCCCGTATCGCTGCAAGGCTTTCTCCATCTGCTTATTGCAGAAGTGGGTGCCTCTATCACTAATCAAAGCTTTGGGAGTACCAAAGCATGCAAATAACTTCTTCAGAAATCTCACTACAACCCAGGCATCATTCGTGGGGCAAGGTTGGGCCTCTACCCACTTGGATACATAGTCAACAGCAACTAGGATGTAACGGTTCCCTCGAGACATCGGGAACGGTCCCATGAAATCAATACCCCATAAGTCAAAAATCTCACAGACCTGAATGGATGTCTGGGGCATCTCATTACGGGATGAGATGTTGCCAACTCTTTGGCAACTGTCACAACTCTTCACAAACACATGTGCATCCTTATATATCGTCGGCCAAAAGAAACCAGAGTCAAAAACCTTCTTCGCCGTCAGTGTCGCTCCATGATGTCCTCCGGTCGGTCCCTCGTGGCAATGCCTCAGTATGTCGGCTGCCTCAGCTCCATGCACACAACGTCGAATCACCTGATCCGCTCCAACTCTAAACAAGTATGGGTCATCCCACAAGTAGTGCTTCACGTCAGCAAAGAACTTCTTCTTTTGCTGGTGAGTCGTCCCCTTCAGTAACACACCATCAGCCAGATAGTTTCGCAAATTCGGCAAACCATGGCAACCCCTATTGCTCGGCCTTTACTACCATCAAAAATTCATGAGGAAAGGTATCCCCGATGGCCATATCCTGCATCTCCTCTCGCTCGGGATTCTCAAGTCTTGACAAATGATCTGCGGCCACATTTTCTGCTCCCTTCTTGTCTCGTATCTCAATATCAAACTCCTGAAGCAACAAAATCCATCGAATCAAGCGCGGTTTCGCATCTTTCTTGTTGAACAAGTACCTCAATGCCGCGTGATCGGTGTACACGATTATCTTGGAAAGCACGAGGTAAGATCTGAATTTGTCGAACACGAAGACCACCGCAAGGAGCTCTTTCTCAGTAGTCGTGTAATGCTCCTGTGCGTCGTTCAAGGTCTTACTCGCATAATAGATGGGATGGAAGTGCTTGTCTCTTCTCTACCCCAAAACCGCCCCAACCGCGAAATCGCTCGCGTCACACATAAGCTCAAAAGGCAAGCTCCAATCGGGGGCAATCAAAATCGGGGCATTCACTAACTTCTCCTTCAGTAGCTCAAATGCCCTCAAACACTCCTCAGAAAACACAAATGGGGCATCCTTCTCCAGAAGCTGAGTCATAGGCCTAGAAATTTTGGAAAAATCTTTAATGAACCGCCGGTAGAAGCCAGCGTGGCCTAAAAAGCTTCTAATGGATTTCACGTTGGTGGGTGGTGGAAGTTTGCTGATGGTCTCTATCTTAGCCTTATCAACCTCTATCCCAGTACGTGAAATCTTATGCCCTAGCACTATCCCCTCTTTTACCATAAAATGGCATTTCTCCCAATTCAGCATCAAATTTGTCTCAACACAACGTGCCAACATCCTATCCAAGTTCCTCAGGCAGTGATCAAAGGAACTCCCAAACACAGAAAAGTCGTCCATGAACACCTCCATGGAGTCCTCAATCATATCATGGAATATCGCCACCATACATCGCTGAAAAGTGGCTGGAGCGTTACACAACCCAAATGGCATGCGGCGATACGCAAAAGTGCCATAAGGGCACGTAAACGTGGTCTTTTCTTGATACTCTGCAGAAATGGGGATCTAAAAATAACCAGAAAATCCATCAAGGAAACAGTAGAACTGTTGTCCTAACAGACGCTCCAACATCTGATCGATAAAGGGTAGGGGAAAGTGATCTTTCCTCGTGGCATCATTCAACTTCCTGTAGTCAATACAGACTCTCCAACCTGTGACTGTCCGTGTCGGAATCAACTCATTCTTCTCATTAGTCACCACTGTCATCCCCCTTTCTTGGGGACAACCAGAACAGGACTGACCCATGCAGAGTCTGAGATCGGGTAAATCAGACCAGCAGCTAACAACTTAAGCACTTCTTTCTTTACAACCTCCTGCATGTTCGGGTTCAGTCACCTCTGGCTCTGCACAACAGGCTTAAATTCATCCTCCATAAGAATCCTATGCGTGCAAAAGGAAGGGTTAGTACCCTTAATGTCCATCAGCTTCCACGCAATTGCCTGTTTATGTGCCTTCAACACCTCAATCAACCTCTTCTTCTCCTCCTCCGTCAATTCAGCAGCAATAATGACGGGTAATCGGGAATCCTCCTCCAGAAATGCATACTCAAGGTGAGATGGCAATTCTTTAAGCTCCACGGACGGGGGTGCCTCGACAGACGGCTTATCAGCTGGCTCTGCTCTGTCTAAAACCTCACACACCTCTTGAGATATTGGGATCTCATCAATTAAAACATCTGGATGTTGCTCACTAGAATGAACAGACATCCCTACCTCCCTATCCTCAACAATCTCAGGATCACCTATCATAATCTCGCTCAAGCAACGATCCATGTGTGACATGACGGTGTCAATGAAGTACAAGGTATCGTCCTGGCTCTCTGTATGCTGCAAAGATCTACGGATATCGAAAGTCACTGTCTCGTCTGCAACTCGAAGAGTAAGCTTACCATTACAGACATCAATCAATGCCTTAGCGGTAGCTAAGAATGGATGTCCTAAGATCAGTGGAACTTTCTCATCCTCCTCCATATCTAGAATCACAAAATCCACAGGGAACACAAACTTATCTATCTTTACTAACAAATTCTCCACAATGCCCCTGGGATACTTAACTGATCTGTCAGCCAACTGGATGCTCATGTGGGTGGGTTCAGGCTCGCCTAAGTCTAATTTAGCAAAAATTGAATAAGGCATCAAATTTATGCTCGCCTCAAGGTCCGCTAAAGCATAGCTAACAGATGAGCTGTCTAATGTACACGGGATAGTGAAACTACCCGGATCAGTCTTCTTCTGTGGCAGCTTGTTCTGAACAACTGCAGAACATTTCTCACTTAGTGTAACAGTTGACAACTCCTCCATCTTCCTCTTGTTTGTCAACAAATCTTTCAGAAACTTCGCATACTTAGGCATATGCTGAAGTGCCTCAACAAATGAGATATTCACCTTAAGCTGCTTGAACAACTCAAGAAATCTCCCATACTCCTTCTCATATTTCTGTTGAAGGACTCTCACAGGGTATGGTATCTTGGAAAGGTCAATCTCCGGATCCTTCTTCTTCTCGGGAGTCTTCTCAGGTTGTGTTGTACTTGCTGGGACTAGCCTAGTGGGTTGCACCTCTTCTGGAGCCTCCATCTCTATATCCTCGTCCATCACTTCCTCATCCTCAGCCGGTTCAACAACCGGTTTCTCAGTTCCAGTACTCATTCCACTTCTTGTAGTGATTGCTTTAGCATACCCTCTTGGGTTCTCTTCTGTCTTACTAGGTAGAGAACCTGACTGTCTCTCACCCAGCTGACTAGCAATTTGACTTACTTGCCTCTCAAGATTCTGCAATGCTGCCCCTTGACTTTTAATCATAGTATCATGCTCCTTGTGTTGAGCCTTACTCTCAGTAATGAATTGAGTCAACAGCTGGGCCTGTTGTTGCATCATCTCCTCCAAAGTGGACTTCTTCTCCCCATAACCACCATTACTCTGACCTGGTTCTCTAAACAGATTCTGCATCGGAGGTCTAGAGTTAAACCCAGGCGGGTTACCACTCTTCCAGGTGAAACCTGGTTGGTTCCTCCCTTCCGAGTTATAGGAATTGCCAAAGGCATTTCCAGGTCCTCGGTTAGGATTTCCCACATAGTCAACATGCTCCTGAGATTCATCAGTCATCTGAGGGCACTGAATGGTCTCATGTCCTCCCCTACACACTTCACACCTTGCATTGTTCTTCACTTGCATGTCTTTGACTAGTTTGGTCAATGCTTCAACTTGGGCTGTTAAAGCAGTGTTCGAATCAACATGCAAGACTCCAGTTTTCTGAGTGGCAGTGGACTTTCCCCTGGTGGGATATTGATAGCTACTCATAGCCATGTTCTCAAACAACTTCAGGCATTCATCGGGGGTCATATTGGTAAGCAAGTTACCCCCAGCAGTGGAATCGAGTGTATGCCTTGTAGCAAAAGTAACTCCATTATAAAACTTCTCAACCAATGCCCAATCCTCAAGCCCATGATGTGGACACCTATTCAACATCTCCTTAAACCTCTCCCAAGTAGCAAAGAAACTCTCTCCCTCCTCCTGCTGAAATGAATGAATCAAACTCCTCAGTCGTGCAGTTTTGGCAGGTGGGAAATACTTAGTCAGAAACAGTTCCTGCATCTCATCCCAAGTAGTGATCGATCCAGATGGAAGGGACTCAAGCCAAGTGATGGCTTTGTCCTCAAGAGAAAATGGAAAGAGACACAGAAAGACTGCATCATCAGAAACACCTTTGATCTTAAAGGTGTCACACATACGAAGAAACTGACACAGATGAGCATTGGGGTCCTCCTCGAGCAATCCATGAAATTTAGATGAGTGAATGATCAGATTGATGATTTGAGTCGGGATGTGCCAGTTGTCCTCGGTGACAACTGGTCGAGTGATGGAAGAACGATTGCCAGCAGCAGTCGTCTTGGCAAAATCAGCAACGGTCCTCCTAGCAGGTGCAGCCATCTCTCCTATAGCAATGTTGTGTGTGCAGTGAAAAAGAAGGTGAGATCGTAACCTCGAGTGAAACTCTCTCTCTCTGGCTCGGCAAAAGCGGTGTACTCTGGTGACTCAGTCCGTCTACTGCGGTGCACGCACTGTAAAAATACAAGATAAAGAAAAAGAAAAGAAATATGATTACTTACTAAAATTAACCTAAATAATTACTTACAATCTAATAAATCACTAACCTAAATAAGAAAAAATCACCAAGCAGAAGTAAAACTCAAAAGCAAACCCTACTAACTAAAAGGCAATCTAAAAGGAATCCTATAAACAAAAACTTACTAAAAATAGAAACCTGCCAAAAATAGCAGCTGCTAAAAATGGCAAGTCCCGAAAAGACGTAAAACAACTAAAAACAGACACTTGCTAAAAATGAAAAGTTTCTAAAATTAGAAAGTTACTAAATATGGAAGGTACCTACGAATAGAAATATAATACAAAACTACGAAACTAAAAAGGGAAGCTAGGTCTAAAGCTAAGGTAAATCTTAGGATTACCGTATCCCCGGCAACGGCGCCAAAAACTTGATGTGTCGGTTTATAGATATAGAAAATGATGGTTCAACACTATTGAGTAATAAATCGAAATAACCAAAACCGAACTACACACTACAGGAAAGTGTACCTGACGTATGAAGCTAAGGAAAGTCCGGATATCGAACCTATGGACACGGAATCGGCTAATAAACCCTAACTGTAAACCTAACAAAATGAGAAACTTACTAAATTTAGAAAGAGAAATTGGTTTTACGAAAATGACTTTAAACAATTAAAAAAACTAAGAAAACTAAATAATTCGACTTAACACCGCAAGAACAAAAAAAACCAAATACGAAGGAGATTCTACCTAGACTAGGAATCCTAAAGGAATCTAACAGTTATCAGGAATGCTTACAACCTTTTCAGGAACTTAAGGAATGCTGGATCTCATGTTCCGACAATCCAACACTTAGAAAGATCCTACTAGTTGTGTAAAGCTTACCGGGGTGTAATGATGGATTACCGAGTCGGTCTCTCCAAACTAGCAATGCTTTAGATTTCAATGGTTGAATAATTATGTCAATCTCAACAACCAAAATGTACCAAAGTACAAATGAATCAATCTAACTTAGATTAATTATGAATTTGAAACACATGGCATAAACAATCAACAAATACCCCAATGATCATGCAAATTACCCGAAAACCCGTTTAAACCACGATATCCCAACACCTTATTACTTGATTAGCTCTTAAAGTGGTATATCCCAGTGATTACAATCTGATTATATGAAATTCTTATGATTTACTATGATTAGTCAAATCACAATTAGGTTAAAACCAAGTTTTTAGCCCAAAATCATGTGAAAATTGAGTTTTTATCGAAACCGATTCGAACTTTATTTACAAAATAGCTTTTCCATGAAATCAGATCATTCACAATAGTTTAATAACATTCACAATCATTCAATCAGATTCAAATCAAAAGCAACGATTCATTCAATCAAACAAACCCGAAAAACCAAAAAATCATCCAATAATCATCTGTAATCTAGGTAGAATTAAAGATCTAGCCTAGAATCATCATCCAAATATTCATAAACATGAAATCAGATCCAAACATGGTATAAAATTCAAGAACAAATGAAAAAGAACAACTACGATGCATAAACAAACCCGAAAACGCGTTCCGAGCACTTGTATACACGATCTGAGCCTCCCCCGAGCGTCCGAATCGATCCCAAAGCTCAAAAATCTTCAAAAATATGTTTTTCCTTCGTATTCAGCCGTCTATGGGTGATTAAATCCCGAATTAGGGTTTCCCATGGGTTAAATATATGAAAAAATGCTAAAGGGTCACGACAGGGGGTCATTGGCAGGTTCATGGGCTTGACAGGGGGTTCAAAAGGCCGGTCAAAGGGCCGAAGAGGGCTGGTCAACGCGGGTCAACGGCCAAAGGCCAGTCAACGCAGGAGATGGGTGCGCGGGTCATGGGGTATCCGACCGGGTCACACGCGGGTCGCATGTGAGGCGAAATGGGGCTACCGCCGGGCTAGGCGCGGGTTGTGGAGCTGGGCGCGGATCCAGCCGAGTATGGGTGGGTTTTTAGGGCTGATGTGGTTTCTTCTGGTGCTGCCACGTGTCCCCTGCCTCTCAAACTTTCCAGAATTGCAAATTACCCCCTGCACTTGCTAAAATTCGTTTTTAAGCTCCGAAACCTCCCGAAATGCATTTTTTCAATCCCGAAACTTTTGAAAATAATATTTTAACTTCCAAACTTCATAAAAATTATTCCGGGCTTCGGTTTTCTTCGCGATTACGAACGTTTATTCCGCGAGATCTACAAAAGTACATTAAAAATAAAAATAAGTAAAAATTCATTAAAATCTAATAAAACTAAATAAAAATCTATTAAAATAAAATAAAATCCTATGAATTAAATATGAAAATGATGTGTAAATTATGACCCATCAACTTGCATGGATGATCCATATTGTTTTAAATGATTTTTGGTATTTAAATGTTATTAGAAATGATATTTGGGATGTCCTACATGATTAGAATGGTTGATTATGGCCAAGAAATGTCTAAGATGCGATAGTTACTATAAATAGTAACTTTAATGTTGCTAAGTATGTGTTTTTGATGAAATGACCACATTTGTATGTTTAGGTTCGCATGTTATGCTTGAAAATGATGTTTAGAAGTTAAATTGTGATTATTTGGTGCATAGAAATGTTAGAATGGTCAAAAATAGGATTTTCATGAATGTTACTATAAATAGTAACTTTTTATCACAAGTTTACATACGGATGATATGCATGATAATGTCTTGAGTCAACCACGCTTATTGGATGATAATATGATGATATTGATGGATTTGTGTTGTTGAAAGAATGGATTTTGTGTATTTTTCATAAGTTACTAAATATAGTAACTTTATTCATCAAAGTCGGGAATAGGGACATACTAGTTATGATTAAATGGCTATTCATGACTAGGATAGTGATGCTTAGATACTATTAGTTGTTAAACTCGATGAAGTATGCTAATTTTAGAAACTTTCTAATTTTAGAAACTTTTACGCGCAAACTATGATAAACCGACTATTTGTGACTATGTGCTTTGTGATAACATGCTCATTTAGGATAAATATGCATGTTAGAATAATCGGATTATGATTTATACTTGACTTGCCAAATATGGAAACTTTCCTGAGATAGGAACTTACTATAAATAGCAAGTTTCCTCACGAAAGTGACTTTGGTATCCGCACACATCACACGACACTAAACCGCACGTTACACGAACACTTGATCCAAAACCGTCACCAACGGGTCGTTAGGTCAAACACGGTCAACACGGTCAAACACGGTCAACTCGACCCACATAACAACTTGGATGTTGTTGAACACTAACACGGTCCTGTGAGACCCACATATGTGAACACGAACTCATAACACCTATGTGAAATAGGTAACCACTAGCCGGCGAGCTACTCCGTTCTTGTACGAACGCACTACTCTCTACTAAACTCAGGTGAGTTTTACAGCCCCACTTTTACTCTTATACGGTTTTACTTAACTTTGGGGTGAGAATACTATGCTACTGTTTTAGATATAGTACTGGTATGTTGTGAAAACCATTTTCGAGTGTAACTATTATCGCTTAAAGTCCTCACTTATCCTTACCGTTAGTTGTAACACAAACGAGTCGTAATTACGTAGTACTTTTGGGTTTGACTAATCCCACTTGGCACCAATGTTGACTGGAGGTCATAACGAGTGTAATTTCGATGGGAATGCGGGTTCAGCGATGACCTGCGAAGGCAAACGGGAACAGTCTAGTTTCGGTAAGATGAACTGACACACTCCACGGATCGTAGTATCCAACAACAAAACTTAACATACCCAGTATATGTCTGTTTACTTTTCAGTCTGTCTAAACCTGTGAACTCACCAACTTTTTAGTTGACACTTTTCGTATGTATTCTCAGGTAACTAATGGAGCACACGCTAGGACACAAAGGAGGAGTACAAGAGAGTCTCATGCATATTAGACTCCTAGGCTTGTGTTGATGTGTTCATTTTGAAAACAATTTGATTTATGTAGTGTTTGATACAATTTACATTCCGCTGCAAACTTTATTTACTTATGATATTAAAACATTTCCGCTGCTTACCTTGAAAACATGTTTGTCTTACAAATTTGTGTGATTGTGTAACTCATATAGAGTCATTCTATATGACCATGAACTGTGATCCTGGCCACGTCACACCCACGTGGACTGACACCACGAGTGGGAATTTGGGGGTGTGATAGAAGAAGTTGAAACATGCCCTAAGTGTGGAAAGAAACATGGAGGAGAATGTCGTATGGGGACTACTTTGTGCTACCGTTGTGGAAAGACTGGAAATTTCTCCTATGATTGCCCGAGTATGCCAAAGTGTTACAATTGTGGTGGATTCGGTCACGTGAGCAAGAATTGCTTTAAACTGAAGACGATAACTACTGAATCTACCAAACCTGAAAGTAGCAAGGGAGGTGAGAAGCAAAAGGCGAAAGCGCGTGCCTTTACGATGACTAAAGATCAGGCAGATAAAGACCCGGATGTGGTGACAGGTACATTTTTTATTAATGATATCCTTGCGTCAGTGCTATTTGATTCTGGTGCAAGTATGAGCTTTGTGGCTATTGCTTTTTGTGATAGACTGCGTGCTAATGTTAAAAAGATAGAATATGCCTTTAACATAGAAACTGCTCTTGGTAAATCAACTAGAGTAATGGAGGCCATTGATGATGATTGTTACATTGATATAGAAGGTCATAGATTCCCTGTTAAGTTGTTTCTGATTACGTTAGGAGGTTTTGATGTAGTCTTGGGCATGGATTGGTTGGCCAAACATGAGGCTAACATTGTTTGTCGACGAAAGATGATTTTCTTAACGGCTCTTAATGGGAGTTCGGTAACGGTTTACGGGGATAAAGTGTTCAACGTGCCTAAAGTCATTTCTATGATTAAGGCTAATGAATTTATGAGGCGAGGGTGTGGGGCTTATCTGGCTTATGTTATTGATAAAGAATCTAAGGTAAAAGAATTGGAAAACATACCTGTGGTGTATAACTTTCCTGATGTATTTCCTGAGGATTTGCCAGGAATTCCACCTGATCGGGAAATTGAATTCCAAATTGATGTTGTTCCAGGAGCTCAACCTGTCGCCAAGGCACCGTACCGTCTGGCTCCAACAGAGATGAAAGAATTAATGACCCAACTACAAGACCTTCTAGACAAAGGTTTTATACGACCAAGTGTGTCACCTTGGGGTGCACCAGTGTTGTTTGTCAAGAAAAGGGACGAAAGCATGAGAATGTGCATTGATTATAGAGAATTGAACAAGCTCACGATAAAGAACAAGTATCCGTTACCAAGAATTGATGATCTATTTGACCAATTGCAAGGGGCAAGTTGGTTTTCTAAAATCGATCTCAGATCAGGATATCATCAACTAAAGGTGAGAGAACAAGACATTCCGAAGACAGCGTTTCGCACACGTTATGGACATTATGAGTTCCTTGTAATGTATTTCGAGTTAACAAACGCTCCTGCGGCGTTTATGGATTTGATGAACCGGGTGTGCAGACCCATGCTGGACCGATCGGTGATTGTCTTCATTGATGATATTTTAATATACTCAAAGAGCGTGGGTGATCATGCGTGTCATATCCGGGAAGTACTTGAAATGCTAAGAAGAGAAAAGCTTTATGCTAAATTCTCTAAATGTGCCTTTTGGTTACGAGAAGTGCAGTTCCTAGGTCATGTTATTAGTCCAGAAGGCATAATGGTGGACCCAACTAAAATAGAAGCAGTAATGAAATGGAATCCTCCGAAAACACCAACGAAAGTTCGTAGCTTTTTCGGATTAGCAGGTTATTACAGAAGATTCATTCAGGATTTCTCTAGGATTGCTACACCGTTGACAAAATTGACTAGGAAAGAAGTAAAATATGATTGGGGTCCAACTCAGGATCAAGCTTTTGAAGAATTGAAAAAGAGATTAACTGAAGCTCCTATCTTAGCATTACCAGATGGTAATGAAGATATGGTAGTATACTCAGATGCGTCATATCTGGGCTTGGGTTGTGTACTTATGCAAAGGGGAAAGGTAATAGCGTACGCCTCAAGACAATTGAAAACCCACGAGGCTAATTATCCAACACATGATTTGGAATTGGTTGCTATGGTATTTTCTTTAATAATTTGGAGGCATTATCTATATGGAGTCAAATGTACAATTTACACGGATCATAAAAGCCTCAAATACTTCTTTGAACAGAAAGATTTGAATATGAGACAAAGAAGATGGCTTGAGTTTCTAAAGGATTATGACTGTGAAATCTTGTACCACTAGGGAAAGGCAAACGTGGTGGCTGATGCTCTAAGTAGCAAGACGGAACACCCTGCTATACAAGTTAAGTCTTATAGTTTGGTGATAACACCAGATTTCCTGAATGAGCTCAAGGGTGCACAGAAATAAGGATTAAAGGAAGATAATGTTGGATTCGAAAGAATTTTTGGTCAAGTTAAGAATTTAGAAGAAAATGAATTTGGTGTTAAGATTCGATTTGGTCGAATGTGGGTTCCACGAAACGGGGACATCAGGTCAAGGATTTAGACGAAGCACATAAGTCACGTTACTCTATTCATCCTGGTGCAACAAAAATGTATCAAGACCTCCAAAAGGATTATTGGTGGCCAGGTATGAAGTTTAATGTAATGCAGTACGTAAACAAATGTTTGACATGTGCACAAGTAAAAGCTAAACATCAGAAACCCTATGGTTATGTGCAACCTTTAGAAGTCCCAGAATGGAAGTGGGAACACATCACCATGGATTTTATTACTAAATTGCCTCTTACGGCGAAACGTCATGATGCTATTTGGGTGATTGTAGACCGGCTAACGAAAAGTGCTCATTTCTTGCCTATACGTGAGACTTATACATCAGAGGAACTGTCCGAATTATTCGTGAAAGAAATAATTATAAGACATGGAGTTCCAGTTTCTATAGTGTCAGATCGTGACACGCGATTCGTTTCAAGATTCTGGAAACAGTTTCACGAATCAATGGGCACAAGACTTAATATTAGCACTGCGTATCATCCTCAGACAGATGGACAGTCTGAAAGGACTATCCAAACCTTAGAAGATATGCTCAGAGCTTGTATTATTGATTTTGGTGGTATTTGGGATGATCATTTACCATTAGTAGAATTCTCGTACAACAACAGCTAACATGCTAGTATTGGAATGCCACCATATGAGGCATTGTATGGACGGCATTGTAGGACACCTGTGTGTTGGGGAGGAGTAGGACAGAAAGAAGTAGGAAGCAAAGCTGCAGTAATAGGTTTGACTGAAAAGCTTCAACTAGTTAAAGCACGAATGAAAGCTGCACAGGATCGACAGAATTCCTATGCCGATAAAAGACGAAGGCCAATAGAGTTTGAGGTAGGTAATCAAGTACTGTTAAAAGTTTCACCGTGGAAAGGAGTTATTCGATTCAGGAAAAGAGGAAAGTTGAGTCCAAGATTTATTGGACCTTTTCGAATAATGGCACGGGTCAGTAAGGTAGCCTACCGATTAGATCTGCCAGATGAGCTGAGTGGAATTCATCCGACATTTCACGTTTCACATCTGCGAAAATGCCTAGCAGATGATGTAGCCTATGTGCCGTTAAATGACATTGAAATTGATGAAAAGCTAAACTACATAGAAGAACCAGTTGCAATTATTGACACGAAAGAAAAACAATTACGTAACAAGATGATTAGACAAGTTAAGGTTCAATGGAAACACCGAAAAGGATCTGAGGCTACATGAGAAATTGAAGACGAAATGAAACGACTCTACCCGTATCTGTTTGAAACGTAACAGGTTTCGAGGACGAAACATATTGTAAGGAGGGTAGATTTGTAACAACCGAAGATTTAATACATTTGATCGCGCATGAAATCCACGTTGATTTGGTAATTGTAATTATTATAGATTGATAGTACGCAAGAAATGGTGAACGTGGGCGAAAACCGTGCGCGAAACGGAGTTACGGATTGTCCGGAATCGCGAGACGAAGAAAAATTTCAAAGTATGGACTTCTGGACTCGTCGCGGTACGCGAAGGCGAGGTTGAGGGTTCTCGGCGGTACGCGATGGTTGAAAAATATCTTATTTCTCCAGATTTCTTCGCGGTACGCGAAGCCATGTTTTGCTTCTTGTCGCGGTACGCGGTGGAGGAAGCGGTGCAATGAATTAGATTTCTTCATCAGATTTTATGCAGAAATTATTTTTGTTACATCTCTCGAACATATTCATCTTCCAGACGAAAAACTCATCCATCTCACAATCAAATCTCAGTTCTGGGACCATTAGATTGTGTGGATCGCACCAGGGAACTTATCTGCAAGTGCTGAACATTGTTTTGCAGTCAAAACTCCGTCAGATTAGGTAACGATTCGTGTTAACTGTCTAGTTTGATTTTGGTTGATTAGATCTTGTTTTTGAACGTAATGAGATAGTTAGGGTTGTTGATTATTGCCTAGATGATGGCTAGGATTGATTATAAATGAAGAACACAATGTTTTAACGGTTAAATCCTTGTTTTGATCCGTTGTAATGCCCGGTTTGCATGAAATCATACCTATGATTATAATGGTTTAAACCATTTGATTATGACAATGTAGGTGATTAGTTTGGTTAATCCTTGAAATACAAGGTGAAATCCAAGTGTTTCAAACTAATCACAATCATTAACATACTCATTGAAACGATTATCTGATGTTTGTGATAACAGTCAGATTAGTATGTTAAACATGGTTATTAAACCTATTCTAATACTACGTTGGGGTATTTCATGATATCTGGGTAACCAATAACAAGGATTGATCATTTCTAAGCCATTAATCTGTCTAGGAACCTGTTTTAGCATTATAATCAACAACATTAACTATTTGATGACAATCAAGGCAATGTCTTTGACATTGGACGTTCAGAAAGATTTAATCAGTAAGTTAAGACATAAATAACTTATTAAACGTAAACCAATGCAGAATTACACCATTAGCACCAGTTGGTGAGTGATCTTGCTACCGTAGGACATCAAGTGAGTTCTTATAGCCCTGTTTTAAATGTTTTATCATTTTGGGCTGATATGCATGTTATAAAGTTTTTTTATGAAAATGATCATTTTATCAGACTACGGTCGAATAAAAGTATATGTTATAGTAAAGAATGTTTCAGGAAAATAATGTTTCAAGTCTCAACTGCGGTTGAGAAAGAAATGATGGTATGTATGTTATAAAGTTATTGTATGAAAGTGATTTTAACCTAATTATGGTCAGGTAAATCATGTTTTCAGGTAAAGAACGTCTTCTGATAAAGAATGTTTTCAGGTAAAGAACGTTTTCTGTAAATAATGTTTTAAGTCTCAACTGCGGTTGAGAAAGAAATGATTTTTAAAAGACTCGACCGAGGTTGAGTAGGAAAGAAGGTTTTGCTGGCTATGGTTGGGCAGAACTTGAGCACTGCGGTGCGAGGAATTGTTTATGATTATGATGGTTTAAATGATTTAAACCATGTTATGTATGAATGATGTATGTAAAGAAGTCTTGTACCGGTATGAGCCGTCAACTTCGGTTGATGGTTAAAGAGTCTTGTGGAAACACAAGCCTGTCGACTGCGTGTCGCCAGTTGAGGAAGTCTTATACATGTATGAGCCTGTCAACTTCGGCTTGGCAGTTGAGGTGTCTTGTATTTATACAAGCCTGTCGACTTCGGGTCGTCAGTTGAGGTGTCTTGTGCTGCAAAAGCCTGTTGGCTTCAGGTCAACAGTTGAGGCTAAATTTCCTGCACAATGTGATTGATGTTATGATGATGTGTATGAAATGAATTTATATTATGATGTCATGTATGTTATGTATATGAAATATGTTATGCTATATGACGATATGAATGGATATATATTTGTTTAAAAGTACAACTTAGAACTCACCAGAGTAAAGCTGACTTGTTTTACATGCATATCAGGTTGAGTAGTTTGGAAGGGATGACAAGACGGCTTGAGGCATATGTTGAACACTACCCTGGTATAGACTGGCTGTATTATATAACTGTTAGAAGAATGGGCTATGTTTTAACGTGTGTTTAATATGTGTACCTTATTTTATGTAATCACCTTAAATTCCGTTGCTATAGTAATGTAATTATGGTTTAAGAACTATGGGTTTGATGTTTGCCAACCGAGGGGACTCCCGGGATTTGGGGCGTCTCATATTATAAGGGATTGATAGTTAAATGTTAATTAACAAATTGAGAATTAGTTAAACTTTAGACATTTAATTAAATTCTACTAACTAATTGTTAGTTAGTAATATTGGAGAGTAGTTTTAAATGGTTTAATTACTAAAAGAGTTTAATCAAATTAAAAGAGTTTAATTTGAATTAAAATGTAAAATAAAGGTGAGAATTTCAATTTTGAATTGGTAATTCCCAGATCCTAAAAATGTGGATCTAATTTGACTATTAAATGTAGACCAAATTACCACATTTTACACACAACTCTTTCACCCACTCTCCTTCTCCCTCTTCCTTGGAGTCGTCAACCACCACCAACATTGTGGGTGTGAGGCTGCCGCATACCACCACCGAGCCAGCACCAGGCCACACCCGAGCCGTGACCAGGCAGCACCAGGGCCGCGACCAAGCAGCACCAAGGGCCATATCGGGCTGCCATAGGGCCGCAAGGGGCAAGCCACACTTGAGCCGATCATGAGCCGCCCCAAGCCGAGCCGTGGGGTGAACCGAGACCTGAGCTGAGCCAAAATAAGTTTTGGTCCATTCTGGTGATTCTTGGGACGAGATCCGGATTCGGGTGATCGTATAGAGTCAATTAGCGAGACCGTTGCTTCATCCATCGTGTGGATTTGGAACCGCTTCGTAAAAGGTCGATTTCTAAAACACCCTATGGTTGTGTTGTTTGATTTAATTGTTGTTTAAACCATTTGTAACTGGATCCTGATTTGGGAATTATTTCGATTACGAATCGAAAGGTTCTAAAATTTTAAAGCTTCCGTTGTGTCAGATTTGATCTGTCTGTTTAATTCTGTTTTATGAAAACTGATTTTGTCAATTAATGTGATTAATTGAAAACGATTAAATGAAAAGTAATCTAGAATTCCCAAAAGTGGTATCAGAGAGGCTTTTACAAACGTATAAATGCAATTAATAATCGATCTTTGTTTGTTGTTTTGTCAAAACTTTTGTTTGACAAAAAGATCAAATCTTTGATTGTGATGATCATGATTGTGATGATCAAAGATTGTGATTATGATTCGAGCCCTAGGATCCGACCCATGTGATTGTATCTTTTTTTTGTTTGATTGGTTGGTTTTTGAAATCTTGTATTTCAATGGGTATTTGGACCCGATGTAATAGATTAGATTTCAGTTCTTGTAATGTAATTTGTACTTTACAAATGTAATCAAGCAATGGATACAAGACGGAAGATAGAGACAATCGGGGAGCTTGAAGATGGAGATCTTGGATCAAGTGGGAGACAAGATTCAAGGCGTTGAATTGTAAACCCTAGAATTGTTCGGTTTGTGTTCGATAACTCGAACTAAACCGAACAAACGAGACTTTGGCTCGTTTCATAATTACACTTTGTCGTTTATGGTTGTTTAATATTTAGGAAATATAAAACTAGTAAAAAAAAATTTTTCACAATCATTGCATAACAATAGGTAATACAAAAGAAGTTTTGTAGTTACTTTAAAAGAGTTTTTAAAATAAAAGTGTTTTATTTTAATAAAACAGTTTATAAAATAAAATGTTTATTTTATAAAATTAGAACTTGTTAGTTTAAAATGATTCGCGATAATTACCGACTTAGTTTAAAAAAGGTATTTAAAACTAATCAAGTCGAGAGTTGAAAGGAGTTTCAAACTATTGCAAATCAAGAACAAAATATGATTTTGTTAAAATGTAATTGCACGATTTGTGTCATGCTTCAAATCGTTCAATAGTTTTAAACTAAAACAATAAAATCAATATGATTGATTAGATTTACAAATACGCGATAATGATCAATTTAGTTTTAATAAGGTATAAAAACAAATTAGGTCAAATTGAAATAAGATTTCAATTACATAGAGAATAAATAAAATAGTGATTTTGTAAAATGCACAACTATCCTCGTTATAAATTAGTTGTCCATAATGTTTTTGAAACATAAAAGCGATTAATTAAAGAAATTAAATGACTCATTGGTCAAGATGTTTATTTTCTAAATATGTAAACCTAGAGTTAGTGCTTACCCTGCTGTAGGTTTATATATTAGAAAAGGATAAGCATTTTGATTTAAATGACACCTTAGATTTGAGACACTTTATCAATTAGACCTAAAATCTAGTGTTAGTGCTTACCCTGCACTAGGTCTATGGTTTTATTGAAAAAGGAATGATCTCGATTCCTAATACACTTATGCCGGTCATTCAATCAAAAATCGTAATGCGTATACTTGAAGAGTCAAGTTGGCATAGTTGGGGTAAATGTACAAAGTTAGAAATTAGTATTCTAATAAACCCCAAAACTTGAGGATTATGATTGTCATAATTGGTTCTCGTAACCCTCCTGCATTATTGTGAACAGTGAATAGAGAGCTTATTCAATTCATTGTTCATTAAATAAACATGATCTCACAATTCAAAATTAATTTTGGTAATGAGTCATAATTAATTTGGGATTTCATAAAGCATGAAATACTAAAAATTTTCTTTTGAATTTTATAGATGTCTTTCATTGATGCTACTAAACCTCATATGATAAATCTTTGTCGAAATCAATTCAATGGGAGTAATTTTTCAACTTGGATGCATCACCTTAGAAAAGTCCTAAGAATAGATGAAAATTGTATGCTTTGGATAACCTCATTACTCCTGAGCCACCAACATGCTGCACCACATCTGAGAGGATGAAACATATTGGACACGAATGTGTGATAAAATATCTCATATTAACTTCGGTCTCTCCTGAATATGTGGATCAGCTTATGTATCTCTCCAGTCATGAGATGATTGAGGAGATCAAGAAGAGTTTCCTGCCAAACAGGTTTTGGCAATTTGAAATTCTTAAAGAGGTCCAAAAGGGTTTGAGACCGAGTGGAGACGTAGGTGCTCACGTTGATAGGTTGAAGGCTATTTTGATAGGCTTGGAAAACTAGGCTATCCTATGAAACTTGAGATTTCTATAGACTTCATCCTTATTTCCCTACTAGAGGAATATGAATCTTTTGTAAAGAGTTACAAAAGATATATCTTTGGTGGGACAATGAAGAACTCAAGGGGATGCTCTTGGTTGAGGAAACCAAGATGAGGATAGAGGTGAGCAGTGGGAGGAAAAGGCCATTGACCGAGGTCGATGAGGTCCAGTGTATTGTTGCTCGGCGTCTGAAGAGTTCAGATATGTCGGGATCTTCTGGTATGCCTTGTTACTTCAACATATTCCTTGAATTGGCAAATCTTTGATAATAATGTGAGTGTCACAATTATTTCAATTATTTGCAAGTATTCGAGGTGGTTAATAAGCTGGGAGCTTGAGTCTTGAATTCCATGGGATGGAAGACAAGACAAATAGAAGAAATGTTCTTTTATTCATTCATTTTTCATTGATTGTTTAAATTGTTTAAAACAATTATTAATATTTTTGACACTCTTAGTTTGACTAAGAATACTGCTTCTGGTATTATTTATGCATTCATTGATTGGTTATAACTATGCTTGATAAATTGTTTATATAGCATA
Source organism: Mikania micrantha (assembly GCA_009363875.1). Lineage (NCBI taxonomy): Eukaryota > Viridiplantae > Streptophyta > Magnoliopsida > Asterales > Asteraceae > Mikania > Mikania micrantha. The sequence goes on from CM018692.1 coordinate 36,769,997, forward strand.
ATTTATAATGATTATTGATAATGCAAAATGGATTCTAAATGATAGAATCAATAAGAAAGGCAATACTCATTATTCATATTAATAGAATAATTTAAAGTGTTTAAATATTATAGTTAGACAAGATTAACCATTAAAGCAAGATGTAATACATGAATCTCTAAACAACTGAAAATGGAATTCATTGTTACAAGAGTTTGATGATTACATGACATGCTTAAGAAAGGTTAAAAAGATTATGATCTTTTATATGCAATTCTTTTGCATAAAATGTCTAAAGATTAAATATGAATTTTTCATAAGGTTATGAACCTGATGAAATCTTTGAAAGAGTTCGAAGAAGTTTTCAATAAATAGAAGATCTAAAAGCATCAATAGTAATATATGAGATATAACCAAAAGTTACCAAATTAATGCATATAATGTGAAACTGTTTCACAACCAACTACACAATGATGTAGGTAATTTGATAAATACCAATACATAATGTGTCCTTATCTTGAATAAGATCCAATGAATGAATATCCCAATGAACATTCATATGAATTACTACACTAGCTTTAATTACAGATAAATATAAAGAGTTATAAATAAACCTGTATAAATTCCTATTTAGGGTTTGAGGATTTAACAAAGAGTTGTTAACAATTTATTTAAAATTGGATCCTCATTAATGATAAAGATAGTTATCATAAATCCCTGAAATGGAATAGATAGAATTTTCATCAATTGCTTCCTAATGCAAGGAACTGTATGGTTGAAAATTAGATAGGGCAGATTGAAAGAGTTCAATTCTGCAATGATATGATATATATGTTTCAATCAACACAAAGTGTTTGAATGGATCTTAAATGAGTTTAAGAACCAAATGTTACAAATGATATCTGCAGAAGCTCACGGGATCATTGTAAACCCACAACTTGCAGAAGTGTAACTGTTGATTGATTAATATAATATATGGTTTGGAAACATAAACACTAAAGATGCAATAAAACAAGGTAATAGACTTGCTTAACAACATTTAGATGTTGTGTAGTTGAAATTAGAGAATTTCAATAACAAGATCAACATGGATGTATTAGGATACTAGAGATTCTGTAAGCAAGAGTTGTTTGACAGATAAGTAGTTAAACATCAAAACTGAATTACTATAAGAACACCTTAACTAAGTATTCTTACAAGTAATTAGAAAGTTTTGAAATCCTAATATGGCAAACTTGTTGTGTTAAATTCATGGTTAATAAAAGCATCTCAAGTGGGAAATCTATGTCTTGGTATGAAACCAAAGTGTTGGTTTATCTAAAAGACTAAGATTTATATATATATATATGTATGTATGTATGTATGTATGTATGTATGTATGTATGTATGTATGTATGTATGTATGTATGTATGTATGTATGTATGTATGTATGTATGTATGTATGTATGTATGTATGTATGTATGTATGTATGTATGTATGTATGTATGTATGTATGTATGTATGTATGTATGTATGTATGTATGTATGTATGTATGTATGTATGTATGTATGTATGTATGTATGTATGTATGTATGTATGTATGTATGTATGTATGTATGTATGTATGTATGTATGTATGTATGTATGTATGTATGTATGTATGTATGTATGTATGTATGTATGTATGTATGTATGTTATGTATGTATGTATGTATGTATGTATGTATGTATGTATGTATGTATGTATGTATGTATGTATGTATGTATGTATGTATGTATGTATGTATGTATGTATGTATGTATGTATGTATGTATGTATGTATGTATGTATGTATGTATGTATGTATGTATGTATGTATGTATGTATGTATGTATGTATGTGTGTGTGTATGTATGTGTGTGTGTGTGTGTGTCTATATATATGTCAAGGCTAGTGGGAGCATAGTAAGTTCTAATGATAACGTTATGTAAGTATGTAGATGACATACAAATTATAGAAAAGGAATTTCTATAATAAAGACATAAACTTTAACATATGATGTTAAACGAAATAAGTAATAATTTTATTTAATAAAATTGAATATATATTAATGGTTAATATATGAATTATCCTGTGACATTTTCAATAGAGATTGAAAATAAATCTTAGATAAATGTTGCATAAGATGAAGAGTCACATGCAAATTGTCTACGTCAAAGCATGAATTGTTCACTAAAGGTTAGAGAACACAAATAAACGCATCAGAATGCTTAGAATGAAATAGTTCGTTACTAATCTCAATAAGATTCCTAATGACTAGGAATGCTTTGAGAAACATACGACAATAATATAGCATAGCTAAAACTATGAAATTGTAGTCATATTATACTAGAAGTATTATGAGAAAGAACTGAAAGAAAGACATAATAATAAATAAAATTCATAAATCAGAATCTAGCAATTCAGTTCACTAAATCTATTTATATAGCTAAATATGAGGATAAGGCTAATAAATAGACATTAGATATTCTAAATAGGGAATCTGATTTAATTATAGTATTGGGTGCTTTACAATCGAAACAGGAAACATGGAATGTTCATTTTGATTTAATGGTTACAGGCAAAATGAATTATGTTTCTAAATTCGTAATTTTATACATTTTAGTATCCTTAAATATAGTATTCTAAATGTCCGTAGTCGATCAGATTCATGGGAATCAATCTGAACTAAGACTACTTGAATACTTGTTTAGTTTATAGAGATAAAAGCTCAAGTGTTGAGAACCAAGATTCATAGGCATTCATTAGAGAATGATGTCGGACGTAACTCGCTTCAAAACATTCTTCATGGATCGTTGTCATAAGATGTTTTGATATTAAAGTATTTTCGATATACACAAATATCCTTAGACCTAAGGAGTATATTGAACTAACATTAATCAAAGGTCACTCTTTGATCTTACCTAAAGCTGTCTTGAAAAATAGGTAGTAATAAGGGTAACGATTGGGAATGGTTCTAAGACTAAGTAGGAGTTATATGCTGCCAAAGGGATTCTATACTCTTATACAGATAAGAGAAGATATTATGGCGCCCTTGTTGATTTAAACTAATGTAAACGTGTGGCCACGCTCAAACTAAAAGTAGTTTGTTAGATCATTTTAAATTAAGAACGAGAATGAGAATACTTGAACAATATATGAGATTTGAAGAGAGATCCATGTCTCATGTTCAAGGAATATCTAAATAAGAAAGGATATACCGATAAAGGTTATCTGAGACTATAGTTGTTAGTTAAAGTAAAGAGTTACTTAAACTAAAGAGTTTTAGTCAACTTAAGAAGTCATACCTTACTAGGGGCAGCGTGATGCAGCTAGGCGTCCAACACTGTCTACATTGAATCACTTAGACGATGAATCGTCCAAGTGGGAGTCTGTTGGATATTCGATGTCCAATTAACGATAAGTTCAACGTTACTATGAAAGGTATGATCCAAAGAGTTACATTTTGGAAGACAACGACTTTATGTTTAATTGTTAAAAATAATATACGATCACGAATTGTCGGTTTTATGGAATTGGCTTTTATTATTTATGAAAAACTAATCAGTGGGAATTAATTATAGAGATAATTAATTCGTTAAATAAATAAAGTTTTGAACTTTATTATAAGAGATTGTTAGTTAAATGTTAATTAACAAATTGAGAATTAGTTAAACTTTAGACATTTAATTAAATGCTACTAACTAATTGTTACGTAGTAATATTGGAGAGTAGTAATTAAATGGTTTAATTACTAAAAGAGTTTAATCAAATTAAAAGAGTTTAATTTGAATTAAAATGTAAAATAAAGGTGGGAATTCCAATTTTGAATTGGTAATTCCTAGATCCTAAAAATGTGGATCTATTTTGACTATTAAATGTAGATCAAATTACCACATTTTACACACAACTCTTTCACCCACTCTCCTTCTCCATCTTCCTTGGAGCCGTCAACCATCATCACCATTGTGGGTGTGAGGCTCTCGCATACCACCACCGAGCCAGCACCATGTCGCTTCGTAAAAGGTCGATTTCTAAAACACCCTATGGTTGTGTTGTTTGATTTAATTGTTGTTTAAACCGTTTGTAACTGGATCCTGATTTGGAAATTATTTCGATTACGAATCGAAAGGTTGTAAAATTTTAAAGCTTCCGCTGTGTCATATTTGATCTGTCTGTTTAATTCGGTTTTATGAAAACTGATTTTGTCAATTGATGTGATTAATTGAAAATGATTAAATGAAAAGTAACCTAGAATTCCCAACAGGAATTACCCAGGACCAAGAAAGGAAATGATATCATTTGGGTAATAGTGGACAGATTAACTAATTTTTGTACATATTACGGCAAATAAGAAATCATATGAATCAGAATGATTGTCTCAAATCTATGTGGATGAAATCTTAACGAAGCATGGTGTGCCAATTTTGATTGTTTTCGATTGAGATAGGCGATTTACCTTACAATTCTTTCAAAGTTCTCAAAATGCAATGAGAACTAGACTTGACGTGAGAACGAATTACTATCCCCAAACTGATGGCCAAAGTGAAAGGACAATACAAACATTAAAGGATATGCTCCGTCCTTGTGTGATAGAATTCAGAGGTAGCTGGGATACACGTCTTCCCCTAATGGAATTTTATTACAATAATATCTACCATGCAAGTCTAAAATCTGCACCTTTTAAGGCTTTATATGGTTGGAAATGTCTAATGCCAATTTGTTGGTTTGAGGTTAGCGAAGGACAACTTGCAAGACCAGAATTAATATTGGACACAACGATCAAGGTCACTCGAATTAGGTAAATTAAGATTAAAGGAGACAAAAGAACTTTAGAACATTTACACAGACAAACGAAGAAAATAGTTAAGCTCCAAGTAAATGATAAAGTAATGTTAGAGGTGTCACCATGGATAAAATAGGCCCTCGTTATATTGGTCCATCCAAGATTACAGGGAGAATTGGACCAATAGCTTACAGGTTGGAACTTTTGTCAGAATTAATGTCACAATCTTCTATTCGAAACGTCTAGTGATCTTCAACCAATTATGAGCTTCAATGCCTTATAGGATTTGAACCTATACTAAAGGTTTAGAAGACCTCTGTCCTATCCATTAGACAATGGACAATCTCACGTGTGATGTCAGTCCACGTGGGTGTGACGTGGCCATAATCACAGCTCATGGTCATATAGAACAACTCTATATGTGTTTCAAAATACAATGTTTGTCATAAACACAACCAAATAGTTTATAAAATAAAGCAGCGGAAAAGTATAAGTTATGCAGCGGAAAAATACACTGTTGGACACTACATTGTCTTAATACATGACATAAAATAAATTAACATTGTTTGTTCAAAACGACACGACATAGATGCATGTTTTTCCTATGCTCGTGTCCTTAAGTGCTCCCCTGACCGTATGCAGCTAGTTACCTGAGAATACATGTTTAGGAAAAAGTGTCAACACATAGGTTGGTGAATTCACAGGTTTTGATATACATAGATAATAATCAAAATTCACGTGTCATGCTGTTTATTATAAGCTCCTGCTTTACAGACGTGTCGGTCACCAGCTACCTATATCGTATAGCTTACGTGAGTTCGTGTAAGTGACCGTCTTCGTGTTCGTGCTCGTGTTTGTGCTCAACAACCCTCGGTTGTTATGTTTGTCCGTGTCGGTCCACATTGACCGTGCTTGCTCGTGTTTGACCGTGTCAATTCAACGACCCGTTGGTGAACCGTGTGTCGGTTGTGATTCGTGTAACATTCGTGATCGTGCTCATTGTGTGCAAAACACGCAAATCGCGTTTATGGACAAGTTACTATTTATAGTAAGCTTCCATTTTTAGCAAGTTCCACAACGCTTATCGTTTTTAAAGATTCTAGCATGCTTGTTAATCCTACGTGATCATGTTAGCACATAGCACGTTGTCATAAGTGATCAAATAGACACAAAGCTCGTTCTTGGTTACCAAAGTTTCCTAAAATGGAAAGTTGCTAGTTTTGGCATGTTCATCAATAAAATCACATACTTAACTACACAATAATCACATTTCATCATATTAAGTCATCTAACATGTACAAATCATGCATCACATTTCCATTTCAAGACTTCATACAACAACATTACTATAAATAGTAACCTTGTTAAATACTCATCAAACGATTATTCTAAACATTGCTAATCCATTTCCATATCAAATAGCATCATAATATTTCATTAATCATCATTTAAACATGCTCATTCCACCTAGATCATCATCTAGCAAGATTAGGATTATAAAAGTTACTAAATATAGTAACTAGTCTAAAATGACCACAAATCAATTCCAATCAATTTCTCATTCTACATATCATCATTTTATCATACCAATGATATTTATATCCACATGCATTGTGACATCTAGTACCAGATCGTCCGGCAAGTCCGTACGGTATGTGTACTTTCACTATTTACTATGTGTAAATACATGTATATGAACAGTGCTTGTATTAACAGAATTCAAAATACAAGAAACAGTTGTACGTATTTATGTGTAAACTTAAATACCGTAAGTACAACACTCATTATAAAAAATGGTTGTTAGTATTTAGGTGAAAACCTAGGTACAGATAACACAACGAATCAAGAGAAACAACAGTGTTCAAACAAATAACAAGAACAAGTCGGTTATGATCTGATATCCATAGATGACAGGAATCAGATGGCCGACAAATCAGTACGAAAACAATGTGAAAATAGGATGTTTAGTTGAGTCCTTAGTGAGGAAACACAATTCAAACACAATTTACAGTGTTATTTCAGAATAGCGAACTGACAGTGTCTTTGCGTGAGTGACGATTCACACAAACATATCTGTGAGTTTAATAATTTGAAATAATGACTGGAAAATAGAGAATAAATATCAGAAAGCAAAACCATTGTCGTGTTCGTTTGAGTGACGATTCGAACAAATACGCGCAATGGTGACGTATTCTGACGGAACGAAAACGAAATACGACACGAACGAAAAATAAATTACGTGTTACGTTCCGGAAACGCAACGAAAACACGAACCGAGTAACCGAAATGAACCCACATACCCCGAGGGTATATAAACAACAAATGAGGCATTTCCCTCATTTTTACATCAGCCCTCTCTCTCTAAAAAGGTGTTTCCCGAACCTCTCTCTTCTCACTAGAATTTCAATTTCAAAACGCGATATCTCGCTCGTTTGTCGACGGAATCGGACGTTCTTGGTGTCCACGCGTAGCTCTCAACCTCCTCTACAAGGAAGTACAACAGATCTGAGCAATTACCCGGCAATAATCGAGGTATGATCCAAGCAAAATCACGAAAAAGAGGGTTTTCACTTTAGGTTTTGAGACCCACACACCCAACCGGCTAGGACCCTCATAAACACCCACCCTACATTGTAACATCAGTGCCGGAACCGTTGCCGGAACAGTGATCGCAACAGTAGCATGAACAGTAAACAGGTACGAACAACATACATTTCAGTGCATTTCATATTCATATCATCCACTGTTATCATTTTATGAATCAAACAGTGAATTCATGATCATTTCAGAGAAACAAAACTCAGAAAACATGGTTTATCAGTCAGATAATGATCTGGCAAAATAGAACCATCATGTATTTATTTGTTAGGATTATAGTATGTATAAACGTATGTGAGACTTCATAGAACAAAACAACACGAATGCCGTTATGTGAATGCTAAATTGACGGATTATTCGTATAGGTGACGATCTGTACGAATAAATCTGGAAGTTTAACGTTTCGAATGGTATTCTATAATTAGAAAAAAATATTGGAAAGTATAGTTATCGTTGTGTTCGTGCGAGTGACGATTCGGACGAATACGCGCGACGACCGTACGATTCGATCTAAAAAGTAAATTAATATTTTGAAAATATAAAATAAATAAAAGATATTAGTTAATTTACTAGGAATAACCACTTAAAATAGATTTAGAAATCTTAATTTATAAACGTGTCGTTTCGTAACGAGAAATCGATGTTTTACGCGAAATCGATCGAGACCGAACCTACCGGGTAGTTGGATCATTAAATGAAGACATTTAATGACCCAACCACCATCACCAACTCATCCTTTTCTCTCATTCTTGTTCTTGACCTCTCTCTCTCTCTAGAAAGCATTTCTCCACCTTCTCTCTACAATTTGGAGCTCGTTTCAAGTCGGATTCAAGTGTTCTAGGTGTCAATACGACCACCTCATCACATAGATTACAGAAGTACAAGAATTTGGAGCTTTCCACCATAGAAATTGAGGTAAATCTCGATCTTATGTTCGGTTTAGAGTATTTAACGAGCCCTTGTAAATTTTGCTATAATACCCGGTTATGAACACTAAATATGTTGGAGATGAGTCATGGGTAGCAACTAGGAGACACTAGGAACTAAATTCTAACAGGTTCTGATCGATGGGGAAGACAAAGGTGGTACAGGTTCGTGGACAACCATGCGGCCGAACCCTTGGATTCTTGGCCGAACCTTCCTGATGAGAACGAACCCTGTCCCGAACCTGAGCAACCCTGCAGCCGAACCCTGTGTACAATGCCACGAACCTGCAGCCAAACCTGTTGCCTTAACTAACCTGCCAGACGAACCTACAAAAGAAACGAACCTTGCATGGATGAACCATGGCCACGCAAACTCACGAACCCTATACCTTCCAGCCGAACTATCCAATACAACCGAACCTATTAGGTGCTGTCGAACCTTAGCATGGCGAACCCTTATAGGCCGAACCTTAATGGTTCGTCTAGCCTTGCCATGGCCGAACCTAAAGGGTTCGTTGGAGATGATGTACAGGCCGAACCCTTCCCCACCTTAGCCGAACCCTTAGGAAATTCTTTGAAGGTTCGCTGCCTTTGGGATCTATGAGACCCTAAATCATAAAAACTTATACACCTCAACGTGCCAGGGTTAGCTATACGTGCATGAGTGAATGGGAATTCATGTACCAGTTCATGCACGAAATAAAACCTAGATGTGTGTGTATGCATGAGATAAATATGAGTGTCAATGAAATAATATAGGGTGATAAAGCCAAACTTGGGCTAGGATTACTATAATGAGGGTTTCCTATTAACACACACTAACAACTCGACATGAGTTGTTAGCATGAATAAAATGGATATCTATGTCATATGGTTCAAGGATCTCGAGTTATGATCAAGGAATAATCAAAAGCTTTCATTGGGTTTAAGTGGGCCCAAATGGGCAGAATCAAGCCCATCCTATGTTGAATGCAATTTGAAGAAAGTAATGATAGTTTAATAAAAGAAAATGGTTTATAAACTTAGTTAAGTTGAATTAAATGGTTTTCTAATCTAATGTTTTAAATAAGAATGAACTTGATTAAAACATGTTAATAAATACATGTATGATTAATTATGGATTATGGGTCACCAAGGGGATAATTAAATTAGATTAATTAGAATTAGATCATAGAAGCACTTAGTAAATTAGGACACTTAGTTACACATACCGAGACCAGGCCTTAGATACGACGACTAATACGCGTACTTATAGTATTCGAATTCTTTTAAAACAACTCAGGAACTGAAGAAACCTAAGCTACAACAAGAGCGCGCATTTTGTGATAGATCAGTTACATAGCAACACAGTGAGTTCATTGCCCCTTTTCTAAACATTTTGTTTTAAAACGCAGGGCTGAGAAGCATGCGTAAACTGTTTTATTTAAATTGTTTACTTAAATGTTGTTAAATTCTATGTGTCTTGCATATATGAATGTTATCCTAGATCATGTCTAGGTAAATTTTATGCAGGTTTTTACTAAGTTTATCTACTTATAATTTGAGTGGATAATTGGGTTAAACTAAACATTTTAACGAATCAAACGAAACAATTTTGACGAAACAAGTGTGTGATTTCAACGAATCAAACGAAACTATTTTGACGAAACAAGAATGTGATTTCAACGAATCAAACGAAACTATTTTGACGAAACAAGTGTGTGATTTCAACGAATCAAACGAAACTATTTTGACGAAACAAGTGCGTGAGTTCTACGAATCAAACGAATCAACAAATCATTTTCTGGGGAAAGCCTGGGAAATATCAAAGATAACATATGCCAATGAAACAATACGAAACAAGGGACGAAACAAAACGAATCAAGTACGAAACAAAAACCCTACATTTCAAGAAGTCCTAGCTAGACCGTTTGATTTGTAGGTCATATGTTTGATGATATTTACAGAATTCCCTAAAAACTAAGAACCTTGATTGACAGACTAGTCTACTCGAGTTGACCAAGGCCCAATCATTAGGACTTAGATTTTATTAAATGTTTATTTATTCATATAATTAAGCATTTATGACTGTTTCTACAGTTACTGTGGTTGATCATTATTGTGATGAACTTAAGGAATCAACATAGATTCCAAATTGTTGTATTTACAGGAACAAAGAACTGAAGAATCATTGGGTTAATGGTAGGGGTAAAATGCTTAATTTTCATTAACACCAATCTCCCATGTGGATTAGTATGTGGTGGGACGGCGTCTGGGCGGGTTGTAGGCTCGACTCAGGGGTATGCCCTATATATAAGCATACCGATCTGGATGATACATGTGATGTTAATGAGATTAAGGTTGTTACCCAAGGGTTTAACAAAGGTTTTGAGTGTACATTTGAATCATTGTGAATGGAAGTGTGTGTTAGGTAAAAATGCTTAATTATCATTAACAACAGTGTCATATACATATTAGTATGTGGTGGGACGGCGTCTGGGCGGGTTGTAGGCTCGACTCAGGGGTATGCCCTATATATAAGCATACCGATGTGGATATTACATGTGATGTTAATGAGGTTAGGGTCTTTACCGAAAAAGGTTTACAAATCATTTTCAATTACTAAACTATATGAACTCACCAACCATGTGTTGATTTTATTTTTGCATGACTTCTCAGGTGACGAACAGGTCAATTAAGAGGTTTATGCTTTTGGAATAGCACTTCAGATAAAAGACTTAGTATTTTTGGACCTGCATACTTTTGGAACATCATTATACAATTATTTTGTATATCTTGTGCAGTTACAAGATAGAAATCTTATGATGTTTATGATAGATTTACATTGTTAAATTATGAACGTTACGGATGTGATTTAACTTTGTAATTCTATTTTATTTAGCATTTCTCATTTATATCATGTGCAATGCAAACAATCTGATCATTTCGATTATCACTCTCGATATAGCGCCCCGGGAACCTTCCGCCCGACGGGGACTCCGATCCAACCCCGCCGGCTCGGGGTGTGACATACATCCTTGGAAACTCACTTACACACAACACTACCATGGGAATCGTTCTGCAACCATCAAGATTCAAAGATGATAATGAAGCAGGTACGGGTTCGCATGGGAATTGGTCGGCCGAGCCTTTTCTTGCTGTCGCGAACCTGTGTGAGTAACGAGCCAACCCCAGCCGAACCTTCGAGATTAGGAGGAGCTGGGTATTATGGATGTATAGTCACGAACCTTGCACCATAAACAACGAACCTATGTACAAGCAACCTTCAGCCGAACCTTACCAGCTAGAATAGCCGTGAACCTATGAGCTCCCATGCACGAACCTTGACTGAACTTGTGGCCGAACCTCATTACCTACGAACCCAATGGTTAGGCGAACCCACATGCGAACCCTACTGCCACCGCACTCACATTAGGGCCGAACCTATCATTTGGCGAACCTGCTACAATGAACGAACCTGTGGGCTGGGACTACTTCATGTCGGCCGAACCTTTGGGGAGGGGGGCTACCTAGAGGTTCACTGACCTTGTGATTAACCGGTTGCAACACCTATGGGCTCACCTAGTTTAATCATATTTAAATACTAGCCAATATATTCCTTTGAGCTAAACAATCCAACCGGCCCAGTACCAAGTTGCCGGCCCAATACCCAGCATTGATCCGTGGGAGTCTTTCGGCCCAATAGTTGGCCCACACACACACACAAATGCTCAAGTATCTCATTCGGCCCATGGGCATAATCCAAACCATTAAAATTCGGCCCAATTAACTTGGGACCATGGTTGGGCCATGTGATTACTTTAGCCCAAAATACTTGATCTAAGCCCACATACTTAACACATGGCCCAATTACATACATAAGGTTCACTTGATTATTATTCGGCCCACTATACAACAATGGTAAATACAAAGGGTGGCAAAGAACATAAGGAACAAATAATGTGAAGTTTTAGGTGTAAAACGAGATTTCAGAATTTGAACTTGTTGAAGCTCAACCATTACAACATAACACAGTTCATAAAAACTACTTAACAAACCTGTGCAAAAGAACATAAAGCCAACATCAATATGGACTAAACTTAATTTAATGAAGTTAAGTGATAGTATAAGCTACTACCATTGAATCAAAGCCGAATGATGACCAAGACAAAAGGGTGTTAGCCAATGTTAGGGCTAACACCAACATACACACAAACACACACACAAACACACATACAAGGACAATAACATGAAATCAACACAGGATCGTGAACACAATCACAAGTACAATCAAGAGCGCGCGCATTTCTTGTTTAAGCTAAGTCAACCACTTCAACAGCAAGGTGAGTTCATATGCCCTTTTTCTTTAATCATTAACTGATTTTAAACTCTCGGGGCTGAGAAGCATGCTTACTTTTATTTACTTAAAAGTTTTATCTTAACATATTGCTTATGCTTTGATTCAGATAATATTGTTTAAATTATTATCGCTTATCATTGTATGCATGCTTGTATGATCATGATATGACAAGGATAACTCAGATGAATATGATAGTATAACTTCATAACTCATCAACACAATAGAATAACATAGTTGTAAGATTATATCTTATAACCCTTAGTTATTCTTACATGAACAAACATTGGGGATAATCGCAAGATAACATAAAGACAACAACAACAAAACACAAGAATGTTGGGAAGATAATATATCTTCATAATAACATTCAACACATGAGTAAAGAAAGTGTCATAAGATAAATTCTTATAACGCCTATTTTGCAGCTCAATACATAATACAAGTTAACATGGAACAATTATCATCCACCACTTGAGTCGATTAAGGGTAGTAAGACCAGTTCTTACCACGGCTTAATGACAACACGGTGACTATATGGAACAACTATCATCCACCACCTGAGTCGATTAAGGGTAGTAAGACTAGTTCTTACCACGGCTTAATGGCAACATGGTGACTACATGGAACAACTGGCATCCACCACCTGAGTCGATTAAGGGTAGTAAGACCCGTTCTTACCACGGCTTAATGACAACATGGTGACTATATGGAACAACTATCATCCACCACCTGAGTTGATTAAGGGTAGTAAGACTAGTTCTTACCACGGCTTAATGGCAACATGGTGACTACATGGAACAACTGGCTTCCACCACCTGAGTCGATTAAGGGTACTAAGACTAGTTCTTACCACGGCTTAATGACAACATGGTGACTATATGGAACGATGAGAATGATAATCATGATTATGTAACTTCATGATAACAACATCATTCACACATCAGTTAACATAAAGTAATAAGACAAGTTCTTATTTAACTTTGTTAACAACAATGAGAACACACAACATGGTAGAGGTAAATCAGATACATTGTAATTTGATTACGTGAGGATTGCAATGGATTCCTTTTAGGCTCTATGCGTTACAAGTTGAGAACAAATAACAAGTGGTTAATTAACACTTTTAATATTTAAAAGTGATCAACAGTTAACCCCACAAGTAATAGAATAATACAAGAAGCTGATTAAGTAAATCTAATATCCTTAATACATATAAGGGTTATCAATACTTCGGTTTGATAACTAAAACCTATTATTATATTATTCTATACATGATACAACAGGTGACCAACGAACGAGATGAACAGGTGGAATGGAGATGGATATCGATAGTTGTATTGCAAGTAATGTGGAGTTCTAATAGTTATGTGGTGGGATGTTGGCTAGGGCTTGTTCCCTTACATATGCCCTATATATAAGCATAACTACTAGGATGATATAGTACTTGTAAATATAACTATTGAGAGGCCATTGGGAGAACGGGTGAATCAAACAACATACAAGTAACAGAAATAACATTGTGATTGTGCATGTGAACAAATCAAGGTTTTCAATTACTATATTTATGAACTCACCAACCTAGTGTTGACTTTGTTTAAATGCATGTTTTCTCATGTGACGAACTGGTGTAGTTATTCATATGCAAGACCTAAGCTAGTGGACTCTTAGAAGACCTAGCTTCAGTTTGTGTGGCATACTTTTGAGATGACAAAACAGTGAATCATATTTTGTATATCTTGTACAGTTACAAGATAGAAGCTACAGTGATTCTTTTGGTAGAATTACTTAGTTAAATTATGAACATGACTATGTAATTTAACTTTGTAATTCTGTATTGATGATATGTTAACATTTCTCAATTATATCTCATGTGCTACGTAAACAATCTGATCATTTCGATTATCAAACGATATCGCGCCCCGGGAACCTTTCGCCCAACAGGAAAGTTGATAAGTTCCCACCGGCTTGGGGTGTGACATGCATGCTCATATCTTCATCCATAACACCATGTTGTAACATAAATGTTACTAAATATAGTAAGTTCATCAAATAACCATATTTTGACCATTTAAATTATAACAAAGCATGTAACACATCATCAACAACACCAATAAACATGTATGAACATCCAAAATCATCTAATATACTCTAGATCATGCATGCATATTGATATTTTGATCATTTATGAACAAGTCAAGCATTATACACACCTACATCATCATGGAACATCATAAAACATCAAAATACATCACCAAATCATTATAGATCATCAATATCAGTTGTATTATCATCAAACCCGGATTCAAAGTGTTGAAAATTCGTGCATGTGAAGATCTAGTGTGTGCATGCAAGCTTTGAGCCTTGCATGTGGGCTTGTGTGTGTTGAATGTGCGAAATGGACATTAGAACTACCTCTCAAGACCTTGTAACACCAAGATGATGTTGTAGCAGCTATAAAAACCTTCTGGAGAATGGTGTTTGACAGGAACAAGTCGATGGTGATGATCTTCAAGCTCCACCAACCTTCTTTTTCAAGTCTCCTATGGTCCCCAAGCTTTAGCTCTTCAAACTTGAGCTTCCAAGGGCTCAACAATGGCTTCCAAAGGCTGCAATGATGGAGAGGAAGAGTGTAGATCCGGATTTTAGCCAGTAGTTTCGAGAGTAATGAGTGGTATGGTTGCATCAAGTCTCTGGTTGGTCGTTTAGAGTTCTTGAGTTTAAAAGTAACTCTGTATATATGGTCGTTATTTGAGACATAACTGAATATGGAAATAATAAAATCAAAGGATTAGGTACGATTTGTGAAGAAATCAAAGGCTACAAGTGTTGGATATGTGATGTCCGGTCATCGATAATATCAACGTTACTATAGGGTTACGGTCCAAAGAGTTACACCTTGGGAGATAGTAATGGTACTATATCTAAAATTTGTTTTAGACAAATTCAATTTCACAAATTATATAAAGTGGTGCATTGTTATTATTTATGAAATATTAATAATATTGGAGGAACTAATTATTGTGATAATTAATTAGAATTAAATTGATAAAGTTCAATTAGTTAAACTTTGGACATTTAATTAAAAGGTTACTAATTAATTGTTAGTTAACAAAGTTGGAGAGTAGTAATTAAATAGTTTAATTACTAAAAGAGTTTTTAGTATAAAGTAAATGTGGGAAATGATTTTGAATTAGTAAATTCAAATTTCCTTAAAAAGCGGATCTAGTTTAGACTATTAAAACTAGATCCAACATACCACATTTGAGATACAATATTACAACTCTTTCACTCTCTTCTCTCTCTACACCTCACGGCTACCATCCCCTCTCCTCTAGGGTTTCGGTCAAGCACCACCTAGCCACCATCACCATAACCAAACCACCCTAGGTGGTTTTATAGCATCGGGTTGTTGCGGTGATACACGATAGAGATTGTGATTCGTGATTCAAGTCATCTAGCGAGACCACTATCGAATCCAAGGTGTGTCTTTGGAATCCACATGAGCCTGATAGATACAACTCCAAGCATCTGTTGAAGCACTAGTGATCGACTTGATCCTGATAGATATATTGGACTTCATGAAAATGTCGATAGCTTGGTTATTGATCAAGCTGAACCTACTTCTTGTAAATATACCATTATGGATTCGGAATCCACAGGCTGGATGCTATGAATGCAGAGATGCAATCCATGTATGACAACCATGTATGGGACTTGGTTGAACTTCCTCCCGAGTGTTGGACTGTAGGATGTAAATGGATCTTCAAAAAGAAGACTGACATGGATGGAAATGTACAAACCTACAAAGCTAGGCTTGTAGCAAAAGGCTTCACACAAACTCAAGGTGTTGATTTTGAAGAAACCTTTTCAACGGTAGCTATGCTTAAGTCAATTAGGATCTTACTAGCCATAGCTGCATATTATAACTATGAAATATGGAAAATGGATGTCAAAACCGCATTTCTAAATGGACATCTTACCGAAGATGTCTATATGGTGCAACCTGAAGGTTTTGTAGATCCAAAAAATTCTAATAAGGTTTGTAAGTTGAATAGATCCATTTATAGACTAAAACAAGCATCTTGGAGTTGGAACATTTGTTTTGATCAAAAAATCAAAGAGTTTGGTTTTATCAAGAACGAAGATGAACCTTGTGTTTACAAGAAGGCTAGTAGGAGCTGTGTTACTTTTCTGATCTTGTATGTGGATGACATACTAATCATTGAAAACAACATACCTATGCTAAAAGATGTAAAATCTTGCAACGAAAGATCTTGGCGTTGCCGCTTATATTCTGGGAATAAAGATCTATAGAGATAAATCTAAACGACTCATTGGGTTAAGTTAGAGTAAATACATTGATAAAGTTCTTAAACGTTTTTTAATGCAAGATTAGAATAGAGGAACCTTACCCATGGCACATGGTACAATACTCAGTAGTAGCCAATCTTCTAAAATTAATGAGGAGAAGAAGAAAATGGAAAGAGTTTCATATGCTTCTGCGATTAGTTCAATTATGTGTGCCATGCTATATACTAGACCCGATGTATCGTTTGCTTTGAGTATAACAAGTAGATACCAGCAAAATCCTGGTGAAAGTCATTGGCTTGCTGTGAAGAATATATTAAAGTACATAAGAAGAAATAAAGATATGTTCTTGATCTATGGAGGAATGGAAGAAGAGCTAACTGTAAAGTGTTACACAGACGCTAGCTTCCAAACAGATCGAGATGATTCTCGATAACAATCAGGGTATGTGTTTACCCTCAATGATGGAGCTATCACTTGGAGGAGCTCAAAACAAAGTGATGTTGCTCAACCCACAACAGTGTCTGAATACATTGCTGCTTCGGAAGCTGCAAAAGAAGCTGCTTGGATGAAGAAATTCATGATTGATCTCGGTGTGGTTTCTAGTATTAGGAAACCAATAGAGATATTATGTAACAACACTGGTGCCATAGCTTAGGCAAAGGAACCAAGGTCACATCATAGGTCAAAGCACATACTCAAACAGATTCACTACATAAGGGAAGTAGTGGAAAGAGGAGACATCAAGATAGACAAAATTCACACATATCAAAATCTAGTTGATCCCTTTTCTAAGCCTATACCTCTGTCCTAACACGATGAGCATGTTGAGAAGATAGGTCTTAGATTTGCTAGTGATTGATTTGATCTGTATTTTGTATTTGGGTGCTTTTGAAATAAAGTTACATTGGATATTTATTTTGATTTAATGGTTAAATGCATAATAAATAATGTTTCTTTATTCGATATTTTGTACGTTTTAGTATCCTTGAATATGGTATTCTAAATGTCCGTAGTCGATCAGTTTCATGGGTATCAATCTGAACTAAGACTACTTGAATGCTTGGTTAGTTTTTAAAATTAAAGCTCAAAGGGTTTAGGACCAAGATTCATAGGCATACAATAAAGAATTATGTCGGACGTAACTCGTTTCAAAACGTTCTTCATGGATCATTTTCATAAGAAGTTCTAAATATGGTATGATCTATATATATCCTTAGACCTAAGGAGCATACTAGAACTGACTTAGTCTAAATTCGTTCTTTGATCTTATCTAACAATGTTTTGAAAATGGGCAGTAATAGGGATATTTGATTGGGAATGGTTCCGAAACTAAGTGGGAGTTTTATGTTGCCAAAGGGATTCTATACTCTTATATAATTAAAAGTTGATATTCATGCGCCCTCGTTAATTTAACCTGATGTAAAGGCATGGTCGTGCTCAAACTAATAGTAGTTTGTTAGACCATTTTAAATAGGAGAACGAGAACTAGAATGTTTGTACAGCATATGAGAATGAAATGTGATCCATGTCTCATGTTCAAAGAATATCACTTAGAAAGGATAAATAGATAAAGGTTACCATGGCTATAATTGTTAGTTAAGTAACGAGTTACTTGAACTAAAGATTTTTGTTGACTTTAGAAGTCATGCCCTGCTAGGGGTAACGCGATACAGCTATGTGTCCAACACTGTCTGCGTTGAAGGAATTAAGCGATGAATCATCCAAGTGGGAGTCTGTTGGATATGTGATGTCCGATCATTGATAATATCAACGTTGCTATCGGGGTATGATCCAAAGAGTTACACCTTGGAAGATAGTAATGAGATTATGTCCAAAATTTGTTTTAGACATATTCAATTTCACGAATTAATATTGGAGGAATTAAATATTGTGATAAGTAATTCGAATTAAATTGATAAAGTTTAATTAGTTAAACTTTCGACATTTAATTAAAAGGTTACTAATTAATTGTTAGTTAGTAAAGTTGAAGAGTAGTAAACATGAATACGAAAACAGTAATGAAATAGAGATTAGATGAAACCTGTGAATCCAGTGAATGCGTTGTTGATTCCAGACATCGTTCCTGAGATGATGATCCGATCGGTTCCCGTTTAGGGTGTATAGTGAGGATGGAATGAGATGAGAAAGAGCTCGGTTATGGACGTTCACGTTTTCTCTAAGGGCGAGGAGAAAACGATTGTGATGTTAATGATGTGAGTAACCTTTGATTAGGAGCCATTAGTCTCTATTTATACACCCAAGGGGAAACCCTAATTAGGATAAATTAGGATAATTATGTCCATCAAATAATTATCTATCTGTTAGGGGTATTTAGGTAATTGATCATATTTAATTAAATAATCATGAGGGCCATATTGTAATATTTAGTCTTACATTCTCCCACTTGGCCAAGTGATTATTTATTATGAGCATCAAATAAGTCTGCAGATTGATGATACTCATTTTAGTTCTAAACTGTAATCATAGCAAAGAAATACATTCATTGAATCAGTTATTCAATTCAAGACCCCCATTAATCATACTACAATACAAATTTAAACTTAAGTTAGGATCAATTAACAAGTAAGCCCTTTAACGAATGATTTGTGTTATTAGTGTCTATATGTCATTAGGCATGCACACTACTACAAAATCAGCCTAATGCAACTTTTATTTTCAAAAAAAAGCTGCATTAGATCAAGTTGCATTAGATCTAATGCAACTTTTTTGTTACATAATGCAACTTTTTTTCACCTAATGCAACTTTTTTTAATGCAACTTTTTAAAAAAAGTTGCATTATGTAAGAAAAAAAGTTGCATTGAGCTAATGCAACTTCAGCTAATGCAACGTTTTTGCAACTTTTTACGACAAAAAAAGGTTGCATTAGGCTGATTTTGTAGTAGTGCATAAACATATATTTAGAGACAAACAAATCAAATAAGTGAGGAAATTTCATTAATCATAAGTGAGTACATTATGCCATGTGGTCTTTACATAAGCCCATCTTCGAAACATGTTCTTCGAATATCTTAGGGGGGAGACCTTTAGTCATCGGATCCGCAAGCATAAATTTAATACTTATATACTCAATACAAAGGTTATTTTCCTCAACTCGCTCGCTCGCGAACAAGTACTTTGTATCAAGATATAAACCAGCACCGGTCGAACTGTTACTGTTCGAGAAGTTAACGGCTGCTGAGTTATCACAGTAAAGCTTCAATGGTCTAGAGATAGAGTTAACGACTTTGAGTCCAGCGATAAGGTTTCTCAACAACATTCCATGACAGGTTGCATTGTACACTGCAACATATTCAGCCATCATAGTTGAGGTTGTTGTCAGCTGCTGCTTATGACTCTTCCATGAGATCGGTCCGCCTGCTAACATAAAGATGTAACCCGAAGTGGATTTCTTGTCATCTTTGCATTTAGCAAAGTCAGAATCAGAATAACCAACCACTTCCAAATTATCACTTCTTCTATAAGTCAGTTTGAAGTCTTTTGTCCCTTGAAGATATCGTAGCACTTTCTTAGCTGCTTTCCAGTGATCAAGGCCAGGATTAGTCTGATAACGGCCAAGCATTCCAGCAATGTAAGCGATATCAGGACGAGTATAGACTTGAGCATACATAAGGCTCCCGACTAAAATGCATAAGGTATCATTCTCATTTGCGCCTTTTCAGCCTCAGTCTTCGGACACTGAAATGAACCGAAGACATCTCCTTTAACTACTGGAGCTACAGAGGGAGAGCAGTGTTGCATGTTGTAGCGTGTGAGGACCCGATCAATGTAAGCCTTCTGAGATAAACCCAAAAGTCCATTGACTCTATCTCGGTGTATTTCAATGTCAATAAAGTAAGAGGCCTCTCCGAGATCCTTCATGTCGAAATTATGCGAAAGTAAGCGCTTCGACTCATGCAACATATCTAAGCTATTACTTGCCAAAATAATGTCATCGACATATAAGACAAGTATAGTAAAGTTGCTCCCACTCATCTTGAGGTAGGTGCATTGATCCACTTGATTCTTCAGGAAACCGTGCTTCTTCATCACTTCATCAAACTTGAGATACCATTGACGTGAGGCTTGCTTCAACCCGTAAATGGATTTCTTTAGCTTGCAGACTAAATGCTCTTGACCTTCAGGCATGAAGCCCTCAGGCTGTTTCATGAACACGTCTTCATACAAGTCGCCGTTTAGGAAAGCAGTTTTGACGTCCATCTGATGCAGCTCTAAATCAAAATGAGCTACGAGGGCCATCACGATCCTTAAGGAATCTTTACGAGAGACAGGAGAGAAGGTCTCTTGATAGTCAATGCCCTCTTTCTGAGTGAAACCTTTTGCAACCAATCTTGCTTTGAAGCGTTCAATGTTCCCATTCGGATCCAGTTTTGTTTTGAACACCCATTTACATCCTACGGATTTTACTCCGTTGGGTAATTCTACCAAATCCCAAACATCGTTTTTCTTCATGGAATCAAGCTCATTAGTCATAGCTTTCTTCCATTCAGAAGACTGATCACTAGTAATGGCTTCATAATAAGAGGTAGGATCAGTAAACTTTCCGGCATCCATTTCAGCTTCAGTCAGGTAGGTTACATAATCATCAAAGTTAGTAGGCACTTTAGGCCTAGATGACCTCCTGAGCTGATTAGTGGGTTCAGCATGGCTGGTATTGTGTTGATGTTGATCAGATGAGGTGCCTTCATTCTCGGTAACGTTTAGAGCAGTAGTGAGTCCTGATTGTGTCGGAGTAGGTGCAGTGAAGTTCGGAGTAGCATGGTGTACAAGAAGAGTGATCGGAGGTAAGTTAGTCGACGAGTGTCTCCCCCTTGCGTCTTGTACTTCTTGCAAATCAGAGTCAGGATTTTCGCTGCTCCCACTGACCTTTGAATCCTCAAGGAAATGAGCATGCTTTGTTTCTACAATTTGAGTGACATGGGTAGGACAATATAATCTATAACCCTTTGAGTGATCGGGAGACCCGATGAAGTAACATGTAACGGTTTTCATGTCAAGCTTCTTTAAGAAGGGATTATAGAGTTTAGCTTCGGCAAGACAACCCCATACTTTCATGTATCTAAGACTCGGTTTCCTTCCTGTCCAAAATTCATAAGGAGTTTTAGGGACAGATTTCGAAGGAACTCTATTGAGTATATGAACTGCTGTCTTTAAGGCCTCGGTCCAGAGGAATGAGGGTAAATCTGAGTTGGCTAACATACTGCGCACCATATTCATTAGGGTTATATTTCTCCTTTCAGCAACACCATTTTGTTGAGGAGTACCGGGCATGGTGTATTGGTTCACGATCCCCTGGCCTTTACAAAACTCATAAAATGGACCAGGAGCCTGACCCACATCAGTATGTCTACCATAATATTCACCTCCTCTATCTGATCTCACAACTTTTATTTTAAGATTTAGTTGATTTTCAACTTCAGTTTTATAATCTTTAAAACTTGTAAGTGATTCAGATTTGTCCTTGATTAGATACAAGTACATGTAACGAGAATAATCATCGATGAAAGTGATAAATGAAGTATGTCCAGTTATTCCAGTAATTGTGTAAGGGCCACTAATATCGGTGTGAATAATTTCTAATAAATTAGAACTCCTAGTGGCACCTTTCTTAGTTGCTGTTGTCATTTTGCCTTTAAAGCATTTGACACATGTTCCAAAATCGGTGAAATCAAGAGAAGGTAAGACTTCATCCTTCACAAGTCGAGATAAGTGATCTCTTGAGATGTGGCCTAAACGTTGATGCCACAACATGGATGAAGTTTCTAAGTCTCTTTTTTCTTTTAGTCTTTGTTGAGTTCTCATTAATGTTAAATGATAACAAAGACCTATAGAAATCATCATCTAGTTCTAACTTATAGAGACCACCATCCAGAAGACCAGTACCAAATACTTGAGAATTAAAACTAATAGTAAGTCTGCCATTACCATGAGAAACATAAAAACCATCCATGTCTAACTTTGGTCCTGATACAAGATTCCTAGAAATTTCAGGAATATATAAGGTATCATAAAGTTTAACACATAGACCGGTTTTCATTATTAATTCTAAGGTTCCCACGGCAGCAACAGATAGTTCCTTTCCATCCCCAAGCTTAAGTGTTCTTTGGTTTCTTTCCAGCCTCCGGATTGTAAGGAATCCCTGAGTAGAATTGGTCACATGAACCATAGAACCAGAGTCAAACCACCACGTATTAGTTGGAACATTTAAATTAAAGGACTCAATTATCATATTAAGATGATTACCTCTCTTAGCCAGCCATTCCTTGAAGTTAGGGAAATCTTTTTGCTTATGTCCTGCCTTTCGGCAGAACCTGCAGTAAGGATTGCCATTGGAATTGTTCGAGCTGGAGGAAGCACCTGCATTGGACTTAGGGACTTTAGAAGCATCCTTATGAGTATTGTTCTTCCTTTTCTTCGAACCAGTAGCCATCAGGTAAGCAACATCAGGTTTTTCCAGCTTCTGACGCTCTTCCTCTTGTACGCACATGGCAATCAACTCATTCATCAACCACTTCTCTTTCTGAGTGTTGTAGTTGATCTTGAAAGCCTCATAAGATGCAGGAAGAGAAGTCATGATGAAGTGGACTAAGAAACCATCACTGATCTCCATGTCTAATCCCTTAAGTTTACGGGCCATGTCGTTCATCATCATGATGTGCTCACGAATGCCACTGACTCCATCATACTTTGTAGACACCAATTTCATGATCAGGGTGCTAGCATGCGCCTTGGAGGTTTCTTTGAATTGCTCCTCCACGTCAGTAAGGTAAGCTTTAGCGTTAGCCAAATCAGGCAGGAATTGCTCCTCTGATGATTGGGCTAATAGAGTTCTTGATAAACATGAGCGCCATCCTATTAGCCTTCTCCCATTTCTCATAAAGCAGCTTAGCTTCAGCAGTGCTCTTGTCAGTAAGGGCAGGAGGTGCAGGTTCTCTCAGGGCGTAGTCAAACTAAGTAATCCCAAGGGTCAGCATCAGGGAATCTTTCCAGGCAGAGTAGTTCGCACCAGTAAGGGTCTCAATTCCCATATTGGGAGCTGTGGATTTTATTATATGAGAAAGAGTAATATACTAAGGCTATAGAAGAACTTAGAGTGATCTATGGGGTAACTTAGATCTAAGGCAGGCATATATAAGGACCATTATAGTAATGAAGCTGTGATAAAGAGTCTACTATAACATCAAATTAATAGACTAGATTAGGTTCTACTTAAACAAATGGGTTTCACTTTGGTTAATAACCATTCATCTAAGTATTAGGAACAATTTAGTTAGAAAATAAAATGTGCATTAGGAATGTAACACATCACCTTTGGGCAGAAGTGAGACATTTTATAAGCATTATGCACATGTTAAGTTTGCAAACATATATGTAACACATCACCTTTGGGCAGAAGTGAAACATACATGCTTTTAGGCAAAATGATGTCATGTGAATATCTAATGTTTAAGGATATACACAAGTAAGTGACGATGCTTAATAAGACTCAAATAATAAGATGTAACACATCACCTTTGGACAGAAGTGAAACACTTGTTATTGAGTTTAAGCAAATTTTGTGTTTTAAGGTTTTGTAAAAACATAATGGTTTAAGGTTTTAACAAAACTATTTATTTTATCTCTTAGCCCCCTGATTCGCAGATCGAACTCCGCGGTGAGTTCGTCGGGGTTCGGGGCAGGGCCCCGAAAAAAATTATTGGTTAAGTGTTCGTACACGAAATTTACTGTTTACGAAGTTAGTAATGTTCTCGAAAATAGTTACGTATTCGAAAATAGTTATGTTCTCGAAAATGATTATGTATTCGAAAATAGTTATGTGTTTCGAGTACTCTTAGATTTTCGAGTACAATTAGATTTTTCGAGTACACTATGATTTCGTGAACTTATAAAAAATTTCGAGTACTCTTAAAAATTTCGTCAACTTAAAATTTCGAGTACACTCAAATTTCGTGAACTCCAAAATTTCGAGTACACTAAGTTTAAAAGTAATTTCGAGTAAGTTAAAATTTCGAGTACTCTAAAATTTCGAGTACAATCAAATTCGAGTACTCTTAAACGTGTACATTAATTTCGAATACGTTTAAGTCCGAAAATTTTTAGGTTTACGAAAAACGCACCAGATTCACGTTTTGACGAAAAACGAACCGGTTTTAAGGTTTTTCAAAAAAACGACCCACTGTTCATACTCGTTTTTGTAAAACGTTTTTATATTTTGTATCAATTTCGCGATTAGGAATCGATTAAACAACATATCTCTCTGATGCCACATGTTGGATCGATTCCTTTGGTTTAGATGTAAACATGAATACGAAAACAGTAATGAAATAGAGATTAGATGAAACCTGTGAATCCAGTGAATGCGTTGTTGATTCCAGACATCGTTCCTGAGATGATGATCCGATCGGTTCCCATTTAGGGTGTATAGTGAGGATGGAATGAGATGAGAGAGAGCTCGGTTATGGAGGTTCACGTTTTCTCTAAGGGTGAGGAGAAAACGATTGTGATATTAATGATGTGAGTAACCTTTGATTAGGAGCCATTAGTCTCTATTTATACACCCAAGGGAAAACCCTAATTAGGATAAATTAGGATAATTATGTCCATCAAATAATTATCTATCTGTTAGGGATATTTAGATAATTGATCATATTTAATTAAATAATCATGAGAGTCATATTGTAATATTTAGTTGAATGCTTATGCTATTTAAAATCATGTGTAATGTTCACATAAGTAATTATTGATTATCCGTTTATTTTTTATGGGTTAAAGGTCTAGTTTTATATAGACGTATGTAAAATTATATCCAAATGTGTAAAATTATGTATAGACATGTGTAAGTAGCGTTTTCTTTTACTTCGTTAATAAAAAAATTAAATTAACTTAATTAATCAGATTTAATATAAGAAAGTTAAAAAAGAAAATAAATAAGTAAAATTATCTTTCTACCACTTTATTAATCTAGACAACTTGCATTTTTAATATAAATCAAAAAAAAATCCAAATTTAATATATACCGAACAATCTTTTTGAATTATTTTAACAAGTGTCTTAGATAATTAAGTTTAAAGATTAACTTTTTAACAAGAATTTGAAAAGTAAAACGAGTTACTATTAACTCTTTTTCACAAACACATACACACACAGATGTGTGTGTATAAAAGACAAACTAAGAAATAAAAAGAACTATAAATTTAAAATGTTATATATTATAATTTTGTTTTATTTAAATAAAAAAAATTAAATTTATGTATAATTACTTTTCTCTCATCTCAATACGTATTATAATTAATTAATATAAATATTAGGTGATTCGAATATCTTATTTGCACTTTTATTATACCATACATCTTCAAAGACATACGCGTATACGTATAGATAGATATACATGAACATACATAATCATATTAATTTACTTACATAGAACTCTCTAAGTATCTTGATATTGTACAACCACACATTACTAATATTGATAGTTCATATACGTGTATTTTCTTTTATTTGTTTATTAGTGTGGTTGGTTGCTTGAGACAAGATTAGCTGTCTCCTCTCACTCTTGCCTTCCTCAAACTCCCTTTTAACTTCACAAAATTAGTTGTAATATTAGTGAAACAATTTGTCCTTTAATTAAAAAATGATTTTTTTTATTATTTTTCTTTTAATATAACATAAATGTGTACATGCATTTCTGAACAATGTTTCCACGGATAACCACAAGAGATAAAAGTATTTACAAAGTCATATTCAATGTTTCTTTCCCCATAAAACAATACTAAAGTTGTATTTTAATAATTAAAAAAATTGAATAAAACATTATAAATAAATAACAGTGGACGTAAGAAGTACTATATCCATAAAAAATAAAAATTGCCGACATGGATAGAGAGATCGTGCGGTGCAGCTCCCAAAGGTTTTACAAAAGCTTGGATGGAATGTGAAAACATAAAAAATGTATTAATAATTAATTATTAATAATTAATAATAAATTAGTAAACCGTATAACTCGGCAGAATGAATGGTAAGATGAATGGTCAATGCCGGTCCAGGTTCACATAATCTGTAAACCCTAAAGTTTAGTTTGGAAATAAAAATGATGCAACAAATCAGATTGTGTCTGAATAATCATGTTTCGGTTTCAATATTTAAGATGAGAGTCAATAGGATTTTATATATTTATGTTTGTTTTTTGAGTTAGAAGATATCACAGCTACTTGTTGTCGATCTATATATTGCCAAGTACTGCCTTGGATCTTCACAACCAGTGATATCCTGTATATAATTGTTTTATGAAATTTAATAAAATTGTCAACTCATCATTACATTTGATGGTTTATTAGATGGTAAAATTATGTATATGCTTAACTTTTAATTTTTGTTAGCTTGAATAATATTATTTTCTTAGAAAGCTAATCCAATAATTAACAACTTATCATCATCTTACCAAGTATATATATCATCATTATTAAACTAATTAAGGTATAGTTTGAGAAGTGTAATATATAGACAACTTTACTTTTATCATGTAGAAATAGAGATGATAGTTTCAATGAGACCCATATATGATTCATGATATCTAATTTAACGCTTTTAAGTAAAACAATATTAAATTTAATGCAATTTTACTAAGGAAATTAGAACAAACATAATTATTGATACCATTTTAATTTACCTGCGAATTACATATTGATATGTTGTTTGTCCAAATTAAGTCATTGATTTCAATTGACATTGTATGAGCTAACTATAATTACTATTTTAATTGTAAAATATGAAGTGTGGATTGTATGTGACTTGTAAATATTATAATAGTTCAAGAAAAATGTACTTTGAGTTTGAAAGCAATTTCTTATGTCTTTGTTTTTCTCATACTTTGCTCGAGAAATTGTGATCACATCCTGTTAAGTGTCCTTCCACATTTATTAGCTTTTATGCTGAAAACAAGTGTACAATGTTGTTTAAGTGAGCAACTTGATCCAGCATGTATTACACAAGCTATCAACTTATTGAATTTTCATAAAGTTTAGTATTTGAAAGTTCCATGTGTCTAAATTCAGTAAATTAAGTATCATAAATGACATGAGTTTCATCAAACTCTTATAGAATTCAAAAAAATTCCTAAAATGACCAATTGAGTGGTTAAATGAAAATATATGTCTATTGAACTAAGTAATATCTATTTATGTACAATTATAGCCATGTAGGCACGTGTGTGTATACACACACACACAACCAATCAGGAAATGCCATGAGACTTATACGGACGTCAATGCATGTATACTTTTGCAAGACGCCTACACTTTAACCAATAGACACCTATGTAAGTGCAAGTGGCTCCCGCAAACTCACAAAGTACGATCGGACAACTATAAAGTAAGGGTGGCCACCCATGTAAGTATGATCGCACTTTGGTAAAGCACGAATGAACGTTCGTGTAAGTACGGTCAACACTCGTAAAGTATAGTAGGCCATTGACTCAACGCCGATATGTGGACATTTTGAGCCAAAAAATAATCAAATGAGTATTTTGTTTTGTTTGACTGTTCTTAATTTTCCTTTCAAACTTTACCCCTCTTTATAAAGTCGACTTACACATACACTTACCAATTTATAATGTAAAAATTGCAGGCCTTTTGTAGATTAATAACAAAACAAAGAAGACACGTCTTGTAAAAAGATCTTGAATCTCTTAAACAGGATTGGATTAGGTTTAAGGGCATATTAGTGGACAAAGACCATTCTTTTTGGTTACAATGTCCCACATTTTTGGAATAAAGCCGCCCTTAGATTCTAATCTTTATTTATCTTAAGCTCAAAACAAGTATTCACAAAGTTCAACCATAATACAAAAGCACAATAAAAATGGTGTGTTTGGTTCGTGTTATTTAATTTTAACAAATTGGAATTTAACGAATGAATCCGAATGTAAAGAAATTCGATTTGGAATTACATTCTTTAAAAGGAATTGAATGTTTAAGAAATTGAAATCTAGTAAAGGAAATTGAAAACCTAATGCATATGAGTGACAAAAACAATAAGAATAGAAGGGGAAGAATCAATCACTCTTGATATGTTTTTAAATTAAAAAATATATATTTTTAAATGTTTTTTAACAAACATTTTTTTTTAAAAAAAAGCCAAATTGTTATTAAATATAAAATCTTGAAGAACAATTTTTAAAACGAAATGTTTAAACAATTTGAAAAATTAGTGTTAAAAAATAATATTATTATATTATTAATTAAATGATTAAAATATATGAAATATTAATCATATTTTATATTAAGAAAATGTCTTATATTATTTAAATTTTCATTGATGTCTATTTATTATTCAACCTTTGTAATATACATATTACTAATTAACCTAGTAACTAATATTCAAAAACCAAATGTCTCATTTTAATATACAAAATATTTAACTAAGAAAATGATTAATAAGTAAGTAAGGTTTCAAAAAATAAAAAATAAACGAACCATTGATTCGAGCATAACATAAAGACAATAAAATCAACCAGTTATCGATAACTGAACCTAGCTTGTGGGAATTAATTAAAGTCAACTCCAATATTGACAATCAATTAGGAATTATTTATAATATTATTAGTGTTAGTCAACATGTCATAATTGAAGTTAAGGTTCTTAACTAAGAACCTCGAATCTTATTTTTATATCATATATCTCATATGATGCATGTTTAATCCCCTTAAAAACAATTAGGCTCATTACACTAAAAACAACTATATATTATCTTTAGCAGCGGTATTTTTAGCGTGACAAGATTAGCTTCAGCGGAAAAAAACAAATATGTCCTTACATACGACTTCTAAATCTAATTGTTGATAAGCATATGACCCAAGAATTGATGTTATGTTGTACTTAGATCAGTAGTGACGACTTGAATAGAGGCGACATGTCACCGCTAATGCAAAAATCCACAAAAACAACATTCTTTCCCATGTTTTTCCCTCTTTCTTAGCTTCTCAATCCGCCCCAGCCACTCAAATTGCAACTTCCATTTGTTCGTGCACAGTTCGACCGTTGTCGCCAATCGCTACTAAAAGCAGCGCTACCACATTGTTCACCCGTGCCACCACACACATTCGACCATCCCTGTCGTTAGACGCAAACACCATATCGAGCCACCATCACCTTATATTAGTTTTCTATATATATATAATAGCATAAGTCAAATACCAATAACTTTGAAAATTCAAATTAAACTATTGACTTTTTTTTATGTGACAAATCGATGCATCTCCTAACATTTTTGAGAGACTATAGATAAACAAGATAACGTTTAAAATCACGGTACACATACCAAAATATTATTTTATTTTTCATCGTTAAATTTTTTCGTGTGTCGCTGTGCTACTACTACGGCTAATTAAGTTTTAAGTAAAATATAAAAAAAATATAGTTAAAAGATCAAATATTATAAATATGCAGGAATACAATACATATATTCTTAATAGCACACAAACATAGTAATCTAATTCTCAAACAAAAAAAATAGAATTTAAACATAGAAATAGTTATTAATTTCTTGAGACTGGCCCGTGATCAGTGGCAGAGCTTGGACAAAGTGAGAGAGTGGCGGAAATTTTTGAAACCTAGAATACATGTTAATTTTTTGAAGCGATGGGGCGAAACCACAATTTTTAACTAAAAATAACATTTCGGCCTAAAAATTTACACTACGAACGAAAAAAGAGGGGGGAGGTCGCCCCCCGGCCCCTATTAAGCTACGCCATTGCCCGTGATCTATTCAACATAGGCCTTGTGTGTGCTTCTTCAACTTCATTTTTCTGATCATGATTATTTGTTTGTGCAGAAGCTAGGGTTAGTATTTCGATCAGACGTGGTGTAACACAACACCAATCAGTGGCTAAGGCAACAAAAACACAGAGGTCTTGTCGTCACAATAGCCCTTTTCAGGCTATAGCGACGACATGCCTTCGCTAAAACCTGCGTCGCTACATCTTCGTCCCTATAACCTTAAATTTTCATCGCCATACATGTTGTCTCTACCAATCAACATACAGCAACGAAAATTTTTAAGAGAATTTAATTTAATGAATATAATCTGCAACAAAACATATACATAAAAGATGATTCTGACATTTTTTTTAATATAAAAAACCAAACATCTAATTTTATGTAATGTTTTATGTAATTGTATCTCATTTTAATAATAATTTCCTTTGTGTGTTGTCCTTATCTTGGTAGTTATGTCCCACAGTGGACTCTTAATTTCAAAATACATATGCTAAATAGACCTACCAATAACACCAATGATTAGCAATTAAATAAACAAGTCAAACAACACTAACAAAGTTCATAGAGGGTATAAATATATTTCTCAACATCTCCAACTCTCAAACCACAATCCAAATCCTTCTTTTTACATCATTAATCAATTCCACCATAACCCTTTAATTTGAATCCAATATTTCAAAGAAGATGGAGTCTCTTGGAAGCTTTTTGGATGAAGAATGGGAATGTTTGAGCAGAATGTTCTCCAATGATCAAGATTCAGACCCCATCTCATGCCATGTTCCATTTTCAAGTGAACAAGATCAGTTTTTCAACTTTGAAACTCCTATCATTTCATCGTTAATAATCGAATCTGATGTTGCTAATCCCTCTTTTAATGAAAATCATGGATTTTGCAATGCTTACCAAGATATAAACCCTAATTTCTATCATGATTTCTCTCAAGAAATTTGCAACAATGAATGTGTAGCTAATGATGGTGCAGCCTGTTTTCCCTACCCATCTCCTAATGTCATTTCTTTGCCATCTAATGGTGTGTATAACCATGAGCCAATCCATGACAACTCCTTGTTATTAGCCCAAGTTTTTTCTGATGATTCAATGGAAGAAACTCTATGTATGAGACAAAATATCAATATGGAGAACTCATTTGATCCGTTGCTCACTA
The DNA here is from genome assembly GCA_009363875.1 of Mikania micrantha. Classification (NCBI taxonomy): domain Eukaryota; kingdom Viridiplantae; phylum Streptophyta; class Magnoliopsida; order Asterales; family Asteraceae; genus Mikania; species Mikania micrantha. The sequence continues at coordinate 36,801,896 of CM018692.1, forward strand.
TTGCTGATAAACACAAGCATACGCCTGCGAAGAGGAAGATCGAAATGCATGAATCGCTAAATATCATGGAAGACAAAGTCAACGACGAAAATCTTGATGAGAATCCGAAGAAGAAAACTAGGGTTTCAAGAGATAATGTGAGTTTAGTATTATTATTGTTGTTATTGTGAGGTTGTGGAATTATTTTAATATCTTCAATCACTTCTTTAAATAAAGTTTACTAAAATATTTCTTTCTGGGACAGAAAACTAAAAAGAAAGTGCAGCCAAAGAAGAAACAGAAGATGATGGATGCTCCATTAAATGCCAAAGGAATTGATGGAGAAGATACTAACAACAACAACAAAACAGAAAGTAATGCACCGATCGCAAGTTCAAGTTCTTGCAGTTCTGATGATGATTTGAACGGAGGCGCGATAAACTCTAACTGGAAAACAAGAGCCAGTAGAGGTGCAGCAACTGATCCACAAAGCCTCTATGCAAGGGTGGGTGAAGATGATCATAAATCATCACTTGCTTTTAAAGTTTTTTCAAAATATATTTCATGTTCTTGGTATAAGTATATAATGATGATGATGCTAACATTCATCTTGTTTGGTTTACAGAAAAGAAGAGAGAGAATAAATGAGAGACTAAAAGTTCTTCAGAACCTGGTACCAAATGGAACCAAGGTTGACATAAGCACAATGCTTGAAGAAGCTGTTCAATATGTGAAGTTCTTGCAGCTTCAAATCAAGGTAGGATTAATTAAGCATATAAACCATCATTTAATTAATTTACAAGTAATATTATTATTAATGGGTGATAATAATGATTTTTTTAATCTTTTCTTGAACTCAATGCAGTTGCTGAGCTCTGATGAAATGTGGATGTATGCTCCAATTGCTTATAATGGGATGGACATGGGTCTATACCAGAAGCTTTCACAATCTTAAATATAATTAATTATTAACTTTTTATCTCATCACAAGTTTATTTAAAAGAAAAGATTATATTTATATATATATATAATCTGCTTTGACTAATTGTAATTATGGAATTCATAAGTTTTTCTAGTCTTGAGAAGTAATTCTCATGGTTTTGATTTATCTGTATATCAACAAAATGTTGTATTATTAATTGAATATAACTAATAAATTTTGGTGCTGGTTTATTTTATTTGAAAACTGTTGTATTTAATTTCAATACCCATATATATATGACATATTCCAATCCTGGCAGAATAGATTTTATTATATTTTGCATATTAATTAAATAAATATGTTTATCTATGATCTCCAAATCCTAGTCATGGCCAAAGTGCCTGATTATAAATATGGTAATTCCTAAATAAAATATTTGCATATATAAACCATAGATATATATGGCTGGGGATGTGCATACACATGCTAGTTGTTAACATGTTATTTCACAACTAGAAATTACATGACAAACTTCCCCGAGGAAACCTAAGAACCATTTAAATATAAAGGTTGATTAATGTTATATTATTTTTAGATGAATTTTATAGAAATTTAACAAAGTTTTAGCTTTGTTTTAGTTAAGCCAATCAAACTTTTCTTTTTTTTTTAATCTGGTCAATCTAATTTAAAATAGTGTTACTACAATAATAGGATATCATATTGTTTAGAATTTTATTATTTTTTCATTTTTATATGATGACATTGGTCATTAAAGTTGATTATATTAATTAAATATTTTTTTAAAATAATTAACATATTACAAACTATACGAAAAACAAACATGTGATACCATCTTGATCAGCATGGTAACAAAACGTTGTTTAATTAAATAATTATTAATATGTTAATTAATTTCTTAAATAAATTAATATTTTTTTTGTTTCTAATCCACATAATAATTTAAGTCATGTCATCATTAAAAATAAAATTAAATTTCAAATGACATGATAACGCAGGTAAACTATATATGATTAGAAATTTTTTTAAAATAAAGTGATTTAATTAAACTAATAAAAAGTATCAGCGATCTGATTAAAACAAAGTTTATTTTTAAATTATATTGTTATTTTATCATTGAGGATGAATGAACTTAGGAAACCTAATTCTTTACAAAGGAATAAGCATTTGGTATCGAGTACGGTAAGTGAACCGATACCATACTGATAGATTTGGTATCTACTGTTTCATAAATTCAATATCGGTATTGGTAGTACCCAATAGAGGATTTAGGTAGTGATTTGTGGGTTCACTGGAACCCACCGCGTATCAAAGCGTTAGTAGGAAATTTTTTTTTGAAATGGTTAAAAGGTAGAGTTAACCCATTAATATTTTGAGGGTGAATTTTTACTGTAATTTTTCCCCAACAGTTTGTCAACTTGAATGGATTAAATAATCTTTGTTAAAGACATGTCGACAATCAATTCTTGTGATTATATAGGATCGTGTTAAACTCACTTTCCGAAACCAATATTTCTTCACAAATTTCATTTATGTTTCGGGGCGTTGCTCCCTTGACCCGTGCCCCTTGGCTGGCCAGAGGGACCGCCATCAGGGGTTGAGCCCCTTGGACCCCATCGAGAGCGCTTGCCCTAGGTCCCCGCAAGGGCCGTGACCCCCTTGACCCTCGTTTGGTCCGAAGTTCAGAATTCTTAAATGAGTTCTCACTTTGCACCTTCGAACTCTTTAGACGATTTTTGTGATCATTAATTTAATATATCGCACAGTTATTATGTGATGAACATTACAAGACCCGAACCGTTAAGCCAACCCGAAAATTTTTATGTTCGATTCGATCTAATTGAAGCGTTTGAAAATAGTGAACCCATTAAAAAATATTTCTGGATCCGCCACTGGTAGTACCATACCATTTTAAGTTGATTATTTTGTAACAAATACCGGTACCGAACCGATCAATTCAGTATGATATTCGATACCCATATTTTCAAAAATTTGGTACACCAATCTAATCCATACTCCGCATCTACTAAGAAAATATGTTCACGAGAAAACTAGTCGATATTTAGTAGGGGATCCCACAAAATCCCAAAATGAAATGATAATCCAATTTTCTATGCTTAATTACTCACTTATTACTAACGGTATTAACAAAATTAACAAATAAATATAACTTTTTAATTTTCTTCTGAAAATATATCGGTTTTCCCACAAAATTAAGAAATGATTCACTAGTTATAATCAAAAGATTACATAAAAGGGTCAATTATGTCAGGTTTGGTTATTTACATACTAAACTTTTTTATTTTAGCATCTCATCGACTTTATACGCCTCGTATGGGTCCCTTTGACACGCACTGATTGGCTTCATTTACGTCTCGTTTAGGAACTATACGAGGCGTATACGAGTCTAATCATTAACACTGAGAATTTCTGGTAAAATAATGATTATACTCTTATACGCTTCGTATAGACATATATACGAGACGTATACAGGGGTATAGAGGAGTGTAGGTAGAGCGTGAGAATAATAGGACTCATTATGATATCTCGTGGTTACTATTAGTGAATGATGATCTATTAGTGTTGATGATGGTTACTATTGATTAATGACGGATAATTAGTCTCAATGCTGGTTATTGATTGCAAATTAGGTCTATATTGGGTTTTGAAAACTTGAAAGCCAATGCTAACATAACAACTAATGTTTGTCAGCATCACATGAGTAGCTAGAATCATAACATTGCATAGTCGTGCATTGGGATGATCCTAATACATGGCAAATGATTAAACATACGATTGCATTCTAAATGTTTCTGCATCCACACATATTCGAACATTTGTTTTACATGTTAGATGATGTAATTCATACTTTTAACTTACATGAAAAAAAATTAAATAACTTTGATAATGCTAATTCAGACAATGCTAACTCGATTAAAGTTTAAAAGTTAAAAAATCAATATCAACAAATATGTCACGGTTTTTTTACGTACTATATACGTTCCACATATCATTAATTTGATTATGCATGATGGTCTTTGAGTTCATCAAATGAAACAACTAAAAGAAAATTTTAAACAAATGTTAAAAAATATTTTTGAACTATTCATAAAGGTATGCAGATTATCAACAATTTTGTGTGGATACAAATTCTATCTTTTTAGGTTCATATTGGGACATATCTAAAAGGTAGAATTCGATTTGAGTATATTTGATACCACAATATGAAAAAACAAACTTTAGAAGTTTTTCATAAAAAATTAGTCAAAAAGCATCGAGCTAAAGCTTTTTCAAACCTATGTTAGGAATTGAATATTTAAATATTTTACTTGAAGTTATTAAAAATGAAACTATTATATAAGAGGTTTACTATTTTATATTTATTTTCAAAATATGTTTGATCATTATTAATAGAAAATATGCTTCAACATTAAACATACAACAAAAATGTATGAGGCTTTTACAACTAAAAGTCAAGATATTAACTTTGATTTGTTTAATAGTTTAAGGCAAAATGTTACCAACAGACTTGAGATACTAGCGCTAGTAGTAAACTTGTGAGGTACTTGAGAACGGATTGTATTTCAGCATAAATACAAATGAATTTAAACTTTGATATTTTGGCCGGATCAAAAGGATAGAAATCTTAATTTTTAATCCAAGTTGTCATGACCCTTGTGGAAATTTACATTTGCTTTAAGACTATGTGTCTTCAACTATTCGTCACATCTCATCATTTCACGTAGGCGTCACATAGGTGTCATATATACAACTAAAACCATCACCCTCTCTTTACGTACATATGTGTTACCATCACCCTTATCACTTCCTCATGGTCAAACGCTGCTTTTCCATGACCATACTTATGCATGCCCTCCTTCACGTCCCTGTGTAGTAGGTTCGGGCGTCATTGGGCGTGACCAAGTTCTCTCACACCTAGATTACCCTGTATTGGACTAACGTTGTTTTTCTCTCATCCCATTCCTATTTCCTCGTCAATTCGTACACCGGCGAAATCGAAATTGGCAACCAAAAATCTACACCAAACCGTCTTACGGAATAATCATCATCTTCATTCCCTAAAACCCTAGCAAAATTACAAAGCATCACACCCACACACACACTCACAACTTCTTGATGTCGAACCATCATCGATACTCTAGCAAGGGCTTGCCCAACCGAACCCAACAACAAAGATTTGTACCAAAACCAAATCCGAATCTGAATCCGAATCCGAATCCGACCCTCTCCGATTCCCTTCGAAAGCAACAATCATCTTCATCTGGTAGTTCCAGTGGGCATCCTAGGCCTCATCGTGGTGATGTTAGTGGCAGTTTTGTAAATTATTTGCCACAGGACGAGGCAGTTGCTGCCGGTTTAGGTGCTGAAGAAGGGGGTTTGGATCCTGTGGAGTCTCAGAGAGTTGTTGATTTGTTGAATAAAGAGTGCTCTCGCTTGCTGAAGCTAAATCCCAAAGATTTTTGGACAGAAGGTTTTTTTTTTTCCCTTTTTTTGCAAGTTCATGATTTCATTGATAATTTCAGATCAGATAAATTGTTGATTAGTTGTGCATCAGTTTGCTTCTTTGATCTTGTTTTTTAAGTTCTTATATTTGGCGGGTCTTGAATGAATCATTGCATTGGTTGATCATCAATGAATTGTTTATGTAATTGTGAATTACATTGATTCTTTGATTTTTTTGTTATATATTCATCTGTTTGGATGATTTATAGGTTTTAATTTCATCTCATGAAGCCCGAGACAATACTTCCACAAGGTCAAGTATTGTCAAATAAAAGAATAGATGGTGTTCTAACAATATGTTAACTGGATGTTTAAGCGGATCCTATTGTAATAATAGCCAAATAAAAAAATAGATGGTGTTCTAACAATATGGCACTAGTCAATCATTTTTTATAAAAACATTATCATCTTAATTCATCATATACTTGGTGTTTGAGTGTTTCCGGTTTTTTTTTTTTTTTTTGATTTTTTATTTTTTTTCGATCCAGTGGCTAGTGATGCTTCTCTCCATTCTTTTCTTGAAAGTTTCTTGAAGTTTAGAAGTAGGTGGTATGACTTTCCTTATCGTGGAGCGAAGGGAATAGTTGCAGGAGTGATTGTTGGTGATCATGAGCTAAACCGACGCGTATTTATGATTCTCTATCGCATGTATGTTTATATTTTTGTTTTACTTTTTAAGTTCAACTGCAATTTTGATAGCATCATTTAGTTCATGGCTGTGTAATGTTTACGGTGAAGGTCTTCAAACCGGGATCCTGGTGCCAAAGCCTCTGATAGTCTCAGTGCAAAAGACCATGCAGGTGTGTTCTTTTCCAACTTTGTTCAGTTTTCTCATAATATTCAACTCGCCATTGGAGCAACGTTACCAAAATTTTAAGTTATAAGAAATAATTAAGTAAATAATGTATTCTGTTGCGATGCATGACAGTCTACAATTCTACATCTATGTTATAAAGAAATCACTCATGTCAACAAGTCAAATATGCTAGGGAAATATTACTGAATTGTTTCATTTGATTATGAAGGCAATGAATTTATATATAGTTTATATATATTATCACAACCCTGTTTACTAGATATACATGTAGCCATTTTGCAGGAAAAGAAGTTGCTTGACTTGCCTAAATTGCTAGACATATGTTCCATATATGGTCATGAGAATGAAGAGTTGACACAATTAATTGTAAGTGGTTACAAAAAAGTGGATGTCATTAAATCTTCTTGCTACACTTGCCATAAATCTTTTTTGGTCATGTCATTTTGAAGATGTCTTCAAGTCATTCATGATTGGTCGGCTTTGTGGGTTATTTTGATTTTGTTTATTTAATAGATGATTTACCATCCTTCTTGATCTTAAAATTTTTTCTATTTTTGTAATGTAATAAAAGCTCTTATCTGTGTTGCTCTTGTGTGCTTTTTTGCTTGTCTTGTTTGTCTGTTTTGTTCATGAGTCGGGGTCTAGGATAGAGGTAAGGTTTGCCTACATCTCATCTTCATCATATCCTACAAATAGCATGCTATGAGTAGGATTTACTGGGTGTGATTATTTTTGTTGTAACTATGAAGCTTTTGATCCACTTAGATATTGTTAAACAGCATGCAGCTTTCAAGTAGTCTGATATGTATATATTTTCTCTCAGGTGACTAATTCGATAAAGTCCCAGCCTTTGATCCATGACAGTTTTACTGCTGCTATTTCTCATTTTCTTAACATAGTTCATACCATGTATGAGCGCTGCATCACTTCTTTAGAGGTGTTTTTCTTTTTCTTTGTTTTTTTTAATAAACTATTTTATTTTGCTTCATTTCTGCATATTAATTTTCTTCTGTTTGGATGGAATATAGGTTTTAATTTCATCTCATGAAGCCCGAGACAATACTTCCACACGACTTCACAAAGACTATTTAGAGGTGATTTAACTGCCTCAAATTGAAATGTAATTAATGCTTTCATATATTTTACATTTTCTTTATTTGTATATATGTTATATTTTCTGTTTAGGTCATGGATTTTATAAATGATGCGGTTGTATCAATGGATGCTTTGGTTACTGCTTACAATTATGCAGCGGTTTACTTTTCGTGCCCTGTTGAAACAAGGTACATGCTTCTAGCCAACTACTGTACAACTAATTTATTTATTTATATATATATTTATTTTTATATTTGTTGCAGTTATGGAAGTGATGAATTGATTAAAACCCTTGCAAGACTGCATGATTCCTTATTGCCATCTTTACAGCAAGGATTCCGAATAATATTCACAACAAAAAAAGATAAATTAGCAGAAGTTCTAATCAGTCTGAAGATGTTGGCATCTAGAATAGTTAAATTTAGTTGGAAATTACTGAATTTTAGTTATCTAAGTGAAGAAGTGTTTACAGAAGCAAGTTTTGCCTCAAAAATATTTCCAGCCCAAGTGGAAGACCCGATTATCCGTTCAGACATTTTGGTTCAGACATTTCGGGAGATTAGTGAAGAATGTTCAACTGTTCACAGGGGTAAGAACGTAATTTCATTGCTTCAAAGTATCGACAAGAGCTACCAATTAATGAGCAGACTCGAGGTTTTGAGGAATCAAGGGTGGATTTCAATGGACAATGAACAATTGCAGTTTCTCTCTGGAATCATATCGGTTTGTTCGAATGGCACGAATGTAATACATTTGCCATCGAATAAAGCGGTGGAAATGGATGAAGATAATGTGATAATTGAATCAAAAATCAGTCAAGTTAAAGACTTGTTTCCTGATTATGGTAATGGCTTCATTTCTGCATGTCTCGAAGTATATGATCATAATCCCGAAGAAGTGATTCAGAGGATTCTTGAAGGAACACTTGATAATGATCTTCAATCTCTTGATACTTCCCTAGCAGCGATGCCGCCTAAAACCGCCGCTTTTCCGGTGGCCAAAAAAGATAAAGGAAAAGGGAAGTTGGTTGAACTCGAACATACGACACCAAAACCACAAATTGAGGGGCCATCTTCCACGTCATCTTCTTCAGTTGGAAGATTTGTAAGAAAAACTACGACAAACGTACCAGACTCTGAAATTCTTAATTCCAAAGACGAAAACTCTAAATATTATGCGCTTAAATCACAACTTGAGTATGAAGATGAATACGACGATTCATTTGATGATCTTGGATTAAGCGTCGGTGATTCAGGACTCGATGATTTGAGCGAAAATGTAAGTTCTAGTGAGGTATCGGCTTCGGAAGCTTCTAGATGGGGGTCAAGGAAAAAACCTCAGTTTTATGTGAAAGATGGTAAGAATTACAGTTACAAAGTATCGGGTTCAGTAGCGGCTGCAAATTACAACGAAGCATCGATAGTTAATCAAGCACAGAAAGAGTTGATTCATGGTCTGGGACGTGGAGGTAACTTCCCATTAGGTGCAGCACAGAAGGTGATGGAAGCAAACGAACGAATATACGCGGCTGAACAAAACGTTGACAAAACCGCCCCTGCGAAATCGAAGAAAGGGCAGTATGATGAGCAAGCGAGTAGGGGTAATATTGGAAAAGAAGAAAACTTGAATGAAGTGGAAGGAGGTAATGGTGAACGGGGTAGAGGAGGTCGTGGGAGAGGTGGGAGGAGAAGCAATAATTATCGGAAAGACCAAGCTATGAGAAAACACTTTTCTGGGCTTGCTGGAATTTGATTTTTTTTTAATGATTTTATTTATTTATGATCATACTGTAACAGGTGACTGGTTTATTTCGGTTACAATGGGTCGTTACTAGTAAACCCATATATAATATATCATACGATGGATTCATGTTATAAATTGGTGTAGTTTCGTCTATAGCAAATATTGCTCTGAAAGTATGAGTTACGTTACGGGGTTTTTTAGTTGTGGCTTTCCTCTTGGGCATGGGTTAGGTCAATACATTCATTTTGTTCTTCAGGTGAAACAATGATCTATTTGTTACGGTAATCTTGGGTAATTGGACATTTGTTCGTTAAAAAAAACGCCTAGGTATATGGTGTAAGAGCAGTTCAACATTAGCATTTTTTTTTATCAAAAATTCATATTTTAAGTATTATTTTTAATAAAAAAATTCATAATTTTAATATGGCATATGTAATTTTACTAAGGTTAGTACAACTTTACTAAGAACAAATTTTTATGCCAGTAGTTATGAAAGCAATAACATATGATTCTATTGTTTTAAAATTGGTTTTAAACTAAAGTAAATGTGTTTTTTTTATTTAATTATTCAACTAAAAGGGTGATCATGCAATCAACATAAAATGCTCGTTGGAAACCTTATACTAATCCAACAAAGTTAGCCTAATGGTAAATGTTTGGCCCTTTCTTCTTAGAGACTAGGGTTCAATTCTCAATAGTGACACTTTAATAGATACCAGGTGATGAGAAGAATCTTGAGCTTAATCTTGGGTTACAAACCACTATTCCACGGGGTTCCCGCCATCAAGGTGGTATGGTCTCGGTCGGCGATCGAGGAATCAATCTTAGTTACCAATAGTCAGAATAACTGAAGGTAGCACAACAAAACCCTCTGTCATTCAAAAAAAAAGAAACCTTATACTAAGATTTATAAAATAGATTGCGTGTGTGCGTATGCACGTGCTTGAAATTGTATAAATTGTAGAAAATTATTAACCAGTAACAAGTGTATATCGGTGTATGAGAGAAAGGGCAAATATGTTTACTCTTCACCGGTGCAGGATAACCCAAAGCAATGCACAAGATTGCTAAGTATGAATTTCGGAGACTCGGAGTGAAAATATAGAGAATCACGGAGTGAATTGAGAGACGGTAGTGAATCGAAAAGGTAAACATTACTCTTACACATCTGGATCGTTGCCTTTATTGTCTTCTGTTCAACCAATTTTCTTCCAGAGCTCTAGATACCTTTTGGGCCTCAACGAGTTAGGTATATATGTATAATAGAGCAAAATACTTTGGGCCTCCACATAATTGATTTTCTCAGCATTTTTGGATTTTGTGCCAAAAAAGGAAATTTAAAAAAATAGAAGTATAATGTTTTTAGAGGTCCTAAGTCCTTACTTAGGTTACTTGGCTCATTGAGCTGACCGTGTCAAATATACATGGTGTTTTTCTTATGACAATCTTCTACACTTTTAGCTTCATAGTTCATCATGCTGTTTAGATTTTATTGATATCGTTTAGCTTTTATTGAGTTTTACAACATCATGTTTAGTTTTTTATTACCCTTTTGATGTCAAAATTCAACATGCCATTTAGTTTTTTATTGTTTTTGACATTTGAACGTTAAATTTTAAATTTACGTACATAATATTTAATATGTCACTTAGTGCTTGAAAAGTAGCTAAAGCATTCGTGAGACCAAAGGACATTACCACAAATTCAAATAACCCTCATGAGTCCTAAAGGCAGTTTTCTGAAAATCTTCATCCTTCATACGGATCTCATGGTACCCGGATCTTAAATCAAGCTTCGAAAATACCAAAACATGACCCAATACCTCAATAAGTTCTAATACCAAAGGAATTGGATAACTATTCTTAATAGTAGCTTCATTTATTTTCCTGTAATCAATACAAAACCTCCAAGACCCATCTTTTTTCTTAACCAACACAACAAGTGTAGCAAATGGGCTTGTGCTTCCTCTAAAAAATCATGTGTTCAGTAATTCCTTAGTTTTCCAATTACATCCTCTTAAACAGAAAGATATCTATAAGGTTTGAGATTCACCACTTGACTCTCATTTTTTAATTGAATACTATGATCAAAACCCCTTCTATGAGGCAAAGAAGAAGGTGTTTGAAATACATCTTCAAATTTATTTATTATAGTTTGCAAACAATCATCAATGTTTGGTTCCAAAACCTTTGGCTCACGCTGAAAGCCTTCTTGATTTGCTTGTAATGTTGACTGAAGTTGCAAACTGCATAAATGAGAATCCACTATATTTGCAACCTATTTGAGTAAAGAATTCATAGCATTTTCTGAACAAAGAGACTATCATTATTGTCAATTCCCTTCAATCTACACTGAGTACCCGCAATAGTAAATTGCATTGTTAAATCTTTAAAGTTCCAAATGATGGCTCCTAAGGTAAGCAGCCATTGAATACCCAGGACTATATCATAGTTATCCAATGGTAAAACTAAGATATCACTTGTAAACCACATACTTTGCATATACCATTGGAAATTTGGGCAATAAGAGGCACACTGAATAGCATAACCATTGGCACCCCCAGTCATACGATCAATAACTATAAGAGAACAATTCAATTTAAGGGCTAATTTCTTATTCAAAAAATTATGGTTGAACCCTAAATCAATTAAGATCCTTAATTTTCTATTGCCAATAGTACCCAATACCTTCATAGTAGAAAAAGATGTTATTTATGTCAAAGCATGAATAAAAATATGCGGTTCATGCTAATCTTGCGTTGATAGCAGTTCTTCTCCATTCTTACCATCATCTTCTTCTACCCCTTGAATCTCCAAAACAAACAGTTGTTTATTTGCACATTTGTGTTCTAGTGTAAACTTCTTAGTGCACCAAAAACACACTCCCATAGCCCGTAGCCCGTTGCCTTCAATTTCTTTACTAGTAAGCTGCTTAGTATTTGTCAATTTCTTTGTAATTAGGTTATGTATTTGTTCTTTAAAGTTTACGATTTTCCTTTCTCTCTCTAGCCTACGATTTCTACAGAAACAAACCAACGGTAATAACCTAAACAGGTACAGCCGCCGGCCGGAAAACCGACCGTTGCATCACCCCTCCGCTGGCCGGCCGTCCACCGTCCAACGCCTCTTTGCATACACAAGGTACGGTGCTTCCGCTCTCTCTCTATATCTACTTCTTTCTATATATATATATCTCCCTCTCTTCCTCTACCTCCCCTTACCGCACCCCTAGACCGGCCGGTCGGAATACAAACCTCACCCAACTACCCAAGACGACGACCAATCGAAAACCCTAGCTGTACAACTCGTCGGACTACTCACCTGCACCGAAACACAAACCACCGAACCACTCACCTCCACCAGTCGCCGGAACCCTAGCTGCACCTCACTGCAATACACCCACCCGGATCAGTTGTCGGAAAACACCCCCCCAAAACCGACCGACCACACCACACCCTCAACGACCATTCTAAACCCACTGGCATCAGTTGCCGGAAAATTCACCCCACAACTCAGACCAGTTACACCACTCAGACCACTAGTTAACTCGGGGACGGGTCCAGCTGCTCTTATTGTTCTGCAAGTACTTCAAACATAAATCTCCGGCGAAGGTTCGGGACAAGCCGTGGTTACAAGGACAACAGGTTATTGGGCAACCAGCGGTCAGATTGTTTCATCTCTTGTTGGATTTTATTGTTGTAGTTTGACAAAACTGTAGAGTCAAGTATTACATTTTTTTGGGCATCTGTCTTTGTTTGCATTGCACCTCTTGGTAATTTGTTTTGTGGATTGTGTGCGGTATCTGCTGATAATTGTGTGCTTTTCTGCTCCTTGTTTCATTTTTGCATACACTTAGCCTCTTTGATTTGTGGGTGCCTGATTTGACAGTATAGATAGCAAGGTTCAGTATGCTTCCTTAAGATCGTGTCCTGGGAGGGGAGGTGTGGGTAGGGGTAAATGGGGGACACCGCTTGCGTGTAGGGTCGTGGAACATAGGAACACTCACCGGAAAGCTGTTGGAGTAGGTGGATGTATTAAGAAGACATAGAGTGCAAGTAAGCCTTCAAGAAACAAGGTGGAAGGGGAAAAGAGGAGGGGAGTACAATGGGTACAAACTGTGGTACTCAGGTGCAGATGGAGTAAAAAATAGAGTGGGGTTTTTAGTCGCTAGAAAGCTTCAACAAACGGTGGTCGATGTGAGAAGGTACAATGACAGAATTATGGTGCTGAGAATGGTGCTAGGAGAGGAAGTAGTAGCAGTGGTGGGCGCCTACATACCACACGTTGGACTAGGGGAGGATGAGAAGAGAAGGTTCTGGGATTGTATGGACGAAGTCATGAGAAACATACCAAATGACGAGAAAGTCTGTATTGGAGGTGACTTCAATGGTCATATTGGGAAATAAAACGATGGTTTCTCATCCATACATGGAGGCTTTGGTTTCGGGTCCAGAAACGAGAGTGGCAATAGTCTACTGGACTTTGCAATGGCCCATGATCTAGGAATCATAAACTCATTCTTTAAGAAAAAGGATTCGCACCTGATCATGTTCAGTAGTGGAGGACGAGACACACAGATTGATTACCTCTTGATGCGAAGACGAGAGCGTAGCATGTGGTTGGATTGTAAAGTCTTCCCAAGGGAAACGGTGGCATCACAACACAAGCTTTTAGTGACAAATATTGCCATGAAAAAGAAGCTGATGGATGGGAGAAAAGATAAACCTAGGATTAGATGGGGCAGTCTAAAAGGAGATAACATCCAGATATTCAAGGACAAGGTTATAGATGGAAGAGATAGCGTACAATGCGAATACGCTAACGCAATGTGGGAGGCAATGGCGGACAATGTGAAAAGAGCAGCAAGAGAGACTTTGGGCATGACAACTGGAAACGGAGGCGGCCAGAGGGAGGCGTGGTGGTGGAACGATGAAGTGAAACAAAAGGTTCGAGCAAAACAACAGAGGTTCAGGAAGTTGGTCACATGCACGGCAGACGCGGAAAAGGAAAACTTAAGGACAAAATACAAGGATGTGAGAAGAGAGGCAAAGAAGTCAGTTGCTAAAGCTAAAAAAAACGTACAGGGAGATGTATAAACGCCTCAAAACTAAGGAAGGAGAACATGACATGTTTAAGATTGCCAAATCAAGGGAGGGAAGGAGGCATGACATTGGAGTAGTTAAATTCATAAAGAGTGAGGACGGTCGGGTCCTGGTGAAGGAGAATGACATAAAGAAAAGGTGGCAAACGTATTTTAGTGAGTTATTCATCAACAAAGGTGGCAAAGAAGGTAGGGACTACTCCATGATCAGAGGAGAATCAACAAACAACTGCTATTGTAGAAGAATAACTCGAGACGAAGTGCAGAGAGCTCTTAAGAGGATGGGAAGGGCGAAAGCAATGGGACTAGACAATATTCCTATGGAAGCATGGAAATGCCTAGAAGATGAAGGACTAACATGGTTGACAGCGTTGTTTAACAAGATATTCAAAACTGGTAAGATGCCAGATCAGTGGAGAAGTAGCGTCTTAATACCCCTATATAAGAAGAAGGGAGATGCCCAGAGTTGCGAAAACTATAGGGGAATTAAACTTTTGAGTCATACTATGAAACTTTGGGAAAGAGTGATCGAGACCAAATTGAGAAGAGAAACTCAGGTAACTGCGAATCAGTTTGGATTCATGTCGGGGAGATCGACCACAGAAGCAATACATGTTATGAGGAGGCCTATGGAGAAATATAAAGAAAAAGAGAGAGATTTACATATGGTCTTCATCGATTTAGAGAAGGCATACGATAGCATACCACGTCGCCTAATCTGGGATAGACTTCAAAGTAGAGGTATTCCTTGGAGATATATAGAGATGATAAGGGATACGTATGCAAGGGCTAAAATGAGTGTTTGAGTTCCAGTGGGCGACACAGACTTCTTTTTTGTAGACGTGGGACTACACCAAGGTTCGGCACTGAGCCCGTTCCTTTTTGCAGTGATTCTAGATGAGCTGTCAAAGTTTATTCAAGAAGACTTTCCATGGTGCATGTTGTTCGCAGATTATATTGTGCTGGTGGCAGAAACAAAAGAGGATCTAAATGCGAGGTTAGAAGAATGGAAATTGGCCTTAGAGAGTAAAGGACTACGCATCAGTAGGTCAAAAACGGAGTATCTTTGTTGTAACTTCAGTGGGACCAATGAAGGGGTAGACGAAGGCCATCAAGTGAATGTTGGAGGAAAAGAGGTGCCACAGACAACAAAGTTTAAATATCTAGGATCTTTCGTTCAGAGTGATGGCGATATTGATTGCAACGTAGCTCATCGTGTTCAGGCAGGTTAGAACAGGTGGAGAGCAGCTACAAGCATATTATGTGACAAGAGGTTTCCAGACAAATTAAAGGGCAAATTCTATAGAGTAGCAGTTAGACCGGCCATATTGTATGGAAGTGATTGTTGGCCAATCAAAAAGACTCAAGAGAGGAAGCTAGAAACGGCAGAGATGAGGATGCTAAGATGGATGTGTGGCCACACCAGACTTGACTGAATAAGGAACGAAACTATCAGGGGAAGACTGGGGGTGGCGTGCATCTCACACAAAATAAGGGAAGGAAGATTGAGATGGTTCGGTCATGTGAGGCAAAGAGACGAGTTTTCTCTGGTTCGAAGAGTAGAGAACTTAAGCGTGGATGGGAGGAGGTACAGGGGAAGACCTAGGTTGACATGGGATGAGCAGACTCGCCAGGATCTGTTAGCTTAGAACCTTTCGGAGGACATGATCAGTGATAGGATTTCTTGGAGACGTAGAATAAAGGTTAAGGACTACTAGTTACTTAGGATACATGTTGGAAACTGCTGGTTTTTGAGGAACATTTGTTTGACATATTGGTATGTTTGCTATTTGTGTTTTATGCTCGTGTATGTCGAAGATACTTATGACTCTTGATTGTTGGTATAATCTGCTATGCGTGGTTATTGCTCTAGGGTAGTCTGCTTTGTTGGTATATTGCTTTATTCATATACATGATTTGCTTGGCTTATATGTACCCAGTCTGTATTATATGCCTTTTTATGTAGGAAAAAAAATTATAATAATAATAAAAATAAATAAATAATAATAATGATAATAATAAAAAATAAAAAAAATGAAATTTTTTTTTGAGCCGAGGGTCTTTTCTGAAGCAGCCTTTCTACCCTTTTTGGGTAGGGGTAAGGTTTGTGTTCATCTCACCCTCCAGACCCTACTTAAAAGTGAGATTTTTACTAGGTATGTTTGTTTGTTTGTTTTTTGTAATTGGAGGAGTAGGTAATAGTGGCAATTGAGATGTATGCACAGGTGGTTTAACTGTGCTATGAAACTTGTTATTAAAAGAAGAAGTATGGTTGTTCTTATTACCACCCATGGATTTGTCTGTAGCATCCTGAATTTTAGCCAAATAGAAAGGTTCATTTAAAGTTTTTAGCTGAAACATCTTGACAAGACCTCCGATTTAAGGCTTTATAGCTTTTAAGAATATAGCAACTTCATAAGGCCCCAGAATTGACACTTTCAGCAAGCACGCTTCAAATTGTTGACAAAATTCCTCCAATGCTCCTATTTTTGACAATGAAGTCAACATTCCCATTGCATCCTCAAACAATGTAGTAGAAAACCTCGCTACAATTGCTTTTGAATAACTTTTCCATGAAATGTCAATAATCAGAACTGCTTTAGTTCTGAAGAATGATGGATGCCATTTGACGGCATTTCCTTTCAAATGAATAGCAACATAGCATACTGATATACGTTCAATTATACATATTATTCGACACAATTTCCCCCGGTTTTAACGTTAAAAACATGCAAATTCATTCACAAATAGTCCTAATTATTGTTTTTGTGAATTTGCAGGATAAACGGCCTTGCTCGGAAGAAAAACAAGCCTTATATGGAATTTCAGCATTTTCTGAGCAAATCCTCATATGTGCACTGTCATGCCAAATCTTGCACTGGCAGTGCCGGCCCATGAACGACCGTGCACAAACTTGCACGACCATGCAACCAGGTAGTGCTAGGCCATGCATGGTAGTGTTGGCCTATGCACGACCGTGCACAATATTGCATGACCATGCAACCAGGTAGTGCTAAGCCATGCATGGTAGTGCTAGCCCATGCACGACTGTGCATAAGCCTAGCACGACCGTGAAAGCTTGCCAGTGCCTGGCCAAAGGGAGGTAGTGCCAGCCATGATGACTTGTGCACGACCGTGCAGCTTTTGGCACGACCGTGCCTGACACCTCAAGTCAATTTTCGAGACTTAGCTGAAAATGGCAACTTTGACAACCGTCCCAGACCAAAAGTGAAGCACTGTATCACCTTGCATGACCGTGCCAATTTCCAGAATTTCTATAAATTGAGCTTTTCTCCTCATTTGAAGGGGTTGAACTTCCTGGAGCAAAAATTCCCTCTGATCAGAATTCTTAAGGCTTTCCAAGGGAGATTTTGAAGGTCTTGAAGATCCAAGAAGCATCCAACATCATCTTGTTTCCAATCCTTGCTTGCTAGTGGTTTTCATTTGTTATTTCAATCATGTTTCTTGTTAATTTAACCTACTTTATTGTTGTTCTTGTAAGCCTTATGGGCTAATTACTTCATTGTCTAGATTGTGATGAAACTTATGTTTATGTGATGTTGATTTTATGAATTGGTCAAATGGGTTTATGACAAGATTCAACATGAAGTTATGACCTTGTTCCAATGATGTTGTATACTTGTGTAGGTTGATTAATGTTCAAGAATGATGAATGTTTAAGTCATATCATGTTGGAAAACCATGATCAAACATTTGTTTATAATCTTACAACTTGTTTTTAAGATTTTGCCATGAGATTAGGAATGATAATTGGTTTCTTGAATGTTATAAAATTTGGTTAAGTATACTTTCTTTCACTAAAGTTTGGAAAAACCATGGTGATATTATGATTTGTTGAATATGATTAACATGTAAGTTAGGAAATTATGGCCAATTGACCTCATTTGCATGATTGTGTTCATAGCTTGTAAGTTGGAAGAAATTGTGACTTTGTTGAATTTATGCAACTTAGGGTGATTAGTATGTATAAGTCATATTAGTTTTCCTTAAGTTGTAGAAGTAAGATTCTTGACGGATGACTAATTCTTGATTAAATCTTGACATAGACCTTGACATTAGGCTTCATAGAATAATCCTAGGTGATTAGAATGTGTTTATCATTTTAATTTTCCAAAAGATTATAGGATTAGATATCTTTGACCGGAATCTAGTCAACATTTGATTTACCAATTCATATTATTCACATCACTAGACTAAGTGAATTCATAATCTAGGCAATTTTCTTATACTTTAGATTATTTTAGAAAAATCTCCTTAATTAGTTATTATTTTAAAATTCACAAACCCGACTTTTTCATGTTGTTGCTAAACATTGACCAAGGTTTAGTATTGAGAGATATCGTGTCCACGGATTGATATCCGGTTCTTACCATAAGCTATATTATTATACGATAGGTACACTTGCATATTGTGTGTGATTTAGTTTCTGGTATAAACCATTTTTAAAACTAAAAATCCATCATTAAAAATATATAGTTTCACGCACATCAAGTTTTTGGCTCCATTGTCGAGGACATGGTGATTTCAAGAAAAATCAGAGATGGTGATTTAGCTTATTTTATAGTGTAAAAAAATTTACATTTCTCTAGTTTGATTTTCGACTTTTACTTTTTATTATTTATTTAATTTTCAAATTTTTATTTAATTTTTTTTATTTTTTTATTTTTAACAAGTTTGATTCGGTAACTCATTTATGCATTAAGTGTGTATGTCCTCAACCCCCGAGCCGGACATTGTCGAGCCTAGATCGGAACCGGAGCGGTATTTTCGGCAAAGGTTGTGGGAGCGGTCCCGCGTTGTAGCAAATGCCATCGAAGGAGACGTAGAAACCGACAACATCTTTGGCACGGGAGACACGACCATGGCAGACCAAGATGATGACCGGGCGATTTCTGACTTCGCAAAACCATCACTTGGAGGATTAGAGCCAAGCATCACCCGACCGACTGTCAAGGCCAACAATTTCAAGATCAAGTCGAGTATCATCCAAATGTTTCAGAACACTGTTCAGTTTGACGGGAAGGATCTCGAGGATCCTAATCTCCATATCACGGGATTTCCGGAGATTTGCGCCACTTTCAAGATCAATGGCGCATCTGATGATGCCATTCGGCTTCGGTTATTCCCATTCACTCTACGTGACCGAGCCAAGGCATGGCTGATTTCCCTTCCTTCGGGCAGTATTACCACTTAGAATCACATGTCTGAAAAATTCTTTGAAAAATACTTTCCTCCCGAGAAAACTTCGAAGATGAGAGCTCGGATTCTTTCGTTCTAGCAGGATGATGGTGAGACTTTCTATGAGGCGTGGGAGCGGTTTAAAGAGTCCCACATCACGGGTTAGAGCTATGGAGGCTGTGCGAGACATTCTACAATGGTCTCAATGTGAGCAGACGACAATGGCTTGACAACTATGCGGGTGGAGATTTTGGAGCGAAGAGACCGCGAGAGGTGTTTGAATTGCTCGAGAAAGCAGCTAGGAAGAGTTATTCTCAATAGGCCCCGAGAGCCAAGGCACCCAAGCAGGGTGTCCATCAGATTGATTCCTATACTGCTTTGACTGCACAGTTGGAGGCCCTCTCCAACAAAATCGAGCAGATGTCTGTGAACAAGGTCCAATCTTGTTGTGAGATATGTGGGGGAGCACACCATAGTGGAGAGTGTTCGATTAGGGATAGATCCGTTCACGAGCAGGTTGACTACATGGGCAACCAAACTCAGTCTCAAAATAATCCCTACAGTAACACTTATAATCCGGGGTGGAGGAATCACCCAAACTTCAGTTGGAAGTCTGGTACCAAAAACCAGCAACCACCCTGATTCAATCCACGTCCCCCATTCCAAAATCAGTCTCACGGTCAGTCCTCACAGATTCGTCCTCCACAGAATCAGTTCCAAAATCAAGGTTCTAGCAGTGGGTCACAGCCCTCTCCTGAAAAGCGATCCAATTTGAAGGACATGGTTGCACGGTTGCTAGCTAACTCCGAGAGCCAAATCCAGTTGGCTCAGAAACAGAATCAGTATATGGAAGACCGCTTCCATAAGCATGAGACGGAGTTGAGGAAACAAAAAGCATCGATGAAAACCATCGAGAATCAGGTAGGACAGATTGCTAAGTTGCTATCCAAAAGGCAACAAGGTGGCCTCCCGAGTAACACTGAGCCGAATCCTAATGCTCATGTTAAGGCCATCACATTGAGGAGTGGTAAATCCACCACTGCGCCTCCTCCACCGGCTTCCCCTTCTTCTTCTCTTCCCCCGGTGATTGAGGAGGTTGCGACTGAGATCCCTGCTGAGGTGCATTCCAGGCCAGGCCCAACAAGTACAGCACAAGCAAAGGAACCAGTCAAGGAATACACTCCTTCTATTCCATACCCCAGCAGATTGAAGAAGCAGAAATTGGAGGAACACTATGTTAAATTTCTGGAATTGTTCAAGCAGTTGCACATCAATCTGCCATTTGTTGAGGCACTTGCTCAAATGCCTAAGTATGCCAAGTTTTTAAAGGACATCCTCACCAACAAGAAGAAGTTGGAGGAGTTATCTCATGTTACATTGAGTGAGGAGTGTTCTACGATCCCTCAAAACAAACTTCCTCAAAATATGAATGATCCTGAGAGTTTCACTATCCCATGCTTGATTGGAAGTTTATCAGTCAGCAATGCATTGGCTGACTTGGGTGCTAGCATCAATCTGATGCCATATGTTGTGTTTGAGAAACTTGGTGTTGAGGAACTTAAGCCAACTCGAATGAGCATCCAGCTTGCCGATCGGTCAGTCAAATATCCGAGATATAGTTGAGAATTTGTTGGTTAAGATTGATCGATTTGTGTTTCCTGTGGACTTTGTGATCCTTGATATGGATGAAGATAAGAATTTACCTCTCATTCTTGGTCGTCCATTCCTAGCCACTTCTAGATCCCTCATGGATGTTTGCTCGAGCAAACTGACGCTTAGCGTTTATGATGAGGAGGTGACCTTTGATATCGGAAGGTCAATGAGGCATCCACAGAGTCAGGACGATTCACTCTATTTCATAGATGTTGTTGATTCATGTATGAGTGATCCATCACAGGATGGGTGTGTTGTGGAGGTGTTTGACACCCAATTGTTAGGAGGGGAGGATGTAGACCCAATTTCTGAGGGTCGATTTGATGAGGAGATGGTGGCATTGCTGAGCCATGATCCCTCCCCTCAGGATGAAGTGTTTGAATTCATGGATCGCCAGGATGAACCTAAGGCATTACCTTATGTTGAAGACCCACCATCTGTTGAGCTTAAGGAGCTTCCCGGTCATTTAGAGTATGCATTCCTACATGGTGAGTCTCGATTACCCGTTATTATCTCGGCTGCGTTGTTGAGTGGAGAGAAGGCCAAATTGCTTGAGGTTCTGAAGACACGTAAGAAGGCGATCGCGTGGAAGATCATGGACATCAAGGGAATCAATCCATCTTTTTGTACTCATAAGATCTTGATGGAGGAGGATTTTAGGCCTGTAGTTCAGCATCAGAGACGTCTAAACCCCAATATGCAAGACGTTGTGAAGAAGGAAGTTATCAAGTTACTTGATGCAGGTTTAATTTATCCTATCTCTGATTCTCCTTGGGTGAGTCCGGTGCAAGTCATCCCGAAGAAGGGTGGGATGACTGTGGTTACTAATGAGAAAAACGATTTGATCCCTACTCGTACTGTTACCGGATGGAGAGTTTGCATCGACTACCGCAAACTGAACGATGCCTCCAGAAAAGACCATTTCCCCTTGCCATTTATTGATCAGATGTTAGAGAGATTGTCAGGCAAGACATTCTATTGCTTTTTGGATGGTTTTTCTGGGTACTTTAAAATCCCAATCGCTCATGAGGATCAGGAGAAGAAGACATTCACATGTCCCTACGACACATTTGCGTATAGGCGAAAGCCCTTTGGACTGTGCAATGCCCCGACCACATTTTAGTGTTGTATGGTGGCTATTTTCCATGATATGATCGAGGACTCCATGGAGGTATTTATGGATGACTTTTCTATTTTTGGGATTTCCTTCGATCACTGCTTGGAAAATCAGAGGAAGATGTTAGCTAGGTGTGAAGAAGCTATTTTGTTGTTGAATTGGGAGAAATGCCACTTCATGGTGAAGGAAGGCATTGTTTTAGGGCATAAAATTTCACGTGACGGACTTGGGGTCGACCGAGCCAAGATTGAGACCATTGTCAAGCTTCCGCCACCCACTTCTGCGAAATCTATTCGGAGTTTCTTAGGGCACGCGGGGTTCTATAGGCGTTTCATCAAGGATTTCTCAAAGATAACTCGCCCCATGACTCAGCTTCTTGAGAAAGATGCCTCGGTCGTGTTTTCTGATGAATGCCTTCATGCATTCAAGTTATTGAAGGAGAAGTTGGTTAATGCTCCGATTATGATAGCGCCCGATTGGGCACTCCTATTTGAGCTTTTGTGTGACGCAAGCGATTTTGCGGTTGGGGCAGTCTTGGGTCAAAGGAAGGACAAGCACTTCCACCCAATTTACTATGCAAGCAAGACTCTGAATGATACCCAGGAACATTACATCACCACTGAAAAGGAGCTCCTAGTTGTGGTCTTTGCGTTCGATAAATTCCGATCCTATCTTGTTCTTTCCAAGACCATTGTGTTTACAGATCATGCAGCCCTTCGTTACTTGTTTAGCAAGCAATATGCTAAACCCAAGTTGATTCGTTGGATTCTGTTGTTTCAAGAATTCGACATTGAAATCCGTGACAAAAAGGGAGCCGAGAATGTTGCAGTAGATCACCTCTCCCGTCTCGAGTGCTCAGCTTCATCAGAACTTGTGGGGTCACACATAAATGACAATTTCCCCCACGAGTTTCTATGCACATACAGACGTTATATATATATATATATATATATAGGATGAGGAGTGTCCATGGTTTGCTAATTTTGCGAATTATCTCGCGTGTGGGATTGCTTTGAAGGGCTTGACACATCAATAGAAGAAGTTCTTTTCTGATGTCAAGTATTATCTGTGGGAGGCTCCTTACTTGTTTAGGATTGGAGCTGATCAGATCGTGCGTAGGTGCGTGTATGGAGGTGAGGCGCACAAGATTTTGAGACATTGTCATGATGGACCGACTGGTGGTCATCATGGAGCGACTCTTACTGCGAAGAATGTTTTTGACGCCGGATTCTATTGGCCCACCATCTTCAGAGACGCTCATGATATGGTCTGAGCTTGCGATGCTTGCCTAAGGACAAGCAACATCTCATCGCGTGATGAGATGCCCCAGAATGGAATCCAAGTCTGTGAAATTTTTGGCATCTGGGGTATTGATTTCATGGGACCATTCCCAACATCTCACGGTAACAGATACATTCTAGTTGCAGTCGACTACGTTTCCAAGTGGGTGGAGGCCCAAGACTTGCCCACCAATGATGCTAGAGTTGTCGTGAGGTTTCTGAAAGAGTTGTTTTCTCGCTTTGGTGCCCCCAAAGCACTTATTAGTGACCGTGGGACTCATTTCTGCAATTCACAACTCGACAAGGCGTTGTCACGCTATTGAGTGAATCATAAATTTTCAACGCCATACCATCCACAAACCAGTGGACAGGTAGAGGTCACTAATTGGGCCATCAAGCGCATTTTGGAAAAGACAGTTGGTCAAAACTGCAGGATTAGTCGGTGAAGTTGAATGACGCGTTGTGGGCATTCCGAACAACCTACAAAACTCCCATAGGAACCACACCCTTCAAATTGATTTATGGGAAAACGTGTCACCTCCCCGTTGAACTCGAGCATAAGGCCTATTGGGCGCTGAAATTCATCAACATGGATTTAACTAGTGCTGGTGAGAACTGATTCTTATAGATCCACAAAGTTGAGGACTAAGGAATGATGCTTATGATAGCTCCAAGAGGTACAAGGAACGTACTAAGACGCTAAACGATAGCCACTTGAAGGAAAACAAGCAATTCCAAGTGGGTGATCGCGTTCTGCTTTATAACTCGCGTCTTAGGTTGTTCCCGGGCAAATTGAAATCTCGTTGGTCCGGCCCGTACACAGTTCGAGAAGTTTTCCCATATGGAACTATGGAAATCGGTTGAAGAAATACTTGTCCGGACCCGTCGAGCCGGCATTGGAGGTTGTTGTACTCCACCCCAAGGACTACTAAATTCGGGGACTCGAGTCGAGCTAAAGACTCAGTAAACTTAGCCTTCCCGAGAGGCTCTCGGAAAATAAAAGAAAAAAAAATTCTGCAGGTCAGCACGGCCGTGCCATTTTGCTGATGCACGACCGTGCTCGTTGTCAGAATTTCCAATAATAACCTCACTTGACACCATCTTTCCCATAATTCGCTTCCACATTCCAGAAACGGTTCCCCACCATTCTCTCACGCTTTTCTTCTTCTTCCAAATCAAGAATCTAAGGTAAGAATCTCCTCCAACCCCTCAATTGATCTTTCTTTTCCATGAAATTCCTAAAATTCTTAGATTTGTCCAAATTAGGGCTTGTAAATACATCATTTTGGTTTAGAATTGTTAGGATTTGTATAAATTTAGTTAATTTTTGGGTTGTTGATGGAAAATCTCGTGTATGTTTAACTTTGATTTCGGATCTGCACAGTGCACGACCGTGCGGGTCGCCCGCACGACTTTGCGGCTCAATGGTGCCAACCTTGCACTGCATATGCAGACTCAAAATCAAAGGCGCACGACAGTGTTGAAACCAAGCACGAGGTCCACGACCATGCCAGCCTTGCACTTCCTGTGCTTAAGTCATTCCGAGGATGGCACGACCGTGCCCTAGCCACGCACGACCGTGCATATGTTTATATCAGCCCACTTTTCTTTCTTTTTTTCGTTCTATTATTTTCCTTTTTCTCTCAGTTTTTGGCAACTAATATTTTTAGGAATTTTATTAAACAGATGGATCACCCGTTCCTGCAATTCGATCCGAACGACGAGCGCGACGCCCTGTGTATTCCCATGCTTCATTCTTTATGGGGGCGTCAGCGCCAGATTGAGCCAATGAAGTGTCTCAGTTGGGACTTGGTGGTTAATCTCAACCAACAAACGAGATTGCAGCCATTGATCACCGAACCATGATCTCGCCTGCTCTACATCAATCGTCCACAGTATCGTGAATTGCTAATGGAGTTCTTTGCCTCGTACTCTTTTAGCTTCCCCTCACAAAATGTTTACCGGAAACGTTTTGGATTGACCTTCCGATTGGGGGGGAGATTGAGGAGATTATCAGTCGCGCAGTTCGCGACTAGGATGGGTTTATACACGGAGGGGGAACTAGATTCAGAAGTTTTTGATAGTTTGCATGATTTTGAAGACGAAATTGAGAAGGCCACGTTTTGGGCCGAGGTTGCTGAAGGGGTCTATGATCCCAGAAGAGATAAGGCCAAGAAACTTCGCGACCCGCTTCATAAGCTTATTCATTAGATACTGGTTGGCACCATTATACAGCGAGGCGACAACTTGGGCAATGTGCCCACTAGAGATTTATTTTATCTCTATTGCTTGATCAGGGGCATTCATTGCAATATTGCCCATTGCTTAGCCTACTTTCTCACGACCAGTTCAGGAAAACTGGCGTCCAGCCACATTTGCGGGGGCGCTTACATCACTCCGATGGCTGACTCGTTCGAAATTTTGGCCGAAGAGAACATTGCTAGCTTTACTCATGTAAGTGATACGTCCCCGCTTGATATGCGGACTCTGCGTTACATACAGATAGTGGAGCAAACGCCGATGGGTATGCGTTTGAGAGGCCGGGACGGTCGGATCTGGGATCCCGTCCCGGAGGAGCAGGAGGAGGAAGAGGAAGGGGAGCATGAGGAAGAGAGGGTCCACGAGGAGGAGGGCCCGTATGGTACTGGATTAGGGGGTTTGACTACGGGTACCCCCCACCCTGATGAGTGCTTGAACTTTGAACCCGCTCAAGGTCCGGACCCCCCGTCCAATCTGGATTTGTGGCATAGATTTACGGGTTTGCAGGTGTCACAGGAGGAGCTGCACGCTGAGCAGCAAAGGTTTAATCAGCGTATTGATAACTTCTAGGCTGAACAGACTAGGCAATATGATCTACTGCACCAGATTCAGGATGATCAGAGGAGGAGCTTTGAGTGGCTCTTCGCCTCTCATCAGTCGGCAGCAGCATTTCATCAGTTCGACGTCTCTGAGCCGCCACGGTTCGACTATCGATATGCTTCGGGGGGCGTGCAGAAATGTTCTCGAGGAGGACATGATGGTGAAGCTAGCGGTTCTGGTCCGCATGATGAAGATGAGGACTAGTCTGATGTCCTCCCTCCCCGACAGTCTAGCTTGTTTTCTGTTAGTTATTGATATTTTTTGGTAGAGTTGTACATTTTGTTGTACGTACGAACTCTGTTTTATTTGGATATTTGTTTTCATTTGGGTTGTAAACAATTTTTTTGGTTGGTTGTTTATGTGGATTGATGGATCTTATGCTTCGATTTTGGTCGCTTGTTTGTTGTTGAGTTGTTTTCAGCTTTGGTTTTGTAGATGATTTCAAATGCAGGTACATGAAATGCCATTATAGTTGCAAGGCTCGTGCGGATTTTACACGCCGGTCTCTCCAAGGACTCATAGGGAAGTATTATTGCTTTTCACACTCGTGCACTATCACTCTTATTATTTTTTTTGCATGTTTTTTGTTGCACAATAGGGACATTGTGCAATTTAAGTGTAGGGAGGGGTATACTTTTAGGGTATACGTTTGATTATTGATATAACTTTGTTTGTCCAAGAGTAATAAACATTTTTGCAAAGAACCTTTTATTGTTTTTGGTGCAATTAGTTTTTTTTTTGTAATCAACAAGTTAAGCAAACAAGTTTTTGATAATTAAAATGAGGCTTGTTTTGAAAGGGTGTCTTAATTTGGAATTCTTAACAAGTAAAATAAAATTTTTTGTTATCATTATTTGTGACTAGACAAAAGGTGGAACTACAAGTTATATCTTATATTTTTAACCCATTCCCTCCATTTTTTTGTGAGCAATTAAAACCTTTAGCATTGGTAGTTCATTGCACATTGTATGGATTGAGTGTGCCGGGTGTTTCATACAAATTAATACTTGTTCAGAACATGTATCTCCATAGTCATAAGCTTGAACAAAGTTGAATTTAATCAAGGCATTAGAACAAACTCTCATCACCACCTTCTCCATCAATCCATTTCTTTTATTGAAATCTCATTTCAAAGTTGGCAAGAAGTTGTATTTTTCTTTTAGTAGTTCTTGTGAAACAAATAATTAAGCAACATAATGTTTGCTTATTGATGTATATATGGTCAAAAAAAAAAAACAAAATCATTTCGTTAAGCCAAAAAGGCTTTGTAGTTTATCTTTTATTGTTGAATTCTTCGCCAACGGATTTTCCTTGTCTTAATCTCTTTATCCCCAACCATCCTTAAAACCCTAACACAACCCAATAAAAGTCCTTGTGATTAATTTATACTTTGTTTTTGCTAGTTGATTTAGAGTTGATTTTTCTTACAAGTATCATATTTGTTGATTCATCGTCTTGGCAATTGAGTGTTCTATACATACACATTACATGTATGAATCCGAAATAAACTAAGTGTGTGTGAACATTGTGAGAAATATAAGGTGTAACATGTTAGTGAATCCTCTTGTTTATAAATTCTTGTTGATAATTTTGATTTTATTTTCTTGCTTACAATTTCAAATTTGGTAAACCTTTGAAAAACAATCTAAGTGCTTAATTATTTGATTCATCTTTGCTTACAAGTTGATTATTGGAAATTGGTTTCACCATTAAGGTTCATTGTTTGCTTGAGGACAAGCAAAGTTCAAGTGTGGGGATGTTGATATTCGTTAAATTATACATATTATTCGACACAATTTCCCCCGGTTTTAACGTTAACAACATGCAAATTCATTCACAAATAGTCCTAATTATTGTTTTTGTGAATTTGCAGGATAAACGGCCTTGCTCGGAAGAAAATCAAGCCTTATATGGAATTTCAGCATTTTCTGAGCAAATCCTCATATGTGCACTGTCATGCCAAATCTTGCACTGGCAGTGCCGGCCCATGAACGACCGTGCACAAACTTGCACGACCATGCAACCAGGTAGTGCTAGGCCATGCATGGTAGTGTTGGCCTATGCACGACCGTGCACAATATTGCATGACCATGCAACCAGGTAGTGCTAAGCCATGCATGGTAGTGCTGGCCCATGCACGACTGTGCATAAGCCTAGCACGACCGTGAAAGCTTGCCAGTGCCTGGCCAAAGGGAGGTAGTGCCAGCCATGATGACTTGTGCACGATCGTGCAGCTTTTGGCACGACCGTGCCTGACACCTCGAGTCAATTTTCGAGACTTAGCTGAAAATGGCAACTTTGACAACCGTCCCAGACCAAAAGTGAAGCACTGTATCACCTTGCATGACCGTGCCAATTTCCAGAATTTCTATAAATTGAGCTTTTCTCCTCATTTGAAGGGGTTGAACTTCCTGGAGCAAAAATTCCCTCTGATCAGAATTCTTAAGGCTTTCCAAGGGAGATTTTGAAGGTCTTGAAGATCCAAGAAGCATCCAACATCATCTTGTTTCCAATCCTTGCTTGCTAGTGGTTTTCATTTGTTATTTCAATCATGTTTCTTGTTAATTTAACCTACTTTATTGTTGTTCTTGTAAGCCTTATGGGCTAATTACTTCATTGTCTAGATTGTGATGAAACTTATGTTTATGTGATGTTGATTTTATGAATTGGTCAAATGGGTTTATGTCAAGATTCAAGATGAAGTTATGACCTTGTTCCAATGATGTTGTATACTTGTGTAGGTTGATTAATGTTCAAGAATGATGAATGTTTAAGTCATATCATGTTGGAAAACCATGATCAAACATTTGTTTATAATCTTACAACTTGTTTTTAAGATTATGCCATGAGATTAGGAATGATAATTGGTTTCTTGAATGTTATAAAATTGGCTTAAGTATACTTTCTTTCACTAAAGTTTGGAAAAACCATGGTGATATTATGATTTGTTGAATATGATTAACATGTAAGTTAGGAAATTATGGCCAAATGACCTCATTTGCATGATTGTGTTCATAGATTGTAAGTTAGAAGAAATTGTGACTTTGTTGAATTTATGCAACTTAGGGTGATTAGTATGTATAAGTCATATTAGTTTTCCTTAAGTTGTAGAAGTAAGATTCTTGACGGATGACTAATTTTTGATTAAATCTTGATATAGACCTTGACATTAGGCTTCATAGAATAATCCTAGGTGATTAGAATGTGTTTATCATTTTAATTTTCCAAAAGATTATAGGATTAGATATCTTTGACCGGAATCTAGTCAACATTTGATTTACCAATTCATATTATTCACATAACTAGACTAAGTGAATTCATAATCTAGGCAATTTTCTTATACTTTAGATTAGTTTAGAAAAATCTCCTTAATTAGTTATTATTTTAAAATTCACAAACCCGACTTTTTCATGTTGTTGCTAAACATTGACCGAGGTTTAGTATTGAGAGATATCGTGTCCACGGATTGATATCCGGTTCTTACCATAAGCTATATTATTATACGATAGGTACACTTGCATATTGTGTGTGATTTAGTTTCTGGTAAAAACCATTTTTAAAACTAAAATCTGTGTGAAAAATCCATCATTAAAAATATATAGTTTCACGCACATCACGTACCTTGAAATTCTCTTATGTTTCATCCACACTGAAGAAATTCTCACAACGATAGATCCAGACATTTACTTCATTACCATCAAACTTAGGAAAATAAATATTTGATGTAATTTTTCATTTCTGTTACAAATCACATTACTGTTAGTTCTTTCTTTTTCCCCAATTGAATGACCACTCGAATTGCCATTCAATTTAGACAAAACCACCTGAACATTTGCATTTAGCATAGCAAACGTTTGTTTCGACTTCTAAATGAATGCATCCATCTTCAACAATGTCACCGCATGCTCACCTAAAGTTTTCTCCAAATTCGTTACGCTTCGTGTTGCCATTTGAATCTTCAACAGCTTCCACAATCACAATTTCAATTGATCGAGCACCAAGAATCGGCTACTATGATACCAATGATAAGAACAATAGAAAGAAATACCGAAGGAAGATAGCTCAAGCTCAATTCAAGTATGAGCGTTCTGTTATTGATTAACGACTGTATAACCAATTGTAACGGACTCTTGCAATCGACCCTTATACTAACTACATTTTACATTTCTAGTCCTTCACTTTTAACAACATATTAGGTTGCTGCACAGCCTGAAGCCTTGCAATAGGGGGATGGCAGGAGAAACTGATGGGAAAGCAGCTAGAAGCCCAGTAGAAAGCAACTGGCAAAGGAGGGCACCACCGTACTAGCTAGCTCTGTCACAACGTCCAAGACACATTTACCAAACAATGAGACTTGCTGCACGAGTGGAGGCTTTATTAGAGAAGGTTGCTCCGAAAACCCGACTTCAAACCCGCTAGATTGACCGGCGGTTTTAATGTTATGGTTAAAGTTATTGAAGTTACACATAATGAATATATTAAAAGACACCATGGCATATATAGAATAAAAAAGAACGGTATTGATTTTTCAAAATTATTTGAAGAAAAAAGAGTATGTATACACAGCTTAAAGGTGTATATTCAGAAAACAAACACAAAAAATATGATAGAATTAAATAGAGTAAAATGTTAAAATAACCCTTGCATTTATACAAAATTTACTTGTTTAGTCTTTTAAGTAATTTTTATTGTCGTTTTGGTCTCTTAATTTTATAAAAAAAATGTCAATTTAATTATTTATGTATAAAATGTCAACTTGATTTCTTAATTTATAAAATATTATCAAGCAAGTTCTTTAATTTATTGTCATAACTATCAATAAAATAGGGAGGAGGGACTTGATTGGTATTTTTGTACAAATTAAAGCACCAAACAGGCAATGAAAATTACTCAAGAACTAAACAAGCAGGTTTCATATAAACATAGGGACCATTTTGACATCTGTCTCTAGAATATATATTATTAATACCTCTAGTCACAGATAAATGATGATCACATTGAAAAATCCTTATTTTGATGACAATTAACATATGAAACTAATAGCAAACATAATTATTGCACTTAATTATATGTACACATGGACCATATACTCTTTGTGTTCTTGAATCACCACCAAAAAGTATGACAAATTTAATATATATTCTGATGACACATAAATATCTCATTAATTTGATGACAGTAAATCAAATGTAATAAACACCACTAATATTACAAGTGAAGCCTTGAATTTAGCATAAAAAACCTTTAACCAACTCTCTTTATCACCAAATATTATAAAGTTACCATATGATATTGTTGATCAGTGGATCAACCATTAATAAAACTCTAATCTTTGATACATAAGTAATCTGTAGCAGCATGCTGCAGCTTCTAATTAATTAATCATCAAACCCGGAAGCATAATGACCCGCGTTCTTATCCTGCTTACAAAAATACCACCATGAAGGTTAAAATGAAACTAATTTCATATATTGACAAAATGATTATCAAAATGTAAAAATCACAGAAGAGTATGATTTTGATATTCAAGTTAATTACATAAGATTCAAGACTGATTTTAGAGAAAGACTTGCCTGTGACAACAATCTCTGCTTGTTCAGGTACTGTGTCCTCGCTTTATTAAGAGCCGAATTTGGAGACTTGTACATCCTCTGTATCACGAGAATTTACGAAAGAATACAAAACGTTAAGATTGCTATGAGGAATTTTTTTTACTATTAGTCAAACATTATGCTTTATGAGGCGGGTCTCATTAAAAGGCAGCATCTCTATCCCTACGGTAGAGGTAAGGCGGTTTACATCTTACCTTCCTCAGACCCAATCTTGCTAATTGTGGGATATAATGATTACGATGATGATAATGAAGATGATGAAGTCAAATATTATGCTTCAAATAAACAGCAGCAAGGCAATATAAATGACTCAAACAGAACAGATTATTTTTGACTCTTTATGACAACCCAAATATTTTCTGCTTACAAGTTTGATATGGGCTTCGTTGCTAATGTATTACCAAAGTTCTATATAATTTTTACAAATTTTGATGTTATTACTAATGTTCTTAAAACAATATAAAAACCATAAAAAATAAATGATAATCGAAAAAAGGTTGTAAGTTAGTCTAACAAACCTTCTCAGTTCTAGATACGTGATCCCCGTTGGATAGAAGGCTTTTCTTTGGGGTGAAGTTAAACACCTCATGAAGAAATTCATTTTCCTGTTCAAATAAAATCAATAATTGATATCAATAACTGAAAAATAATAATTATAAAAAAATAACAAAAAACATAAAGATTCTCTGATTTCTATTATAATTAGATTCAAATTTTTTGTACTGCAAGCTGAACCTCAGAATGAAACCAATGAGCCATTACTTGCCATCAAGAAATGTGTGTGGTGTGTCTAAGTATAGATATAATAAAAACATACTTTTATACGAAAAGAATCAAACCTGCATGTGTTTGATGAATCCTCCACAGATAAATCGCTTTAAAAAGTTAAGCTGTCAATAAACTTAAATTTTAGAATAGACGACATGGGTAGCTAAAGTGATACATACACGAGAAATTATTGTTAAATTAAACAACTTGTTAAAATAAAACATGTTATTGTTGTAATAATATTATTTTGACAAAAATGTGTTTGTGGGTCAGTCTAGCCCGTTTTAACCTAACCCAGCCTGCACATAGTTCCACCTCTAGTAAACCGGCTAACAGTAAGCTACATTATACTAACCTGTACCAACTGGCACCATGTCGTTGTGGTAAGTGACTCTCCCCCAATCTTCACAGAGTTTTCTGGGCTATAACCATCCTATTTATTACCAAAAAGAAAATTAATAATAATAATAATAATAATAAAGCCGTTAACAAAACTGTTCTACTTGAATACAACGTTTTTGAGGTATTATTGCTACAGAAGTACCTCAAGAAATTCTAGAATGTCCCGGAAGGTGTTCCGCTGGTTGTTAAGATCCTTTTTTGCAGAACCTTTTCCACCTGCTTCAACAGAAAGATTCCTAACTTGGTTCAAGAATTTAGCTTTCAGTCCTTCAATAGGCGTAGCATCTTGGATAGAGAAGTTTTTAAGGTTTCCAATTTCAAAAATTATTGCAAGTGCTTCGCCAGCAGCAATACGAATAGATCTGATATCTTTCTCTAAAAGGCTTGTAAAATAAGAAATTGACCTGTGTAATTATTTAAATGTTAGCCCCCAGTTCTTTATTCTAGGTTTTAATTTAGCAAGTTCAATGAGAATGAGTCTATTTGGGTTGTGTTTATTTCAAACAGGTAAAAATGGGCTTACCCTTGCCAGCTTTTGGGATCAAGTGCCCAACCATCCATTCTTGTGAGAAGAAATGACCAAGCAGATACCATGGCGGTTATTACTGGCGGTGATGGTTTAGTGGCAACAACCTGAAACTCAAAAAAAAAGTATAATGCAATAAAAAAGTCAAAAAGATTAATGAAATAAATATAGATGCATACATTGGGACCCAATTTAGGGTGGACAACTTGCCACATTATTTGCATGCACTTATCGGTTTCTTCTTCATTTCCACCAACAAAAGCGATCACAGCCAAACAGTCTAACAACTACCATAAATATCACCCCACAAAACAGAATTTAAAAAACATCAGAATTACTATTCTTATCATATGGACAAACAAAAGGCATATGCATATGTTACCGATGCTGTCTTTGACGATTCAAAACGAGATTTGAGAGCCTCTGAAATGGGAGAAATTGATTCTTCTAATATTTCTTCTGCTTTCTTACCAGAACCAGCAGTTAGAGCCAGTAATCCTTTTAACACAGATACCATGTTACAAAACACTCAAGTAACACAATTTTAATGCTCCAGTTTTTATGTTTATGATTATGTAATAAAAGAAAATAAAATAAACTATGGGGCCTCACTTTTCAAACAACGTACTAATGAGAGGGTTAATGGAAAAATTCGGATTAGGGTTTCCCTAATCCCCCTTAGGCTACTCCCACCTATTTTCTCACACTTTCATGATTTAGAAAAAGAGAGATGGAGGAAGCTAGGATGAGCAAGAGCATCATCCGTCGTCAGAAATCAATCACAGGATTCATGCAATAAAAGGTCTCGATCAACATCTTAATCCATTCATTTGAAAACGGACGATCTTTGCAAAAGGTTACAATTTTTACGATCATCTAACGTGCATTGGCTTAGATTTAAAGTACAAAAGTGTTAATGAGTCGAATACAAATGATCTGTACTTAAAAAGTTAGAATCTTGAGAGTTTGATAGAAAATAATAGGGTTGATAGGGTTTCTTGTTACTTGCCCAAAGAACGATAGCACAATAATGACTAGTAAAGTATTATACCGTAATAGTTTTAATGAAAAGAATGATATTGTTAAGGATTGATTGCAAACAAGAATTTGAACACACATACACAAAAGCAATAAAATAAATAACACGTGGGTTTAACGTGGTTAGTTCTAAACTGACCTACGCCCACAAGTGATAACTTGGTTACTCTTATTATGATGTGTTAAAAACATTACAAATACAAGATCATTATATAAAGAATAAAAACTAGACTTAACTAAAATAGAAAAGGTATCCACTAGGGATAGGTATGTCACCCCTCCCTTTCCCATTTGTTTCTTGTCCTACAATTCTGTTAGGAATCAAAGCGGCGTAACGGAAACCGATTAACTCATACACGCACACGAAAGCAAAGAAAACAGACACAAACGATATACGTGGTTCAGTCGATGTGACATATGTCAACGGGTTGCAACTAGGGATTATTTTGTTGGTTAGATGTTAAAGATTACAATTACATGACTTTGCTTTATACAGAAAAACAATTAGGTTAAACCACCTAACAGGCCAGGTTTAGGGCCGGCTGCCCTAAACCTCCCAAAAAGCCTACTTAAACCTAACAATCTCCCACTCGGAGGCCTTGCGATGGAATCAACCCCGGCATCCAACATAAGCAATCCAGTCATCCAGTAAATCAAGTAATCTTCAAAAACAAGTCTTCCAAGCCTCAATTCCAAAGAATAAGCTACGACTTCATCATATCCGGACATATCCCCCTAGTGCAACCACCCCTCAACCATCAAGTACAAGAAGGGCCACTTGAAGCTCCCCTGAGCTCCAACTCAGTCGTGACAACACCCGTTTATGACTCATCCTCTATCTCAACTGGTATGGACACTCCACCAGATCCAGAGATGCATCGAGGAGTGAGGACCACCAACACTCTCCAAACATAGCAAACCATCAACATGAGAGAATTCTACAGTTCTAGTCTTCAAAACCCAACGGCTCTTCGTAAATGTAACCAGAACACAATCCTTTCTCCCACTGTCACCGAATCCCTTGAATGGTTTAGACTTCTGAACACGTTCAACTAACATCCCCTTAGCTCCTGACTTCACGTTTGCAAAATGAACTCTCTTTGCACGATATTTAGCGAACCAGATTTTGTTTTGCTTAACCAGGATGATCATACATCCCTCAGCACGTTCATCAACCAAATACAACGACCCATGCTTCATACCATGAGCAATCATGAGATTTCCCTTGACCACCTTCCATTTGCCACTACCAAACCTTCCATTCCCAGTTTATCCAGCTGACCCACATAAATCAATTTTCTATTTAGCCCTGGAATAACCCTGGCATTCTTCAGGTTCCATGTAGTTCCCAATGAAGTAACCAAATCAGCATCCCCCATGCCTGTGACTTCAAGCAACTCGTCATTAGCAAGTCGAACCTTTCCAAAATCTCCTTGTTTCAGATTCAGCATCGTTTCCCTGCTATCCATGGCATGAAACGAAGCCACTGAATCCATAACCCAAGAGTCAACACAGCTTTTTAATGTTGCAAACCAAAACATCATCATAAACGCCCTTAGCATCGTTCATTTGCCTTGAAGTACCCGGGCATTGACTCTTAACATACCCTACTTCATTACAGCTCCAAAACTTCACAGTCTTCCGAGTCCTAGACGGACTTCTTCCCCGACTCCCACTGCTTCTATTATTCCCTCTTCCCCTACCAACATGTAGCATCTCAAAAGATGATTCTGCACTAGTACTCTTCCGGCGAACATCTTCACCTAGTACAATATCACGGATTCCCTCAAATATCATATCAGTGGTCCCCACAGAACTTGTTACAACAGTCCCAAACCAACTATCAGTTCCATTGATATGAAGACAACAACACAACTTTAGTCTCGTCATCAAATTTGATTCCCATAGATGATAATCTAGAAAAAATCGAATTCAGATTATTGATGTGAACTGTAACTGAGCTTCCTTCCTTCATCCTTGCCATGAACAATTCCCTCATCAAGAACACCTAGTTAGCAGCAAAGGGTTTCTCATGCATATTTGACAAAGTTGACATCATTCCCCGAGCAGTAGTCTCGTGCATGATGTTAAATGCAATGCTCCTCGTCAAAGCCAATGTAATAGCTCCTTTGGCTTCCTTGTCCTTTGAGTTCCATGCAGATTCAGCATCTGCATCCATCTTCTCTGGTTTATCCTCCAGCACCATGTCCAAATCCTTCTAACTAAGCAATGTTTCCATTCGCATTTTCCACCAGACGAAATCAATTCCATTGAACTTCTCAATCTGAATTTTCCCTTCGTCAACCATTTGAACCTCGGTAACAAAACAAACCAACAGAAAAGTACCTAACATCTTCCTAATCAATAAATCCTGGCGAATACTCCAACCAACAATCCCTATCAATCCCAAATACAATCACAGCAACAAAATCAGATCCTATAACCACCCAAAATCCAAATCAATTTAACATATACGGATTTAAGCTGGTGATTCCCAAAGAATCATAGCTGACATGTAGTGGATGAACAACACCAAACCTGACTCCTAGGGTTCAAATCGGAACACTGATCGGTGAAGAACCTGTTGAATATAGCAGCATGCACAATTCCAAGGACTAGACGAACCCTAATCAAAACTAACCAGAAATTCGAACAAGATATGTGTCAGCGACGGCGGCGATGAACCCTAGCGGCAGCGACAGCTGGCAGTGACGTTTCAATCTGAACAGACAGCAAACTCCAAGGGGCTACGAAACCCTAATTCGTATCCCAGCAGCCGATCTTTTTTTTTTCTTTTCTTTTTCAACAATCGTATTCAGTAAGTTCGTATATTTCATTAACGAGCCAAGCTCTAATACCACTTATTAGGAATCAAAGAGGCGCAGCGGAAACCGATTAACTCATACACGCACACGAAAAGAAAACAGACACAAACGATATAACGTGGTTCGGTCGATGTGACCTACGTCCACGGGTTGCAACTAGGGATTATTTTATTGATTAGGTGTTAAAGATTACAATTAAGTGACTTTGCTTTATATAGAAAAACAATTACGTTAAAACACCTAACGGACCAAGTTTAGGGTCGGCTACCCTAAACCTCCCAAAAGGCCTACGTAAACCTAACAAATTCTAGCCCAAGGCCTAAGCACACCCAACAATCTCCCACTCAAAGGCGTTAATTACTTTCATCTATGTTCCTTATCTTGATCGTACATCTGCAATTGGTCAACATAATTTATGCTCCTCTTAGTTACCACCACATTTCATCAATTCACCTTAAGGCAACTAATTTGTAATGGCCGAAACTGGCCTCAACTCATTCTGTGTCCATACCAAGTCCGGATAATATCTGAGAACAAACACTCTCCTTTGTTCGCAAGTAATCCACATAAAAGACTTTATCAACTCGAACCCTAGTTCTTTTCACCCAATGTCTTATTGGAACCCAAGCTAAAGCACAGCCCATGCTCCTACCTTGGTTATAAATTGTGAGATGCGCTCCGATGCGTTTAGTCTCAAAAATCAGATGCACGATGCAAGCGCATCACATATGCAATGTGTTTGTTAGTAAAAAAATACTAAGAAACTTATTTATGGATAATATTAACTTGTCAATTTAAAAAAAAAAACTAAAACAATAAGAAATTAAAATAGATAAATACAAAAGAAAGCTCTTGGTACCACCAAAGAAGCTTTGTGACCATCAAAAT
This sequence comes from Mikania micrantha, assembly GCA_009363875.1. Lineage (NCBI taxonomy): Eukaryota > Viridiplantae > Streptophyta > Magnoliopsida > Asterales > Asteraceae > Mikania > Mikania micrantha. The sequence goes on from CM018692.1 coordinate 36,840,261, forward strand.
AAGCCTAACTAATGTACAAGACGTTTTTGAAAAAGATATTAAAATAAATAAATAAAAGATTTACTTCAAGCGTACAGGCATGTTAAGAAATATTCTGCATAAAAAAGATTTACTTAAAAGGTCATAAATTTAAGCTCGTACAAATAAGGGTATTTTAGAAAAGTGAACTTCATTTTCTCCATAAGCGACCGCAGCCTTCTCCTTCATCTTCTCTTCAGCCTCTCCTTCATCGCAATTCGCAAGTGATTTCTAGCCTTCTCCCTCATCTCCCCCAACCTTTTCTTTATTTCTCTCGATTGTCAATTTCACTTGAGAATGGGTTGATTTTTTCTCATTGCATATTCCTTCGACGCAATATGCGAATTTAGGTATAACAAGACCGTGTCTTAACAACAGCAACGCATCACAATAGAGGTTGCATTGCAAAAGGGATAGACGGATAGTGCATCAACGGATTCAACGCAATAGCTCAACACGCGTGCAATTTAAAACCAAGGATCCTTACTACCACACAATCCTCTTATTGGTTCATGTGAACCTTTCCATGCACATTCACTTTCAATGTTGTAGAAATCGCTAGGCGCTAGTCGGGCGGTGGGGTGGGGACTAGGGATTAATCGGTCAACTAATCGGCCTAGTCGGATAGTCGGGCCTAGTCGGCCTTAGGGGACTAGCGATTAATCGGCCGATTAATCGGCCTAGTCGGGGATTTTTACAACCATGTTCACTTTGAATCTTTACTCTTGACTCAGGTTTCTCACTTGCAAAAGTCACTTTCTTCTGCCCACGATATTTTATGAAACGGGCTTTATCTTTCTAAACCAGGATGGTCACTCCCTTAGACAATATCTTGACCAAGTACAATGAACCTTTCTTTTTTTCTCGAGCAATGACCAGATTTCCTTTAACAAGTTTCCATTAACGATTCTTAAACTTAACATCAAGCCCCTAATTATCCAACCGCGACACAAAAATTAACCTTTTTTTCAAACTTGGCATTACCCTAACATTCTTCAAAGTCCAAGTGGGTCCTACAAAAGTAACCGAGTCAATATCACTCATGCTTGTTATATCAAGAACTTAATCATGCGTAAGTGATACCTTCCCAAAGTCCCCTAATTTCATATTCTTCAATGCTTCAGTGATGTGGGTAGTATGAACTAAAATACCAAAATACATAACCCAAGAATCCACACTACTCTCAACACTAAGAACCAAAGCATCATATTTAGTGTCATGAGTTGTAGCATTAACTTCTTTCTTGTCATTTTGACATTGATTCTTGAAGTGTCCTATTTTTTTAACAACTCCAACAGATCACATCCTTACAAGTCTTAGACTGACTCCTTTTCTTGTTTCCGCTCTCATTACATCTGTTATTCTTTCTTTCTCTACTATCATTAAGTAGTTCACTCAATAATTCACTTGAACTTCTTGGTTTGACATCTTCGCGCAAATTAGATCCCGAATCCCCTCAAAAGTAAACATGTTGGCTGAACTAATAATCGATGTAGTTGTTCCAGACCAACTACAACTATCAGGTAAAAGAAGATGCCAGTAATTAGGTTTGAACCTCGTCCTCAAATTTATATCCACTAACACAAGCCTTGACAAAATCAAATTAAACTTGTTGATGTGCTTTGTAATTTTTTTTTTTTTTTTGAACAGCAATACTATTCTACTCCTACTTCTAAACTACTTTCAGATATTCCCCCCTTGCTTGGATTTGAACCCAAGACCTTTCTAAGAGGCAATGCTTCTGCCAAGTGAGCTAGTCCCACATTGGCATGTGCTCCATAATTGAATCACCCTCTCTCATCATAGTATTCACAAGCTCTGAGATTAGACCTTATTCGTTGCTAAAGGCCTCCGGTACATGTTGGTAGTGCTTGTACCATACCACAAGCAATGATATGTACCATCGGTCCATACCACAAACAATTAAATTAATTTTAATAAAGAAAAACATTGCTATGTACCTATGGCACGTGAAGCTAAAGCTACCTCTTTCGCAGAACCCTTCTTGATAGAATTCAAACATTGATGCAGCATTGTTGCAAATCTAACAAAAAAAAAAACAAATAATTAAAAGTCATTGAATAATCAACAATTATTCACCAATTTGTCACATAAACAGGCATCATATATACTCATTCATTTAATAAACAAATAAAACTTATCAAGAAACATAAATGCTCAGATGTTCTTACTTCTTTTCGACAAATTCATGTGGCAAGTTGTTGCTAAAAGCCTCTATAATTCCCGCCAAAGCCTTCTCCCTTGTTGACCCCCTTTAAACACAATAGAAAATATCAATTTAAACTAGAGGAATTCAAAATGCAAAACAGTCATTCTTAACAAAAAGAAAAAAGAATGTTAAAGTATGTCGATCCGAAAATGAAATGACTAACGGTTCTGATTGCGCGCTCTTATCTTCTCTTATCTTACAATTCCTTAAGCAATTGTTATTTTCTGAATATCAATCATTATTTCCCTAAAAATTACATTATGGACACTTTAATGTTCTTTATTACAATTTAACAATAAACGTGGATGGCGCGTGCAATAGTTACAAAACTAATTTACGACACCAATAATGTTTTACATGATCGTTGGCTAGCATGGTATTGGTAGTAGTACCCTTGTACGGTTATACCCGGTTCTCATAGTCCTGAAAGATAAAACTAATTTCCTCAGGTCATATAACTAGGGGAAAATAAACACCTTTTCTCAAACAAATCGTCTAAACATTGATCAAGAACACTGTCTTTATCAGTGTGCACATCCTCCCCACCATTCCTCACCATTTGATCCGACCTGCTAGTTGATGAAGAACTAACACTATCGGTGTCATCACCATCAAGCATTGCAGCATTCTTACGCTGAACACGACCTGCAAAACACACATAATCTAAAACTTCAATTAAATGCAATTTAATCGATTACCCAATTTGGGGAAAACAAAAATAACACACAAATCAAAATTTGAGTTGTCACAATTCATGCCTGGAAACCAATTGCTTCACCAAACTAAATAGTTATACAATTAAACAGAACCCTAATTTAAAACAAGGCAAACAAAATCAGAAACATTACTTACGCTGTTTACCCATTTGTGATGAACAGGAAATTGTAAAAATCGTTAGAAGAAACTACAAGGTTGACGATGAACAGAGTACCGTAAAAAAGATAATGTAGAAACAACGGAGAAATCAAGAACAACAGGAATAAACCCAATTGATTTTGAAGATGGGAAAGAAGATTGATCCATGAAATGATTTGATTTCAAGGAAACGAAGATGGTATAAATCTTGGGTTCAAGGGATCGGATGAAATACTTGATTTCCCAGTGGGAGGATGGTTGAAAAGGATATGCACAGAACCCAAATATGAAATACCGGTAGGAGTTGTGGGTGGTGATGACGCCTTGATTGCCTTAAAAAGTTAAAAAATTAAATTCAGGGTCATGTGATTGGCTGATGGTCAAATCTTTGAATTTTTTTTGAAATAGGTGGTAGCACTTTGCATGTATGGTTTTTAGGTGGGATTGATGTTTTATTTGATATCTAGGCAATCCACTACCTCAAGCAGCGGAATATGGGGACGTGGTGATGACATGGCTTGCATTGGAGTTGTGTTCGACAGGGAGATGCCACATAAGCCTATTCCGCTACCTCAAGTAGCGGAAGGCTTCCAAATCCATAATTAACCGGATTAATAACCCTAACTCTATTCTGGTTTCTCAACTAGCGGATTACATACATCATCATGCATGCTTTGAATGTGATAGTCCCATGCCATCTGATTGTTGCAGCTTTATTTTTTATTAATTTTGACAGGCATGCATATGATACCTTAGCATTATGTGTGAAGCTTTTGCATGCAATGCATACCACTTACAAACAAAAAATGTCATAGTGTTATGACATGTGTAGGTGGTGTTCATGAACCATATTCAAAACACATCGGTATGTACATGCATATCTGTTTATTTAAGAAATTGCGTATCATGATTTTCTTCATCGCAAAACACATATTCAAACATACCAGCTCAAATATTTCCATCTACTTCATATTTTCAATTGAATTTCTATCAACTAAAAATGAGTTACGATTTGCATCCGGGTCCAATTGTCAATGATGTTTTGTTCCTTAAAGATTCACATCGGGCTCGCGTTATATTTAATAACAGGGAGGTTCCCAAGTTGGTTTTTAGGCGTGCTGATTAAAAGTTTTTTTCTTTTCTTAGCAACAACCCTATCACAGACAATGTTAAACGTTACATTGACATTGCTGGTTTTGGTGGGGTGATTGATTCTGGATACCGTAACCTCGATCATGGCATACTGGAAGCACTGATTGAAAGATGGCGTCCAGAAACACACACATTTCATTTGACAATCGGTGAAGTGACGGTAACCCTAGAAGACATTAATGTTCTCTGGGGTTTGCCTATCGAAGGAGAAGTTGTTTCTGGCTGTGAACAACCGTCTTCCCTTGCTGATCGTATTGTTAGATGTCACACCTTGCTAGGTTTGACACCTAATGAAAATGATTTAAAAGGAAATGCTATAAAATTAACAGCCATTTTTAACCATTTAAATAATAATTTTTCTGAAAATGCTTCAGATTTTGAGTGCATGCAACGTGCACGATGTATAATACTTTATTTGTGCGGTGGCACATTTTTTTCTGATTCTTCTAATAATATAGTATCACTTTCCATTTTAAATAATTTAGAAGACTTAACTGCGTGTAGTCACCTTAGTTGGGGGAGTGTCGTGTTAGCGATGTTGTATAGGAACCTTTGTAAAGCAGCATTGAACAATTCCACCAACATTGGCGGACCACTGTACATATTGCAGTTGTGGGCATGGAGTAGAATTACTACTCTTGCACCGACGATTCTACATCAATTTGATAACCGAAGACCATATGGTGCAATGTATGATTTTAATAGTTTTTTTACATTTTTAAAAAATATTTGTTAAGTTATTTAATATAACTTGTTTTAAATCGTTTTGAAGGTGGCGTGAAAAATTGACATATAAAGATGTCGTTTCACATTCACTTAGAGCATGCCGGTCACAGTTGCAAACAATACGGGAAGGGGAGGTAAATTAATTCAATTTTTTTGTTGTATTTATTATTTTTCGTTGAATTTAATATTATTTTTTAATACAGTTCAAGTGGAGACCTTACGAGAAGGTCATTGGATTTCTACCAGGAATTTGTAAGAGTGGTATTCGTAGTTGGCAGAGCGAGTGTTTTTTAATATATTGGGATGTGGTTGAATTTCATACACCACAAAGGGTCATGAGACAATTTGGAATGGTTCAACGCATTCCTGACCCTATCCCTTTATCATATAATGAGCACATGAAGTTGCATACTTTAATTCGCACTAGCAAGCCAGATAAAAACTGGCTGAATATTCACTCACAATTTTTGTCTGTGTGGAACCAAAGGTGGGATAATGTGGTACAAGGGGTTCGTTGTGCAGCACCTACTGTAGAACCAAGTTATATGCAATGGTACTGGTCACGTACAGTGTTGTATATCACGAACCCAAAATCAACGGAGGTCATGCAGCCCGGATTCCAAGATCAAGGGTCTAGATCGCAATTCTTGGTTTGTAGTCATTTAAGTTATATTTTTGTAGTCATAGATTTGTATCACTATATTACCATTTTAGTTGACATATTTTTTGTATAGATGGATAGGATAAGTCAGACTTATCGACAAGCATGTTAGTTCATGCACACGGAATCAACACTGAATTTCCAGAACTTTGAAACGTTGCAAAACACTGCGAATCTAGTAATGGGAATGCTTAATGAAGAGAGTCGCCTGCACTATCCATCACATCTTCATACTGGTCCTGTTAATTTGGGGTGGATGAGACAGTACCACGTAATTTACGAAGGAGATAAAGAAGACGTGGTAATGTCAGAAGTGGGGCCGGTACATCTAGTGCTCAACATCAAAACTATCAGGCTGTAACATCAAATGTTGAACACGAGAATTTTGAAGCTGGTACATCTCATGTTCAACATGAAAATTATGAATTAGATCATTCACAATTTTCAAATGCTCCTTCCCCGTCTTTTTTTTTGGGTATAAATCAGAACATGATGTTTGAACACAACAATGAACAAGAGGAGTACACCCCACAAGCTTCTATATTGCCATTGTTCACCCAACCCGAGTCTGAAAACTTTAATTATTATTCTCCTCAATTTAGTCCAAATAATGCACATGGATTTAGTGGTATATCACCACTGCCTGCATTGGATTTAAATTTACAGATAAGTGTTGGAGATTTGGATGACTAGACATTTCTGGCTAACACCCTAAATGCAGAAGATGTAGATGTTGATCAAAATACAATTGCGTCTAAACGTAGGAATCCTCACCGCCACAGAAGACGACCCGGTTGTGGAACATAATTATTTTTGTTTTTGTTTATTTTGTTATTCGAAATGTATGCTTTAATTTTAATGTATTGGTTTTATTATTTTTTTAAACACAACATTGTTAAAAATAAGGGTTTAAAACAAAAAATGACATTAAAATTAAAATGACAATACAAAAAATGACATTAGCACGTAAAATGACATTATAATACAATATTACAAGACATTCGTACGTGGTAAAAGTTAAGCACGTGCTGCATAAAATTCATTTGCCATAAAACGTCGGTATTTCATGCACGTATCATGTAGATTTCCTTCGATTTGATTAGGGAGGTCTAGAACAAGGTTTCTCATTAACATGCAGACAAGAACTCCAGAGTTGCATCCAACCGGACCATTATATTGTGGCCAGACTTCTGTTCCTGATATTTTAAGTCTTGGGGGATGACATTTATACGAGAATTTTGCCAGAATAAAATATTGTCCAAAAAAGATTTGAACGTCTCAAATCGTGTTATTATCGGGTAAAACAACCGATGAACACAAGTTGTTTGTCAAATGGCAGGGTCACAATTTTCAGTAAAGTACACATACATTTCAAGTGTTCGCAAATCAACCCTTAAAAGTAACCAATGTATGTCTTCGATTCCGATGGGAATATAAACCTAAAAAGTATTTATGTCAACTCCAAAATGGTGAATTTCTTTAAAAAAATAAGATTTACATTATTTAAGCACAAAAGATTGTTACCGTATCAACATCCCATAATGCAGGTTATTCTTCTTTCATTCCAATTGAAAATGGCAAAGCTCCATGGTTTGGTGTTTCACATAAAATGTTATAGAATTGTGGTGGCATGATAGTCCAAGGAAACAACTGCTCTAGACGACGCTTCCTAGTTATTTCCTTCCACCGGAAACGCATCAATCTTGTAACCCAGCCTTTGACATGCTTTAACCCAGCCTTTGACATGCTTTAAAGTAACGCATATAAGTTAGTACATATTATTATTATTATTTGTATAGTAATATGAAAAAAAAATAAGTATAATTTCTTACAAGTGTTGATAAATAACCATAATTTTGGTATCCTAATAAGGAACCCCAAAACTCTTGACCTAACTTCATGTTTCCCACAAAAAAACTAATACAAGACGATGAATCACCATTGTGGTAAAATTCCATCACATTAGTTGACCAATTTTTAGTCTCTTCAACTGGAAGATACCAACGTGTGTTTGTTGTAAGATTTTCTTGGGGTGTTTCTTTGACATAATTTTGGCTTTCTAGAGGGGTATCACATACCTCTTCATCATCATAATTTTGTGAACTTTCCATAGATTTGGAGTTGTGTATTAAGAGTGATGCTATGATTCGTGGTAAAATGGGTACATATTTATTACAAGTTATTATGTCTTGAAGTTGGTAGGTAGAGTGGTAAACTTTGAAAGTTAATTTAAAAGTTGGTAGGTAGAGTGGTAAACTTTGAAAGTTAACTTAAAGTGGGTAGGTAGTAATGTTTTAATTATTAAAATTATTCAGAACACATGTGGGTATACTATGTTACACAGCTTTATTCAAAGCCTGTCAAAGTGGGTAGGTAGTAGTTTTTGAAAGCCTATTAAAATGGGTAGCATCCCCATCTTCATTCTCAGATTTTGAATAACTTAACAATCTGAAAATGGCTAATGTAAGGAAACCATTTTCAATACCCAAAAGTCCTTCATTATCAACAACTGATGAAAACCCTATTGAACCAGTGTATCCAACGGTTGTCCAGCCTGAAAACCCTCCTGAACAGGTGCATCCACCAATTGTCCAACCAGAAAACCCTCCTGAACAGGTGCATCCGCCATTTCTCGAACCATAAAACCCTCTTCAACCGATACAGCCTCTAATGATTCAACAGGAATACCCTTGGGTAATCGAATCTGAAGACGAACACTTGAAAGATATGTATGATTCAGAGGTTTTGGAACACGCTTGGGATTATGGGAAGCATGAAGATGACCCTTTTAATGGTCAGTTTCACAACCCATACGAAGACGAGCAAGACTCCGATTGGTCAAATGACGACTATCACTGGAAATGAATAGTTCTTATCTATATGTAATAATATATTTACTGGCTTTTTTATTAACCATGTTATTTTTAATTTAGCTTTTAAGTGGTCTGTTTAATGGTTTTGAGATATTGAACAAGTTATTCTTATAACGAAAGCACGTCTACGATTACAACCAAGAAATTACCGTGCATACAAAACCTACTTATACTTCCACTAATACATAAACATTAACGCTACAAGTACAATCAAAAAGAAGATGATAAAGTTCTTCTTTCCAATGCTAGCTTTCCACTCTTTTACTTCATCTTCCAACTTGTTCTTTGATCTTAAAAGACCTGATATAATGACAGTAGCTCGTGGACACATTGGTGGGTCAAGCCAACCTAAAAATCTCTGGCACCTAGAACCCTGCATATGAAATATGTGGTTAATAAAGAAATATTTAAGAAAGAAGATAGCCTACCTTCTTACCTCATTAGGACATGAGTAGAAACGACGCCCGGGGTTTTGATCTGTCCAAGAAGTTCGGACAATAGCCAAACGACCACAATAACATATTGTCATTCTTACACCTTAAGCTCAGACAACACAATAAGAGAGGTGAGGGTTACTTAAATAGACAATGAGCCTTAAGCCTTGATGTGACAATTAATTTAAAATATAATATTAAAAAACATAAATGACATTACAATAAAATGGTTAATAAAATATTACAACCACACAAAAGTGTCTTCTTATAATAATATATTAAATTAAAGCAATCCCAATTGATAAAGTTTATTCATCAGGGAAGAAACGCGTCTTATAAAACTGATCTGCCATTACGTGACGAAATTTCATACAGTGTTCTTCAATACCTCTTTCCATCGTAAAGGCCTTCTTATGCACCAGCTTGTACATTAGCATACACAAAAAAACACCCGAGTCCTTACCTAGAGCACCTCCAATATTTGGCAGATAGTCGTCATTAATGAGTCCGATCTTTAGGTATCCTTTCTCTTGAGGTTTGTAGGGTCCATGAATAACACGTCTCCAATAGCCAACTGCATCTAACAACTTATCAAAAAACATGTCAAAATTTTGCAATACTCCATTATATATCAAACGCCCATAATGTTTCGAGTATTTTTGGTTACACCAGTATTGAGTCAACTCCATTGTACATAAGTTGATTTGTACAAGTAACTAGTCCTCAATAGCCTGAACATAGATTGGAATATAAATGTATTGAACCTCCCAAAATGGAGGATACAATTCATTCATTCCGTTGGCATATTCCGAACCATACTTTGTTCTATAATCATACATTTCTGAATGAAACTGTGGTGGTAGAATTGTCCAGTCAAATTCGGTAGAGGGATTTGTCCTTTTTTTGCACCTCTTAAAAACATCATCCGTCGAACCCAACCTTCAATATGTTGCGAAATACATTAAAAATGCTTACAAAAACACCTTAATTTTAAATAAATAAATAAATAAATAGATTTATTTCTTACTATTGCATAAAGGCGACCGTCATTCAAATATCCCAACTGAACTCCCCAAAAGTCGGAATGAAGCTTGTTTAGTCCTAAGATCCGAGAATAGAAATATTTATTATAAAACTCCATAGCATCCCGGGACAACGTATGAGACTCATTCTTATCTTGTCCATCTTCCATAGGAACCTTTGCAGCTTCATCCATAACGTCTTTTGTAACATAATTCACGGTTGTTTTTGGGACACTAGATGATGATGCAGGGTTCTTCAAACTCAATCGTCTCCATTTATTAGGAACCCAACTAAGTGAATTTTTGGTTGGCTGGGAATGATATTGTTCATCATCAGCTACGTTTTTTTCACGTGGGTTTGACATTGTTTAAGAAAGCAAACCAAAGCAAATGAATGAGAGGTATTTTTTTCTTGGGCATGTTTTAAGGACAAACATGCATCTTTATATAGCAAGGTGAGTGGATCCTCCATTTATTTGTTGAACTTTTTCAATGTACGCAAAACTTGTAAAATAACATATCTAAATCAACAATATATAAAATTCAGAAATCTAATTAAAATAGCAAACATAAACAATACATCATCGTAAAAAAGCATAATAAAACAACACATCATTGTTGTCTGTTAGGACAAGTGTTGATGGTATGACCTGGTTCTCTGCATAACCCACACAACCGAGGCCTACGTTCTTCAGCATAATGAGTATCCATCTCGTTGTGTATTCTTCTAGCGCAGCTCCTGCCTCGTGACACCGTTATTCTTGACGTATCACCTCGTATTTTCCAACCTGGTTCTCTCCAATGAGAGCAGTGGGTGAGTGGATAAAAGTGACCACTATATTGTGCTCGATACGTACTAGTATGGAATCTATTATTGAAAATTTCATGTGGTTCTTCACCCCTCCAATGACAAACCGCGATTGCATGCGAACATGGAAATCTGTAAATTTGCCACTTACCACATGTGCATGTCTTCTTACGGTATTCAACCGTATAATCATTGCCCCCATCTTCGTTTGTTTAAAGCCTAGAAATAACCCTGTACCTTGCCTCAATTAGGTCAAAAAGAAATACTTAGTGTTCTCTTGAACGACTATCCCGATGATTAAACAATCGCCACATATGAGGAGGTAAAGCTGTATTACAACTCATTGCAATCTCTGTGTGCTTTACATATTGAGTTACGTCTCTTTGAAAGGTAAAGTCAATACACGCCTTTATAGGTAGCAATCTAGCTCCACGTAACACATTGTTTAAGCTTTCGGATATATTAGTCGTTAGGTTACCCCATCGACGTCTTCTTTCATCAAACACCACAGTCCACTTTGATTTTTCAATATTGTTCAAATACTGTCATGCCTCTTCACTTATACCTCTCATTTCACTCTTCGTCAACCGGTACTTTCTCCGTTGTGTTGTGCTACCAATAGCCCAACATAACTTTTTCAAGCTGACATTCTTAAAATTCTTCATAAAGTTGCTTCGAATATGACGAAGACAATAGCGGTGATAAGCTTTGGGCTCCCTCCAATCTTCAAAATTCTCCATTACATTTACTATTCCTTTATGTCGATCCGAGATGACACACAACTTGCCCATGTTGTTACTTCTAATATGTTCATGAAATTGTTGGAAGAACCAACCCCAGCTTTCATTAGTTTCTTCATCAACGATTGCATATGCCACAGGCAATATGTAATTGTTAGCGTTTTTTGAAACAGCAATCAAAAGCTTACCTCTGTATGATCCTTTAAGATGAGTACCATCAACAGATATTACGGGTTGGCAGAGATAAAATGCTTTAATGCATGGTCCGAATGCCCAAAAAACATATTTAAACACATCACATTCTGGTGTACTATGTGGATGATGGAACCATGTTACTATAGTACCATCATTTGAAGCCTTCAGTGCTTCTACATACTTTGGCAACTCATTGAAGTTGCTCTCCCAATTACCATGAATTCTCTCAATAGCAATTCTTCGTGCTGTCCACGCCTTGGAATATGTAATATCAACCTTAAGTTTCTCTTTTATGTAAGCGCGAATCTATTTTACCGGAAATGATATATTTTCACGAATTTGGGGGAAAATATGTGCAGCAACATCTTTGGATCTTAAAGCTCGATTATTGTTTCGAATAACAGTTGAGTAGCAGCTATGAGCACCAGTCCATGTGCTGATTCTCCACATGTGATGCTTTCTTCTTTTTGAAGCAGTTACACGCCACCGACACAAAGGAGTCTGTTGAACAGGGACTGTATCCTTTTGTGGCTGTGTAGTTTTGCATCTAGCTTTCCATAAAGATGGTTTGCTATCGGCCACGTAGATATCCCTATTACAACCAACATTCCATCTTCTGAACGCATACATGACATCATTTTTTGAATTAAAATGCATGCCAAGACGGATTTCGTTGGAATCTTCATTCCATACGTCCATATGATCTTCATCATCAAAATCGGGAAGAACATAATCGTCTGACTCCTCTATAGGCTCATTGAGATCAAATGATTGACTGAATCCTTGATAAACGCCTGAATTATACTGGTCTGAGGAAAAAGGGATTTAGTCTTCGCCTTCTGACTCGTCGTTGGAGGGGGGAATTCACTTTCTTCACTCTCATTGGTCATATGACCTTCAGAGTGCTCAAAACCATCACTTTCGTAATGTTCATTAACCTGTTGATCTAATAATGCAACACCAACCTCCATATTGTTGTCTTGTAAAGCTGTTGTATTATCGACACCACCAGCATAAGAACTGGAAAAACCTCGCAGGAGGTCCATACAACTACTATGTTGAGATAGAATAAATGATTGCCAGTTAACTTTTATATGAGCCATAAAGTTAACTACATTTTCTGATAGAAAATAAATCATGTTCATGCTTTCTTCCCCAACTAAGAAAGAACTTTCACTAAATCCTTGAAATGAGTAATAGAGTAACAAATTCACTTGTGAAGATTCTCTAACAATTTGAACATGGTTACAGACTTCATCAACTAATTGTTGATAGGTAATTCTGTATCTAATTATAAACGAGGTTGTGAGAGTTGATTCATCATAATCAACAACTCCATTTACGTATGAGGTTTCACCATTCCAGTATAATTTAACAAGAAATGGTTGAAAAGAAGACATCGTTTTAGAGTTGAAAATGATAGAACACAAATGATATTTAGAGTAATATTACTTTGGTGAAATATTTGATGTTAAATGATGTGATTATGAACATATATATAGGCAATAAGAATAATACATACAATATAAAGTGTTGGTATGTGGGGGTATTTCCTCGAAAATTAGTAATGTTGGTAGGTGGGGGTATTTTCTCTACTTGTACATTTTTTTGTTTTCTTTTCTACTTGTGCGTAAAACGTGAGAAAATGTTTCTTGGTCAGGGTTAAGTCGTACACGAAATTTCAAAATTTCGTTAGGTGGGAGTTTTTTCCGCTACTTGTACAACCTGAATGGATAAATATCACGTTTAGAAGATGGTAGTACCCTTCGTTATGTATTCCGCTACTTTGTATCACATGCATTCCTGCCAAAAATTAAAACCAAATAAAGCTGCATGTCACATGGCATGCTTCCAACTTCCAAGCCATGGATGATCTTGATGTATTCCGCTACCTCAACAAACGGAATAGGGTTAGGGGCTCTTAATACCAATTAGAATCGGTTAATGATGGATGTGATGCCTTCCGCTACTTGAGGGAGCGGAATAGGCATATGCGGCAGCCCCCCCTCGAACACAAATGAAAACAATGCCATGTCAATTGCCACGTCCCCATATTCCGCTACTTGAGGTAGCGGATTGCCTAGATATCAAATAAAACATCAATCCCACCTAAAAACCATGCATGCAGAGTGCTACCACCTATTTCAAAAAAAAAAAAAATTCTCAAATCTTCCACTAATTTTTTGGAGGAGTGACGGATGACTGTAGTATTATTGTGTTATTAACAGTATTACCCGATCATATTTACCATCAAGTTATCAATTCTAAAGAAACTCAATACTTTAAAAAAACCCCATTGTAGGATTCGAAGTCAGCTTCATTTGGTTCTCGATTTTTATCCCACCACCAAGATAGCGCTAAGCTATAAATTCTTTGGTTTTATCAAATCTTCCGACTTTTTTTTATATTAGTTTAATTTTTGTTTGTATTAAATATTAATAATTTTATACAATTTAGTAAATTCAGTAAAATAATATGATTTTATTACAAGTTATAATTTATATATTTTTATGAAGCAACTTTAAAAAATATATGATTTATTATTTAAAATAAATAATTTTAAATTTATTTATTTAATCTAAGTTTTTACTGTCACACCCCTGCGCCGCGTGCGGAATCCACGGCGCGGTGACGTATGAACAGTTGAATCATGCACAAGTATTGAATAAGAACAACCAAAATGGATTACGAAGTTTCATAATGTTTAGACAATGGTTTGGTTACAGAAAATCTATCTACCAAAAGAAAGACAACTACAGACCCAAAAATATAGTTTACAAAATAAGACTTCAAACAAGACAATTAAACAATTAGGATTTTGTCTGTTTCTAATCCTTCCTAGCATGTTTCTTCATCTTGTTCTATCTTAGAATGGTCTCCTTAGTTGTCCCTGAGAAAGTCTTAAACCTGATTACCTGAAACACGTGAAAAGTAACTGTCAACTACAGAAGTAGTTGGTGAGAACAATAGGTTTAACATTTGTATGCATGAATATATGACATAAGGCATAGGTATGTTAAAGCAATAAATGATTCACATGGATGAGCTGCAACCCAAACTAACATCAAGTAAGAAAATGAGTGTAAACAGTCCAATCACTGTTTGCACGAAAGCCAACATATAATATCAAGTCCCAAACCACGTTTGGAGTTAGATAATGCATCAGCAATTTTGAAAACCATAATGACACCAGACCTGCAGTTAGCTTTTAAAACAAATTTAAAAGCTAACTCCATCCTGGATAAGAACCAATGTGTCCGCTTTCCCTTGTTGTGATCACCCAGTACTAACGCTAATGAATATGATACTTGACGCGTTTACAAGTTTGTTTACAACAATAGACACCATGCTTTTGAACCTTGCTTTAAACTAGCGTGTTAATGCCTTATTTGATGACATGATTTGAAAACCTTGATTTAATCCCATGAATTAAATCCCTTGTTTTGAATGCCATGAAATGAATCCCTTGATTTGAATACTATGAAATGAGTCTCTTGATTTGAATACCGAGAATGCTGACCTGTAAATTAACAAGGTTTATAACAAATTACTTAGAAAACACGAGTTTATAACCAAAAGAGTTTATAACATCCACTATTTAAAAGTGTTATCTTTTATAAAACCATTGAAGTAAATCCTTTATAAAAACAGTCCAAAGAACCTTTATAAAATCTTTTTTTTAGTCGAAAGAGTTTAATATTTGATAAATCCTTTAAAATCGTTGATAAATTCCTTGAAACAGTCGATGAATCCCTTAGATTTGCAAAATGAACCTGTAATGTTGATAAGTATACACATCTTGTAAAATGAGATACGATTGTAAATAGAGGGTTTGATCACGTGTTCCACCCCAAAACAGTTATAAAACAGTAAAAGAGGGGCTAATGTTCTCACCTGTCTGCAGTAGACTCTGAACTTATAACAATTAGCAAGTAGCAAACAGGACTTCTAACTGGTTCCTATATCATTGTAATCATACATAAGATATAAGATTTATAGTTGTATAGACTTTGATTCATTGATTGACTTGTGCTCTCTAGAACTTGATTTACTCTTGAATAATCATTCTCATGTTTGAAAGTGTTGTATGAATTTGAAAGTCATAATTGAGTTACTTGCTTGATCATGGATTCATGAAAAAGATGTGTGATGTTCTTTAATGCACAATCTTGTTTGTACAACATCACATGTGTTTAAGAGTTTGATAAACCATTGATAAACCATTGATTAACATGAGATTTGACATAAATGTTTCCATTGTTTGAGTCTTTAGGATTGTGACTTGATCTCATATTTATGTTGGTTATACTTAACCCGCTAAGATCAAATCACAATTCCTTTGAATTGTAGGCCCATTTCATGAACCTTAAGCCCATGAAATCATGGTGGGCTTTAAGCAAAAGTCCGTGGCCTCTTAGGTTAACCGTGGGCCAATTGGATGTGGTGTTGGGCCAACCAATATGTTCATGTGCCATGTAAGACACCAAGGATAATGTTGAACTAAATAGAATTGGATTGGACCGAATGGGATGTCGTGGGCCACCTATGTGAATTATTGGGCCAAGGTCCTATTGAACTTGATATAATGTGGGCCGAATGCTACTATGTGGATCAATTGGAATAACATGGGCCGAACGAAATCAAATTGGGCCAAGTGTGATCGGTTTGGGCCGAGAGGCTAGTGGGCTGCCAACATTTGGCAGCGAACCTTTTAGGGCTCTAGCCTAAAGTTCGCCAAAGGTGATGAGAGGTTCGGCTACATGCCAACGAACCATGCAAGGGTTCGGCGAGTTTATAATGGTTCGGCAGTCATGATCAGGTTCGTTGCACCCCATGGTTCGCAGAAAGTTGGTTAACATGGAATAGGTTCGTGCATGGCGATTAGGGTTTGTGGGATGCTCATCATGCAGGGTTCGTTCAGGCCATCACTTCATGGTTCGGCTGCCTCTAACTTCAAGTTGGTTCGTCTATATGTTGAAAGGTTCGTGAGTGGGGAAGGTTTGTCGGGGAAATAGGTTCGGTTAATCGAGCTGGAATCCAAGGGTTCGGGAACCATGCTGGGTTCGTGGCTTCTCAAAAGATTCGGTAGGTTGAACCAGGGTTCGCCTTCAATATGGAAGGTTCGCCGAGGCATTTGGGTTCGGCATGAGTGTCAGCGAACCATGCAGGCTCGTGAACACCCCCTTAGGGTTCGGCTATGAGCTGAAGAAGGTTCGGCCCCTTAACCAGCCACGAACCCTGTGTTTTTCTTCCCAGCATCAGCCCCGATCCTTGATCTAACCATCCCCATGATGTGTAGAGGCTTGACCCGGTCTTTGGTGATGAAAAGGAGGTGTAGGTCGAAGCTTTTACACCGATTTTACACATGGATCGAACAACATATATAAAAACCCTAATTTTCGAGCTATTCACGCGTCAATACCTTGATTTTGGCTGGAGTAAACTTCAGATCTCTTGTACTTTCGGGTAGAGGATGTCGAGATCTTCGCGTGGACACCGAGAACGCCCAAATCCGTTGAGAAACGAGCGAGATACGAGCGTTTAAAGTTTGGTTTTCTAGAGAGAAAGAGAGTGGACGAAATTCTTAGAGAGAGAAGTGGTTGGTGGTGTAATAAATGAGGAAATGACCATCTTTAGGGCTTTTATAGCCAGTGTGGTATTCGGGTTCGTTTCGGTCGCTCGGTTCGCGTTTCCGGAACGTAACGCGTATTTTACGCGATTTAAAATAAAAGATTTGTTAACCTCAATAAAATGATGAGTTTCAAAATTGTAAAAATATAAAATAATAATTTTTTAACCATTTTTACTCTTCGTGCGTTAACAGATCGTTAAACACATACAATTACGTGTATACCCGCAATCGCGTACGTTTTTCGATCGTAACAATTATTTAAAGCCGTTCACTCGTAATTATAAGTTCAACATTCGTACCATTATGGATCGTCACCCATAACTATACTCAGTCTCGCTTACACATTACGATTTTGTTTGATTAATTGTCATA
The DNA here is from genome assembly GCA_009363875.1 of Mikania micrantha. Classification (NCBI taxonomy): domain Eukaryota; kingdom Viridiplantae; phylum Streptophyta; class Magnoliopsida; order Asterales; family Asteraceae; genus Mikania; species Mikania micrantha. The sequence goes on from CM018692.1 coordinate 36,857,979, forward strand.
ATATTCGTCTTAACACTACGCACTAACACTATCATGTTACACCGAACGCAGTATATATATAGGGCTCACTCTCGCTGCCCACCACTGTTTCGATATAACACGATACTGTTCTTGCCTAGTGTAATCGACTGTAATTAAATAATACATACTTGTTGTCAAATAATAAAGATTCTAACACACAAGCACATAATGAACACATGAATTACATTGATTAACTGAACATGGACACACACTGTTCTAACACTGTTCATGCCTATCATGACTAAATGTACAAATGTTACATTTACCTTGGTTAAACAATACATGTGTAAAACAAGAAAAATAAAAGGTAACGTAGAATAAAGAAAATATGAAAATTGAAGACAAAATGTCCAAATAAAAAACAAAATTAAGAATTTACTTATTTATTATAATATGATAAGATTAGAATTTGATTTTATTATTTCATATGTTTAAACTATATGACTCTCACATGTGACAAGCAATCATATTTATTTGTTATAAAACCTATATGGCAATATAAATCTTTACATGTCGTATATGAGCCACATATATGATATGTACAAATTGTTCATTGTCAAATAAAACTTATATTGCCATATATGGTGTTGTCACATGACGTATAAGTGTCTCACATACACTTTGTATAACATTATGTGTGTCATATAGGAGGTTCATATGTGCTACATTAAGGTCTATACGACACTTATAGACTTCCTATCAACACTCAAATTACATGTTTGAATTATTTGGCATATAATTTAATTTAGTATTTGAAATAATGTATTTTCTTGAAATTTTCTTAATTTTACACGTTAAGTTCAATGGTATTCGCTGATGGTGTCGTTTATATTTGTATGAATATTCTAACATGTCATGGGTGCCTAAAAGTAATTAGGTATAGCATACTTATTTGTGTTTTCTTTATCAGATAGGAGCCATACCATTATTTAAGTAGGAGACTCTTGTTCAATCTTCTTATGAAAGTTCAATAATGGAAAATTTAAATGAGATTCTAGGCGTATGAATATCATACCTGTCAGATTTAAATAAGCAATTAAGAATCCATCTATTTAAACATACAACAAAGCAATCAAGAACACACTTGTGAAGATGAACCTTTCAACCTGCAACAAATCAATCTAGAATTTGTTTGTGAAAATCATAATGCAAAAGTAGTGTAGAAAACTAACTACTTAATTATCGAACATTTGGATAATTGAAATATTTAACCAAACTATTTAATTTAATAACCTTCAACTCATTTATTTAAAAAAATGAAACAAATGATGAAATCATTATTGAAACACTTTAAAATCGTTAGACATCCTAATTAAACAACACTTGACTGATACCATTACCATGCCCAAGGCTTTGAAAACCGAATTGAAAATCAAATCGTACCCAAACCATACCTGATGATCTATTTAATTTTTGCAAAATCTCCTAACTAATATTATATGATAAACTGAAACACAAATTAAAACTTCCGAATTCAATCCCCATAATGAAACAACCACATGAGAAACTAATACCATCAATACACAACCACCATTTCCCTTTCATTGATCTGTCCACTACTTTACCAGTTGATAAATGTGTCATCCTCACAACCTTCAAACAGTCGAGAGAGTAAGACCACTAGAACATCATGTTAAAATTATATTAAGTGGCCTTTCACCATTTATCAAGAATGGTCGTCATGATTAAAATATCTAATTTGATGGAAGGTGTTTGTCCATACTTATGTATTTATGTGCACTATTATGTTTATCTTAGACAAACATATTATTTATCACTTAACCTAAAAATTTAAGATGATATCATTGTTATAATTGATAGGGGTCTTGTATTGATTATAATGCTATCGACTGTATCAATTCGTTATCATAAGAAGGTTAAATGAATATGATCAAGTTTGATCACTTGGTCAATCAATGTTATATTACATGTATAAATGAATATATAGTCAAATGGTCTAGCGGCCAAGTGGGAGAAAGTTAGAATTATATTAAGTGGCCTTTCACCATTTGTCAAGAATGGTCCTCATACTTAAAATATCTAATTTAATGGAAATTGATATTCTAAGGGGACAATATGTAAATTATGGTGGGATTTAGGAGTTTGTTTGCCCTAACTTTTCACATACGTATTCTTCTTCTTCTTCAATTTTTCTCTATCAATTCTTCAAAATATCAATAACATCCATATTGAAGAAATTCAAATCCAACAAGATTGGCAAACAAGACTCTTAATCATAGTATCATCATGGCTTCATCATCCACTCCAAAAGTTGAATCATCTCCTACAAGTGAGTGTTCACACCCATTCATTTCATGTGGTAGATTGATTTGGAATTTGTATTAATATCATATGTGGAAGATTGATTCCACACATCATCCTCCAAATGATGCAAATGCTATCAGCCTTGGATTCTCGATCAGTTTCATGAGGAGAAACACCTTCTCATTGACACTTTTGAAAAAGAACAAATGTTAAAAAAAATTACGGAACAGATGTCAAAGAATAATGCTAAGATTTGGGCAGAGGATTTGGATATCAAAGCTTGGAGGTATTAATGATACAATATATGGTGGAATTATTAAGTCTAATTGCTTGATGCATCCTGGATCAGATAAGATGTGTAAGATATTGAGAAATTAATATCGGTGACCAAACATGAATAGTTATGTTGCTTAATATGCACAAAAGTGCCTGACTTATTTGCAAGTTAAGATTGGCATTGAAGGCTTTTCGATAAATAACTCGAAACTTCAAATAAGCTTATTTAGATCCAGGAAATTAGTATGGGATCCATATTATATGAAAGTTGTGTGCCTTCATAAGTAAACTCCAAAAAGGAGGCTTAGCGGGTCACTATACAAGCCTAATGGTCTACTATGAATCTACATATCAAAGTAACGATTTTTATGACTAAGATGAATGCATATAATTGGGTAAAACCTGAACAAAATCAAATTTATATACCCCTAAAACTCGGAAAAGGCACCATTTGATCAGCAACACCTGTCTTTCTCTCTAACTTGAATAGCTCTGTTTAAGAACTCAAGTTCCATGGTGGAAGCATGCTAATGCATGTGGGTCAGATCAGTATCGGAGTTTTAGTAGCATCACATGAAGCATAATTAAGTGTTTGATCACCAAGAATCAATGGGTAAGTGAAGCTAACTTGTGTTCTTGAACATTGTTAAAATTTATGAGATTTAAATGATGATTGTTGGTGCTTTAGTGGGTTGATCATCATTTATAGCTGAAGGATCTATTGCGGCAAGATCAACAATAGATTCAACATCATTAGTGAGTTCTATCTTGAGGTAACCCTTAGATTTGGCGATTTTGAGTTCAAGAACATTACTTGGTGATAAACCGGGTTTTTATGCTTTAACCTATGATTTGATAATGGTAATCAACATGAAATGGATTTCGCATTTCGATCATGAATGACCATACATGTGTCATAACAATATTTAAATTGGATAAGATTATTTGTATTGAAATGTGGAAGAATCAGTGACCATGAACATATCATAAATATGTTTTGAACTGTTTTATTTATGAACTTACTAGCATTTTGTTGACATGTTTTATTTTTGAACACATATCCTAAGTGTCGAGCAGTTGTAGGTTAGGCATGTTCGCCGGGATGGCTTGGTGGAGTATATCTAGACATATTTAGAGATCGTTATGTTTCGTTAAACAAAAAATTCTTGGTCTAGCCATGTTTAGTTGTATACTCTTAAGGGCGTTGATGCATGTATGTATGACTTTGGGATTTTAAGTTTGGCTTCACTTTTAATGAAATGGTTACTTTTATGTGTCCACAACGTTGTGTGGAATCAATCGGGTTGTGACAACGTTTATATTGTAAAACTTAAAATCATACTGAGCAAGAAAATAATTTTTTAAAGACAGTATACACATACTGTAGTGGAAAACTAATATATATCTCTCACCAATACATGATTTCTCTAATCGGAAATGCATTGAAAGCGACCGGTTATGATTCCTATCTCATGAATACACATCACACATCTTTTCTAAATCCTTGATATCTCATCCGGGAAGGCAAAACCGCAAAACAAGTAACTTTCAATGTCACATTCGGGTTAGTAGTTAGTACGAGGTCAAAATGGCATCTGTCGTTGTTGTGTCATTGTGGCTGGAGGTATGATTTGTAATGTGTGTGTTCTCAGGCTAAAATCCTGCATCTAGTTTGTTTAAACTGTGTCAGTTCTTGAAACATGGTGATAGCAATATATTATTGATTAAATATCAAACTGCAGATTACCTCCAAGGGTGTTAAAGCCGATAACAAATCCTTGCATTGATCAAGTAAAGAACATTCAGTTTTCATAGCATTGGCAAGTTCAGATGCCATTGAATTCACATTTTCCACCTGTTACAAAAATAAAAAATAAAAAAAATTAAGAAATAATGAATTTACAAAAGAATATAAAATTTTGGAGATGATGCATTTTTTTACAAAGAATTTATTTTTCAACATAGAATCCAATTAACCTTGGTTGCAAACGAGCATATCGAGACAACCATAGCCTCCATGACATCAACAGCTGAACAAATTGCATCTTTGAAGTTCTGAGTATCTGCCTGAAAAACCAATGAATGTTGAAAACATATAAATAATTTATAGTATTAATAAGATATAATCAAATTCATACCTTTGCACCACATAAAACTGGAAGACACAGGGAGCTTGACTCTAGAGCCACAATAACCCCAGCCAAGGAGATTGAGTGATCTCTCTCAGTTAGATCCCAATCGTCTAAACACATCATCTACATTTGTGAAATCAAAAAATTAAAAATAAATCATATTCTTACCCTAGGGTATATGTTAAAACCAAACCAACCGCTCAAACCCGGGCAAATCGATTAGTTTGAATGACCCGGGCTTAGTGGTTCTGGTTATCTTTTAAAACTTAGAACCACCCATGTAAACCAAATCAATTGTTTATCTTTATATTTACTTTTTCGCATTTTTGGAATATGCATTATGCTTATGTACGCAATTGATAAACCATATTAATCACCCTTTTAAGCATACAATATAAGCCTGGTAAATAGACGGGTTAGGTCCGGTTGGATAAAGGTTAGGACGGGTTCGGGTCAAGATGAGTGTGTGACAGGACTAGTTTTAAACAAAATTAGTTGGGGTTGGAATGGGTTGTTTTTTGAAAAAACATCAATTTCGTTTAACTTAAAATGTGTTGTAATTAAATAAATGGTCTATTTGGATAATTTTTAGTTTTTTCTCATCAAATATGTTATTGATTATTGCTATCTGTTTGAATATATTCTATTCTTATGGCTTTTAGGTTACATATTTTGACACATATTGTATTATAGTGTTACCCATTTCAACCCGAAATATAATAATTATTTACCAAACCAACTCATTTTTCTTGCTTTGGGTAAAGATTGTTACACCTAATATAACACAAACTAACATATCTGAGATTATTTAATATATCCGGTTTGAACCGTAAAATTAAACAGTTTAGACCAGTTTGAGCTTGAAGTTTCGTTAATTAATACCCATCTAACAAGAGACTTCTTACCTGTTTCTTGAGTAGAGAGTGCAACTTTAAGTTGTGCTTCAATTCTTGCGTCTGCAGTCGTTTGGATGTAACAGAATGCCACAACTTTGAAATAGTCACCCATGCGTTGTATAGATTTTTCTAAAACAATAACGATATAATATAAACTACCCAATCATAATCTTTAATAAGACGGCCAATAAAATCATTCTACAATGTAATATTTTGTCATGATTGCATATAATAATGTAAATAATTGTTTAGTAAAGTTGACTACCGCAAATGTGGGAGTAACATAGAAGAAGTATATTAATTTAAGGGTACTGCAGAAGTAAGATGGATTTGTTTTTTTTTAAAATAAGTAATTTCGATTACTTTTAAAAATATGTAATTCTTAGTAGATTATAATAAGTTTCAATAGTAACCCAAACAGAGGACATTTCTTTTTTGGGGAAAGATTGCTTCTAACAGTTCAAAATTTTCAGTCGGTAGTGTTTTAACTAATTAATTTTCCTAAAGTTTGAAGAGGTAGCACAACTATTGAAAAAAGCGATATTACTGTTCATTCGATGTATTTTTAAACATTTGTTAGCTAAGATTGGACATTAGATTAGATCTCGGATTGTGTATCTTGAACTAAAAACCATTTTAAGATTAGAAGTGTAATCGAGACAAGTCAAGCTCGATCTCCTTAAGGCACAAGTTTAGTACGTCTTGACTTGAGATATCTTAAACTTGAGTTTAGTTTGCAGAAAAAATTTTAAACCCGAGCTCGACTAGATTATTAGTTAAATATTTTAATTTATATAATTTTTATAATTAATTTTGTATGCATTTAGAATTAAGCATTTCACACATAACATAATACATATGATTTCGTTACTTTTAAAATACTTTTATATATAAATATAATTATTTTAAAAAATATACACTTATTAGATTAAATATAAATTTCATAAATAAAATGTTTGTTTGGTCTCGTATGCTGGCTCAAGCTAGATATGCTAAGCTCAAGCTCGAGGTCAACAACCTAGTGAGCCGTATTTTAGGGTTAAATTTTAGGCTCTACTATGCTTCGTTTGTTGGCGTCTCATTTATGGTACACACATATAATTTTAATGTTATTTTACTTGTTTAGTGAAAATAACGTTAAAAACGTGGGAATGATTAACCTCAAAAGATAACTTTGAGCCAGGGTAAGGTTTGTACCCATCTTTTTCCCCAAACCCTACTGAAAAGCGAGAATATCTTGGTTTGTTTGTTTGTTCTTAGTTCGTTACGAGTTTTTACGAATTGATGTCGAGTAACACATGCTGTGTTAATTCGTTTATTTTCTTGTTTAAAACATAAAATTTAGAGTGTTGTCGGGTGGTTACCTGAGCAGCTGCTCGCCTGACCGACATGGCAGCGTCTGCTTTAGCATTGGCAAACCGCCATTGCATATGTTTGTTGTGAAGCAATCTCAAAACATGCGCATCCACAACCTTCTTCTCCCCCACCTTCCCTCTCTTCGAATCAGCACAAAAACTCAAAATCGAAGGCGTCTTCCCCAAGTTACTGTTACCTCCTCCCCCATTACTCTCCGGCGATGGAGAAACCGATGATCCTCGCGGTGGTAGTTTCGGAGATCCAGAGATCGGCTTGTTATTCTTCTTCTTCAACAATGGCGGTGAAACAGGAACTGGTTGCACTCGTCGGAGGAGACTAATCGTTTCCTGCCAAAACCTAGCCGGCACCACGATCGCACGACGATCTCCTCCTCGAACATTACCATGCGTGCCTCCGGAGGAACTACTATCTGTATCGGAAACAGGATGATCGGAATTGTCATAAATACACACGGATTCTGGTTTGTTATGTTCTAATTTCGACTCAGCGATCTCTGTTCTGCTTAATTTCAACTTCTCGTCGGTGAAATCTACACTCATCGTCATAAAATTCCACCGCCGTGATCTCCCCTGCGTCGCCGGACGCTTTTTCATCTCCGGTGTATCGTTTCTGACCTTTCTAACCGGAAGCGCAAACGATTCTCCTTGAAACGAAACCGATAGACTCCTTGCGGACGTTTTCGTCAACATCTTCGCGCTCGCCGCCATTGGAACGCATTGATCTCGTCTATTACTCACCGGAGATGCTACCGGTGACGGAACTCTCTTCTTCGTAGTACAAACGGAATTTGAATACGATTTTGTATCCGTTACAAGTTTTGAAGAAGATGTATACGATAAGTACCGTGAAGTGACATCTTTAGATTTTGGCCGGCGTTGCAGAGTACGACCATTGTTATCAGGCAACAATGGCACACGTTCAGCATTTACCGGCGCCGGTGACAACACCGGTTTTGTAGTGGTAGAAGACGCTTCAGCAACCATTACTGATCTCACATTCTCATAATAAAACTTGAAAGAAGGGATTACGATGCTGCCGGTGACGGGAATGACAACCGGTGTGATTAGCCGGGAAAACGAATGCTATGCGAGATTAAGGTATTTATAGTTGTATTAATATTGTTAATTAAGTTATATGATTATCAAAAACCTTTATAACTTTAAATTCATGCTGAGTTTTACAGCAAACAATCGTGTCGTAATAAAAACCATACAAGAAAGTGATTGTCTTATCGATTCTGTTAGGGCTTGATAAGTGGGTTCATATTCAAGAATTTGAAAATTATTCTTAATTAAAAAAAAAAAAAAACAGAGCATTCCATAACAGAGTAGTATGATTTGATTTTCCTTTTTGTCAAGTATAATGAAACTGTTAGTTATAACTTAGGAAAATTTCCAAAATATCTATTTGATCTAATAATTTCCTCAAAATGTCTATTGATTTTAAGCATGTACGGGTACCGACACCCCTACGTATACGGGCGCCGCTCATATAACCATTAAATCAAGAATTACAATGTGTCCTCAAAGCCCATTTGTCACGGGCGTCAGGCACACGCTGACATAGCTGTCACGGGCTGTGACGCCCATAAATATATATTTTTTATTTTAACAAGATATTTTTTATTTTTATTTTTTTTGAATTTCCTTGTATACGGGCGGCCCATATATGTACAGGCGGCACCCACATATGTATGAGGTGGACGCTAGTGAGGACAAATGACATTTTTTGACTCGTTTGTTATATTAGCGGCTTGACGCCTCCAGTGCAGACAATGGTCATTTTATAACATTGAACAGTAAAATAGACATTTTAAAGAAAGTTTGTTGTCAAATGAACATTTGAAAATTTTCTTATAACTTATAGCATATTGTCAACCCTTTTTATCTTGAATCCATCATATTTTGTTTCTCTAATTATATTAATTTAATGTCCATGTGTTTTTCGTATAAGGTTGTACGATACATGTCTATAGGCTATATATATAGTATTGTACGGCACGCACATACTTGTGCTGGTAGGTGATAATATAGGTTGCACGCTAGATGTATATATAGGATATACATATAGTATTGTACGACAGATACATATATGTGTTGATAGGTGATAATATAGACTTATATTTATAGATATACGTATAGTGTTGTAGGACACAAAAAGTTTTTTTATTTTTTACCAAAGGGGCTTTGTCCTAGTGGTACTTCATGATGTTCGAAAATGAAAGGTTATGGGTTCAAATCTCATCCAAGACATATTGAGGCTGAGGGGGTCAGGGGGTTTCCAAAATGGTTTCTTCCTAAGGTGGGCTACCCTGGGTTAAGGTGTTGCCATATGATCCGGGTTTCGAGTCTTCGAGCTTAGTGATATCCTTGATTCAAGGTATTGCTAGTAAAAAAAAAATTAAAAAGGTTTTGTTAATTGAATACCCTTACAGAATCATTTTACATCACTGAAACCTATACAATTTTTGTGATTATGCGAGTTGTATGGGTTCCATTTGTGTCTCTACTACCAACTTTAGTTAACAAAGATTACAATGTTATTTATTTTTCCAGCAAATAAAAAAATCAAAAAGAATGGATATTCTAAAACTTTTAAGTATAAATTAAAAGTATTATAAAAGTAGCTTATGATGTACTATATTAAGATATGTGAAGTATGAATAATAAATATTATAAAAGTTGCTTATGATGTATTTTTAAGATATGTTAACAAGGGAAATAGCCTCATCCGAAATATACTTTTTAATAATCTTTAATTAAAATAGTTTATTATGTATTACATATTAAAATAATTGTAAAAGAATATATGATTTATATTAAGAGGTATAAGAATTATTTAAATTTTTTATGTATTTATTAAATCAAAAGAATAGCAAATCAAATAAAACGCTAGAAAATTTGACGATTTTTTATAAAATTTAAGTTGTCAATGAAAGTCTCACAGTGCAAGCATATTTGTATACCCAGGGGCCAGGGGTGAACCTTCGAAGGGACCGGGTACGACCATTTCCTTTTTTATTATTGACATAATATTAATTTTTTGGTTAATTAGTTAAATTTTTTTTGAAAGTATTGGTATCGCTGTTAATTTTGCTTTTGTTTTAAAAATTTCCTCTCTTGTATCTTCATTAAAATTATTCAAACTTCACAAATGCGTATCCTCTCAAAATAATATATATAGTAGCGAATCTAAAAAAAATTAATGGGGGTCGGGAATTTTTTTGGATGATCATTTGTCTTTAAATATTTTATTTTTTTGACCAATTTGAATGAGATCGGGATGGATCACACAAAAAATATGATAAAATTAAATCAAATCAAAAATACATAATGAAACCACGCTAAATTATCATCTCATTTATTAGAATGATATAAAAGAAAATGTTTTTCTTTCGACGTTATTAAAAAAAATATTTAAATCAATAAATTCATGATTAAAAGATGATGAAGGTTAAAATTTTCTTTTGAAAAATTGTTTCATATTAACTAAATATATAAATTATACACAAATCAACTAAGTTTCTCATCATGCTATTAAATTCAAATTTTGAAACTAAGCAATAATTACTCAATCTATAAATTGTAGTTGTTGTTATGCGGAGGACAACGATGTATATTAAGAAGTTATTGCCCCACTATATTTAGGAGGGAACCAGACATGAATTTTAAAAATCAAATTCAATCACTAAATATAAAAATTAGGACTTATCACTTTTTTAAATGAGCTATAACTGATTAGGTATATAGTTAAATTATTAATTACTAATTGAATTTCATCATAACAATGTATACTGCCTTTTTTTAGTATTATTTTTTGCTTTAAAATAATTTTAAATTAGGCTTTTTATTTGTTCGTCAAATATTCATGGGAGTTGGAGACAAAATTTTTAAGGGTCAATCAAGATCAAATCTTATATACAACATAAAAAATCAAAAGTTCATGTGATCAGTCAAACCCCATACCCACATAGTGGGTACGCCCCTATGTGTGTATGTATAATTAAATAATAAGTATGGTTTGCCTTAAAAGGCTAAACATATTTCTAAAGTTTATGGTTTAGTATTATTTTTATGGTTTAGGATTTAAGTTAGTTTTTATGTTTAGCTTCAACATTTAAATTTATTGTTTAGCCGTTTATGTTTTAGGGCTTAGTTTTTAGTCTTAAGGTTTTATCTTTAAGCTTAAGGTTTTAGTTTTAAAGTTTAGGGTATAGTATTATGATTCATGGTTTAGGATTTAAGGTTTGAGATTTACGGTTCGACAACTCAGTCCCAATGATGCGGAAATGAGTTCAATCGGAGTTTGTTGTGTCGGTTTTTTATATGTTAAAAATCCTTTTTTAATCATCAACGAGTAAGTGGGTAACCTGAACCTCTATTTCTAATGCAACCCGCGTGAGTATGTAAATTAACTACCAACCGCTAATCTAGAGGTCAAAATATGCACTTACTTTTATTATTTCCTCTTTTTTTTTTTTAATTTTTATGCCTTCACATACATAATCTTGCTTTAATTTAGTCTTAAGCTACAATGATCCTTTTTATTTAACTTGTGGGGTATTGAACCAACTAACCCCATCTCTTCAATCAAATTTGTATCAACCAGAACCAGTTTAGTTAAACTCACTAAATCAATCTCCTTATTACAAATCAAATAATAAGGTAACATTCTAAGTGTGTTATTGTTCATTGTAAAAAATTTTAAAAATTTAAAACTATCATTTTAGCATGTTAAACAGTCGTAAATTACCGGATCAAGTTATATAATAAATTAGTGAAAGTTAAACAATGGGATTTAAGAGTTGATAACTTAAAGATTACTTGATATTATGATTAGTATTAAAGTAAGAAGTGTTTGTCATTGCCATGACCAACTTTTGATAGTGATGAATGTGGTGGTTATTGCTTAATCCCATAATAATATCTACAATTTCACAATCTACATAAATATATCATAACATCATGTGTATGTTATTTTTTTACTTTTAGATATAAATAAATATTTTTCCAATTTATTAATAAAAGTTTGTTTTTTTAATATCAAAATGAGATTAATGATATTTTCTTAACGAGCTAAGACTCAGCTACTTGGCCTATCCTGGCAAAAGGTTCACCCCCAGCTAAAGAGTCTGGTGCGACTGAGCTCATACCATCAAGAAGAAAACAAATAACTTAGGATAACCCATTTGCTCAACCTAGAGCATCCAAAGACCTTTTATTATAGAAGTCAAGAGGGTACCATCAGACTCTCGTTCTTTAAGAAAATTCGGAGGATGATGAAATATGCCAAAGAAGGGTAGTTAAGAAGTCAAAGAATAGCACAACTAGAAATAGAAAGGGGGGTCAAGATTAACTTGATATTGAAGAATGTTCTTTTTTTTTTATTTGTTTGTCATGTGTAGGGTCCATATACCTACCTTCAAAGCTACTTGGCTATACCTGTTTAGAAGAAGATGTTTCATTTATATTACCAGCTTGAAACAATAGCACAACTACTTGCAAATTGCACTCATAAATTATGGATAAAATGGATGGTGCAGGTACTTCTTATCTAAGTTGTTTGTAGTTATTAGACTACCCTACAAATTAAAACATTCAAAAATTAATAATGGATTGGTTAATAATGACAAACTAGAATTATATGATCAAGATTAGATGAAGTGATTAGACTCCTCTTGATAGATGATGAAGGCAATTTCATCGTAACATCAAAGAAAGATTTTAGGCTAAACTAGACAGGCCATGGCCTCAAAATTGAACTTTAGTTGAGGTCTTGCTTCGAATACGAAAGGTTATATGTTTAAACCCGGACAAAAAATATATTAATTTAGGGATATGTTTAGAGTACGATAAATATTCTTAAAAAAAGGTATTTGCTAAATTATAGCTTTTGGAGATCAAGTATCCTCTTATTGGTGTAAAGAAATATAAAACCTTGGCACTCATTGTGGCGTGTTGAAACTTGTGTTATTTGTGACGCGTTAAACCATAAAAAAATCAAACACATTGCTGCATGCAGGGGCGGCCCTGAGAAATTGGGTGCCCAGGACGAGTCGGGGAAAAAAGGCCCCTAACGCATTCAAAGCTCCTGACCAAGCGGGGGTCAAGGGGGCCGCGCCCCCTTGCGGGGTCCTAGGGGCAGCGCCCCTGGCGGGGTCCAAGGGGCAGAGCCCCTGGTGGCGGTCCCGCTGGCCAGTCAGCGGCCGGGGGTCAAGGGGGCAGCGCCCCGAAACCTAAACGAAATGTCATAAGTAAATATGTTCGGGATTAACTTCCGTATTTTACCTAAATCAGTCATTCAATAATCAGTAAACTGTAAATCCATGGGCCCAATTTCTTGGGATTTTGAATTTCAATTTCTTCTTGAACGTGAGCGTCCATGGAGCCGGTTAGAATAAAAGGCTTTTGAGAAATGAAATGGGCCCAATTTTTTTGGGTATATGAACTAGTAGTTTCTTTTTCATTATAAATATATTTAACTAAGTTATTTGTTACTTAAACACGTGTAATACTCGTGTTTATAACCTAGTATATATATAAATACATATATAAAAATGTGCCCCTCGAAAAATTGGGCCCGGGACGGAGGTCGGGTTTGCCCCTCCCCCGGGCCGCCCCTGGCTGCATGTTTTGCAAAGTGTGTGACATAAGTGACATAGATGATTGCACGCTTAGCCTTTCGACTGACAAGGATGTTACGATCTATTATCTTCGTATATCGCTTTTTGTTGTTATTATTTTTATAGTAAATTGTGAAGATATTCCTTGTGTTTTGCTAGTATTTCACTCTTGATCTTTTAGTATCATAAATTACTCATATTGTCTCAAATCTTTAAACATTTGTAACATATAAAGTCTCTTGATTTTACTCTTGATCCCCAGAATTTTTTGTAACCTAATAGGATTATACGTGTTAGTGTGTTACAAATATTTAAAGGTTATGACCATATCAGTAATCTATAAAATCTTGGGAATAAAAGTGAAACAATAATATGTTCAATGGTTGGTATGAAAATATTAATAGCTAGAGAGAGACCCAAAATTTTTTTGTTCTGATTTCTAACAACCAAACGTTACAATTTTAAGCCGGGTCATGTAACATGATAGAAATTTGGGTGGTTTGATGACATTCTATTTAAAATGCATCTATAAATATTAAAATTTAAAGGAGCATGAAAAAAAAATTATTATGTAAGGTTTTTATTCCTGTCTAAAAAAAAAAGACTTATATTAATAATAAAAAATACAAAAAAACCTATCTACATCAAGGAATATTTGAACATTGCACCATGTAACCATTTTATTTCAATTTTCAATTATAGCTTATTGAGTTCAATATCCGAAAAAAATATGGTGTCACCATACTTTCTTTCTCACATTTTACATACAAAAACACATACTCAATAGCTTCCTTTGACTGCAATTTATTACCATTAGGTCTTCCCATGTTATTAGCTATGCCACATACAAAAATTCTCACATACACATGGGTAAAGACACTTGGTTAATAGGCTAATTCGAATCTGGTGAAGGTGGCTCGGGGATGTAAGGTAAAAGGGGAACATCATGTTGAATCGGCCCATGCCTTATTGACGCCTTCGAGCTTGGAACCGGATCAGTTTGGTGATAATCGAGCAAATCAATATTGCTTGTTTTGCCCTCGAGATTATCAACATTCGTGTTTACCTGTGGAGTTTAACATACAAGTAACTTAATTTGTTAGGGATGCATGGACCTAGAATCGTCACAAATTGTTGCATTTTTTAGAAGACACAAGGATTGACTTTTAATGATGGATTTGGGATGCACAAATGAATATTTTAGTTGATTATACATGTTTGTATCTGTTGGTTTGTTTATATTTGAGTTTGAAAATTCTCTGGAATAAACGTCTCTTTTTCAGAGATGTAAGAAAGATAAATTTATATTCAATCTCAAACGGATCCTACAACTAGTTATGCTAAGAGTAGAATTTTCGTACTATGACTGATTGATTGTTAATTTTGGTAGTTTAAAAAATGAAAAATATTTTTCACCTATCAAATGTGCTTAAATGAAATATAAGAGGCCTTTAATTTGATCGAACGATATTAGTAAATCGATTGTAAACGTTAAAAATTTTGGTGTAATCTATATGGTGTAGAATTAGATGATCTGTATTTAAAAAATAAAAATATAAATAATAAAAAAACTTGTTCTTTAAGTAAACAAAATACGATTAACACACTTGATAAAAATATTGTATTCTAGAATGAGAGGATCCTGGATTCAAATTCCGACAAGTGATGATATGACGTATTACTATCTAAACAAAAATGAATTGACAGCTAAGTATGAATAGTGAATCAAATTGATTGGTCCGTCGTTTGCATTGAATCGTTCAATAACTTCTATAAAACAGTGGATAATTTATCATTTAAGATAGGCTCACGTGAATATTATATAATAACATGTATACGATTATTTAATTGAACTTCAAATATATATAAAATTACCAGTGAGATGCTCGTATGATGTGATGAAAAACAAAACATTTTGTTTGCTGATTTTGGCTCGTGAAAAGCTTAAAACAGCTCGTGTTTTGTCAAATCAACTCTTTTAATTTAATATTAATATTTAACTAAAATAACTCTTATGATAAAATTCACAATTTAAAAGGTCAAATATGATATGTTAAATGTGATAAAAGTATCAAGAAATGATTTATTTGATTT
This sequence comes from Mikania micrantha, assembly GCA_009363875.1. Classification (NCBI taxonomy): domain Eukaryota; kingdom Viridiplantae; phylum Streptophyta; class Magnoliopsida; order Asterales; family Asteraceae; genus Mikania; species Mikania micrantha. The sequence goes on from CM018692.1 coordinate 36,873,662, forward strand.
GAAAATGTTTTCTTTTATATATATTATATCACATTTTATTTCTCAAATGTATCACTGTGTGATAAACTAAAAAGTTAAAAAACTTTTTGTTTATTATTTTTAAAGCTTTGTAAGTTATCCTTCGTTTGTTTAAAGAGATCTAGCCAATGGCTACTATATCCTTTCAAGATGTATTATAATATAGTATAGATAACCCAATGTTAAAATACATGTAACTAATCTTCGTTGTTATAATTTAACTGAATTTGTTATCTAAACAAAATTGAGGTGTTACTAAAAAGTTTAGTTTTATGGTCGTGTATGTTATCGTTTTTTTTTCTTTTGGGTTCGTAGAAGGAGAGTATCAGATTGACGAAGGTTCGCGAAACGAGGGTATTAAATTGACGCGACAATGCATAAATAATTTTATTTTTTGTTTATTACTTTTTTCCCTTGGCCTGTAGGTTTGTTTTATAATCACGCATTTTTATTAGTAAATTTTTTTTTGTTTTCTTCCAAGTTTGTTTTTCTTTTGGGATCGTGAAATGAGGGTGTTAAATTGATAGGGCAATGCGCTAATAGTTTTAATTTAGCATTAGTTTTCATTTTTTTTTGTTTTTTTCACCCATAATAGATTTGTTTTATGACTTCATATGTTCGGTTAATGTTTTTCTTTTCTTTTGAGTCCGTCCGTCCCCAAGTGTTTTGTTTTGGTTTTATTTTTCATTTTTTGTTTTTCTTCTTGATTTATAAAGTTAATTTTATAGTCATATCTTTTATTTGTTAATGTGGTTATTTTGTTTTCTTTAGAGTTTATTCTCAAGTCAAAACGAGTGTGCTAAATCTACGCAGCAACGCGCGAGATGCGCCATCTAGTTTTAATAATAGTTAAAAATATGAGATTTTTTTAAAAAATAGGGTTGTAATTAAAAATTGGCTTACATAGGGTGCTCAATTTTTTTTTCACAAATAAGACTACATCCACTAGTAGTGATGATTTAGAAGAGGGATAAATTATAATGTAGGGATGTAAGGACTGACAGCTTTTGAAATTAGGTCCATATGAAATCGCCACTAATAGTGGCAATGTGGCACAATGTGTCATGAATTCGGGTACCTGGTACACAGGAAATCACCACTAGCAATGGATGGGAGCTTGAAATCGCCACTGCTAGTGGAGATATGGGGAAAAATGAATTTTATATTTTAACAAGTCACTGTCAGTCCTTATAACCCTACATTCTAATTTTAGTTCTCCTCTAAATCGTCACTACTAGTGGAGGTAGCTTCATTTGTTAGGAAAAAAAAAATTTAAGCCCCATATAACACATTTTTTAATTATAACCTCATTTTTTTTTTAAAAAAATTCAAAATATGATGAATTTGTCGTTATAATCAATGCGAAAACAAGTTATTCGTTGATGATTACCAATTTTAGGTGCATTTTTTAACTGGATAATGACTATTTTAAACAACACGTTTCAGAAATTCGTCTAAAATGTTTTGTAATTACCGAGTTATTTGAACCATATAAATGTGAGGCCTTGAGTTTTCTGAAACGGTGGAAGTTTACTTTGTTTGCATCTCCATAGCCTGTATCAAGAAAAAAATAAATCAATCAACAAAAAACTAAGTAAATAAATGAAAAAAAAAACAGAATATGGAGATAAACAACGTTTTACTTATTTATTATAACTAGTAGGTTATAAACTTAAGTATTACATATGTTAATAACTTGATTTTAAAATTATTTATTTGAAATAACATATCACATGTTCTGGAATACATTTTATTTACTAAATTAAATAAAATTATTCGAAGATTAAAAAAATTAAAGTATAAGAAAATGTATCTTTTAAATAATATCTAATATGAGAGAAACTAATTTTTAGGTTATGTGCAAAACTTATACAATCTCCCCAAAACCTTTATTTTATTAGAAAGAAAAAAAGAACTATACTTGCAAGGCTTGTGAATTAATAATACGAGTGTTTTTGGTAGTCTAAATCCTTACTATTCATATCTTTATAACTACAAGTTAATTAGGAAATAGTTAAAAATAAAAACTGATGTTAAAAATAATATTTTTAGAACATATCCAGACTTAAAGAACATATAATTAATAATTTTTAATGACATAGTCATAATTTTCTTATACCACCTTCAATATTATTTATGCATCATACTCACATCACTTTTACTTATATATATTTTTTAAATATATTTTAATATTATACAAAAAGTATATGTTACTGGTAGAGGTGCACAAACCGGTTAACCGGTGAAAAACCGGTTTTGAAATAACCGAACCGGTCAACTTGTCAAAGTCTGGCTACCGGTTTTTACAAATAACTGGTTCGGTTAATAACCGGTCTTTCAAGATCTAAAATCGAAACAGATATATAACCTAAACCGGTTAACCGCCAAATAATCAATTTTTTCCTAAGTTCGACCGGTTAACCGGTTTGGTCTTTTGAAACTTAAAACTGGTCCTAAACCTCCAGTTCTTTCAAAACCTGAAACCGATTACAATAACCGATTTAAAAACCGGTTACGAACCGGTTAACCGGCTTTTTGTGCATGTCTAGTTACTAGTACACCGGTGTACCAATAACACAACCCTACGTATATTTATGAGATCTGAAGAGATGTGAGGCAAATTACCAGAAAACAAGGAAGAACACAGACAAAGCAGAATCATTCCAATGAAGACGACCCAACCCTTCATCATCAAATCAAAGCCTCGAAATCAAATCAAAGATGATGACTTCAAAGCCGACTTAATTAACAACCGAATCACATCACCAAAAGCTGACCACAAAATCAGGGTAATTTGTTCACCTATAAATATGATAGCAGAGAACCCATCATCACCATGATGATGATGCATCATTAATGGCGATGGGGTGTAACAATTTGCAGGGATGTTGGGTGACGAGCATCTGAACGTGTGCAGGGCATCGTGCATTGGCTTTGGACATTTGTCGACCGCCCTTTTCCCCAACTTCAAAAACTATATCATTAAACTATTACTATTACTATTACTATTACTATGTGTGATGGAGGGGTTTGATAGGGTTTCACCGGTGCCACGCAAACTCATATAGACATCACGCAAGAGTGTTGATAGGGGCTCGATAGCGCTTGACATATGGTATGATGTTTTTGTTATTTATTGGTTTAGAAAAAGAAACTTCTAACTGTTCACACTCGTGATTGCGGTCACATTTGGCCGGTCATACCTGGCTCATGCTAGTTGTTTAATGGGATGATGGTGTCATATGACGAGCAGTCATAGAGTGAGGGTCGCGTCCACTTACACAAGGACGGTTCTTAATATAGGCCCGGGAGGGCCCCCGGTCCCCTTGTTTTTCCGGTTAGAAGGGTCGATTCAGTAGTATTTTGTTAGAAAATCATTCGGCCCCATCCATTTTAATCATAAAAATCCTTAGGCCCCCTCCGTTTTCTTTCTAAGGCCTCCTTCGAGCTTTTTTCAAGCCCCGTCAATACACTTACGTGCACGTTGTCTAAATCTTATTTTATTTTTTCTGAAATCTATTAAACAAAAATGTTAATTGCATTTTTATTTTATGTTATCACTATAACATTTAATGTGCTTCTTTCATAAAGTTGGTTCCACAGAAACTGAAACACATGGGATGGTAAGGGATTAGGTTTTTATTTTATAATTTTTTAAATGGACTGAAACACCAAACACTTAAAGATAACATTTCAAATGCTTTTAGTTTTTGATGCTTTAATTCATATGCGTAAATCTATCAATTGAGGAATCTTACAACTAGTTAAACATACGACGTCATATCTCACGTGAGGAGATAACTATTAAGTTAGAAATCATAGGGTATTGAAGTCAAGAGGGTAAGGGAACAAGGGATTAGAATCAAATATGAAATAGAATTTTAGAATAGAACTACAAAAACTAATCCCAATATCATTGTTAGATACCGGCAGAGGTGCACATAAAAACCGGTTTTTATGCCCAACTTGGCCAAACCCGGTCCAAAGAGGAACCACTTTGTAGTTTGTACCCAAAAAAGAACATTGGGTTCCTACCCAGTTCCATAATATATATTTGTTAAGGGAATGGATAAATATACCAACCATTTTAAATAAATAAACCAAAAAGTTACAAAAATAGTCAAAAAATTGAATTCATTAAATGTAAAATAGTAAAAAAAATGAATTCATTAAATGTAATAATTAATTAATTATACATCATTGATTACACTTAATTATTATGTTATTTATTAATTATACCTCATTAATTATTATTATTATTATTATTATATATGGATAAACTTAATAATTATGCTATTTATTTTTATTTTTAAAAAATAAAAATTCATGAAACTAATGTACTTATAAGGCAATGAATAATAAAAATACAAGAAAAATAAATAACGATACGAGACTTTAATAAAAAACTACTAGAAAATAGCTCTTTTTCCCACAAATATTCCGACAAACCATACACTTGGTCGCTATATTTGGATTTTTTTTAAAAATAGGTTTATATTTAAAAAAAATGGTTACAATGGGTGTTGAAATTTTTTTTTTTCACAAATGGGTCTAACTCCACTTGTAGTGGCGTTTTAGAGGGAAGAGAAAAAACAATATAGGGATGTCAGAGTCAGAACTGAAAAAAAATTCAATTGGTGTCCTTTAACTCCACTAGTAGTGGCGTTTTTGACCAACAAGTACACCACCTCCACTTGTAGTGGCGTTTTTACCCCATAACTCCACTTGTAGTGGCGTTTTTGACCCATGACTCCACTTGAAGTGGCGTTTTTGACCACTATCACGAGATTTTTGGCGTTTTCAGCCATTTACTCCACTTCTAGTGGCGTTTTTTCACCCACTATCACAAGATTTTTGGCGTTTTTACTTTTTCAGAAGATATGCAAATGTCAAATCTCATTTATCACATGCACCTACTCAACGCCATTACAAAAGGAGACCTGCATTTCCACCAAATACACACACCACGAATTCAACAAAACACATACCTTTCAAAAAAATCACAACTAATCTTTCAAAAAAATTTCAACTTAAAATGGCTTTAAATTACACGTCCGGTCCATTGGTAAATGATGTATTGTTTTTAGCTGGTACTCATAGAGCTGATTATGTTTTTCAAAGACATGATGAAATTCGAAATGGCGGTTTACTGAGAATACGTAGAGCTGATGAAAAATTATGGGTTTACCTACGTAAAAATCCCATCACTGAAAACGTATTACAGTATATACGTTTGGCTGGTTTTTCTGGCATCATCGAATGTGAATATCGGAGGCTTGATAGTGCGCTTATATCTGCACTTGTTGAAAGGTGGCGTCCGGAAACTCACACGTTTCACATGCCATTCGGAGAGGTAACGATAACCTTACAAGACGTGGCTGTTTTGTTGGGTTTAAAAATTGATGGCAATGTAGTAAGTGGCATTGATCAACATTTGACTACAGAACAAATAATTGCCAATTTTTATAGTTTAACTGGTATCATATTAATTGAAAGTGCTGTTAAGGGGCAAAAAATAAACATGCCCTATATTTTAAAAACAATAACAGAAATGGAATTTCCTGAAAATCCTAACGACTTGCAATGTATTCAACATGCAAGAATAATAATTTTACTTTTAATCGGTGGGACTTTATTTCCCGAATCTACTAGCAACTGGGTTAACGTAAAATACTTAAATCATATACAAGATTTAAGTGCTTGTGGTGAACTTAGTTGGGGAAGTGCTGTTTTGTCAATATTGTATAGAAATCTTTGTAAAGCTACTAATATTAATACAATTGAGATTGGTGGTGCAACAATTTTGTTGCAACTATGGGCATGGGAAAGGATCCCGAGCATGGCTCCAAGATCATTCCAACAAATAGATTGGAATAAGTCATATGGCGTAAGGTATGTTTGTGATATCCATATTTGTTATATAATTTTAATTTTATTATTTGTTTATCATTAATTTTTTATTTATTATTAGGTGGGTAGGTCCTTTAACATTTCGTGACACCGCATCTCATGTGGTGAGCACATATCGATCAGAGCTGAATTCTTTGTCAGAGTTTCAGTTTATTTGGAGACCATATGATGACATTCTCCATCAACTTCCCAATATATGTAGAAATGGTCAAAATTGTTGGCGGAGTCAGACGTTTCTCATATGTTGGCATGTTGTTGAACCCCACCAACCTTGTAGGGTTTTGAGACAATTTGGTATGTTTCAACCCATCCCTACGAATACACTTTTAAATGTGGATGATCATAAAAAACTCCACAAAATCAAACGTGTTGGTGGGCGTACTAGCAACTGGTTAGAGGAACATGAACCTTATATTTTATCATGGATTAATCATCACAACATGGTTGTGAACGAAATTAACTCTGACTCTCCGGTTGCTAGCCAACATTACATGATGTGGTATAGGTCTCGAACTGTGTTATACACAAGCAACCCAACTCACATAGACAAAAATCCACATGTGTTTCCAAACGACGGAGGAAGGGTTCAAATGTTGGTATGTTATTAATTTAAATTATTTTTTAATAATATAGTAATTTATTAAATAAAATATATCTAACATTAATTATATATTGCAGATGGACGGTATGAGTCAGGTGTATCAAATATCAAATGAAAATCCGGTTAGGGATTTGGTTGGTCGTTACATGGAATATGCAAATGCAAGACACCATATGAGTTACCAGCCAATCTACGAGTCCCAAAGTGTTGGCGCACAAGTCCCACCTATGACTCAACGAGTGCGTAGGAGGGGTCGTGGAGCCAATATGGGGCAAACAAACCCAACCGATCAAATGGTTTACCGACCCACTATGCCATCACATAATACACATGTTGGGGAGTCTTCACAATTTAACATCCCAAATTTTGATTTATTAGGTTCCCCGTTTGCTTTTGACAATATGCAAATGGGTGGTTCTTCATCTCACTTTGACCCAACTCCTCAAGTGGATTTTACAAGTCCGGCTTTTCAAATGCCCTTCTACAACAACTTGGATAGTTTGTCTACTCAATATTTTCAACCAGATTCATATCAAAGACCCACAAGGCAACAACATTCACAACAAATAAACATTGATTTAAATCTTGAATTTGAAGATCAGGTCGAGGATGAGGAGTTGGAAGACGAAAGTGAAGATGATGAAATGGGATCTCAAGATGTGGGGGGCTCTTCTTCTATGCCCATTGCTCGTAGAAAACAACCAAGAAAAAATGCAGGAGTAGGTAGAGGTTGTGGAACACATTAGTTTGTAATAATATTTATAAAGTTAATATAATATTTCAATTATAAAGAGTATAATACAATATATAAATAAATAAGGAATAAATAAAATCATTTAATAAAAATTACAAACTCATGGCCTATAAATATGTGGCCTTACATTCAAGCATTTCTCACAACTTTTCATCACATCCTTTCTCCTCTCATTCAAAGACCCACTTCAACACTTTCTCCTCTCATTCAAATCCACCTATCCAAGAATATGGATAATCAAAGGAACAAGGAGGTTATGAGTGATGAATACAATTCTCAACCGGTTAACAAAAAGGTCGAGTTGGGTTTTTCAAAAATGGAGGCGGCCAAGTAAGAATGTTGGTTCATCAACATCATCAGGCCATGAACCACCACCACAACCAGACCAAATGGCATACACACATGCTAATCAACCAACAGAATTCGTCCCAAACAGACGTAGCGTACATCAACAAAGTGTACGAAAATGGGCGATTTTAGACGATGAGTCTGAAAATTGGTCTAAGAATGTTGAAGAGTTTTTTGTTAATGGAGATTCTCCATTCTGTTATTCGGGTGTGTTTAATATGCCTCTGCAACTTGATCGTCGTTTCTGGGGAACTCTTTTGGGTTACACGTGTAACGGATACCTGACGCCTGAGGTTAAATTAAATTTGAATTTCTTTCAAATTTTTGAAAACATGTTAAATATGTAGATTAATTATCATATTATTTATTAATTTTAATTATTCTATTTTCAGCATATTGAAGGTTAGGGCTGTAATCGAGTCGAGTCGAGCCGAGCCAGGCCTGGCTCCAGCTCGACTCGTGTATTTTCGAGCCGAGCCCGAGCCGAGCCGAAATTTCTTTCGAGCCAGAAATTCTGGCTCGAGCTCGGCTCGTAAAAAACGTTGAGCCACGAGCCAGCTCGTTTTTTTTTGTTTTTTTCCTTCGCTTTACATATATATATAATTTAATATATAAAATCTAATATATATGTATATATACATCTATATATAATTATATTTAAAATCTAATATATCTATATATATATTATACATGTATATATATACACATACATACATATATATATATTATACATAATATGTATATTTATATAAATATGTGTATAAGATATTGTATATATATATAAATATATATATATATATATATAAATTTATTATGTAAAATATATGTATGTGTGTAATATAATATATGTGTGTGCATATATAATTATATATATATATATTAAAAGTCGAGCCGAGCCACGAGCCGAGCCAACGAGCGAGCCACGAGCCGAGCTCGAGCCGAGCCAACCCTGGCTCGAGCTCGGCTCGTTTTTATCGAGCTTTTTTCGAGCCGAGCTCGTTTCGAGCCGAGCCTTTTTCGAGCCGAGCTTTTTCGAGCTTTTTTCAAGCGAGCTTCGAGCCGAGCCTCGAGCCGCGAGCTTTTTGAACAGCCCTATTGAAGGTTGGGTTGGTAGAATGATGCAGTGGAGACGTAGACAACAGCAAAATGAGGCATCTATGCGTTGGTCAATTTTACCGCCTCGTTTTTTTGACTATTTGGTAGACGGAAATACCAAAAATACCGTTAACTTTGCTAACGGGAAGTCAATCCCTTACCCCTCATTTTTTGATGTTGACTATGTTTATTTCCCGTTTTGTGTTGAAAATCAAGAATTGTTACTAGTTCAAGTTAATCTACAAACAATGAATTTGGTGATGTATTGCAGTGAAATTTTTTTAAATGAAAAGTATAGACGATCGATCCATCCAAAATTATTGAAGATCTCGGTATACTTTGCTGCATTATTGGTGAACATAAAATATTTTAAAAAAACTGGAGCACCTGAGAGAGTCATGGGATTTGAAGTCAATGAAGATCATGTTCAGTCATACGACGACTTGATTGGTAATCGAGGGGTACACGTCTGTATATTAATGGAGTTTTTAGTTACTGGAAAACCAATGAACGTAACCGGTGATTTTCAGAACTGGTGTGTTGCTTACAGACGTTACATGGCTGACCAAATGTACTTTTGGCGATGTTTTCCACGCCCTGGTGATGTTTAGGACTGGTGTGTTGTAACCTTTACTTTATGAGTAATTTTTACTGTAACCTAAAATAGTAGTCTCAGTTCTTTTAATATGTAATATCTATTGGAACCTAATATATATTGTTTCCAATTATATGTTATTTTTTTTCATTATTTCAAAGAAAGACATTAAAAATTAAAATTAAAAATACGCAACAACAAGAATCATTATGGGTGCGATGATTGACAAGCATTTCTTCTATGACCTAGTTGTTTACATATTCCACATCTAAAAATTCTAGGTTGATCAGGATGATGAACATCCATCTCGTTATGAATTCTTCTTGACCTTCTTCTGCCACGTGAGGTGGTAATTTTAGATGCATCTGCTTTAATTTTCCAACCAGGGTCGTTCCAATAATCTTGATGAGTTAGGGGAAAAAACCGACCATCATATTGTGCCTTGTATGCACCTGTCGTGTACAACTCATGAACAATGGTCTCTGGTGGATCCCCTCTATTGTGACAAACTGCGATTGCATGTGAGCAAGGAAACCGCTGCATTTGCCACTTGCCACAAGTGCAGTTTTTTTCAAGGTACTCTACCGTGTAATCGTTTCCCCCGGTTGAGTTCGTTTGTATCTTTGATATGACCTTATACCTCCCTCGTCTGAAATCAAACTGTATTATTCTATGCTCTCTCGACTTAAGATCACGTTTTTCAAACCAACGCCAAGTACGAGGGGGTAATCTTGTTTGGCAATTCCATGCTATTTTAGTGTTTTTTAAAAAGTGTTCCACTGATTTCTCAAAGGTGCAATTTATAATAGCCTTGATAGGCATAAGCCTAATCCTCCCCAAAACGTTGTTAAAACTCTCCAAAATTTTCGTCGTCATATTCCCCCAACGACGGTAGTTCTTATCTTTTAAAAGAGTCCACTTTGACTCTTTGATACTTTTAAGATACTCCCAGGCTTCTGCATTTATATTAGTCATTAAACTTACAGAATGATTGTACTTCCTAAGTTGTGTGGTGCTGCCAATAGCCCAAGTAAGAAGTTTAAGTCTAGACACTTTAAACTTTTGCATTAAGTTACTTCTAACGTGTCTAAGACAAAATCGATGTACGGCATTTTCTCTCCATACTTGAAGGTTTTTAAGGGCATTAATTATACCTTTATGTCGGTCAGATATAACGCACAAATTTTTCCCTCTATAGGCAGCAATGTGGACCCAAAGTTGGTTAAAGAACCACGTCCAACTTTCCACCGTTTCTTCATCGACAATTGCGTAGGCAATAGGCACAATGTACTTGTTTGAATTTTTTGTTACTGCAATTAACATCTTGCCATGGTAAGATCCCTTCAGGTGAGTACCATCAACTGATAGGATTGGATGACAATTAAGAAATGCTTTTATTGCAGGGCCAAATGCCAAAACACATATTTAAAAGTATAACACTGAGAAGATCCAGTTGGAGAATGAAACCACTCAACAATAGTACCCAAATTAGATTCTTGTAACGCTGCAATGTACCGAGGTAACTCTTCAAAGTTAGACTCCCAAGAACCATAAATCCTTTCTATAGCCTCTTTGCGAGCTCGCCACGCTTTACCATAAGAAATATCAACATTCAGTTGATCTTTTATAAACGCTCGAATTTGTTTTACCGGATATGCTAAGTCTTCACGCATATTATGGACTACGCGTGTTTCTACATCTCTAGATTTCAAACTTCTATTATCGTTTCCAACAAATGTACCGTAGCAGTTGTGAGAATCAACCCATCTGATTATCTGCCACATATGATCATTTCTTCTTTTAACAGCATAAACATACCAACTACATGGTGGACCGGTGGCAAAATTTGTGTTGCAGTTTGGATTTTGTGAGTAACATTTTGCCCGCCATTTGGCACTTTTGCTTTCAACAACATAAAGCTCCTTGCCACAATTAATATTCCACGACCGCACACCTAACATAACATCATTCTTATTTCGAAAGAACATCCCAAGGCCCACCCTTGCCGGATAATTTTCATCCCATATCTCCATATCATCATCATCATCATCATCAGATTCATTAATTGCATACGCTTTTAGTTCCTCAGGATCGTTTGCATAATTAAAACCACTGTTTGAGGTTTGACTTACATTTGTTGAGTTAAACCGTGCATCAATTTCAGGTTCATCAGCATCAACGTCGGTAGTTTCAACAGAGGAAGGAACTGCTTCAGATTCTTCACTTGTAGGTGGCTCAGCTTCTGAATCAGAATTGGAATCATCTTCATTATTGCTCAGACAATGCAAGTTCGTATTGGTAGACGGACCGGCTTCAAAAACGTGTGATTCGGTAAATCGTTGATAAGGAACCATGGTTCCTAAGGGAGACTCGTTAACAGAAGAAAAACCACGCAGTAAATCCATGCAACTTGATTGCCCCAGAGATATTCTTGGATCGATAGTTACATAAACATTAGCGTAAAAATTATCAACATTTGATGCTAAATAATACAACACTTCGAGACTGGAGTCGTTAAATATTTCAGAGGATTGAGAATTGCTATTAAAAGTGTAATACAACTTTAAAGTTAACCGATACAAATCTTTGTCAACTTGAAGATGAAAACATATCAGATTGAGAAATTCCTCGTACGAAATTTTTTGTTGGATGATAAGAGTAGTGCTTCTAGTGTTATTATCAGGCAAAATTCTTTCATTTTCGTATGCTACACCACCACCCCAGTACAATTGAATCAAAATGGGAGTAAACATTTTGTGTGCTAAAGAACGATGCGTATGTTTTGAAAGATAAGTAGAGATTTTTTTGAAAGGATGTATGTTTGTTGAATTCGTGGTATTTGGAAATGTGGTCACCTTTTGTAATGGTGTTGTAGTGAGGTAGGTATGCATGTGATAAATGAGAAGGATTTGACATTTGCATGCCATCTGAAAAAGTAATAAATCTCGTGGGTCAAAAAACGCCACTAGAAGTGGCATTTAAGCCCAAAACGCCACTAGAATTGGAGTCCAACCTATTTTCTCGTGAAAAGTGGTCAAAAACGCCACTACAAGTGGAGTTATGGGGTAAAAACACCACTACAAGTGGAGGTGGTGTACTTGTTGGTCAAAAACACCACTACTAGTGGAGTTAAAGGACACCCATTGAATTTTGTTTTCATTCTGACTCTGACATCCCTATATTGGTTTTTCTCTCCCCTCTAAAACCCCCTCTAAAACGCCACTACAAGTGGAGTTAGACCCATTTGTAAAAAAAAAAATTTCAACACCCTTTGTAACCATTTTTTTAAATATAAACCTATTTTTAAAAAAAATTCCTATATTTGTCGCTTGCATGAAATAAGTTCCGACAAACTAACAACCAGCTTTCCATGTATCACTACAAGGAAAGTCATCTATAGCGACGACAAAAGTCGTCGCAATAGCCCATAATAGTCGTCGCAATAGGTTATAGCGACAACATGTAGTCGCTGTGTGGTCGTCGCTATAGGTTAGTCGCAATAGCCCAGAAAAGTCGTCGCTACACGTGTCGTCGCTATAGAGTAAGCTATAGGGACGACAAGTCGTCGCTATAGGTGTCTGACACATTTTCTTTTTCAAGCGAAAATGAAGAGTCTGCGCGTTTTTGTGTATATAAAGTCTATAGCGACGACATGTCGTCGCTATAGACCTTGATGAAACGGCGCCGTTTGTCCGACAAGTCGTCGCTATAGGTGTCTGACACATTTTCTTTTTCCAGCGAAAATGAAGAGTCTGCGCGTTTTTGTGTATATAAAGTATATAGCGACGACATGTCGTCGCTATAGACCTTGATGAAACGGCGCCATTTGTCTTTTGTACGATGAAAAAGAATTAATTTTTTAATATTCGGCTATAGCGACGACATGTCGTCGCTAATCTTTCGCATTATTTTTTTTTTCAGTTTTTTTAATAAACATTTAATAAACGAAGGAATAAGAAAAAAGGGGGAAAAAATGAAATTACCTATAGCGACGACATTTAGTCCCTATAGGTTTTCACCAAAAAGCGTCATTCTTGGTCAAAGCCCGCCTTTTTCGGATGAGCCTATAGCGACGACATGTCGTCGCTATAGCTCAAAACGTGGAAAAAGTAAAAGTAAGCCTACTGCGACTACATGTCGTCGCTATAGGCTAGGCTACGAAAACGACTTTTGTCGTCCCTATAGGTCTCGCCCTTTTAGATGCTTTTTCTTGTAGTGTATATATTAATAGATTTTTTTAAACGTCAGTTAAAATGTCTCGTCTTGCTACCTTCAGTTATCCTAGCGATTGATAGCTAATATCGATTCATCGAACTCTGACCTTGAGACACGTGTGCCTCCATATGCGCGGAAACCGGATGAAATCCGTAAACCCTCGCCCCCATTACTACCACTATTGTTTAATGATTTTGAACTTAATATTTATACACTATTGTGCATTGATGTGTTGTAAAACACATCTGTTTTTCTAGTTGTTTTTAATTCGGTTTGTACAGTTTTAGTCAATTTTAGAGTCGATAGATGCTGGTTCTTCACATTTCTATAATTTAATGTTCGCAGGTTATAAACACATCATTTTGGCATAAAAGATCAAGAAAACGAGTGTCCGGGTGAACGAGAACAATTACACGAACAAAGAAAAAAAAAGAATTCTGGATACTCAACTCCTCGCGCTACGCGAGGACCAAATGAAACCCTGTCGCGCTACGCGACAGGTGGGAAATGACAATTTTACCCCTTACTTAATGATGCCGGTTGACCCGACTATTTTGTCGGGTAGTGGAACCCGTCGCGCTACGCGACGGGTGTGGATGTACATGTCGCGCTACGCGACAGGGTTAAAATCTCAGAAAATCAAGTTTATGATTTGGAAAACGGCTAGAGGCGAGAGAGAATTCGGTTTTGGGACGATCAGAGACGAATTTGGAGGCGACCAAAGAGTTCTGGAAGGCAAGTGAGGCAAGATCCATCATCGGGAGGCCCTAGGATTGCAAATCGAAGGGTGTAATCGCGATCGGTTCTTATTCTTGTTTTGTTTTTCATTCGTATGATGTTTTACTATGGTTTATACAGTAGATCTTTCTGTTTATTCATGATTACTATTGGCTAGACCTTTTGAACTACCTAGGGTTTTATAACTATGCATGTTTGATTGTAGTAACGATTGATTGTGGAACAAGTTTGGATTTTTAATGGTTTATGATTTGGTTTTGAAATCTTGAATGTGGATGAATGTTTATGATGTTTGAGATCTGATTATTATGTCCTCGTATGCTTTGGCGAATGTCTTTCGTGTAATGAGCGTATGTTAGGTCATTTACTTGGTGTTCTTGATTTGTGGATGTGTTACTAGACGTAGTAATTCATAGGAATAATAATTGGATCATAAATGATTTAAATGTTTAACCAAAGTCAATAACTGTGAAGTGAGAATTTGTTAACATATCTTGCATGTTTGAATACTAGTTAAAGTCTTTGTGAAAAGGCTAAGATTAGGTTATTAAAACATAGTGTTGTATGTTAAGTTCAAGATGGATTTCCTTATTGTCCTTTACATGTGATGTGTTGAAACTATTATTACCGTGAGGAATATGGTTTTTAGGACATACCATTAATGGGTTGGTTAACTTGTGAGAGTAATTAACATAAACCGGTGTTTAAAATACTTGTAGGCATTTTAGTTGAAATCTTTAAAAAGGGTTAAAGAATCTCTAATATGTTAATGAGTTAATATTCAAAGATCCTGGTTCCATGACTAGTTCCATAATCAATCTAAACATTTCAAACATGTATAAAGTAAACCCTAGGTAGTCATTTCATCATTCGTGAATTCTAGTTGTATTTGCCATTATTTAAGTCTTGAGTCGATTGTTCTAAATTGTTAATTTTAGTTTAAGTAGTTAATCACAAAACCCCCCTTTTAAACATCTAATTTAATTTAAGTTCTTTGTATAGATAAGTCATTGAGTCTAGTTGTTGCAGTCTGTAGAAGTCTGTGGGTTCGATATCCGGACTTACTTTTGTCTTGCTACTTACGATAGGTACACTTGCCTGTCAGTAGCTTAGGTTTTAGAGAGTCTAGAGTATTACTTAGTGTCTAGGATAGTATTGGTTTTTATTAGTTTTAATTAAGCTACTTTACACACATCATGCATAAATATATGTATATATAGAATTGAATGTTCGTGGAATACCAAGAGGAGTTGTTTTATTATATATCGAAACCAATAAATCCTTATCGGCATATACAAACCCTAGGGACTACATGATACTCCTCCAAACTCTCATTTTTTAAAAGGTAGTGTATAGCATCGTTTATAAGAACATGCATGCACATCGTTTAAAATACTTTAATAGAAGAACTAAATCTAAAATATTAAAAAATAAAAAAAAGATAAATTTTTAATATAAATTATATTCACAAGATATAATATTTAAATAATAATTATAAAATATTATTAAGTCATAATAACTTGTGTAATATTTGATAAATAATTAAAATAGTTTTAATAAATGAGGGTATTAATTAAAGAAATAGAGTGTTAATTAATGAATAATTGTTGTTTGGGAAAGATACAAATAAGTTGACTATCTGGTATATTTAACATCATCCGTTTGTTGATTACTTAATTGATTTCTACCCACCAATGATCCTTAGCTCAAGCGGTTGAGGAGAGGTACCATGTGGCTTTAATATTGGGGAGGTCACGGGTTCAAGTCCTGGCATGGACAAAATAGGGGTTCCATGCTAGGCTAGGGGGTTTTCTCTCATCTATGGTGGGTTTCCTCCTATGGGGTGTGGATATGATCGGGTGGGTCTATGACCCGTCAGTGATCCAAATTGCCGTTCAAAAAAAAAATTTATTTCTACCCCAACCGAAACTGAACAGGATCAACTTGGTTCCAGAAACGGTCCCTACCATTATTTTCGTAAAATTGAATCCAGACGTCGGAATAACTACTATTTTTTTTTTTGTTCTTATGACCGTTTTATTTCAAATTTTATGAGCACTATACCCATTAAATTCTTATAAATAAATATTGAATGAATTAGTTAATTTTGCCACTTGGAAACATAAATATTAACACAAAAAGTCACTTGGACATGGTAGATCGTATACAATACAAAACAAATCGCGAAGACGAAATGGTAATTGAAGAACAAGAATATGTACATCTTCCTGTGTGTCCGACAAAAAACTCATCTATAACGTGCCCAGTGGCGGACCTGTGATTATTTTCCTATGAGGTCATTTTTTTATTTATATTTTTACTAACTTGATGTTACAATTTTTAGATTTTGTCTAGGTCATCGGTCCAATTTGGGTCGGATTTGGGGTTAATTACATAATTAAACATGGCTATGGTTTAAAATGAAAGAAGTATCCCTTTTATATTTGAACCAAAGACCTATTTTAAACTAAAAACAATGACTCATGATTCGCCCAATAACTATTATACCATCGTCAATTTTAATGTTAAAATTCTTTTCAAGTGTAAATTTAACTTTTAATTATTTATGTTTACATAAATTTTTAGAGATAGTTCATCATCTAAAAACAATGATTCATGATTCTCCCAATAACTATAATACCACCTTTGATTTTAATGTATAATTCTTTTCAAGAAAAAAGTTCAGTTTTAATCCGTTATGTTTACACAAATTTTCAAAAAATAGTCCTGTATCTTTTAAAATTGCAAAATCAGTCCTTTATATTTTCAAACATTGCAGAACACGGTCCTTTATTCGTTAAATTTGTTAAGTATTAATAGAAAGGGAGGACATAAATGTCTTTTTCCAAACTTTTCCTACTTTATTGCTTCAGCATTTGGCTCCCTAGCTATGTCCAATCGGAGCACACAAGCTCTAATCGCAACAAACGACGTCAATATAGAGGTATAATAAATGAATTCTTCTATAGCAACAAAATCCATGTTTGTTTAACATGTTTTTGGTTTCGGCGTTAATTTCCCAACCAGAATCAAACCGAAAAAATCAACATAGTATACGGTACCAAATCAACAAAATCAAATCAATACTGGTTATATACGTATCGACCTCATCCCTAATTACAATACAAAGAAATACAATCCAAAGAAAGAAAAAATAAATATGTAAAAGAAAAAATAAATATTTAAGCACTCACAGTCACAGACAATGTTTTAAAAACCAATCATACCAAATATGGATTTTTTATTTTTATTTTTTTCTTAATAGTAGATCTATTACACTTCTACTTATAAATTACTTTAAATTAATATACCCTTTGCTTAAATTTGAACCCAAAATCTTCCTTTTACGAGTCAATTCAACCAAACGAAACCAATCACAGATGAAACTTTTATAAAACCTATACGGTATTAATGGTGCAACTCAAACATACAAGAGATTATAATAATTAATTTTGAAACCATATTCTGAGTTTTTTAAACGGCAAATCTATTATATATCTAAATTACTTGAAATCTTACTAATATAATAAATAAGTATATTTTTTGTCACATGTCAATTTATTAGGCTATTATTACAAAATGTCATTTATTAATTTTTTTCAATCATTCTCTCTTATTAAATGATAATTATAATTATACTATATAATTTATTAAAGAATTTTAAATCTAATGACTAATGACTTTATATATCTTTTTCATATTGAAAAATAGTTCTAATTAATAAAAAATGAAATCTTTTTTTTATTATTAAAAAGCACACTTAAACAAAGTTTACAAAATATGAAAATTTTCTAAATTTTTTTTTAAAAAAATAAGAATTGCTTTAAATTTGTAGTTTTAGAAAAAATAAAAGTTATGTAAAAATAAGTTTTTTCTAAAAAAACAATTTTTTAAAACAAGTTTTCTTATAAAGTATATAATATTTTAGTTTTCAACCCGTGTAATACACGGGATTTTACCTAGCCTATTATATATCTAAATTACTTGAAATTAAACTATTCATATCCTAGTTTGAACATGCGAGTCCACATATGCAAAATGTAGGACTGCCTCCAACAACATCCCATGAAAAAGACAAAATACCTGTCAAACAAGCTGGTCTATATGAGTGTTACATGACTCAAATGGAAGCCAAAGCAAACATTGCAAGGGGACACATTTTCAGTTTTTCACATTCCCTTGTATGTTGTTAAGCCTGTCTGTTGAATCACTTTATTTTACTTACCATTTTTAGCCCATTAGGTGAGATAAATCCACCCAACCCTTGGATTTTTTTTCTTCATTGCCCAAATGACTTAATCGGATCGGATCTATACCAGTTACGCAGGTTCTATCAGTTCATGTGCTCTCAGTCTAGCAGAATCATCTTATTTTTCATTTTTCGACTGTCTTTGGGTTCATTTTAAATCGGTAAGGTATACTCAACCTGGTTCAACTAATCAATAAATAAATCATACTCGAAAATCTCACTCATAGTATGATTATTAGTAGAGTCTGAGAAGACTAATTGGAAAGAGAGAAGCTGATTAAACTAGTAAAAATGGCAATCCCCGACAAATCTACCAATCATTTGTTTGATCATATATTGTTCTACAAGTTGCAACCGCGAATAATTTACCAAATAACTTATGCATGCGAACAGATAAGAAAAGAAAAATAAAAACACCATAATATTTATTATAAACACATTACACAAACCGTTTGAAGAAGCAAAGCATGCCACATTCTCATAGAGTTGCTTCATTTCATTTCTTCAGATGAGGGAAGCAAGTGTAGACATCAGCTTTAGGGTGTTTTGCTTCAGCATGTTCTTTGCATTTCACCTCTGATGTTGTGCAGATGAAAGTTTGCATGCATACCTTGCACTAGTAAGATCAAACAAACCACTCATACCCCAAATTTTATTTAATTTCATTTATTTTAATGCAATTTATCTGCATGTGAAACAGCTATCTTTTTTCATTTTCAAAATTACTAGTAAAATAAACAAATAATAAGCAAAAGGGTAGTCAAGTTTGTTCCCACTAATATCATAGTGCACATCTTTATAACAAGATGCGTACTTTGAAAACCTTACTTATAGCATAACTATTATGAGATATAAACAAACATATTCACACAAAATACAGCCCTATGAAAATAATAAACTACTAATGTAAGTAAAATAATGCACATATGCAAAAAAACCATTAATTTAGTTCAAGTTAAAATGGGTTGTAAGTAAACAAATAGTTTCTTTGCATAATCTTTAGTAATTTATCATCAAAATATATTATTGATAACTTTTACACATTTGCACCTATATTATTCTCATAGTTTTAGTTTGCTCATCTTGATACGCATTGTGTTAAGATGTTACCCTATACCTATCTCAACTTGTTATATGTTATGATGTTAACCATTTCAACCTAAAATACAATCATTGCTCACCCATATCAGCTCATTTAGGTGGTGTTTGTTTTTTAAGAGGTAAAACATCTGCAGTCTGCGGACCACGTCTGCAGACTTCTTTTGCAGAAGAGGTGGACCAAATCCCTGCAAGAAGAGCTTTTGGGGGTGTTTGTTTTCCAAAAACATCTTCAAACAAAAAACCTCTTCATAAGAAAACCCAACCCACCGTCCCCCAACCCCACCGGCCACCGATCCTCCGGCCTCCGATCGTGTTCCACTGTCACCATCACCTCCGATCGTCCCCCCTCACCCACCGTCGACCGTCGATGAGGCTGTCACCATCACCACCGCGTCTCTAGGGTTTCATCGACGACGGGATGCGATTGAGACTGTCACCATCACCACCGCGGCTCTAGGGTTCGACTGTGGAGGGCGACGACGACGGGATGCGACGAAGGCAGTGGGAGGCGATGGCAGTGGGAGGCGACTAGGGTTCGAACGACTAGGGATGCGACGAAGGCAGTGGAAGGGTTCGAACGACTAGGGTTCGCGTCTGGTGTTCGCCGACTAGGGTGTGGAGGCGATGGCAGTGGGAGGCGACGGCGGTGGGGGAGACCGACGATGGCAGTGGGAGGCGACGGCTGAGGGGCGATCGTGAGGATGAGATGGGGGTGAGAAGGTTTGAAGATGATGGTCCACCTCTTTTCCAAGAAGAGGTCTCGCAGACGTTTTTTAATGAAATGTCTGCGAGAAAACAAACACCCTACATCTTTCCGTGGTCTGCGGGGTGCAGACAAAAGAGGTCTCGCAGACCTTCGCAGACGTTTTCTTAAAAACAAACAGCCCCTTAGACTACCGGGAGTGCCCCTTGAGTGGGCGTTGTTGGGGCGTGAAGGGGCATGGCACACCGCCCCCCTTGTGGGCGTGAGTGGCCATGGGTAGCACGGCGTGACTGGGCTAACGGGTGGGATGTTACCGTTGGGGGAAAGTGACCGTTTGAATGCATAAAAAAAAAATTACCTATTTAACTCCATATTTCAAATTCATTCAACACAAAAAAATTCTCACTCTTCCCATTTCAAACTTATTCAATTTCTTAACAAAAAAAATACTTTCCATGGATCCCAACCAAACACCAAACCAATATTACAACCCAAACACTCCACCTAACCGAAACCCGAATACACCAACTCCGAATTGGTTCTTTAACCATTCTCCAATGAATCTTTTTTTTGATTCAAACTGTTATCGACCGCATTTTGATTCGAGTCCACAACAACGGTTTTACACATTCGCTGATTTTGGT
This sequence comes from Mikania micrantha, assembly GCA_009363875.1. Taxonomy (NCBI): domain Eukaryota; kingdom Viridiplantae; phylum Streptophyta; class Magnoliopsida; order Asterales; family Asteraceae; genus Mikania; species Mikania micrantha. The sequence continues at coordinate 36,894,633 of CM018692.1, forward strand.
TCGAGTCAACAAACGCACGGGTTTGGTCACTCAGGATGAAGTTGTACCCGAGACCCAACCCCCTACAAATGCCGGTCCAAGCACGCAACCAAAACAAAGGCGTAGACACAAAAAGAAACAAGTTGGGGATACCGAACCCACTATGGTAGGTTCAACCCGTCTCGAAAAATGGTCTCCGGAGGAGGAGTTTCAACTTACAAAAGCTTGGGTCGATGTGTCAAAAGACCCAATTGTTGGTAATTACTTTCTTTTTAGGTTTTTAAATATTGTTAATTTATTTGTTTAAAATTGTTAATATATTTTTTTTAAATTGTTTATAGGTCGTAACCAAAAAGGACCGGACTTTTGGAGTAAATTCCGAAGTCAATTTTTCCAAGCCATGGGTCGTGGGGAGTATCGTACAAACGATATGATCTCTAGCAAATGGCGTGACATGAACCAAAAGGTTAAAAGGTTCAACGGGATTTATTCCCAAAAATGGCTCACTCGCCGGAGGGGCCAAAGCGACGCGATGATCGAGAGTGAATCGGAAGATCAATACCAGGAAGAGTTTAACGCCCCATTCACGCTTAAACGGAGTTGGGAGATTATGAGGAAATGTCCTAACTGGGTTAGAATCCCGACTGTTCAAACGTCGGCCTCAAAACGATCAAAAGCATCGTCAACCAATAACCCCGGCACGTCGGATGCTCGAGTTCAAATAAATCTAAATGATCTCGATGAAGAAGAAGACGACGACGACATAGAGGATTTGACCCGTTCGATTGGGAGAGATCGTGCAAAAACCGACCGAGCAAGGGTGAGACGGGGCTCTTCATCTCAAACGACCCCGGATTATAACCAAGGAATGTAAAGCTTATCTCAACGAATCGGTGACTTTAACGAATTAAAACGGGAACGTCAACGGTTGGTAGAGTTACAACTTCTATTCACCAACACCAAACACTTAACCGGGGTCGACCGTGAAATTGCCGAGCGGGAGAAGGAAAAAATTCGTAATAAATATAGAGATAATTAGCCTTATGTAATTTTTTTTATTAATTTGTAATTTTTTTCTAATTTGTAATTTTTTTTAATTAATTTGTAACTTTCATTTATAATTTTATGTAATTTTTTTAATTTAACATTAATTATATCTACTTTTTAATTTAAAAAGGAATGATGACGTGGAGTGAGTGGACAAAGGGGCATTTCCACCAAAATAGTGGAGCGAGTGGTTGTGGTGGGCGCCTACGTGGCGTATAGGTGGAGTGATTGAACCATGGGGCATACCCCATGACCCATGGTCTTATCTTGTTTTAGATCAAGATTGCTAGGTTTATGTAACAACATAATATCATAATAAAAAAATAATACTTAATAATACTGTAGATGTTAACATGAAAGAAGGTTAAACATACTTCAAGCCTAGAATCACAAAAGATCTTCAAGATCCTTCCATGACACCAACACATGTTAAAATCTTCAGGATCTATACTTTTAACCATTGTAAATGACAATATTTCACTTGGAATATATTGATAAATCTTAAAAAAAAAAAAAAAAATCGCTGTTAAATGTAAATCAGTAAATCTATGACTCGTACACGATCAAATTTTAAAAATTTGAACTGATGGAACAAGATTTAAACAGATTTAATAGTTTTCGAGCTGCAATTTTATCAATAACATGCTTTGTTGATGCACCTTAACGAGTAATAACAGCATATAGAAAGATAAGATGAATGAAAACCTGTATGTTCATAGCCTTCTTGTTGGATTCAAGCTGACTACCTGTTTACAGATCGATCAACAACTGAATCGATTATCAGAAAAAGATGGATGAAGAACAGATAGATCGAACGAACCTTTGGCAGCAGCTTTTGCTTTCTCTAAATTCCTTTCACGGGCCGTCTTGGACTTCTGCCCATTTCCTCCGCCCATTGTCTCTTCCTGCAATCGCAACCCTAAAATCCAACCAGGCAATTTGGGTGGTTTTTTGACACTCAGATAGGACCCATCTAATTTATTATACGACAAATGTGACCTTATTTAAGGCTAGCGCTTATTTAATTTGCAGTTTTAGCGGTAAGATAAGCGCGAGGAATTAAATTGTTTTTTTTAACGGCATTTGATTTCAACGTGTGAACCACTGATTTTCAGGCCACGTCACCAAGGTCTAGTTACCATGACCTCCGTTGAGACCCCACCACCACCCCAGGAGGAAACCGCAACCGAAAACCCCCTGACCTCCCAAGGACCCCTATTTCGCCTTGGGAGGGATTTGAACCCTTGACCTTTCACAGGGAAGCCAAGGGAGTAACCATTAGGCAAGAAGCCCTTGGTTAATTAAATTGTTATGGCTTTAAATCCCACAAGATTTTCTTACCTCATTGAATTTCCATAATAAATGATGACTTGTTAACAGATATGATCGGGTGGTACTGTTGCTGCATAATGATACTCTAGTGATCCAAAAACTAATCACTCGAAAAAAATGCGACATTATTTAAATGTTTTTCTTTTTCCTATATTTTATTTTAAGAAATTATTTTGGTTCAAATAAAAAAGAAAATTAATAAAATAAAAGTTGGTTGGATTTAACAGAAAAAAGGTTATTTGGTCACGTTTAACGTAACATTACCGGAGTTATAAAAAAATATATATAATTTAGACTAGTTTAATAATAGTATGAGTCGACGAATTTATTGTTAAAAAGATTTGGATTAAAATAAACCTTGAAAACTTAAATATAATTTAAGTAAAAAAGCTCTTTTTAAAAAGACACTCGGCTCATGAATAAAACATACAAATACGCTCATAGTACATCATAAAACACACAAACACACCTTGTAATAACATACAGACTATTCACAAACACACACAAGCATAAAAATAAAACGAAAATATGCACTCTTTCGATTAATAATCGGATCCATACAAAATTTCGCGTTATCACCCAAGCAACTTTGATTTGTTTCACGACCCGTAACCTGTTGGATATCACATATGCTAGAATCAAACAATAGAAATCAAACCTGAAACTTGAATCTTCACGAGCACAACTTACTTGAATCTTTTCAAACAATTTCTTGAATTAATATTTTAATCATAAATCACTATCAGATAAACCTATTTGTGGGTTTGGTTTATCGGATTAGACAAAGATTTCTGTTTGGAATTGGATTTTTATGTTTCTATGATTGTTCTTTCCAATGCACATGTAACCTTATGTGTTTTTCGAGAGCAAGAATGACAAACCAAGAAAAGAAAATGAAAACGTACGTTGTTCTCCTTTGCCATCTCTCTTTATGGCAATCATCTTATACAAGACTTGGCCCAATAAAATTAGGCCAAGGGCCATATTAATTAATTTGAAACCCAAGTAATTAAAAATACGACCCAAGTCTAAATAATATTAGTGTTAATCGAGCCCGCACTCTCGTGTCACCTAACTCGACGAATCGCTAATATTATTATCTCGATCAATATCCTAAAACAGTTGGTAGCACTAAAATTACCAACATAACCTACCAGTACACAAGTGAAAACCCGAGATCATAGCGTGATGTTGCTTCGTTTCTTTTGCTCCTAACTGTTGCTCACTAGTAAAAAGTAAAATTACATTAATATTAATGTTATCTTACTTAATTTTTTATGAAAATAACGTTAAAAGTGTTGAATTGGTTTGTTAATCAAGCATCATGAGTTAGGGCCTCATTGGAAGCGGCATCTTTATTCTTACAGGCTAAGGGGTAGAGGTTACCCTCCTCGGATACTCCTTAATTAAATGATGAGGAACATGATGTTGTTCGCTAGGAAAAATATCTTGTCATGGGGTGTTCATCAAATTGAATTTCAAATAACTCAAATATTTTGTATTGAATGATTTAGAATTTTGAATTTTTAAGAGCATTTGAATTCCAAATTCAATTCTATTCGAATTCAAAATTCAAATTCGATTTGGTTTGATTCAGATTTAATAAAAAAATTATTTATACTTGCTTCTTAATACATTAAAAATATCAAATAATCAAAACCTTAAACATCTAAATATCCAAAACACCAACATCTAATAGAGATAACATTCAAGCTAATAAAATGATAGAAGTTCAATATATGGTGCCAATGAAAACATACAAAAACATAAAGTGGCAAGTATTCAAAAGATCATAAATTAACAACCAAAAAGAACAATTTTTCGAGCTTCATAACCACAAACTTTCGAGCTTCATGATAGACGCTTATGTTATGGATGATTAGGTTCAGGGTATGCAAAAGTGTTAAATTATGGTATTGTATAATTGGATTGGCATTTGCGTAATATACTTTCATTTTTTACAAAACTAAAGTGTCTAACAAAAAAGTCTAATTTTTAAATTTTATAAACTACTTGTATATATAAAATAAAAAATATATACAAATAATTTGATTTCAAATTTCGAATCGAATTATGAAATTCGAAATTCGATTATTTGGTATTATACTCCTAATCAAATTGAATTCGAATATGGAAAACCGAATTGAATTTCAGCTGGGTGATTTTTGAATTAAAATCGAGTCGAATTTCGATTTTTTCGTGTCTGAATCGAAAACATAACACCTCTAGTCGTGGGTGAGTCAAGAAAGGGTGAGGTGTTGATGAGTTTTTAAAGGATTGAATCGTAAAGTTTTAAAAGTAGGGGTTGAATATAGTACTAATTTAATGAACCCTAATCGGCATTGTATGAATGGAGATTGCATTTGTTTCTTTATTGGTTTACACTCGTGTTAAACCATTAGTATGGATTGTATTGGTATGGTTGGAGGTATCATATGTAACGCATGAAGCACTTGTTTTGCACTTATGTAAACCCACTAGAATGCAAGTACGGATTGTTCTAGTATACCTATGATGAAAGGTGTCTAGTCATGTGTATTATTCATGATGAAGGGCATATGCAAATGGATGAAGTATCAATTTATACTTGGTACAAACATGGCATATGAAAAAGTGAAAGTAAAAATACTTGAATACTAAAATGAAGTGAACTTAAAAGAAATGAATAAAGTCAAAGTAAAAAGAAAGAAAGTAAGGTCTTGAATGTATATAACAAGTGGTCATACTGCGCGTTGCAGCGAAAGACCCTCATTTAGCAGGATAAATAATGATCTCAAAAATCAAAACACAAATAACATAAACTTGTCATTTTGTCATAAACTTTTAAAAAAATTATACTGCCATAATTTATTATTATAATAATAATATTTTAAAATAATAATAATAATAATAATAATAATACACTATCAATATTATATTCTTATCAATATTATATTAATATTACTAATTTATATTACAAATTTATTATTATTGTTGTTGTTAAATTATTTTTACTGTTCAATGAACTTATAAATATTTTTATTAATATTATATTAATATTAGTAGTTTGAATTATAAATTTATTATTATTATTATTATTATTATAATATTTTAATGTAATTAATATTATAGTAATATTATATTTTATTATTATTCTTATTAATATTATATCAATATTACTAATTTGTATTACAAATTTATTATTATTGTTGTTGTTGTTGTTGTTGTTATATTTTATTATTATTAAATTATTTTTACTGTTCATTGAACTTAATAATAAAATATAAGTTAAACTAATAAATGAAGATCTTGATAAGGGATTTTGAAAAGGATCAAGGTTAAAAGATAAAAATGAAAGGAGTTAAGTATGAAAATGGTTTATGCGAAATATTAGTTTAAAAAAAGCTAGAAATCACTCAGCATGTTAATATATTTATGCATTTTAGATTTATCTATAGATAAAGAAGAGAATATAAAGACCAACTAAGCAAGACTACATGGGCATCTTATGAAATCGATATATTAGCTCTTATGATAGAAGAACAATGTTAATACAATCCAAATTGTTTGAAATTTGATATAGTTTTAATGTTTTAACTATTTTTGCTTGTCTACGGTTCGAGTCCTTATAGGCTTATAGCCCTAGAGCCCTATCAAATTCAGATCAAAAAATGAGTATTCACATACAAAAAATTGTATCATTTTTTATTTGAATTTCATCGTTATTGTTTAACTGACTGATTGTTTCATCAAAAGACAATCATTACTACTTCTTCTCAAGAGGATAGATGGTGGCGATTCAGGAATAAAATGTGCTTAAAAATTATTTCAAAAATATGTGTATGATATGTATATCTAACTGTAACGTCTTCGAGATGTTTAGGGCTTTACAACCCTACTTAAGGTTCATAAGCACTAACCAACAATACTTTCTCACCTAGTATTAAACTCAATATCATAATACTATCATTATGCCTAATTACCTAGAGCATATTTTTGTGTAGTATTAAAGCCACTAAAAATCTTAACCCAAAACTTCATATAAATGTAACCAACTTTTCATTTTGTTCCAATAAAATCACTCAAAAAATTTTTTGTCACAATTAAGTCATTCAAGTTATTTTTGTGTTTGAATTATATGTTTTTAACCTGAATTGTAGGTAATACATGTTAACATAAGTTTGAGTGAATAATTTTTTTTTTAAAAAATGACTGACTTAAATAAGTAATTATTAATTATTAATTATTAATTATTAATTATTAATTTTTTGTTCTTTGTCATATATTAGTTAAAATTAATAATTATTGATTCAAATCAGTCATTTTTTTAAAAATAATTATTCGCTCAAACTTATATCAACATTTATTACCTATTATTCAAGCTAAAAGCATAGAATTCAAACACAAAAGTAACTTGAATGACTTAATCAGGACAAAAAAAAAAAGTTTTAGTGACTTAATTAGAACAAAATGAAAAGTTGATTACAATTTTATAAAGCTATCCATTTTTTATTTTATCTGACCTTAAGTAAAATAGCTAATACATGTTTTGCTATCTCCTCTATATTCCTTTCACCCAGTCTCCTCTATATTATTAGTTAAACAATGTAAGACCATTGTAACTATGATAGTTGCATTAATTATACAACAACAACCATACCCAGTTAAAATCCCACTTCTAGTGGGGTCTGGGGAGGGAGAGATAAAGACACACATTACCCCTATCTACAAAATAGAATAGAGAGGCTGTTTCGTAAGAGTCCCCCGGCTCAAAGCTCCAAAAAAATTTTATTATGTTTTTTTTTCTTATTTTTGTTTTCTCAAGCTTATTAAACAAAAACATATACCAAGCGACCCTGCATAAACAAGTAACACAACGCGTAGCCATTTATGGCATTATATCAAGCACTCAACCCAACATGAATCAAATGAAATCAAAGTCATTAGAAGCATTATCTCAAATAAGCAAGCCATAGGAACATCTAAGCACATAACCATAACCATTTATGACATAATAATGATCAAATAAAGCAATAGATTTCAAGTAAGACTACCATCCCCGATCCTGCAACAAAGCATAGAAAGATATAATCCTCAATCATATATCCCAAACCAACACAAAGCGACCACAAGCACACCAAGTATAAGGAAAAGGGATTGTACTAACGTGGCTTATAGACCTAAATCCTCAGGAGGGGGTTTATCTATCCCGCACCTTTATTCTACGTCTCCAAGAGCTCCTATCATAGATCATGTCCTCAGAAAGGTGTAGCCCTGTCAGATCCTGGCAAATCTGCTCATTCCATGTCAACATCGGTCGACCCCTTCCCCTTTTCCCCTCTACCGTGAGAAGCTCTACCCTTCGTGCCGGTGCCGACTGGTTTCTTCTCCTCACATGGCCGAACCATCTCAATCTTCCTTCCCTCACCTTGTCCGAGATGTTTGCCGCCCCTAATCTTTCCCTGAAGATTTCATTCCTTATCCGATCAAGCCTTGTGTGTCCGCACATCCATCTCAGCATCCTCATCTCCGCCGTCTCTAGCTTTCTAGATTGATTCTTCTTAATCGGCCAACACTCTGTTCCGTATATCATGGCTGGCCTAATCGCCACTCTATAAAATTTGCCTGAGTTTCTCTGGGAACCGCTTGTCACATATGATGCTCATGGCTTCTCTCCATTTTTTCCAACCCGCTTGGACCCTGTGTGCTACGTCACTGTCGATGTCTCCATCACCTTGTAGAATTGATCCTATGTATTTGAACTTTGTCGTTTGTGACACCTCGTGTCCTCCAATCGTCAATACATCGTCTTCATTCTCGTCGTTCGTCCCGCTAAAATCGCAATATAGATACTCTGTTTCGTCCTGCTAATGTGTAGGCCTTTATGTTCTAGAGCGGCTCGCCATTTTTCCAATCGCTCATTTAGCTCGTCTTTCTTTTCTACCACTAACACAATATCGTCCGCAAAAAGCATACACCATGAAATATGTTGCTGAATAGACCTCGACAACTCATCCAAAATAACCGCAAAAAGGAACGGGCTCAATACCGATCCTTGGTGTAGTCCCACCTCCACTGGGAAAAAATCTGTATCTCCCACCGGTGCTCTCACGCTCGTTTTGGCCCCTGCATACGTATCTCTTATTATCTCTATATACCTCCTAGGGATGCCTCTGCTCTCCAAGCTATCCCAAATCACTTGTCTTGGTACGCTGTCGTATGCCTTCTCAAGGTCGATGAATACCATATACAGATCTCTTTTCTTCTCCCTGTATTTTTCCATTAGTCTCCTTATGATGTGTATCGCCTCTGTTTTCGACCTCCCTGGCATAAATCCAAATTGATTTGCCTTCACTTGGGTTTCTCTCCTCAATCGTGTCTCTATCACTCTTTCACAGAGTTTCATAGTATGGCTCAACAACTTAATCCCCCTATAATTTCCGCAACATTGAGCGTCCCCCTTATTCTTGTATATGGGGATTAAGACACTACTTCTCCACTGGTCTGGCATCTTACCGGTTTTGAGTATGTGTTGAACAACATTGTAAGCCACTCCACTCCTTCATCTTCTAAACATTTCCATGCTTCAATTGGAATATCGTCCGATCCCATCGCTTTCCGCCTCCCCATCTTCGTGAGGGCTATATGGACCTATTCTCTGGTGATGCGTCTGAAATAGCAGTTGTTCCGAGGTGTTCCTGTGCCTGTGCTTGTGGTTTTCCCGCCATCTTCTTCTTGATAGTTGTTGTTGTTGTTGAAGAGGTCCTGAAAGTATGTCTGCCATCACTCTTTGATTTCATTCTCTTTTACTAGGACACGTTCATCCTCTCCCTTTATGAATCTCACTACTCCCAGGTCTTGCCTCTTCCGCTCCCTAGCCTTGGCAATCTTGAACATGTGATGCTCACCTTCTTTAGTTTCGAGTCGTTTATGCATTTTTGTGTACGCCTTGGTTTTTTGCTTTTGCGACTGTCTTCTTTGCGTCTCTCTTCGCTTCTTTGTACCTCGTCTTCAGTTGTGCCCTCGCTTCCTTGCATGTGACAAAGTCCCTGAAACTGTCTTGTTTTGCTCTAACCTTGTTTTGCACCTCATCGTTCCACCACCATGAATTATTTGTTTAAATTGCATAAATTATGTGGACTCTAATACCAATGTGTTGTGTTTCGTTACAATCGTTACACGTCACCTTATTTGTTTAAATGTGACATATAGTTTTTAGTCATTCAATGTTATTGTGGCAATACCTAGTTCATAACAAGAAATAAGAATATGAAAATTTCAAGCTAAACATATGCTCGACCTATTATTCTACGATTGAATGGATATAAAGGTGATCATAATTGGTATATAATATTGTGTTGACTAGCGAAGAACTCATAATTCTTTTAATTCAAAGATTACAATATGTAGACTCATTTAAGGAACAAGTGTATTATTTCATGCTTCACATGTTGACCATAAGCTCATGAGCCTAATCCAACATTTTATTTAGATAATATAATTATTTTTATTTTATATAATCACATAATAAATACAATCATATATTAAATTACGAAGAAAATAACGAAACGATTTTTTTTGGTTATATATATAAATTTATAAATTATAATATATATATATATATATATATATATATACAGGGACTGTATCATTTAAAACCCCGATCTTAACTAAAAACCCTTAAACACTATATAAGCCATTGATTTGGAATATTTGAAAATAAACATGTTGTCCACATTAAACCATATTTTTTTATTCAAATACTAATTTTATATTCAATTTAATGTGGACCACATGTTTATTTTCAAGATTCCAAATCAATGGCTCATATAAGGTTTAAAGGTTTTCAATCTAAGATCAGCTTTCACATGATACAATCCCTATATATATATATACATATATATATATATATACACATATATATATATATATATATATATATAAAGCTAGCACTTTTTACAAAACTAGCACTTTGTATATTAACCTCACCCTGTATATCTATCTATACTAATAAATAAAAATAAAAATGGACACATGTCACAATTTTAAGCATTTTCACAATAACTTTATCGTCTCTCTCCTATTAAATGTACACACATTAAATAATATATTCAAATTATATTTCAATTAAATATAAATTTTAACTCATATTATACACAAATATTAAACTATATTTTGTAAACAATTTATTTTTTTTAAAAACCAGCTTTTATAAAATGAAAGTGTAAAAAAACAAACTTTAATAACAAATGTTTAAAAAAAAATAATATTATTATTTTAAGTTTTAACTTATATTCAATTTCAATTGTATTTTATATAAATAAACCCTTTAAGATGTTTTGAAATTTTTATTAATAACTATTTAATATATTTTTATTCAACCCGTGTGATACACGGGGAACTATCCTAGTATATATATATATATATATATATATATATATATATATATGACAATGTTTATATGATAACTCACTCTTAAAGCATTAACCCAAATAACTCCATCAAGATGAAGCCAAATATTGGTTATTTTTTAAACATCATTGTAACACATTTAGAACACTTTCTTCTTTTGTAAGTTTGCGTAAATTCATCAACGTTTAAGACGTAACGTCGTTGTAAGTTTTTGACTTATAACACTGTCACTATTTTAAACCAAAAACTTGCAACGATGTTACATCTTAAACGATCATAAATTTACACAAACTCATCAAAGAAGAAAGTGTTGTAAATGTGGTACAATGATGTTAAAAAAAATCCAAGATTTGGCTTAATCTTTACGAAATTATTTGGGATAATGCTTTTAAAAGTGGGTGAATAATATCACAATCCTCTACACACACACACACACATATATATATATATATATGATGAACTATTGAGTAAATAGTAAACTGGTACTAAAGCAAATCTTGAGGTCTAGAAATTACTAATGAGCCAACGTAAAACTTACTCAGAGCTCAAAGAATCTTAAATTAAACGAGTCAAGATCAAACTTAATTTAACAAGTCTAATTTACAATCCTACCAAGGATCCAAACTATTAGTTTAAAAAAGACACAATTCATAAACAAGAAAACAAGTAATAGTGCTTGGGTGGCATTATAAACACATATACAATGAACAAAACAAAAATGACCATGCTTCCAAAGAATAACAAGAAAGTTCAATCAACATAACTATCAAGAAATTGCACCCATAAAAACTAAAAGTTACTATGAATATGTTTTGAAAGCTATTAGGGACCTAACATGACAACGGTATCAATAATCAAGGCAAATACGCCATTTCAAGCCACAAGAACATCGATGGGAACTCGTGAGTAAAGTGTATACAAGATATATCATAACTTCACCTACAAGATTGAATACTAGGGGTGTATGTATGTATACAGCAGCAAATTATTCTGTCTTTCAAGAGTCAACTGTAACACATCAAGAGACAGACAACAAATTCAATACAAACACAATATATAAGATGAGACACATTAACCTGAGGTATTAACAACTCCTTGTTTTAGATGGCTAGAACAACTCCTTGTTTTAGATGGCTAGAATCCTCCTCTTTTCAAACCATGCCAATATTTTTTTACCATAAAGATTTGTTCTCATAGAACACATGTTGTCTGAGATGAGCTCCACCAAGCAATCGTACACGTACCCCTGAAAGCATAAATTCAAAGAATCTGTAATTGAGTGCGAAAATTTTTACTTTTTCTCACTATTGACTAGTAATTTTATAAATTTTAGCAAAACGTCAATCATACCATTTGTTTGGGTGATTGGAAACTGATTATGGGGTTGTTTGGATGAAGAAATGCTTATGTTGATAAATTTGTTGTCAATAAGCAGTTTAGGGTTCCTTATTTAGAAGTAAAACTTAACTTGTTATTGCATATGGATTTCAATTCTATGAATTACATGCTTACCCTTCAGGTAAAATATTTTATCAATAAACAATCTTAAACACCCCCTGCATAATTTATTGTGATAATTATGTAATGAACTGATTTAGGATTCAGCAATTTAGATTATTTAAGTAATCCAAAATAAAATAATGCCTATGACATTCTTTGAATTAGAACTTAATATGTAACTATTTATTTTTAATAAATTTAAAGGCATATATCATCTAAACTTCAACAATTATCTTAATTTATAGCAAGCATAACAGAAAGTGAAGATGAAACAAACAAACATATAATTGAATAAACCTAGCATACTACACCATCAACGGTGTCACACAACAACTCCCCAACAAAAATTAATCCTATATTCTACCCTAGATATCACTATCGATTATCTGTTGTCTCCGATAAATCCTATGAGTGATCATGTCCTTAGAGATGTGCAAGTCTGATAAATTATGTTAAATCTTCTCATCCCACGTAAGCTTTAGTATATCTTTGCTCGTATTCCCCTTCACTACTAGTATCTTCACTCTTCATACAAGAGTCGTCATCAGTCTCCTTCACACATGCCTGAACCATAACAATCTCCCATCCATTATTTTATCTAAGATATGTGCTCCCCCTAATCTACCTCTAAATCCTAATTCTTTATCGGTCGAACCTAGTGCACCCAAACATCCGTCTCAACATACTCATCTCGACTGTTTCCAACTTTCTTGCTTGGATCTTATTGATTGGCATGTATTCGCATCAGTAAAACATAGTTGGGAAACCACATCCCAATTAAGTTTACCATTTAATTTCTTCAAAAACCTTTTGTCACACAAAATGCCTCTGACGGCTCTCCCCTTGCACCAGCTTGCTTGAATGGAAAAACGATCTCGAAACTTGAACCATGTTGTTTGCAGAACCACTTGGCCGCCAACACCCAACTGGATGCCCTCCTCGTAGTTGGACCCACAAAAGTTCTAATGAAGATTAAAGATACTTGGTTTTAAACCGATACATGTGTAGACCTTTATGCTTGAAGGTCGCTTGGCACTCCTCTATCCTTACATTCAGATCTTGCTTCTTTTTTGCTGCTAACACAATGTCATATGCAAAAAACATGCATCACGGGATGGCCTCCTAAATAGACTTACGCAACTCGTCTTGCATAATTGCAAAATGGAAATGACTCAAGAAGGATTCTTGATGGATTCTCACCTCCACTAGGAAAAACTCTATATCCCCCACAGGCACCCGAACACTTGACTTAGCTCCACTATCCATATCCTTTATTGCCTCTATATATTTTCAAAGAATACTTCTACTCTCAAGACTATCAATACAACCTTACTAGACACACTACCATACACCATTTCAAGGACGATGAACGCCATATGCAAATCTCTTCTCTCCTCCTTAAAATGTGCATCACTTCCATCGTCAACCTCCCTTGCATAAATCCAAATTGGTTCACTGTCACTTGAGTTTCTATTCTCAAACTTGCCTCGATCACTCTTTCCAACAATTTTATAGTATGGCTCATGAAAATGAAAAGCATTTAAATTGAAAGAGGGATAATTAGATCAGAAGTAGAATCGCTTTAACACTCCATTTGCGATGCACACATATAGTGTATATCAGTATATATGTGTGGGCCCTCAAGGGGCCAAAGTAAAATTGCACTAATTTTAACGTTATTTTACTTATTTTGTGAAAATAACATTAAAAATGTTGGGATGATCAACTTCATACGATAACTTTGAGCCGGGGACTCCTTCGAAGCAGCCTCTCGATCCCAACTAGGATAGGGGTAAGGCTTGTGTCTATCCTTCCCTCCAGACCCTAGTGAAAAGTGGGAATATACTGGGCAGGTTTGTTTGTAAGTAGAATCATTTTATCAAGACACTAAAAGATGATCATTGATAAATTTAACCATTTTGATCGTAAGAATGATTAGTTTAACAGCTTTTAACAAGTTGGAACCTAAATGCATCTTCAAATCAGAAAAGAAAAAAAAAAGAAGAATCCTAGAAAACAATAAAAGTGAACTAAAGAAACAACTAACCGTGGAAACTGTCAATGCAGACTGGATAACAAAGTTTGCATAGGGGTCGGTTAGAAGCAATGAAGGATTTGAGCAAGTGATCAACTCCATCACAATTTGTCTAGAGAGATCTTCTCCTGATTCATTCAAACACTTCTCAACAACATTACTAGCATACTTGTTGCAGGAAAGAGATGCAAAATTCCCTTGAAGCTGTCTCACAAGCCTTGCAGTGAATTCTGCTACTTTCAAGCCCAGCATGTGTTGAAGAACATAGTTTCTGTACAATAAGATAATTTCATGTTATGGCTTAGATAAAGAGCATACACATGTTTACACACACATATAGAATTCGAAACAAACCCGTAAGGATCTTCTGCTAGAATTACTGCATTGCACAAAATTTTAGCAACCAAACGGTTTCTCACTTTTCCATGAGAGTGCTCCATACATGCCTGCATCACACAGCACCCACTTCTATCTGTCGCGACTTCATAACATTTATCTGCTATTTCATTCAGAATAGGCTGCCAAAGTGACCATAATCACATTAGTTGATTGATCTTATTTTAAAGACTAATTAAATTTTATGCCAAATAGACAGACCTGTAGAACACATTCAAGATTATTTTGGCAAAATGGAAGATCAAAGTGTACTATCAATGAAGCAAATTCGCATTATGGACAATATCACAATATGTAGAATTGATAACACACTTCACCTTTAATTGATATTTTTTTGAACGGCATTTGATCTCAACATATGAACCACTTATTTTCAGGCCATGTCACCAAGGTCTAGTTACCATGACCTCCGTTGAAAACCCACCACCACCCCGGGAGGAAACCGCACCAGAAAACCCCCTGACCTCTCAAGGACCCATATTTCGCCTTGGGAGGAATTTGAACCCATGACCTTCCATTTGGAAAGACAAGTGGCACCGGCACCGCTAGGGCAAAGCCCCTTTGGTACCTTTAATTGATATGTAATCAATCATTTCATTTGTTTTGCAATTTGCATTTAGAGCCATAAAAGGTTTTAAAAATATTATCAAAGCTGCAAAAGGTGCCCTGCAACTATCAGTCTTGTGTCCATCAAGGTGATTAGGCAGGGATTTCTTGCCAAATTATGGCAAAATTATGCAAAAACTTGTCAGAACAGGTTTGGAACAAGTAAAATTGGTTTGAAAACATTATAAAACTAACCTGAAATCAGCCTAAAACATGTCTAAATTTCCTAAAAATTAGCAGGCTTGGCCTTTACATCTTGAGAGACATATACTATACATAACTTGGTTCGTAGAAAACATGAATATGAATGATACCTCATTTACATCAATAGGGAAATGAATCAAGCAATACTGAATAACATGGTTCCCATTTGGATCATTGGCCAATCTGGCGGCACCAGGACGTATGGCCGCCATGGCCAATGCAATCTGATATGGGTCTGTCAGGTTCTCCAACAACTTCTGCATTGCTCTAGTCCTACACAATCAACAACCACAACCACATTTATATATGATCATCAATATAACAAATGACACAAAAATGTGAAAAATTTAACATACCCATGTGGATTCATACAAACAATAATCATTTCAACAGGTACATCAGTCAAGGAAAGAAGTATCCTTAATTTATGATCATCATTGCACACAGATATGAGCTTCTGTATTAAATAATTCCCAAATTGGTCCTTCATTAGATCAGTAATGGAGTCCAAAACCTCGTACAGAACAAATTCAATCTCTTCATTTGTGGGATTTTCAAACTTTGCTTGAAGCAATCTACATCCATTTTGATCCTTAGCGAGAGAATGGATCATACCCCTCAATTCTTTCAATGACAAAAGGCTCACAAGCTGATGATTGCGTGTTTTACAAGATACCAAATTACCATCATCGTTAGCAGCAGATCTTGAAGCAAATGATTCATCAGCAGATGATTTTGGTGAACAGAAGAAGTGTGGACTGAGGTGCTGTGTACAATACAAGTGTTCCTTGTGGAGCAAGTCAGACGATTGGTCAAAGTCAAATGTTTGGTCAAACCCAGAGGAACCAACCTCTCTGTTGCGCCGCCACAGAGGATGGTGATGCAGATGAGGGTCCACAGGAACAACGCTAGCATGCCCCACACTGGAATATATGCTGCGATGTCGGTTACCGACGTTTAACTGGTGAACGGAACCCTCACCAGCGCCGATCGGAGCTCCGACGCCGCTAACTTCATCGTCTACAGTCTCCGGGAGAAAATTCCGGCAATGAAAGCTGCTCTTAGGCGAGATGTTAAGCGAAGAAAGCATGTTACAAACTGTCTCATCAACGTCGATTGCAACAGGGTAGTTCGACGCAATCCGATTCCGATCAAATCCCGTCAAAATACCGTCGTCGATCATAACCCACGGCGCCATTGACTCAAAATCAGCTTCCGCCCCCATGGCGTTATGCAGCGGTGGGGTTCGCATCATCTGCTGGTTTCTTCGAGGCTCCATCATCAAAAATCAACGAAAGAAAACAAAGATTCAGAGCGAAAAACTGCTCCAAATCAAAAGGGTTTTTAACGGGGTTTGATTCTTGAACAAATATTTATCGATTGGGAAGAAACATAACAACAGATTTGGAAAACGTTGAAGAAATGTTGAAGAAGTGGGATGAGAGTAAGGATTTGGATTTGATTATGGTGATGAATGATGAGAGAGAAAGTGAGTTTTTAGAGAGAGAAAGGAGGTGAGTGTTGTATGCATGCAAAATAGGGAAATATTTGTTCATGCTTGAAGGTGAAGGATAACCCAATAGCAGACGTCTGTCAGCTTAGATGGGCAACCTGCCGTTACCGTTAAGTGGTGTGTGTGTACGGCTCCGTGCCATTTTCATCTGTAGGACCACCAAATATTTCCCACTTTTGTCCTTTCCGTTACTCTGTCGTCTCATCTCCTTCGTTAAATCATAAACGACTGAGTGAGTGAGTGAGTTTACTTATCTCAATTTCAATTCAAACACGACAATAATGTTAACTTGGTTAGATACATAAACGAATTATTGAGCGTTGTGACGAGTTGGACGTAAAATTGTTTGAAAGAAATCAAGTTGTGTAACACAACGTGTTTACAATCTACGTTAAGAATAATGCGGAAATGAAATTAATGTGGTTAATAAAAATAGTAAATGTATGACATGATAGATAAATTGTCCTGTGAAACAAAACACAGATAAAAGATAAGTTGTTCTTATACCAATGCTTTTAAATTAATGTTGGTTCTATCTTAAATACGAGTCAAATCCCTTGTATCATCCCCTGCAGTTTTGTTTTTTACTAATTCAAATCATATTTGATCTACGAACCTATTTGTGGTAGAGATGCACATTTCGGGTTTTTTAAAAACCGGTTCCGGGTTTTTTGAAATCAGGTACAACCGGCTCCGGTTTCAATGCATACCCGGGTCCGGTTCCTATGCATACATGGTTTCGGTTCCGGGTCGGGTACACGAGCCGAGAGTCATACCCTATGGTACCCGGTTAGGGTCAGGTCCGGTTCGGGTATGAAAACCGGGTATGGCCTTCTTTTTTTTACTTTCTTATAAGTAAGCATTTAAATAATACAAATTCTAATTTATTTAATTTAAACAATTTACAAACTAATACATAAACATTTAATTAACATAAAATTCATTTTTATATTTTTTATAAATTAAAAACAAATACATCATTGTAATTTTTAACTTACATCAGTATAAGTTTATAGATCCAAAATTGCAACATTGTTAACTCTTAAACGGTGACATACTTACGCATACACATAAAACAAGAAAATGTTGTGCATATGTTATAATAATGTTTGAAAAAAAATTAAGGTTTAGATTGATCTTGATGAAGTTATACTGGTTTTCAATTTGATCTAGGACTGACAAATTCAGACACGAACACGTTAACACGACACGACACGACTTTAACATGTTTCGTGTTTACCCTTAACATGTTTCGTGTATAAAACAGGTCGACACGTTAAGACATGTTTATTTTTCGTGTCTAAACTGGTAAAACCCGCTAAGACCTGTTAAGACTCGTTAATACCTGTTAAGACCCGTTAAGACCTGTTTAAAATTTAAAATAAATAATATAATAAAATATATGGCCATATGGGTAACCGATTAGCTTCAAAAAATTTATAACTGTCTAACTCTAGTTCTTTAACAGGTTCCTTAACGGGTCTTTTTGTGTTTATATGTTTTTAACGGGTCATATTCGTGTTTGGAAAAACAGACACGATAAGAATTTGTGTCATGTTCGTATCTTACCAGTTCGTGTTTCGTGTCTTAACGGGTCGTGTCTGACCCGTTATGACAGCCCTACTTCGATCTCTCTCGAAATTTCAACTTTTGTCTCCATTGATATATTGGTGTGTTTTGACAATAGCTAGTGAATTGTAAAATTAATTTATATAAAAGATTGGATTAATATGATATATGATCCAATTATTAACCAAAGAGTAAATTACATAAAAGCTCATTTAATGTATATATCAGATTGTAGGTGTTATCTTTAAAATTTAATAATTACATTATGCATTGTTTATATTAATGTTTTACAACAATCAGGTCATTTTTTACTAATATAAAAAGAAGAGAGTGAACAAAGTTAACACGAGAGTTTTTGCGTTTTTGAGTGTTCGGGTTTGCGTTTGAGAGTTGTGAATCAACCAATTCATCAAAAACCTTTATATACTAGCTTGGAGGGATAAAATGGTTAAGAAAATTCGAAAAATAGGTCAAAAACGTTAAAAAAAAAGCTATATTTTCAAAAAAAACGGCTAAAATTCGAAAAAAACAGTAATACCCTGTTCCGGGTCGAGTCAGGATCGGGTCTCAGAAAAACCATACCCGGTTAGGAAACCGCCGGGTTTTTTCGGGTACAACCGGGTCCGGTCCCGGGTTTTGGATTGGGTCCGGTTCCATACCCAGTTTTTTTGTGCACCTCTAATTTGTGGGGCTTTAGGGCCCATTGAATTTCAGCTTGTTAATAGAACATATATCATGAAAAAAAATTTCATCCTATACATTTTTTTTAGTGGCCCGTAAATATAATTGGAAAAGATTTATAGCACTAAAATTAAAGTTGGTGTAATATTTATTCAAAGAATCATGAATCATTCCTTTAAAATAGATCTAGGGTTCAATTCCATCCGTCACTGCTTGTCACTCCTTTCTCACACTAAAACTACACGTTTCACACACTTTTTGGCGCAAAAATCTAGATTTTTAAGGTGTTCTAAAAAGCCTTAAATAACAGTTATTACTCAGGTATTAACGTATATATTTACATGTTCTAAAGATTTTAATGATTCTAAGTGATCACCATTACTTAAACCTTGTTTTTCAACACTTTCTATACACTTTACTGCTTGTTTTCTTTCCTTTAATCACAAGGTTTGTGTGAGATTATTGTTCTAAACACATTAACATGTTCAAACATCAACATGATAATCTAGGATTAAGTCAAAATCTTGTTTAATGCCAACTATGAGACAGCTTTCTTACGAATGGCTTAGATAATGTTTTAATGTTTATTAAATATCATCAATGTCAATCAATTACATGTTTTATAAGATAATATGGTTGATAAAAATTTGAACAAAAAGTTTTGTGACTCAAAAGTAGGAATAAAAAATACAAAAAGAAATTCAAAAATTGATATTTTAAGCATAAAAGAGAGTTTTTGATAAGAAAAAAAATAATTTGATGTATTATAGTTAATCATATTGTTTACCCTTAATATATTTTGATCAGTTTTTAAATATGTTAGTGAATGTTTTTGTGCTAGCATTGTTTGAAATGAAAATATACTAAAATTAAGCCGTTAAAATGTCAAAATATTTCGCAGAAACTATGAAGAAAATCACTAACACCTCCAAATATTTTAATATAATACAGAAGCATATCTATATATTAATTTCATTTAATACAATTAAATTAAACATCCAAACTTAAAAGAAAACTAATATTCAGTTTCTTTTTAAATTTTTCATATTTAATTACTAATTTCAAAAATTCAAAGTTTCTAATCTCATTTGTATTGTTTAAAAAGTGTTTAAAGATTTATAAAATGTAATTTTCTTTTCTTTTCTTTTTTTAAAGATGTTGAATATAATACGTTATTTGTGTGTGTATATATATATATATATATATTTATTAGTGATTGCTTTATAACACTTATTTTTTAAAAGTGTATATGATTGCTTTGACATAAATATATGATTTTTGGAATTTATTTGCTATATCTTTGGATTTTTAAACCCTTATATAACGCTCAAGATAAGAGGTAAATAAAAAAACGAGCTCATAACAATTTAGAAAATTCTAGAAATGTTACTTTTGATTAAAAAATAGTTAAGAGAATAAACTTTATAATTTATGAAAATTATTTAGTTTTTTTTTCTATATATTTTAATAATAACGTTAAAATAAAGCAAAAATAGCTACAATTAAAAAAATATGGAAATTTTTCAAAAGACTCACAATCGCTACAAAAAATAAAGCAAATAGCTACAATTAATAAAAATATCTGAAAGTTTTTCAAAAGACTCACAATCATTATTGAATCTTATACAATAATTTCATAATTTATAAACATCATATAGTATTTATTTGAATTTTTAGTAGTAAAATAATATGAAAAATACTTTACTAAATTCTTCATCTTCAAGAAAGAAGTTCAGGATTATTTTGAGCACCCCTACTTAACATTATACCACTTAACAAATTTATGAGACCAACTTAATCATAATAAACAAATTTAAAACACGTTAATGGACAAAAAAAAAACATAATTTATTAAGTTGTCCCATTTTCACATATATTAAGTTGTCCCATTTTCACATATATTATAGGTATAAACTAAGTTAATCAAAACAAAATTAAAAACTTTCCTAATTAATATTTTAAGACTTAAGTAGAATTACTTTTGTGGTTATTGAACAATGTGAATGTACTTATGTGCAACATTAGTTTCTATGAGTTATCATCATGGTTGTAAAAGTCGCTAGGCGCTAGTCGGGCGGCGAGGTACCGCCTAGGGATTAATCGGGATTAATCGGCGCTAGGCGGATTGGAATTTTTATATGTAATTTTACAAATATATATTATATACACACATCAATATCAATAATTTAATATAATACTTCAAATAATTTTAAAAAATATACTTAAATATACTAAAAAAAGTACTTTAAAGTGCAAACTTAAACACTGAGTTCAAAGTTTAGAGATAAATTTCGATGTTAACTGCTTGAATTCGATGTTTCAGAGACATATTAAAGATTTTTGATTGAGAAATGTCTAAATAATCATGAAATGGGTCCCTTTTTACCATAAAAAAGTCAAAAAAGCCAAAAAAAGTCAAAAAAATGAAAAAAAAAATAAATATCTGATCGGGCCACCTAGGCCGCCTAGGCCCCGCCTAGGCCGCCTAGACCCCGCCTAGGCCGCCTAGCACCGCCTAGCGCCTAGGCACCGCCTAGGCCAAAAATTACACAGAAGGTGGGCGCCTAGCGCCTAGGCGCCGCCTAGGCGGCCGCCTAGGCCGATTTTTACAACACTGGTTATCATAGACCTACTTTTACTTGTTTTTTTTATAATGTGTAAAGAGCATTAGTTGCTTTTACTTGTTTTTTTTATATTCACCAGATATGATTTCTGTTGATTATAATTTTTATTGAGATCGGTTTATGCAAAGGTCCATGCACTATTAAATTGACATCCATTAACTTATCAGATATAAGCGAAGATTAACGGATACTATTATTGGTTGACACCTCACTCATAGATTGATCACGCCAATCATTTAGTGCATGCCTTAGGAATGTATGATTTTTTTTCAGTTTGTCTAAGAGCATTTGTCTTAGGGATTGATTATGATCTCATCATATTAAAACAGGTAGTAAAGTATGAAAACCCTTAAACCCTATCTGAGTCATTGATTTGGAATCTTGAAAATAAATATGTGCTTCAAATTAAACCTAAATAAAAAATTGGGTTTTGAATAAACAAATCATATTTCATGTGGGTTAATGTGGACCATATATTTATTTTCAAGATTCTAAACCAATGACTCACATAGGGTTTAAGGGTTATCTCTCTAAGATTGGGTTTTCATTGGATTCATATATATATATATATATATATATATATATATAGGGGAGGGATCATAAGAAAACTCTTAACTGCCAAGAAAACCAAGAAAATTTCATTAACCAATCACATAAGTTCTTTCATACTATTTTTATTTAATTAAAAAGGATAGGTTAGTAATTTTACAATTAATTAATTTTAGAATGTATTTTTTTATTAAATACATCCTTTTTTAGCCAAAATAATTATACCATTTTTAATATTTCTCCCTTCAATCATTGGCAAAATTTTTACGTCCCATTCTTTCATCCCTGCATTCGAAATCCTCCATGAATTTCAATTGAAGAAAATATTAGATCAGCAAGTTTACTTATAAAATTTGTTACGGTTCAGTTACTACCCAAATTTGAAAAATCTTTTTTATCTTTTCTCCCTGAAATCATCTTCAATCAACTGGATGATTGAATTTCACTAAATTCAATTGAAGCAAAAATTAGATACTCAAGCTTATTAAACCAATGAATCTGGTTATTGATCATCATATTTACATTTTTATTGAACTAAAAATTATCGATTTGGACGTAATTATTTCAATTGAAATATATTTCGATTCATTTCGTTGCTGAACCGTAACATATCTGAATCATTATCAAGATTTTTCCTATTTTTGTGTAATTGCGTACTTATGGAATCTAACGTCATAGAGGATCACGAATCTGTTGAATTATGTTTTGAGGAGAGAAATAATTATCTTCATAAGGGTAAGGAAGTGCAAGAAGTTAATGGAATATCATGAATAGATTACGATTATAGCCTACCAGTGGATCTAAAATGGTGATGAACATGCAGGTAAGTCATTTTTTTATAGCATATGGATTGTAGTATGATTAGGCATAGGTAATCAAAATTTTCATTAATATTTATGTAAATAAAGTTATTGAATTTTTAAATAATTTTGTAGCTTTTTTAATTGATTACACATATGTAATTATGGTAATGATATGTTTGCTTTGTTAATAAAGACAATCAGTAGCTCATGCTAGAAAAGATCTAGAAAGACTTGCTTTGCTTGATCAACAGATTCAACATATAAAGGACCAGATATTTCAGGATTTCCCTTTTGAAACATTTAGTCAGAACAAGGGATTATAGTTCAAAAATAGTTAGAAACCGAAAAAGATATTCCAGGATTTCCCTTATGAACCATTTAGGCGACTAGTCGAATCGGGTGAGAAGGCGGTTAAAAAGAGTCAGAATCCAAAAAGGGAGTGTCATTATTGTGAAAAAAACGGTTAACGACCATGATTCTTGGAATTGACCTGTTACAAAGAGAGATATGGAAGACTCAAAAAAGGAAAGTATCAATAAGGATCTAACGATGATAATGATGAGTTCGCAGAAGATGAAGATGAATTTCTTGTAAAAGGATTATCAGATAATTCTAAGAAGGATAAGGCTGACGACTCATAGACAATTTTATTAACCATACTGATAAATCATTAGATAAACATATGGATTTTTTCTTTTTTTTATTTATATTTTTGTATTTGTTCGTTTGAATTTCCTATTAATATGACCATTTTACTTTGTGAATGTTGCCACAAACATATTTTTTTTTATTACAGGTTATTATGTAAAGGATATATGTTACAATGTTTTGGAGTATTGCACATATTTGCTTCGTACATTTTATTCTTTAAAGGATATATGCCATATTGATTACATATATGTAATCAACATATTTTAAATGTATAACCATAATCAATTTGATATGTTATTAAATTAATGGTTATCAGTTATTTATACACATCAATCATGTGAATTCACTTTTGATTACATATGTGTAATCAACTCTTATTACATATATGTAATCAATTCATTCCTGGGCATGCAACATAGAATATGTATGTAACAAATGTTTGATTACATATATGTAATCAACAAGTATAATCAATAGATTTTTATTGATTACTTTATTTGTACTTCTATACATAATATGCTCAAATGTCTATATATGTAACAATATGTTTACATATATGTAATCAACTGCTAGAATCAATAGATTTTATGGGCATGCATAAAATGGACCTTACAATATGTTTGTTTACATATATGTAATCACATGTAGAATATACATGTAACAAATGTTTGATTACATGCATGTAATCAAACAGTTTGATGTACATCAATTAGAATCAATAGATGTTACTTTATGGCACATTGCTTCACTTTTTAGATGGCATTACACTTTATTGAAAATGAAATAACTCATGTATATCAATTTTATAACATCTATAAAGAGGAAAGTAGAAGTCAGGCATGGAATCATGAGCGGAGACATTTTGTAATGGATGCTAATTAACATTAACTCCTCAATTTTCTTTTCATAAGATTTCATTATTTTCATCATCTGCAAGTTGTATTGTGTTTTTATAGATAATAAAACATAAAAACTATAAAATTAAAGGAATGTGAATTTTTTATTTAAAGCCATTATGAACCTGATGAAATAGATGACTAATTACGGCCATTCAATGAATGTGATGGAAGTTTCCAAAATTTTGATAATTATGGCCATTCATTAAACGTTTCTAAAATCATTCTTTACACATTACCCATACTACCCCTTTGCATTTATTTTAATAATTTTTAATTAAATCTTAATTACAACAATGCCATTATTAATCATGGCCATTGATTTGTCTAATTAATGGTTAGATTAAGGTTTTCTTAGTTTTCTCAAATATCCTAGTTTTCTTAGTAGCCTCCCCATATATATATAGGGGAGGGCTCCTAAGAAAACCCTCATTTTTAAGAAACTAAGAAAACCTTTGATCCACCATTGATTAATATAATCAATGGTTGAGATCATTAGTGGCAAGATTGTAATTACATAACAATCAAGGGATTTAATTATATGATTATAAGGGTATATTAGTCCAAAAAAATCTATTGTCTCTCCTATATTAATTAAAATTCCTAAAATCTCTCCTTTCTCTCTCCTCTCTAATAAATTATATCCACAAATTAATTTAAAAAAAATTCACTCAAAAAATTGAATTCAAACAATACGGATATTTTGATTCAAAAAATCTGAAATTTTCAATCAATTATATGATTACATATATGTAATCATATATTAGGTGTTATATACATGATTACATATATGTAATCATATACCTGGTTATATATATTTAGGTGTTTAACACATGATTACACATGTGTAATCATATAGTAAGTGTTATATACATGATTACATATATGGAAGCATATACTAAGTGTTACATGAATGAGTCAAAAAATTCTGAATTTTTTCAACCAACTTATATGATTACATATGTGTAATCATATACTACCTGATATATGTAAATAATATATGTGATACAAAGAATTATTAAACATCAAAACAAACAAACATTTGATTACATATGTGTAACTAATATATGTAACAACAAAACATACATATATAGATAAAAATTGAGACTTGATTATCACCTATTTGATTTAATCAAGAATTTTGTGATTTTGTAATTGATTACGTATATGTAACACTATTAGTTACATATATGTAACAACAGGAAGAAACCGATCTATATACACTCAACATCGAGACAATGAACTTCTTTAATTCCATTATATCTTTTAGCGAAAAAAATTCAGAGAGAATATGATAAGGAAGTCAAGAAATTAAAACATAAAATGGATTCTCTTTCATTTCAATTACATACCCACAAGAAAAAAAATCAACAAAATGATCACAATCTAACACCTTTACTCGAAAGATTAAAAAAAACATACAATCAAAGTAGAAGAATATGATGTCATTTCTTGCTTCTGATTCCTTTTGGCACAAAATCAGAAGAGTTTAACCATAAGTCATTAGAATACCTTTGAGTCTTGATTCTCAAACATAAACCGGTCCTCCAGGCCCTTGAAACCAGGGCGAACAGGCTGGACAGACAAGCACTCGAGCAGATTGCAGGGCACACGAAACCCATGGTAAACAACTGAGTACTCGAGCAAGATCGCAGGGTACACCGCACACGATGGGTACGTGACTCGTGAGCAATGGGAATTGACAGGAATGACAGCTGTCGACGATGGGGTCACGGGTGTTAATGGCTTCCAATCTTCCACGGCGCTTCGATTACAACGGTGAAATCGAAGTGACGATCCGTTTTTGGTGAAGGGGGCGATGAATGGATTCGTTTTTGGTGAAGGGTGACGGTTCATTTTTGCAGCTTGATGGAATGAACAGACGATAACCTAATTTCTCTTGCATAACATTTATTAGGAATGGAGTAAATGCATATATTTAAGTTGCCAAAAAATAATTTTCTAAAATAATGTATGTTAATGTTACTAAAATGCCCTTTTAAAAATAAAAAAATAAAAATATTTATAAATTATGTGATTGGTTGAAATGAGTTTTCTTGGTTTTCTTAAAAATGAGGGGTTTTCTTATGATCCTTCCCCTATAGGGTATATATATATATATAGGGGGAGGTTCCTCAAAAAACTCAATTTTTTAAGAAAACTAAAAAAACCTTAATCTAACCATTCATCAAAACAATCAATGGTTGTAATTGATAGTGGCAGTTTTGTAAATGTTATTATTCAAGAATACAATAAATATAAATCTAAAGGGTATTTTGGGTAAAAAGTTTATTTACATTTTAGGAAGTAATAAAAATAAATCAACTCTTACCTAATTAATCACCATTCACCCAAATTATAAGAATGATTCCAGGGATTCAAAACTAATTCACAGTGAATAAGAAAAACATGACAGAAGCATACGTCGTTGGCGCCCTTCTAGACGGCCTTGTTTTGTTGATATGTAAATACTACAAAATATAACAATAATTACTTTTCTAAGTTCGTTAGTCGTAAAATATTCTTGATTATTTTTATAAATTCCCTGGCATTATTTGATGAAAATGATAACACTGATTTCATAGTATGTTGCATTTATAAAAGTAATACTTTTTTTTAATTTTATTACTTTTAAAACAAAAATAATTATACGAAAGTAAATTTAGTATTAACATTTTGAACAACTAGTTGAATAGGTGCTCAATTTTTGATTCCAGGATAATATGCTTATATACAAAAGTGTATATGTTATGAGGGTTTTTAGTATTTTCTAGATATTAAAATATTTTTTAAGTAGCTAAATTAATTTTTATTGTGATCACATATATGTAATGGTGTTTTTGTTGACGTTTTTTGTTAATGATTTGTTGTTTTTTGTATAAGTGAAAAGTTACTTAATTTTCGATTATGCTTTGTTTAATTAATATGCTACTAGAAAGATGTTAATGTTCGTTATTTCTATATAATTTTATTAGTCAACAATTATCAACATTTCTATATAATGTTTACGTTATTTAATACATGTTTTTTAGTAGTTTTTGATAATATACATGATATTTAGTGTGAATGTATGATGTATAATTCTTATTTATAGCATGTGAACAAGTTTATGTTGTATTTGAATAAAATAACGGCAAACTAGTTAAAATAAATTACTTAAAATGTGATTACATTATATGCAATCAATAATAACTACGAATAAAACACAAAATTATTACACAAATGTTATGCATAAAAATATAAATTAACATTTATATATTGTGTACAAATATTAACAAATTACAATAAATATAAATTTACCTTTAGATGGATGCTTTACTAAAATACGTTAAAATAGTTCACTTTAACTGTGATTACATATATGTAATTAACATTTATTACATATATACTACCCAACAGTGATTACATATATGTAATCAACAGTTATTACATATACTACCCTGCTACCCAATAGTGATTACATATATTTAATCAACAGAGATTACATATATAAAACAAAAGTCATTACACCTATGTTCAACATAATATAAAGTTAATAATAAATATGTTGTGTATAAATATTAAATAGCTTAAAATGTAAGGAATAGTTATTTAATATACTACTTAACAATGCTTACGCATTCGTAAGCAACAATTGATTATGCATATGTAAGTTGATTACATATATGTAATCATCAGTTATTACATATACTATTCAACAGTGATTACATATATGTCATCAATAGATAATCAACATTAGAGAATAAAATATCATTACTAAAAAAATAAAACAAAATATTTGTAACACAATTGATAAAGTAAAGAAACACAAATTAAAAAATCAACGACTAATGTTGAAGATGATTATATATATGTAAGCATTCAAATAAACAAGCTTACATATGTGTAAGTATACATGTAAACATCTCATCATTTGGATGCAACTTTATTTTAGTTAAACCATAAAAAACTAAAAGAATATCATCATACAACAAATTACCTTGTTTGGTGGGTAAACATTCTCTCTCTACCAAATAACACCATTACATACTTACATATATGTAAAAAAAACAATAATAACTACCTAAAGAAAACATATTATAGCAGAATCAAACAGTAAAGATGTATCTAAAGAAAAAAAGTGCAAAAGATATTCAAATTATATGCACCTACACTTTCGAAAACCGAGCGTTAATGACGTCAATCATGTTTAAATTATCTTCGTCATCATCACCGCCATAACAAAATTAACATATCGATTCATCATTCAAATTGAGACTAGATTCATGAAACCATGACTAAAAGAAAATAACAATTGACTAATGACTAATATGCAAATTATGTCAAACTAGAAAACCAAATTGAAATTATGTCAACCTACCATTATGTTTTTCATAAGATTCATAACAGATACAACATACAAATTTTAAGGATCACAAGACCCAACGCTTAAACATATGTTCCTTGTATGAATAATTAATGTTTATGGTCTGTCACATACCATAATTGATAATGTTTAAGCACTAGAATAAAATCATGACCCCACTAGCAATTTAGGTACTAAGGTTTTGTCTTTCCACATGCATCAATTTGCTTCCAGTTTTCTGTTTCTATGAGTCACGAGTTCTTGCAGAGTATGACAACATATAACCTTATTTGGGTTATGTGCTTAACCCATTGGTCAACCATTTCCCATGAAAACCCCCTTACTCTAAATCAGGTGATCGACCAAATGCCATCCAATTCCTACTTAGACGTCGGATCTCGTGAACCAAGACCTAACAAATCGGTTTTCCCGTCGGTGGTCGACCACATGCCCTCTAGCATATTTGACCCATGGGTCACCGGTACCCATGAAGACCACTTTCATTAATTCCTGCAATCCACCACATGCCCTCCAATTCCAACTCAGACGACGAGGTCCAACCATCATCAAACTAGTCTGTAAACCAAGTCTTTAAAACCGGTCGATTCGTGACCTAGATAAAAACCCTAGCCACGAGATGATCTTGATGATCGTTAAGAACAAGTGTTTAACAATGACAATAATTTCCACAAAGATGTGATGATGACGATGAAACTTTGAAAGAATTATAGGAAAGAAAAAGAATATGATGATTTTCTCTTGAAGATTTGAGATGATTAGGTAGAAAGAAAAATAAATTAGTTAGATAATATATAAATTCTATAAATAGGTAATAGTGATTTTACCAAAATAACCTTTAGGATAAAAATTTAAAAATATATATGAAGTTTTCTGATTGGTTGAGAGAGGTTTTCTTGGTTTTCTTAAAAATGGATGGTTTTCTTGTGAACCCTCCTCTATATATATATAAGCCTAGCAAAATAAACGGGTTGGGTAATGTAATATCCGTAATTTTTCGGTAACTATTCCGATGATGTTCTCCGGCTTGTATTTATGACAAACGTTAATAAATAAGGACGAGGAATTTATTCTGGTTTATTATGTCGAAACCATAGAATATACAAAAATACATTTATATATATATATATATTTATTTATATATTTATATTTATATGTAATTAATTGTATATTATTTACATTTTTAATTAATATTAATTAAGAACTAATAAATTCATAAGTTTTATAAAAATAAAATGGTTAAAATATAATTAGAAAGAAAATGGATGATACTAATAATAAAAATCAAAGTTATTAATAGTTAATAAAATATTTAAACTTAAAATGCTACTTTACAAACTATAAGGACCAAATATGTAAATACCCAAACCTTTAATCCCTTCGCCCCCATGGCTGCCCGTTTTCCCGGCCACTTCACCGGCCAACCTGCCGGAATCCGGCCAAGGTCCGGCAAGCCCCCAAAATCCGGTTTTGATGCACCATTTAAGCGGGTATTTACACCCTCATGAGCCAAAACGCATTCCTAACGTAATTATAACATTAAAACGCGATGATTAACACCATTAGAACACTTTTGATTAACCAAAACCGTCACCATTAACTCGTATTAACATCGAGCGTTTCGGTTCGAATTAATGTATATGATCAGAGGACTTTTACTCCTCTCGACCATACGAATCTAACCATATCACCTAAACTCTCTCAAAATCGCTTTGGAATCACGAACGAGACGAAGAACGGCCGACGTTTTCTTGAGCTCGAACTCGATCAAAATCAAACCAAACCAAGTAAGTTAATATATGGTTTAAATCGGTTTTAGATGTAAATCAATAGCCCTCTATCAATTTCAATTCATAATCGATCGTTTGATTGATTTAAGAATTAGGGTTCTTGAGGTATTTAGGGGAAATGAAATTTAAAGATAAATTTTTTCGTTTTGAAATCATTGAACAAATTTGGTTTGGTTCACTGGCTGGAACTATGTTGGGTAACACGGAGGTCTCGGGTTCAAGACCCATCCGACCCATTTTAATTTTATTTTTTTTCTTCTTTTTAATTCAATGAAATTATCTTATAAATCCTTAAAATTTTATAAAAATATTTGTAAAATACCTGGAACTATTTTATAAACCCAGGAAAATTTTGATGAATAAATTCATTTTATTTAAGTATAAAACTAGTATTTTATGTTTATTATTTACTATTTAAATCACAAAAATATGTCTAAACTAATTATAAAATTCTAGAAAAATTATACAACATTTCTGGAGCTTATCTAAATCTGCCTAAATTTTTATAAGTATTTTTATGATGCAAAACTATTTAAAATGATTTAAAAGTGTTATTAATCTACATAATTTATTTATTAAAAATACTTAAACTATTATAAAAATTCTGGAAAAATTACATAATCTTTCTGGAACTTTTATAAACCTGGGAAAATTTTTATCTTAAGTTTTATAACAGAAAACTATTTATTTTGATTTAAAAACTTTATAAAACTGAATAAATAATTTATTAGAAATATTAAAATAAATTTAAAAATTCTGATAATTTTTATATAAGCTATATGGGTTGAAGCCAACTCAGAAATATTTTTGTTTGAATAAAAATATTTTATTTGACTAAAAATGCTATTTAACTTGTGTTATAAATACTATAAATCAATATATTTTAAATATATAAAATTCCAGAAAAATACTATTATTTTCTGGAATAATTATATATAACAGAAAATATTTTATTTAAATAAATTTATCAAATAGAAATTATCTTAAATTAAAACCTTATATTGAAACATATAAATACAAGCTTTTGTATTTAGTAATTTAATTGGAATTTTATGTAATCAATTATATTTTGTATAACACTTTAACTTTAAATATGTTTTTTTGTTAGAATAATTAATTTATGGATTATTAATTATTATTTCTTTATTGAATAATAATTATACTACTTTGTCGTTTTTACCAATTTAATTATCTCACTTAACCTTGATTTCTCTAAACCCATTTAGAACCCAGATCTTGAACTTAGAATGCCTTATACCTTTATTTTGAACTTAGAGAATTATGAACTTGAAACTATAGGTTTGTTGTGAGAATTGTTTCTCGCAAATTTGGACTTACAACTACGTTTACAACTTAGCTATTCATCTTATCCAGGTGAGTTTCATATTCCCCTTTTCTTGATTTGATTTTGTTTTCAAAACATCGGGGATGAAACATGAACTTCAACTATTTGAACATTCTGTATCCATGAACTTTATCTTTTGATTTGAGCTTGTGTCCCAAACTACATGTGAACTATCCTCGAAACTTGCATTGATCATTAACTATATTAGCCTGACTGTTGTGATGATAGCTATTGAACTGACCATTCCACCCATTCGGTGATCACTCAGTTACCAACTATTGAACTATATGAACTTTGTATGTTTGAACTATTGTGCACATTTTGAACTATTGGAACTATAAGGATAGTATGTATTACTATGCCTAACTTGGTTAACTAAGGTTTGATCTGCAATAGTTTAATGTATGTTTCCACATTAAGCCTTATCTATTGATATGTTTATGATACATGATTCAAACTTTGAACTATTAAACTATTTATCGAGTCAACTTTATGATTCTCACCAACTACTTTTGTAGTTGACCTTTCAAACTTATTCATGTTTCAGGTGCAACTTAGTGAGCTTTGGGATGAACACATAAGATGCTTGGACTTTAGAAGCTTTAAGAATAAATTGAACTCTAGTTTTTGGTTTGTTGAACTTTGGTTGTTTGAACTTATTTACTTTGGTTTTAAGACAATGTAACTATGTTGCATTAATTATGAAACGTTTTAATTTGATCATGAGCTATTGAACAGTCGCGTTCGCGCCCCGACGTATTCCGCCGTCGGTTGGGGTGTGACAGGTAATGTGTTAGAACAGGTTCGGGTCAAGATGAGTGCGGGTCAGAATGAGTTTTAAACAAAATTAGTTTGGGTCTAAATGGATTGTTTTTAAAAAAACATTAATTTGGTTTAAGTTAAAATGTGTTATAACTAAACAAATAGTCCATTTGGATAATTTTAGTGATTTTTTCATCAAATATATTATTAATCATTATTAAACGTTTGAAAAATTGCATTCACAGAGTTTTATATTACACATCTTGACTCGTATTTTGTTTCATTTCAACCATTGTATGTTATAATGTTACTCGTATCACTGCAAGAAAAATTAGCAATAGCGGCGACAAAAATCGCCACTAAAAGTCCCAAAAATCGCCGCTAAATGGTCGCCACTATTAAAACGTCAGTAATGGTCCAAAATCGCCGCTATTGACCCTGTCGCCGCTGTTGACTTGGTCGCCGCTAATGCTCAAAATCGCCACTAAAGGTGTCGCCACTAATGCTTCATTTTACTCGTATATATTTAAAAACTTAAAGGACTGATTTTGACATTTTGAAACATAAAAGACTATCTCTGAAATTTTGTGTAAACCTAAAGGATCAAAAGTGCAATTCAGTCACTCAAATGAGTTTAGTTAAGATAAAAACCCAAATCTGTATGCAAATATTTCTAATTCAATAAAAGCCCAAATTTCTAAATAAACTTTTCAAATTTAATGTTTTTTTCTCTGTTTACTACTTCTTAAAGTTAAAATACTTCTGGTAATTCAAGATATGTACTATTCAATTTTATATACCACGTTTTTTTCACTATATATATAATATTACTTTTCAATCTATTAATATATATTCTGTTCATATTTACTATTCATTTTTATACATTTAATTATATATATATATATAATAATTAAATATGTTTTCAAGTACCAACAAGTTGGACTACATCCCAAGTTATATAGTGCTTTTCTATAGAAATTTGTTTTTGATTGGTTCTTATATCTTGATTATTTATTAAAGACATGATAATGTGTTGAGTATTGTATTTGGCATTGTTAAATATGTATCAAGTTACTCGACATCCCTATTACGTATCACTTAGTTTCACTTTGATCAATGTGTTGTGATATCCTTACACTTTTTGTTGCAGCTCGGTGTTTCTACTTTAACAGGGTATGACAAGGCTTAAGAGGGATTAAATCTTGTTAATATGAAAACGGTGAAGTAAGCAATTTTGTTATAACTACTATGCCTAGGGAAGGAGACTTTGCATCCCAACTTGGTGCATGGGGACGAAGGACCTTTTTTTGTTGTTGTGGTCTTGATGATTGCAAAATGACTAGGATGTACCCAAATAAAATATAACTTGTTTTACTTATTATATGCTTAAATTCCTTAAATAATTCAAAATTTATTGTGCTACTCTAAATTAGATGAGTTTCAACCTCACACATAGATGTGAGTACTACAAAATTTAGGACAAGTTATTCAATAACTAAAAGGAAGAATCACAAAGTTTATGATACTTTAGAAACTCAATGAGGTGATAAAGAAAGATTCAGAGTTATATCCAACCTCTGTTTCTTTTTTTTTTAATGGCCAACTAATCAACTGTCGGGTATCCCGTACGCGGCCCCCAATGGCTAAAGGATGGCCAAGCTGGCCACTAGTCCAGACGGACGGAGCCCCTAGCCCACCAGCCACCAATTCTCGGAGAAAAATCCGACTCAAGCACCCGTCCAAAGGCACGACTGTGGAAGGTCGGTAAAACCGGGTGGGATCAAGAATCGAACCCATGACCTGAGTCTTCTATCACTTCCTCCATACCTACATCTTACCAGCAGAACAAGACATCATTGGTATCCAACCTCTATTTCTCATTTTATTTTTCAATAATCTACTCTTTTTCATTTGGGCATCTTTTTAGCTTTGACAACTACCTTTTTCTTCTTTTTTGATATAAGTCTTCCTTTTATGGCTTCAATTATGTTTTGACAATCTTGATGGATCGCATCATGTAAACTTAAATATGTACCTAATACTTGTCATTCTGTATGATTCACTCCTTCCTAGCTATTGGGAGAACACACTTTAAACTTTAACTAGGTTTATTCACCCCGCGTGTTGCGTGGGTATCACAATACACTCCGGATAATGTGTATTATATATCATATGTAGAATCATAAGTTGCATAGCAAAATCAAATCTCTCATCACAAACCCTATACAAATTTTTCTTAAAAACATAAAAATCATACAAAAATCCTCACAAATATGTTATAAAAGTAATAGAAAAATTGCTCACAAAATCCGTCTCGCCAACGTTTCAATTAAAAACCCAAATCTTTAAGCAAATATCTCAATTTAATAAAACCTCAAATGTATAAACAAATATCTCAAATTTAATAAATACCCAAGTATTTAAGCAAATCTCTCAAATTTAATACTCTTATATTTGTTTGTTACTTTTCAAAGTAAAAAAAAAAGTTTGATGGTTCAATTCTAAATTGTCAAAACATTACTACATGGACCAGACATATAAATAATATAATATGTATGATCATGAGTATCTACAATCAATAGGGCCCACTAATATATAATAATAACTATGTTAGTACCCCGTGTATTATACGGATTAAATAAAGATATAACGAATAACTATCAATTAAAATAATTACAATTTCGTGTGATTTAATATTTTAAATATTAAAATAATAATATTATTTCTTATGACACTAACTTTTTTTAAAACTTTGTTTTTTAAATAATGATTTTGAAAATTTTATAATTTATAATAATTTTTCTTAAAAAATGTGTGTTTCTAATATTAATATATTTTAGAGTATTAAAAAATCTTTTTTATTTTAAAAATGTATAAAAAGTATATTTAATATTTAATATGATTATTCAATATTAAATGTATTTAATATGAGAGAGAGGAGAGAAATGAAGCTTAAAATGCTCTTAAAACATGACATGTGGCACTAAAAACCTTTATTTATTAGTATACTAGGTTATAACCCGTGTGTTACACGGGTGGAGTAAGGAAAAACATGTAATTAATCATATGGTTCAAAAATATTGTTTTAAAGATTGTTACATATCATGTAAAAAAAGATCGATGAACTTTTCAATTTTTCATACATTAAAAAGATAAATTGCATACAAAGATTTTAATGTATTTACAAGTTTCCAAAAATCTCCTTGTATACATATACGTCAGCAAACTTAGGAATGAAATATAATATCTACCTAATTTGACATCTTATCCGAATGAGCAAAAACATACCTTTTGTTTTGAAATAGCGAAGCACGCATTTATCACCATCAGAAAGGTTGTTATCTTTCTCAGAAGGCGTCCAACCTTGAACATAATATCTCTCTCACTCATCTGAATGATGAATAGTAGTCTTCAGGTTCTATTCGATCCCGTTCACATTTCTGAAGGTCACATTAGTAGTCCTGTCAAGTCCAACATCCTTAGCCCATCATTTTCGAGTTTCCTATAAACATTTCAAGGTGTTAAAAGATACCAATTAGAATTGTAAAACGGCATATGAAACAAATAATAATTATATTATTAAAAATAAACTTACAAATTTACGACGAACACATTGGATCATGATAACACCTTCATCATCCTCATTACTATCGTCCAAATCAATGATATCCTTTTGTTTAGCAGATTGATCAGTTTTTGCTGCAGGTTGCATTGAAGTCAAAAACAAACATTTTTTGATACATTTTTGGAACAAAGACATTTTGTAGGATGTTTCATCATCATCAATTATAACATAATTGGATGGTAGAGGGTCATGAAATGGCTTCCTGAAATTTAAGTCAAACTCAAAAACTGTAAGATTTAGAGAATTCTTTCCTAAAAACTCAAAAAACAAAACAATAATCGTGTTCAAATCTCGGCCATGTTTTATATTATCCCATCCATTTGTTATAAACATTTTTGTTTCCATGGTTTCTAAAGTGACAGACCATTCATGATTCCTATTTGTTACCCTAAGTAAGGAGCTATGACATATGCTAGTCATATGATGCTTAAAGGAAGCAGGAGGAAGTTTCTGCATAAAAAATTGGATGTATTAGATTGTAGACTGATAAACCATAGTACTTAAAAAAACATATCCATCCTCCTTGAATGCAAGATGATCCCTAACCTTGTCCCATCCTAAACTAATCACACATGAGAATCCTTCTTCAACCTTAAATTGAGCACCATCTTGTGTACATAAAGTTATTGATCCAACTGGATAATCATATTTAGTAACCCAATGAACATAGTGCGTTGGCAAATTTTGATTATATCAAATATAAAATATTAAAAAAATAATATAAATAAACAAAATACAATAACAATCAACCCATCTTGTAGAATTACCAAAGATTTCCTTGTTGAAGGATGACTCAAGAAACTACCAAAAAGGAATTCATGGTTTCTACAAATAAAAAAAAATTTTTCAAAACAAGTCAAATGCAATATAAAACAAATGAAGAAGAATTTCATAAAGCAAATGATACTGTGAATAAATATCAAACTACCATACAGAAGAAAAATACATTAAATGAATCTTAATACAGAATATTATATACTCCGTCTAACAAATTAACGATTATTAGTGAAAATAAAAAATTAAGTCTTTGAACGTAAATATAAAACAGGGAACAAATATAATGAATTAGGGTTTTTATTTCAGTAAATCGACTACATCAATTAGCAGCAAAACTCAAATAATGAAACATGGATATCGAAAAGTTACCTGATTTTTCGAATACAGAGAAGGTTTGCGATTGCGAGGCCATTGCAAAATCTGTGGGTCGAACAACCGATGAAGCCTTCAAATCAGGTTTATCAATCGCATGTTGAACAATATCATGACCGATTGAACATTAAAAGCTTTCGATTCAGACTACGCCATATTGTGTTAATATGGATGAAGCGGGTATGGTTAATCTCTCAGGCGATTGAGAGGAGGAATTAGGGTTTCTTGTGGAAGACGTGAAGGTGTTTTAACCGGGTTAAATCATGAATTATATACGGGTTAACAAATAAATCCAGATACCCATTGACCCGCGTGTAAAATAGAGGGGATAATTTGAGCGGAAAATGGACCCAAAACATGCTTCAATGACCGCCAAGTGGCAGAATAAAACATTAATTTATTATATTACATAGATGTAGATATTAGTAGTATTTGTTTTCATCTATTTTAATTATATATAGTAATTAATCAATTTGTTCTCATAATAAACAATTTTGAATGACTTGAAATATTACTAGTTCATCAAAGACGAGTAAATGTCAAATATATGTCTTAAACACTTGATTAAATATCTTTAAGAAATTTATTAAATAACATAAGTTAACAACATGAGGACGTAAAGAATTGGAAGATTTGATTCAACAATACTAAAGGTAACAATTGTAAATCAAGAGAGGATAACTAACCTAACTAAATGATTTTACAAGTAGATTGTTAACGAGCCAAGCCGAGCGAAGCTAGGGTAGCTTGGACTCGGCTCGAGCTATAAATCGAGATGCCTTGGCTCAGCTTGGATTGTAAAGCGACCTGAATTCTTCGCTCGAACTCAACTCGTTTTCAACCGAGCCAACTCGGCTCGGTGCGTTTTTGGCTCGATTTTATTAAAGAAATTCAATGCATGAAAGTATGAAAGAACAATACATCTCAATTAAAATGAGCAGCAACAATGATATTCTATATTACATAAATTTTATACACCATCATTGAAAAGAGCATCAACAACAATTAAAAAAGAGGAGAAACAATTAAAAAGAGCAGTAACAAAATTTTATAAAAAAATTGATTAAACACATTATACACCAACATACATTTAAACCATATTCATACTCAAGCTTATGCTATTATTAAAATTGATCCTATAATTTTATATTTTGGTATGTTAGGATGTTGTACAAACAAGCCGAGCCAGACTCGACTCGGTTACAAAACGAGTTGTCTTGGTTACAAACAAGCTTTATTCGCGAGCTTTATTCCGAACGAGATTCGAGATACGAGATTTTTGGACAATCTGAAAATGAATATAAATGTAATACCATGTTTGACAAAAATGTCTTGCAAGTTTTATAAAATTAAATGTAGAACAACAACCGATAGATTTGAAATATTAAATTTGAAATTGCATAAATCTTTCCTCTTTAATTATGTCTTTTATAACATTTTTATGGAAATAAATAGTTCAGAGAGAGAGAGAGAGAGAGGAAAGTATCCTAATTTCTTTAGGAAATGCAAACGTAAATCTTGCTCTCTTTATAAAACTCTTGTGAGATTAAGAAAAGTGAAACAAGCGATTTGAAATATTGAAAACATGGTTCAAATACATGCAAATGTGAAAGACTAAAGTG
Organism: Mikania micrantha; assembly: GCA_009363875.1. Taxonomy (NCBI): domain Eukaryota; kingdom Viridiplantae; phylum Streptophyta; class Magnoliopsida; order Asterales; family Asteraceae; genus Mikania; species Mikania micrantha. The sequence goes on from CM018692.1 coordinate 36,934,065, forward strand.
AACAAGACAATTCATAATGTTCATGTCGTATAAGGATCCTTATTATGAAACAAGTTTTGCAAACACTGAATGAATGTAAATTGCATTTGTTGCTTTCTTTGTTTACATTCATGTAAATCCACCGACATGAAAGTATGAATTACATCAGTATGACTATAGTTTCATATGCTAAAACAAAAATATTCGGTTTGTATTTATGCAAGCCTACTAGTATAGAAGTAGATTGCCCTACTAAGGATCAAATACTCGTGGCATATGCTCTACTCATGGTTAAGAGACATATAAATATAAACATGAAGCATTTGACATTGTTACAAACCATGATATTATTAAGCTAAAACTTGGAGATATTAAATATAATAGAAAGAAAAGAATAAATATCATAACATTTTAAAGATAAAATGAAAAGTTTTGAAGTATAAAAATGTTTTATGCCAATTTATTACTATATATACAAAATACAAAGGCAATAATTGCCTTTGAACAGTAAAATTAATTAACTAATAATAACAATTGTATATATTGATGTTCTTTTCAAAATTAAACATGTACCTTGTATTGGTATGGTGGTTAAAACTCTAGCATTTTTATTGAAAGGTCAACATTTCGAATCCTCTCTATGACATGACTATTTTTTGTTCTTTATTGTATTTTTTTTCTTTCAACTATTATAACTAAATAATAATAATATTTATTAAGAGCAATAATAGTGTCTCATGCTTTTGCGATTGTGCGGTTTTTTTCCGATCTTATGTTTATGTTTTCTTATGCAAATTTTGACTAAGCACGACCCTTTTTTGCGACCAACGCATTTACAAAGAGTATATTTTAGGCTTCTATGTCGGAGTAACAACAATTGTGTCGTGTTTTTATATTTGTGTTTTGATATACGGAATCATGTATACGTTCTAATTTCGGAATCATAGCGGAATTCCCGCCGCAACGCGCGGGATGACCCACTAGTAAATATACAAAAGGGAAAGACAATGATTACAACTGAACAGTATAATTAATTAAATAAGAATGAGATAAATACCTGTTATTTTTATCAATTGCAACATATGTCTAGCTCTCACTCCTTTCAGTTAGATGGTCGATTGTTCTACTCTCAGCTAAAGCATTTTTTTATTTTTTGTTTTTTTCTTTACTATTTTGATTAAATAATAATAACAATAGCAATTAAATAATAATAGTACTTAAATAATATAAACAACTAGATCATTTTTTTTCTTTATTAATTTGTCATTTCGTATTTTTTACGTTAAATTTTGGCAATGCAAAAGCCTTTTTTTTTTTTTTGTTCTATGATTTTTAGAATTGTATCCTTATGTTTGCATTCATATTCATTGGGAGTTCTCATTTTATTTGTTAGACTTATTTTTATATTTCATGATGCTAGATTTTATGACTAAACATGACATTTTTTGTGTGTATGACACATGCTTACGAATAGTACACTTTAAGGTTTTATGTCATATTGACAACTGTTTTGATGTGTTTTTGTATCTGCATGAATGTATAGGATCATGTGGTTGTTCTACTATTCAGAATAGTAGCGAAATTCCCGCCGCAACGCACGGGGAAGCCACTAGTTATTATTTAAAGATCAAAAAGTAGAAGTCATTTAAGGTTAATGATATATTTATGGATTTTAAATTGACATGTAAAAAAAAAAAAAAAAAAAAAAAAAAAAAAAAAAAAAAAAGACCATTAGGCATATCGGATTGACGGATAGACTGGCCAAGCATCTTAGAACTTAGAAGACTAGCATTAGAGGTGGCCAAACCTGTTTTTTTTCAAGAATCGGAACCGGTTCCTAATGCCCGTCGGTTCCCCCAAACCGGTTCCACCCAGAACCCGACCCGGTTCTGTACCCGGTTTCACTCACAAATAACCCTATTCGGTGTACCCGGTTGGGGTAGGTTCCGGTTCCACTTTTTTTCTTTTTTTTTCTACCTTGTTGACCGTTAGACGTGAACAAAAGCCTAATAAACCTTAAACTAATCAAACCTTAAAATAATTAGTAAACCCTAAATCCCTAATAAAACATTAAACTAATTAAAACTTAAACTAATAATTACTAAACTCTAATCAAACCTTAAACTAATCAAACCTTAAACTAATAATTTATAAACCTAATAAAACCTTAAACTAATAATTAATAAACCCTAATAAACCTTAAACTATTAATAAACCTTAAACAAATCAAAGATAAAACCTTAAACAAATAAAACCTTAAACTATTATTTAATTTTATTAGTTTAAGGTTTTATTAGGGTTTTATTAATTAATAGTGTTAGGTTTGATTAGTTTAAGGTTTAGGTTTGATTTGTTTAAGGTTTAATTAGGGTTTATTAATTAATTATTAGTTAAATGTTTGATTAGTTTTTTATTAGGTTTGATTTGTTTAAAGTTTAGGTTTGATTTGTTTAAGGTTTTATTTTTTTGAACGGCGGGAAAATTTTTATTGATCACCAAATATTAAACTAGCAAGCTGCTAGCATTTAAACACAGTACAACAAATCAAAAAAATTACTCCAAACGAAAGAATCTCCACTCATCCCAACCCAAACTTTCTTTTTTCGCCCTATTTTTATACCACAAAAAACATGTTCTTTTTATGTCTTCAATCAGCTGGTGCAACGACGGGCTTATCCATTAAACACCACCTCATTCCTTAACTTCCACAAGCACCAACAAGCCGTGATAATGATGGAGTGAAACACCTTCTTATGGCTTTCCTTGACTGGATGCACTTTGAATAATTCCAGTAGATCCCTAACTTCAAAAGCAAAAATAGGAGGCACCTTACACCAAATCGAAATCTGCTGCCAAAGGGCCATTGCAAGCTCATACCCAGTTAGGAGATGGGACGCAGACTCCTCTACTTTCTTACAGATTGGGCAAAGATTCGAACCAATTGGAATATTATGTGCGCTAGACCATCCCTAGTCGGAAGACGCCCCATTTCAGCTCTCCAAACCAAAGTTAGGTTTAATATACCTGTGATCATTCAACCGCACTTTAAGAGATTTGACTGTGAAGATCCCATCTCTAGCTCCTTGCCACACCCACCTATCAGGTGAGTTAATGAATTCTACCTGCCTTAATAAAACAACACACAGCTACTTCACCTAACTCCTCCTCTCGATTTGGGGTCTTGACCAGCTCCAATTTAACAACATTTCATTATTTACCATTGCAATTCTCTCTTTCACCGTACACTTCTTTTGGGATTCAATTTTAAAAAGGTTAAGAAATTTGAAGCATAAGGGAATCTCCCCTACCCATAAGTCAAGCCAGAAAAGAATAGAAGACCATCCCCAACATTTCCTTTAAACAACATCTTAGGTTGATACCTAATTTGTGAAAGGCTCCATCTAGCTTTGAAATATTAACCCACGTACCTGAAAACATCGTTTTGCTTGGGATCACACCTCCTGTACGTGCTGAATTACGAATACCACTTATCACTTTCCTCCATAAATTATGTGGTTCCACCTTAAAACGCCACCACCATTTAGCAAGAAGGCATACATTAATGTCTTGCAACAATCCGATCCCAATACCCCCTTTATTTTTAGGAGTCGTAACCAACTCCCAGTTAACCCAATGTATCCTGGATTGATTATTAGCACCCCCCCCCCCAAAGGAAGGCCTTCCTTAATTTTTCGAGTTTTTCAATGACATTCAAGGGAGCTTTATAAAGAGAAAGAAATAAGTGGGCAAACTGTTTAAAACTGATCTAATAAGGGTGCATGCGACCTATATGGATGTGTTTAGCTTTCCATAAAGATAATCTTTTTTCAAATGTATCAATCACTGTTGCCAATGGATCGCTTTATTCATGTTTGCCCCAACCGTTAAGCCGAGATATGTGAAAGGGAGGACACCAAGTTTACAGTTAAGCAGAAATGCCATGTTTAGCACCGTTTGATCTGGCATATTAAAAACCGAACAAATTACACTTCCCCAGATTTATTTTCAGCCCCGATGCCATATGAAAATCCTCAATAACCTCCGTAAATTTGCCAAATTGGGAATTGACCACTCACCCATAATAATAGCATCGTCCGCGAATAGAAGATGAGAAAGAATTGGTCCATTATTTGGGATATTTAGACCAGTAAACACCCCAACCGAGCAAGCTTTAGTAAACATGCAACTAAAGGCCTCCATAAGTATGATAAAGAGAAGGGGGAAAGCGGGTCTCCCTGTCTTAGACCTCTTGAGCATTGGAATTCTAGTGTAGGAGAGCTGTGAACCAAGATTGAGGCCCTAGAAGACTGGAGAATACCTTGGATCCATTTTCTCCATCTTGGCAAGAAACCTATTTGATCCATTTCTGAGTCTAAGAAACTC